>LR990629.1:22381548-23689048 GCA_905147815.2 Phalera bucephala
TTTAACTAACTCATGGGCGCCTCAAAGAGGAACGGCCTCGGCTTGGGCAGTCGCTATGGGGGAGGGCGTATACTAGGTGTCTCACGGTGGTGCTCTGCACCGGCCGGCGGGCAAGGGATTCTTTGACCTCGCCGGCGAGGTTGGTGTCTTATTCTGTATGCGGTATCTGTATAAGAAAGAAGGGATGTAAGGGCATCGGGAAGGTCGGTGCGAACATGCCGTGGACTAGTTGTAGTAAGCTTCATAGTCAGCAGCAGCTACGATTAGCGGATTCCTATGTCTGAACGCGTTCGCGCAATATCGGGTTATCGCCTTTTTAATAAAGGCGCGAATAGGCTGGAGGTCGATAGGAGGCCGAGATCGGAATGGAATCTGACGTGCCGTGACAAAAGATTAACACGAGAAAACTAGTTACATTATTTACGTATTCTTCACAAAACTACTTTTAATTTGCGTTCGCAAGAAAAGTCTTGACTTCCTTGCTAGCCCTGCTCTTTGACCGTTGTAATCTCTGCTACCCTTCACATTTGGCACGATTCTATATTCTCCAAACGACTAACAGTAGATCCGTTGGTAAAGCGCTTTAGGACAACGCGTTGAAGAACCTTATGGTTAGTTTTGTAAGCACAAAATAAACTATTTTTCTTTTTTTCTTTCAAAGGGATGTGGCAGAGGTTTCCTGTACACATCCACATATCGCCGACAATGTTTAGTCCCAAATGTAAAAAAGGGGTAAGTCTATACCCATTATACCGCCCTTTCAGGCTCTGGACAACGACTTAAAATTTTTTTTTTGACAGAAAAAGGACACTTTTTCGACCTGTTCTAATAATAATTTGAACCCGTTTTGGGTTCCGATTTTGGAACCAGTTCGTGATCGCCACTCGTACTATGCGTTACCAGGCCAATGAAGCAGTCTGTTATCAATATAGGGGCTTTGTGTATATGTCAATGATTTCCGCGGACAATAGGGCGAGTGTGCAACCTACGCTCGAACTAGAAGTTCAAGGGGGCAACTAGCTCAAGAGCACCTCAAGGAGGAACGACCTCGGCTTGGGCATTCGCTATGGGGGACGGCGTATATAAGGTGTCTCGCCATAGTGTTCTGCATCGGCCGGCGGGCAATCCATCAAGATAAGGTGAAACGTACCAGTAATTGACACAACAGTGAAAAAGAAACAAGATTTTCTTCAAAAATAGTGTAAGAGATAAATCCAAATTAGCGATAGTGATTAACTAGTCTTTAATATAGCGTATAGAAATAAAATAATATGTGTCTCTTAACAAATTAGCGTAATGCGGTACTCTCTAAAACTTGTATTTAGAAACTAGATTCCATTAAAACATCATTGCGAGTTTGATAACTAGAACTTAAGAGGTTTGGTCTGCAAAATAACATCTTATATCATCACGCCAGATCCTTTGGGGTAGGCGGAGAGTACAGAATTCTTTCCTTACAGACCTCTCTGGGTTTCTCTACCTCATAGCCTCAAAATAACCTTTTTTTTTATATCACTGGCTGAGAGGAATGGAGCCATAACCAAAAAAAAAAACAAGAACAGAGGGCGTAGTACGAATAGATTGATTCTAGCGTAACGCTACCCGAGTTGAACTGTATTTCTTTTCAGACTACACTTTTACAAATAAATATGAACGTGACATCACACTTTCTCGACAACATTACGACAACGTCAATCTGTTAGTGCTAAGACTTTTGAACAAGTCAAGTTTTCAAGCTTCGAAAGCCCTTTGAAAATGTCAAGCTTTGTAGCTTCTAAATTTAAAGCGCTAGTTCAATTTTTTTTTTGTGTATGTCACTATTACTGCCCGCGACTTCGTCCGCATTGACTTTAGACAGGAACCTAACATTTTTCTGGAAAAAGAAGTATCCTAGGTGTTAATCCAAGTAATAACCTATTTGTGTGCTAAATTGACTGCCTCGTTGGTCTGCTGGTAAAGCGCATCGCTTTGTAATCACGAGGTCCTGGGTTCAAATCCTAGGTTGGACAAATGTAGTTTTCCTAACGAAAAATTTCCAGTATGAATCCGGAGTCTGGAATTGTGCCCGGTATATGGCAATAGGCTCGCCCCCTATTACATGGGACCTAACATCGTCGGCGAAACGTGGGTGTACTCAGTACACCTCTGCCACCCCCTCTGGGGAATATAGGAGTGACGGTGTTTTTTTTTTTGTGTGCTAAATTTCCAAATCCGTTTAGCTGTTGAGTAAAAAACATCTAACCATATAAACTTTTACATTTATAATATTAGTAAGACTACTATTTAATTGAAACTGCCGTTGATTCAGTCGTACATAGTCCGACGTCTAGCGACCGTGACATCCTGGGTTCGGAACCTAAGTCTGGCGAAATCCCACCTGATAGATAATTGTTCTTTCATATCCCACAACAAAATGTAGATGGAAAAACATCTAAAAATACTATTTTAAAAGAGTAACCGTGGAGTTTCTTATCCTTTTTTCTCACAGGAATGACATCACGAAGTGGTGGTCCTTTGAAGAGTCTTTAAAATGGAACTGGGCAGAACATATCTGCCACATATCAGATGCGGTTAAGTCTATAGCAACAACACAGTGGGTTCCGTCTGGCGGAAATCGATAGCATGGTACGCCCAGAAAGAGGTGGCGAGACGAGCTGAACTCCTATGATAACGACTGGCATCAGCTTGCACTGAACCGGGTTAGGTGGAAGAAGAGATGGGAGGCCTACGTTTTGCAGTGGGACGGTATAGGCTTTATTTAAAGTAACTAGACTATCTTACCATGACCAAATAGAGCAAGTCTTATCTGAAGGGACAAGTCAAGAGTCCCCGTAACAGGCGAGCGTGTATGAGATGAACTATGAGAGTGGGGGAAGCCAGAGAAGTACGTAAGGAAAGAACCTGTTGGAACTTTGTACTCTCTGCCTACCCCCGCTAGGGTACTGGCGTGATGATATAGATAGATAGATAGAACTTGGCCCATGGAATTCTACAAAATGGATTAACGCCGAATAGCGTGATAACTGCAGTTACGCCATTTTACTTAAACCGAATAAAAGGCACATTAATTCACAGCGAGCCAGCCAGCCAATGAACTCATTTGGCACAGTTTTAACACTTTAAAATAGGATATAGTGTTCTTTTTCCCACTTTATTTAGGTTATTTAAAATCTTCCTGTATTTCCTCTTAAATATTTCGTTTACTAACTTAAATATAGCTGTATGAAATAGCAACATACTGATACGTACATCCCCTAAGTGGGGGTGGCAGAAGTGTACTATGATCACCCATTTTTCGTCGACGATGATAGGTCCAATAAATTAGGGGGCACACCTACTGCCTTACTTTATACGGAGCATAATACCTGACTATACCAAGCAACATTGAGGGAGGCGCAGCTCGTCAACTGGCTAGTAGATACCTTCGGTGCTCCGGATTTTCACCCTAGCTATGATATTCGGATAGAAGAAAGAAGAGATTCAAGAGTCTCCGTAACCGGCGAGCGTGTATGAGACGAACTATGAGAGTCGAGGAAGCCAGAGAGGTATGTAAGGAAAGAACCTGTTGGAACTCTGTACTCTCTGCCTACCCCGCAAGGGATCTGGCGTGAGGTTATAGATAGATAGATAGATAGATAGATAGATCAGTAGGTAGATGATACTTATTGAAGTGCTATTTTTATTCATTTTTTTATTACCATTGAACATAAGGCATTGGATACATCACCTGGGCTTTCGCTCTAGGAAGACTAAAATTACACTGCGTATATTATTAATTTTGGACCGGAAAGACAGACAGACATACGTAGTTTTGAACGAACGCTGGAGTCGGCACTTAAAACGCTCGCATCTTCTATGTGTTTCAACGCTCGTGAGCGTCGACTTAGCGCTAAACGCTCGACTTCAGCGTTTACTTTTACAACACTAGATATACGAGCAAAGCAAGTTAAATAAAAGCTTGTGGTATAACCTAAAGGGTAAGGTTCAACCTTAGGAAGCTCTTGAAGGTGCTGATAGACAAACAAATTGGTATTTACAATTCACTAAGGAGTTTCTTTCCAAATCAATGGCAGCGGAGGGCAATTAATTAATTTTAGGGATTGTCGATGTTGATTTCCGCTTGCTTACAGATAAAGATAGGTATTTTGATTCGATCGAGTACAAGACAAGTTTGTGTGACTCACAAATGTATGTTTCGGTCCAGGTGTTCATTTATGTGAATTTCATCTTTGTGTTCGCACCTACAACACAGAAATAACAGAGTGCGGGGCTGCGTTTAAAAAAAAATCGGAAAGATTCAGGTTATTGCAACAGCTTATACTAACTGTATAACTGATAAAAGTGAGATATTTATGGATTAGAGACTTATTATTAATAAATATGTTTTTTGACTTTATATTGTAGAATCCTGAAATTCATTGCAAGAAATAATGTTACCACGAATTTCTCAATGTAAAATTCATTAGTGACAGCTTTACTGTTAATGATGAGCAGTTGAAGAAAGCAACTAGTCGCAAACGATCAAATAATTTGAGAAACACGGGAAATTTGTTAAAATATTTATACTATTTACACGCATCTTAAGATATCTACCGAAGATCTTTGATGCGCGCCACACCCCTATGTACTACACGGCTGGGGAGGGAACATGTTTCCTAATTCAATTAGCCACTTAGCCCGACACAATCCACGCAACTTCGAGAAGGGAAAATATTTGAGTATAAACACGTATTGCCTTACTTACCTATTCTAAGTACCATAACAAAAACACTTATTACACTGATCATTATTTATATATAATATAATAATAATATTAGCCCTGTTAAGAAACTGTCCCACTGTTGGGCACGGGCCTCCTTTCAAACTGAGAGGGCTTAGACCATAGTCCACCACGCTGGCCCAGTGCGGGTTGGCGAACTTCACACACCTTCGAGAAACTCCTAGGCATGCAGGTTTCCTCACGATGTTTTCCTTCACCGTTAAAGCAAGTGATAATTACTTTTTAATACGCGTCCAACGGTCTAACCACTAGGCTATCACTGCTTTTGATTTTTTATGGCTCAAATTATTAGATGATTACTTACAATAATAAGAATTACGGGGTAAATAAATTGATAGATACTATCCCACTGCAGGTAAAATGCCTGTCACAAATTAAGGTGAGAGAGATTAGAGCATTCTGCTTTTTTTGTGTGTGAATGATCTACGCTGTTGGCACGCACTCCTCCACGCGGCGGACCCGATGTAGAGGGATGGAAGGAGCTGGGGGCCGTTGCGGAAGTCTTCAGAGGAAATGTGCTCAGTAGTCTTCATATTTATTCCAAAAACTTAACTGGATTACTATTCAGCGAAGCCCGTCAAGGCAGTGAGGGCAACAGCTATGTATTCCCCCGCACAGATTGGCAGCTTTCAGGGGGAGTTTTCGTTATGCCGCTTCCAAAATTTGGAACAATCTTCCACCGCCCTTAAGGTTGATCAACAATCTTGACACATTCCGAAAACGACTGCGTGCCTACCTTTTAGACTCGCAGCGTAATCTGGGTAATGTAAATATAAACCTATCTATTATTATATCATCATTTCAGCCTATACTTGTCCACTGCTGAACATAGGCCTCCCTCCTCTATTATTATATAATTAGCGTATATTATGTAAGTATGGATCTAACTCTAATAATGCAGAAAATATACCTCTTTACCTAGTTATTATATTAAACTACACACTTACACTTATATGACTACGACTTCTGTTGACTGTGTGTTTATCATTCTTGAAAAACATTATTAATATTGCTATCATATCTTTTCAATTTCTATATTATAGATGTTATAATATATATTGTATTATATTACACACATTTCACTTCACATCTGTTAAGACTCAGGAGGGTCCAGATGAAAATCAGCGTCTCGCACTTGTGCCTGACATTAAGCTGATCTGGATACCTATTTGGCTCAGCCGTGAGACACATACTCATGTGTATTACTTTGTTGTGTTCCATTCTTGTATTCTTTTTCTTTTAATTTTATAGTTTTTGTAATATCTCTGTCCGTGTCGACCATGCTGTGACAAATAAAATTTCTTTCTTTCTTTCTTTATGTTTTTGCTTTTATTAATCTTAAGTTTTAATATTACACATCTTTAACAAAATAACGTCTTCATTCATCGTCTTCTACATCGAGAATCCTACCCCTTGACATACTTCTTCCATACATCACTCTCTGTCACCCTTAATTCAAATATTTACAATTTCAAAACGAAACGTACGTAAAGTACGTTTGGAACTCATCAAGCCGCCTAAAAGGCATCCAAATTGACTGAACGATTACCACTATTTAAGTGGTAACCAGGACCACGTACCTTCCGGAGCACGGAGGCGCTCGAATATAAAAATAGCACAAATGGTCACCCATCTCAGGCCCACCAAGTCGAATGCTGCTTAACCTTGGTGATCGGTAAAAACACCACATTACTACGATTGTTTCAGTGAAAATAAAGAATAAAAGGCAAATACTTTTACAAACGTCAAAAATTATTTCATTTTTTACGACTACCACAGGATCGGAACGGGGCGTTACAATAAGAAGATCCGGCGAGAAACTCGCGCTAGTCTTTTAACTAAATTGTTTTATTAGACTGACCTTTCTGTTCATAATTCTTTTTTACAACAATGTATTTTACAAATATGTATATAGGAGCTGCTGAATGAGGAGCAGCTCAAACCTCATCAGTTGTATCGTCGATATATTCCAAAATTTCGTTAAATTCTTTACTACATAGCCTAGTTTTAATAACCTTTTTAAACTTTATAAATAAAAAAACAAACACCGTCACGCCGTATTCCCCAAGCGGGAGTGGCAGAGGTGTACTATCTACACCCACCTTTCATCGACGATGTTAAATCCCATGAAATAAAGGGCGAGCCTATTGCCATATACCGGACTAAATTCCAGACTCTGGACTGATATTAGGAGGTTTTTGATATAAAAACTACATTTGTCCGACCTAGGTTTTGAACCCAGGACCTCTTGCTTACAAAGCAGGTTATTCGCCACTAAACCAAAGAGACAGTCAGTCTGTGAATTTATAATTTATTATTGACGGACGATTTAGTGGGTAAGAGCTTAAGCAGCTCCGCCCACTGTGTCTAACAGTCGCGGGTTCGGTTCCCGCACGAGACAAATCTTTGTGTGATCCACATTAGTTTTTGTGAATTTTCATGTTTGTAAACGCACCCACGACATAGGAATTAGTCCCAGTCCACACTGGCTACGATTTAAAAAAAAGTAGTATGTATATTTCGAATATATATGGGTAATTTGTTATGGAAGCGTATACATTGCCCAAGCGTATACGAAGCCTTACCATGTTTTACTAATCTATCTATCTATCTATCTATCTATATCATCACGCCAGCTCCCTCGCGGGGTAGGCAGAGAGTACAGAGTTCCAACAGGTTCTTTCCTTACATACCTCTCTGGCTTCCTCCACTCTCATAGTTCGTCTCTTACACACTCGCCGGTTACGGAGACTCTTGACTTGCCCTTCAGCTAAGACACGGTCTATTTGGTCATGGTAAGATAGTCTAGGTCTTCCCCGGCACCTACATCCTTCCACTTTCGCATTGTATATCTGTTATGTCATTCTTTCTTCTGGCATCCTTTCTATATGCCCGAACCAACGGAGCATACCCTTTCTCATCTTTACACCGATACTATCTTTCATACCTACTCGCTTTCTTACTACGCTGTTGCGAATACGGTCGGTCAGCGTGACTCCGCACATCTTCCGCAGAGATCGCATTCCGATGTTTTACTAATATTATATAAATAAAGACATTTACATTATACATTTAAAAGCAGGACTGTTCTCCAGGTAACCGCTTGAAGCGGACTATTCCGCACCAGTAGAACTGTGTGACCCAAGGAGCGGATTACTTAAAACTAACTCGAACAGAAAGTTCTGGGGACTCGAAGGGAAACTTCTAACATTCTGTGGTTGGGACACGTCGCCGAGGTCCCACGTGTGTCTGACACAATTCGAAACATGTGTCCTGTGTCTGGAATGTTTTAAGACAATAAAATAGAACTATGAAAGTAGAGGAATCCAGAGAGGTATTTAAGGAAAAAATCTGAACTCTGTACTCTCTGCTTACCCCGTGTGATTATATATAGATAAAACAACTGTTTGCGTACAGGTATACGATATATATACAAAAATCATTGTGAACAAGTTATTTCTTAATGCCATAATTATTAAAAAAAAGAAAACCTACTTCAGAAAAGACAAAAGTACCGGAGGTTTTGGCGGGAAGTCGAAGATGTTATCAATTTGTTTTAATTTCCAAAACTTGTGTTATTTCTACAAATAATGTGTAATGTTGGTGGAATAATAACCATTATGTGTTCTTATATGAGCATGAGTGAAGGTAATTGAAACAAAGTGATAAAACGTACCTTTTTGACTTCCCTCAAAACGGCCGTTGCAATTGGTATGTAAAGTATCCACCGCTTTACTATCCAGGGTGGGGTAAATCATTAATTTCATTATCATCGTTGTCATCAAATTCATAGGGGAGTTGAATTAATTTAAACAAACACTATTATATATCTCACTGGACACTGGCAAAATACACTTAAAATTAGTGTGAAGCCATAACTTAAAGAAGAAGACAAAAGTAACATAGTTCACTAGAAAGCAAAAAATAAATGTGTGAAGTCGGTAACAGTCGGTCAGTGCGGTATGTTCCTTAGCACCGACTAGAACATTTATTTTTTTGCTTTTTTAGTTAACTTCTAAATAAAATCTTTAAACATCTCTGTCATCTACCTGAAGGTTGCCAGGCAGAAATCGCTTTAAGCGATAAGGCCGCCTTACCTTACCTTTATAACTACGTACGACTTTCTTTCTTTTTGTTATAATATTTTATGTGCAATAAAGTATATTATTATTATTCGGAAATCGGTTTTCTTGTCAGACAAATTGAGAATCTCCTTCTCTTTTTAAGTCGGTTAATAAAGACCAAAAAGACGATAGTAATTTCTTCTAATTCTAGCATAGTATACAAAGTGTAACTTATAAGTTATTCGGAGGTCTTGCATTATATATAATGCAAGACCTCCTACACCCCAATTAGATTAATGCTTTACGAATTCAATACGAAAATCAAACTTACTACTTTAAGGAGTTTTCTACCACTTTTTTAAACTCTTTGGTTCCCTTAATTAACCATAAAATTTAGTTATTAATTAACTTTTGTATGCATATTTTGCCGCGTGGTTCCCGGCTTAGAATAGGACCAACCCATCTCATCCCATCGGGTGTCGTACAAGGCGACTAAGGGAAAACTAGGGAATGGGCAGCAGCGTTCCCTTAACACTTCGACGACCAATAACTGCGCTCGCCAACCCGCCTGCCAAGCGTGGCGAGTATGGCAAACACCCCCAATTATGGAAGAAAGTAGGAAAACCAGGCCCCTAGTCCCCGGCAGTCCTGTTCGTCCTGGCCACGGTAGCAGCCATGGTAACGACAGGACAAGGGGTGCTAAGAATCTCCGGCAGAGATTCGGCTACCACCAAAACCGAAAATTGGCCCTGGTGACATACAACGCACGCACATTGAGGACAGATGAGAAGCTAGTTGAGCTGGAAGAAGAGTTAAACAAGTTGCGGTGGAGTATTGTTGGTTTATCGGAGATCCGAAGAGAGGGCGAGGACACGATAACCTTAAAATCCGGCAACTTGTTTTACTACCGGGAGGGCGAACAGCAGTCCCAAGGTGGTGTCGGATTTATCGTCCACAAGTCACTCATAAACAACGTTGTGTCCATTACTAGTGTGTCGAGCAGGGTAGCGTACCTGATACTCAGAATATCCAAAAGATATTCGCTGAAGGTCATACAGGTCTACGCACCGACCTCGGCATACTCAGATGATGACGTCGAAGTTATGTATGAGGACATTAGTAGAGCCATACATACTTCCAAAACACACTTTACAGTGGTTATGGGTGACTTCAATGCGCGGCTGGGCAAACGGGGCGATGATGAGTTGAGAGTGGGGCAATTTGGATATGGGCAGCGCAACCCCAGGGGTCAGAGGCTGGCCGAATTTCTGGAGAAAGAGGGACTCTTTATGATGAACTCTTTCTTCCAGAAGCCGCCTCATAGGAAATGGACCTGGATGAGCCCTGATGGTTCCACAAAAAATGAGATAGACTTCATCATGAGCACGACAAATATTTAATGATGTCTCCGTGATTCATAGGGTAAAAACCGGCAGTGATCACCGAATGGTCAGAGGCACATTTAATATTAATGTCAAAATGGAAAGATCGCGTCTGATGAAGTCTACGCTCCGACCTACTCATGCATATATCCAAAACCCCGAGAACTTTCAACTCGAATTGTCAAACCGCTTCGAATTGCTAGACAGCAGCGCATCAGTGGACGAAATCAACAACAGGCTGGTAGAGACTGTTCATACGGTCGGGTCCAAGTATTTTAAGACCCACCGTAAAAATAGGCCTCAAAAACTATCTGACTACACCCGAAACCTCATGGCTGAGCGACGTTCCATGACGCTCCAAACCTCCGATGATGCTAAGTCCTATAGGCAGCTTAATGGACAGATATTGAAGTCCTTGCGACACGACTTACGGTCCTTCAATGCAAGGCGTATTGAGGAGACCATAGAGCAGAACAAGGGCTCTAAAGTGTTCGCAAGAGACGCGTCTATTGGGCAGAGCCAGTTGACGAAGCTGAAGACGGAGGACGGAAACGTAACGTCAAATAGGTCAGAGGTGCTCAGGGAGATAGAGAGGTTCTATGGAAAGTTATATACCTCAGTAGCTAAACCTGTTGTTGACTTGGTAAAAGACCCAAGAGCCAAGCTAACCCGACACTGCACTGAAGATATCCCGGACATCAGCCTGTGCGAGATTAGGATGGCTCTCAAACAACTAAAAAACAACAAAGCGCCGGGTGAAGACGGAATTACTGCAGAACTTCTGAAGGCGGGCGGATCGCCGGTACTTAAAGTCCTTCAGAGGCTATTTAATTCCGTCTTGCTTGAAGGGAAAACGCCGGAAGCATGGAACAGGGGTGTGGTGGTGCTGTTTTTCAAGAAAGGTGATAACACCTTATTGAAGAACTATAGGCCCATCACACTGCTGAGCCATGTTTATAAGTTGTTTTCGAGAGTCATTACGAATCGTCTCGAACGAAGGCTTGATGACTTCCAGCCTCCCGAACAAGCCGGTTTCCGGAAAGGTTTTAGTACCATAGACCACATACATACGCTGCGGCAGGTTATACAGAAGACTGAGGAGTATAATCGGCCACTATGCTTGGCGTTTGTGGACTATGAGAAAGCCTTTGATTCGATCGAGACTTGGGCGGTTCTTAGATCTCTCCAGCGATGCCGCATTGACTATAGGTACATCGAAGTGTTGAAGTGCTTGTATAATAACGCCACCATGTCAGTCCGAGTACAGGGGCAGTGCACGAAGGTGATCCCCATAAAAAGAGGAGTAAGACAGGGAGACGTCATTTCTCCGAAACTGTTTACGGCCACCTTAGAGGACGCCTTCAAGCTCTTGGAATGGCAAGGACTTGGCATCAACATCAATGGCGAATACATCACTCACCTTCGATTTGCCGACGACATTGTGGTCATGGCGGAGTCGCTGGAAGATCTAGGACGAATGCTCGGTGACCTCAATAGAGTATCCCAACAAGTGGGTCTTAAAATGAATATGGACAAAACAAAAATAATGTTTAATGTCCATGTCGTACCCACCGCACTCACCGTTGGGAACTCTACTCTTGAAGTTGTCGACGAATACATTTACCTGGGACAGGCAGTCCGGTTAGGTAGGTCCAACTTTGAGAGAGAGGTCAATCGACGAATCCAACTCGGCTGGGCAGCGTTCGGGAAACTGCGCAACATCTTCTCATCCAAAATACCTCAGTGCCTAAAGACTAAAGTTTTTAGTCAATGTGTGTTACCAGTGATGACATATGGATCAGAGACGTGGTCTCTTACAATAGGTCTCATAAAAAAGCTCAAAGTTGCTCAGCGAGCTATGGAAAGAGCTATGCTCGGCGTTTCTCTACGTGATCGAATCAGGAATGAGGAGATTCGTAGAAGAACCAAGGTCACCGACATAGCCCTCAGGATTAGCATGCTGAAGTGGCAATGGGCTGGCCACATAGCGCGAAGATCAGACGGGCGTTGGGGCAGAAAGATTCTAGAGTGGAGACCACGTATTGGCAAGCGCAGCGTAGGACGACCGCCTGCCAGATGGACCGACGATCTTGTGAAAATCGCAGGAAATCGTTGGATGCAGGTGGCATCGGACCGGTTACGCTGGAAAGCGATTGGGGAGGCCTATGTTCAGCAGTGGACAAGTATAGGCTGAAATGATGATGATGATGATGCATATTAAGGTGTGTATAATAGAAATACATTTTAAATAGCCGTAATACTTTAAATAATTATTAAATTTTGTTTAATACAGCGAAGAGAAGGAGTAACAATTTTTTGAAAATTAAACTAAAACATGCGAAAGTGGAAGGAAGTTGGTACCGGGGAAGACTTAGACTATTTTACCACGACCAAACAAACTGAGTCTTATCTGAAAGACAAGTCAAAAGTCTCCATAACCGGCGAGCGTGTGTGATGAACTATGAGAGTGGAGAAAGCTAGAGAGGTATGTAAGAAAAGAACTTGTTGGAACTCCATGCTCTCTGCCTACTCCGTAAGGGATCTGGCTTCATGATATATATAGTATTTAAATAGAAAAAATATTTTAATTACTTATTTTAAAAAGTGCAAAGGACTACTCCACGAGAGAGCTGGCGTGAGGATATAGTTAGATAGATAGATAGATTTTAAAAAGTTTAAAACTACTCAGTTTCCGATTTAGAACAAACTACATTCAGGTATTGCATTAATTGTGTTACACTTTGTATACCAAGGGCCCTAGCAAATAGTGTAAAAACAAAGACGCGTGACGCAGTACGGAGTGAAGGTTCGTTAAAAAACTCTTAAAACAGTTCATATCACTCGCAGTACAACAAATCGTTAGTGACACTCTTCTTTTAATTTATTTTTGCGTTGTTCGTGTAGTTAGGGCCTCATTTTTAGTAGCCCTGAACTTAAAGAATAGCTCACGAAATCGCATGTCGTTGACCATCTTATTTTTTCGATTCATGCTTAATGTTTATGGCATTACGACGATGCGTATTTTGCCAACGTCAAGTATTGGTTGACCATCTTATGATAGTCGCGCTATTTTTTTTCTTGACCATATTTTACCACATAAATAACCTAAAATCCAAATGTTGCATAAATTTTGGGACCACCATAAATAACAAAGTGAATTACACCCATAATAAAGTTGCGTAATATTAGTTCATTTCCCATAAACAAATTCTACGTTCTCATACCGTCATGTATTATACATTTAAAGCAAAAAAAGAGTCATAAATACATATCGATCTCGAGACACTGCGCTCCAAAGAATTTAATTTCACTTTTCGAACATTCATCATACGCCACTCGAGTTGTCAAAGAAAAATTTCTTAACATTTTGCACTGAACATTTGTTAAATGATATTGTATGACGAATAAGGAAATTGGAGTGCAATTATTTATCTTCAGGGATGACAGAGATAAACATACTTTTCATTGTTCTCACTTGGAGTAATCTACAACGAAAAATAAAAAAAACTTATAAAAAGAATTAACTGAAAAGATATTTTCAACCTACTTTCAGTTACTTTCTTCTTCTTCTTCTTTAAGTTATGGCTTCACACTAATTTTAAGTGTATTTTGCATAATCGTGTTTGTATTAATTAATTCAACTCTCCGATGAACTTGATGACAACAATGATAATGAAATTGATGAAGTACCCCAACCTGGATAGTAAAGCGATGGATACTTTACATACCAAATGCGACGGCCGTTTTAAGGGAAATCGAAAAGGAACGTTTTATCACTTTGTTTCAATTACCTTTACTCATGCACATATAAGAATACATAATGGTTAATATTTTACCAACATTACACATTATTAGTCGAAATAACACAAGTTTTAGAAATTAAAGCAAATTGACAACTTGACTCTTCGACTTCCCGCCAAAACTTTGAAATGAGGGATTTTTTTGAGTTTTGGCTGGAAGTCGAAGAGTGATGTTGTCAATATGTTTTAATTTTCAAAACTTGTGTTATTTCGACTAATAATGTGTAATGTTGGTGGAATATTAGCCATTATGTGTTCTTATATGTGCATGAGTGAAGGTAATTGTAAGAAAGTGATAAAACGTGCCTTTTCGACTTCCCTCAAAACGGCCGTCGCAATTGGTATGGAAAGTATCCACCGCTTTACTGTCCAGGGTGGGGTACTTCATTAATTTCATTATCATCGTTGTCATCAAGTTCATCGGAGAGTCGAATTAATTTAACAAACACGATTACATATCTCACTGGACACTGGCAAAGTACACTTAAAATTACTGTGAAGCCATAACTTAAAGAAGAAGAAGAGGTTTTATTTTAGTTTTTTAACTTAGACCCGCCAAAATAAACTATTTCACATTATTCTCCAATAAGCCAAGTCACAGAGCTGACCTTACCTTGGCCCGGTTTTCCAAAAATTCATCGGCAAATATTTTTACATCTATTACGCTATTTACGCTATTTGCTATTTCTAGTGTTTTATTATTAAAATTTCTATAAACGTGACGGTGTTTAAATACCTACAAATCCTCTTGGTTTCGACCTAACGAGCCCCTGGAGCCAGACTGAGGACACGCCAAGATATTAATCTCAATTTTCTTGGCGAAATAACCTCAACTTATATTGTAAGACCTTTTGACCGAGTTTATCAAAACTGAACGCGGCAAAGCTAGGTAACCTCGGATTAGCTAGGCTTTGCTAGCCACGGGGGATGAATAGAATAATAAAATACTTGATTTAGGTATTTAGAGGTTTTTGTGAAGAAAAATTGATTTGAAACGTTCGGCATTAGTCGAGTTACAAAAACTCTTTATCTATTCTTTTGCCGCAATCTTGCCTTTCACGTGACTTTTCATTGTGAAATATTGACGTTACGATGATTCTTGTGTTGTCAATGGTTCCGTTCGTCAGTCATATATATTACTCTTGCTATTTGCGTTTTGTTCCATAACACAGAACTAAGATAGTACCGGTGGAAGGATGAGAAAAGATATGCTCCGTTGGTTCGGGCTTATAGAAAAGTATCGAAAGAAAGAATAACAAAACAGATAAACAATGCAAAAGTGGAAAGATTCAGGTACCGAGGAAGACCTAGACTATCTTACCATGACCAAACAGATCGTGTCTTATCGAAGGGTAAGTCAAGATTCTCCGTAAACGGCAAGCGTGTATGAGACGAACTATGAGAGTGGAGGCAACCAGAGAGGTATGTAAGAGAAGAACATGTTGGAACTTTGTACTCTGTGCCTACCCCGCAAGGGACCTGGCGTGATGATATAGATAGATAGATAGAACACGGAACCAGATTACGGTTTACATGCAATACTCAAAAATACTACTAACATGTATTATGACAATGCTGGGTGATAATATGAAAATATATAATATGAAAAAATATTCTTATTGATATTATTATATCAATAAGAATATTTTTGTTTTTAAATAACTGAAATAAAGCAAAGTTGAAAATAGTTAAAAATTAAAAACCAAAATATCAGTTGACAGACCAAATGAAAGAAAAAAAAAACGCAAAGCATTTCCTTCTATGGATCTTTCTATCTTTTTAAAAAAACGTAGCCCCACACTAGGAATGATTCTTGTATCGTGGGTGCAAAAATATTTGTGGGTCACACAAAGATTTGTACCGAGCGGGAATTGAACCCGCGACCACTTAATTCAGTGGGCGGAGCGGCTCAAGCTCTTAATTACTGGACTTAAGTCGTTCGTCAATCCAAACTATATTCTTACCTAACTTTAATATCCGTGTATACACTTAAAAACATTGACAAAAAAATAACATCCCTCGTTCTATAAAGACATTAAAAAAAAGAACATAATTTTCTACTATCTCCCCCATTCGCAAGTTAAACAAAAAACTTATTTTCGCCACGAAAGATAATTTATCAAGAATTAATCAACGGTCTGGATGTGGTCTGAACTCGGTCTAGATAACGTAATGGGCGGAAGGCATTATCGCTAGACTATTTTCTTATGAACGGCCAGTCATCGCGTCTGACACCTAGCTTGCCACACTGAAAAAATAAAAGGATCTATTTTGGGTGGGAAAATTAATGTCTTTCATTGAAATTCTGGAATATGTTTTTTAATTATCGTATGGTCACGACTATGATTCTGGGAAGGGTGATCAGAGACACAATTACAAAAAGAAATTTACCATATTTGTTGTGGAGTAGAAGTTGCTTAGGAGTTTTGGCGGGAAGTCGAAGAGTGATATTGTCAATTTGTTTTAATTTCCAAAACTTGTGTTTTTTCGACTAATAATGTGTAATGTTGGTGGAATATTACCCATTATGTGTTCTTATATGTGCATGAGTGAAGGTAATTGTAACAAAGTAATAAAACGTGCCTTTTTGACTTTTCTCAAAACGGCCGTTGCAATTGGTATGTAAAGTATCCACCGCTTTACTATCCAGGGTGGGGTACTTCATTAATTTCATTATCAGCGTTGTCATCAAGTTCATCGGGGAGTTGAATTAATTTAAACAAACACGATTATATATCTCACTGGACACTGGCAAAATACACTTAAAATTAATGTGAAGCCATAACTTAAAGAAGAAGAAGAAGTTGCTTAATTTTTCTTTTACACAATCAATTACCTTTTAAGATACTAAAATGCCAGGTATCGTACGGGGTGAGCAAAGAGTACAGGGTACTACTCATTATTTCTTAATTACATTATTTTTTTAACATTTTTAATCAATTTAAATACAGGGATAGTGATATATAAAGGAGATCGCCCTAAAATGTTCCATATACAAATAAATAGAAGACATGGGTATAGGGTTAAAATACATAACTTCGACTACGTTATTTTTTTTTAGATAAAAGGTAATCGAAAATAATTCCATGAGGTGATCTGTCCTTTATCGGGAATCAATGCAATCTACCTTCTTGCTAATTTTTGTAAAAATCTTTTCAATGGTTTAGACGCTAAAATGTACGTGAAAACATAAGGTAGGAAACAGTAAGTTAAATAAATGGAACATGCGTTAGTATATTTGTATCAGTATGGACTAATCTAATTATTTTGTAGGTAAACGTAAGTGATAGCCCAATGGTGTAACTTGCCTTGTATTGACGAGGTCTAGGGTTTGAATCCGGGCTTGCACCTCTAGGTCAATAAAAACCTAATTTTTTATTACCACTTAGTAACGATGAAAAAAAAATACTAAAAATATACTTTGACTTTTTGGCCATGGAGGTATCTATGGCCAAAACAAATCAAGTCATGTGAAATGATGAAGTCCTAAGAATGGCGATAGGGTCCCCCCGTGTTATAGGGAGACCAAAATACCTCTGCGAAACGTGAGTGTAATGTGTACACCTATTCCTATCACTTTGGGGAAAACTAGTGGAGAGGTATTTTATTTATCTATCTATATTATCACGCCAGATCCCTTGCGGGTTAGGTAGAGAGTATAGAGTTCTAACAGGTACTTTCCTTTCAGACTCTTTGACCTCCTCCACTCTCATAGTTTGTTTCATACACGCTCGCCTGTTACGGAGACTTGACGTGCCCTTCAGATAAGACACGTATCTTTTTTCATGTAGATGATAATTATAACTTTTACACGTACCTACTAAGCCTATAAATAGGCCTAAAATGTATAACTTCTTTTAATTGGTAAGTAAAAAAAATAAACATGGTCAAGCTTATATTCCCTAAGGGTGGCGGCGTGTATACACTCATTTATCACCGACGATGATCGATCCTAATACACTAAGAGGCGAGGCTTTTGCCATTATACCGGGCATAATTCCAGAGTCCGTACTGGTAATTTTTTGGTATAAAAGCTGCGTTTTGTCCGACCTAGTATTCGAATCTAGGACTTTGTGATAGCTATATGCATTATACGCCACTGAACCAATGAGCCTGGTGAGGAGTATACTCTATACCATTGTTTTTTAAATTGTGACTCGTGACCCCCTGGGGGTCGCGAAGCCTCTATAAGGGGGTCGCGGGGCCTCAGTGAAACAGAAAAAAGATAGTTTAAAAACTTATTGTTTTATTAGGAAAATGTTAATATAAAGGACATATTTTGTAGGTTAATACAAGACAATAACAATAAAAAAATATACAAATGAGTCACATTTACAACATATGTGAAGGTTGCGCCTGTTTATAAGAATTTATATATTTAATTACGTATTTAGCAGATACCTAATTTTAAAAAAGTAATAAATGTTGTGCGGGTTTGATATAATTTGTAACGTAATGAAATACATGTTACGATGGAGGGTAGGGGTTCGCGAAATTTTTTTCATACTTCGGGGATCGCGTCATGAAAAAAAATAAAAATCACTGCCCTACACAACTAAGTTGTACGTCATTTTAGCCTAAAAATAAATCGTAAATTTGTACTAAATTTATTATTTCTTAAATTGCTAAAGAACCTATTGGATATCACCATACATTTATTTCACAATACAAACAAAACACGGCCCTTGTCATATTTATTAGAACGAAAATAATACCAAAAAAATACTTCGAAAAAAATCCACTCACCTGCTATATTAATACTCCTAAACACAACACGCACTAACACTTTACAACCTTATTATTATTTATTTATAATAGAATTTTTAATAATTACCACAAAAAAAACTTATTTAGCTTAAACGACTCTTATCTAAACACTAGATTAAATTAAAAAGTTCAAGACGTTCACAACCACGTTAATACGCACTACTACATACACAATAAATACACACAAGCACGACTTTCGAAATGTTCCGCGTATTTTTTAATGAGCAAACAGCACACGTGCGATCTGCCAGCGGTAAGCGGCTACACTGAAGCACGAAGTTTGCCGACTGAAAAGGTTGTATATCTCTGTTTCTATCACACGCAAAGGAGCCTTAGGGGTTGAAGAATTTCGCAATTAAAAATCGTTAATAAACACGATAATATCATGTTATAATAAAGTGAAATGGGTGCGTTGTGGATTAATGTTACGAGATGTTAACAAAATGTCGATATTTTTCAGTTTGTTTTGTTAATGAAATGGTGTGGTTTTAACGAAAGGTTCTGCGCATAAGTCTGGGGCGGAGGAATTTATTGGTATTCGTTAAAACAAGTCAATTGTCTTAAAGGTGGCTAGATGAAATCCAACAGCTGGTAGCCAACAACTTGCCTCAGCATTGAGTCCGCGTGGTAGCGACTCACTCACCTCAATTTACGAGAGAAAAACTGCCCTAATATAGGATTGATCCTTAAACAATATCACTAGCCGGTCTCGCGGGTCTAATGCCTTCTTCAAAGACCGGCATGACGACCAACTTTGTATTGCACGCATCCAGCTATCACCCATGACCTTCACTGATCGATGAGTCTTCTAGGAAACGCCGACTTCACGTCTTCCGATACATAGTCATCACTCAAGAAATGTTCTTCTCCAATGGCCATCAGTTCTGTAACCGATGCCCACAAACCTCTGCTACTAAAGTATAATGATTTTGAATAAAACTTATGTTCTCTTGCTAATATCACCGTTTTTTATTCTATCTTGCAAGAAATCTTCGAGCGTAGCACTCTCTTGTCCCCTTTGGGGGCCCTAAAGCCTGCCTTTTGAGGCCCATCGTGAGCGACTAAGTCTTAAAATTCACATTATGGCTTGGAAAATTGCGCAGGTACCTAACATGTGAAAACTCATATGAAATTAATTTTCATCCTTCGCTACTTTTGTCCACATTGACTGCTAAAATTTTATTTAATAGAAAATTGCAAATTTTTCGGACGTTATTATTTAGCTAATCGATCGAAATACATTCTTCACTTTAAATGCAAACAGTAGCAAGTGTAGCTTTTAGCGAATTCTTAAACTCAAATCATTTCATTTTGTATAACCCTGGGGGGTACATACAAATTATCATTGATACATTCTTTTTTAACTTTATAATCTACCACCAGACCGGAACTCGGCCACTGAGAAGATTCGGCGAGAAACTTAGCGTGTTTTTTTTTAATTGTCTATATTTACTTTTTCCATAATTTTATGATACAATGATTTGTATAATACAAAATGAAATGTGCGATCCAGCTCCAGTGTGACGCCTTACTACTGAGATATAAGACTAATGATAATAATTATAAAGAATAAAAATCTACAGGATTCTGAAGGAATTTAAATTATAATTTCATCAAATTAAAACCAATAGCAAACATGCCTAGTATGCAAGACAACTTCTGTAAGTAACTTTGTAAGTTGAAAAAGTACATTACAATGTAAGGTGCGTCATCCGCCGCGTCCCATGCTACGGGAGGATATAAATTATGTGACTCGCGTCGCTCGTCGCACGCGCGTGACAGGATCTCAACTACTCGTATTTTCACACCTACGGTCGTCACGTGCTCGGGTGCGGGGATAGGTGCGCTTTGCTGTAAGTGCGATGCTATCTAGCTAGATGATATATGTAGAAAAATAGTATGGGATTACTGAGGTAATGGAATGCTATGGGGGAAGATATTGAGAGGTTACTTTACTATTACGTGGGCTGTTCAAGATACTTTTTAATACTTTAACCCGCCTTGGGTTATGCCCTAGGGGGGTTCAAATATTCACGAGCAGAGATTTTACACAAAAATACACAATCTGAACATCTACGCCTGAACTGAAAGTCTACAGTTTGATTGTTGTGCTAATCGAGGCATGCTTGCTTACATTATTTTAGCTTGTTGAAGGCAGTTTTGTCGCGAAATTGAAAGGATATATCCGTTTAGGTATTAGGGAAAACCTAGACTACCTTGCCATGGCCAAATAGACGGTGTCTTATCTGACGAGCCAATCAAGAGGGTCTCCGTAACCGACGCGCACGTATGAGGCAAACTATGAGAGTGCACGAAACGAAAGAGGTCTCTAAGGGAAGAACCTGTTGGAACTCTGTACTCTCTTCCCGCAAGAGATTTGGCGTGATGATATAGATAGAGAGGCATAGATAAATTATTATAATTATAAAAATAAAAAATTAAGAAGAAATAATATAGTTCTCATTTGTGAAGTTTATAGCCATCGCCTTGCACGCAGCGGATTGAGACTTTACAAAGTTGTCATGCAGTAACATGACGATTTTCGATTTTGCCACTCTCAAATCTATGCCACATTATCTCCAACACAAGTTGAAAATATTCCAGGATTGACAAATTTAATTTTGTATTACATTTTTAGGGAGAATGCTCTGTAAATATGAAGCTATAAATATCGTGAAAAATATTTCTAGCTCTCCTAATTCCCGAAAGTTTAGACCGTGGATTAGAGCCTAGAGAGGAATGCGCCAGGTATTTTGCTATAGGTATTGCACTTAGGTATTGTCTATCAGAGTTATGCAAAAATAATTGTGAAAGCAATTAAATTTCAATTAGAATATTTAGAATCCCTTTCGGCGTAAGAGAGTACACCACCATCACAAAAAGACGAAAAATGGCATAGCTCGGCCACGCACGATAGAAATCATCTTCTGCAGGCCATTATGATGGGAAAAGTCGCTGGCAAAAGGCATGTGGGTTACAGAATAAAGTCGTGGCTCTGTAACAACTTGGAGTGAACGGGAATTGCTAGCGAGATACTAAAAAGGGCTTAGCACGAATACGTTGACGTTAGCGTGACACTATCGAGAACGCGTGTTGTCAGACTCATGTTTATTTCGTAAATTTTTAGAGTGACAAGGACGGCGTATCAACTCGCTAGCGCCACGCTAATGTCAGTCTTTTCGTGCTATTATATTGGCATGAGTATAATTTGTTTAATTTAACACATACTCACCTGATAGACCAGCCCCCATTATTCTCCCTACCTCACAACAAAATATTAATGAAAAAAAAATATGAAAAAATACTATTTTATAAGAAGAACTGCAGTTTCTTGCCCTTTTTCTTTACGGGAATGACAATCCGAAGTGGTGGTCTCTACCACTCTCTTTAATCTCGTTGTTAATTTTCTGACGATTCAGAATCAGAATTATTTATTTGTGAAACATAGGTATCAATATGTATGATCTTAAATATGATTTTAGTCCGCTATGTTTTGCCGTTAAAGCATACAAATATGTGGGAACTGGTTAAATAGATAGATTCATAAATAGTATAATGGTTTACATGAAATAAAAAATATTCTGATTCTGATTCATATCTCGCTAAAAAAGTTATGGACTAGTCTCACCGCGAGTTCGACTTTTCAGCACCAAAATCGGGACTGTCATACTAACGTAAGGTAAATAGGTAAGGTATCAGAGAAACTAAACAAATTGATTGGCCGTTGTCATAGCTCGTTGAATGGCTTTGAGTTTATGGATCAGTCCAACCGTAAGTGCCCGTGTTGATCTAATGGCGAATAATGTGCGTAGCCATCACGAGGTCCTACATCGAATACTAGGTCAGGAAAAACATTTTCTATAGAACATTTTTCAGTATTATTCCGGAGTCGCATTCTTATCGCCTTCTAATTCATGGTACCTATCATCAACCTAACATCGTCGGCAAAAAATGGGTGTACGTACATAATATACCGTGTGTGTGTGTGTGTGTGTGTGTGTGTGTGTGTGAATGATCTACGCTGTTGGCCGCGGGGCCTTTTCAGATTCACTGGACAAGAGGGCAAGCGTGCAACCACTACGCTCGAGCCACAAGGGCAAGGGGACAACAAGCTCTAGGGCGCCTCAAGGAGGAACGGCCTCGGCTTGGGCAGTCGCTATGAGGCATATACTAGGGGTCTCGCCAACGTGCTCTGCACCGGCCTGCGGGCAAGGTATTCTCCGACCTCGCCGGCGAGGTCAGTGTTTCATCCTGTGTGCGGTATCTGTATCCGAAAGAAGGGATGTAAGGGAAAGAGGGTCGGTGAGAACGCAGACGGCGGTAGCGGCTGATAGGAGAGAAGTTATGTTCGTAGTCGGCGGCGGCTACGATTAGCTCATTCCTATGATGGGACGCGTTGGCGAAATATCGGGTTGTTGGCTTTTTAGTAAAGGCGCGAATAGATTCGAAACCGAGATCGAAATGGAACATATTATAAATCAGCCATCCCCGCTATATAGACGCGTGCTATATAGGTGACGGTTATTTGTTTTATATTGTGACACAATCTGTCTATACAATTTATTTTATACCTGGGTAGTCAGTTTCAGTTAGAAAGCTGAATCTTTTCTTGGAGGCGGGCGTTACTAGATGTGACACAGTTTTTAACATTGTAGCTATTATCGAACGCAATTCAATTTCACGTTACAGAGTGAGCAGAGACCACAGAGTTCCAAACGTTCTTTCCTTACAGACCTTTCTGGCTTCCTCCACTCTCATAGTTTGTGTCATGTATGCCCTCCGGTTACAGAGACTCTTGAATTTGTAATTTGTTGTAGTTCCAACATAAAATGTTTGTTATTATCCAATAATACTTTTTAAAAGGTACATTAAATATTAACGTTAGTATATGGTAGCGAGAGCTGAGTATGTAAGAAGGAGAATGAAAGTAGGATAAATGCAGTGGAAATACGAGCTCTGCGAAAGATGTGCGAAGTGAAGCTGACCGACCGTATTCGCAACAGTGTAGTAATAAAGCGAGTAGGTATGAAAGATAGCATCGGTGTAAAGATGAGAAAGGGTATGCTCCGTTGGTTCAGGCATATAGAAAGAATGTCAGAAGAAAGAATGACAAAACAGATATACACTGCGATAGTGGAAGGATGCAGATACCGGGGAAGACCTAGACTATCTTACCACGACCGAATAGACCGAGTCTTATCTGAGGGTTAAGTCAAGAGTCTCCGTAACCGACGAGCATGTATAAGACGAACTATGAGAGTAGAGGAAGCCAGAGAGGTATGTAAAGAAAGAACCTTTTTGGACTCTATACTCTCTGCCTACCCCGCAAGGGATCTGGCGTGATGATATAGATAGGTTAAGAGCTTGAGCTGCCCGCCCACCGGGTTGAGCAGTCGCAGATTCGATCCCCGTACGATACAAATTTTTGTGCGACCTGACCCATATTTGTTTGACCCACGACATAGACATAATTCCTAGCATAAACTATACTTCATTTTTAATTACTAAATTATATTACTTCTTAAATATTACTTCAATAAAAATATTAACTAATCACGTTTATCTTTCATCTATCTATCTTTCTATATATATATATATCACGCCAGATCCCTTGCGGGGTAGGCAGAGCGTACAGGGTTAAGGTTCTTTGTTTTCTCTGTCTTCCTCCACTCTCATAGTTCGTCTCATACACGCTTGCCGGTTACAGAGACTCTTGACTTGGCCTTCAGATAAGAGTCAGTCTATATGATCATGGTAAGATAATAGATTATATGACAATTATGCTATGAAAACGAACGCCCCCTGCACCAAAATGGTGCTACTCGTTTCTTTCAACACCCGACCGAACAATTATCAAACAATACACAAGTAAATATGAACACACAACACAAACAATACCTATTTTAGTCTACCACACATGAGCCGTCATAACGCCATCTATTTCGTGAAATAAAGCACAGCGCTTCGCTCCTGCTTCCTTCCTTACAATGATACAATATCACACCAAAAACAATACACTAACCCTTATGATAAAGCATACAAACATCAAAATCAAGTCTCCCGATAGAAAAAATATGTTTGCAAAAGTAACGTTAGGGATAAAGTAAAAAATATTCCAATTTCGGAAACAGATTGCGATTTGGAACGCCTACCCCTTATAAATATATTAAAAGGGGAATTATGAGTTTCGGGTTGAGCCCTCGAGGTTCAATCATCGCTTGCACCTTCCGAAGGGTTGGTTCCGATATTGCCTTTCGGTTACGATGCAAAGATCTGATAAGTGCTAAGTTCCAACCCTTTATCTACCAGCTGTATCCGCGATTTCGATCGCGTGAGATTCAAATATATAATATCAGCCTATACTGCCCACTGCTGGGCAAAAGCCTTCTCTCACAAATCGAGGAGAGAGAGATTAGGTCATACATTACCACGCGGACCCAGTTCGGATTGATGGAGGCAGGTTTGTGGTCACCTGCTGTTGGAACTTATGAAGCCGCCTTCAAGGCTTCCAACTCGGATTAATGACTACCACATTAAGTGGTAGCTGGGACGCTCGAATATAAAAACACCACAAACGGTCACCCATCTCGAGCAGACCGATTCGAACGCTGCTTAACCTTGGTAATCGGTAAGAACACCGCAGTCACACAGCGCTACGAGCGCCTCTATGAAAATGCCACAAACGGTCACCCAATTCAAATATGTTTAGTTATTTTGAAGACTACGTCACTTTTCGTGCAATAATGAAAACAGGATAAATGCCGAAGCCGAAATGTGAGCTCTGCAAAAGATGTGCGGAGTTAAGCTGACCGACAGCCTAGTAAGAAAGCGTGTAGGTATAAAATAAATTTATCTATCTATTTATATCATCACGCCAGATCCCTTGCGTGGTAGGCAGAAAATACAGAGTTACAACAGGTTCTTTCCTAACATACCTCTCTGTCTTCCTCCACTCTCATTGTTCGTCTCATACACGCTCGCCGGTTACGGAGACTCCTGACTTGCCCTTCAGATAAGACTCGGTCTATTTGGTCATGGTAAGATAGTCTTGTAGTAGTACATGAAAAAAATCGGTATAAAGATAAAATAGAGTATGCTCCGGTGATAAGGCCATGGAAAGAATGATAAAAGAAAGAATAACAAAACAGATACGTAATGTGAAAAAGAAAGGGATGATATAGGTATCGGGAAAGACCTAGACTATCTTACCATGATTAAATAGATAAGTATAGAGTCTTCATGACCGGCGAGCGGGTAAAATGAACTAAAGTACTTTATTTAAAAAAGGAAAAAATTACGCACTTCCACTGAGCTATGAGCATTAAGAATAAAGAATAAAGATATCTCCATGGATAAAGCAATCTTGCATCTCTTTCTTATTATATGAAACTGAATCGCGCAATATATTATGCATTATCCTCGTGAGAAATGAAACACAAGTTATAATCCAGGAGATACAAGAATAAAAATACTCAGATACTGAGTGTAGTGATAAATGATAGTTTTGTTTCCAAACTCAGATGAAATACTGAAATAATAGTGTAGCCTAATCATGAGATTTTGACTGTCACTCATTCTCACAAACGTAAGCTAAGATATTCAGCCATTTTAGTAAACTTTGAAAGACAATTTACCGCGTAAAATAGTGATAAATCGGTATATATTGATCCACGTCGGGCAAAGGCTTTCTCTCACAAATCGTAGTGTAAGGGAATACATACTCCACCGTAAAAAAATTTATTTAACGTCATCTTTAATCCTGTGTCATGGATACGTTTACAGACATACAATTTATATACCCAAATGAAACAAATATTTGTGAGTCATACAAACATGTCCCGTGCCGTTTGATCCCCAAACCATTATCTATTTGATCTTGACCAAATCGTCGTCATCAATATTTATCACTGTGTACAAATAAAAAATACGCCTTTGCCTATTTCAGGACGATTTTGTTAAATTTAGGTTTTTAGTTATAAGTACAAACAACTTATAATTTCATTGACACCCAAAAGCGATATTTTTTGCGATTTTCACGGGCTCTGGACCTTTAAAAGGCTTGCGTGGAGACATGAGCACTGACATGGCTCCAACACATAGAGGCCCTTTGCGAAAATTTATTGATATTGTTATGTATTACACCTGCTGAGACCAATTACTGGAAATGACGAAACAAACAGCAAACGAACTCCACACAAGGATTATTGTAAATTATGGAGTGAGAACAGTAACTGTGGAAATAAGGTTTCGATGGACAGAAACCTCGATTTTTTATATGTATCTCGCTGAGATTCATGAGACGGGACATGGGTCCAACACCTAGAAGCCTTTTGCGAGAAGTTATTGTTATGTAAGTCACCTGCTAAGGTCACTTGCTGGAAATGAAGAAACATCTTGTTTTGTTTGGAATATTTTCATATTGCAATTTTCATTATGAATATATGCAGTAAAATAAATAAATCAGCTTCAACATAAAAACGTCGCTTCCTAACAGCATTTTCATTATGATGTTTTCGGAAATACTGTCGCCTTCATATTACACTTGTGATATATTACAATCCCAATTAAAATGTTTAAAACAAAAAAGTTTGATGGGAATAGACTGTTTAAGTATTATACCACTGCTGGGAAAAAGTTTTCTCGCACATATCGAGGTGATATAGATTAATGGCCGGTTTTAATATTCAACTCAAGGATAGATTTGCTATCCGTAATAGTCAAATCTCTCCTTGAGTCAAATATTGGAACCGGCCGTAAGTTATTCTCACTATGCTGACTCAGTGCCGATTGGTGGTGATAGGTTTGTGGCCACCTGGAATAGGAACTTATCAAGCCGCTTACAAGGCTTCTAACCTGGCTTAACGAGTACCACATTAAGTGGTAACTGGGACCATCTCCCTAGCGTGCCTTTCAGAGCACGGAGACTCTCGAATACAAAAATGCCTTAAACGATCACTCATCTCTAACCGACCGTGCCGAACGCTGCTTAACCTTGTTGAACGCTAAGAACTGCAGTCAAACAGCGCTAGGAGGGCATCGTAGTAAGAAAACAGAGTAATCCAAAACAAACGGACGGACGATTTAGCGCAGTGGTTAAGGGCTTAGCCCGCCCCGCCCATTGTGTCTTATAGTCGCGGGTCCGCACGGGACAAATCTTTGTGTGATCCACAATTATTTGTTCTGGTCTGGGTATTTGTGTATGTGAATTTTCATGTTTGTAAACACACCCACGACACAGGAATTAATCCTAGTATGGGGCAACGTTTAAAAAAAAAAAAAAAAAAACTGCTCCTATAGTTTCCCAACATGGTCGTCAATTCGACAGGCAATTTGCCAGGGTTTTCGTTGTGCCCACTCAATTAAACGGAAGATCTTGGCTGGGCGCTTCTGCCTGACTCGGGGTCGCTCGAGGATGCTCGAGAACCCTCAAGCTTGGGCCTCGAGCCACTTGTAGACACTGAGTGCCACACGTAAGATACCGTTGCCTCTTTCGTTCATAGATTTCGGGTTTTGGTTATTTCAACGCTTAGTCCAACTTCGTGGGTATATAAGATGAATTATGAGCCGGTTTTCTTCTAGGCTTTCACATAGTTATAATTTTAATTTTAAAATACCTTTATAATAACAAGCTTTTATAGCAAAATCACAACGAAGATATCTTGCTTAGTTGAGGAGTTCCTATGGCTTCCTTCCAGCTCCATCATCAGACCTTGGTCACCATACGGATCTAAAGTAATCGTCAAGAGAAGTCCAACAAGCCCAACACGGCTTGGTGATATTGAGTAGTTGGGTGGTTCTATTGGCCTCCTTTGGGCTTCATCATCAGACCCTGAACACTATCTGCAATACCAATCCAACCGGCCTAAACACGAGAGGGTTACGTTGTATATTACACATGTTCCTATGGCCACCTTTCTACGCCAGCATCAGACCAGCTCCTTGGTACGATACTATTGGATTGTCACCGATTTTACATACGTATGCCAAATTTCAACTTCATCGGATACCTGAAAATGCTTGAAAAATGGATCACAAGATTTGAACCGGTTCAATCGATAGACAGACAGACATACGAACATAGCAATTTAAATAAAAACTTGTAATTATGTACTAGAGAAGATATTCCAACTAAGTTTATAATATAAATTAATATTAGTTTACTGATCCAACATTTTATGATTATCAACAGGTATTCAGTCACACTATAGTAGTCTGTATCCTGGAAAAGTCTTTTAACCTTACACTTAAAGATATTTAAATCTCCTAATTATGGACTAGAGAAGGCATTCCAACTAAGTTTTTGTAGCTAAAGTTAGACTGCGTACATTCTATCTCACTTTGCGCCAGGTGATTGCCGCAGCGTTCGAGTGCTAAATTTTATTGAATGAACATGCCTTCATGTCCACTGAGATACTATTTAAGCAACTCAAGAAACATAAGATTTCATTATCTATGAATACAAAAACATCCCCGCTGACTCCGCGGTCATCAAGTTACGCACCATTTTTTGTTTGAAGTAGCTTCATAATAACTCAATGGGCTTTCATGGTCACGATTATTATCGTCGCCGATAAGGCTCATCGATAACAGGCCACTAGCATGTATCTTCGAAGCTTATAGCTAGACTGCGATACTGTGCAGTTGGCGATCACTGAGCTCAAATCCTAGGTCGGATAAAGAATTATTGAAGTTTCTTATCGAGAAATACTGTGCCAGAATGGTATCTCTCTCGTCTCCTATTAAATTGCCACCTGAAATTGTCGACGACGGATGGATGTATCTCTGCAACCCCAATTGGGAAATATAGGCGTGTCTGTTTATTTGTTTATCCTTATAACACCACTTAGGCCTTTTTAGATCTAAATATACAAATAAAAAACATAACCTCGTATTTGGCGTGCCCGCCAAAAAGTTATGCTTTATTTGTATTTTAAACACCATGATAGGTCACGTCAAGCTGTTTGATTGCCACATTCCAGGGGTTGGATTTACAGCTCCCAAGTAATAGATACTTTTGAAATAAATCCTGAAAACTATATTGAGATTAGACTGTGTTTCCATTGGAGAACCGTTACTGTTTACATTCAGCACAATCGCACAGCAATGCGCAGGGAAGTGCAGTGCGAAATGGCGGGCATGACAAGTTTGTATAGGTAACTATTTTGCTTTTATTTTTGTTCACTACACTCACTGCAGTAACAATATATCAATTATCCTTAGACTAGACTCCATGGCTGTGACAGCTTCTTCGCACTGTTTGCATTAACCATTAGCAAGTAACAATAAAAAAAATCGTATTTGATTGAGAATTAAATATTATCCTTCAATCTTCGCCTTCAATATTAATAATAATTACGGTTATGCCATATAACATTTTATTTGTTTGTTTCAACGCTTCGGTTTAAGTCACCTTTGTATATTCTAAACCTCTTGATTAATATTAGATACCCATATCAACCTACTTTATCTCACATATGCTTGTTGTTTGTGCCTCTTTCATGTGAAGACGAAGCAACGGATCGACGGGATTTCAACGACTGGAGAATGGTAGGTACCTATAGTTGGTTTTTATATAAAAGCACGTAAACGAATGCGCGGATAGAAGCTAGTTTACCCAATAAAATCACGCTCTCATACTCTCAGTTAACGACGTAGAGCTAACAAGATCGCGTGCTTATTTAGTTATTCTGTGAACGCTGTTTGTTCAATATTAAACTACATGTAGCCATAATAGAACTGTGCAATCATCATCATGCGCTCGCAAACTTCAATAATTTCAAAGATTAATACGCTTTACTTACATATACCGCTGTTTTATAACCTACTCAAAGAAATAGTAATATTTTAGGTCCCTAAAAGAGTTCATTATGATGGCTTATATAAAAAAAGTCATGGAGTTTTACGCTGTTAAAAAAAAGTAATAAAAAACAGTACAAAAGAAATAAAATTGTCTTTTGTTCGAATGCGTTCTAAAGAAGTTAAACATAAAAAAAAATATGAAAAAAGTGGTGTGAATTAAGTATCTGTAATTTTTTTATTGGCAATATTAGTTATGGCTTCATAAAAATATTTTGTGTATATCATCTCTTTATGTCTCTCATAAATAACACAATATTATATTATAGTAGCTACGTGCCTATCTCAACACACTCGTACACATGTGTATTGCTATGTATTGCAAATTACTATAAACTTATTTATCTTTTCTTTCGGTCACAATAATAAAAACTTCATTGAAAAATGTTATATCCTTCGGAATAATGAAAGACATGAATGGATTCGTCCAAATGTGGTCCCACAGATCAAAGTCCTTAGTTATTGAACTTCAAGCGCCATCTATCAAAAGAATTCTATCATATTCGTCTTGAAATTCATGTATCACTGTAATGTAAAAAGTAGTGAATTATTACCATTTCTTTATTCGATAAATAAAACTCAACACAGAAAGTGATTAGTCTTTCTGTGTTCAGTTAGAATAGAAATAGAGCTTCAGAAAAAAAAAAACACCGACCCCATATATACCTGACACAATTCCAGACTCCAAACTGTAATTAGAGATCTATGGATAAAAAATCCACACTTGGTCCGACCTAGGTTTCAAACCCAGACCCTCCTGATCCCCAGGCAAACACAGCGCCACTATACCTAAGGCGGCCAGTTAAAATTCTTACTTAAAAATAATTATATAATATGGAAGAATGTAATTATAATGATTGCTTCTTTGATTTTTAACCGACTTCAAAAACGGAGTATTCGTCGGAGTATTTCATCTGTATGTATTTATTTTATTCTTCGCTTATGAATGTAGGCAGAAATTTATATTTACCTGCATTCACAAGCAAAACAATAAAAATCACGTCTAATCACATCTTGCCTCACGGGCATCCACTGCCTTTATCTCGAGCTGGAGGAAAGCCCCGGCTCTCGTATACATTATTAATTCAAGCGGTCCCAAGGCCCGCCCCCCACTACCCAGTCCATCCAATAACGTACGCCATAACTCAGCGTGGCGAAATTAAATTTGCAAGGAGCGCTCTCAAACGCGTTGCCTCGGTCTTGTAGTGTGGACTTTGTCTGGCTAGATGCAGGGGCTAAACAGATTTATATTACCTACCTAGTTCCTACGTACTAAAGTATTTTATTTACAACCTCGTTTGTTACTTTCGTATTTTATTTGTAGCGCGTGAGGTTTTGCTTTATAAATATAATAATAATAATTTGCTGCCTCGTTGGTCTGGTGGCAAAGCGCATCGCTTTGTGATCACGAGGTCCTTGGTTCAAATCCTAGGTCGGACAAATGTAGTTTTTCTAACGAAAAATTCCCAGTCTGAGTCCGGAGTCTGGAATTGTGCCCGGTATATGGCAATAGGCTCGCCCCCTATTACATGGGACCTTACATCGTCGGCGAAACGTGGGTGTACTCAGTACACCTCTGCCACCCCCTCTGGGGAATATAGGCGTGACGGTATGTGTTTAATAATAATTTTATAATATTAGGGGACGTCCATTAATTACGTGAGGTGCTTTTAGAGATTTTTTGACACCCCCCTCCCCCCTTTGTGACATTTCGTGAGATTTGGCTCGATCCCTCAATCTCACGTGAGATTTTTCAAAATGCATGTATCTCGTAAATGCATCGGAATTATTCTAAAAAGAAAAAATAATATTTGCTCAATATTTTTAGTTAAGACTAATCAAGACTACTATTTAAGATTTCTAAGAAAGTAGACTAGAATTACAGTGAAATGTAAACAATAAAATACTTTAATCGTTTACCGATTTAAATATTTAATTTAGTAGTAATACTACTAAGATTCATAAAAGAATATTCATTCTACAACAAAGTACAAGTATAAACAAAGCAGGTCGCAGCACCTGTACATGCGTCGCTCCTACTCAGCTTATAGGAACGCTACAACGTTGGTCGATTCGCGCGTTCGGCTGGCAGTGGCGCGTAAACAAACGACGGGCTACTGTGCAACTTTGCGGCGTTCGAAAAATCTTATTTAGTATTATTGAATATGATTTGGCTATATTTTAATAAATTAAATACTATTTTCTCGCAATTGTACTTTGTTCTTGCGACAAAAAATTACGTGATATTTGCCGAGACCCCTCTTCTCCCCAAAGTAAGATTAGATGAGATTCAACTCGACCCCACTTGAACACCTCACGTGATTAATGGACGCCCCCTTAGCCCCGTTACGAAACTGTACCGCCGTTGGGCACGGGCCTACTCTCAAACTAAGAGGGCCATAGTCCACCACGCTGGCCCAGTGCAGGTTGGCAATCTTCACGTATCTTCGAGAAACTCATAGGCATGCAGGTTTCCTCACGATGTTTTCCTTCATCGTTAAAGCAAGTGATAATTAATTTTTATTGCTCACATGCTTTCGAAAAGACAGAGGTGCGTGCCTGGGTTTGAACCCGAGACGTCTAACTTTTCAGTCCAGCGGCCTAACCACTAGGCTATCACTGCTACGTCTAAACATAACTAATGTATTATTTAAAGAACTACGGTTTCCTTTAGGTCCCCGCATTAGGAATTTTTCGTGGGTGCGTTTACAAACACAAAATTCAGACAAACACCGCGACCGGGTGGTAACTTTTACCACCCTATGATGTGCTTTTAGTGGTATATATCATTAAACGGGCCGGACTGACAGTTTTTAACAGAACAGGGAATTATTTTTACGGGTCGAACTGACAGTTTATAACAAAACTGAGTATTAATTCTATTTGTCCTAAACGCAGTTTCATTTTTTAACAGAATAGAAAATTTTTAACAAAACAAACTCTGATAAACCACTGTTTAGCTCTCTCGTGCATTAGGAATACTGTATTCATTACCACGAGCATATGACTTGCTCGTCCACCACATCCTAAAAGACTAACCCCCTTATTCACAAGAAAATATTTTCAATACGCTTTAGTAAACCGCTACAATAAAACAATTGGCTAACGGTACATTTTTTAGAAGCGCTTACATCGTTTCAAACACCGCTCGTACGAATGCCGGCTTATTCTTCGTGCGCAGGGGCGTTTTTTCAACACGCGTCAGTAAAGTGCTGGAATAAACTAACTAGTAACAGCGCTTACAGACCTTCAACACAAAGCATTGAAAAGCGTCAGTGCGAATGAGGAGTTACATTTCCCACTAGTGAGACTATTTAAATATTTATTATAACCATGTTATGGTGGTTAGAGTGGGGCAGAAATGAGAAATAAATATGCTAAACCTCTTTCCTCTACATTTATTGACTTAATTACAAATATTTCTATAGTTATACAAGTGCAGGTTTAATACAAATGATGATAATATCCTTATATTCCTATTAAGGAACAACATATACTACTCTCATTCTTCATCTGCCAGCAATCCACAACTTAACATAGGCCTGCAACTGAGTATGATACTCACTACTCTTGTTTAACCCCTGCCAGCAACACTGTGAAGATCATCACACCACTTAGCATGAGGGCATGTGGCACTAAGTTTGCCAATGAGCGGTCACTCATTAGAACCCAGAAACTTACATTCATAATTACTTGCTAACCAAACACTTAATTTAAAATTACTGTTAGTTAGACTAAAAACATAACTTTGTTACATCTACCTTATAAGTTGGCTAGCTCATACAAAAGCCAAGAAATTTATAATTAATACTATTAGCAGTTAACAATATAGATTAGTGTTTCAAGGAAAAAAAAATTGGTATCAGTCGCATTCATTAAAGGTTTAAATACAAGCCCTAAAAAAATGTAAAGGCTACAAGACAAGTCTATTGATACAATAATCATAAACTGAATACCCATGATAAGGAGCAAAATTAACTGAGGACTCAATTAACATTATTTATGTTTCACCTCTTACATCCTCTCTTTATATAAATCAGAATAAATGAGATTATTACATTCCATTTTTAACTCTCTTCCCTTAAAAACAATTAAATTGGAACCAATACCAATTTACAAATGCTATAATCCATATATAATTAAAATTCATATGGCTAAATATCTCACCGGTAAATCCAAACTCATATTCCTGTAAAACAACCCATTCATTCCAGTCCTTGGTGAGAAATATCGCCTCAGTACCTCCCTTACTTCGGCCACCGTTATAGCCTGTACTCCCTCATACCCAGACTTTATATAAACCGCATTACTCAGACTGACAGGATTACAAAAATGCCCTCCCTCAAACTTACTAAATGGATCTCCACTCTTTTTTTTACCATCCTGACGAGTTAAGAACACAGCATCAACTATCTCAGCTACTGTTTCATATGCAATGAAACATAACACTTCCAAAGCAGACTGAGTTAACTTATATTCTTTCGTAGGGTTTATCCATCGTTCCAATTTAACGAAACCTTTGCCAATCCCATAACCAGACCTAAAAGAGGTGCACCTAGCTTTATGGTACACTTCATACTTCTCAAAGGACATGGATTCAGTTATTTTTGCCGCTCTAACTTTTCTCAAATAGTCAATAGTATCAAACTTGATTTGACTAACCTCTTCAGCTTCGTCAAGCTCGTGAATACAGTCTATGTGTGTCCTGCGCTTTTTTATCGTTGGATCCTTTTCATCTTCTATTATAATACCTGATATTAATGATTCTGTCGGCGTAGTAATGTTTACTTGACATTTTTTATCAATTTGGTCGAGTTTTATTTGATAATCGTGCAGCCGTTTTAGCTTCATGATATTCTTTCGCATTAGGTAAATTATGTCGTAATTGGTGATGGCTTTGCTGCCTCTCATAATGGAGTAGTGGTTGGCTTCTTGGAGCATCGTCTTGAGTTGCTGGAGTACGATGTTTTCTACCAAAACAACTGTGGCTGCGTTTGGGTTCGGATTGTCGCCGAATCCGTGCATCATACTTGAAATCTCCTTTTGAAAGTTCGTTACTTCGCCTGTGGCGTCTATTGTGAAATATGAAACCATTTTTGACGAATACTTGTGTTATAAATGTCCAACTAACACCTATTTCGTTATTTTCTAATGATTAAGAAAAATCCTAACATTCTATCAGCTGTTTGTCAATTTTTGCTGTGAGGCTGACATTGCATATACTTCTTCTTCTTCGTTGAGTTATGGCTTCACACTATTTTAAGTGTATTTTGCCAGTGTCCAGTGAGTAGCATAATCGTGTTTGTATAAATTAATTCATTTCCCCGATGAACTTGATGACAACGATGATAATGAAATTGAAGAATGTACCCGACCCTGGATAGTAAAGCGATGGATACTTTACATACCAATTGCGACGGTCGTTTTGTGGGAAATCGAAAAGGCACGTTTTATCACTTTGTTACAATTACCTGCACTCATGCACATATAGGAATACATAATGGTTAATATTCATCACATAGTGGGAAATAACACAAGTTTTGGAAATTAAAACAAATTGACAACATCACTCTTCGATTTACCCGCCAAAACTCCTGAATATACTTTTATTAACACGTTTTATTTTTACTACGTACATAGTAAAAAGTTTTACTATGTATTTACTATTTACAAATAGAACTTTGAAATCCCCTGTGACTCATATTAATATTCTAAAAGTCATTCATAAGATTTAACAAAATACTATTATCTCATATTATTTACAGATTTTAAAAGACTAAGAAGTGCCTGTTGCATATCTCAGCAAATAAACATTAATTATGAATGTTACGGAAAGTTTGCATATAAAAATTTTGTACATTTTATGATCAATAAAGTTTTGTTCGATGAATACTTATAATTAGAGTTGAAATCAGCTGACTATCAAAACCGCAATTATCTGTCTTCTAAGGTCTGCTGTCATTCTATTATCAATTATCATATGAAACTTCATGAGAAGTCGTGACCTTACTTGTAATTATTTTGAATTCCTCGTTCGATAGGATTACACAACAAAATTATGAGTTTACAGAAACTAATATTTAATCGTGTTATAAACCGAAATTTATCACTACAAATAAGATTATCGTCATGTTGGTCGTGTGGGAAAGAAACGAAGACACTAGTTTCTAATTTGTTTTGTGGAAACTGCAATGCTTTACAGCACCCGAATAAGGAGAACTATTTCCAAATAATGGGTGTCGATGAGACCTATAATGTGAATGAAGTGGAATTAGCAAAGAAATACAAAGAACTGCAGAAGTATTTGCATCCTGATAAATTTGCGAACAGGTAATTCTTGTTGATAGAGTGAACTCCAATGCCAAATATGACGTAAATTAATAAAGTTCCATATAATATTATTCAGAATTTGTTTTTAAATGATATTGGATGAAAGAACAATAAGTTATGAAATTAATATTTATATTATATTATCGAACAAATAACAAGCATTTCAGTCTAGTTTATATACTTGCTTATCATTTTTTTAGTACCTACAGGTTTATGTGTGTGGTTATAACTTAAAATATTTTCATAGCAAATAACTCAAAGTATTCTTACCATAATCAAATTATTTTTCAGAGATAATAGAGAACAAGAAATATCAGAAAAGTACTCATCATTAGTCAATGAAGCATACAAAACACTATTGGAACCTTTGGCCAGAGGTAAATTATTTCTTTTGTTATTTTACATTTTCGCCACATTAGAGAGATAATATCCAAAAATCCTTTTTTAGTGGTAGCCCATGTAACCGTAAAAGTATATTATAATAATATTAGCTCTGTTAAGAAACTGTCCTACTGTTGGGCACAGGCCTCCTCTCAAACTGAGAGGGTTCAGGCCATAGTCCACCACTCTGGTCCAGGTGGGTGCATGAACTTCACACACTTTCGAGAAACTTAGGCATGCAGGTTTCCTCACAATGTTTAACTTCACCGTTAAAGCAAGTGATAGTTAATTTTTAATAAGCTCATGCTTTCGGCACATGCCTGGATTTCAACGAGGCTATCACTGCTTTTCATATTAGTACGGAACCATACAAACTTTCATACACCATTTAATCTCTTCAGGGGTAGATTTTTCAAAAACTCTGAAACACATGTTTCTTTATTTAAATAGAAGAAGAGCCTAAATATCAATTTTCATGACTCCCTTCAAAACGAATGGTACTTCTATACAAACTTTCAACCCCACTTTCACCACATCAAAGACAATATAAAGAAATCCTTTCTTAGTGGTATCCTACGTAACTGTAAGAGTACCCTGTCAAAAATTCAGTTTTCTAGCGGTTTGGGCTGGGTGTTGACCGATCAGTCAATCAGTCAGGACATGTAATTTTATATGTATACATGGTGTAACACATATAGCGCAATACCTCAGACACCCCAAATAGATTATTGCTTTACAAATTCAATACCAAAATCAAACTTCCAATTTTCAGAAGTTTTCTACCATTTTTTAAGCTCTTTTGTACCCAAATTAACTACTAAATTTAATAAATAATTAACTTTTGTATGTATATTGATGTTTGTATAATAGGAATGCGTTTAAAATAGCTGTATTGCTTTGAATAATTTATATCTTTCTATCTATCTATATCATCACGCCAGATCCCTTGCGGGGTAGGCGGACAGTACAGAGTTCCAACAGGTAGGTATAATAGGAGAAATAATGATTTTTAATCCTTAATTTGAAAACAATTCCTTTTCCTTCCTTTAATTTAAAAACAAATGTGACATACTTTAAATATAGGTGGTTTCGATTCAGTTGCCAATTTAGAACAAACTACTTTCAGGTCTTGCGTTAGTTATATTACACCTTGTAGATAGATAACATGATTTCATACAATCAATTTAAAAATTTAAAAGCAAACCTACATGACTTAAGCTTATTGAATAGCGTGTCATATTTCTACTGAAATTATAACAACAGTACAAGTGAGGGTGGCGCAATGCTGAGAGGTCTGTAAGGAAAGAACCTAGTGGGACTCTGTACCCGCAGTCCAGTGGTTAAGAGCGTAAGCTGCTCTACCTACCGGATTGAGTAGTTGCAGGTTTGATTCCCTGCAAAGAACAAATATTTGTGTAACCCAAAATATTTGTTTCGCTTGGGATGTTTATGTATGTAAATTTCATGTTTGTAAACACACCCAGACGGAATTAATTCCTGGTGTGCAGCTACGTTTTTTTAAAAAAGGCAAATATCATAATCCTAACAATATTTGAATAATAAATATTTAGTATAACTCGGTTGACTCAGTTTCACTATTGCATGGTTTTTTGAAATTCATATAATTTTATATCTAAATAGACTTTAAAACAGAACTTTGCTTAACAGGAATATACATGCTCCATCTCAGAGGCAAAGAGATCCCGGAAAACACGGAAGTTGACCAAGAATTCCTCATGAAGATAATGGAGAAAAACGAAGAAGTGGAGAACGCTGAAACGGAGAAGGACATCATGGAATTAAATAGAGAAAACAAAGAAATCATTGCAAAATTACAAAAGCAAGTGTCACAAGCTTTCTTTGATGGTGACATGAAGAGAGTGACAAAATTATTGAGTACAATGAAATATTACACAAGTATCGACAGCCAAATACAACAAGTTATACGAAATAAAGGAATTATTCGATAAAACGAATCAATAATACATTTTGTAACTAGTGATCTGTGATTGATAGAGTAGTCTCTTTATACTGTATTTATAATCTGTAAACACCTCTCATCAGTTTTATCCCAAAGCATTATTCAGAGTGTATACAGTATGCTCATATTTCGCCTAGGTATTTCGGTTTCAATGTGGACTGCTGGAGACAATTGACGATTATTAATAACATAACTGTGGAAAATCATAACATGATTTTCATTTCATTTATTGCACCCTGCTATTTTCTATGCTATGCTATGCTATATAGAACTTATATCATATTTGACGATTATGTGTGTGTGTGTGTGTGTAAGTGAATGATCTACGCTATTGGCCGCCGGGCCTTTACAGCTTCACCGGATAAGAGGGCGAGCGTGCAACCACAACGCTCGAGCCAGAAGGCAAGGGGGCAACTAGCTCAAGGGCGCTTAAGTAGGAACGGCCTCGGATTGGGTCGCTATGGGGGAGGTTTGACGATTTGACACATTTTGCGATGATTTCCTACAAAATGTATGGGAAAAGTTTTTTGCGATTTCCGACCTTTCTAGTAAGTACTCCAACCTCAGTTGGTCCAATAGTAGTTTTTGATCCTTATAAGAAACAGGATTGATGCCATCAGAAAAGTTTATGTATAAATTGCCTATTTTGTTGCTCACTATATTTTTTTTAATTTGTAAATGCCGGTCAAAATGTCAAAAAGGTAAGGATAGTCTCCTACTCACCTTTTTCCTGTAGCTACAACGGTTAAGGTAGCTGCCCCGTCACGCCTATATTCCCCAGCGGAGGTGGCAGAGATGTACTGTGTATTGCCATATACCGGGCACAATTACAGACTCCGGACTCATACTGGGAACTTTTATTAGAAAAACTTCGTTTGTCCGACCTAGAATTTGAACCCAGGACCCCGTGATCACCAAGCGATGTGCTTTACCACAAGGCCAACGTGATGTATCCATTACCTACTGTTCACTGTTATAAAAAAAAAAAAAAAATAACAGTTCAATAAGTAGCATATGTAACAATACTAGTATAATGCATTAAACAAAAATCATTTAAAAAAAAATAAAACCTACTTCAAAAAGCAAAAAATAAATATATGAAGTCGGTACCGGTTAGTGCAGTCGGTTACTTGGCACCGACTTCAAATATTTATTTTTGCTTTTTGAAGTCGTTTTTTTTAAAGATTTTTATTTTATAATATTAAGTGACAAGTGAATTATTTACTAATATTTATATAAAATAAACATCGCCACGCCTATATTCCCCAGCGGGGGTGGCAGAGGTGTACTGAGTACACCCACGTTTCGCCGACGATGTTAGGTCCCATGTAATAGGGGGCGAGCCTATTGCCATATACCGGGCACAATTCCAGACTCCGGACTCGTACTGGGAATTTTTCGTTAGAAAAACTACATTTGTCCGACCTAGGATTTGAACCCAGAACCTCGTGATCACAAAGCGATGCGCTTTGCCACCAGACCAACGAGGCAGGCATATTTAGAGCATATTTATATACCTATTTATATTATTTTACTGAGTTGTACAGCAAGGTACCTACAGGATTGATACAATTACCATAATAACGGAAGCTATACATTCGCACTGATCGCCGTTAATGAGTCTCCTGGTGTATCTTCAAAGTCCAAAGTTTAATACCGATTTCATTAAAATGGAACCACCTCGAAACTATACTAAACCCAACGCAAAAAGAATCATCAAAATCAGTTCATAAATAAAGACGTTATAAATGAAGTCGGTTATACATCTGATTAGTTCTTTACGTTTATTATTGTGTTCTTTTTATTCCTTTTCGACGACAACTACGACTAAAATTTCACCGTGTATATTGATCCACACAGAAACGCTCGGGGCGTTACTGAGTTTTACATTTGTTTCTCCGTGAAGACCTATGATCGGCTTTCTGTTATTATTTTTAGTTTCTATATTACTGTATTAGCTGTAGGTCTTCCACCAGATAAATAAATATCATCACGCCAGTTCCCTTGCGGGGCAGGCAGAGAGTACAGAGTTCCAAAGTTCTTTTTACTAGCTCCTGTTTAATAAAAATAGAAACAACGTCACGCCTATACTCCCCAGAGGGGGTGGCAGAGGTGTACTGAGTACACCCACGTTTCGCCGACGATGTTAGGTCCCATGTAATAGAGGGCGAGCCTATTGCCATATACCGGGCACAATTCCAGACTCCGGACTCATACTGGACTACATTTAGAAAAACTAAACTTGTCCAACCTAGGATTTGAACCCAGGACCTCGTGATCACAAAGCGATGCGCTTTGCCACCAGACCAACGAGGCAGTTCAATCGTTTATAAAACTGCCGAGGCCGACTTACGGACGTGGCTATTATTGATTACATACCTGTATAAAAAGTAAATAAATAATATTAATAATCGTTTTTATATTCCTTCAGCGTAATTACGTACGAGATTACATTAGGCAAACGAATTCGGTGCATTAGGTGGTTTAGACAAATGCTGTGAAATTTCGGAATACAACATTTTTCCCGTACAAAATCGAACCCGCGAATGAATGGTATACACAGAGATCAACCTGTAGACCACGCGATCATCATAAGATTTTAAAATCATGATAAGTAATGAGTTCATCATTTTTAGTGTCCGTACCTCAGTTGGCAAAAACGGTACCCCTATAGCAACACTTTGTTGTATGTCTGTCAGACGGTTAAGACCCTTTTTCATAGAAATGGGTAGTGGTATCAAGTTGAAATTCATGTCAGTAGTAAAAGAATTATAATACAAATATTAAAGCTTTTATATCAATGCCATGTACGACCATTATAACACACACTAAAAACCTGTTAGTTACTTCCTGTTGACCGTTGAATTTGGCAAGAAACAAGTTTTCATAATTTGTATTATGAAATCCATAATGATTTGTAATTTGTAAAGCAAAAAATCCGTAATTTAACAATATAATATTAGGAAAAAATCTCCTTTCGAAATCTACGAAAACTTAAAATAACGCCATCTTTACGGAACCCTCAAAGCGTAAGCCTTACTCGGACTTATCCGGCTATTTACCTTACTGATCTGTGAACAAATTGCCCTGTTAATTAATATTTATAATGAGTTTCTTTACCGGACCACTCTCAGATGATAGGTCATAAATCATAATTCGTATTGGACGTCGAACTATTTGCATTTCACGTACTAGGCGTCGATGGAGTTGATACTTGATAGAATAAATAATAAATGTTGTAGTTTCTAAACAACTTGTCAATCACGTTGTTTTAGTGGCCTGTCCGGCTACTAAAACAGAACAAAGACATTAAAAATGAAATAATGTGACATGTTACGAATATGAATTTCAGCGGGTCAAAGAACGTGTACGTAAATGTGAAAAAAGATCACAAGTTCGATACGACGAACGTGCACATGTTACACTGTCGATAACAAAGGAATTGAAAGCTAAAAGGACTTCAAGTTATACTGACCGATAATAAACACGAAATTCATATACACAAATACCTAGACCGAAAAAACATTTGGGGATCACACAAAGTCAGAAAAGTATGTACACAAAGAAACTGTTGGAACTCTGTACTCACTGCCTACTCCGCAAGGGGTAGATATATATAGATAGGGAGACAAATATTTCTTTCGTGCGGTAATTGATTCAATTTAGTTCAAATATCAAGATTTTCAATCGCACTACAAAATCTCCACTAATAATGACCATAATACACTTTCATGTTTCTCTGTCTGTATGAAAGTAGGCAAGTTCTAAAGTGTTTCACTGAGTTTACTGTAATACATTCGCATAAACCTTCGTCTAGTATCGGTGAACACACGTGCGAAATAATGTGTAGTAAATTTATTAATATTATTGTATCTATTTTAGTTGTGTGCGTCTACAAAGGTAAGTTCAAATTAATAGTGTCTAAAGAAATAATATTTTAACTAAGAAAGAAAAATGGTTGTTAAAATTCATTGTATGATATAGAAATTGTGTTTTCATAGAAATAATTTAGCCCTAACCGTCCCCAATAGGCAAAAGCCTCGCACAAATCAAAGTTAGGGAAAATAGATCAAAGGTCGACCAATCTCACACGAACCCAGTGCGTTGGAGATTGGTGGAGGCATTTTCGTGGCCACCTGTTGTTGGAACTTAGCCGCCCCCTAGGCTTCCAACTTGTAACGACTAGGTACCTACCACATGATGTGGTAACCGGGACCAACGGATTTGCGTGCCTTCTAAAGTTCAGAAACACAAGGGAAGAATGTCACAAACAGTGACGCCTCTCATACTGATCGAGCCGAACTCTGTTGATGATCGCTACGTAAACTCACCGTGATACCAAAGCGCGACCAGTGCCATTAGTATTTTTGGGAACTTGGCCACAAAAATCAAAAAGACTTGACGGATTGAGTATGTTTTTTTAAACACCGTCCTTCCGGTGAAAACTTAAGGGGTTTCATATCCATAATATCGGAAAATCAGGAATATTCAGGAACTTAAGAATTAGCTACGATACAATCACAAACGATAGTCTTCATTTTTCTCCATTTCTGCTACTGCATAATTTCACGAGGGATTTGGATTTTTTTTTATTTTACGTCTTACTATCGATTTAGCCTTATAATTATTATGATCCGATCCGATACAGCATAAAACTTTTGAATGTGAAATTTCTGTCAGGCGCTTGAAGCCTGTTTTCTTTCTGTAAAGAGATTATTTAATTACTAAAATCTGTCAGTTCAGAGTGGTATTCAACTTTGCTGACTAATTTTCGCGCTTAAGTAATGTGATCAGCGGCCATTGGGGCTAGCTTCAGCCCAATTATGACTATGAGTTATGTCTACGATTGGTACGTCTACGTATTCTTTTTATTCTTCTTTTATTTTTTTAAAAAAACGTAGCCCCACACTAGGATTTATTCCTGTGTCGTGGGTGCGTTTACAAACATGAAAATTCACAAAGAAATACCCAGACCGGAACAAATAATTGTGGATCACACAAAGATTTGTCCCGTGCGGGAATCGAACCCGCGACTATTCGACACAGTGGGCGGAGCAGCTTAAGCTCTTAACCACTTGGCTAAATCGTCCGTTATGACAATACATACACGTTTTAAAAATTATTCAGTGGAACCTTGCTTGCATATAATTAGTGTCCGACCGAAGGTCGATTTTATGCCGCGGCCGAAGGTTTAGGCCCTAAGAAATTTAGGTCATAATTGGCTAAATTTTTAAAAAGTTATTTTGATGTATAAACTTAACGAGATGATTAGAATTACCTACAACTGGTTAAAAATAATAACACTAAAATAATTTTACTTATAATATTTATTTACATAGAAGCATTCGTAAGTCGTAAATCTTAATAGATCGTTCAATTTCGGGGCTTGCTGCAAACCTTCGGCTTCGCCAAAACTTCGGTACATTTTGACCGAATCCGAAGGATTGGCCGAAGGCACTATGTTTCGCCGAAGGTGGCCGAAGCTGCGGATGGACACTCATATAATGTTAAAAACGTTCCCAAATCTATAACGTTTAGTAAAAACAATAAAAAACTATTGCCATATAACTCCGCCACTAAGGCCTACTACAACGTTGTCATGGGGGACTTCAACGCTAAAGTGGGAGTACAAATTTGCAGCGAATCGGTAGTAGGATCTCACGGTTACGGTAGCATGCTTGTCAACTTTCTTGAGAAAGAGGGGCTTTTCTTGATGAACTCTTTCTTTAAGAAACGGCCCCAAAGAAAGTGGACATGGCAAAGCCCCGACACTAGGACTAAAAATGAGATTGACTTCATCATAACGGACAAGAAGCACATATTCAGAGATGTCTCAGTGATCAACAGGTTTAATACCGGATGCGATCACCGACTTGTCAGAGGCTCACTGAATATCAACTTTAAGCTCGAGCGAGTCCGTTTGATGAAGGCCAGGCTCCGGCCCAACCTCCTCCAAACCGTAGTAGGATCTGAAGCGTTCCAGTCAAATCTGGAGAGCCGATTCGTTACCATGGAAACCACAAATGACGTAGACCAGGCCCTCACAAATGTAGTTAAAATCCTCAGGGAGGAAGGTACGAGATTTTGTGAAACGCGACGTATAAGTAGGAAAACGAAGCTTTCGGAGGAGACACTGCAGCTTATGAAGGAACGACGTGTAAACCCACCGAACACTTCGTTAGAGCAACGGGCACTCAACAAACGAATTAACAAACTGGTACGACATGACTTCCGATGCGCTAATACACGCGCTATTGAAAAAGCAATCGAGCAAAATCGGGGGTCGAAAGTTTTCGTTCAGTCTTTGGGGAGAAGCCATCTGACGAAGTTGTACAAAGCCAGTGGGGACGTCATCACTTCTAAGCCGGAGATTCTTTTGGAAGTAGAAGACTTCTACAGCCGACTATACGCCTCGCATACATCTCGTCCTGATCCCGGAAATGAGGATCCTAGAGCTACATTAAGCCGCCACTTTACGGAAGACCTGCCCGAAATCAGCCTAGACGAAATCGTGATGGCTCTTGAGCAGCTAAGGAATGGAAAAGCCCCTGGAGAGGACGGAGTTACAACTGAACGATTAACGAACTCGACGAATTTCAACCCCCGGAACAGGCCGGGTTTCGAAGAGGGAATGGAACCATAGACCACATCCACACTATACGGCAGATTATACAGAAGACCGAAGAGTATAATCGGCCCCTGTGCTTAGCATTCGTGGACTATGAGAAGGCCTTTGACTCGATCGAGACCTGGTCAGTTCTGATATCCTTGCAACGATGCCAAGTCGACTGGCGATACATCCAAGTGTTAAGAAGTCTCTATAACGCCGCGACTATGACCATCCAGTTACAAAACCAGCAGACCAACCCTATCTCAATGCATCGAGGAGTGAGACAAGGGGACGTTATCTCCCCCAAATTGTTCACAAATGCATTGGAGGATATGTTTAAGACGCTGGACTGGGACGGTCATGGCATAAACATAAATGGCAGTCATATCTCACACTTGAGATTTGCAGACGACATCGTCATTATGGCCGAAACGTTGCAGGATTTACAACAGATGCTGACCAGCCTAGCCGATTCTTCCAAACAAATAGGTCTCCGCATGAACTTAGACAAGACCAAAGTAATGTTTAACCGACATGTAGTACCGGAACCTGTTGCAATACATGGCGCTATTCTCGAGGTTGTTCAAGAATATGTTTACCTAGGGCAAACTCTGCAGTTGGGGAAAAACAACTTCGAGAAAGAGGTCAACAGAAGAATACGGCTGGGCTGGGCGGCATTTGGGAAATTACGTCGAGTATTTACATCGCCCATTCCACAAAGCCTAAAGACAAAAGTCTTTAATCAGTGCGTCCTGCCCGTTATGACATATGGAGCCGAGACGTGGACACTCACGGTTGGAATGGTTCATAAATTTAAAGTCACTCAGCGAGCTATGGAAAGGGCTATGCTCGGAGTTTCTCTGAAGGATAGAATCCGGAACGAAGTCATTCGACAGAGAACCAAAGTTATCGACATAGCCCACCGGATTAGTAAGCTGAAGTGGCAATGGGCCGGTCACATTAGCCGAACAACCGATAACCGCTGGGACAAACGAGTTCTTGAGTGGAGACCGCGGACTGGCAAACGTAATGCAGGACGCCCTCACGCTAGGTGGAGCGATGACCTTCGTAGGGCGGCTGGATGCGAGTAGCCGAGGATCGTACCCAGTGGCGTGCACTTGGAGAGGCCTATGTCCAGCAGTGGACTGTTATAGGCTGATGATGATGATGACGATGATGAATAAAAAACGTAAACAAATATTTTATTGATAAAATTGATAAAACAATTGCATTAACCAAGCAACCTGTTACAACGATTAGATTACCAGCTCGACCTGTTTAAGATCAGTTTAGCGAACAGTGGATTGGAATATTAATAGGATTCTAAGCATTTCTAAGCACCACTTCAAGGCTAACGGTCGCGACTGTATGTATTTACTTCACGTTTCAGTTAATACCCAATACATTCTTACACGAGTCATCCAGGGTACACCAACGACGGTAGAACGGTACCCCGTGGTGGCCCAACTACTGTTAGATGCGTGGGGCACGCAACAATTTGTGCAGCGCTGCGCCGGAGTTATTCTGACGTCGCGTCACGTGCTTTCAGCTGCTCACTGCTTTCAGTACAATGTTAATACTGGGAGGAAGTAAGTTTGAGACTTTTTTTAAATAAAAATACTAATCTCTCAAATATACCTATATTCCGCACGTATAGCCGACGTTGTTAAGCCATTGTACCGGTCACAATTTTAGACTCCGGACTGAGACTGTGTTGAAAGAAAAACCACACTTCCAACCTAGGATTCGAAATCAGGACCCCGTGATAGATAGCGGCCATATATACCACTTGACCAATGCGATAGCCCATGACCTTGATAAGTGACCATGTAGAACATAATGCAAATAATCTTTGGGGTGCTGCTTGATCTCATATTGTGCTATTTGTGCCTAGCTCCTAATGTTACTTGCATTATATTTTTATACACCCGTTTGTAAGATAATTAGATAAAGTCTGGCCATTTCGCCTTCAATATTGTATGATAACGAAAACGGCACTTATAATCTCGAATGCACAAGTATAATATTTACTTAAAAGGGGATCTCAACCACTGTTACCGTAATTTCTACTTGGTTACTAAATAAAACACTTTTATTTTTATTTTAATGCACCGCAATATTACTGTCAATATCTACCAGATTGACAATAATATTGGGTGTGTAAACCTGGTGTAAACGAAAGTGTAAACGTAGCCTACGTAAACTGTAAACCGTCCGTCACAGACATCGATATATTTGATCGATGGTCACAGAGAATAATCAGAGAGCTTAGCATGAAAAGATTGACGTTAGCGTGACGCTAGCGAGCTCATATGCCATCCTTTTCACACTACAAATTTACTACATAATGATGATCGTGGCAACACGATTACACGCTAGCGAAAAGCTTACTTCAAAGTTTTTGTGGTAAACCCTTAGTTACAAAACGTATATACGTTCGCCTATTTAATTATAGCTCTAATTGTGTATTGATTTTTACGTATTTTTTTTTGTCAGTTACACCTTACCAAATTATTGGAGGATTCGAGTTGGATCCACTTATCGTACCAGAGGTGGTGCCATATACAATTTGAAGAAAATCATAGCGCATGGGGACTTCGACAAAACATATTTTATAAATGATATCGCCATTGTAGTTGTTGCGAAGAAGTTTGCATTCAGTAATAGTATAAAGCAAGGGACCGTTATAAAGCAGGGGATTGAAATAAAACCTAATTCGGTTTGTACACTCGTTGGTTGGGGCGTGTTGGAGGTAAGCGCCTGAGTATTTTCTTAGCTTACAATACTTTAACAATAGCAACAACTATTATGTTCGCACAGAAGAGTTACAATAATTTTATGATAAGTGTGTTACCGATAGGGCCCTTGTTTTGAGCCGCTCAATTTGCTTGGCACTTACGAAAGTGTTTACTGAAACCGTGATGGAGATTTAACAACGTACATTATAATATATTTCTGATAATGAAAGACTGAAGAGTGGAATTTTATTTTTCCTACTTCTCCTGTTTTTCTTTCTAATTAAATTTGTTGCGGGTTCCAAGACAATTAAAGTCCTTCCCGGGACACCCCAAGGTTCAAACCTTGGTGTCATCTAAGGAGACCATTGTGGATCTTGGCTTACAGGAGTTACAATGGTGGGAACGTTTGGCGGGCTTACACCCTAATTAAAAAAATATATATATTTGATAATGGAAAATAGGATAACAGTGTAGAAACGTTTAATTAAGAACCCGGTAATGTGTCTTAGGCACATGCAAAATACATCCGATTTGATTATTTCATATTAGTTTAATGTGGATGAAGGCTCCCTGTTACCACTGCCATGCGATCTCATCAAGTACCTACTCGTACTGTACTGTGAAACTGTCAAAAGTGTCATCGTATGGTGCATCTGTTCAAGTTTTAACACTATTCCACTATCTCAATAATTTTGTTGTTTCAGCCTGATGGACCACAACCCGATCAACTTCAACACACAACCCTCTTGATAGTGGACCACAACATATGCCGCACTAGATATAGTAGTATTGGAGGCATCATCGCTGACTCCATGATGTGTGCCGGCAGTGTAGACACGGTTGGACCCGACGGTTGCTTTGGAGACTCCGGCGGTCCACTAGTATATAAAGGCCTTATCGTTGGAATAGTTTCATTTGGTTATTCTTGTGGACATCGATATTTCCCGGGTGTTTACACTAAAATATCTCATTATACTAATTGGATTTTGAAAACAACAAATTCAAATAAATAATTTTAAAATAAAATAATTTTATTTATTACACGTGCGTTTCTGTTTTGTTCTGTGTAATGAAAGCTGAGAGTGGAAAAGAGCGGCGAGTTTAAATAAATTAGGTCTTGCAACCCCGGATAGGACTGGGAATATATGGTTTTGATTCTTAAATACTTTAATGACTAAAAAAATAGTGGAGCATACTCAAAAATCGTGCAAATAAGTCTATAATTTAAAGTAATACATTTATACAGACGCGAGAGCGGAGAAACGAGGGAGAAGAAGGAGTAGGGAGGGAGTTACATAAAAATTATAGCATTTTAACATAATTAATTCTTTAATCCAGGGTGGGACTGGATGCGGAAGGCGGAGGACCGTGTATTGTGGCGCAAATTGGGAGAGGCCTATGTCCAGCAGTGGACTGCAATAGGCTAATTTAATTGATTTGATAATTCTTTCGTGTAAATGGTTTATAAGTCCTTGGATTTTTGCTATGGGAACCTAATATTTATAATCATGAATTTATAACCGTAAACGGATTGAGTACTGTCAAAATATTGCTAAAGAAAATTTAAATCTTACTAATCTAATTTTAATCTTAATTTAAATCTTACAGACATTGAATTTTCCATGATTTAAACAACTCGATAACCCATGATGAGTGAATGCAATAACCTGGAGCCAGGTTTCACGCTCGCACCACCTCGGTGACCATAAAGTAGAACTAATACGCACTATACCTATTTATGATGTGGTTTAAATACGCTGTAAACCATTTATTACCGAGTTCAAAACGAACAATCTCTAATTCTCAATTCGACTTTATATAGATGATGGATTAAGATGGGACCGTAAGGGCAGCTATCTCAACGGTTGTAGGTACAAAAAAATGGCGGTATTTGGAGATGAATTGAAAATTCTGTAAAAAAATTACAGTCCGCAAAAAAATTGGCAATTTAATCAATAAACTTTGACTACTACTACATTTAAGGTGTGGCATATGCGTAGAAAGAAAGAATTACGGCAATAAACAGTGTCCGAGAATTATACGTTAATTATATGTCAACAAGCCCATAATCGTACCAATGTTTGGTCACCCTACTTAGAAAGAGACGTAGGGCTCTAAGTGAGTATCCTTGTCCTCACGTTATTTTTGCATAGTGCTCAATCCATTGTAATATACCATGTTTTTCTTATAAATCAACTCCTTGTAAGTCTTTCAATGGTTTGGGCAGGAAATCGAAGAGTGATGTTGTCAATTTGTTTTAATTTTCAAAATTTGTGTTATTATGAATTATAATGTGTAATGTTGGTGGAATATTAACCATTATATATTTCTATATGAGCATGAGTGAAGGTAATTGTAACAAAGTGATAAAACGTACGTTTTGGATTTCCTTTAAAACGACCGTCGCAAATGGTATGTAAAGTATCCATCGCTTTACTATCCGGGGTGGGGTACATTCATCAATTTCATTATCATCGTTGTCATCAAGTTTATCGGGGAATTGAATTAATTTAAATAAACACGATTATGCTACTCACTGGACACTGGCAAAATACACTTAAAATAGTGTGAAGCCATAACTTAAAGAAGAAGAAGTCTTTCAATTTTTAAATTTGAATACGGATTGTCTCATGAAGCTAAAATTACCTGGAGGGAGTCATAAGACGCTGCCGCTCGGCCGGTCATCGTTCAAGACATTGTCTTTTTTCTCTCTCAATTACATGGATCACCATTTTGAGTGAATGAGAAAGCTATTGTAAGGTTGGCAACGTCGCCTTGTACGTGTGCTTGTTTGCCTGTTGTGACCTGTGCTTAGGCCATAAAAATGCGCCCCGTCCGTTTTAACGGTAAAGATATAAATGAAAATCATTGTGATAACTAAATATACTTTAGTACAGTGAAATTATGCCGTGTTGTGCTGTATTTTGTCAATCAAGGACAATCAAAGGAGGAGTGAAAAATCCTGAATTATCATTTCACACGTATGTATTTATTGCCTCTTATTATATTATTGTATTATAGGGAAGTTTCATAGCAAAATTATGGATTTAACATTAAAGATATACATCACTGACGTCATATAATTAATATACGGTGATAATTATTGCGAGTTTAAAGCTTCAATTTATATTTCAAATATGCATTATTTTACGCTTCTCCACTAGTGCTATCCTACAGCGCCTATCGCTTACTGTCGATATTACTAAATTAGTACTGAAACATTAATCATTCCTATTTTACGTCACAATGACTAAACGTATTTGGATGAAATTTAGTAAGGATAGGTAAACACCGTCACGTCTATAATCCCCAATCGGTGGTGGGATATAGACCTATTTATGATTATTTCATCTTTAACTATAATGGCGTATTACCTGAAATAAAACGCTTATTAAACTACTTACCTCACAGGAAGCTTTATATTGAGATGGCATTAGAGGTTAGGTTGTGAAATGAACTTTTGCCCTTTGGGTAGTACTGCTTTTACTGAAGATTAGAGGTTTGACCTCAATATGAGTTGGCATTATGCCCTCCACCCCGCGAGGGTGCGTTGTATGGCATGCCCGTATGTAGATAAATATGAACCCTAAAAAGCATGTTGATGTCCGTGTGATGGAACTGTTGATTTTCGTGATTTAGAATCCGGGTTTGAATGCTAAAACGTTTAGAAGGTTCCTCCCTTTTTATTATCGAAGGCACGCGGTCGCGGTAAGCAAGTAGGTACGTAATAATAACACCGCTGTGTGGAATGCGCCGGCTATTGTTTGATGAACCTGGAATTTTCTATCGATGTATTTGGAGGGTTCGCGTCCGTTCTAGAACTTTCATACGAGTATAAAAGGAACAGCGCGGCGACGGACACAGTCTCTCTTCTGAAGCGATAGCTATCAAATCGAGAACAAGTGATCTTAGTGGAATATACCAGCGACCTTAGCAGCAATCAACGGATTCAACGATTGACTTAGCGACTTAAAAGCAATAATTGGGTACTAGCGAGAGTAGTACTAGTGTGTACTTGCATTCGACTGACTGTTTTGTGCGTAAAAAGCCTATTAGGTTTAAAGAGTTTATTCTCATAAAAACTTACAGTTCACTTAAAATGAGATACAGGGTAAATATTTACATAACTATGATGATTCAACATGTTTTTACCTCTGACGCTTTATAATTACAATGTACATATATATTCCTTAAGTTTATTTTTATATGTCTTTATATTATCACACCTCTTTATTTCATTCGGTAGCTTATTGTACAGCTGTACTCCCTCAAACAGTATCGTCTTCTTACCATAATTTGTACGGGAGCTATTGAGCTGAAGGTTATGTTTGCTCCTGAGATTATGTGAATATACTTTTTTGTGTAGCTTAATATTGGATTGAATAGAATTTGTGATAATATTTTTAATTAGGATGCAGGTATTATATGTATAAAGTTAAGTTAAATAGTTTTGTTTTTTTTTGTATAAAAGTTTTGTTGAAGTGAAATAGTCATAGTGAAAAAGTACTTTAATAATTTTATTTTGGGTTCTTTGTAATGATTGTAAGTTTGTTGCAGCTGTGGACCCTCAAATTTCGATCAAATATTCGAGATGCGATTTTACAAGAGAATTATAGATGATAGGTCGAATTTTCTTTGGAATACAATTTACTATTTTACGTAGCGCTCCTAAAGTTGATTGTAGTTTTGTATTAACATACTCGATATGTGGTTTCCAGGTCAGCTTATCGTCTATCCATAGCCCAAGATATTTTTCGCGATGGGAACGTTGTATTATAACATTATCTATAGTAAGCGGTGTAAAATCTTGAATATTTTTGTTTTTTGCTGCAAAGATCATGTATTCAAATTCAATAAATGAACATATTTACTATAGATTCTCAGGTAACTTAAGATTTTCTGTTCGGTGAAATAAATATTTTTTTAATCATGAATTGTCTTTTACGTCGATAAGGCCTGTTCTAGTAATCACTTCCCTATTAAAGTACACTAACGCAGATCCACAAACTCACACATAAAATTGACATGCTACCTCAGTGATATGCGCTGACCATACATCCTAACTTCATGACTAACGTGCATTAAAAAAGCCCCTGCGAACGTAGGGTAAATGTGATGTAAAAATTATAACTATCGCTACTCCTATATTCCCTAAGCGGGAGTGGGAGTGGTGTACTGTGTACGCTCACTTGTCGTTCAACAATGTAAGGTATCATGTAGTCGAGGATGAGTCTATTGATATTATACCAAGCACAGTGCCAGTCTTCGGACTAAATTTTTTTTATCGAATAATTACTATTTTCTAACATAGGATTCAAACGGACGACCTTGTGATCGCTATGCGCATAGGAATACATACAAAACAAAACACATATTTTAACATCGAATATATATGAGACTGGGAATATAAATATAAATCATAATTATAATCAAAGTGCAAAATGTCAATATTGCTACATCATTGACGGACAATTTAGCTCAGTGGTTAAGAGCTTGAGCGGCTCCGCCCTCTGTGTCGAATAGTCGCGGGTTCGATTCCCGCACGGGACAAATCTTTGTGTGATCCACAATTATTTGTTCCGGTCTGGGTATTTGTTTGTGAATTTTCATGTTTGTAAACGCACCGACACAGGAATAAATCCTAGTGTGGGGCTAAGTTTTTAAAAAAAAGAAAAAAAAAAATTGTAAGATTATATGAACCTATTTAAGGGCGAATATTTTTTAATCATAAATTGTATTTTCTTATCGATAAATCCTGTACAAGTAATCACTTGCCTACTCACGCTCATTAACGCAGATTCACAAACTCACACCGACATAAAATTGACATGCTACCCCGGCGATATATGCCGTCTATGCATTCCTTGTCTAAGGCCTCCCCAATCGCTCTCCAGCGCAACCGGTCCGATCCCACGTGCATCTAACGATTCCAACGACTTCTTGCGGTTTTCACAAAATCGTTGATCGATCTGGCAGGCGGTCGTCCCGAGCTACGCTTGTCAATACGTGGTCTTCACTTTAGAATCTTTTTGCTCCAACGGCCATCCAATTTTCGTGCTATATGGTCCCATATTTTAAACATTTTTGTGTTCATCTAAGGATTATTTATCCACAGTTTCTGGAATTTGAATATTTTTAATTAAATTCTGTGAAGTGAAATGTGGACCATCCGACGTCATTGGGTCCATCCATCGCACAGATTAGGTCATGATTAGGTATTAGTTACATCCATCGCTTCTTTTATTGTCTATACTAAAGTCTACACTAAATTTTTAAGTTGGCAACATAAACAATTGTCAAAAGGTAGGTTTGTCAATGTCACATTGTATTTTGTAATTTTAGTTCGGTGAATTTATCGATTTTCTCGCTTCACCACTGAAATTTTTAACGTTGCCCGCGTTACATTTTATAATACCGTCATAAATATAAGCATATAATGGGCAAAAAGGGTGCTGTTGCATTTATCAAGGACTTCTATTACGATCCGTTCAAGTGGTAAGTCAATATAACCTCAAATGGTGCAAATGTGATCGCGTTATATTATTAATTCTTTGCAAAGGCTTTTTTCTAAATAATTGTTCTTTTTTTATCTGTGCTAAAATTTGATGACATTGTTCTTATTTTCGTGTGTGTTGTCCACGTTAGGACATTTTTGGATATAAGAATATTGTCCCTCAATTCTTATATATCAGATAATGTGTTATACGAACAATAAACGCAGTTGTGAAGGTTTCTAAAGGTAGGTATTATATATGTGTAGTACATTGATTTGGCTGGTAGTCAAGACTACCAGTAAGTACATAAGCAACTTATTTTATACCGTTACTTCAATATTATATAAAATCAATCTTAATATACTGACTGCCAATAATTGAATGAGAAACAAGGTGTTTTGATACGTACTTATTCAAAAACTAATGTTCATATATGAACTACTCAAACTTATACAAGTAAAATTAACCTACCTATTATGATTTGCTTTCCCATTTACAGCTGTTATATTGAAGAGGAAACCAAAAGAAATTTTTCCTATTTTTGTGACAAATTTCAAATGATAAAAAAAAAACACCATTACGTCTATATTCCCCAAACGGGGGAGGCAGAAGTGTACTGAGTACACTCACGTTTCGCCAACGATGTTAGGTCCCATGTAATAGGGGGCGAGCCTATTTCCATAAACCGGGCACAATTCCACACTCCGGACTCATACAGAGAAGTTTTCGCTACAAAATCTACACTTGTCCGACCTAGGATTTGAACCCAGGACCTCGTGATCACAAAGCAATGCGCTTTGCCACTAGACCAACGAGCTATAGATAAATCTATTAATCAAAGATTTTTTTATATACCCAGAATTTCTGGTGGATTACTCTTGTTCTACCAGGAATGATATTCTTGCATATGGATATGAAAAAATAAACTGTCACATCTTTGGACCTTTGGTTGAAACTGTAGTCTCTGGAAAACAAGAAAGCTGGTCTGATGATACAGATAGACATCCTTGTTTCCCAAGCATGTGCCTGCAAAGGTGTACTATATAATCCTAATGTATGTATCCTAATGTCATAAGGGACAGAATTATACCAGTCACAATTCCAGGCTCCAAACTTTGAATTTGCTATAGGAACACCTATACATCAATAGTATTAAAATAAAAAAAACTGTCACACCAATATTCCCCAAGCAGGGGCAGAGATGTTCTGTGTATACTCACCTTTCGCCGATGATGTTAGGTCTCATGTAAGTGGGGGCGAGCCTATTAATGGTATCCATATACCAGGCACAATTCCAGACTCCAACATAATACTGTAAAAATTTTTGATGGAAAAATTACATTTGTCTGACCTAGAGTTTGAACTCAGGGCCTCATGATTGTAAAGCATATCATTCGCAACCAGACTAATGAGGCACTCCTATATCACTTTGTACAAACAACGATTCAAACCCAGGACCTCAGAATATACTACCCACCACAAGACCAGTGATGCAGTTAACCATCATATCAAATGTTAAAATATTTAACCCACTGAAAGTGATAACAGTTCATTGTTATTAAAATAAAAAAAACAATAGTTAACTTTAGTATGTAATAATAAAATGTTGAACTGACTCATGTTATCAATGTTAAAGCGTGTTATAAAGCATAAGTGTTAGCGATGTTTTGCCTGATAAGCTTGGGGTATTGCTGCTTTGTAGAACCAATCTGACCACCATCTTTGGGGTTCTGCTCACTATAATGTCTTTGCTTGTGGTGACTGTCTGGAGCAGCTCACTCCCTTCTCTCCAATATGGTTGGCTGTTCCAGTAATCATACTCATAAACAGGTACTGCTTGTGGGGACTGGTTCACCTGAAATCTTTTAGACACTATAAATAACATCGGAAGATGTGCGGAGTCACGCTGACCGACCGTATTCGCAACGGCATAGTAAGAAAGCGAATAGGTATGAAAGATAGTATCGGTGTAAAGATGAGAAAGGGTATGCTCCGTTGGTTCGGGCATATAGAAAGGATGCCAGAAGAAAGAATGACAAAACAGATATACAATGCGAAAGTGGAAGGATGTAGGTGCCGGGGAAGACCTAGACTATCTTACCATGACCAAATAGACCGTGTCTTAGCTGAAGGGCAAGTCAAGAGTCTCCGTAACCGGCGAGTGTGTATGAGACAAACTATGAGAGTGGAGGAAGCCAGAGAGGTATGTAAGGAAAGAACCTGTTGGAACTCTGTACTCTCTTCCTACCCCGCGAGGGAGCTGGCGTGATGATATAGATAGATAGATAGATAAATAACATCATTAGTCTCATATGTCAGTCATACGGCGTCACACTGGAGCTAGATCGTAAACTATTTAATTGTAGTCTAAACTTTGTATCCGCACGATATGATTAAAAAAAATTGAACATAAAAAAGGGAAAGAGAATCAAATAAAAAAAGACGAAGTCGCTGAGTTTCTTTGCCTGATTTTCTCAGTGGAGGACGCATTCCGATCCGGTATACTATTAGTTAAATAAAGAAGAATATTATATACAGTATGTACAATTATATAAAAAAACAGCAAATAATTATTAATAAAAACGGGTGTAAAAAAGGAAAATACCTATTTACATAGGGCCAAATGGTTCCACGCCACTTCACTTAGTTAAATTAGATAAAAAAAAGAAAATGGAAATTGACTATTTGTAAGTGCCCCCGCAGGGCTTATACAAAATAAACATTGTAGATTGAGTTTGAGTTGATCGAACTCAATTAAGTTCTTATCTTATCATTGAATACCAACAGTTTGAAATTTAGTTAGGTAATTCAACCAGGAAGCTAACACGTACCTAAATAACTTAGTTAAATTTTATTAATAATTAGACGAAACAGATATACAATGTGAAAGTGGAAGGATGTAGGTATCGCGGCAGACCTAGACTATCTTACCATGACCAAATAGACCGTGTCTTATCTGAAGACAAGTCAAGAGTCTCCGTAACCGGCGAACGTGTATGAGCCGAACTATGAGAGTGAGGAAGCCAGAGAGGTCTGTAAGGAAAGAACCTGTTAGAACTCTGTACTAGTGTTGTAAAAATGAGCGCTGAAGTAGAGTGTTCAGCGCCGAGTCGATGCTCATAAGCGTTGAAACATAGAAGACGCGAGCGTTTTAGGCGTCGACCTAAGCGTTTTTACAACACTACTCTGTACTCTGCCTACCCGGCGAGGGATCTGGCGTGATAATATAGATAGAAATTATTTGAGTTTGAGTTTATCAAACTCAATTAAGTTCTTGTCTTATCACTAAATACCAACAGTTTGAAAATTAGATAATTCAACCAGGAAGCTAACACGCACCTAAATTACTTAGTTAAATTTTATAAATAAATAGATTTGACAAGACGGCTTGGTCCAGTAGTTAAGAGCGCTCCACGGGACCGATTACTCGCGGGTTCGTTCCCTACACATGGACATTTGTGTGACTCACATAAATTTATTTTGACCTGGGTATTTATGCAAGTGAGTTTTATTTTCTTAAATGCTACCACAACGCTGGAATAATTCTTAATGTGAGACTACGTTAATAATGATAGTACACTTTATTGTACACCATGAAAAACAATAAATTACAAACAGATTTATACTAAACATATGTACAAATGGCGGCCTTATTGCTGATAGCAATTTCTTCCAGACAACCGTTTCGTCCAGATAAACGTTCTATGCACAATTCAAACAAATGTTGACTGCCTCGTTGGTCTAGTGGCGATGTGCTTTGCGATTACGAGGATCTGGACTCAAATCCTAGGTCAGACGAATATAGTCCTTTTAAAGAAAAATTTCCAGTGTCAGTCCGGAGTCTGGAATTGTGCCCGGTATATGGCAATCGGCTCGCCCTCTATCACACATCTCAGGACCTAACATCGTCGACGAAAAGTGGGTGACACAGTGCACCTCTGCCACCCTCACTTGTCGAATATGGGCATGACCATGTTTAATAAATGTTATTTTCTTTCCTGTGATATAAACCCTTGTACAAAACCCTGCTGATGTTCTGAACTGTACTGTCTATACTATATATTTCTTCGGTGTCCTGGCAATTAAATAGTATACTGAAATGAAAGTGATGGAAGTGGTTGTGATAAAATTTTGGAAGTCAAGGAACAAGCCAACTTAGCGCGCTTACGCTAATGTGAAACCCATATAAAAACGTTAATATCAATAAGCGCGCAGACCGCAGCCAACATGTACCATACACGCATAACAATAAAGCCTCGTATACATTGGGGGATAAACGTCTCGCGACACCTGTCGCTCGTCGTCTTGTGGCGCGACCTATGTCGTCCACATCTGTTTAGTCGGTTGCAGCATATCGCCTGAAGAGGATCCATACATCTTTAATCCATTCTGTTGCAACACACGTCCTCACTCTGTTACTTCTTTTTCTGAACAAAAGCGACAAGGAACATGTCGCGCGATGTCAGACTTAGAGAGTGTAACATTGCTCGACAAATCTGGAGTCTGGAGACGTTCTGTGACGGGTTCCTAGTCGCCGCGTCGCTTTAGCTGAGGAACAAATGTCGCAGAGCGTAGACGTGTGTTGCAAGAAAACGTATTAATGATTTATGAAACCTCTTCATGCGATATGCTGCGACAGACCAAATAGATGTGGAGGACATCGCAGGCACTTGTCGGGCGACGTCCCTCGACTTCGTTTGACGTCGCGGAACATATGTCTTCCAATGAATACGAGTCATAAATAGATGTGAACGACATAGGTCGTGGGACATTTCTAGGGCGACGTCGCTCAAATAGCTAGACGTGTCGCGACACATATGTTGCTTGATGAATACGACGCTTTATATTTAATCCTCACAACATTTTCAGGTCATTGGTGAAGAGCGTCGGCATATTCGCAGTTGGTGTTGCTATCGCGAACGAATGCACGGGTCTCGAGATAATGCCCGCCGTCCCACAGTAACAAAATATTCCGTTAATTAGTCGCAAATAAGTACAGAAATGTTTTTAAATTATTTATTATTGTTAACGATCGGCGCGGTGGTGTGTGAGCATGGAAAACCTAATTTCGTTGTGATATTAACTGATGATCAAGATGAGACGCTTGGAGGAATGGTTAGTAGTTGCGGAATAGTGTAGTAATAAATGGTGTAGCCAGAAATATTGTTGTTTTATTTATTTATGTTTTTTCAGACACCGATGACGAATGTGAGAAAGTTTTTGGCAGATGAGGGCGTTACTTTCAGTAACTCGGTAAGTGGTTTACCTATTTATTTTGTTACAGTCACTATTACTACATATTATGAAACAAAAGTCCCCCGCCGTCTGTCTGCCTGTCTGAACGCGATAAACCCAATAACTACCGAACGGAGTAAGAAGGAGAACGAAAGCAGGATAAATACTGTCGAAATGCGATCTCTGCGGAAGATGTGCGGAGTCACGCTGACCGACCGTATTCGCAACAGCGTAGTAAGAAAGCGAGTAGGTATGAAAGATAGTATCGGTGTAAAGATGAGAAAGGGTATGCTCCGTTGTTTCGGGCATATAGAAAGAATGCCAGAAGAAAGAATGACGAAACAGATATACAATGCGAAAGTGGAAGGATGTAGGTGTCGGGGAAGACCTAGACTATCTTACCATGACCAAATAGACCGTGTCTTAGCTGAAGGGCAAGTCAAGAGTCTCCGTAACCGGCGAGTGTGTATGAGACGAACTATGAGAGTGGAGGAAGCCAGAGAGGTATGTAAGGAAAGAACCTGTTGAAACTCTGTACTCTCTGCCTACCCCGCGAGGGAGCTGGCGTGATGATATAGATAGATAGACTACCGAACGGATTTTCATACGGTTTTCACCAATAGACTGAGTGATTCAAGAGGAAGGTTTACGTGTATAATTCACCCGTGCGAAGCCGGGGCGGGTCGCTAGTTAATAATAATAATACAATGGAAAACTACTACTAGACACTTCGTAACCAGCGTGGGTGTATGAGACTAACTATAAGAGCAGAGGAAGCCAGAGGTCTGTCAGGAAAGAACCTTTGGAAACTCTGTACTCTCTGCCTATCCCGCAAGGGATCTGGCGTGATGATATAGTTGGATAAAGTTAGGTACTGTTATAGCGTAAATTCGTGACGCTGCAAAATGTTTGTAGGTGTCTGGATACTGGGTTTTGAAGGGGCTCTTGAGGAGTTTCTAAGTCCTCTGTGGGCACCACCGATCTTTCGCCGAGAGGTTTCAGTATCTCCAAAAAATCGCACCAGCGCTTCTTTCTTAGGCGACATGCTGTACTAATATCACATTAGAACCAAAATGTCTCCGTGTTCAGTCTTCAGACCTCTGAAGGCTTTCTTTGTTATTATAAGCGTTTCGAAAATAATTCTATTAACAAGTTTCTATCGACAACCACTATGGAAATATACCAAATATAATGTACCTATTGTTTTCGCCATATCTTTGGTCTGGTGGAAAAGTGACAACTAAAATAGCAAGAAATGAAATTAAACCTTTAGTGGTTAAAATTAGAGTGCTTATTCAAATAATCCGATTTTTGAGTTGTGATCTTATTACATTGCGTGAGCCATTTCCTTATTAATGTTTCGTGTAAACAAGGAAAAATTATATCAATATTGTTTAATGGGTAGGTAGATAGGCACTCGTAGCACTGTGCGAACGCGGTGTTCTTAGCGATCATTTAGGTGAAGCAGCGTTCGGTTCGATCGTGAGTGAGATTGGTGATCGTTTGTGGCATTTTCATGCTCGAGCGTCTTCGTGCTTTGGAAGGGACGCTAAGTCGATAGTCGCGGTTACCAATTAATCTGGCAGGAATAATAGATAAGTAAATAAAAACTAAAAAATAAACACCGTTACGCCTATATTCCCCAAAGGGGGATGGCTGAGGTGTACTGCGTACACCCACTTTTCACCGACGATGTTAGGTACCTGCCTTGAAGATATTCAATAATAATAGTGATCTTGATCCCGCCATCTTGACGCGTCAAGATTATAACTGCAAAAATAATGATCGTACCAATATACTGTCTATACGAAGATTAAGTACCTGAATTGGTACCTTCAAAAGTAATTGCTTTATATTCAATACTGTTACTGTTTTTAATTAAATCGATTTTTTTTATAAATCATATACGATACGCCTGATTAAAAAATGTGAGCAGTACAGTTGTTTCGACACATGGCTAAAACATTTGAAGTAGGCGTTAAAATACAACATGAAGAAAATCGTTAGTAGCCACGTCTTAAAGTGATTTGGGGGGTGTACATAAGATATAAAACGTTGACGAAAGCTTGTTTGGAATTAAATAAAAGATTCTATATTGTTGTTACTGATATACACCCTAAATCCCCGCAAGTATTGCTTACTCTTTTTTATTTATTTCTTATACAAGGTGTAACATAATAAACGCCCAGACTAAAGCCGAGAGAACGCCCATAATAAAGACCTCAGAAACCCCGATTAGAGAATTGCTTCATAAAGTCAAAACGCAAACCAAATTTTGAAATTTATAGGTTAACCCTTATCCCTTTTTTGAAGCACTTATACCCCAATTAATAATGAAACTTGTACGTGTATGTGTGCGTTTTGAGAAATACGTTTTAGGAATGCATTTCTAATCTCCTTATTGCTATGAATCAAGAATAAATTTAGTTTTTTATAGCGCACTGAAGGAGAAAAAGCATTTTTTGCAAATTTAAAAAAAATATAAAATACATTAAAAATTGTTGGAATCGATTCAGTTACCGATTTAGAACAAACTACTTTCAGGTCTTGCGTTTATTATGTTACAGCTTGTATAGCCTTATTTTTTTATTTCAACGACCACTTAAAAATATTTTTAATATGTCATGTAACTGTGTTGTGTGTGTGAATGATCTACGCTTTTGGCCGCGGGGCCTTTACAGCTCACCGGACAAGTATATAGCTGCGAGTCTTGTATTGCTGTTCAGGCATTCGTATATCGCTTGCAGAAAATAAGTTTAAAAAAGAAGCAACATTTTTTTTAAATTTAAATTGAGGCTGTAGATTCCTGTAACGTGGATGAATTTACAAACATTTGGGGGTCTCACAAATAACCTGTTGCAACTCTGTATTCTCTGCCTACCACTCAAGGAATCTGGCGTGATGATAAACATAGACAGACATAAATTCGACCCATGTGGGAATCGAACCCGCCACGACTGCTAAGCGGCGCAGTCTACGTTGTAATCAGTAGATGAAGCCGTGTCGTCGAATATTTATTGGTGTATTCCAATTAATTATTCATTTATTCTTGGTTTTTTCGCTGCGGCTTCTACAGAAAGACTGTGTCCGTCGTCACGCTGAGCGTCTCTTTTACCCTCGAAAGAAATTTCTAGAACTGTTCCGATCCCCCAAGAACATCGATAAAAATACCCAAATATAAATGACAATAACCGGCACATAGACAGAAAGTGGTATTGTTATTACCTATTTTACCTTCTAGCTTGTTGACAGCACGCCGGTGATGATGAAAAAGGGTGGAACTTTCTCGAAGACGCTTGATACTTAATGCGGATTCTAGATAAATCGATAAAGGACCTAAATTTTAGAATTAACATCCCCCGATTAAGGTTTCTAAGATATGTCGTAATAATTATAAGTCACATTTACTTAAATTCTAATAAAGTATCTAGCTTTCATCAACGTTTTATATCTTGTGTACAAAACTCAAATCACTCCAAGACGTGGCTACTAACGATTTTCTTCATTTTGTATTTAACACCTACTTTAAATATATTAGCAGTGTGTCGAAACAACTGTACTGCTCACATTTTTTATTCAGGCGTTCGTATATGATTTATAAAAAAAAACAAAACGATTTAATTAAAAACGGTAATAGTATTGAATATAAAGCGATTACTTTTGAAGCTACCAATTTAGGTACTAAATCTTCGTATAGACAGTATCATCATTTTTGCACTTATAGTCTTTATCCCGCCACTATTATTATTGAATATCTTCAAGCACATTGAAGTAATTATTTTTTTAATATAGGTACCAATTTGGTACTAAATACTGGTAATAAGATTTGCAAAAAATAAGTTATGATCCCGCATTTTGACGTTCACAAAGCACTAACTAGCTGGCTATTAAGTGCCAAAGTTACCCAGTAAAGCCAAACGTAGTCTTCAGTAACTTGAGTAAATGTTACTACTCGTATATAAGACTCTAACATCACTTCCTACTAATTGCAGTACGTATCTTCGCCTCTATGCTGTCCAAGCCGCGCCAGCCTGCTGTCTGGACAATATGTTCATAACCACGGTGCAGTCAATAACACTGCAGTTGGTGGGTGCTACGGCAGCCACTGGAGAGATACCCTGGAACAGTACACCTTCGCCGCACTGCTGAAGAACGCTGGATACGAAACGTTTTACGCTGGGAAGTATTTGAATGAGGTGAGACGCTGTTAGTCATAAGAATCTTAACCCACAGGAAACTTGCATGCAAACGGTCAACAACACCGTTGTTGATGGCTGCTATGGTAATTACTGGAGAGATACCCTGGAATAGTACACCTTCGCTGCAATACTGAAGAATGCACCCTGAAATAGTACACCTTCGCTGCAATGCTGAAGAATGCTGTATATAATACGTTATACGCTGGGAAGTATTTTAATGAGGAGAGTATGATGCTATTAGTCATAGAAAGCTTAACCCACACGATATTTGCACAACCATGGTGCAGTCAATAACACTGCAGCTGGGAAATGCTGTGGTTACTACTAGAGGGATACTCTGGGACAGTACACCTTCGCCGCGCTGCTGAAGAACGCCGGATACGACACGTTTTACGCTGGGAAGTATTTGAATGAGGTGAGTCCAAAGGTGGACGTCTTTCGGCTGAAGGTAGATTATGATGCTGCTAGTCAAGTCCCAACCCACTGTCCAAGACGCACCAGCCTGCTGAATAAAAAAATCTATAACTACCAAGAATGAAGGGTGTCTTTTGCAGATAGTTAAGTAAGTTATTTTCTTAGCATTTCCACAAAAACTTGCTATATGGATGCTGCCCAAAACGCGGCCACATTAACTGCATTTACGGAAGCAGACATCAAGTCTTGTTGTGTGCAAGTGTTGGGGCTGAGCACGATGTAAGGTGGGACATTGTTTGGGTTACACCGCACAAAAACTCCAGTTTGATACTGTTTTTGAGTCCCCACCTGGTTCCATATGATTTCCTAGATCCAAAGTCTGTGAACTAAGTTATATCCAACTTTGAAGGCTTGCTCTAGTGGTTATGAGCTTTAGCCGGTTCGGCCACTGGATCGAGAAGTCGCCGTTTCGCCGCACGAGGCAAACTACAATTATTTGTTTCTGTTTGGGTGTGAATTTTATGTTTAACGCACCCATGACAAGGTAATAATTCCCAGGGTAGCGGTAAAAAAATCAATCAGCCTGTATCTACCCACTGCTGAATGTAGGCCTCTCCTCTATCATGCCATTCGTTCCCATCCTGTGCTAATCTACCACCATTTGCCAGCCACTCTTACGATGTCATCGCTCCATCTAGCCGATGGTCTGTCTATGGGTCGGCGTCCTGCTCTGGGCCACCACTCTGTTACGGCCTCGGTCCACCTGCCATCTTCACGCCTCATCAAGTGTCCTGCCCATCTCCACTTTAACCTTGTGATCCGTTTACCAACATCTTCAACTTTAGTCCGCCTTCGGATTTCTATGTTTGGTATTCGGTCGACAAGGTAGATGCCCAACATGGCTCGCTCCATCGCTCTCTGTGCCACTTTGATTTTATAAAGGCTACCTTTTGTAAGCGACCTGGTTTCGGCACCGTAAGTAAGGATGGGCAAGACACATCGATTGAATGCCTTGGTTTTTAGGCACTGTGGGATGTATGCGTCAAATATACTAGGAAGTGGTTAAAAAATACCCTTTTTTAAATTCTTTCTGACCGATTCACGTTAAATAGTAAACTTAATATGCACTTTGTGTATGTGGCAGTACGGTCTACATCACACTGGCGGGCCGGAGCGCGTGCCGCCGGGCTGGTCTGAGTGGCACGGCCTGGTCGGCAACTCCGTGTACTACAACTACACTATATCCAACAATGGCGTGCCCACATACGCTTCTGATCAGTACCTCACCGATGTTATCGTGAGTATTATTATGGATTTTTAAGATGGAACAGTAAGGACAGCTACCTCAACCGTTGTAGCTACAGGAAAATGGTCTTAGGAGATTATCCTTAAGGTTTTGCGACATTTTGAGAAGCAATTACAAATTTTGAAAAAAAAATTGCAGTCTTCAAGAAAATGGGCAATTTACACAAAAAGTTTATGATGCCAATCGATCTTGTTACCTATAAGGATCAAAAACCTCTATTGGACCTACTCATCATCATCATCATCTCAGCCTATACTTGTCCACTGCTGAACATAGGCCTCCCCAATCGCTTTCCAGCGCAACCGGGCCGATGCCACCTGCATCCAACGACTTCCTGCGATTTTCACAAGATCGTCGATCGGTAGACTCTTTCTGCCCCAACGCCCGTCCGATCTACGCGCTATGTGGCCCGCCCATTGCCACTTCAGCTTGTTAATCTTAAGGGCTATGTCGGTGACCTTGGTTCTTCTATGAATCTCCTCATTCCCAATTCGATCGCGCAGAGAAACGCCGAGCATAGCTCTCTCCATAGCTCGCTGAGCAACTCTGAGCTTTTTTATGAGACCTATTGTAAGAGACCACGTCTCTGATCCATATATCATCACTGGTAACACACATTGACTAAAAACTTTAGTCTTAACTTCTTCTTCGACTTACTAAGTTTGGAGTACTAAAAAATTCAGAAATCGCAATTAACTTTCTCCATACATTTTGTATGAAATCATCGTGGCTTTGATAACCTTGAAAATCGTAATGAATTTGGTTTTATTTGAAAAATTACTTGATCGAGAGTGTTCTTAGGTTTGATTTAAGAAGATCTGTTCAGCCGTTTGAAGATCATCAGCTCTTTTCTAGTTTGAAGGGATTTGAGCATCTTCTACCGGTCATCGATTCGAAATTTAGTGTCTTGTGACTTCAATGGTATTACAATAACGTGGGCACCTTTGATGGTGCAGCGTCATCTGGAATCAGCAGGATACCCAACTCCTCACTAACTTACAGCAGAGGTATCGTGTTTGGGCTCATTGGAATGGTCTCAATGAATAGGTTATGGATAGATAAATGGTGATGAGGGTCTGATGTGCCAGGTTTTTATTTTTTATTTAATCTTGTTTTATTTTGTGTTTTTAGAGGGAGCTAGGTGTAAGCTACATAGAGAACCAGACGGAAACCCGTCCGTTTCTGATGGTACTGGCCCCTCCCGCCCCGCACCAGCCCTTCACCCCCGCGCCGCGGCACGAGGGGGCGTACAGTAACGTGACTGCCGTCAGAACACCGAACTTCAATGTCCCTGCTCAGGTAATAACAGCAAGCTTTAATTTTAGGTTATAATTCAATTAAAACTGCCTCGTTGGTTTAGTGGCAAAGCGCATTGCTTTGTGATCACGAGGTCCTGGGTTCGAATCCTAGGTCGGACAAATGTAGTTTTTCTAACAAAAAACTTCCCAGTATGCGTCCAGAGTCTGGAAGTGAGCCCGGTATATGGCAATAGGCTCGCCCCCTATTACATGGGACCTAACATCGTTGGCGAAACGTGGGTGCACTCAGTACACCTCTGCCACCCCCGCTAGGGGAATATAGGCGTGACGGTGTTTAATTCAATTAAAATAAAATTATCCACTACACTATTTATTAAATGCACGCTGAGTGAAATTCAAATCTAATTTAATAAGGACAAAATCTGAATGAATGTGAATATATAGTATATCTTGGATGCGTATTCAGTAAGGAAAATACACCGCTGACGTAGAGAGAAGAGTGAGTGCAGGGAATAGAGTGAATGGCGCGATGGGAAAGCTACTTGGGAGCCGGCACTTAAGCCATAAGGCGCAGCTGGCCATACATAACGGAGTGCTTGTCCCAACGATGTTATATGGCAGCGAGAGCTGGGTATGTAAGAAGGAGAATGAAAGTAGGATAAATGCGGTGGAAATGCAAGCTCTGCGGAAGATGTGCGGAGTGAAGCTGACCGACCGTAATCGCAACAGCGTAGTAAGAAAGCGAGTAGCCATGAAGGAAAGGATCGGTCTAAAGATGAGAAAGGGTATGCCTCGTTGGTTCGAGCATATAGAAAGAATGTCTGAAGAAAGAATGACAAAACAGATATACAATACGAAAGTGGAAGGATGTAGGTACCGGGGAAGACCTAGACTATCTTACCATGACCAAATAGACCGTGTCTTATCTGAAGGACAAGTCAAGAGTCTGCGTAACCGGCGAGCGTGTATGAGACGAACTATGAGAGTGGAGGAAGCCAGAGAGGTATGTAAGGAATGAACCTGTTGGAACTCTGTACTCTCTGCCTACCCCGCAAGGTATCTGGCGTGATGGTATAGAATAGAGAATAAAATGTGCTCTCTGGAACTCTCCTGTTGGTTAGAACTCTGTAGGTACTCTCTGACTATGATATAGATAGGGATAGAAAAACAATAGACTTGTTTTCCGATAATGTGTATGTCGATAATTTATGTTGATTGAGTTAGTTGTTAACTCTACGCTAATCATTGTATGCTGGCAACATTTTTTTAAAACCTAAAACGGAGCAACCCGCCCGGCTTCATATAAGATAGATATACTTTATAACAATACTTTATAATAATATTATAAAGAGGAAAGATTTGTATGTTTGTAACAAGGAAAGATTTGTATTTTTGTATGTTTGTAACGAATAAACTCAAAAACTACTGGACCGATTTCAAAAATTCCTTTACCATTAGAAAGCTACTTTATCCAGAAGTAACATAGGCTATATAACATAGACCCGGTAGGTGGCGCTGTTGTCGACCGGGTATGAAGTCGCGGAAAACTGCAGTCGCGAGAAACTAGATAAGCAGACTATTATCGGCAAATCTGTTTCAGGATAAACACTGGCTCATGCGGATGCCCCCCTCTCCCCTCCCGGAACATATGCTGCCAGAGCTGGACCGGGCCTACAGGCAACGTTGGGAGGCGTTACTAGCCGTCGACGAGATGTTAGCCGATGTAGTAGGCGAACTTGAGAACCGCGCCCTTCTTGACAACACCTACGTCATATTTACTTCGGACAACGGATACCATATGGGTGAGTTTTATATTTCACTAGTTTCGGCCCGCGGCTTCGTCCGCGCTGACTTTAGACGGAAACCTTAATGCTTTTGGGGTCAGAATCAGAAAAAGAATATTTTTTTATTAATGTAAACCATTACAGTATTTATGAATCGTCAGAAAAGTAACAAAGACTACCACCACTTTGGAATTTCATTCCTGTGGAGAAGAAGGGTGAGAAAGAAAAGATATTTTATTAGTCAGCTAATAAGTACACCACAATAATTAAATTAAAGCGACATTACAAAACTAAAATGTACTTATAAAATTAGCCGTACTAATGGGGTACCACTCAGCGGTGGACTCCACTAGAAACTCCACGGTTACTCTTTTAAAATCTTACTATCTGTGGTTTAAATCTCATCCAAGTAGCTGTTTTGCGTGTTTGAGTAACAAACAAACATATAAATTTTTACATTTAGAATATTGTTACGACCCGAACATACCCCTATATCTTGAAAAGTCTTTATCGGGGGATGCCGATTCTAAAACGCATAACACACCCTTAGGTCCCCCAATGATTTGTCTAGAAAGATCTAGAATCCGCGCTTAAGTTTGAAACGTCTAGAGGGTTTCTACCCCTTTAATTATAGCCGGCGCGCGGTCGCGGTATACAAGTACCTATTCGTTCCCGTTCAAATACGTATGTAATAATAATACCGCTTTGTGGGCCGCGCCGGCTATTGTTCGATGTACTTGGAGGGTTCGCGTCCGTTCTAGAACTTTCATACGAGTATAAAAGTAACACAGAACGCGGGGACAAACACAGTCTCTTCTCGGAAGCGATAGTGATCAAATCGGAGAACAAGCGATCTAAGTGGAATACACCGGCGACTTTAGCAACGATATACGGATACTACGAGTGACTTGGAAGCAGTATTTGGGTACTATCGAGAGTAGTGCTAGTGTGTGATTAGTTCGCGTGTGTATCTGCATTCGACGTACTGTTTTGTGTGAACACTCACGAGTGTTCATTGTGTTTGGATAACGTCATGGAAAACGATGACGAGGGGTGCGAATTCTCGGTTGAACTATGTTTGTTCGGGATGACGCCTTTGTAGTGTAATAAATATATGTAATAGATTAAGGTAGAAATAAGTATTGTTATAAATTTCAGCAATAGCACATAAGGATCATGTAGTAGAAATACATAGGAAAAGAAGAGTGTAACCCTGGAAAGGGATAGATAGGACAGAAGAGTTTTACCCTAGATAGGGACAGAGAATTGTGCTTCATGATTGGTTTATTATAACAATAAAGCTCGTTGCAAAGCCCGCTAGTTGTGACCCTATAAAATTGCACTGGGCACCTGTATAATTGGTTTATTAGAACAATAAAGCTCGTTGCAAAGCCCGCTAGTTGTGACCCTATAAAATTGCACTGGGCACCTGTATAATTGGTTTATTAGAACAATAAAGCTCGTTGCAAAGCCCGCTAGTTGTGACCCTATAAAATTGCACTGGGCACCTGTATAATTTGAGAAGAAACTGCGCGTCTGTCTGAAGAGGGTTACAACTGGTGGGTGGAGCACTGTTTCAAGACTTGTTTGGCTTTTCACTTGAATCTTCCCTCGTGACGCACACTGGCCACATCCTGTTCAGTGTTATTGGAGCATTTAAAATTGAAATTTCTCAGCTGTCTGGAGTCTGAAATAGTGTTCGGAGTAGGGTCGCCTTATATTAGTTGAGGACTGGACGTCGTCGGCGAAATTTGGTCCCCTCCTACCAGCCGCTACCGCCGTCCGCGGCATGTTCTCACCGACCCTCTCGATGCCCTTACATTCCTTCTTTCGGATGCAGATACCGCACACAGCTTCAGACACCGACCTCACCGGCGAGCTCGAAGAATCCCTTGCCCGCCGGCCGGTGCAGAGCGCCACGGCAAGACACCTAGTATACGCCTTCCCCCATAGCGACTGCCCAAGCCGAGGCCGTTCCTCCTTGAGGCGCCCTCGAGCTAGTTGCCCCCTTGCCCTTCTAGTCCAGCGTAGTGGTTTCACGCTCGCCCTCTTGTCCAGTGATGCTGTAAAGGCCCCGCGGCCAGCAGCGTAGACCACACACACACACAAAAAGGCGAAATTTAGGTGTGCAAATAACACCTTTGGCATTATAATATCATATCCCAATATAAACGTAACTATATTTTTTCACCTCCGCCAATTCCGCTCCGACAAATGTGATTTTTTTTTTCAAGTCATTAAAGCCTTTACAAAGCAGTAATAGCCTAGTGGTTAGACCGTTGGACTGCAAAGTCAAAGGTTCAAACCCAGGCACGCACCTCTGTCTTTTCGAAAGCATGTGCGTATTAAAAATTAATTATCACTTGCTTTAACGGTGAAGGAAAACATCGTGAGGAAACCTGCATGCCTAAGAGTTTCTCGAAGGTATGTGAAGTTCGCCAACCCGCACTAGGCCAGCGTGGTGGACTACGGCCTAAACCCTCTCAGCTTGAGAGGAGGCCCTTGCCCAGCAGTGGGACAGTTTCTTAACAGGGCTAATATTGTTATTATTATAAAGCCATTAACCATTTTTTTTCTACTTATATCTAACTTCATTCCCAGGTCAATTCTCGCAAGTATACGACAAGAGACAGCCCTACGAGGCTGACATAAAAGTACCACTAATCATGAAGGGACCAGGGTTGAGGAAGAACGTCACTTATCTACAGCCCGTCATGAACATCGACCTGGCACCAACCATCTTACACTTGGCAGGTATGTTATCATGCTAGCTCACAGAAGGGGCCGACATTATATACAGAGTGTGACGTAAATAATTCAAAACCTCAGACACCCCGATTAGATCATTGCTTCACAAACTCAATACGAAAACCAAATTTCAAAATTTCAAGTTTTTTACCCCTTTTTTAAGTACTTTTATACCTCAATTAACTATGAAACTTGTATGCGAATGTGTGCGTAGTGACGTTTTAGAAATGCATTTGAAATCTCCGTATTGCTTTGAATCAAGAATAAAATTAGTTTGTTATAGCGCACTGAAGAAGTAACAGCATATTTTACAAATTAAAAAAACATGTAAAATACATTAAAACTTGTTGGAATCAATTCAGTTACCGATTTAGAAGCTCAAACTCAAATAATTTATTTTGTATAAGCCCTGCGCCCGTTATGACTTACGGAGCCGAAACGTGGACACTCACGGTTGAAATGGTCCACAAAGGACATTGTTCCACGTCCCTAGACGATTTGCCCCAGAACCAACAGCAATAAAAAATGCTTGTATGATTTTAAATCACCTATAAATTATTTTCATGTATTTATTATTAAACGGACAAGCGAATAATACTGCGAGTCCCCCGCATTATTACAAAACAAGTATTAGATTTTAAGGTTATAATTTAGTAGCCAACAATGCATCTCTAAAATCGTTATGTAAAAATATATTAGCAATAATAAAATCGATTATGGTTAAATGTAATCTATTGAATATACCCGATTGATAGGATTGGTATTTCTAACTGTAATTCTATAACAACGTTGACATTCGGCAAAGATTTTATCGACTTCGATTTAAGTACTTACAATTCATTGAAACAATCGTTTTGGATTGCAAATTGTCCGTAAGATACGGATATTTGGCGCTACTAGATTAAAATAAATAAATAACTATGGTATAGGTCACATTTTTGTTGGTTCTGGGGCCATTTTTGACGATGTCCTTTAGTCACTCAGCGAGCTATGGAAAGGGCTATGCTCGGAGTTTTTTTAAAGGATAGAATCCGGAACGAGGTCGTTCGACAGAGAACTAGAGTTATCGACTTAAACCACCCACCGTGTTCTTAAGTGGATATTGCGAGTCGGCAAACGCAGGAATCGCTGCAGCCTTCGCTGGCTGCGATTAGAAGAGAAGACCCAAATTCCGGACTCAGTAGCGTCCCTTAATCTTACATCTTCACGCTAAATCCCTTATGGGATAAGCAGAGAGTACATAGTTCTACCTGGTATTTTCCTTATACACCTCTCTGGCTTCTTCACTTCACTTTCATAAGGAGATACAGTAATAATACGGCGGTCCCATAAAACAAAGTTACATATGCCAAACAAAACAAATGACATTATTTATGCCATATGGCATTATTTATGCCAGTCGATAAGGTTATTTATGCCAAATAGAAATACTGGATTATAGGACTTCTTCTTATATGGTTTCAGGTGTAACAGTCCCCGATTACCTGCTGATGGACGGCAAGCCCATCAACTTGATCGAGGACGGACCCATGGAGCGGTATATGCTGGTTGAGTACAAGGGGTCCGGCAGAACTGAGTCCGTGGACGAGAACTGCCCCTGGAAGTACGACGGGCAGAACCTTGATGTAAGTATGAGTCTCTTCATCAGCTGAAGGACTTCAGCTGCATAATTATTGTAATTGATCGACCCAAATAGATCGCTACGACGACCGGCCTTTGGCTGTACTCATTCAGGTTTTATCAGCGTCCTTACTAGGCCATCGGTTTAGCTGCATACTCCTATTTTTTTATTTTTTTTAAAACGTGATTATTCGTTTGATAGTTATTGAACTTATAGCGTTTAGGCAGACAGACAGACGCGGCGGGGGGCCCTTGTTTTATAAAATGGATTTATTTCTGTGTCGTGGGTGCGTTCACAAACATGAAAATTCTCTATCTATCTATCTATATCATCCCGCCAGATCCCTTACGGGGAGGCAGAGAGTAGTAGTCCAACAGGCTCTTTCCTTACATACCTCTCTGGCTTCCTCTACTCTCATAGTTCGTCTCATACACGCTCGCCAGTTACGGAAACTCTTGACTTGTCCTTCAGATAAGACTCGGTCTATTTGGTCATAGAAAGATAGTCTAGGTCTTCCTCGGTACCTACATCTATTCACTTTCGCATTGCATATCTGTTTTGTCATTCTTTTTTCTGACATTAGTAATATACTATTTTTTATAATCGATTGACGACTACCAATTAGTAACTATTAATGGCGATTTCGATTAGGTTATCTGCGACTCTTACCCGATTATGAATGAATTATTCGAATTATTTGTACATTTTTTGAAAAGCACTCACAGTGCTTTGGCACAAAAAGCGCCCTTGCGAACGTGGGGTAAGCTGCGGTCTAAATGATGCTAACTTACTTTGCTTAGGTCATGTCGACTGAGATAATGTAGTACACTCTGTGGTGCGACCGACAAGTAAATTCATTATTCGTTCGCCGAATTTTTTATTCATTTAGTCCAGCCAGTCCAAAGTCCAATATCGAATGAGAGGCAGTTAGTAATTAATTTTCGTGGATCCTTCTAATAATTCGAATGATTTAAGTCGAATGATTCGAATGCCATCATTCTCAGTCGCGCATTGCTAGGATACTCTTAACACTGGCGACTTGACGGCGGCATCGAGCTTCCAAAAAGTACTATGTCTACTTATGCTCTTAAATTTACCATCAAAACTATAATTCAGTGCAAATTCGCCTGATTAGAGTGTAATGTGTTCTGGAATAAGAAGCACGCGAGTTCAGAAAATCCTAAATCTAAATTCAAATCCTATATTACGAGATTAGAGACCAAGCGTTATTTGGGTTACGTTCTGTAATACGGAATCGGTCCTCTGACGATAGTGTTTTCTTTCCCAGCAATGCTTACCTCAGTACGACTGCAAGTGTCAAGACTCGAGAAACAACACGTTCAGATGCTTCAAACACATCGCGCCGAGGACAAACATCAAGTACTGTGAATTTAGCGATGATGAGGTACGCACGTTCGAGTTGGTTATTCGCGAGATCTATCTGTCTATATCATCACGCCAGATCCCTTGCAGAGAGTACAGAGTCGCGAGAGATCCTAAGCAATAATCGCGAGAACTGCGGTGGTGCAAAGAAAAACAAGACTAGTTTCCCCCTCTTAGGCAGACCCTTCAGAATGTAGCACAGACAGGCAACGGCCTTCCTCGGCCTTCCTCACCGAGTTTCCGGAGCTCTTCTGCAAGGTCCATGCCGGACCTCCTTGGCTTATTTCGTCGAGTTTCCCCGAGGCTCGTGAAAATTAATCGCGGGATTATCACCAGCTGAAAACTACTTGTGACAATCAACAAGCATGTAACAATGCAGTTTGTAATAGCAGCGAGATTAATTATAGAAAAAATTGGGTAAACCCACAGTATATTTTCTCTTTTCTCTTTTTTTTTTAAAAACGTAGCCCCACACTAGGATTTATTCCTGTGTCGTGGGTGCGTTTACAAACATGAAAATTCACATACACAAATACCCAGACCGGAACAAATAATTGTGGATCACACAAAGATTTGTCCCGTGCGGGAATCGAACCCGCGACTATTAGACACAGTGGGCGGAGCGGCTTAAGCTCTTAACCACTGCGCTAAATCGTCCGTCCATATATATTAACACTGTGTTAAAACACTCCGCCAGTGTTCCGCATAACCTCGCTCCGGTCTATCAACATTCCGAATTTAACACATTTCTGAATACAATGTATAGAATTCCAAAGAAACTGTTTTAGGAATTATATAATTTTTTTAGAAATTGTATATAATATGATGGATTACATACTTTTTATACTATTATTCTTACACAGAATACAACTAATTCTATTTCTACTAAAATATATCTAAACATACAAACATTTATAATAATAATAGGACGTGAAAGTTTGGATGGTTTAAAGGTACAGCCAAAAAATTGCGTTCAGCCGCGGCCGCGATGGCCACGGTGGCGATCAGCTCCTGCAGTAATATATATAATATAAATAACATCAGCCTGTACTGCCCACCGCTGGGCAAAGGCCTTCTCTCACAAATCGAGGTGAGAGAGATTAGGTCATACTCCACCACGCGGACGCAGCGCGGATTGGTGGAGGCAGGTTTGTGGCCACCTGCTGTTGGAACATATCAAGCCGCCTTTAAGGCTTCCAACTAGGCTTAACGACTACCACATTAAGTGGTAACTGGGACCAACCGCTTAGCGTGCCTTCCAAAGCACGGAGACGCTCGAATATGAAAATGCCACAACCGGTCACCCATCTCAGCCCGACCGAGTCGAACGCTGCTTAACCTTGGTGATCGGTAAGAACACCGCGGTCGCACAGCGCTACCAGCGCCTGCAGTAATATTTGTATGGAAATGTTCACACCAACGCGTCCTGCGTCCTGCACGCGCTATCTGGGCGGCGTCTGCACGCGCGGTCATAGGGAGATTCTGATCGCCACCGTGATCGCCGCCGGGGATACCACCGCAGCCGCGGCTAAACGAGTTGGTTTCGCCGTACCATAACACATCGGATACTTTATATCCCGGAAAAAAGGAAGGTTACTGTCCAAAATCAACACGGACGACGTCGCAGAAATTATAGTCCTTTTCACCAGTCATGGGTACGCTGACGTTCAGAATTTGACCTTTCTAGAAACGTGGTGAGTGTGAAATAAAATCGTATGAATATCATATCGAAAAATATATAATGAAGAATGAATGAATCGATATTATCTATACTATAAAGAGGAAAGATTTGTATTTTTGTATGTATGTCACAAATAAACTCAAAAACGACTGTACCGATTTCAAAAATTCTTTCACCATTAGAATGCTACGATATCCCTGAGTAACATAGACTATATTTATTATTAGAAAAAATTAGGGATCCGTACTAAAACTTCGATAATGTAACCCAACGTGTAAAAAATTAGCCATAAAATGTCGTTCATCGCATGCGCTGCGGAAACTATTGATGATAGAACAAAAAAATGTTCTACAATATTAAAGAACATATCAATATCTACAAAAAACTTTACCATATGTCTAACTATTGTAGTTACGTCTCTATAACTACATTTTTACATTTTAAAAGTTGATAGAAATGCCGATCGAAATCAGACCATGTTATCCATACCTTTGTATTAATCCTTATCCAAATAAATCATATCGTTTTCAAGACTGTTTCAATACCTGTAGATTACTTTGTGAATTATTCAAATCAGACATTGCATTCAAAAGATATTACGAATTTAAAAATGTCAATCTAAACAAAATTCTAATATAAACATTAACACCACCGCGCCGTGGCCGGTGTGGTCCCACGCAGCGCAGCGGGCAACGCGGCGCGTGAGGGGGGGGCCGAAGTGCGGGAGAGGGGCGTGCACCTCTATGAAATAGGTACGGACGAATAGCGGACGCAATATTCACCTGTGCGAAGCCGGAACGGGCCGCTTGTTAAAAATAATTTAGGAACAAAAGGCATCATACAATGCACTCCGCGTTCAGTAAAATAATGCATTCAGGGCATTGTTGGGGCTGCCACGATACTGCAGCGCTTCTGGTATGTTCGCGGAGGCGCGCGTCGATTGCTTTTATGCGACTATGCGCAGTGCGTCGCTCGTGCGCAGGGCACGGGGCAGCGACAACACCGTCCTGAACATGATCGCTGAACAAGAGGACTGCACTTACATAAGACACTGCTGCGGCAGACATAACACTGCCATTGGCTGAACCGGTCGTTAAAGTACAGTCGACATAATATTTTAATATGTTGTACCTAATATGAGTCCCTGTCACTCGAAATAAATGAATTTTATTTTATTTATATAAAAGGAGAACAAAATAAAATAATCGCATTATTTATTCAAAAAAATCGTCTGACAAATCGCTTGATTCGTCACTTACGTGTATTATGAAAAAAATCGATAAAACTCTCTGTTTTACTATGTCCAGATCCACGATTATTTATTAATTTCTTGACCATGAGAATACTAAATATTCCACTAAAATGTATAATATATTTAAAAAAAAAATCGGCAGTCGATTTTTAATTCATTGTGTCAGTGTCACCCTAAAACGCAAACCGTTACTATTTACATAATTGAGTAATAGACTTATTAAGTTTTTTAAATAATTATGCAAATGTATTAAAAGTATATGAATTTTATATTACTGTTTCTCTTTCCGATTCTATATTTTCAGTATTCTTAAATACAATATGCGTGAAATTGACAATGATCAAACGTCACCGTACCCATGTCTCGTGAAAAAGACTATAGTAAAACTATAGTAAAACTGTAGTTTTACTATAGTCTTTCCCTTTTCAAGTTCCCTTATATTTTGTAGACTGGTTTTTGTTCGCTTTAATCGTTTAGTCTTTTCTATTCCAGAACTTCGTGGAGGTGTACGACCTGTCATCCGACCCTTACGAGCTGGACAACTACGTGTCGCGGCTGCTCCCGGCGCTGAAGCACCAGTACAGCGCGTGGCTGGCGCGGCTGGGCGTGTGCGCGGGCGCCCGCAGCTGCAACCACCCGTACAGCGACGAACTCAACTCCATATTTAGATTCCTCTCCATCGGTTGAAGAGTAATAAAGTTATTTTGTCTAGTACACATTTGGGTTTTTATTCCGGAGTAGCTGTAACCCGCGAGTTCGCCCGCGTGGAATTTAAAAAAATCTTTTTCTAACCTAAGAGTAGTCTAAGTTATTCCTTATAACATCAGCTATCTGCCAGCCGAAGTCCCGTCAAAATCCGTCTAGCCGTTTCGGAGATTAGCCGGAACGAACAGACAAAAAAATAAAAAAATATGTTTTTGTTATAAGTAGCAAATTTACTTTCATATGCATTTAGTAAAAAGCTATTATCTTGACATTGCAAACAGACACCTCAATTTTATTTATTTGTATAGCTCCGTCTCGCCTATATTGACCAAGCGGGGTAACAGAGGTGTACTGAGTACACCCACTTTTCGACGACGTTCCATGTAATCGGGTGCGAGCGTATTGCCATATACCGGGCAAAATTCCAAACTCCGAACTCATAGTGGGAATTTTTTGTAAGAAAAACAACGTCCGATCTAGGATATATATTTGTATAGACTTTTTCATAAGTTGTGTTGCTCCACGAGCTTTCGCGCGTATTAAACGTTTCCTTTAGGCTCAGTATGTAACTCCATATTATATTCCTCCCCGTCAGTTGAAGTATAATAAAATAATTTTATTTCGTAAACAATTTTTTTTTTGTTGCTGTTTTGATTGAATTTCTCAAATACGCAATCAAAACAGGTCCATTGGAGGAGAATTGAAAAAGGGGAAAGTAAACTTTAGTGTTCTAAAATGAATACTGTAATTATTTTCAAATAAGGGTTGGCTAAGAAGGTCACCTTAAACTAAACATGAAACTTACACGGTAATAACTTTCTTTCATAATTACAATTTTTGAATCTAAGGGTCCCATTCGTAAGAAATGAAAACGTTTGGAATACCCAATGCTACACCATAAGTTTTATTCTTGAGCACCAAAAAATGGTACTGCACGAGTAAGGTTATTATAGAAATTATAATAATATCTCGAATCACAATAGAACCGGTCGAACAGCATATCAGAGAGGCCAAGCAAAAATTCAATTATGACAAGATTTTTACATTGAATAATCTTTATTACAAATCCAACTTCAATAAATATACTAATATACAATAAAAATATAAAAAATCACAGGTAGTAATGGCTGCTTATTGTAACTTTATTCTTGACAAACACCTGAAACAAAACAAAAACTGAAATTCATACATTTCATGAGTAGTGTTATGTTAAACAAAAACCCATTGCCTAGATACTACAATATGCTACATAATTGCGTAGACTAATAATGGAGTGACTAAAGTTAGTATTTTGCAGCAAACAGCGAAGTCTTCCAAAACTTGTAACTGTACTTATAGGTATTCTATATATCTTTCTATGTCATCACGCCAGATCCCTTGCGGGGTAGGCAGAGAGTACAGAGTTCCAACAGGTTCTGTCCTTACATACCTCTCTGGCTTCCTCCACGCTCATAGTTCGTCTCATACACGCTCGCCGGTTACGGAGACACTTGACATGTCCTTTGGATAAGACTCGGTCTATTTGATCATGTTAATATAGTCTAGGTCCTGAGTTCCCAAAGTGGTCCAGGTGTACCCCCAGGGGTCCACGGAAGACTCGACGGCGATCTACGTTGGCGTGACAAAAAATGTGGGGTTCACAATTCGTAAGCGAAAATTAATTTGCGTGAAGAACTAAAATGTTGGTTTGACTTCACCTATCAATGTAGGCAGATAATATTTTATGAAAGCTCAGCTGCTGTTACTTGTAAAAACTTGCATATCCGATATTCTGTACAACGTGTCGAGACTTGCAAAGCAAAAGTAAAATAAAGTTGGATGGAAACGCTTTTTTGATTGGCCAACGTTACTTTTTTGACATCAACTCACAGCACAATGAATTAATTAATTAACCAATCAATTCACACTAATTCGTGGTTGGAACTCGGCCGCAACGCAAATTTCCATAGTTAGATCTAATCTTCACATTTTTGTCGAGTTTTGGGAATATGGTAGAAATGTAGCTGCAGGGGGTCCACCGGAACCAGCTAAATTTTGAAAGTGGTATATGAGAAAAAAACGTCTAGGAACCTCTGGTCTAGGTCATGATAGATAGATTCTAGGTAGTGTAAGTGTAGTTGTAGTTGTAATAGTATATGTGTAAGTGTAGTTGTAATAGTTCACCATTAATACATCGTCACGCCTAAATTCCCCAAGCGGGGGTGGTTAATCAATAATCTGATTACATTTTGCCCATCTCTGCTCACATCATTGCTGTAAAAAATACTTTTTGATGAATGAATGTGTATAAGTTACAAGTTGTTTTGGAAAACCTTGCAGTTTGCGGCAAAATACTAACTTCAAGTCATTGCATTATTAGTCTACGCAATTATGTAGCATTTTGTGCATACCAAGTTCTGAGTGTCTCAAGACAAAACTCTTTGACCAGTGTGTGTTGCCAGTGATGACTTATGGCACTGAGACATGGTCGCTTACGATGGGCCTCATAAGAAGGCTCAAAGTCACCCAAAGGGCAATGGAAAGAGCTATGCTCGGAGATTCACTGCGAGATCGAATCAGAAATAAGGAGATCCGCAGGAGAACCAAAGTCACCGATATAGCTCCTAGAATTGCCAAACTTAAGTATCAGTGGGCGGGGCATCGTTCGTAGAACTGACGGCCGTTGGGGCAGAAAGGTTCTCGAGTGGCGACCTCGTTCCAGAAGACGTGGAGTGGACAGGCCCCCCACAAGGTGGAGCGATGACCTGGTGAAGGTCGCAAGTAGATACTGGATGCGTACAGCACAAAGCCGGTCGTTGTGGCGATCTTTGGGGGAGGCCTTTGTCCTGCTGTAGACGTCTTTTGGTGATGGTGTTGATAATTTTCTCACATGTGTGCTGCAAATTCACGCGGCTATACGACTTTTAGTGTCTTATTATTACTTTATTTGATGATTGATACATCGCATCTAGAGAACGGTATACACTTAACGCAAAAATCTAAGAAATCGAGTTACGGTCTTAGAAGGACATTAAAAGGTACTCTTTATTTGGTGATTATTAAAACAGCGGCTGTTATGGTAGAATTAAGAAATACGATACCTCGGTCTCTTTCACTTTCCCTCCCTATACCCGCGCCGCTCGGTTCTGAACGCGATTAGTTTTCCAAAAACTCGATTTTTCAAGATTAGTCACTACTTTGAAGGTGCGATTTGATTTCTATGCTTGGGTCTAACAGATGATGCATAATAATGTTTGTAAAGAATGTTACCTTTCGTTCAGGTGACGGCCGGCACTTGCAGATGGTTTTGTATGCTGAAGAAGTCTGTCACTTTGGTCTGGCACTGAAGCTCGTCCTTATATACCAGCGGACAAGAAAAATATTTCTGAAAAAAATAAGTGGATAAGCGTAGGCCGCTCACCTAGGATCACCAACATTATAGAACTACCACTTTCCAAACCGATCTGTAATACATCTCTGGCCAATCCTTTTGAAATACAATGTTGGCCCTGTTAAGAAACTGTCCCACCGTTGGACACGGGCCTCCTCTCAAACTGAGAGGGTTTAGGCCATAGTTCACCACGCTGGCCCAGTGCGGGTTGGCGAACTTCACACACCTTCGAGAAACTCTCAGGCATGCAGGTTTCCTCACGATGTTTTCCTTCACCGTTAAAGCAAGTGATAATTATTTTTTTAATACGCGCATGCTTTCGAAACTCATACAGTATTTTAATTAATATTTAAAAATTTCGTTTAGAATTTTAACACCGTCACGCATTAACAATATTCCCCGAGCGGAAGTGGCGGAGGTGTACTGCGTACACCCACTTTTCGCCAACGATGTTATGTACCATGTAATAGGGGGCGAGCCTCTTGCCATATACGGGCCACAATTCTAGACTCCAGACTGAAACTGGGAATTTTTCGACAGATAAACTACATTGTCCGTCTTAGGATTTGAATCACGACCTCGTGTTCACAAAACGTTCACAATTTGCCAATGGACCAACGAGGAAGTCAGATTTTATTTTAAGATCTACTTAAAAACAAGCTTTGATTGCAAAAACAAACAGAGATGCGCTCGTAGCGCTGTGCGACCGTGGTGTTCTTACCGATCACCAAGGTTAAGCAACGCCCGACTCGGTCGGCCTGAGATGGGTGACCGTTTGTGGCATTTTCATATTTGAGCGTCTCCGTGCTTTGGAAGGCACGCTAAGCCGTTGGTCCCGGTTACCACTTATGTGGTAGTCGTTAAGCCTAGTTGGAAGCCTTAAGGCGGCTTGATAAGTTCCAACAGCAGGTGGCCACAAACCTGCCTCCACCAATCCGCACTGGGTCCGCGTGGTGGAGTATGACCTAATTTCTCTCACCTCGATTTGTCAGAGGAAGGCCTTTGCCCAGCAGTGGGCAGTATAGGCTGATATTATTATTAACAGAGACATATTGCTTAGTTGTGGAGTTACTATGGCCTCCTTCTGGCTCCCTCATCAGATCCTGCTACCATCCGGGTCTACAGTAGGTACTCGTCAAGACAAATCAAACAAGCTCATACACGACGGGGCTATGTTGAGTAATTGGATAGTTCCATTGGCCACCTTTTGACTTCATCATTAGACCCTGAACATCATCTGGTTGTATAGTACTTGTCAATACCAATCCAACAAGCCTTAAAACGAGGGAATTATATTATTTAGTTAACATGTTCCCATGGTCATCTTCAGACTCCATCATCAGACCATCTCCATGGTACCATTTTATTGCATTGCCACCGAACTCACATACGTATGCCAAATTTCAGCTCAAATCGAATATTCGCAAGTACTTAAAAAATGGTTCAAAAAATTTTAACTGACTTAACAGACAGACATACGAACATTGCAAGTTAAATAAAGGCGTGTAAAAATAGCTATTAAGTCACCTGAACAGCTCTAACACCTCCTGATATGTCGACGGTGGGCACCACTTGCTTCGGCTTGAGGAACTTCACGAAACGAATCAGCTCCGAGAAACTAGAGTGCTCACTGTACGGGATACCTGTCAACCAAACACCAGGGGGTTACAACAACCTCTTATCTATAACATCACGCCAGATCCCTTGCGGGGTAGGCAGAGAGTACAGAGTTCCAACAGGTTCTTTCCTTACATATCTCACTGGCTTCCTCGACTCTGATAGTTCGTCTCATACACGCTCGCCGGTTACGGAGACTCTTGACTTTTCCTTCAGATAAGACTCGGTTTATTTGGTCGTGGTAAGATAGTCTAGGTCTTCCCCGGTACCTGCATCCTTCCACTTTCACATTGTATATCTGTTTTGTCATTCTATTCTCTGGCATTCTTTCTATATGCCCGAACCAACGGAGCATGCCCTTTCTCATCTTTACACCGATACTATCTTTCATACCTACTCGCTTTCTTACTACGCTGTTGCTAATGCGGTCGGTCAGCTTCACTCCGCACATCTTCCGCAGAGCTCGCATTTCTACCGCATTTATCCTACTTTCATTCTCCTTCTTACATACCCAGCTCTCGCTACCATATAACAGCGTTGGGACAAGAACTCCGTTATGTATGACCAGCTGTACCTTATGGCTTAAGTGCCGGCTCCCAAGTAGCTTTCCCATCGCACCATTCACTCTGTTCCCTGCACTCACTCTTCTCTCTATGTCAGCGGTGTATTTCCTATCCTTACTGAAGGCGCATCCAAGATATACAAACTCATTCACTTGCTCCAGCACATCGTTACCAACCACAATCCTTACATTCGTTCTGGTTTCTTCCCTTTCTAAAAACCATAATCTTGGTTTTATTTACATTCAAGTGTAAGCCATTGATCATGCAGTCGTCTTTCATATCTGTGACTAGTGTTTGCAGATCAGTGGCTGTTGGCGCTATTAAAACCGCGTCACCTGCATAAAGTAGATGGTTTACCACTAAGTCACCCATTTGTACACCTTCATTCATCGCTTTCAGTCTTTGAAGACTTTTATCCAGATATATTATAAACAGTCTAGCGGACAACACGCAACCCTGCTTGACGCCGATTTTAACGTCAAACCAGGGTGACCTGTTACCACCCACCCGTACGCATGCCTTGCAGTCCACATAAGTGGACTGGACGGCTCGCAACAGAGTGCCATATATACCATACTCTGGCAAAATGTCCCAGTCTCTTTCGCACAACTCTGTCCAGATCTACAAAACCGCAGAAAACCTTCCGCCCCACTGCCAGATGCTTCTCTACGATGTTGCGGAGGGAGAAGACTTGATCCGAACATACTCTTCCGGACCTGAAACCCCCTTGTGCCTCGCACAACATTCCATCGAACTTCACGCGCATTCTCCGTTCAATAACTTTACCGTACACCTTGGCTGCCAAGCTGATCAAACTGATGGCTCTGTAATTGGCGCAGTCATATTGTGAACCCTTGCCTTTATACAAGGGTACTATGACTGCGCGGCGCCAATCTGTAGGGACTCTACCGGTCCTCCAGCAAAGGTTTGCAAGGGCCCGGAAAGCGTCCCGGACGCGAGTTCCACCATATTTGATCATCTCGGCAGATATCATGTCTACTCCCGCAGCTATACCGTTTTTCATACTTCTTATCGCCCATTCAACTTCTTCCATAGTGATATCCTCCGTTGATTCTGGTGCCGCAAACTCGCCTTTGGGCACGTCTGCGGCATCAGCATCCGGGTCATCTCCATACATTTCTCCAAAATATTCACTCCACCGGCTTAGCACAGCTTGTGTGTCTGCAAGAATGTCACCATCTTTAGATTTTATCCTTTCCATTCTGGAGCCAGACGAATCACCTCGAGCCTTTCTCACCTTGCTCCAAAAGAGTTTGGTATTGTTCTCGAAGTTCTTCGCCAGCCTCTCCTCCTCAATCATACTGGCTCTTTCACGCTTTTCTTTCACTAAAGTTTTAGTGGCATTCTTGCATTGCCGGTATTTTTTATTTTATTTTATTTTATTTAGGACAACAAACAATTGTACAATGGAGTACTTAAAGTATAAATTAACATAGTATGTGTATTTAGTACAACCAGCACCGTTATCCTCAAATTACTTAAAAAGAAAAAAGCTTATGCTACAGAAAGACTAACTGATTGTGGAGGAAGGCCAATGCATACAACAATAAGTCACTATTATTAATTATATCGGACTAAGCATTCGGAAACCCTAATTTATCAGGCACATACTTGATTAAATTAGGTTTTCCATGATTATTCTATGACAGTGAATTTAATATGGATCAATGAAATTGAATTAAGTGTGATTATCATTATTTGTCAATATATTCATAATATTCTTTTTATAATTAACGGCAGATAAAGCAAATAAATCTACATCGACAAAATGAGCGTTATATAATTTCGTAACGCGCCTTAGTGGAGCACGTTCACCAGCATTAGTCCTGCACTTATTCAACTCAAACAAACGGGATGTGAGTGTGTTACATTCTCTGACAGACCTGTTGGGTACCCGATAGAATATTTGTTTTATTATTTAATTGCAATCGAACTTGTCATGACAAATATTATAAAGTAGCATTTGATCCAAAAGCTGTCTTCTTTTGTATAATGTTAGAAGACCAAACTTGCTTAACAAAGTAACGTATGACGATTTTTTTCTAAAACATTTGTAATCTACCACGCGCAGAAATTTACGTTGAACCGCTTCTAGACTATCACCATATTTATTATAAAAAGGGTTCCATATAACTGTAGCATATTCGAGTTGTGATCTAATGAGTGATTTAAATAGGAACAAAAAGGTAGAAGGACGTCTAAAGGATGCACAGGTCCTTAAAACAAATCCATATAGTTTGTAGGCTTTGTTAGTAATATTATCAACATGAATATCAAGGTGTAGCTTAGAATCTAACTGTACACCCAGATCCTTAATTACAGAGACTTGGTTTAGTGAGCAATTACACAATTTGTATTGATAATTAATAATATAATTCCTCCTTTTTGTAAAAATTATATAATTGCATTTTAAAAGATTGAGTTGCAGTTTATTTTGCATGCAATAAACAGATAGCCTGTCGAGATCATCTTGTAATTTTAAACAATCGCTGTGATGATTGACATTGAGATAAACCTTGAGGTCGTCAGCATAAAGAAGAAAGTTTGCATGACGGAAGCAACTGTTAATATCATTTATAAATAGGATAAAAAGTAGTGGGCCTAATATGGATCCTTGTGGAACGCCAGACGTGACTGGGACCGTGCCAGATGTAAAACCATTGATTACCACGCGTTGAGATCTATTTGTGACATACGATGTAAACCAGCGCAGAAGATTACCTCTGATTCCGTTAAAAGCCAATTTTTTTAGTAGTAGCAAATGGTCCACCTTTTCGAAAGCCTTGGAAAAGTCAGTATACACGGCGTCTACTTGGCTACCCGCGTCAATGGTTTCAAATAAGAAGTTTGTGTATAATAACAGATTACTAATAGTAGACCGCTTTTTGACTAATCCGTGTTGTCCTGGAATTATTATAGGATGTAATATGGGATATACATGGTTATGAACTAATCTTTCCAAGACCTTCGGCAAGATAGAGAGCAAAGAGATTGGACGATAGTTTGTTACATCAGCTTTGGAGCCATCCTTGTGAACTGGTGTTACATTTGCCGTTTTCCAAATGTTTGGTATAACACCTTCCCGCAGATTTTTGTTAATGGGGAATACAGACAGGCTTACTAATGGAATTGGCAGTTAACTTGAGAAATAAAGGATGCAGACCGTCGGGTCCAGCTCCTTTGCTTACATCTAAGGATTTCAATTCTTTAGTTACTGCTTCCAACGAAACTGAGATATCCGATATGACATCACAGTTAACACTACTGGACGATAAATTATCTAATTGAGATTCACCTAAGTCACTATGTTCGTACACTGAGCCAAAAAACCTAGAAAAGAGGTTACAAATACCATTGGGGTCCGCCGCATGAATATCGCCATACACCATATTGTTGGGGATACCAGATTTACATTTACGACTTTTAACATATTTCCAGAATAAATTGATGTCCTTGCGCAAATTATCTTCAACAGATTTTATATAACTATCATAACATTCTTTAGACATTAATTTGAACCTATAGCGGTAGTCTGAGAATTCCTTATAATCAGATTTATTTCCAAATTTTTTCCACCTAATCCATGCTCTTTCTTTATCTTTAAATATATGTATAAGTGGTCTTGAAAACCATACGGGGAAATTACGAGATTTGACGGGACGTTGTGGTACATATTTTTTTATTATTCTATATAATATTTCATAAAACGCGTTAACAGCCATCTCCATCGACGATTCTAATAGAACAGACACCCAGTTTATATTATTAAGCTCTGTCCTTATGGACTCGTAATCGCCTGAAGTAAAACAATATTTACAAGATAGAGAATGAATCATCGGTTTATAAGGTAGCTCAAAGCACAGGGACACAGATAAAGGGGGATGCGCTTTGTCAACGGGTACAAAAGGGTTTGGCGCAGTCTCGCTTTCACAAGTATCGGCATTTGTTAGAAATAGGTCTAGCGTACGCCCTCTGCCATTCTTTAAGTGATTATATTGAGAACCACTTATAGCAGACTAAAAATTAAGAAAATATTTATCTGTCACAGTATTACAACTCAAAAGAGCCTCCTAAACTAAATTAGGTAGGTTGAAATCACCCACGATGCAATATGTTTCGATATTGTTACATGTAATTTCATCCTGAATCGCATCTAAGAAAGACTGATGAATTGCAAGGGGTTGATTTGGAGTAATATACAGGGCGCATATTAAGTGGTGCTTGTGTTTAATACGTGAGGGAATTTTAGGATCACATAGTCAATAGCAGATGGCATACATAAATCACTGCTGGGTCGAACACTTTGGGATGTATTTAATGAATAACGCGTGGCCAGTATATCACGGCGTATTGCGATTAATACTCCACCCCCATCAAGCTTACCGGTCACCTGGCGGTCCCTGTCACAACGGTAAACAGAATATCGAGAGTCAATAAATTCATTATCACAGATATGAGACACCAACCAAGTCTCTGACAAAATAATAATATCATAACAATCCAACAGTATATTAGAATACAATGTATTTAATTTAGTCCTTAGACCCCTACAGTTCTGATAATAAATAGTGAGTTTATCCATTAAAGTTATTAAGCTGCAAAAGTATTACTTTTACTAAAGAAAAATAACACGACACGGAACAGAAAATATAGCTACGCAAAAACATTAAACGCAATTGTGGGTGGCATATTACAATCAAACTACTTTTATTCAATAAGGTGCAAAGTACATTGTTTATACATCGTAATATAGTTATTAAATCGAATAAACTAACAGTTATATTACGCAAGCCTCGCAGTATTGATTTACTATAGATTGTAGTAAAAATAAGTACGTTTAATATTTTTAATTTTAACACCAACCTAAAATTACACATCGGGCGAACGTAACTTATACTAAATATTAGCCAAATATCATAACACAGCCTACCACTATATTTGCATATTAATTCGGATTCTGGGTAATAAAGATAATCACAATCAAAAGTAGTATACATTTTAAAAAACAAATTAAATTTTTTAATATTTTGTTTGACTGAGGGTATCCACATCAACGGATCGTAAATACGATTGCACAGAGTAATGTGGGACGACACAGAGACTGTCGCCACAGCATAACAATTTGACGTTTAAATCTTCATATTTTATTTTATACAAACATGACTCAAAGGATGCAAGTGATAACATAAAAAACTTATAATTTTTGTATCGGTTTGATTTTACATAGGTCGTTTCTCGATCGTATTGCGACAACTGGAGATGATTCACTTGCACGAGTGAGTATACTTCCATGTTTAATCCAAATAAACTTATAACCGCACTTTCTGGCTGTTTCTCGTGTTTCTCGAAACAAACCCTTATTTTTCAATGTGAGATGTTCGTTCACGTATATATTTTGGGATCCACCGGAGATTTTCAGTTGGTCGCTTTTTATACCCTTTGCTAAACGAACAGCGGCAATAAAGTTATCACGTAACATTCGATTAACGAACTTTACAATCACATTTTTTGGTCGAGAGCTTTTGGGGTCAGCTTGCGGGACACGATGAATAGATACTACGTCTTGCTTAGATACGGGGTTGTTTATTAAAGTTCCCATTTCTTGCAGTATAGTCAGTAGATTTTCTCCACGTTTATCAGGCATGTTACTAATTTCTATGTTACACTGACGGGCCTGTTGTTCCATTAAATCAATTTTCGACTCGAGTTCTTCAATGCGTTGACTCTGTTGGGGCTGAGTATGGTTAATTTTCTCTTCCAGGATTCATACACGCTGGTGTATATCTTCAGTTTTCTTATTAAGGTTATCATATTGTTCACTCATAAACTGTATAGAATGTTTAACCACTTCAACGTCACCAGCAATCCTATTAATTTTTTCCTCATATTTAGCGAACCATGTCTCCAATGTTGAAAGCAGCTTAGTTTCGAGCTGCTGCATATCTTCACGTAAATTAGGCATTTGATTTCCTTCGGGTGCGGTGGGTTATAAACGCGGGAGGTGATTCCTTTTCAATAAGAGACTCGTCCACACTCATCTCACAGAGTTTTGTACAAGGCGTAGTAATTTCCGATATATCAGATTGAATAAAAGTGCTATTTAAATTACTCATATCTTAATAAGTTCACTCTGTATCACAAACTACTCTGTGGCTGATTCGTTCCTTGCTACTCGCGGCGCGCGGGCTAGGTGGGGCGCTATCTACGCGAACGAAGTGAACACAACTGGTATGCGCGAGCGGAATGAGCGGAATGAATGGTATATTTCTTTCCTCATCTGTCATACTGGCATTCAGGTTCAAAGAAGATACATAGTCCTGCCACGCTTTCTTTCTACGGAGCTTTGCAACTCCGCATTCCACCATGCATCACCTTTTGCTGTACTATGCTTCTTTGAGCAACCACATACTTCTTTCGCAGATTCCACCAAACTCTCTTTCAGGCTATTCCAGCATTTATCTACATTTGAGTCCGAAGAGCCTGCTGTCAAAAGCTTGTCCCGGACTCTGTCTTCATACATTCTCCTCACGCTCTCATCTTGCAACTTTTCAACCTTTATTCTTTCAAGGTCTCCGAAGGGGATACGCTCTCGCCAGTGCCTCCACTTCCTGAACAGACCACTAAACCGCGAAACTACGAGATAGTGGTCTGATTCCAGAGTGGGGCCTCTATACGCACGCGTATCTTGTAGTTTGCTTCGGAGACGGTTATCAACCAGGATCAGATCTATAATGATTTTTTGTTCATTCCTTCTCCACGGATACATATGTATGTCCTTGTGCTGGAATATCGTATTAGACACAAGGAGACCCCTTTCCAAACAAACATCTACAATGAGCTTACCTGCATCGTTCACTCTCTTATCACCATAAGGACCCAGAGCAGCGTCGCAAGTTTCCCGCCTGGTTCCTACCCATCCGTTCAGATCGCCAGACAAAATCACCTTTTCGTTAGCCTCAGCCAAATCCAGAACTTCCCTGACATTATCCCAAAACTTCTCAAGGTCCTGGGGTGTCGACGAGCTTAGGGAAGCATATGCTGCGACCAAAAATACTCTAGTGACACCCAGTTTTAAACGGACCCAGAGAAGTCTCGCATCGCACAGGCCATAATCTCTCACTCCCGAGGCCAGGCGACGGGACAGCTAGATACCCACCCACATGCTGGCACGACCGCTCTGCGGTACCCCAGACCACAGAGCTATCGTTCCATCAGGAAGATCACAGGTTTCACTGCCTCTCCGCTTAGTCTTTGTTACACACAGAGCATCCAGGCGTCTCTCTTTCATCACATCAATCACCTCATGCATCTTATCTTCCATACCACCTCTTACATTCCAAGTGCCTATTCGGCACTCTGCACCCCACGTCTTGCCAGTTCGGGCCCGGCGTGATGGGTGGCGGCCCCCATCGCCGCTTCCACCTATATTCGTACCGACGGGAGCGGGCCGGCCCCCGGGCGTCGCCTCGGGGGGACGCCCTAGCCCGCACTGCGGTACGTCTTCGGTCCAAGATTGCAGCCATAATGACTGGCAGGGGTCGCGACGAGCACGCTCTTGGACAGACCCCTTATAATTTGTGTAATTATGTATAATTTGTATTAATAATTGTTTGTTGTTAGCTTCTACACATACCGTGTATGGTGACCAAGTCCTTTTCGATGCTGGGCGACTTGCCGTTCTCCCAGCCGCTGGGCTTGAACGCCACGACCTCGGCGAACGCGCCCTTTAGACTGTCCAAGTAACTACGGAGTTTCTGAACACAAAGGAATATATTATTATAGTAAATTACAGACTGCCTCGTCGGTCTGGTGGCAAAGCGCGTCGCTTTGTGATCACGAGGTCCTGGGTTCAAATCCTAGGTCGGACAAATGCAATTTTTCTAACGAAAACTTCTCAGTATGAGTCCGGAGTCTGGAATTGGCCCGGTATATGGCAATAGGCTCGATCCCTATTACATGGGACCTAACATTGTCGGCGATAAGTGGTGTACTCAGTACACCTCTCCTGACCGAATGGCAGGAAAGATGGGATACAACAACAAAGGGCCGTCACCTCTACCTGTTCTTTCCATCCGTACGTGAGCGTTTGGCACGAACATGGCTGGCCATCCCGAAAAAATATTTGTGGGTGGCACAAAGATTTGTGCCACCCACAAATATTCCAGTGTCCAGTGATTCTTTAACCAGAATCACTGGACTTTCTCCGGTAACCCAAAGTAACTAAACTTTACCCAAGGTCACTAGACCTTCCACTGTGACCTCCCCAACTGACCTCATGCGTGAGGTCTCTCATGGGCACCACGTGCAGCTGACAGGAGTGCGGCGGCGCACGGCTGCAAGGCTTCCCCTCCACGGCCTGCAGCACGCGGTCCTTCTCGGGACACGCCCACACCGAGCAGCCCACGCGACGAGACATGCCCAGGAAGAACTTCTCTTTACCTGCGTGGGAATCAATGCGCGCGTAATAATCAAATTAGACGATGTTTATTTTTGAACTGGTATCTGACATGTTTTTTTTTCTGCTGCGTTTTACTGCTGCAAATTTGCCTAAATTTTATTTCTAACATTCTTATTTAGTGACTAACTGCCTCGTTTGTGGTGGTGGCAAAGCGCATCGCTTTGTGATCACGAGGTTCTGGGTTCAAATCCTAGGTCGGACAAATGTAGTTTTTCTAACGAAAAATTCCCAGTATGAGTCCGGAGTGTGGAATTATGCCCGGTGTATGGCAATAGGCTCGCCCCCTATTACATGGGACCTACCATCGTCGGCGAAACGTGGGTGTACTCAGTACACCTCTGCCACCCCCTCTGGGGAATATAGGCGTGGCAGTTTTTTTTTCCTTTCTTCCGGACTTTATACTACAATTAGTCAAGCAAGTAATCAAGAAAATGACATTATTATTTCCTATTCACTAGTTTATTATCTATACTAATAATAATAATACTATTCTAAAGAGGAAAGATTTGTATTTTTGTATGTTTGTAACAAATAAACTCAAAAACTACTGGACCGATATCAAATACTCTTTCACCATTAGAAAACTACCTTATCCAGAAGTAACGTTTATAACATAGACCCGGTAGGTGGCGCTGTCGTCGACCGGTTACGAAGTCGGGGGAAACTGCTAGTAATTAATCTATCTATAACATCACGCCAGATCCCTTGCGGGGTAGGCAGAGAGTACAGAGTTCCAACAGGTTCTTTGCTTACATACCTCTCTGGCTTTCTCCACTCTCATAGTTCGTCTCATACACGCTCGCCGGTTACAGAGACTCTTGACTTTTCCTTCAGATAAGACTCGGTTTATTTGGTCGTGGTAAGATAGTCTAGATCTTCCCCGGTACCTGCATCCTTCCACTTTCACATTGTATATCTGTTTTGTCATTCTTTCCTCTGGCATTCTTTCTATATAGTAATTAATAAACTAGTAAATTTGTGTATGTGAATTTTCATGTTTGTAAACGCACCCACGACTAGTGTTGTAAAAATGAGCGCCGAGCGCCGAGCGTTCAGCGCTGAGTCGACGCTTACGAGCGTTCAAGACTCGAGCGTTGAAGGCTCGAGCCTTTAAGGCTCTCGGAGCGTTGAAGGCTCGTGTTATAACGCTGAGTTGCGAGGTCAAGCGTTATAGCGTTATAATTTCTTTTGCTTTGATCGTCGAAAATCGAAATTAATTTAGACTTCCGAAACAACGTGTAACAGAGGCGTATCGAACACCAGTACTTAACTAAGATTTTTGCATCAATTTTAATAAATGAAAAAAGTATGTAATTTTAAAATTATCAATCAATTAAAACGATAAACGAAAGTAGGTTGTTTAATTGTGGTAAGGTGTAATTAAAATAAACACGAAAATGCATGCTGCACTCTGAAACTTCAACACAAAGCACGTATTTGTAAGAATTCATTTAGGGCAGCTCTTCAGCGCAGTGGCAAGTACAAGTGCAGTGATATGCCAATTAGTAAAGATTCAGTTTCAGAGTTGGTCAGTAACAGAGTGTGTTTAAATTACACCTAAATATAAAAATTTATTCAAGTTGTTACTTATGCAAGTTGTAGTTATTTGTCTGTGTCCACCCGCCAAAGGCGCCGCGGGGCAGTGCGGTTGCGGGAGGGGCGTTCTGTCGTGCCGAAAGAGTAGAGGGATTTAGAGAGTAGGCGAAAATAAAATTATTAAACAAAATAGGTAAAACAAATTCTTTGAAAGGGCCGACTACGTGTATGGGGTTCGTGCACACTGTACTCGTTGTATCGTCTCATAGGTATTTAATTATGTGATCGTATTTCATATAGTATGTATTTGGAACTATAACATATGGAATTTGTTTGGGGAAGCCTAATACCAATAAAAAACGTATTTTCGGTTATGGATGACAAAAAGATACAATTTTTGGACACTCAAGGTTTGGGTATGCCCGATACCTACTATAAAACAAACAATTTAATATATTATTTAATGTGATAATTACTTACCTTCACATCTGTATCCTCATACGGGGTTGGCAGAGGTATACCTCTGCCTACCCGTAGGGGGTTAAGGGAATATAGTATACTGTGTACTATACACCTACTATTTGAAATCGCCGTCCCAATGTTATTACATACAAACATTCTTTAATATTATTACGGAAACGTTAGTGTAAACGAATCCTTAATTTTGCGGCACAAACATCAAACGCGCCGACAAAGGATTCGTCGGCGCATTTGTCGATGTTTTTAGATTCGAGGTGTGCTTGCTATTATAGTTATAGTTATGAAATAAACATAAATTAGGGCATATTGTACCTTACTCGAATCACTTAAAGTTGTATTTGCAAATTAATAGGCAAAAAGCAATACATTTACGACCGAAGCTGAACACAAAATGAGTTGAATCATTACAAAACATTAGTATAATACACACACACCGTCACGCCTATATTCCCCAAGCGGGGGTGGCAGAGGTGTACTAAGTAGATCCACGTTCCGCCGACGATGTTAAGCCCCATGTACTAGGGGGCGATGGCTATTGCCATATACCGGGCACAATTCCAGACTCCGGACTCGTACTGAGAAGTTGTCGCTAGAAAAACTACACTTGTCCGACCTAGGATTTGAACCCAGGACCTCGTGATCACAAAGCGATGCGCTTTGCCACTGGATCAACGAGGCATTATTTTTTAGTATAATTTATTAGTATAATATTTTTTATTCGTACCGTACACACAAATAGATTTTTGAAACTATGTAAAATGTGTTGTAAACCCTATATAGGTAGGTACCTTTATGGTATTGTAATTCTTTTTTTTATTAAAGGATCATAGCCCCACACTAGAATTTATTCCTGTGTCGTGGATGCCTTAACAAATATGAAAATTTACATACACAAATACCCAGACAGAAACAAAAAAAAAAGTGTAGAATTGTCCCGTGCGGGAATCGAACCCGCGACTATTAGATACTGGGCGGAGGGCTTAAACGCTAAATCGTCCGTCGAATATAAATCTAAATAGGATTTATATTTGATATTGAAACTAGTACTGGTATAATATATTTTATTTATTGGTCATTAGGCACAACAGGCATTTTCATATTTGAGCGTCTCCATACTACGGAAGACACGTTAAGCCTTTGGTCCCGGTTATTACTTAATGTGGCAGTCGTTAAGCCGAGTTTGAAGCCGCGGCTTGATAAATTCCAACAGCATGTGGCACAAACCTGCCTCCACCAGTCTGCACTGGGTCTGCTGGCGGAGTATGACTTAATCTCTTTCGCCTCGATATGTGAGAGAAAGCCTTTGCCGAGCAATGGGCAGTATAGGCTGATATTATATACTTGAGTAAGTACTTAAGTAGACAGTACTTGTCAAGACTAAACCAGCCTAAGCACCGTGGGGCGACGTTAAGAAGTTAGGTAGCCCCATTGGTCATCTACCATAACCAAAACAGGTACCATATTATTGCATTGTCACAGAACTTATATACGTTTCCCAAATTTCAGGTTAATTTGAGAACCGCATGTGTTTGAAAAGTACATCACAAACTACCTTTGAACTAATAATAACTTTGACCCAGAAAGACAGAGAGACATACGAACAGAGCAAGTTAATTAAAAATTAATAGGTACTCCACGCAGTTAACACGCAGTTATGAACATGACTTAAAATCATCCATAAAACTGGAGCGTTTTAACTAAAACACTCGAGCTCGCGCTTTAGCGCTCTGTAACCGACTCGCCTCGGGACTCCAGCGCTTAGCAACATTTTGAGCGTCGACTCAAGCGCTTAAACGCCGACTCGAGCGTTTTTACAACACTACCCACGACACAAGAATTAAGCCTAATGCGGGGTTACGTTCCTTAAAACAAAACTTACAGTACATGATGTGGTTGCCTATAATCGGAATAACATTAAAGCAATACACTGTAAACAAGTATTCTGAAATTGTAAAATTCAATGTATATTCAGTTGGTGATCAATAATAAATAAATAAATATACCGTCTCTCTGCTGGGCAAGACCTAATTACTGTTAGAGCGTGAAATAAAAATGCGTTGGCGGGTATAATTTCTCCTTACATTTTAATTTCACAACTGTCTCCGACAAAGTCTCGAGCAAAAGTGTTCATCATTTTAGATTTTATCCATCGACTTGCGTCTCTTGTTTTGCATCGCCATCTTGTTCAAATCGATTATCCAAAACGATTATTAGTCTATAATATTAATAGCGACACTAGCGACCAGTGTTGACATTGAAATGTCAAGATGGCGGTGCAGTTGTCAAAATCAATATGTCAACCCTACATGAAACTACCCGCACATTTTATTAATACAAATTATCAACTTTATACGAAACTACCCACAATATCCTAACATTACCTCATCATTTCAGCCTAAACTTGTCCACTGCTGAACATAGGCCTCCCCAATCGCTTTCCAGCGTAACCGGTCCGATGCCACCTGCATCCAACGATTTCCTGCGATTTTCACAAGATCGTCGGTCCATCTGGCAGGCGGTCGTCCTACGCTGCGCTTGCCAATACGTGGTCTCCACTCTAGAATCTTTCTGCCCCAACGCCCGTCCGATCTTCGCGCTATGTGGCCAGCCCATTGCCACTTCAGCATGCTAATCCTGAGGGCTATGTCGGTGACCTTGGTTCTTCTACGAATCTCCTCATTCCTGATTCGATCACGTAGAGAAACGCCGAGCATAGCTCTTTCCATAGCTCGCTGAGCAACTTTGAGCTTTTTTATGAGACCTATTGTAAGAGACCACGTCTCTGATCCATATGTCATCACTGGTAACACACATTGACTAAAAACTTTAGTCTTTAGGCACTGAGGTATTTTGGATGAGAAGATGTTGCGCAGTTTCCCGAACGCTGCCCAGCCGAGTTGGATTCGTCGATTGACCTCTCTCTCAAAGTTGGACCTACCTAACCGGACTGCCTGTCCCAGGTAAATGTATTCGTCGACAACTTCAAGAGTAGAGTTCCCAACGGTGAGTGCGGTGGGTACAACATGGACATTAAACATTATTTTTGTTTTGTCCATATTCATTTTAAGACCCACTTGTTGGGATACTCTATTGAGGTCACCGAGCATTCGTCCTAGATCTTCCAGCGACTCCGCCATGACCACAATGTCGTCGGCAAATCGAAGGTGAGTGATGTATTCGCCATTGATGTTGATGCCAAGTCCTTGCCATTCCAAGAGCTTGAAGGCGTCTTCTAAGGTGGCCGTAAACAGTTTCGGAGAAATGACGTCTCCCTGTCTTACTCCTCTTTTTATGGGGATCACCTTCGTGCACTGCCCCTGTACTCGGACTGACATGGTGGCGTTATTATACAAGCACTTCAACACTTCGATGTACCTATAGTCAATGCGGCATCGCTGGAGAGATCTAAGAACCGCCCAAGTCTCGATCGAATCAAAGGCTTTCTCATAGTCCACAAACGCCAAGCATAGTGGCCGATTATACTCCTCAGTCTTCTGTATAACCTGCCGCAGCGTATGTATGTGGTCTATGGTACTAAAACCTTTCCGGAAACCGGCTTGTTCGGGAGGCTGGAAGTCATCAAGCCTTCGTTCGAGACGATTCGTAATGACTCTCGAAAACAACTTATAAACATGGCTCAGCAGTGTGATGGGCCTATAGTTCTTCAATAAGGTGTTATCACCTTTCTTGAAAAACAGCACCACCACACCCCTGTTCCATGCTTCCGGCGTTTTCCCTTCAAGCAAGACGGAATTAAATAGCCTCTGAAGGACTTTAAGTACCGGCGATCCGCCCGCCTTCAGAAGTTCTGCAGTAATTCCGTCTTCACCCGGCGCTTTGTTGTTTTTAAGTTGTTTGAGAGCCATCCTAATTTCGCACAGGCTGATGTCCGGGATATCTTCAGTGCAGTGTCGGGTTAGCTTGGCTCTTGGGTCTTTTACCAAGTCAACAACAGGTTTAGCTACTGAGGTATATAACTTTCCATAGAACCTCTCTATCTCCCTGAGCACCTCTGACCTATTTGACGTTACGTTTCCGTCCTCCGTCTTCAGCTTCGTCAACTGGCTCTGCCCAATAGACGCGTCTCTTGCGAACACTTTAGAGCCCTTGTTCTGCTCTATGGTCTCCTCAATACGCCTTGCATTGAAGGAACGTAAGTCGTGACGCAAGGACTTCAATATCTGTCCATTAAGCTGCCTATAGGACTTAGCATCATCGGAGGTTTGGAGCGTCATGGAACGTCGCTCAGCCATGAGGTTTCGGGTGTAGTCAGATAGTTTTTGAGGCCTATTTTTACGGTGGGTCTTAAAATACTTGGACCCGACCGTATGAACAGTCTCTACCAGCCTGTTGTTGATTTCGTCCACTGATGCGCTGCTGTCTAGCAATTCGAAGCGGTTTGACAATTCGAGTTGAAAGTTCTCGGGGTTTTGGATATATGCATGAGTAGGTCGGAGCGTAGACTTCATCAGACGCGATCTTTCCATTTTGACATTAATATTTAATGTGCCTCTGACCATTCGGTGATCACTGCCGGTTTTTACCCTATGAATCACGGAGACATCATTAAATATTTGTCGCTTGGTGCTCATGATGAAGTCTATCTCATTTTTTGTGGAACCATCAGGGCTCATCCAGGTCCATTTCTTATGAGGCGGCTTCTGGAAGAAAGAGTTCATCATAAAGAGTCCCTCTTTCTCAAGAAATTCGGCCAGCCTCTGACCCCTGGGGTTGCGCTGCCCATATCCAAATTGCCCCGCTCTCAACTCATCATCGCCCCGTTTGCCCAGCCGCGCATTGAAGTCACCCATAACCACTGTAAAGTGTGTTTTGGAAGTATGTATGGCTCTACTAATGTCCTCATACATAACTTCGACGTCATCATCTGAGTATGCCGAGGTCGGTGCGTAGACCTGTATGACCTTCAGCGAATATCTTTTGGATATTCTGAGTATCAGGTACGCTACCCTGCTCGACACACTAGTAATGGACACAACGTTGTTTATGAGTGACTTGTGGACGATAAATCCGACACCACCTTGGGACTGCTGTTCGCCCTCCCGGTAGTAAAACAAGTTGCCGGATTTTAAGGTTATCGTGTCCTCGCCCTCTCTTCGGACCTCCGATAAACCAACAATACTCCACCGCAACTTGTTTAACTCTTCTTCCAGCTCAACTAGCTTCTCATCTGTCCTCAATGTGCGTGCGTTGTATGTCACCAGGGCCAATTTTCGGTTTTGGTGGTAGCCGAATCTCTGCCGGAGATTCTTAGCACCCCTTGTCCTGTCGTTACTATGGCTGCTACCGTGGCCAGGACGAACAGGACCGCCGGGGACTAGGGGCCTGGTTTTCCTACTTTCTTCCATAATTGGGGGTGTTTGCCATACTCGCCACGCTTGGCAGGCGGGTTGGCGAGCGCAGTTATTGGTCGTCGAAGTGTTAAGGGAACGCTGCTGCCCATTCCCTAGTTTTCCCTTAGTCGCCTTGTACGACACCCGATGGGATGAGATGGGTTGGTCCTATTCTAAGCCGGGAACCACGCGGCAACATTACCTAATCTCTCATAATCTTGTAACTGAAACGACGCAGGACCTGAGAGACCGCAATAAGATAGTTGCTATTATTCAATATGGAAATCAAAGTTCTAGTTTTGATGACTCGATTACCATTTTCTTAAGATTAAACCTGCAACTATTCCATCTAGTGAACGGTGCGGCCGACACTTGTCCCCTGGGACAAGCAGTCTTTAATTTAAATAACCACAGATGAAACCACTACGAATTCAGAATAATTTAGAATATATATTTTAAGTATAGATGAGATATACTAGTGACTGTCTAGTTGGTCTAGTGGCAAAGCGCCCCCCCCCCCCCCCCGCAACAACATCAGCAGGGGGGCCTTCGAGGTCGCGGACGCAAGGGGCGGGGGCCCTGACCGTCCATCACGAGCAACCCCGAGGAGGACGGCGGCGTGGTGTGGCCCACGTCACCGTGTGCACCGCGTCAGTGCGGGGGAGAGCGTGTCACTAAGTCTCCCTCCAATGGTGGGCTCGTCAGAGCGCGGCACTAGAGGGGCACCGGTGCGTTCCATACGGAGATCCCGGAGCCCCTCCAAAGTGCTGATGTCGGCCACCCTGGTGTTTTTAGTCGGTAGGAATCCGACACGTCCCGCGAACTTCCCCCGAGGCTCGCGGAAATCCTATGCAGGAGTTTATACAGCAGAAAAAAAAAGTGGCAAAGGGCATCGTAGTTTTGCTAACGAAAAATTCCCAGCATGAGTCCGGAGTCTGGAATAGTACCCGGTATATGGCAATAGGCTCGCCCCCTATTACATGGGACCTAACATCGTCGGCGAAAAGTAGGTGTATTCAGTAAACCTCTGCCACCCCCGCTTGGGGAATATAGGCGTGACGGTGTATGATGAAAAAAAAACTTAGATTTAGGGCCTCTTTCGCCACCCTTGAGTAAAGTGCTGGTTAGATACTTCTCGTTAGCGTTAATCGGAAATTAAAATTGGCCCGAATAGAGCTACTCAAGAGATGGTGAAATTCTTATAAGACTTGCAACTTAAATTGTCGATTAGTCTATCTATCTATATCATCACGCCAGACCCCTTGCGGGGTAGGCAGAGAGTATAGAGTTCCAACAGGTTCTTTCCTTACATACTCCACTGGCTTCCTCCACTCTCATAGTTTGACTCATACACGCTCGCCGGTTACGGAGACTCTTGACTTATCCTTCAGATAAGACTCGGCCAAGATGACCAAATTCATGATAAGATAGTCTAGGTGTACCCTGTATGTACGAATCATATTTGCATGCCTTAGAATATGGCTTAAGAACATAAATAACCCTTTTACATATGAGGCCGTATAAGGCCTTGCGCTCATTAGACGGCGTTAGCGGTGCGGTGCGATGCGACCAAGCCATTTCGACTTAAACGAATGAGTGACATTCAAGTTTGTAACCTTTAACAAAGGCAAAAAAAACTCAAATTCTCGTACAGCAAGGGACATAAGTAGCTACACAGTTTCAGTTTTTCAAATCGCTTGCACACTATCTAAATATTATCGAAACAAGTTGCTAACATTCCGTTTTGAGAATGTTCATCGATATTTGTACCTATTACCGATTTAAAAACATTGAGAATGTTCAGCCACTAATATCATTCAGTTCCTACCATGAAGGTTTCGAAGGTTTACCAAGACCTATGACATTAGCTGGGGCGTACTTCGAGCAATAGCCCAGTGCAGCTTCAAAGGTCAACTGACAAGAGCACTTGTCAGTCGAAACAAAGTATGTTAGAAAAATCTTAAGGCTACCTATCTCGTGGAGCGGAGGTATGAAACTAGGGAAATATATACCAATAGGATTGCAAAAAACTGAGATAAACCGAATTTTGTGTAATTCTATTGGATAATATTTTCCTATCTCGACACAAGTCCACTCCTCTCAGCAGGCAGCCTAAAATCATTTAGCTCGCATTTACCTAAACTTAGCATTTTTTAGGTCCCAATGGAGTGGAGGAGCCGCGGAGCGGCATCGATAAATATTTCTTCAGAAAATGCTTCGTTCATTGGATAGTTACTTAAGTACACTAGTGTCATTCATTCATCATTCAGTCGTAAATGGGAATGCGCAATGGACTCGGCCCGTACGTTGTTTCAACAATTAAAAATGAGCATCACTGTAGTGTGTTTACAGATTACTTTAGTAAATAGACTGACTAATTTGCAAGTTTTATCATCAAATTCAAGGAAAAACGGCGATAATAATTGGTACTTTTACTTCTAAATGTCAGTATATTTGGCGTACCCTGGTGTGTCCTTCCACTTCATCACTATATAGTCGGTGGCGACCTCGCGCGACTGAAGACTGCACTACCATTCCGTAGTCAACTTCATTCTATTGTTAACTTATCGGACGAAGCGACGATCAAGGAACACACACGATTATACCATTTTAATTGTTTTTTTATTTTATTCTGAACTGAAATTAAATCAGTTCTATTTCGGACTTGTTGATGATTCATTTTATTCAACCTTTAACAGTATATCTGTTTTGTCATTCTTTCATCTGACATTCTTTCATCTGACATTCTTTATTTATGCCCGACTCAACGGAGCATACCCGATTAGTCTAATTTAGACTTTAAGTTGGTGAAAGAGGCCTAAAGGGATGTAATTTGAAGTTGATACTTCACCACCCTCATCAACGATATTTATAAGACATTGTAAGTAATACACTTACATTCTATATCTCTAAAAAAAATACAATGGCGACTCACCAATAGTGTAAGTGCCACACACGATCAGTACAGAAGAGAACTTCTTGCCCATCTTCTCCAGAGCCAGTTTCTTCTGGCGCAAGATGTACAGCGCCATCTCCAGGCTCTGCTCTTGCGTGGGGAAGTCGTACCGGGGGTTGCAGTAACTGTAGATTTCATAAACCGTTTAAAAAAAAATAACAAAGTATTGTTCAGTCTGAGACGAACTATGAAAGTGGAGGAAGCCAGAGAGGTATGTAAGAAAAGAACCTGTTGGAACTCTGTACTATCTGCCTACCCTGCAAGGGATCTGGCGTAACGATATAGATAGATTATTCAGATGTATCTAACTATTGCTATTTCTATAAAAAGCTGGTTATTTAACCCCAAGACATGTTCCACGACTCAAATTGATTTCTAGTATTTAACCTGTAAGACCTCTCAGCTACGAGGCATGCCTTTTAAGTTTTGTTGTTTGAAGAAAAAAACACAACTAGAACCTTATAGTAATTTTTATTGTTTTTCAAAGTATTCACCACGTAGCTTAATACACTTTTCCATTCGCTCAAACCAGTTATTATAACATTTATTCCACTCTAAAGTGGGGGTGTTCAAAATGGCTGACTTGAAAGCGTCGACTGCTTCTTCACCGGACTGGAACCTTTGACCACGAAGACTTTTCTTAATTTTAGGAAATGTAAAGAAATCGTTAGGGCTTAGGTCAGGACTGTAGGAGGATGGTCAAGAATTTCTACTTTTTCCTGCTTCAAATACTCAATCGTTTGACGAGCGCTGTGTGAGCTTGCGTTGTCGTGGTGCAGGATGATGCGTCGCTTTGAGTTAGATTTTCGAAGTTCGGTGATGACTTGTGGTAAACAAACTGTGGTATACCACTCTGCGTTAACCGTTCTACGATCTTCAAGTGCAATAGTCGCAACATGGCCGGTTTTCCCAACGAACGTGGCCACCATCTTCTTTGAAGTGGTTCGAGAACGAACAACTTTAGTCGGCTTTGGCTCGTCTTGAAAGACCCAGATTGTAGATTGTTGTTTGGAATCAGGATCGTAGGCATAGATCCAAGATTCGTCACCACTGATGATGTGGTTGACGTGATTTGACTCTCCTCGGTTGAACCTTTGCAGAGTTTTCTTACACCATCTGACGCGGGCCGCCTTGTGATCGTCGGAAAGCAGATGCGGTATCCAACGGCAAACTAGCTTTCTCACACCAAGCGCTTCATGCAAGATCTTCTGAATGGTTGTCCCTGAGATGCCTAATAGAGAATAGCTCTATCTCTCGATACGTCACATGACGATCTTCGAGAATTAGTTGTCTCACAGCAATGATGTTATCTTCAGTGAAGGCGGATTTTGGGCGTCCTTCGCGAGATTTGTCACTAACACTAGTATGTCCACGCTGGAATTCTAAAAACCAGCGTTCGACAGTCCGCAGACATGGGGCTTCATCACTGAACACAGATGTTAGCTCTTCAAAACACTGAAGCCGTGTCAGGCCTCTTCTAAAGTTGTGGAAAATTATTGCACGAACATTTTCCTTAGAAAGACTCATTTTCGTACGTAACCTGACAGATTCCAATCGACGCTGTGACTAAACAATAGCATTAATCCTAATACTTTGAACTGTTTTGAGATTCAAAATTTAAACACATTCGAATATAGAACAGTCCCAAATTCAAAATTGCCGGGAAATATGGAAACGACAGAACTTAAAAGGCATGCCTCGTATTCCCGATTCTGTTATATTATTAGCTATACGAAGTTGTAACGAGGGTTGTAGTAACTGCACAGATAGAGAATGTAGTAATTGTCAGTCCGAAGGAAAATTAACCAATCTACAAATGTCAAATTTTTGAGGAGAACGAAATGAAATAAATAATTGGTACGGTAAGCGGAGGTAAATAATACACGGCTAAAGGCTAAAGAGGATAATCGACTTCGTAGAGCGTCTTCTCTGTCGCCCGGAGCACTAAAAGCGAGGAAAGCGAGAAAACGTCACATAATGTACTGAGAGACAGAGAATACGCCCTATGAAGCCGATGTGAATTACTTACCGCCGCTCATAGTATTCAAACTCAAACCGTTTATTTTGCATAGACCCTGCGGGGGTACTTACAAAGTGTGTCATATTTACATTTCTTTTTTTTTAACTTACTAATCTACCACCGGATCGGAACGTGGCCTCCACTGAGAAGATCCGGCGAGAAACTCAGCGGGCTTGTCTTTTTTGTTTAATTCCTATTCATTTTTTTTTCATCATTTTTTGTATAGATACATAAATTTTTATATTATACAAATTTTTGAAAGGGAAGAAACCAGAACGAATGTAAGGATTGTGGTTGGTAACGATGTGCTGGAGCAAGTGAATGAGTTTGTATATCTTGGATGCGCCTTCAGTAAGGATGGGAAATACACCGCTGACATAGAGAGAAGAGTGAGTGCAGGGAACAGAGTGAATGGTGCGATGGGAAAGCTACTCGGGAGCCGGCACTTAAGCCATAAGGCGCAGCTGGCCATACATAACGGAGTTCTTGTCCCAACGCTGTTATATGGTAGCGAGAGCTGGGTATGTAAGAAGGAGAATGAAAGTAGGATAAATGCGGTAGAAATGCGAGCTCTGCGGAAGATGTGCGGAGTGAAGCTGACCGACCGCATTAGCAACAGCATAGTAAGACAGCGAGTAGGTATGAAAGATAGTATCGGTGTAAAGATGAGAAAGGGCATGCTCCGTTGGTTCGGGCATATAGAAAGAATGTCAGAGGAAAGAATGACAAAACAGATATACAATGTGAAAGTGGAAGGATGCAGGTACCGGGGAAGACCTAGACTATCTTACCACGACCAAATAAACCGAGTCTTATCTGATGGAAAAGTCAAGAGTCTCCGTAACCGGCGAGCGTGTATGAGACGAACTATGAGAGTCGAGGAAGCCAGAGAGGTATGTAAGGAAAGAACCTGTTGGAACTCTGTACTCTCTGCCTACCCCGCAAGGGATCTGGCGTGAGGTTATAGATAGATAGATAGATACAAATTCATTAATGCGAGCCAGCTCCAGTGTGATGCCTTACGACTGAGATAGAGGACTATTTTCAAATATATGCTATAATTAAACGCTGGAGGATTCTGGGTGGACCAGTCTCCACCAGCAGCACCCGTTCACGAGTACGACTACTTGAGCAGCCATCACCTCCCTCGACCATATTAGAGGGAACGAAGTGACCCGCACCAAAAAGACACTGCAAGCATAGACTTTTTAGTGAGCATGACCAATCGCAGACCCCAGAGTGCAGTCAGAAAAAGTCTAGTAAGGAGCAATACTACAGCATTCCAAATCAGTGTCTAGTATTTAACCTCAGTCAAGAGTCTCCGTAACCGGCGAGCGTGTATGAGACGAACTATGAGAGTGGAGGAAGTCAGAGAGGTCTGTAAGGAAAGAACCTGTTGAAACTCTATACTCTCTGCCTACCCCGCGAGGGAGCTGGCGTGATGATATAGATAGATAGATTATAAATTTATTAGTCACAATATCCTACTAATATTATTAATGTAAAAGTTTGTAAGTCTAGATGTTTGGATGTTTGTTACTAAATCCCGCAAAAATGACTAAAGGGATTTGGATGACATTTGGCACACAGATATAGGAACATACAGAATTTTTATCTCGGAAAAACGTAAGATTCCTGTCTAAAGTCAACGCGGACGAAGTGGTAGGCAGTGGATAAAAAAGGTGATACTGATTATAAAAGGAGTGCACTTACGTAGTGTCCAGGTAGATGGTATGGATGTCCCTGTTCCAGAAGACGGGGTAGGACTCCATGATGGGCGAGGCTCGGAAGTCCCCCGTGTGCAGTAGCGTCTTCCCGTTTGGCAGCGTGAACACCAGCATCACCGCGCCCGGACAACTGGGGAACCACCGATCACATTATCATGGCTCATATTTACCTGGACTGCTGTAAGCTGATATCGTCTGCTGTATAGACACAATCTGGCTACCATCTTTGCGTGTGTGTGAATGATCTACGCTGTTGTCCGCGGGGCCTTACCGTATCACCTGACAAAGCGAGCGTGCATCCACTACGCTCCAGCCAGAAGGGCAAGGGGGCAACTAGCTCAAGGGCGCCTTTAACGTCTTTGCGGTTCTGATTTAATCATGCTCACTATAATGTCTTTGCTAGTGGTAGTCTGACGTGGGTCACTCCCTTCCCTCCAATATGGTCGAGAGAAGTGATGGCTGTTCCAGCAGTCATACTTGTGAACGGGTGCTGCTTGTGGGGACTGGTCCATCCGGAATCTTTAGACACTCTTTACAGATAACATCATTAGATTCATATCTCGATCGTAAGGCATCATCACAGAGGAGCTAGATCGTAAACTATTTAATTGTAACCAAAACATTGTATCCATACAATATGATTGAAAAAAAAGAGAAAGAGAAGTAAATAAAAAAGACAAGCCCGCTGAGTTTCTTCGCTGGATCTTCTCAGTGGAGGTCACGTTCCGATCCGGTGGTAGATAAGTAGTTAAATTAGATTTAAATAAAAATTGTGCGTCTCGGGACGTCCGACAGAAGTGATAACTTAAACTAGCGCTGTGGGTTAGAGTGAGAGAGGAAGAGCCTGCCTACCGCTGCCGTATGCGTGAGAGAAAGGGAAGAGCGCTGTGGGTTAGAGTGAGAGACGAAGAGCATGCCTACCGCTGCCGTATGCGTGAGAGAAAGGGAAGCCAGACAGACTGGCGCCGTTACGCGTTACGTTACGAAGCGGTTTACCCTCCTATAAGAAGTTATCACTTCAAAAATGTCAATTGATTATTTGTAAGGCCCGGCAGGGCTTATACAAAAAAAAATATTTGAGTTTGAGTTTGTCTGTCGCTGTAAAGGCCCCGCGGCCAACAGCGTTGATCACTCATACACACAAAAAAGATGATATTTACGTGGTACACATTGTTGTAGCTCAGATTGTCGTGGTTCATATTGGTTGTCGCTAACATCGATGTGGCTACATTGTCGTGGGTCATATTGTAGTAGCACACATTGCCGTAATTCATATTGTGCTGTCGTGGCTCATATTTAAGTGGTTCGCACTGCTGTAGTTTAGATAGTCGTAGTTCACATTGTCGTGGCTAACATTGTTGGGGATCACACTGTCGTGGTTTACATTATCAGAATCAGAATATTATTTATTCATGTAAACCATTACAGTATTTATGAATGGTCAGAAAAGTAACAAAGACTCTACCACCACTTCGGAATGTGATTCCAGTAGATCACATTGACATGCTATAACATTCGTTCAATTACAATTATGCCTAAAGACGGTAATCTACTAATATTTATGGTCTTATTTAAAAAATAACACATGTTTTAAGTGGTACGCCCATGGAAAACCATAAGTACACCATTGAATTAATAGATTATCAAAACTGTCAAAACCAACGATTATAAAGTTAATGAACGACAATTTTACTAAAGTACCCTTTTTGAAGAAGGGTGGTTACTAGATTGTGTAGTCGCATTTTCGATTTTTGTATGGGACAGATGTGATCTACAAAAATTTTGTTATCCGTATGGGAATCTGTGTACGTTAATTTTAAATTTTCAAACGCCACCACGACACAGAAAGCATTCTGTGTGGAGCTACATTCTCTGTTGATTTTTTAAATTATTATAATACACTATCCCACTATCTGCCTACCCCGCAAGAGATCTGGCGTGTAGATGATATGGATAATACACTCACTGGTTAGCCTCTAGCGCCGTGACCTCGACCCCCTCGACCGATATGGTCTCGTCCACATTCACCACGTGAATGCACTTCGGACTAACGCCCAGCCGTGATATGCACAGATCCGCTGAAAATAAAAAAAAGGTCATGCCTGTTGTAGTTTATGCCTTCTGTGATGGCAACACTGTCTCGTATGCGCATGTGTGTGGGCACTACTGACAGTACACGAGAGCCAGCGGGTGTTTTTTTTTGCTTATATCTTTCTGTCGTATACATAGAATATATTTTAAACAATTTCTAAAATAATTCAACTCCACGATAAACTTGATGACAATGAAATTGATGAAGTACCTCACCCTGGATAGTAAAGCGATGGATACTTTACATAACAATTGCGATGTCCGTTTTAAAGGAAAACGAAAAGGCACCTTTTATCACTTTGTTACTATTATTTTCACTCATGCTCGAATAAGAATACGTAATGGTTAATATTTCACCGACATTACACATTATTATTCGAAATAAGTTGATAGAATGGAAACCAAGAGAGACCACGCAGGGCAGAGGCCGGCCACCTGAAAGATGGGTTAACGACATCCGACACCACGCGGGTCCAAATTGGATGCAAGTGGGACGGGACCGGGTGACTGGAAAGTTTTTGAAGAGGCTTATGTCCGAAGACGGGCTACAGAAAAGCTGTGATGATGAGCATGATTCGAAAAAAAAATTGTGTCAACCAATTTTGGAAATTATAACATATTGACGCTATCACTCTTCGACTTCCCGCCAAAGAATCCCGGCGGGCAAGAGTGGAAGTAGTGTTGCAACGTGTCTGCATTGCCGAGTCAGTGATACTTTCCGGTGGTAACCCATTAAGTAGTATACAGTACACCAATATTCCCAAAATTAGGTTGGGAACATATCGCCAACGATGTTAGGTCACCTTGCTTCGGAAGGCACGTTAATCCATTGGTCCCGGTTACCACTTTTTTTTTTCTTTTTTTTTTAAAAAAAACGTTGCCCCTCACTAGGATTAATTCCTGTGTCGTGGGTGCGTTTCATCATCATCATCATCTCAGCCTATACTTGTCCACTGCTGAACATAGGCCTCCCCAATCGCTTTCCAGCGTAACCGGTCCGATGCCACCTGCATCCAACGACTTCCTGCGATTTTCACAAGATCGTCGGTCCATCTGGCAGGCGGTCGTCCCACACTGCGCTTGCCAATACGTGGTCTCCACTCTAGAATCTTTCTGCCCCAACGCCCGTCCGATCTACGCGCTATGTGGCCCGCCCATTGCCACTTCAGCTTGCTAATCTTAACGGCTATGTCGGTGACCTTGGTTCTTCTACGAATCTCCTCATTCCTGATTCGATCGCGTAGAGAAACGCCGAGCATAGCTCTCTCCATAGCTCGCTGAGCAACTCTGAGCTTTTTTATGAGACCTATAGTAAGAGACCACGTCTCTGATCCATATATCATCACTGGTAACACACACATTTGCGTGCGTGCGTTTACAAACATGAAAATTCACATACACAAATACCCAGACCGGAACAAATAATTGTGGATCACACAAAGATTTGTCCCGTGCGGGAATCGAACCCGCGACTATTAGACATAGTGGGCGGGGCGGGCTAAGCCCTTAACCACTGCGCTGAATCGTCCGTCCACTGGATAGTGCAGTCGTCCATCGAATTTGAAGCTTTATGAGCCTGATCAGTTTCAACGGCAGATGCCACAAACTTGTCTCCACCAATCTGAATTGGGTCCGCGTGGTTGAGTATGACTTATTGTCTCTCACATTGATTTGTGAGACGATTTTGCCCAGTAGTGGGGCAGTATTGACTGTCAGTATATCAATAAGTTTGTATCTATTTACTGGTATAATGACGACGGCTTGATACAGTAGTTAAGAGGTTGTCGCATTCAGAATATTTCGTGGGAGACAGAGACAACAGCACAGGGCAACATGTCGCCGGCAACACATGTTACTTAGTTTATAAGTTTTTATATATGTATGTACTAGGTCTCAGGTTCAAACCCAGGCACGCACCTCTGTCTTTTCGAAAACATGTGCGTATTAAAAATTAACTATCCTTTGCTTTAACGGTGAAGGAAAACATCGTGAGGAAACCTGCATGCCTAAGAGTTTCTCGAAGGTCTGTGAAGTTCACCAACCCGCACTGGGCCAGCAGCCCTTTCAGTTTGAGAGGAGGCCCGAGCCCAACGGTGGGACAGTTTCTTAACAGGGCTAATGTTATTATATATATAGAACCTAAGGCTTAAAACACCAATGCATTCTACCAACTACTTCGATAAATCCTTTTCTAATCAAGCCGTTCGCTTGTGGAATGCATTGCCTGTAACAGTCCGTCGTGCACAGTCGTTGGCGTCCTTAAAAAATATGGTTCACCACCACTTTCTTCATTTATAAATTTTTCATTGCACACTCTCTGTATTGTGTGTAAGATATATTTATATATTTGCATAGTATTATATATGTATGTATATAATGTTGTATTATAACTATGATATGTATGTAAGTAAAATGATGACAGTATATATTATTGAGGTTTATAGTGTACGCCACCATAACTGCCCTACTCCGTATGTTGCTTCTTCCAATACATTGGTTGTCTGGAAGAAATTGCTTTTAGCGATAAGACCGCCAATTGTACCTATTTTTTTCTTGTATGTAATTAATTGTTAATATCACTGGTGTACAATAAAGAGTACTCTATCTATCTATCTATGTATATTAGTCTGTAAGGTACATATTCGATGGGCCTGTAGGTAGATTCATGCATGTGAATTTAATGTTTGCAAACGCGCCCACGACACAGGATTAATTCCTAGCGTGGGGCTACGTTTTTTAAACAAAAAAAAAACCCGTACGTGACAAATCTTTGTTACACAAATATTTGTTCGGGTCTGAGTGTGCGTGTAAACGCACCCAGGACAAATATTCTTGATGTAGGCCTCCCTTTTATCACACCATTCGATTGCGTCATGTATATATGGACCAAAGATGGGCAAAATGTAATCAGATTAATGATTAACTACCCACGCTTGGGGAATATAGGCGTGACGTATTATTGATATGTTGTATTAATGATTACCGATTAATATTACATTTTGTAATCTTCAACGATTACGATTACATTTTTAATCTTGAATGATGATTGAATATTACAAAATGCAATTGTAATCATTAATCTGATTACATTTTGCCCATCTCTCGTTTTAACTTACCAGTAATTTTAGAGCAGAACACCAATTTGCTGAAACTTTTCTTCAACCCCGAGTAGTGGTCCGAGTGAAAGTGCGTGAGGAAGTAATGCTTCACGTTCGGAATCTCGCCGTACGAAAACGCGTCCACAGCGAAATGTGTACCTGTAGAGTTAGAATCATCATCACCAGTCGAAAGAAGCCCACTACAGGGTCCTTATTCGCTAGAAACAATGAAACAAGTAACGTAACGCGTTACGCTAACTTCTTGAAATAATCGCGTAATGGTACTCCAGTGCCATACCTACAGAATACCATTATACATACTAGCATGTCGGTTTTAACTCTGTCTTACGAACTAGCATGGCGTACCGAGTCAAAGTTTGTGACGATAAAACTCGTTTCGCTTTGCAATAAATGACAAAACATTTTTCAAAATCTTGATTCAGTTCACTTGTTCAGATTGCGGAAAATATCATACTGTGTGAAAACTTTTGGTACGCTAGAAGGAAATGGACTAAATTATCCCTAAATATATTTCAAAAAAGTTTTCAAATATTTGGTGAAGACCAAACAAATAAATACAAACTGAAACATGACTGACGCAAGGGTTCTCGTTTGGTGATATAGATACAAGAAGAAATACAAACCTTTTCAAGATTTGCCAAGTTATAAAGCACACTTCTATTTATATTGGACGAAATAAAAACTACAATCAGAACGTTACGCCAAAAGTTTTATACGAAACTGGCACATACCTGCCACAATTTTATGATGCGGTATAGTTCTGTTTGAAGCAGATCTCTTGGACACGGACTTCGGCGGCAAACTGAAGTGTATCGAGTCTACATTCTTCCTCGGAGAACTGGCGCTCTCGGTTCTACCGCGGGGCGAGGAGCACGATGTCTTGATCTCCTGTCTCGAGGACACACTGTCCTTTCTGGTCCCCCGCCCCGACACACCACTCTCATTCCGACCCCCTTTCTGAGGTGATTTACGGACGCGCTCACTTCTGATGGCGTCTGCGACACCCGAATTCTTGCTCATTTCCACCTCATCACGAATTATATCGTCAATTCTATTATCAACTACACTTCTCCCTTCGGATACTTTTACTGTATTCAAAACACTAGAGCATTTAGCGAAAAAACTGTCTATTGATTTCTGTCTTAGTTTGACGCGCGAAATCCCATTGCTGGCCGTCGATCCCAAATTTCTCCTGTTTTTTAATTTGCTTTTGTCCAAAATGTTTCCTTTCACTATTTTATAATTTGGTGGTTGAACAATCACATGGGTTATCTTCTCGATGGCGCTTGTATTCAAAATTAGAACTTTTGTGTTTTCTTCTGTGTCCACTGACAGTTTTTTCTTTTTAATCTCCAAGTTGACGGCAACGGCCGACCTCTTTTGCGGGCTGCTAGCTACCTCATTCATGACTTCCGTTTCACTGTATGTGCTTAATTTAGAGCTTTCTACAATTTCGCAATCTACAGTCGTGTTAAGGTCATTTTGTGAGACTACAATCCTTTTGATAGCGCTTTTATTGGAGCTAACATCGACACTGCTGCAAAAATTAACTCCAAAACTTACAGAAATCGTTGGTTTTTCAGTCGAATCACAAATAACTGTTGTATCACTTTTACTATCAACCGTTTGATCTAGTTCTGTTGCAGAAGACAGTGATATTAAGGAAGTAAGAGCTGCATCGGGATTAGGAACATCATTGTTAGGAATTTCATTCTTATTAGCTTCTATATTATCTACAACAAGTAGGCTCAGATCTAAATCATTAGCTATAAAATTCAGATCTTCAATAGCTGAGAAACCTATGCTACCCTTACATACAGTACTTTTATTTGTGAACTTTTTTGATTTGGTTGCATTTCGTTTTTTAGGTACAGTGTTTTGTACATTTGGCGAGTTTTCCTTATTAATTATATTACACTGGAAATAATTAAAAAAATATTGTTAACTTTGTTATACAGATAAAGAAGCTTAATCCAAAAGTATGTATATACATAATATGAATATTTAAAAAATTATATTTAAATTATCTCTAAATATGCTATTTTCTGATCTTGTGATTCGATTTCACGAGACAGTAATAACGGGCGAGTTATTATAACTGGCACGATTCCCGCCTCCAGATATTTTTTCGATAGAAAAATCCCCAATAACGCTATTGTCTGACCAAGGATCGCATCCAAGATCTAGTGATCATCAGCTACACCATGCACGATTAAACCAATGAAGTTGTCATTGCGCGATTAATAGAGATGATTATTTCTTTTATCCCTTTTTAAGACATCCACAGGAGGTAGGAGTGGAGCTATTCTACTAACACGAAATCTGCACCAATCAGATGCACGTAATACAGACTTTAGACTTTAATCTATCTATCTATCTATCTATAACCTCACGCCAGATCCCTTGCGGGGTAGGCAGAGACTTAAAGACTCTTTTAAGACTTTAAAAGAGGTCTAAATCTACCTTACGAAATAATAGTATTTTGTATGTGACGTTAGTGTGGTATAGTGGTTAGAGCTTAGGCTGCTCTGTTCACTGAATGTCACCGTCATTAATTTGATTCCTACAATGAACAATCTTTGTTTGACTCATAAATGTTTTGTTTTAATTTGTTTGTAAATTCACATTCATATTTATAAATGCTCACATAATTATAAACTCACACACAGGAATAATTCAAAGTGCGAACCAGTTATTCTTTAAAAAAAAAAACAAAGGCAACTTACTGCAGACTTAGGCCTCAAGGTCAAACCATTGTTCCTTTTCAATGATAAAGAAGATCTACTGATAAATGAATTCTGAAATAGTAAAAAGAAAAAAGAGTACTATTTAAGATATATCGTGATATTTTTTATAAGACATATTTGCTATATTTTAGGGAATATTTTTCATTAATGTGTGTCTTACGCTCCCAATTGAAAATTGAAATAAAAGGCATATCATATATCTTGATAGATCTTCAATAATACCCATTGGTAATCACAATTTTTAAAATTCAACAATATCATTTAAATTATCTTATAAATATTCACACTCCGAATATTCTGTCAATTTAATTATTGATATTAAAAAAAACTCGTCCCTTTTTCAAACATTTACAAATATCCTTTTATTTTTAATGAAGCTCGATGCTCAACCTGCTCAACCAGCCCACCGGTTTCCAACAGGATTATTGGCTCCCACCAATTAGTAAGTTGATGTGCAACAATCATAGCATTTACTATCCCCTCCCTTAATACGAGATTTTTTTTTAAATTTGCTTTATTTTTTTTATCACTCAAAATTTGTAATAAATTTTGAATAATCTGTCCACAGTAGTTTGTATATTTGAATATTATTTTTAGTATATATGTAACTAGCTTCGGCTCGCAACTTTATCTGCGTTAAATTTAGACAGGAATGTAACCTTTGTATGGGATAAATAGTAACCAGGTAATAGACTATTTGTCTGCCAAATTTCATCTAGACACATTATTGTGTGATTAACTTCGACATTTACAATATTAGTAGGAAATAGGATTAACATCAATTTACAGTTTGCTGGTCCGGTGAAGCCGTAAAGGCCCTGCCGGCAAAAGTGTATATTAGTTTCACACACAATCAGTTTACACTGCATAAATAAGCCCTGGCCAAGAATGGCTCATGATAGTAATATGTGGCATTGGCGGGAGGACTCTTACAGTGGGTGTATTGAGTTGGAAGGACTAATGTGATGAGACACTTCATTAACTACTATTATTATTAGAGGCAGATTTCAGTAGTTGTCTGACTAATAGTATAGTCAGTCAGTTTTTTTTTTGGTTTACAGAGTATGTAAACCATATCATAAATAGGTATAGTCCGTATTAGTTCTACCTTACGGTCACCTTACTGCATTGTAATGGACGTGAGCATGACACCAGGCTCCAGGTTTATGCTCTCACTCATCATGGTTTCTCAAGGTGTTTAACTCATCGAACATTTAATGTTGCGTCTGTGAGTAAGTTCAATTTTCTATCCATCTATCTAAAACCTCACGCCAGATCCCTTGCGGGGTAGGCAGAGAGTACAGAGTTCCAACAGGTTCTTTCCTTACATACCTCTCTGGCTTCCTCGACTCTCATAGTTCGTCTCATACACGCTCGCCGGTTACGGAGACTCTTGACTTAATTTCATAAGTTCAATTTTCTTTAGCAATATTTTGATAGTACTCAATCCATTGTAATATATCCATGGTTTCTACTTAGATTAATTGTAGTATACCATAGATAATCGCCAATGGTTATAACAAGAAGTTTAAGTCTTCATTACCATTCATTTACCTAATACAAACATGTTGTTTTGTTACCTGTTCATTTTATATACCTATTTAGGCTTACCTGTGTGAGGGATAAATCTCCATGTTTCCGTACCCTTCGTGGATTCAATAATGACGGGATATACTCATTAATATCATCATTGTTCATTTTATGCATCGATACATCTCAAACTAATTACAATTACAAAAATGAAAACAATTAGCTTTATTTTATAACTTCGCATTGCGCGAACGACTGTCAATGCGAATAATGTCAACAAACACGTAGTCATAGACTAACATGGACAGAGGTCATAAAAAATGAAAGAAAAATAAATTAACAAGTTACAGTAAACGTTTTTAAAATCAATCTTAAATAAAAAAAAACTTAAAACACCAAAAAATTGTTTAATTATATATTTTAGTTTAATTTTTTTACATGTTGTTGTCTATGAAAACAGACACACGTCAGTGTTTCCAAAAGTGTTACCAGTAACTCAGTTAATCTACCCCATGCAGGCAGATTTTTTAGCATCTATAATAAAATAATTCGACGTGACTATCACCAGAAGTAATAAAAAAGTGTACTTTTATATTCAAATTATTTTGATATACTTCTGTAATAAATCTCTCTCTTTTCGACCAGTATCTGGTTATATTATTTTCAGACTCGTATTATATATTTCAAATATGGGACAATAAATACCTCGCCATGGCAACTATATGTCAAATTTCAACATTACGCTTTTCACGGGAGATCATTGTGTGAGGAAATATTTTTTTACGAATAAAATAAAATAAGATCTAATGAAACAAATACCAAGGATTGTTCATTGAAGTGTTCTAGATTTTCTGTAAACGTGAGTAATTTTTTTGTTGATATTTTATAAATGTTATGTTAGGTTAGAACTTACCTATAATTTTTGCTGACCGTCCCTGATCATTTTCCCGATGTTTTGAAATTTACGCTTAATTTTTAGGGGCTGATAACGGCTTTTTTAATTTTGGTATGCTTGAAAACGTCAACTCCGTATTATTTCAATGTTTCTCGTTAAACTGTTACGCTTCAGTGAACATAAATAATCAATATTGTTGTGATGACGATCATTTTTGCATTATGTATGCAAATTATATGATAAAACGTAAGAAATTTATATATTACGAGGCACATCTGTTAACCCTAGTGCTACAGTACCTATTGAAAAACCATGTAGCTACATTATTTATTTACCACTTTTCTCAGGTGATTTTCCAGTAGGTGTTCATTTACATAAATTGTAATTTATGTACATATGTATTCGTTTTTTTATTTTATAGATAGAATCCTGTCATGTAAGTAGATTATTTTAAATTAATTGAATAGAATTTTTAAATTACCAGCTTATTGAGTTCTAAAGCAATCTGTATATTTATCAGTGAAACAAATTTTATATTTAACACATCTATCAATAATAACATGTGATATATAAAATATACAATAATTATGTATTTATACATAATATATATTTATTACATCAAAAAATTTTCCACAAGCAAGGCAAGAAGACAGAAAAAGATATAACGGAAGATTCCTAATAGACAAGAAATAACTTTTTAAGAGTTCACGGAAATGGTGGGCACTAGACGTGCTCGTAATAATGCCAACTCAGTGGTGATACCACGTCAGAATTCGGTATCTGATAATGGGAGGACACGTCAGAATCTTAGTCCTGAGGCATTAGCAGCTATGAATAAGGAACAACTACGTGCAGAGTGCAGGAAAAGAGGCCAGCGAGCGACAGGCAACAAAAATGAGCTGGTATAATGCTGTTTGAGTTTGTGTCTGTGCTTTTCAATTTTTTTTGTTGCCAGCAGTATTGTGAAGCTTTCATTTTTTTAAGTAGTTAGTGACATGATTGTATTTTGTTTGTTAAAAAAAATGTTTGTATTCCGATTTGTAATGTACCTATTTAATGCACTAACTGTTTAGTATTTATTTTTATTTTTAATAAAGTAGTAACATTTTATATTATGTTGCTTTGCAAATTGTCTTTTTGTTTTATTTAATTTTTGCACAAATACTAAAACTTTAAGCTAGATTTTAGTTTTAATTTTATCCCATTAGGTGTCTTTGTCTGTTGTTATTGTATTGTATGGATATTTCAATATCATAACAAAGTGGATTAATGATCTGTAATGGATCATAAACAAACACTATCTCCATTGGCACCTTCACTTAGATTCTTGGCACAAACATCCTTTACATTTTGCTTAGCAATTAGCCTTACATTTTAAGAAATAGGTGAGTAAAATAAAAAACCGATTAAAGATATAAGGGCAAGTACATGAAAATACTTTGTCAATAAATTTGAAATTATTTAATTTTTTAAAAAGGGTGTGTAGTTTTCTTGAAACTATACTATTGATAAATGGAATTTTCATGGTATTCAACTAATTATACAAGTCTGATTTCTTTTTAACTCCTTTTTTTCATAATGATAGGTCAGAATTCAGATAAACTATTAACATTGTGTACCTTATCATACACTCTCACGAATTCGGTCTTATTGACTTATAATTTACGCCATTGTTACATATAAACCAAATTGAAATTTTCATAACTTAAAAAAAATACCGGATCAAAAGTTTTATTTATCCAGCTATTTAAGAAATAAAAATTACTATAAACTGTTAATTTTAATTAATAGTTTATAGTAAGTAACTAATGAAAAAAAAAATTCGATTGTGAACGCTTACGAAATTCAAACTAATATTATAAATTCGAAAGTAACTCTGTCTGTCGGTTTGACTTTTTACGCCCAAACCGCTAAACAGATTTTGATCAAATTCGGCAAGGAAATATATTTTATCCAAGGGAAGGACATAGGCTACCTTTAGTCACAAAAAAAACTTAAGGGTGTGAAATACACGCCTGAATATAACTCGAATGAAGTTGCGAGTACAGCTACTGCTATCTTAAAATGACCAATATAACATTAGGTCAGTTTCTGATTTATGATAACCACCGCTTCATACTAATTAAATAACCTGGCAGTTTTTTTGGATAAAAGGCAACAATCAATTGACAAATCGCTACTTAAACAATACCTAAGAGCCGCCTGTCGCTTATCTAGAATTGTTAACCAGCCAATGGTCTTTCTATACTACTAACTTATTCGTTATCAGACATACTGGCCGAATGAAATAGTGACACAACTAGTAGCAAGAACAGGAGATATTAAGCTTAATGGTTTTGAAATTAGAGCGTTAAATCAAATAATATTTTTGAGTTGAGCCCCTATACGGCACATGCAAATCAAAGGTGACTTAACCAAACGAGCGCGTAACGATTTGTGACACAATTGACACTGTTTGATTAACAACAATATGGGTGCTTACGTAGCGTAACCTTACGTAGTGCTCATAAAAATGCGGCGACCTTGGAACACGTGAACCACAGTTAGAATGATAAAACAAAAAGTAGGATAACTGAAATATTGAATAGACTGCATTTGAATAGTTCCCTTCTACTTTTTATGATGCCTCTCCGATTATAAGAACGTTGGCAAGCAGCTCTGAACATTAACTTATTAAATCATATTATCTATGTGAATGTGAAGAAAACCAAAATTATGTTTTTTGAACGGGAAGAAACCAGAACGAATGCAAGGATTGTGGTAGGTAACGATGTGCTGGAGCAAGTGAATGAGTTTGTATATCTTGGATGCGCCTTCAGTAAGGATGGGAAATACACCGCTGATATAGAGAGAAGAGTGAATGCAGGTAATAGAGTGAATGGTGCGATGGGAAGGCTACTTGGGAGCCGGCACTTAAGCCAAAAGGCGCAGCTGGCCATGCATAACGGAGTGCTTGTCCCAACGCTGTTATATGGCAATGAGAGTTGGGTATGTAAGAAGGAGAACGAAAGCAGGATAAATGCGGTCGAAATGCGATCTCTGCGGAAGATGTGCGGAGTCACGCTGACCGACCGTATTCGCAACAGCGTAGTAAGAAAGCGAGTAGGTATGAAAGATAGTATCGGTGTAAAGATGAGAAAGGGTATGCTCCGTTGGTTCGGGCATATAGAAAGAATGCCAGAAGAAAGAATGACAAAACAGATATACAATGCGAAAGTGGAAGGATGTAGGTGCCGGGGAAGACCTAGACTATCTTACCATGACCAAATAGACCGTGTCTTAGCTGAAGGGCAAGTCAAGAGTCTCCGTAACCGGCGAGTGTGTATGAGACGAACTATGAGAGTGGAGGAAGCCAGAGAGGTATGTAAGGAAAGAACCTGTTGGAACTCTGTACTCTCTGCCTACCCCGCGAGGGAGCTGGCGTGATGATATAGATAGATAGATAGATCGATATTATCTATGCATAACCTCTGACCTCTATTTGTGATAGTAGACTTTGCCCAGCGGTTGAACATTAAGGGGTGGTTTGCCCAGCGGTTGAACATTAAGGGGTGGTTTGCCCAGCGGTTGAACATTAAGGGGTGGTTTGTATGTTTTTGCCTACTTCTGTTTACCTTTTCCGTAGAGCAAGTAATGATTTTAATAATTTATCCAAGGAGTTCTGCCTTCATCCATAATAAGGTAAGGAGGTGCTGAACCTCCAATTTTTTAAATGTAATAACACTGTTTGCTGAAGTTTCAGTCACAAATTTAGAGCAATTCGTGAAAACCTGTGACCTGCTTTATATTGCTTACATTACTTTTATAACCTCATAAGGGTAGCTGTTGGTTTTCCTTACCAAATAAATTTGTTGAGGGTTCTAAGCAAAATAAAGAGCTTCTTGGTTCTCGCCAACAAAGTTTACATAAGTATGTAAGCTAGTAAAACTTTACGCGCTTCAGTAGGCTTGTAACTTTATAATAGTACGAAGATCTACAAAGGTACAAAGACCAAGAAAAAAAATTATGCATTTTTCTCTGCAAGCTGCTTCAGAATTTCTGTGCATCACTCGAATAGCCCATATTCTCTTCCCTTTCCTATTTGTAAAGAGTGTATATGTCTGTTATGGATTTAAAAAGAAAGATTATTATGAACAGATAGGAGGAAAACGTAGTTGTTTACATTTTTCTAGCCCAAGATCGAATTTAAAACAAATCGATCGTGTTTCATTGAAAGGAAAAATCTCTAAAAACAATAATAGTATAAAAGTCTAGTGTAAACCATATCAGAAATTATAGGTCGAGAAGTATAGACATATTAATGTTCGCTTGATTCTTTTTTCGGTTTTTATGTGGTATCTACGGGAGGTAAAATTTTCGATAGATCCTCAGTCCTCTATGGGAAAGGTGGTGGTATGGGCAGTACTTTAACTGCACTAAAACGCTGCCTTGGCGTCTCCAAGTTCATAGGTCCTTGCCTGTCACTCCAGAATGCCCAAACATTATAAACCTGTTCTTGTCACCTGGTCTTATCCTGCCACAACGTAGATAACGTTGTAGGAGGATTTGGCAAAGCAAAGATCTTCCAGCCTGGGCCTGCCACTCACCAGAGTATTGACAAGTTTTGCAAAACTCTGGTGAGTGTACGCGTCGTGCGAACAACTCCCATATCGCGTTCTTCTAGACATGGCGAAACGTCATCTAATAATGTTGATATCCATACATTTTTCATTATGCCATCACCATGAGTCGTTAGGAAGTCGTAACAATGTATATGATTACAACACTATTAGTTGGACCTTAACCGATCGATACGGGAGCTACCGTGACGAACGTTGATCTAGTTACGCGTGACATTCAATTACTAATAGCAGCTCCAATCGACAATTAGAATACTCCATTGCCCCACTTTCAAACGATTGCGTGGTATCTGAACTGTGGTCTATTAGTTGAAGCATAGGCCATTGGTCAATGGGCCGGATCTTTGTGGACTAGACCACTGCATTTCTACGTCCGTATAGTTTTACACCTAAAACTGTTATTTTTACGACTTCTGCTTCAGTTTTTGATCTTATATTTTGTGATATCTGAGTCCTTATTCGTTGTGACCAACGCGTGACATGAAACTTCGTGAAATGTGATAATATTCCGTATGCCACTGGAGTACCAATAAGCTATCATTTCCCTAATTTATCGTGACGCGCCACGTTACATGTTTAATTGGTCTTAGCGAATAAGGGCCCTGATGGGATGTTACGTTACGATGCAGTTACCAAAGCCATTTTATTCAATTGATGAGTAGTTGAGGGGAAGGGAAGGGATTCAATTGGATGTGACAAGAATCGTCGCTAGACCGTTTACGATTTTGCAGATAGTCGTCTTGCCACGTAGTTATCGGATCTTGATTTATTGGCCATTGTTTAGATTAGAATCTTGTGATTGGTTAGAAAGAGTTATGATCCCATCTAAAGATGTTATAATAAAATTACCATGCTGTGATCGAGAGCTATTACAACAACCATCTGCAATAGAGCTTAAAAATGTTCATCAGGTGTATAGAACCAAAGTTCATGTTCGGCAAATAAATCTTAAATGTATCATAAATCTCGCACTATGTACTAACTGCCCCATATAATAATAAGAATGCACTAAATATTATCAAAAGGAATGATTAAAATTCATAATCCGATATGACAAAAAATCACGAACGACTTTGACCGACATTGTTCTGAAACCGGTCCGCAATAATAACAACGAGATAATTAAAACAATATTGTCTACGTAATAATCAACTTCTTTGACGTTAGAATTGACATAATGTTTTATGTGAATTTATGTGAAAACAATACGGTAACTTTTGTATTGCAAAGATTTGATTACATCATATTGCAAACACTATCTACATACTCCGTAGAATTTTTTTTTGTCTCCGATACATGGGCTTTATTCGGACTTTTATATAACAAACAAAAACAAACTGATTCCATCAGGCGAAAGAGCTGTTATGTTTCCTTTTTCATTTTTAGCATGTGTCATCCGTGGCCCTAGAGAGCAAATGTCCCTGTTTTCTTGGAATCTGTAAAGGAGTACTTATAATTTTGTAAAAACGCCTCTAATACCTCTCCTTCATCCCAGGTTTACTTCTATTTAGATGCCCTCGAAGAAGTGGCTCATTCTTTCTTACTTGATACCCTTAAAACACTTCCTGGAGCATTATCTCCAAGCTTTGCTCAGGTACGCTTCAGTAGGGTAATGACATGCCACGCTTAATGCTCATCATCTTTTCCAAGGTCTAAAGATCTGCAGCGGCAAATAAGCGAACTTAAATATCAAATTCTCACATTTTTGACTTGACCCCAATTTGCATAGCAATTTTTGGGGGCAAGGTCGTTGGCTCCACAGCATTATTAGCTGGTAAAAATACATGTAATGGAAGCCAGAATCTTACATATTTTATGATAGATTGTCCCTAGTTCCTGACTCCTGTTCACCCCAATAAGAGTTTGGACAAATTGACGGGCGAAACCAAGTAGACTATAACAAAGACGATACGAATACGGGTCAGTGGACCGACGCGAGCGCACGCGACGATCACGCCACCGTGTTTATTTCCGGAATTAAACCCATCCAATACGAATATAAACGTTAATGTCAAGGGTACAACGTTTAATTTCACTATAATCGAGTACGTACACGTATTTCATATTCGTTCTTTGTTATACAATTTAGAGTACATATTGATGAGCGTTATCTGTTTAAGAACAATAAAACTTATGTCATTATGGATAAAGAATAAAATTTAATGCATGTTCAATTTTGGAGGGAAGCCACGAGAGATTTAACTGGCACTCCGGAACGATGGTGTCAGCTGTTCATTAATTACTTATTCGAATTACAATGCTTTCATGTGCGTTCAAATTTTCCGTTAATGTTAGTAATAATAGATTTGTGTTCCTGGTTTCCTAAGACCAGTTAGATTCATGTGGTCCACTGCGATGTTGGGCTAGTATGTTATATTGACATAATATCCCCAACATTCAATATTATTCTCGAGATGGAAAGCCTCATTATTAAATTATAATTTAGTTTTTATTTACAATTTACATACAAATTTTTATCCAGCCCGCTCGTACGTTACCCTACGTTCGCACGAGCCGTTTTTCCACACATTAATAAAGCGCTGGAATGAAACAAAGGCTAACAATATATTTTGAAAAGCGCTCACAGCGCTTCAGCACGACGCGTTGAAAAAGCGCGCCCGGTCGAAAATGACTTAGTGAGCAAGGAAATGGACATAAAACGGAGCAGTGCGGAACATGAAACGTTTAAATAACTACTTTGTTCATTTTCATATTAATTATTTTAACTCACTGCCTTGGCTTACATTTTCGCGCTTGCCAGTTCCATGCTGAAAATTCTGCTCACTACTGCGCGAGGAGGTTGAATATAATCTTGAGGTCACAGCATCCACGGGAAATAAGGTCAGCACTTCTCTGCTATCCTGAAACTGTAATCTGTATCGAAAACTGTTACCCGTAAACTATGTATCTCCAAAAATGATCCCGGGAAAATAAATAACTAAGGAAATCCTTAACTGAATAAAAAAAGCACCTTAACAAAACGATCTTTTATCAAGACACCCTAATACCAAAACGACATACTTGCCTTAATATCGAAAGGGCTCTCGGTACAAATAACTAAAGAAGTACAATCAGGAATATAACATATTTATTACTAAACGTATTTGTTACTAAACAAACTAATTACTCAAAAACTATATTTACAATTTTTTCATAAGCTCTAATTACCGCATTGGAACTGATTATTTCATTCTTTGAAACAACGACAGTTTATTTCTGCTTGCCGAACCGCACACATCTTCGTAACAAAGCATAAACAAGTGCCGAGAATTAAAAATTCGCGCTTCTTTTTCAATTTAGAACTTTCATCTATGAAGTTTTTTTTTAATTGAACGCGGTTATTTTTCGCGCGGTTGTCGTCACGCTGGAGCCTCAAACGATAGTGAAATGAGAGAGCGCTTTTGAAAGTGAAATTCAATTGGTGGTGGCGTGATGTCAGACATTTCACTTTCGACATCGTAATAAACAAGTTATCTACACTTACACGACGCCCCTACATTATTATGATATTTAAATGAAGTTTATGATTTAAAATAATCCAACGCGGGCAGTGCTTCAGTTAAAAAAAAAATCATTGGATTTGATAGTAAAAGTGACATCGTTTTTTTTTTTTTGTGGAAATCGGTTTCGTTCCGAATATTTAAAGGAATCGATTTTAGGTATGTACAATCATTACATGGGACGTTTATTGCGTGGAATATATTTCTCTATCTCTTTGAAGCGCAAAAAAATCGCTTTATCACTTTGATAGACTTGAAGGGCGTTTAACACAATTTCCGCATGTTCTTGCCAACTAGAAACACATTATTGCTTATTACATCAATATATTACTGAATATATAAGCGTAATTGGACGAATGATTTTTCTATAAATATTTAAGGACATTTTATTTTAAATATAATATAATGAATATCCTGTAGGTTGGTATGACTTTCTCTTTAATGTTTACTTTTAATAAAATTACCTCGTTATTATCGTAACATTTAATTATAATTCAAACATATCATTAGTAATGAAATTAATGAACTGAAAATTTACTAAACATATAAATTAATTGCTTATAATTATCATCGCTTATAATGATAAATATATGATTTATAATAATCTAAGTAAATTATTAGTATTAGTCAAATCGTTAAGATTTTTAATTCCTTGATAATTTAAAAAAGTTTTGTAATATACAGGATGGAAAAAATAAGTATCAGTACACGATTATTACTGTAGGGTATGTTATAAATTCTCAGTATGTGTCCGGAGTCTGGAATTGTGCCCGGTGTATGGCAATAGGCTCGTCCCCAATTATATGGGTAGTAGTACACCCACTTTTACTACTGCGAAAAGTGAAAAGTGGGTGTACTCAGACGGTGTGTATGTTATAAAGAATAAAGAATTGTTTGTTCGCTTGTGATCGAAAGTCTCTGAAACTATTGTACTGATTTTAATAATCTTTTTACCATTAGAAAGATACATTATCCAGAAGTAACATAGGTAGCCTATTTTACTTTTGGATCTAGAAATATTTGTATAAAAATAATAATATTAGCCCTGTTAAGAAACTGTCCCACCGTTGGGCACGGACCTCCTCTTAAACTGAGAGGGCTTTGGCCATAGTCCACCACGCTGGCCCAGTGCGGGTTAGCAAACTTCACACACCTTTGAGAAACATGCCTTCGAAAAGACAGAGGTGCGTGCCTGGGTTTGAACCCGATACCTCTGACTTTGCAGTCCAACGGTCTAACCACTAGGCTATCACTCACTAAAAGAAGAAAATATATAAAGATATTATACAAATTGTACGCGTGCGCAGCCACATATGACGGCTATTATTATATAATAATATTATTATTATATTTAATAATGTCAAAATATAAAATTAATATTAGGCTACACTAAATATGTCTCATTATATCTCGTTGTAAATACTATTGTTTCATATTTATCATACCTTAATGACCATAGAATATTAATGTGTTTGTGTTGTCAGTTGTTTTCATTGGAGTGCGATTATGCTTTTTGTATTTGCGGTAGTATTACCACAAAAATAAGAATATTATATATACCTAGCAGTTTCCCGCGCCTTCGCATCCGGTCGACGATAGCGCCACCTGCTGGGTCCAACTATAGCTAAAACTATCTAGGTGACGCCATGAGTACAAAAAAATCATCAAGTCGGCGAAGCCGTTCAGGGGAGAGGAATTACGAACACACTAACACCGGAATTTTATATACAAGGTGTATTGTAAATAACGCAAGACCTCAGACACCCCGATTAGATAATTGCTTCACAAATTAATACGAAAACCAGTTTTCCAAATTTAACATTTTTTACCCCTCTTTTAAGCACTTTTATACCCCAATCAACAATGAAACTTGTACGTGTATGTGTGCATATTGAGAAATACGTTTTAGAAATGCATTTGAAATCACTGTATTGCTTTGATCAAGAATAAATTTAGGTTATTATAGCGCGCTAAAGGAGTAACAGCATTTTTTGCAAATATAAAAAACATGTAAGAGACGTACATTAGAAATTGTTGAAATCAATTCAGTTAGCGATTTAGAACAAATTACTTTCAGGTCTTGCGTTTATTATGTTACACCTTGTATAAAGGTTATATATGTTTTCCAACACGGACGGACATATATGTTTTAGACGGACGATTTAGCGCAGTGGTTAAGAGCTTGAGCTGCTCCGCCCACTGTGTCGAACAGTCGCGGGTTCGCTAGGGACAAATCTTTGTGTGATCCACAATTATTTGTTCCGGTCTGGGTATTTGTTTGTGAATTTTCATGTTTGTAAACGCACCCACGACACAGGAATAAATCCTAGTGTGGGGCTAAGTTTAAAAAAAAAAAAAAAAATGATGAACACATTGATGCTGGAAGGGAATACCTGGGGGATAAGCGACATATTTAAAATTTCACAAAATTGTTTCATGTGAAGTATTAGTTTAGTGAAAGAGCAGTGATAGCCTAGTGGTTAGACCGTTGGACTGCAAAGTCAAAGGTCCCGGGTTCAAATCCAGGCACGCACCTCTGTCTTTTCGAAAGCATGTGCGTATTAAAAAATTAATTATCACTTGCTTTAACGGTGAAGGAAAACATCGTGAGGAAACCTGCATGCCTAAGAGTTTCTCAAAGGTGTGTGAAGTTCGCCAACCCGCACTGGGCCAGCGTGGTGGACTATAGCCTAAACCATCTCAGTTTGAGAGGAGGCCCGTGCCCAGCAGTGGGACAGTTTCTTAACAGGGCTAATATTATTATTTATATTAGTTTAGTAGTATGTACCTTGTTGCCTTAACATACCTATATGGTACGAATAGAAAATGGACCCATAGCGTCTCGGTAGAGAGTAGTATGTTCCTTGCCTATAGTTAACCCCACAAAACCTAACCTTAGTTCATCCCACAAAGTCTCTCTATCTATCTATCTATATCATTACGCCAGATCCCTTACGGGGTAGGCAGAGAGTACAGAGTTCCAACAGGCTCTTTCCTTACATATCTCTCTGGCTTCCTCTACTGTCATAGTTCGTCTCATACACGCTCGCCGGTTACGGAGACTCCTGACTTGTCCTTCAGATAAGGCCCGGTCTATTTGGTCATGGTAAGATAGTCTAGGTCTTCCCCGGTACCTACATCCTGCCACTTTCGCATTGTATATCTGTTTTGTCATTCTTTCTTCGGACATTCTTTCTATATGTTGGAACCAACGGAGCATACCCTTTCTCATCTTTACACCGATGCTCCCTTTCATACCTATTTGCTTTCTTACTACGCTGTTGCGAATACGGTCGGTCAGCTTCACTCCGCACATCTTCCGCAGAGCTCGCATTTCCACCGCATTTACCCCATACTTAGTTAGGGCGTTATTTTTTCAAACGAAACGACACGATTTACCGTCCAAGATAGTCATTGACGTCCAAGGACGGCTAAAAAGAGGAATGTTAGTTACAGTCATACGAGGATCTTGTGATTTTCAGCCAAAATCGGAACTAACGCTGTAATCTAGTGAAATGTCACTTCATGATAGTCGCAGAGTTGCCTTGTGCTATATAATTTACCTAATTTCTTTTTTGAATTAGTAAGGGGGCGTCCATTAATTACGTGAGGGGATTTTAGAGATTTTTTGTACCCACCTCCCCCCTGGTGAGATTACATGAGATTTGGCTCAACCCCCCTCCTCCGTCCCCCAATCTCACGTGAGATTTTTCAAAATGCATTTATTAGTAAATGCATCCGATTTATTCTAAAAAGAAAAAAAATAATTTGCTTAATATTTTTATTTAGGACTAATCAAGACTACTATTCAAGATTTCTGAGAAAGTTAACTAGAATTACAGTGAAAAGTTAACAATAGAATACTTCAATCGATTAACGATTTAAATATTTAATTTATTAGTATTACTCCTAAGATTCATAAAAGAATATTTATTCTAATTCAGTCCAGGAATACTCGTGCACAGTCTCAAGAGTGACTATTGGAACCAACATGTCCACATGATTTTCAGTAAATCATCTGCTCCTCCAACCTCGTTCTGGTTTAGCCACTCTTAAGCCGTTAGCGCTTGCGCACAGCAACTCAGTGGCTTGTCTCGTGAGAATCCGTGAGGGTCGGACTTTGCGCAATGTGCGCGTTAACAAACAACGGGCTACTGTGCAACTTTGCTGCGTTCGAAAAATTTAGTTAAGTATTATTGAATATGAGTTGGCCATATTTTCTTAATCTTTTCTATCTATCTATATCATCACGCCAGCTCCCTCGCGGGGTAGGCAGAGAGTACAGAGTTCCAACAGGTTCTTTCCTTACATACCTCTCTGGCTTCCTCCACTCTCATAGTTCGTCTCATACACACTCGCCGGTTACGGAGACTCTTGACTTGCCCTTCAGATAAGACACGGTCTATTTGGTCATGGTAAGATAGTCTAGGTCTTCCCCGGCACCTACATCCTTCCACTTTCGCATTGTATATCTGTTTTGTCATTCTTTCTTCTGGCATCCTTTCTATATGCCCGAATCAACGGAGCATACCCTTTCTCATCTTTACACCGATACTATCTTTCATACCTACTCGCTTTCTTACTACGCTGTTGCGAATACGGTCGGTCAGCGCGTTAATCTTTTAATTAATGAAATATTATTTTCTCACAATTTTACTCTGTTTCTTGCGAAACAACATTACGTTATATTTGCCGTGAGCCCCCCTCTCCCCAAAGTAAGATTAGATGAGATACGATTCAACCCCCTTGAACACCTCACGTATTTAATGGATACCCCCTAACCGTGCGGACCCACCTGCTGAAATATTTCCCTGGAAGAAGGAAAATTTTACTAAATGATAACCCTAATTTCACACCAACGTCCCCCGTGTGGATGAATGTCATCTACAGGCCTAAGTATTCTTGTCGCACTTTTTTAGCCGTCATTGGACGGCAAACCGGCCAGGAGTAAAATGAAACGGTTTAAATATTAAACTCAAGGATAGATTTGCGTACAACCAGTAGAATTTAGACATTAACACGCTTTTCTAATACGGAAATTCTGTCGAAATAATACTGACAATTTTTTCTGAGTTAATTGAAACCGGCTTGTAATAAACTCGAGGAGCGCCCACTTTTTCCCACTTGCACGAACCAGGGTTAGAGTTACCTATTGACTACCTCGAGGTTGTAACGTTAAATTGCCTTCTACTTAACGTTATAACCTCGAGTTAGTCAATAAATAACGCTTAACCTGGTTTGTGCAAGAGGGCCTAAGGGTAACAAATTGACGAAGGAATATATTATTATGAATATATATAGAAAGAACCTGTTGGAACTTTGTACTCTCTGCCTACACCGCAAGGGTTCTGGCGTGATGATATAGATAGATGGATATATTATTATGGAAACTTTACTATTTAGCTAGTAGCTGAGCTATATAGTCAAAATAAAATTGTGTTAATAGAATAAGGTGAGATTCCAGTGGTAAATGAATAAATATTTCCCGCCTATGCATTGCTCAAATACATTCACCGATTTCTTTGATCAAAATTATATGTTCATTGGACAAATAATACGAATTCCACACAAAGGTCCACTTGCGCGAACCAGGGTTAGCGTTATCTATTGACTAACTCGAGGTTGTAACGTTAAATCGCCTTCAACTTATGGTAAACCCTTGAGTTAGTCAATGGGTAACGCTAACCCTGGTTCGTTCAAGTGGGTCTAAGTGGGCGCTTGTCTAAATCTCTTATTAGTCGGCAATCAGCCGCGTTTTTATGCAATCTATACTAATATAAATCCGAACGTAACTCTGTTACTTTTTACGCCTAAACCACTGAACAGATATTTATAAAAGTTAAGATAATAGATTTCATCCTGAAGAAGGACATAGGCTACTTTTTCTATACGCCGGATCCCCTGGGGGGTAGACAAATAGTACAGAGTTCTAACAGGTTCTTCCCTTACAGCACTCCCTGGCTTTTTGTCTCAATAAAAATTAACACATATGAAGTCGCAGAAAGCTAGATGTTGTCTATCCGCCGAAGTCCGTACAATGTAAATATCCGTTTTAGCACTGAATCAACTTTAACCTTTTAGACCGTGAAGTAGGGTATGACCCACCAATGAAAAAGTGCCCTGAAAGCCAACGTCGGCTCTGGCCGATAAAATCATACTGAAAATAATAAATAACATCAGATATATAGTAGATATGTCCCGATCTTTACTGATATGAAACATGAACGAGAACTGCAAGATTAGAAAAAGTTGTACAGAAAAAAATACTTCATTTGTATCTGAATCTCGACCTTACATTCACCAGCCAGTATAAAAAGGCGCTTATCTTACTGAACAAACAAAATGTTTCATCATCATCATCATCAGCCTATAGCAGTCCACTGCTGGACATAGGCCTCTCCAAGTGCACGCCACTGGGTACGATCCTCGGCTACTCGTATCCAGTTTCTGCCAGCCGCCCTACGAAGGTCATCGCTCCACCTAGCCTGAGGGCGTCCTGCATTACGTTTGCTAGTCCGCGGTCTCCACTCAAGAACTCGTTTGTCCCAGCGGCTATCGGTTGTTCGGCTAATGTGACCGGCCCATTGCCACTTCAGCTTACTAATCCGGTGGGCTATGTCGATAACTTTGGTTCTCTGTCGAATGACTTCGTTCCGGATTCTATCCTTCAGAGAAACTCCGAGCATAGCCCTTTCCATAGCTCGCTGAGTGGCTTTAAATTTATGAACCATTCCAACCGTGAGTGTCCACGTCTCGGCTCCATATGTCATAACGGGCAGGACGCACTGATTAAAGACTTTTGTCTTTAGGCTTTGTGGAATGGGCGATGTAAATACTCGACGTAATTTCCCAAATGCCGCCCAGCCCAGCCGTATTCTTCTGTTGACCTCTTTCTCGAAGTTGTTTTTCCCCAACTGCAGAGTTTGCCCTAGGTAAACATATTCTTGAACAACCTCGAGAATAGCGCCATGTATTGCAACAGGTTCCGGTACTACATGTCGGTTAAACATTACCTTGGTCTTGTCCAAGTTCATGCGGAGACCTATTTGTTTGGAAGAATCGGCTAGGCTGGTCGGCATCTGTTGTAAATCCTGCAACGTTTCGGCCATAATGACGATGTCGTCTGCAAATCTCAAGTGTGAGATATGACTGCCATTTATGTTTATGCCATGACCGTCCCAGTCCAGCGTCTTAAACATATCCTTCAATGCATTTGTGAACAATTTGGGGGAGATAACGTCCCCTTGTCTCACTCCTCGATGCATTGAGATAGGGTTGGTCTGCTGGTTTTGTATGGTCATTGTTGCGGCGTTATAGAGACTTCTTAACACTTGGATGTATCGCCAGTCGACTTGGCATCGTTGCAAGGATATCAGAACTGACCAGGTCTCGATCGAGTCAAAGGCCTTCTCATAGTCCACGAATGCTAAGCACAGGGGCCGATTATACTCTTCGGTCTTCTGTATAATCTGCCGTATAGTGTGGATGTGGTCTATGGTTCCATACCCTCTTCGAAACCCGGCCTGTTCCGGGGGTTGAAATTCGTCGAGCCTTCGCGCAAGACGATTCGTAATAACTCTTGAAAACAGCTTATAAATGTGGCTCAGGAGCGAAATAGGGCGGTAGTTCTTCAGTTGGGTCTTATCACCCTTTTTGAAAAACAATACGACCACGCTCCTACCCCAAGCCTCTGGAGTTCTCCCATTAAAGAGGACAGAGTTAAAGATATTTTGGAGCTCCTTTAGCACGGGTTTACCTCCTGCTTTTAATAGTTCAGTTGTAACTCCGTCCTCTCCAGGGGCTTTTCCATTCCTTAGCTGCTCAAGAGCCATCACGATTTCGTCTAGGCTGATTTCGGGCAGGTCTTCCGTAAAGTGGCGGCTTAATGTGGCTCTAGGATCCTCATTTCCGGGATCAGGACGAGATGTATGCGAGGCGTATAGTCGGCTGTAGAAGTCTTCTACGTGATGACGTCCCCACTGGCTTTGGACAACTTCGTCAGATGGCTCCTCCCCAAAGACTGAACGAAAACTTTCGACCCCCGATTTTGCTCGATTGCTTTTTCAATAGCGCGTGTATTAGCGCATCGGAAGTCATGTCGTACCAGTTTGTTAATTCGTTTGTTGAGTGCCCGTTGCTCTAACGAAGTGTTGGGTGGGTGTGTGTGTGTGAATGACCTACGCTGTTGGCCTCGAGGCCTCTACAGCTTCACCGGATTTTAAAGGCGAGCGTGCAACCACTACGCTCCAGCCAGCCAGAAGGGTAAGAGGCGACATACTCGAGGGCGCCTCGAAGAGGCGCCCTCGGTTGGGACAGTCGCTGTAGGGGGACGGGTGCACTACTAAGCGCACCGGTCAACCGCCGGCTATGGGAGGGGATCTACTACTACGTCTACGTCATCGTCGCCCGTATTCTGAGCGGAAAGAAGGGATGACAAGGCATCGGGGGGGTCGGTGAGAACATGTCGCGGCCGGCGGTGGCGGCAGGGGTCGGGAGGGAGGGCAGGGGTCGGGAGGGATGTTGGGTGGGTTTACACGTCGTTCCTTCATAAGCTGCAGTGTCTCCTCCGAAAGCTTCATTTTCCTACTTATACGTCGCGTTTCACAAAATCTCGTACCTTCCTCCCTGAGGATTTTAACTACATTTGTGAGGGCCTGGTCTACGTCATTTGTGGTTTCCATGGTAACGAATCGGTTCTCCAGATTTGACTGGAACGCTTTAGATCCTACTACGGTTTGGAGGAGGTTGGGTCGGAGCCTGGCCTTTCGGAGTCCGTTTGATGAAGATCAAACGGACTCGCTCGAGCTTAAAGTTAATATTCAGTGAGCCTCTGACAAGTCGGTGATCGCTTCCGGTATTAAACCTGTTGATCACTGAGACATCTCTGAATATGTGCTTCTTGTCCGTTATGATGAAGTCAATCTCATTTTTAGTCCTAGTGTCGGGGCTTTGCCATGTCCACTTTCTTTGGGGCCATTTCTTAAAGAAAGAGTTCATCAAGAAAAGCCCCTCTTTCTCAAGAAAGTTGACAAGCATTTGTCCCCTATGATTCCTGCTACCGTAACCGTGAGATCCTACTACCGATTCGCTGCAAATTTGTACTCCCACTTTAGCGTTGACGTCCCCCATGACAACGTTGTAGTAGGCCTTAGTGGTGGAGTGTAAGGCCTTCGATATGTCCTCGTACATATCTTCAACTTCATTGTCAGAGTGTGCCGAAGTCGGTGCGTAAACCTGCACAACCTTTAGGTTATACCTATCGGTTAACTTAATAATAAGATACGCTACCCTGTTCGACACACTAGACATTTCTACAACGTTGTCAGAGAGGGTTTTATTGACCAAGAACCCTACGCCGCCCTGGGATAGCTGATCGCCCTCTCGGAAGTACAAAAGGTGGCCTGATTCTATCTATCTGGTGTCCTCTCCCTTTCTTCGGACTTCACACAGTCCCAGAACGTGCCACCTTATCCCTTCGAGTTCGGATTCTAATTGCCATGTGCTCGTTAAGCCGTAACGTGCGTCCATTAAACGTCGCCAAGGTCAGTTGATTTTGGCGGCCTCTCGTAGCCCGGGGATTCTTCGCACCCCCTACCCTGCCGTTACCGTGACCGCCGCCGTGATCCGGAATAGCAGGGCGGCCGGGAACTGGGGGCCGTGGTTTGTTTTGGCTTGCCATTTGGAGGGTTTGCCCATAATCGCCACGCTGGGCAGGCGGGTTGGCGATCGCAGTGCGTAACTCTTCGCATCGGTGCCGCTGCTGCCCGTCACCGATCTGCGGTATTTAGTCACGCAGTTTTTTTGTTATGGTTATACCGTCATTTTTCGGTCGTCAGAGCCTCGTTCGTTGATTAGCAGGATGTACCACGAGCAGGTGAGGATGACTTGGAGCCATATGGTGGTATTTGATTCCCTTACATCTCTTACATCTTACTATCACTAAACTTAGCGTCTCCTAGAACGACAAAATACGTAACGCGATGTCGCTCGGTGGGCCGACTGCTTGAATTTATTTGATTCAAATGAGGCATCTTAAGATTTTAATCTTTGCACTTGTTTTTTTTTTTTTTATTTAAACGTAGCCCCACACTATGATTTATTCCTGTATCGTGGGTGCGTTTACAAACATGAAACTTTACATACACAAATACCCAGACCAGAACAAATAATTGTGGATCACACAAAGATTGGTCCCGTGCGGGAATCGAACCCGCGACTATTAGACACAGTGGGCGGAGCGGCTTAAGCTCTTAACCACTGCGCTAAATCGTCCGTCAGATCCAAATGATCGAATATGAACAGTGAAGCACTTCAGCCATGTGTAATAGAAAGATCCTGCTAATATTATAAATGTGAAAGTTTGTATGTTTGGTTGTTTATTACTCAGTCACGCTAAAACGGCTGACGGATTTCGTCATAGCTATCTTAAACGGAGACCTTTGTCCTGCAAGGCATGTTTTTATTCCAATATTGATTGTGAAAATTGATTTGAAACATTAATTGAGCACTAATTAAGCATGGTAGATAGTTTTATCATTCTCGTAGTTGCATGCCCTTTCTCATTCTTATTTGATGAGGTTGCATAATAATCCGTTACATTTTTATTACCACGGCTAGATATCCACAGATCATTGTTGGGTAATTTACTCGTAAGCACTCAGCACGGAATACACATACATCAACCGCGTACCGGAAGACGGTGGGGTGGGCAAAACCCCTACAAGATAGAGTGACGACATGGTGGAAGTCGCACGCAACACAAGGCCTGTTGTGGTGGCGATCTTCGCGTAGATCTATCACAGTAAACAAAGTTAGCAGTTGGTCACCTCAGTACTAGCGGTCGGATAAGAATCATATACACAAGCGCGCGTTCTACGCGGCTTCTCGGCAGCTCTCAGAGGGCACTGCCTGCTGAAAACTTCCGAGAAGTCGCGTAAATCACAAGTCTGTGTGCGTGATTCTTAATCCGACCGCTATAGTATTTTCACATAGGATGGGTAGTGACAGTTCTAATTGCCAAACGAAATTAATATTTAATTCAATGGTGTTAAGGCATAAAACGATAAGTATAGAAACGGGTCATGCCTCTTATTGCCATCGAATACAACTGTCACAGTACCCACCTTATATGAAAAATACTAAGTTGTTTAACTGTTTATATGTATATGTTAACTGTGGGTCTACGTCCCGCGGTAGACGTTTTTTGGCTCTCTTTTTTTCTCGGAAAAATCTAATTGGGGTGTCCGAGGTCTTGCATTACGTTACACGTAGTATTTTTTCTCTTTTACGCTTTCCAAAGTATCTCTTCTCCTCTTTCCTGCAATACAGCAGTTGGCTTAAAGAGTTTATGTATTAGTCTATAGCTCAAAACTAAAGGTGTGTTCTCTTGTTGTACCCAGCTAGCCCGTCTCGGGTACTACAAGCTGGCGGCGGCGGTGCAGGCGGACACGGAGCAGCGCACACGCAACGGACTGCACCATCCGCACCCTAAGGAGATCAGGTAACTGCATCATTATCATCGGACTACTATTAACATAGACCTCTCCAACTGAAAGCCATTGAGTATGGTTCTTGGCTACTCTCAGTTAACTTAGCCCGTATAATTCCTGCCTTACATTCAACTCACTCGCTCAGCACTAGATAGGAAAGTGGCTTGAACGAACATTTAAACCATGAGAGTGTAGTGGATTAAATTAATCCGAGAATGTTCTCTGCATGGGCAGGAAAGAGGACATGGAAGCATACACGAAAATAGAAATGTGGTATTAAGCAGGTAAATGGGATTGTGACAGGCCGGGCGGCCCAAAATATAGATAGGGGTATTGAGTACGGAAATGCACATGAAACTTTTCAGAGGGATAATGTAACTCGCAGTGTGCGTACTTACATAACATTATACCTTCATCACATAACTGCTCGTAAAAATAAAAAGCATGGGCAGAAGTTTCTACAACCGCTTTGCTCATTCTCATCTCCACTTCCCTGCGGCCTGCCGAGCAAAGGAGCTGGGTGTAAACTAGAGGCAGAATACATACTTACATAACATTATACCTTCATCACATAACTGCTCGTAAAAAAAAGAATGGGCAGAATTTCTACAACTGCTTTGCTCGTTTTCATCTCCACTTCCCTGCGGACTGCCGAGCAAAGGAGCTGGGTGTAAACTATAGGCAGAATACATACTTACAAAACATTATACCTTCATCACATAACTGCTCGTAAAAAAAAGCATGGGCAAAATTTCTACAACTGCTTTGCTCGTTTTCATCTCCACTTCCCTGCGGACTGCCGAGCAATGGAGCTGGGTGTAAACTAGAGGCAGAATACATACCTACGTAATATTATCCCTTTATGACATTCATAGTCCTTTGAGAAAATTATACGGGGTTCTGCTGGTGTGAATAAAGCTGCTCAGCTGACCGGATCGAGGAGATGCAGGGTCAGTCTTAGTGTCGTCAGAAGGCTCGAGCTTCCGAGTCTTAAAGTCGTTCAGAGCTCGCGCATCCATAGAAAGCTTGAGCTTCGACTCGAGCTCTCTATAAAGAGCTCGATTCGAAGCTCGAGCTCCGGCTACAAGGCTCAAGCCGCGGCTGGAACCTCGAAGCTACAAGGCTCGGAGGTTCGAGCTTTAAACGAGCTCTGTTAACAAGGTTCACGGTAGATACTTTGAAAAAAGACTGCTCAGAGGTTAAAGTCGAGGGCCGTAAAGCAATTGTAATAGGTATGTAGAAAAGGTCAAACAATGTTCTCGTAATTTCTACCGATTTTAATGAGTTCGGGAATAAATAATTTCGAAACAAGTAAAACTAAAACTTTAGGTATTCTTAAAGTACCACTAACACGGTGTTATGGTGCTGGTCTAATGGACACGTCTTTTGTACAACATAGCCGTGTTTGGGTTCGTTGGTTTTGTCTTTACGAGTACTAAATACCGAGATGGTGTTTATGATCACATGATGGAGCCGGAAGATGGCCTTCAGAACTACCCAACGACTCAACACAGCCCCATGGCGTGTGGGCTCGTTTGTGTTTTGGCAAGTGCTTAAAACCCAGACGATGTTCAGGGTCTGATGATGGAGCCGAAAAGTGATTAACGGAACTCCACAACTACTCAACATAGCGCCGTCGTGTTTGGAGTCGATTAACTTGTCTTGATAAGAAGTTTCGACTGAGCTGATGTCCAGGGTCTGATGATGGAGCCAAAAAATAGGCAACGGAACTGCGCAACTACTCAACATAACCCCGTCGTGTTTGGGATCGTTTAACATGTCTTGATAAGAACATTCGACTGAGATGATGTCCAGGGTCTCATGATGGAGCCGAAAAGTGGCCAACGGAACTGCGCAACTACTCAACATAGCCCCGTCGTGTTTGGGGTCGCTTAACTTGTCTTGATAAGAACTTTCGACTGAGATGATTTCCAGGGTCTGACGATGGAGCCGAAAAGTGGCCAACGAAACTCCGCAACTACTAAACATAGCCTCGTCGTGTTTGGGGTCGTTTAACTTGTCTTGATAAGAACTTTCGATTGAGATGATTTCCAGGGTCTGATGATGGAGCCGAAAAGTGGCCAACGGAACTTCGCAACTACTCCACATTGCCCCGCCGTGTTTGGGGTCGGTTGACTTGTCTTGATAAGAACTTTCGACTGAGGTTATATCCAGGGTCTGATGCTGGAGCTGAAAAGTGGCCGAAAGAACTCCGCAACTACTCGACATAGCCCCGTCGTGTTTGGGGTCGTTTAACTTGTCTTGATAAGAAGTTTCGACTGAGATGATGTCCAGGGTCTTATGATGGAGCCGAAAAATAGCCAACGGAACTGCGCAACTACTCAAAATAACCCCGTCGTGTTTGGGATCGTTTAACATGTCTTGATAAGAACATTCGACTGAGATGATGTCCAGGGTCATGGAGCCGAAAAGTGGCCAACGGAACTTCGCAACTACTCGACATAGCCCCGTCGTGTTTGGGGTCTTTTAACTTGTCTTGATAAGAACTTTAGACCGAGGTTATATCCAGGGTCTGATGCTGGAGCTGAAAAGCGACCGAAAAAACTCCGCAACTACTCAACATTGCCCCGTCATGTTTGGGGTCATTATATTGACAAGTATTTTGGACCCAAATTATGTCCAAGGTCTGATGACAAACGTCACACGAAACACCATCGTGTTAGGGCATACCTTATTTGTTTAAAATAAGAATATGAATAAATAAAATAATTATAAAATTTAATACTGAACAAATAAATACGCACAAATAAATATATTATTAGAGAATAATAATCAAAGTCTAAAACTAAAAAGTACGACATTAAATAAACGTTAATAATCTTTTAAAAACCTTTTTTATATACTATTGAACTGAAAATATTATTTCGTCTGTCTATTTACCTATATTATCACGCATCTCTTGCGGGGTAGGCAGAGAGTACAGAATTTCAACAGGGTTTTTTTCCAAATAGTCTCCTCCTATTTAGTGTTTACAATATTTAGTTAAATATTATAGTTATAGAAGAACCCCATCCTTGGTTGCTTATTAAAGTTCTTATAGCCAACTGGACTTTCTACAGTCATTAACACTAAAAGAAAACGATCATTCATCAAAATATATACCTATGTACAAAATCCTAGTTTTTACGTAAATACAAATTTTGCCAGATTATGGTATAGATGGCACTCTGATGCGAGCCGTCCAGTCCACTTATGTGGACTGCAAGGCATGCGTACGGGTGGGTGGTAACAGGTCACCCTGGTTTGACGTTAAAATCGGCGTCAAGCAGGGTTGCGTGTTGTCCGCTAGACTGTTTATAATATATCTGGACAAAAGTCTTCAAAGACTGAAAGCGATGAATGAAGGTGTACAAATGGGTGACTTAGTGGTAAACCATCTACTTTATGCAGATGACGCGGTTTTAATAGCGCCAACAGCCACTGATCTGCAAACACTAGTCACAGTTATGAAAGACGACTGCATGATCAATGGCTTACACTTGAATGTGAAGAAAACCAAGATTATGGTTTTTGAAAGGGAAGAAACCAGAACGAATGTAAGGATTGTGGTTGGTAACGATGTGCTGGAGCAAGTGAATGAGTTTGTATATCTTGGATGCGCCTTCAGTAAGGATGGAAAATACACCGCTGACATAGAGAGAAGAGTGAGTGCAGGGAACAGAGTGAATGGTGCGATGGGAAAGCTACTCGGGAGCCGGCACTTAAGCCATAAGGCGCAGCTGGCCATACATAACGGAGTTCTTGTCCCAACGCTGTTATATGGTAGCGAGAGCTGGGTATGTAAGAAGGAGAATGAAAGTAGGATAAATGCGGTAGAAATGCGAGCTCTGCGGAAGATGTGCGGAGTGAAGCTGACCGACCGCATTAGCAACAGCATAGTAAGACAGCGAGTAGGTATGAAAGATAGTATCGGTGTAAAGATGAGAAAGGGCATGCTCCGTTGGTTCGGGCATATAGAAAGAATGCCAGAGGAAAGAATGACAAAACAGATATACAATGTGAAAGTGGAAGGATGCAGGTACCGGGGAAGACCTAGACTATCTTACCACGACCAAATAAACCGAGTCTTATCTGATGGAAAAGTCAAGAGTCTCCGTAACCGGCGAGCGTGTATGAGATGAACTATGAGGGTCGAGGAAGCCAGAGAGGTATGTAAGGAAAGAACCTGTTGGAACTCTGTACTCTCTGCCTACCCCGCAAGGGATCTGGCGTGAGGTTATAGATAGAAAGATAGATAGATACAAAAATTAATACATCCATCCTCACTGTTGTCTTTTTGTATGTTTCAAAAACCTAGATGTTTTTCGTATCCTTGCATTTGCAGTACCTAATTTTAATTATCTAATACCTCCTTATTATGTTGCAATTACATAGGTAACGCATGTGAGTGTAGGTAAGTAAGTCGGTACAAAACGGAGCCGCGCGGCGGCGGCGATGGCGTGCCCTTCCCTGCGCCCGCACACACTTCACCCCGCGGAATACGTCACTGAGACCACCAATATATATTACAGAGGAACAGATTCGAAAAGCGGGCGCGCGCGGTATGTGCTTTACAACATGCGCAGCAATGTCTGTGACAAAGCAATACGGAGATTTCAAATGCATTTCTGAAATGTATTTCTAATTACGCACACATTTATATGTAAGTTTCATTGTTAATTAAGGTATAAAAGTATTTAAAAAAGGCTTAAAAAAAAAAGTTTTAAATTTGCAAATATTGCGTCATTTACTTACAATATATACTTTTAACTTTAAGTTAAACATTTACATATTTTTACAATAATATTTATTTCCTCGTCAAATAGCCCTTTAGGAATAGGTAAATATAATAGACGGCCTTAGGGAGTTGTTTCTCTGTACACTATGCTGAGGCCCCGACCGGGTTACCGGGTGCGCTCGCGCAAGGGTACCTACATTCGGCAACCAGTCGTAATTTAGTTGCGCTCTAATAACAACGTACACGCTCCTCATAGCACAGAGAGTAATATTTACTGATAATGCTAGGGAACAAAAACGACCAAGATATTGACATATCTATTGAGACAATTGTAAATCCCGGGATTACTTCCAGTGAAGAATCTTTAGTAATATCAAAAAGACAGCGTTTAAGTTGGAAATGGGATAATTTTAAAACATCTTTTGACCGACAAGTACTTGTCAACACAAATGTAAAGAGTCGCAACACGTCGGAGTTATGTGGAGTACTTGGGCTGTGCTGTTGCCGGCTGCATCATCAGACCTTGGACATCCGTGTATACAAAACTTGTCAAGACAAATCCAATGAGCCCAAACACGGTGACGTTATGTTGAATAGTTGAGTAGTTCTGTTGGCCACCTTCCGGCTCCAACATAAGAACCTGGACATAATCCGGGTCTACAGAACTCGTCAAGACAAATCTAATGAGCCCAATCACGGCGGGGCTATGTTGAGTACTTGGGTAGTTCTGTTGGCCACCCTCGGGCTCCATTATCAGACCCTGGACACCATCCGGGTGCAAAGTGCTCGTCAAAACAAATCCAACGATCCCAAACACAGCAGGGTTATATTGAGTAGTTTGGTGGTTCCATTGGCCGCCTTTCGGCTTCATCATCAGACACTGTACACTATCTGGTTGTATAGTAGTTCTCACTACCAATCTAACGAGCCTTAACGGGGGAGTGTTTGGTTTATAGTTCACATGTTCCTATGGCCACCTTCCGACTGCATCATCAGATCAGCTCCATGGTACCATATTATTGTATTGTTATTGGACTTACATATGTATGCCAAATTTCTGCTTAATCGGATTGCCGCATGTCCTTGAGAAATGGATCTCAAGATTTGAACCGGAAAGACAGACAGATAGACATACGAACATTGCAAGTCAAATAAAAGCTTGTAAAAAATTAACATCCCCGATAAAGGGTTTACGAGATATCGGGGTGGATTTAATTCGTAACATTAACATTCTCTGACTACCCCGCAACGTATTTGGCGTAGTAAAAATAATTATTTAGTACAATATTTGGCTAATCTTATCAAAAATCAAAATAGCAGGTTGTATAATTAGTTCTTATTAATATAGGCAAAATTGAAGACTCAAGCTTCGACTCGAACCTTTAAGAGCCGAGTCCTAACGGCTCGCGAGCCTTTAAAGCTCGAGGTTTGAAAGCTTGAGCCTTAAGGGCTCCGGAGCCTTAAAGGCTTGAGCCTTGAACGCTCGCGAGCTTCGACTCGGGGTTCGAGCGCTCGACTCAGAGCTCATTCCTTACAACACTAGTCAGTCCCCCTACGGGACAAATCTCTGCGTCATAGTTTCTTGTCTCAATTCAAGTGTTATAATCGCTAAAGTGGGGCCAGAGATGGGCGAAATGTAATCAGATTAATGATTAACCACCCCCGCTTTGTAAATATAGGCGTGACGATGTTTTAATGATTAACGACTACAATTATAATTTGTAATCTTCAACATTTACGATTACACCTTTAATCGTGACTTATGACTACATATTACAAAATGTAATTGTAATCATTTATCTGTTGACATTTTGCCCATCTCTGAGTGGTGCTATGTTTTATTTAACGTCTTTAAATCCATGTTGCATCGAAATCATTTTAAATAGCCAACTAGAGGATGGACGCAGTAGAATTTGTGCGGCTTGGTGGAGGCAGGTTTGTGGCCACCTGCTGTTGGAACTTATCAAGCCTATAAGGCTTCCAACTTGGCTTAACGACTACCACATGATGTGGCAGCAAGTAAAAGGGATCACTTCATTTGCCTTTTAAGATATCCGTTAACAGTCCGAGTAACTCTCAATCGATTTCTTCATATTATTGAGTATATTTCATCATGTGAGACCACAGACTACTAATACTAGGCTCCGCATCACTGGGCACATATGTTCGCCATGTTTATGCTCTGTGTATCTTCAACGTGTTTTATGTTATTTATAAAGCAATTCAAATGTTATACCCACCCCCTTGTTGACAACAAATCGGCCTCTTTTATCATAATAATAGTGGAGATATTTCCCTTACAAATCGTAGTGAGGCAGTATGCCTTGTCAGTATAAAACTCAATCTATACTAATATTAAGAAGAGGAAATATTTGTATTTTTGTATGTATGTAACGAATAAACTTAAAAACTAATGGACCGATTTCAAAATTTCTTTCATCATTAAAATGCTACATTGTCCCTGAGTAACATAGGCTATATTTATTAGTAGAAAAAAAGAGGGATCCCTACTAAAACTTCAACAATGTAACCCAAGTTGTAAAAAAATAGCCGTAAAATGTATTTGATAATAGAACAAAAAAATGTTCTACAATATTGAAGCACATATCTATATATCTACAAAAAACTTCGCGATAACATATGCCCATATACCAACCAATATAAAAACCATACCATACATAATACCAACCATATACCAACAAAAGCGCGATACCAACCTGCTGCAGCGTACGCCGCTTGTGCGAGCGGTGCGCACACTTAACGTGGTTGCGGGATTAATTGATCTGTGCGAATTCACAAAAGCCTCATATTTTGTATTATCTAAGAAGATTGTATTAGGTTGTACATAGATAAGTGTATTAGTATTTAGTGACTGGCTACGCTATTGCAATAGGTTATTACCTGTAAGAATAGTGTATTGTTAAGAATAAAATAAACAAATATATGTCCAACTATTGTAGTTACGTAACTATAACTACGTTTTTACATTTTAAAAGTTGATAGAAATGCCGACCAATATCAGACTATGTTATCCATACCTTTGTATTAATCCTTATCCAAATAAATCATATCGTATTCAAGAGTGTTTCAATACCTGTAGATTACTTTTTGAATTATTCAAATCGGACATTCTATTTAAAAGATATTGCGAATTTAAAAATGTCAATCTAAACAAAATACTAATAGAAAAATAAACGCCGCCGCGCTGTGGCCGGTGTGGCCCTACACAGCGCAGCGGGCAACGCGGCGAGGGAGGGGGACCGAAGTGCGTGCACATCTATGAAATAGGTAGCCGCGCGTTCCTACGCAGCGGACGCAATATCCACCCGTGCGAAGCCGGGACGGGCCAAAAAATTCGAGTCTGGAGTCTAGAATTGTGCCCAGTAAATGGCAATAGGCTTGTCATCTATTCCATGGGACCTGTCAACGTCGGCGAAAAGTGTGTATACTCAGAATACCTCTGCCACCCCCGCTCAGGGAGTATATGCGTGACGGTGTTTATTTTTGTTTTATAAGACGGCCGGGTCTAGCATTTTCGAGTGTGTTCGTTCGGGTCATTGGACCAATAAGTCATGTATTCGATTCCGAAACGGATCGATTTTTTGTGTGAGCCATAATTCCACCAGCAGTCTCCCAAGGATTAAACCTGTCTTAATTGTAAACATAACTTTAAGTCACCTTAGTAGAACTTAAAACAAATGATCTTGCTGCGATTCTTGCGAACACGGGTTTTATACGGACCTTTGAAACGCTTGCCTGTGCTCATGGGTCCGACACGTAGAGGCCTTTACGAAAATTTTATGTTATGTAACTTACCTGCTGAGATCAATTTCTGAAAATTAAGAAACATAAACAACGAACTGATCCCAGCAGTTGTGTGTTATTATAAACTATGGAAAGAGAACAGGGGTTACGCGAAAGAGGATTGATAAACAAAAACTGATCTATTACAAAGGGTGCGAACACCACCCATAATTAGTTATACCTAACTACTACGCGCCCTCAAATGGTCGTCATAAGACAATTGAGGACAACACTGGTGTGAGCGGCTCAGGGGTGGCGAAAGCTTTCCTGCTCTTTCTCCAAAGTTTCTTTGCTTCGGTATGCTGTTTGTGTGTGTGAAATCCATTTTTATAAATTCATTCACGACACTGAAATAATTTCCGAGGTAGAGGAACTTTAACGATTAAAGAAGAATTAGAAATGGTAATCTGTCATACTCCGGCCCCCAGCCGATTTTTATGCGAATGTTGAATAATTTTTAAATTTTCGACTTGTCTGCGTGCGAGGCTCTCACGGGGTAATCTGATAGAAGCGATGTTTATTATTATAAAAAAGTACACACAAATACTTTTTTTGCTATATTGCTGTAATTGCAATAAATTACATGCTTAATCTGATTTTTTGCTGACCAAATGCGTAATTACTTTGATTAAAAGAGTTGCTATGTTTTTGCCTTTAGCTTTTTTTATTGCCTTCAAATAAAAGTAGTGATTTATTAAGCGTCTTAGGTTTTTGTTCAATAAAAACCGGCTAATTCACCATCAGTTATCTCTTATTCTCATAAGCGCTTTTTTAAAGCACGTTTGTCAAGCGCTGTAGGCGCATTTTAACGCTTTTTAACAAATGTACCGTTATCCATTTGCTTTATTCCAGTGCTTTAAAAAGCGCTCGTGTAAATATGTGCTCAAAGGTCAATCAAATATCAATCTAAAGTACTTTTAAATTCACCAGTCGCTTAAATTCAACATTGACACCTTATTAGAACCGACATCTTGGCAACATCAAAGAGACGTGAAAGAAACCAGATTGCATGTGATGAATACCCCCAAAGGGCCTAAAACACGAAAAACATCTAAATTTGTCAGTTCCATCGCGACAGTCGGAGTGAACGGACGGTTTTTGGAACATCTACTGTGCTTCTATACTCAATATTAGTTGAGACCTAAAATAATCTTCTCCCAGACCTCGATTTGTGAGAGAAAGCCTTTGCCCATAAGTGGGACATATGGCTGATTTACAGTAAAATATCTTACCTAAACTTAAGTTTGCTTTGAAACTTAAAATTTTAATGTTAAATTGTAATATTTTTTTATCATCATTTAAAAACTTGGCCCCACCCTGTGTGCGTTTGCAAACATCAATTTATAAAAACAAGTATTTGTGGATCAAATAAACATATTTTGCGTAGTGATCCAACCATCCCATCCTCGATCAAGCGAACAGAGGGGCCTTCGCTCACACTACTGGCCAAGCCACCGATTATTTTAAAATATTTTATTTTTAAATTTAACATTTTTGAAAACAAAATTTCCAGCGATTGATACCTATCTATCTATATCAACACGCCATCTCCCTCGCGGGGTAGGCAGAGAGTACAGAGTTCCAACAGGTTCTTTCCTTACATACCTCTCTGGCGTCCTCCACTCTCATAGTTCGGATCATACACACTCGCCGGTTACGGAGACTTGCCCTTCAGATAAGACACGGTCTATTTGGTCATCGTAAGATAGTCTAGGTTTTCCCCGGTACCTACATCCTTCCACTTTCGCATTGTATATCTGTTTTGTCATTCTTTTGTTCTGGCATTCTTTCTATATGCCCGAACCAACGGAGCGTACCCTTTCTCATCTTTACACCGATACTATCTTTCATACCTACTCGCTTTCTTACTACGCTGTTGCGAATACGGTCGGTCAGCTTCACTCCGCACATCTTCCGCAGAGAACGCATTTAGATTGATACTTTATTGGTATATTCTAGTGAAGTTTTAAATTTGTCCACAGCAGAAGCAAAAACACAGCGATGGATACGGACAGTCTTGTGCTCTGGAGGCGGCCCATCACCACTCTAGAATATTTCTTCAGAGAACTATTCATATTGATCTCTACAGGATTACAGAGGTAAAATACGCAATTTCTATACTACATTTTGTTCTCGAACTGCAAACACTTAAGTGTATGAACGCGGTTGTGCGAAAATCAATTTTATTTTTGGTATTATTAAAGTATAAAGTTGATTGGAATGAAAATATCAGTTAGGATATATTGGCAGATCACGATCGTTTTGGTAATATGAAAAGGAACACTCCTTTACTGTACACACGTACAGTTACGAGTAATATATCACAGTAACATGTTTATTTAACACACAAAGCTTTTTAAACGTGATCGTAATATCACAAAGTTCTAAAGTGCTTTCATAATCGTGTTTTGTGTGTGTGTGAATGATCTACGCTGTTGGCCGCGGGGCCTTTACATCTTCTCCGGACAAGAGGGCGCGTGCAACCACTACGCTCGAGCCAGAAGGGCAAGGGAACAACTATCTCAAGGGCACCTCAAGGAGGAACGGCTTCGGCAGTCGCTATGGGGGAGGGCGTATACTAGGTGTCTCGCCGTGGTGCTCAGCATCGGCCGGTTGGCAAGGGATTCTTCGACCTCGCCGGCGAGGTCGGTGTGTGTTCATCGCCTGCTTTAAATTCGAATACATTTTCCTTGAACGCCACCCCCCTTTGAAAAGATTTTAAAACCCAGTCAAAGTCCTTTAGAAGTGTGGAAGCATTTTGTCACGAGGTTTAACTAAATATTTTTAAATTGTGTTGTTGTTTTGCAGGTTATTAGCATACAAACTACTGGCGTTAAGCATATTAGTAGCAGTTATAAGTACAACCGTCTCTTATTATGTGAGCGGCCCACACCAACCTTTAGTACAGGTATGATTACAATATTCTTATTAAATGTTGATTTTTCCTTTGTATCATTTTTATAAACGTTACCCCGTATTTGAAATTATTCCCGTGTCGTGGGTGCGTTTACAAACATGAATTTTACGTACACTGATACTCAGATCTAAAAAATATCTCTGGTCTCAAAATTATTTCATGTCTCCGCGCAAAAAGTGTCACAACTCAGTTTTTTTTTATAAGTTTAGGTTACCTACTTAACATTTTGTAGAAATACATAAATATTAACCACTTACTAAATCATACATAGTTTTGTTGATTTTATTAGTTGTTAATAGAGGATCAAAATTGAAAAACAAGGCTAATTTTCCGTTTTAATTGACACCAAGACTGAATCTTGAATGAATTAAGATTTAATTATTAATTGACTTACATTTGGTATTCTGATCCACTAAAGTATTAATCCGATGTCAGTATCACTTTAGTTTAATTTCGATATAATGTCAAGTTGTTTAATTTAAAATATACACACCGTCACGCCTATATTCCCCAGCGGGGGTGGCAGAGGTGTACTGAGTACACCCACGTTTCGCCGACGATGTTAGGTCCCATGGAATAGGGGGCGAGCCTATTGCCATTACCGGGCACAATTCCAGACTACATTTGTCCGACCTAGGATTTGAACCCTAGACCTCGTGATCACAGAGCGATGCACTTTGCCACCAGACCAACGAGGCAGTCAATTTAATTTTAATTTAAAATATATAGTTAATAATTGTTTTGATCACATGTAAATCTAAGATGTCCGCAGTCGAAATAAAAAATATGTAACAGAAATGAAGATTTCTGTTATTCAACGAATTTTAAATATTTGTTGTTTCTGTCAGTTCAAAATTTTATTGGAATACCGTTTACATTTTGTTCAACTTTCGATCAGATTTATTGTGAGATTTATGAAATTGAGATTAAATCGAGACTGCATTTGTAACACTTTTTATTACAAGAATTCGCCTTCAAATTAAAATATCAAATGCTTTCTCGCGAAAGTTACTCTGTTCGACTTATGTCACTCACTATTTAAGTGGAAGTGTTACCAGTCTTGTGAATCGTATTTAAACTAATGACTCTCAGCTTTTAGCTAAAGATTTCGTCGATCAAGGTAATCAATGAAAAATGACGCGGTATAGTATTTTTTTAAACGTAGCCTCACACTAGTAATTATTCCTGGATCGTGGGTGCGTTTACAATGAAATTCAAATTCACAAACACTCAGACCGCAACAAATATCTGTTGGTCACACAAAGATTTGTCCCGTGGGGGAATCGAACCCGCGACTACTCGATCCCTGGATCGAGTACTGTAGAGCGGTTTAAGCTCTTAACCACATCAATTCGTCGGTCAATGGTTTAAGGATCAGATCATGGTAGACCTCTACCATGAAAGTCTCAATCCGAAACTTCGGAGCCGAACGATACACGAACGGAATACGATGCGTTTACCTACCATGAAGTTGCATCGGATTTATTTCTTTCGGTCAGGCACCATAGACTGTGTTCGTGAATGAATGACAGATGCGAAGTATGTTTCCGTTTACGAAAAAAAAGTAAGTAGTATAAACCAACCAAATAAAAAATGCATTTGTTTCTTATCTCAGGCACATGGTAACTTATGAACATCTCAAGTTAGTCGTGTAAAATTATTAAATGTCAAAACTGTCATAATGACATAAAGGCACGAAGGTTTTTTTTTGGCGGGAAGTCGAAGAGTGATGTTGTCAGTTTGTTTTTATTTCTAAAACTTGTGTTATTTCGACTAATAATGTGTAATGTTGGTGGAATATTAACCATTATGTGTTCTTATATGTGCATGAGAGAAGGTAATTGTAACAAGGTGATAAAACTCGCCTTTTCGACTTCCCTCAAAACGGCCGTTGCAATTGGTATGTAAAGTATCCACCGCTTTACTATCCAGGGTGGGCTACTTCATTAATTTCATTATCATCGTTGTCATCAAATTCATCGGGGTGTCAAATTAATTTAAACAAACACGATTATATATCTCACTGGAAACTGGCAAAATACACTTACAATTAGTGTGAAGCCATAACTTAAAGAAGAAGAAGAAGAAGAAAGGCACGAACTATGCATATATAGTTTAATGGCGGGAAGTCGAAGAGTGATGTTGTCAATTTGTTTTAATTTCCAAAACTTGTGTTATTTCGACTAATAATGTGTAATGTTGGTGGAATATTAACCATTATGTGTTTTTATATGTGCATGAGTGAAGGTAATTGTAACAAAGTGATAAAACGTGCCTTTTCGACTTCTCTCAAAACGTCCGTCGCAATTGGTATGTAAAGTATCCACCGCTTTACTATCCAGGGTGGGGTACTTCATTAATTTCATTATCATCGGTGCCATTAAGTTCATCGGCGAGTTGAATTAATTTAAGCAAACACGATTATATATCTTACCGGACACTGGCAAAATACACTTAAAATTAGTGTGAAGCCATAACTTAAAGAAGAAGAAGAAGAACTATGCATATAATATACCATAATTTCGCAATTAGTCGGTATCTTAAAATGGCGCGTTAAATAATGTCAAAGTTGCTACCAAAAGCGGTCCAAGTTCGTACCCCCTACAAATGGTATTTTCTTTTTGTGTTTTTACAATTTTTATATTTTGTTATTAACGGCAACAAAGGCTATTTGGTATTTAAAAGCAAATCGACAAGAATTATTATGAGAGTCATCGCAACCTAGGCGGATGCCCTTCTGCTTTCGATCTTTGAAAGGATTTATAGAAAAATCGTGTTTTTCCGAATGTTTGTACTCTATGTTAAAATAGCAATAATCATATATAAAAACACCATATAATTCCAGTTTGAACGCATTTATTGCTTTAAGATATCAACAAAATCTCCATTAAACCATTTGTGTTTATATTTAAACAGTCAAAGAATTAAAATTTATACTTACGAGAGTAAAAAGTTACCTATTTAGTTTTCGTATAATTAAGGTTAAAATCACGAAAGAAGTGCTGTCAAAATGCCGAAACTTCGTCTGTTCGAATCACTTCATGGTAGCATTTTACGACGGACGAAACGTCACAGGCCGTCTTCGGGACCGATTTCGGAACGAAAATACTTCGTGGTAGGAATCGCCCGAAACTTCGGAATTACGTTTCATGGTAGACCTACAGCTTCTACCCGACTTGGTTGTAGTTGTTGGTGTCCCGCGTGGCGTGGTGGGGCTGGTGGGTGGTGCTGGGCGTGTGCAGCTCCGTGGGGCTGGGGACCGGCCTGCACACGTTCCTGCTGTACCTGGGTCCTCACATCGCGCGCGTGACGCTCGCCGCATACGAGTGCGGAGCACTCAACTTCCCTGAACCACCGTACCCGAACGAGTGAGTACACACATTTACATATACGGCCAGTAACATAAGTCTTTTAACATTCTCACTTATCCTACTTGCTTGCACCCTTTTGTTTTCCAACAAATACATTATTTACATAGATCTAAATATATTTTAATATTTTGCTAATAATTTGGTTTTGACAGAGATCAGAAAGATCATTACTGATATAAAAAACTGAGTATAATGAGCGACTTATGTTGCTGACTGTACACCCATAGATAGAGTACTACATAAGATTTAAAGAGATTCAAAGAGTTTATTATGTAGATAATGGTATCACGAACAAAATGACAGTCAAAAACGGCGCTTACGGTCAAAAAACGAAGCTTACTAACTAAACGTAGCTAAGTAACCTGTAACTGGCAACTGTAGAATTGATTTTCATTTCTTTACGTTGCCCCACACTAAGATCTATTCCTGTGTTGTGGGTCATATACAGAAACACCCAACCGAACCAACATCTGTGAGTTTGTACAAAGATTTGTCTCGTACCGGGATCGAACCTGCGTCTACTTAATCTACTAGTATAGTCGTGTTCACATATCCACATTTGACATTTTTTTTCTGATTAAAGAAATAAATAATTATTAAATCTTATACAACCAACACCAATTTTTAATATGTTTAAAAGTTAGGACAGGTGTAAAAACAGATATTTTTCCTATTTTATTCAAAATATCAGTTACTGAAAAGTAGATTCAACATTTATTTTCAAAATAATTTCATCTGTTACACTATAATTTTTAAATGCACATTTTTCTCCCCAGCATAATATGTCCAGCAGAAATCGACCCCAACAACGCAGTGTCGATATGGAACATAATGTCCAAAGTCCGGGTCGAGTCCATGATGTGGGGCATCGGCACAGCGCTGGGCGAGTTGCCTCCGTACTTCATGGCCCGCGCCGCGCGACTCTCCGGTGGTGGCGTGGCCGAACTTAGTACAAACGATGACTCTCGCACTGGAAGGCGAGTATAATTAGCCGGGATAACTTCTAAATTTAGTCTATTCTTTCTTCTTTTTAGAAAACGTTACCCCACACTAGGATTAATTCCTGTGTCGTGGGTGCGTTTACAAACATGAAAGTTCACATACCCAAATACCCATACCGGAACAAATAATTGTGGATTACACAAAGATTTGTCCCGTGCAGGAATCGAACCCGCGACTATTAGAAACAGTGGGCGGGGCGGGCTAAACCCTTAACCACTGCGCTAAATCGTCTATTTGATTTGGAACGAGTCGTGAGCAAAGTCTAGTCGAGTCCATGATGTGAGGTATCGGCACAGCGCTGGGAGAGCTGCCTCTGTACTTGCTTCGCGCCGCGCGACTGTTCGGCGGTGGCGTGCCCGAACTTAGTACTAACGATTAATCTCGCACTGGGTGGTGAGGATAATTACCCGTGACCAGTTCTAAGCAAAGTCTAGTTGGGCTAGAACGAATCGTGAACAAAGTCTAGTTAAATCCATTATGAGAGGCATTGGCACAGTACTGAGAGAACTGCCTCCGTATTTCATGGCACGCGCCGCGCGTCTGTCCGGCGGCGGCGTACGCGAACTTAGTACAAATGACGACTCTTATACTGGGAGGTGAGTATAATTAGCCGGACTGAGTTCTGAGCAAAGCCTAGTTCGAATAAAACGAGGTGACCAAAGTCTGTTTTAAGCCATGATACATCAGGACAGCGCTGGGTGAACTGCCGCGGACTCTTGGCCTCATGACGTCTAAACTCATAAGATCAAGGCGAGGCGTCGGTCACTAGCATATGGCGTCGCAAAGCTCACTAGCATAAATCGTCGCGACGCTCACTAGCATATGGCGTCGCAAAGCTCACTAGCATAAGTCGTCGCGACGCTCCCTAGCATAAGGCGTCGCCAATCTCACTAGCATAAGGCGTCGCCAATCTCAATAGCATAAGGCGTCGCCACGCTCATTAGCATAAGGCGTCGCTACGCTCTATAGCATAAGGCGCTGCCACGCTCACTAGCATAAGTCATCGCGAAGCTCACTAGCTTAAGTCGTCGCGTCGCTCACTAGCATACGGCGTCGCCACGCTCACTAGCATAAGGCGTCGCTACGCTCTCTAGCATAAGGCGCTGCCACGCTCACTAGCATCAGTCATCGCGAAGCTCACTAGCACAAATAGCCTCATCGCTCACCAGCATTAGTCGTCATGACGCTCACTAGCATAAGGCGTCGCTACGCTCACTATCATAAGGGGTCACGACGCTCACTAGCATAAGGCCACGAGACGCTCACCATCATAAGGCACCGCGACACCTTATGAAAGTGAGCGTCGCGAAGCCTTATGCTAGTAAACGTCGCGACGCCTTTTGATAGTGAACGTAGCGACGCCTTATGATAGTGAACGTAGCGACGACTTATGATAGTAAGCGTTAATACGCCTTATAAGAGCGAGCGTCGCGACGCCTTATAATAGAGACCTTCGCGACGTTGATGTTAGTGAGCGTCACGATGTCTTGTAGTAGTGACCGTCCCGGTGCTTTATGCTAGTGAGCGCGCGACGTTTTATGATGGTGAGCGTTGTGACGCCGTATGCTGGTGAGCATGGCGACGGCAATGCTGGTGAGTATGGCGACGCCTTATCTTTGTGAGTGTCGCAACGCTGCGACGCGATACGGTGTCGCGACGCTTACTAGCATAAGGCGTCGTGACGCTCACTAGCATAAGGCGTCGTGACACTTACCAGCATAAGGCGTCGTGACACTTACCAGCATAAGGCGTCGTGATGCTCACTAGTATAAGGCGTCGTGACGCTCACTAGCATAAGGCGTCGTGAAACTCACTAGCATAAGGCTTCGTGACGCTCACTAGCATAAGGCGTCGTGACGCTCACTAGCATAAGGCGTCGTGACACTCACTAGCATAAGGCGTCGTGACACTCACTAGCATAAGGCGTCGTGACGCTTACTAGCATAAGGCGTCGTGACGCTCACTAGCATAAGACGTCGTGACGCTCACCAGCATAAGACGTCGTGACGCTCACTAGCATAAGGCGTCGTGACGCTCAATAGCATAAGACGTCGTGACGCTCACTAGCATAAGCCGTCGTGACGCTCACTAGCATAAGGCGTCGTGACGCTCACTAGCATAAGGCGTCGTGACGCTCACTAGCATAAGGCGTCGTGACGCTCACTAGCATAAGGCGTCGTGACCCTCACTAGCATAAGGAGTCGCGTCGCTCACTAGCATAATGCGCCGCGATGCTCACTAGCATACGGCGTTGCGACGCTCACTAACATAACGCGTCGCGATGCTCGCGATTATAAGGTGTCGCTTCGCTTACTAGCATACGGTGTCGTGACGCTCACTAGCATAAGGTGTTCCGTCGCTCACTAGCATTAGGTGTCGCGACGCTACTAGCATAAGGCGTCGCGACTCTCACTAGATTAAGGTGTCGATACTCACTATAATTAGTTATGTTGCGAAGTTCTCTACATTAAGGCAACGGAAAGCTCACATTCACATTATCACGACGCCTGGTATATTTAAAACGATGCCTGGTATTTAAAAGTAAACTTTTAAATACCATTCGACGCTTAAAACAAACAGTACATGTGTGCCGCATATGCAGTGTAATACATGCCATGAAAACATATTTTTTTGGAATTCTTTAAATACCGAATCAGTACAGTTGTCAATTTTTATATCATTTCAATTTGGACGACAATATTTCATAAGAAATTTCTTAATGCTCCGCCATTTTTAAGTTATTCTTCATTTTTCAGAGCAAAAATAATGGTCCAAAATCTGGTACAACGGGTGGGCTTCGCCGGCATTCTGGCCTGTGCGTCCGTCCCCAACCCGCTGTTTGACCTGGCTGGCCTCACGTGCGGCCATTTCCTGGTCCCATTCTGGACGTTCTTTGGGGCCACGGTGCTTGGCAAGGCGGTCATAAAGATGCACATACAAAAGATGTTTGTGATCGTTGCATTTAACGAGACTTTAGTAGGGTAAGTCAAACTCGGATAATTTATAATATCACTGTGATCAGTCTATCTGACAGCTAAGACCCTTTTTCTCAGGAACGGGTAGAGATATGAATTAGAAATATATGTCAAATACTTGAGTCTCCAGACCATTGGCGGTGTAAAATTGAAGGTTCTATGTCACTGCAATTAAAAGGTTCGGTATAATCCACATGGTCCTATTTTTATGCCTCCATTTGTGGAAGAAAAACTTTGCTAAACAGTGCCTAAGCAGACAACAGCGCCACCTACCGGTTCTATGTTTTATAGCCTATATTACTTCTGGATAATGTAGTTTTCTAATGGTGAAAAAATCATTATAATTGGTCCAGTCGTTTTTGAGTTAACTCGTTACAAACATACGTACAAAAGTACACATCTTTCCTCTTTATTATATTAGTGTAGAAGTGTAGATATGTCGGAGAATGAGCAACTTTCCTGACATCGGTTTATGGTTTTACTCTGAGAGTCACCTATGTAATAATTACTTAAAAGTTACACGTTAACTGAACAATTGTTACTGAGCAGCGGGTTCGCATCACCAATCAAGCCACGCCATTACTCTCTACAATGATCCACCTCGGTCAAACATCATAGATTATCCAATAACAACTACAATTAGGTACTCATCTGTCCTTAACTGTTTATATTCTCTTTTTATGTCTCCACGGCAACGGTCAAGATGGCGTCTCGAACCCGCTCGAGGTTATACCTCTGCTCTGATTGGATCATAGATCGGTTATACGTAATACAATATAGTAACTTTAAAGAAATTAGTAAGATTTTACACAATAGTCAAATGTAACAAATCAGGTGGAATTAAATAAAGATTTAATAAAGTATTATATATTAATACGTGAAGCAAAAACTTTGTACACATGTTTACGAAAATTGCGCGGACGGAGGAGTATGAAATTTCCCACACTTATAGTTTATATAGAGAAGGAGTGCAGAATGCTAATATTTTTCTAAAATTATGCATAAAACATACATTAAATCAATGAAAAAAACATTACACACAATACTATGTATTTGACACAGTACACGTCAAATTGATGTTTGTCTTTAATATTATTTGTCTATAGTCTCACTGAATGTCAAACATAACCAGCAAACGATGAAAGAGTAGGTCGAATATCGACCTATGGGCGACCACTAGTTTTAATAAATAGTTATCTCGCACGTCGAGACACTAACAATCTACTTGACTTCGTATACTTCCTCTGCAATATATATATTTATTTATTTTAAGGAAACCAACAGCTACATACAAAATCTTAAGCAACATATATAGGTAGCAAATAGCCAATTATAGGTTTCCACATATAGCAATAATATAGTTAAAAAAATATATTTTTAACATTCGCTGATTTAGCACACAACAAACAATTTTACTAAGCAGTGATAGCCTAGTGGTTAGATAGGTTAGGTAACCCAGGCACGCACCTCTGTCTTTTCGAAAGCATGTGCGTATAAAAACTTAATTATCACTTGATTTAACGGTGAAGGAAAACATCGGAAAACCTGCATGCCTAAGAGTTTCGCGAAGGTGTGTGAAGTTCGCCAACCCGCACTAGGGCAGCGTGCTGGACTATGGCCTAAGAGGAGGCCCGTGCCCAGCAGTGGGACAGTTTCTTAACAGGGCTAATATTATTTCAACAATTTTACTTATACTATGTGAAAATTGTAGATTCAACTGCTTTCTTACCATACAGCTTTTTGAAGTGAATGGGTCGAGCAATAAGTCTTTACATATTTTATTAAAATCGTTGCTCGCTCGCACAATGAAAGAATTCTGCCTGTAATTTGAGGATGAGGAAGGAATTGACAGAGGGGGATTGAATCTTACTGACATTTGAGGGGCATAAGAGTTTGTCAAGAATGCCGGGACAATCTATTCCGTTACAGATGATTTTTGACAGGAAAACACAGTCAGCCAACTTACGGCGATTTACAATAGGAAAGCTATATGGTAGTCCTAGGCGATAACAGAGAAAGCGGATAAACTTTCAATGCGATCAATATATTTGTTGTAACAGGGGTTCCAAATTATATCCAATATATATCTATATCATCCCGCCAGATCCTTTATGATTCCCCTTGCTAATTTATTCCTTTCTTATCAAACTAACATACCACACCTTCGCTTTTATTACCAAGTTTCTGACGCTACTCTTCATTTCCAGACAAGTCCTCACTTGGGTTGAAAGAATACCCTACATCGGGCCGAAGCTCGAAGCTCCCCTTCTAGAATTCCTTCGGAATCAAAAAGCCCGGCTCCACAAGAACGATTCTTCCACCCCTGTGGAGAATCAAGGATCAGTGCTATCGAACCTACTAGAGAAGTTTGTGCTCGCAATGGTGGTGTACTTTATAGTGTCGATAGTGAATGCGCTCGCGCAGAACTACAGCAAGAGAATGGGGAAGAAGAAGGGCAAGAAGAAGGAATAGGGGTTGAAAACGCCTGGCGAAAGTTGCGGGCTTGGTGAGTTGTTGGATTAATTGTTCTGTACGATCAACTATTACCATGACGTCGCTCATCTATCCATATATGTATATAAAAATCAATTTAGCGCAGTGGTTGAGAGCTTAAATCGCCATAGTAGGAAAAAAAAATAATTAGATAACCCAAATTAAAAAATAAACGCGTGCGCTGCGCCGCGGATAACAGCTCGTTGGAAATAAAAAAATGGTTCATACAAAGTCTTTATCCTTTTTTTGTCTAAGGAGCGATACATAAATTACTTCACACTAATTTCATTGATTTTGAAGTCCTTCAACGTCCCAGGTGGTTAAATTTTCATGATCAGGGAGGCTTTTTTTCCTGCATTTGTTCCCCTTATGCATGTTTCCCCTGCCAACTGAGTATTTACTGTTGCAGCCCGGCGCCGGGTGCGGGGCCGGCCGCACCGACGCCGGTAGTACCAGCGATACACCGCCTACTCCACCCAGACCATCCGCCAGCACCACCCACTGGCAACTCGTGCTAGACCCACTGGTAACAAAGACTGAAGTTACTATGGACACTGCAAACAATAGTGACAAATTCGATTGTGATCAATTAACCACCCACTGGTAATCTATGCTAGAACCCACTGATAACAGTAGAGACTTAACTTATTATAAGTTACTGAATCTGAACACAATAGCGGAAATTCTACTGTGAACATTTTACCAGTGTCACCCACTGGTAGCAGTAGACTCAAATTATTACAAGTCACCGACATTAGGAACGGTAGTACCAGATTCTACTGAGAACATGTCAACCGTACAGTCAGCGACTTATGTCGCTGAACATTCTCAGTATTTCGAACCGCTAATACTCTTTATTATAAAATCTTTGGTGAACATTGTTAAAGTCCCATTGTTAGCAACATACACAAATATATGTTGATCAACAAAAATAATGTATTTGATTCAAAACAAAAGTGTATAAGCGGTTTGAAAATCTGAGAATGTGAAGGGACTTGTGTTGCTGACCGTAATACCCACTGGTAACTCAACTAAACACGCTGGTAACAGTAGAGAAAGGACACTACCAGCTACAGACATTGCAAAACATAGATGCATTGTGAACATTTCGACAGTACCACCCACTGGTAACTTGTACTAGAATCCACTGGTAAGAGTAGAGACCAGACTTATTACAAGTCATTGAAACTGGGAACGAAAGGGCGAAATTCTACTGTAAAAAAATCACTAGTACCACACACTGGTAGTTAACATTGAGTGGTACTAGTGATTTTTTTACTGTGGAATTTCGTGCTAGAACCCACTGGTAATTGTAGAGACTCACTACCATAGTGGCAAATTCTACTGAGTACATTTTATCAGTACCTACTGTTAACCGTGAAATACTACTGGTGACGTCAATAATACAAGGACAACTTGAATAACAATAATCTTTATTTTTTATAGGTTTGACGTATAGTATATTGCGACAAAGATCTTTTCGCCCTTAGATGACCTTGAATTGATATTTCACTTGATGACAGCGTTATTTCCGATTTTGTCCGCGGGCCAAACGATCCTTGTACGATTGTATCTACATTACAATAAAATCTATCCATATCATCACGCTATATCCCTTGCGGGGTAGGCAGAGTTCAGAATCCCAACAGTTATAATGAAATCAAGCATTTTATGCTCCTTCAATACTGACGTTCAGTCTCTAGCAATAATATGATGTAAGCATTTAAGTACTTTGTCACAATAAAGTCAGTATGAAAAACGCGGGTCTTTATAAACAAGACTTTACTGTGACAGAGTTCTAAAACGCATACATATAATTGCTAGTGATCGACTACCGTATCGTATTGTTGTTGGTCTCAATTTGAATATTATCAAAAGAATGCAGTTACGTAATAATTGATCAATAAAATAGTTGCTTTTTAGGCAAATTGGACTTTATCTCTGTAACTTTAAGTCCAATTTATCTAAAATAGCAATAATACATTGAAAGGTTATTGCGCATAGGGAATATGCGTGTATTTTTTTTATTTTTTATACGATAGATTGCACGAATATATGAGTGCAAAAAGAATTCAGCGTCAAAAACAAAATGTAAGGGGCAAAAAAAAATGTTGAAGATGCAAACAGATAAGATCATTTTAAACGCCCGCAATTTTGGCGCGCTTGGCGTGACGTCAAAGTCTATAATAACAATTAATTAGTGAACAGCTGTAGAAGTATTTTATTCAGTAATTTATTTTTATTTTGTATTTTGCTACTATTATACAATGGAACACCACTGTGTTGTGCCTAGGTGTAAAATACAATAAGAAATGCACCCGATAGGTGCGGATACAAGGAGAAAGTGGTGTAAAATCAGAAAAAGATACATGGTATCTCCAGCAATTTGTTTATATTGCTGCGAAGATCACTTTAACGTAAGAATTAACTTAAATAATTTAAACTAAAATTTTGTCTTTGTGTAAATCGACGGCAAAAAATAACAATAAAACTAACTCAATAGCAAACATACAACAAATATGCACTTGTTGACATTTGTATTGTAGACTTTGACGTCATATTCGATTTGACCAATAGCGTGGCGTTCCCGCTACTTTGAATTTCCCACAAATTTTTTGTACTTTCAATAATTATTTTCTTAATAAAAAAGTAATGTTATTAAAAAAATATTGGTATAGACGTTATTCTAATGAGATAAAGTTTGTAAAAAAAATTATTTGATCCTTATTTGAATTACACGCATATTCCCTATTTTCGAAATGTTTTAGATAATTCTAGAAGTTTCCAGAACATTCTCGAAAGTTACTAAACGATTCTAAAAGAAGCACAAAACATATGAGTCCTGTAATTACCTATAAAGTCACTCGAAAGGTATAATATAACTAATTTTAAATGTTAATGTGTATATTACAGCTATAGGCCGACCAAATATAGTCTTGCCTTTACAAAAGAATAATGTACATATATCTCTAGTGTTAGGGTCGATTTTTCAATGACCAGATATAATTTATCTATAGGATATTATAACATATACAAATAATAAATCACAGTTGTATGGAAATATTTGTGCGGGGTGACGCGACTCTATAAAAACCGCAAAGAGTACGTTCGCGAGAGTCTCGGAGTTGGCAGCATCGCTGATGAGCGACAAGAAAGTAGACTCCGTTGGTATGGCCACGTAAAGAAAATACCTATAGGACCTAAAGGAAAGACCATCAGCCCGTATCACTCCACTGCTCCTCCGTAGGCCCCTCCCATGGCACGCCACTAAGCTCGATCTTCAGCTCTCCTCCTCCAATCCCTGCCCGCTGCCTTACGAATATCGTCGCCCCACCTAGCTACAGGGCGCCCTACTAGTGTAGGGCGGCAAACGTAGTCGTTTGCCGACACGCGGTCTCCACTCAAGAACCAGTCTGCCCAAACGGCCATCGGTTCTACGGCATATGTGACCTGCCCACTGCCACTTCAGCTTGCTAATTCGCTGAGCTATGTCGGTAACCTTGGTTCTCTGACGAACAACTTCGATCCTTAAGAGAAACTCCGAGCATAGCTCTTTCCATAGCTCGCTAAGCGAGCTTGAACTGGTGGACAAGCCGCACAGTGAGTGGCCACGTTTCGGCTGCGTATGTCATTACAGGTAGGACGCACTGAATAAAAACTTTCGGTTTTAGGCATTGAGGTATAGGCGATGAGAAGACTCGACTAAGTTTCAGATGTGGGTAAGAAGGACCTGTGTGTCTGGAATTTAGGCAGCTTTTGTGGAAACTGAAAATAATTTAATGTAATAATACGTAAACAGCATGTTAGCAAAGCCGCAGCAGTAGCAAAGCCAGTGATAGCCTAGTGGTTAGACCGTTGGACTGCAAAGTCAGAGGTCTCGGGTTCAAACCCAGGCACGCACCTCTGTCTTTTCGAAAGCATGTGCGTATTAAAAATTAATTATCACTTGCTTTAACGGTGAAGGAAGATATCGTGAGGAAACCTGTATGCCTAGTTTCTCGAAGGTGTGTGAAGTTTGCCAACCCGCACTGGACTGGACCAGCGTGGTGGACTATGGCCTAAACCCTCTTAGTATGAGTAGAGGCCCGTGCCCAACGGTGGGATAGTTTCTTAACATACAACAACACAAATCTATTCTTGAGCTGAATATTGTAACCGACCATAACACAATTTCCAATGACGTGCGCATATAATATTTGTATGGAAATTTTACAGCGCCCCAAGTGAATACGCTAGGAACTAAAATCTGTACCGCTATAATATTTTTCACTTAAGATGGGTACTCACAGTACTTAGTGTCAAAGGAAATTAATCTTTAATTCAACAATGTTAAGGCATAACCATAGTCCACTCCGATCTAGGTCTCGAACCTATTCGCGCCTTTATTAAAAAGGTGTCAACACGTCACTTCGCGAACGCATCTACCCATGCGAATCCGCTAATCGTAGCCACCGCCAACTACGATCTCCCCCCCGACCCCTGCCGCCACCGCCGGCCGCGACATGTTCTCACCGACCCCCCCGATGCTTTGTCATCCCTTCTTTCCGCTCAGAATACGGGCGACGACGACGACGTAGTAGTAGATCCTCTCCCATAGCCGGCGGTTGACCGGTGCACTTAATAGTGCACCCGTCCCCCTACAGCGACTGTCCCAACATAGGGCGCCTCTTCGAGGCGCCCTCGAGTATGTCGCCTCTTGCCCTTCTAGCTGGCTAGAGCGTAGTGGTTGCACGCTCGCCTTTAAGTCCGGTGAAGCTGTAAAGGCCTCGCGGCCAACAGCGTACATCATTGACACACACACACACACGCATAACCATAGTTAATTATAGAAACGGGTGCCTCTTATTGCCATTGCATAAAGTATAATTTCCTTGACACTTAGAACTGTCACAGTGCCCATCTTACATGGAAAATACTATAGTACTATGGGTAGTATTTAGGTAAACACAAATACGTTGTACAACATGTTACAATTTGTTGCGTGTGCGCATGTAATAACTATGTAACTTGAATGTTTGTTCCGCAACATGTTCTGGAATTTGTTGAATATTGTTACAAAACATGTTAAAAATAGTTGAGCAACATGGTTTATCAACATTTTAGACATGCAGATCCTACAATTATAAAATGTAAATTAATGATAAATATCCTTAATGTTTTGAGTGCTTAAAAACATGAAGTGTGTTCTAATTAATATTTAAGAATTAATAGATGTGTAGTAGGTGCTCAAAGTTCATAAGTAAAAGGAACTTTATTACCATTACTGGAGGTCTATTTCAGTTTATAATATATATTCGCTTGCATTCTTATGATTTTAAATGTAACTTAAGTCCGTAACATACCAAAACGGCAATGTTAAGGGCTTATTTTTATTGGTAATAGATATTTTTTGTAATAAATATTCTAATATAAAAAAATTACATAAGTTATTTCTAACAAAATTATGGCCGAGAAAAATATTTAAGTATTCAGGTTTCAGAATATTATATATATATATATATAATCATGATAAAAAGATATTATTTTGTTTATTTCACTGTTTGGTGCTGTTCGTCAAAGATTAATATGTTCCGTTGTTTTTTTTTCTGTCGCTAGTCTATGGAAGGAAATTTATTAATATATGAATTATTATTTATTTTTTAAACTTACTATCTTATATTATTTTGTCACTGTATTTAGACATAATTAGCGATAATATTAATTGGATATTAGTGAAATACCAAATTAGAATCGGTAAATAAAATTACTTTTAACACGTCAAGAGTCTCCTTATCCGGCGAGCGTGTATGAGACGAACTATGAGAGTGGAGGTAGCCAGAGAGGTATGTAAGGTAAGAACCTATTGGAACTCTGTACTCTCTGCCTACCCCGCAAGGGATCTGGCGTGATGATGTAGATAGATAGATAGACTTTTAACATATTTCATAACGATTTATCTATATAATCACGTCAAATCTCTTACGGGTAAGGGGGAAAGGTTTTAGTAACGTTATTATCACTGCATATTATAAAACAAAGTTCCCCGCCGCGTTTGTCTGTCTGTTTGAACGCGAAAAAGGTAATAACTACCGAACGGATGTTCATAAGTTCTCACCAATGGACGGAGTGATTCAAAAGGAAGATTTATGTGTATAATTCACCCGTGCGAACCCGGGGCAGGTCGCTAGTTTCAGTAATAATGTTGTTGTCTTTCACCATATAAATCAAACAGTGTGTCCTGCCCGCTATTGTATATGGAGCCGAAACCTGGATGCTCACTAAATACAACTTAAATAAATTACGTGAGAAATAAAATTATTTTACGGATTTTATCGCGGTTTATTTTTTTTATTTTTAGTTCCCGACGTTATTACATAAATTAAGAACTAAAAATAAAAAAATAAACCGCGATAAAATCCGTAAAATAGATTTATTTCATGTGTAATATTCGCGTAAATCTAAGAACTCAATAAATTACGTGAGAGCCAAAGCTATGAAGCAAGCTATATTGGGTATATCGCTAAGAGACCGGGTCCAAAATATCATAATCCGGGAAAGAACAAAACTTACCGACATAGCTAAAGTGATAGCGGAAAGAAAGTGGAAATGGGCAGGACACATGCCGGAGATCGGACAACAGATGGGGTGGAGGAAAGGGTGCTTGAGTGGAGACCGCGAACCGGCCAACGAAATGTGGGAAGACAACCCGCATGATGGGCTGATGACCTGACGAAGGTAGCTGGAAAAGGATTGGATGCAAAAAAGCGCAAGACCGAAGGGAATGGAGTACCAGGAAAGAGACCTACACTCAGCATTGGGTGGCTACGGGTTGAAAATGATAATGATGATATAAATCTATCTATTTATATCGTTACGCCAGATCCCTTGCCGAGAAGGCAGAGAGTTCAGAGTTCCAACATGTTCTTTCGTTACAGACCTCTCTGGCTTCTTTCACTCTCATAGTTTGTGAAAAATTTAATTCCAAAATATCCAATTAATACGATCGCGTATATTTAAGGGTTCACGAATGAAAGACATTTTTGTATCTCGATAAATAGTGTAATATAATATTTATAAGTAGTTGAATAATGTCCAGTATTACGATAAGATTTTTTATTAGAGTAGGCATGGGCAAGAAGTGGCACGAATTTCATTGACCACATAAATCGCAGATCCTCTAAAAATTAATAGCTCCATGGTTCGCCGTCTGATGTGTATCTCATATTAGATGAGTTCATAATGCCGGGTGGGTACAGATGACAACGTAAGTAACATTATCAGTTTTTCAAATCCATATAACTCTTTATTTTACAAATCGCACCACCAAGAACGGTATAGACTTAACTCAAAAATCTAAGAAATCGAGCTACAGTCTTAGAGGGCCATTAAAACGTACTCTGGTGAATATTAAAACAGCGGCGTTTTATGGTAGAATCAAGATATACGATACGTCGGTGTCTTTCACTTTCCCTCCCTCTACGCGCGCCGCTCGGTTCTGAAGGGACGCGATTAGTTTCCCAAAAACTTGATTTTTGAGACGTCATTCCTGTTCTGAAGGTGCGAAATGTTTGTGAACTCTGCCATAGCCAAATTATTAGCAACTTACCCATATATGTTTGGACCAACAAAAATGATTGTGATGATTTATGCAAATGTTTATGCAAAACAAAACTGCAAGCGATTTGAAAAACGGAGAATGTTAAGCGACTTACGTTGCTGATGGTAAGGACCATTTATACCTTATTTGTAATAAATGAAAGGTCAGTGGGAATTTATATAATGATCCCGAAAGACGGTTCTGTAAACAAAACGCATTTTGTTATTTAAATAACTAGTTAAAAAATGAGGTAAATTGATTTTTTCATAGCTGTTTACGAAAGACTGTTATGTGAATGGATTAAATTTTCTTAATTAATAACTGGTTACGGAAACATGAAATAAAAATCCTTCTTTTGTAGCCAAAAAAAAGGCAACCTGATATATTCATGAACTTATCGTTACGCGTAGCGTTTGGTCATAACGAATAAGAGAACACATCTAATGCGGAATGCATGCAGACTACAAATATGCATTGCGATAGGTTCTGCGTTTCTTTACCATTTAGACTTTGAGACATAGGAATGTTTAAAACACTGGGTTTTATAAAATACAAAAAGTTATCACATATTTTGTTACAAATAATTTCCTATAAGTTTATGAGAATAAACATTCTTCGAAGAAGGTCCCTAAACTTCAGTCCAGTAGATAAGTATGTGTCTTATCTAAATACTTTAGATCTTCCTTTAATATTAACCCTAAAAATTATGGTATGTATAACATTATATTTTTCTTATGAGTATAAAACATTAGTATTATATACAACTCTCTTACGCCTATATTCCCCAATTGAACTGTGTACCAGAGTTAGGCAAAAATTAATTGTAAAAAAATTAAGTTGCCTCAATATATTTCGAATTTCGTCGTGGCTTATTTTTAGTTTTTAAGTTTCAGACGTTTCAAGTGCTCGACAGCACTATGATCACGGGAGAGACTGAGGCGTTTTACGTCGCCCATACTGACCGCGCCCGACGTTGCTTAACTTCGGTGATCGGACGAGAACCGGTGTATTCCACGTGATATGTTGATTTATCCTTCAATTGAAAAATGCCCAACACTGCTGTGTACCCCACATATCGCCTATGTTTTCGTGGGAATGTAGTATAATTACTATACATTATATATAACAACAGAAGAATGGATTATCACTACATATTATACAACAAAATCCCCCTGCCGCGTTTGTCTGTTTGAACGCGAAATATTCAATAACTACCAAACGGATTTGAATACGGTTTTCACCAATCGACAGAGTGAAACAAGAGGAATGTTTATGTGTATAGTTCATTCGTGCGAAGCTGGAGCGGGTCGCTAGTATACCATAAATTTGTATTTTATAAAACCCCGTTCTAACAATGGACATATTATTCATAGATAATAAAAATATTGTGTGAAATTAACTATTCTATTTTGTGGTGTTGTGTATTATCTATACAAGAATTGTTTGTTCAATTTTGTGCTCTAAAACTCAAGCACAGAGTTGATTTTCAAACTTGTAATATTCTATTTCTAGTGTGCTTCTTACTACATTCCACACTTTATCTGTGAATAGCTAGAAATAGCTATTTGATTGTGTCTTATTGTATTAAAAATAAAGTTCAAAACTCAAGTAGACTACAATTGGATTTTATTATGATGCACCATTAGTTTTTTGGGTTGTTAATTTTAAATTGTTTAATAATCATTGAGTTCCTGAGTGTACTAGAAAAGCTATTTCAAACCAAAATGGTGCCCAACTTGATGACTGCGAAGGTTTTTGTTTTCATACATATAATCTTGGTGACGGTGAAGGAAAACATCGTGAGGAAACCTGCATGCCTAAGAGTTTCTCGAAGGTGTGTGAAGTTCGCCAACCCGCACTGGGCCAGCGTGGTGGACTATGGCCTTAACCAGGGATTCCCAAACTATTTTGGGCAAGAAACCCCTTTTCCAAAATGAACTGATACCTCAGATCCCCATAGCCAAATTACTTTAACAATCCTATCTCTAGTTTTTTTTTTCCTATTGATACAAAATACTTACCAATTTAAAAACTTTGCGGTTGGTTAAGTGAGTAAAGTACAACAATGATACTTCTTACAAAAATAGTAGTCATTTGGTATACGTAACACAACTTATACAGTATCTAGAAAGTTTGTGTAATAAGAACTTGTGTTAATTAATAGGGGTCGATTTTAGACCTCGTCGACCCCCAAAATCAGTTTTCGTTTATGTCGACCCCCTGGGAAACCGATATCGACCACTTTGGGAATCCCTGGCCAAAACCCTCTCAGTTTGAGAGGAGTCCCGTGCCCAACGGTGGGACAGTTTCTTGACAGGGCTAATATTATTATATTACATATAATCTTAGGCCTACTTGCATGAACCAGGATTAGCGTTACCTATTCACTAACTCGCTGTTATAACGTTCAATTTCCTTTAAGTTAACGTTATATTCTCGAGTTAGTCAATACGTAACGCTAGCCCTGGTGCGTGCAAGTGGGCCTTAGCGATTTTTGACTTGCTTAAACAGTATCTGAGTGAAGGCATACTTCACTTGCACCTTGCACAGACTAAGTGAGTTAGAGTGCATGCACTCTAACGCGTGCTATAAAAAATTTGTTGAGGTGTATTTTCTAGTACGTATTGCAAAGTAACTCAATGTTAATAATGTATTGTTTTATGGTATATCTTGTATATAATGTATGTAATCGCCGTAGTCAACAGTCGTGGAGTGGTACGCTAGTACAAAATAATTGCTAATGTTATTCTAAGTCCGGGGTTTCGTGCTCGAAAAGCAATAAATGAATGTTCACGAATTTTGTTTTTTTTTATCTGCAATTTTCATTTTAGTAATAAGGCTTACTGTAGAGTCAGCAATATAAGTCGCTTAACACTCTCAACTTTTGAAATCTATTTATACATATAATAAAACTGTAACCGAGCGATCGAACCTGTACATTGAATTTATTTTTTATAAATTTTAATTGGCATGAATTACAAAACATATACAATGCGAAAGTGGAAGGATGTAGGTACCGGGGAAGACCTAGACTATCTTACCATGACGAAATAGACCGTGTCTTATTTGAAGGACAAGTCAAGAGTCTCTGTAACCGGCGAGCGTGTTTGAGACGAACTATGAGAGTGGAGGAAGCCAGAGAGGTCTGTAAGGTAAGAACCTGTTGGAACTCTGTACTCTCTGCCTACCCCGGGGGAGTAGCCAGCTCCTGCTGGCGTGATGATATAGGTAGAGATAGATAGGTAATTGGGGGTACATTTGCTTATCGATATAGAGGCCAAATCAATTTTTTTGGAATTGTACAAAGTTTTGTTTCATACTTAGTTCGCAATGTTCCTTTTGTAAATATTATTACGCCAGATTACGATCTTTGGCAGGGTAGGTATAAAGGGCCGAAATCAGCCATTTTATCAATAGTTTTATAATAAATAGTTAAACTGGTAATTTACATATATCAAAAGATAAATATCAAAAGTTTTTTATACATGTAGACTTATGAATAGTCAAAAAGAGAAAATTATTGATTACTTAAGAGTACCACGCGTTCGGAAAGTCATTCCTGTGGAGAAGAAGGGCAAGTAACTCCACGGTTACGCTTTTTAAAAATGAGAGTTTTATAATTATTTTCATATACATTGCATTCATGAGGTATGGGAGAACAATGCAGAATGAGCTAAATAGATGTGCTTAAGTATAGATTAATCATAGGTGTACTTAGATTCATGGTATCGATCAGTATCTACATAGTCCTCTTATTTACAAAATAGAGATGTAGAGGTATATAATAAAAAGTATAATAAGAGAAAGGGTTACTATAAAATATGTAAAGAGTGCGTACAAAATAATTGGTTACAGCTCCCGTGTGATGCCGAACGAGACAAAATTCAAATTGTTATCTTGGAAAGACGTTAAAAAATTAACGTGTGTGCAGCCGCGGGTAACAGATTGTAAGTTATTTAGTGCAACAAGAATATTTTGGCCCGAGAATGACATTGACAGGGGAGCGTTGGTCTGAAATTAGGTTTATCATTTAGTATCTATGAAAGAAGTTGAATGGGCGATAGGAAGTATGAAAAATGGTAAAGCTGCGGGAATAGACATGATATCTGCCGAGATGATCAAGTATGGTGGAACTTGCGTCTGGGACGCCTTTGGGGTCCTTGCAAACCTTTGCTGGAGGACCGGTAGGGTCCCTAAAGATTGGCGCCGCGCAGTCATTGTACCCTTGCACAAAGGCAAGGGTTCACAATATGACTGCGCCAATTACAGAGCCATTAGTTTGATCAGCTTGGCAGCCAAGGTGTATGGTAAAATTATTGAAAGGAGGATGCGTGAGAAGCCCGATGGAATGTTGTGCGAGGCACAAGGGGTTTCAGGTCCGGATGAGGATGCCGGGAAAGACCTAGACTATCTTACCATGACCAAATAGACCGGGTCTTATCTGAAGGACAAGTCAGGAGTCTCCGTAACCGGCAATCGTGTATGAGACGAACTATGAGGGTAGAGGTAGCCAGAGAGGTATGTAAAGAAAGAGCCTGTTGGACTGGTTGAACTCTGCCTACCCTGTAAGGGATCTGGCGTGATGATATAGATAAATAGATCATATAGTAAAATTTTCCTATTTTCAGGGAAATATTTTAACATTATATTTAATGACTGCCTCGTTGGTCTGGTGGCAAAGCGCATCGCTTTGTGATCACGAGGTCCTGGGTTCAAATCCTAGGTCGGACAAATGTAGTTTTTCTAACGAAAAATTCCCAGTTTGAGTCCGGAGTCTGGCATTGTGCCCGGTATATGGCAATAGGCTCGCCCCGTATTACATGGGACCTAACATCGTCGGCGAAACGTGGGCGTACTCAGTACACGCCTGCCACCCCCTCTGGGGAATATAGGCGTGACGGTGTATATTTTAACAGCTGGTTTCGCACGGTTACTAATTAAAAACACAACTTGGGTAAATTTCACAGCAAATACAACATATACAAGACAAGAATATTGGATATGATGCAAAACAAGTGTACAAGTGATTTGAAAAACTATGAATGTTAAGTGACTTATTTTGCTGGCCGTACCACTAATACATACCTATGGTGCTCCTTGCAATTACAAGGTCCTCAGTTTCAATCTGACGGACGATTTAGCGCAGTGATTAAGAGCTTAAGACGCTGCGCCTACTGTGTCTAATAGTCGCAGGTTCGATTCCCGCACGGGACAAATCTTTGAGTGATCCACAATTATTTGTTTCGGTCTGGGTATTTGTATATGTGAAATTTCATTTTTGTAAACGCACCCACGACTGGACTAAATCCTAGTGTGGGGCTACGTGTTTTAAACAAAAGAAAATAATAAAGAATCTAGGTCAGGATGAAAGTGTGCACTTTTTCTATTAGGTTTTTTTATTAGTAGTCCGGAGACCGTAATAATACTCACTATGATGGCAAAATGTTCACCCCCATTATATTACCCGGTACAAATTCAAATTATTTATTTTTATTAAACCCTGCGAGGGCTACACATGGTTATATTTACATTTTTACTTACTAATCGGCGCCCACTGGGAAGATGCGGCGAGAAACTCAGCGGGATTGTCTTTTCTGTCTAATTCTCTATTCATTATTTTTTCTTCTGTATATTTATCTATACAGAAGAAAAAACCTTTTTATATTATACAAAATTAAGTATTTGATCCAGCTCCAGTGTGATGCCTTATGACTGAGATATAAGACTAATAGTAATAGTTTTAAAGAATAATAAGCTAACGGAATCTTGGTGGAGTAGTCTTCATAAGCAACCCGTTCACGAGTATGGCTACTGGGTACAAGGTTGCTACTAAGGACTCATATGGAAATACCTCGATAACCTGTCTTCGTAGCATGCTTCGTAACTTTGCAACTTCGTAACGTCGATAACATGCCGCGGACGGCGGTAGCGGTTGATAGGAGGGGTCCTATCAACCGCTACCGCCGTCCACGGCATGTTCTCACCAACCCTCCCGATGCCCTTACATCCCTTCTTTCGGATACAGATACCGCACACAGGATCAGACACCGACCTCGCCGGCGAGGTCGAAGAATCCCTTGCGCGCCGGCCGGTGCAGAGCACCACGGCGAGACACCTAGTATACGCCCTCCCCCATAGCGACTGCCCAAGCCGAGGCCGTTCCTCCTTGAGGCGCCCTTGAGCTAGTTGCCCCTTGCCCTTCTGGCTCGAGCTTAGTGGTTGCACGCTCGCCCTCTTGTCCGGTGAAGCTGTAAAGGCCCCGCAGCCATCAGCATAGATCATTCACACACACACACACAAGCTGTCTTCGTCAGACCTGTTTTTTGAATCAGAAATTGAACCCAGTAACTCTTGATCGCTAGCCGCATTATATGCCACTATACTAACGAGGCAGTTATTTGAAATTGAAAATTTAATATTTCCGCCAATATACATATTGGCAAATATCGACTTATCAACGAAATAAAACTTGATTTCACAACGCTATATTGAAATGAAACACATTTTTAGATCTAAATCTTTACTGTAGCAACCATAGTCGTTCGTTATAAATTTGAATGTTAAAATTAATTAAAATAATGAAATTTATCATTATAATCATGTTTTTAATAACAGTAGTCCGTGCTAAACACATCAAAAGTGATATAAAAAGCATATTAGATACAAATGATAACTTTTTCCATACAATCAACGGACATTTTCAAAATATTTTGAACGTTACATTCAAAGTTTTGAAATACAACTTCACTGATATATCAAAATTGAGAATGTATATAAATATGCACTATGATTTAACCATTATGTCTGAGAGTAACTATGAATATTTTATTGATATGAAAAAAATATGTAAACCTACGAGTCATAATACGGCTATAAAAAGATTTTTAAATTTAAGTAAAGTTATGGAAGTTATACAAGAAATAATGGCAAAGGAAATTCGTAAACAGCCTGACAGCAGAATAGAAAACTATACAGATAATAAAATATTTACAGATACAGATTATGCGAGAAACTTTCCAGATTATAAATACGTACCTTCGGATTTTGAAAACAGTCAAGAATTAGCGGCATTTGCTAACGAATTCATAAAAAAGATAAATAAGCTAAATGTAGAGGATCTTTATAAGCGTACAAGCAATCGGTCCGATGAAATCGAGGAAACGTTTCTGACTAAAAGAAATTTGAAAGTTTGGCGTGAGTCCGTCTTAATTCGATTAGCACTTAGTTTTACATTGTTCTGTAAAAAAGGGCTAGTAAAAATATACTATCTGAGAATCCCAGTAAACTATAGGGTACAGAACTCACTCTCGCTATCGAAATAGTTCACAGTATTTGTCATTTTTTTAACAAAATATACAGGTAAGGGAAAGGTCGCAAATTTTGGACTGCAGCCTAAATGTGCGTAAAAACAAAATTTAGGCTCTCGAAATTGGCCCACTCGCAACTGCCACTAGTGGCCAGTGATTGCCGCTTTTTAAAACTTCAAACAAATGTAGGGATTCGTGACACTAGTCTCCACTCTAGAATCTTTCTGCCCCAACGCCCGTCCGATCTTCGCGCTATGTGGCCCGCCCATTGCCACTTCAGCTTGCTAATCCTGAGGGCTATGTCAGTGACTTTGGTTCTTCTACGTATCTCCTCATTCCTGATTCGATCACGTAGAGAAACGCCGAGCATAGCTCTTTCCATAGCTCGCTGAGCAACTCTTAGCTTTTTTATGAGACCTATTGTAAGAGACCACGTCTCTGATGCGTATGTCATCACTGGCAACACACATTGACTAAAAACTTTAGTCTTGAGGCACTGAGGTATTTTGGATGACAAGATTTTGCGCAGTTTCCCGAACGCTGCCGAGCCGAGTTGAATTCGTCAATTGACCTCTTTCTCAAAGTTGATGTATTCGTCATTGATATTGATGCCAAGTACTCGCCATTCCAAGAGCTTGAAGGCGTCCTCTAAGGTGGCCATAAACAGTTTCGGAGAAATCATGTCTCCCTGTCTTACTCCTCTTTTTAAGGGGATCGCCTTCGTGCACTGCCCCTGTACTCGGACTGACATGGTGGCGTTATTATACAAGCACTTCAACACTTCGCTGTACCGATAGTCAATGCGGCATCGCTGGAGAGATCTACGAACCGCCCAAGTCTCGATCGAATCGAAGGCTTACCCATAGTCCACAAACGCCAATCATAGTGGCGGATTTTACTCCTCCGTCTTGTGTATAATCTGCCGCAGCGTATGTATGTGGTCTATGGTACTAAAGCCTTTCCGGAAACCAGCTTGTTCAGGAGGCTGGAAGTCATCAAGCCTGCGTTCGACACGATTCGTGATGACTTCCGAAAACAACTTATAAACATGGCTCAGCAGTGTGATGGGCCTATAGTTTTTTAGTAAAGTGTTATCACCTTTCTTGAAAAACACTACCACCACACCCTTGTTCCATGCTTCCGGCGTTTTCTCTTCAAGCAAGACGGAATTAAACAGCCTCTGAAGGACTTTACGAACCGGCGTTCCGCCCGCCTTTAGAAGCTCTGCGGTAATTCCGGCTTCGCCCTGCGCTTTGTTGTTTTTGAGTTGTTTAAGAGCCATCCTAATCTCGTACAGGCTGATGTCCGGGATATCTTCAGTGTAGTATCGGGTTAGCTTGGCTCTTGGGTCTTTTACCAAGTCAACAACAGGTTCAGCTACTGATGTATATAACTGCCCATAGAACCTCTCTATCCCCCTGAGCACCACTGACCTATTCGACGTTACGTTTCCGTCCTCCGTCTTCAGTCCCTTAGTCGCCTTGTACGACACCCAATGGGATGAGATTGGTTGGTCCAATTCTAAGCCGGGAACCACACGCCACGCACAAGTTTATACAGGGAACATTTTTCAAATGAACTTCAGCTGGATAGGTCGGAAATTATGAGAAAACGCGAAAAATGCTCAAAGTAGACTGAAGACCGATTTTGAAAAAAAAACTGCATCATTAGAATTTTGTAGTAATTGCGTAGTTGGGAATAAACTACACTTGAAAAACGTGCTCTGTACTTAGGTACACCCAGCTCTAGAGATATAAGGATATAAGACAGTAACAGTTTTTCTACAAAAATATAGGTCCGAAGAAAAACCCGATTCTGTTCAATTCTACACGGAGATTATACGAAGCGAAGCATACCAAAATCAAGCTGTACCCGTTCATGGCCAGTGTACACCTCATGAGCGAGTTCATGTGCGCCGCCTCCATCATCAGCAAGGATTTGGTGATCACAGCTGCGTCGTGTTTGCAATTGTTAGTATTTTCCTACCGTTTATTTATTAAAACCTTAAACTAACACAGCTTAGTCCTAAGGGGCATTGTAGGTACAGGGCACAGGAATTCCTTATGGGTCTCTCTTTATCTATATCAACACGCCAGATCCCTTACGGGGCAGGCAGAGAGTACAGAGTTCCAACAGGTTCCTTTCTTACAGGCTTCTCTTGCTTCCCCCCCCCCCCCCACATACATACATGTTATCACTATCACTACATATTATAAAACAAGCCCCCCCCCCCTGCCGCGTCTGTCTGTAAGAACGCGATAAACTCAATACCTACCGAACGGATTTTCAAACGGTTTTCACCAATAGACGGAGTGATTCATCATCATCATCATCAGCCCGTGTCAGTACGCCACTGCTGGACGTAGGCCTCTCCCATGGCATGCCACTGAGCTCGATCTTCAGCTCTCCTCCTCCAATCCCTGCCCGCTTCCCTTACGAATATCGTCACCCCACCTAGCTACAGGGCGCTCTACACTACCTTTGCCGATACACGGTCTCCACTCAAGAACCAGCCCTCCCCAACGGCCATCGGTTCTGCGGCAAATGTGAACTGCCCACTACCATTTCACCTTGGTTCTCTGACGAATAACTTCGTTCTGTATTCGATTCCTAAGAAAAACACCGAGCATACCTCTCCCCATAGCTCGCTACGCTGACAAGACGGAGTGATTCATATGTGTATAATGTTCCCTTGCGAAACCGGAACGGATCGCTAGTGAGTACCAAGAAAGGAATTTTAAAAATCCTTTCAATGATCTTTTGATGTTTACCTCCTATGTATGTTCGAAACAAAGGGACTAAAAAGAGAACTAAATTCGTCCTATATCAAACTCAAAGAAAGAAGACAACTGCAAGGCCTCAACCAAGAATCACAGAGCCTACCGGCTCAGTGTTCGGCGCGACTAACTTTTTTACCCGTCCCCATCATAGTCCTCGGTCCATCTTGGAGAAAGGCACTCCGTCTTCGGCCACTGACCAGTACTTTTCTGGTCAAACGGCTGTTAGTTCTCCAAAAATAAAGAAAATGTTGGTAATTTCGACTAAATCACTAACCGATGTGTAATTGTTTTGCCGATAGAAGACTAAAGTACCTATCTATCTATCTATATCATTACGCAAGATCCCTTACGGATTAGGCAGAGAGTCCAGAGTTCCAACAGGTTCTTTCCTTACATATCTCTCTGGCTTCCTCCACTCTCATAGTTCGTCTCATACACGCTCGCCGGTTGCGGAGACTCGTGACTAAAGTAACTATTACAAAAAATGGGTTCCTCTTTCATCTACAGATATAAAGTGCATCGCAGTTATCTCTTGTAAACCTCTATTTCAGAATTTACAACAATAGATTTTATAGAGAGAACTTAAAGTCACTTTTCGTCCGAGTGGGCAGTGACTTCGCGATGCGCGGTGGCGAAGTAGTTAGGGCCCAAGAAGTCTACTTCTGTCCAGCGTACAACCCTGAGACCCTAAACCATAACCTGGTCATCGTCAGGTTAGAACGGCAGCTGAAATTGATAGCCAAGAAGAGAAGTGTTAGAAGGATCGAGTTGGATACGCACGAGGGAATTATGCCGTCGAATGTTGGAAATATCTTAACCCTTGGATGGGGGGCGAAGAACGTAAGTATTAGACGGATGATTTAGCCACTCCACCCGTTGGATCTTGTAATCGCGGGTCGATCCCCGTACGAGACAAATCTTCGCGTAATCTGCAAATATTTGTTTCATGTATGTAAACGCATTCACAACACAGAATTATTAAATTTTCTAGCGTGGGGCTAAGTTAAAAAAATTAGGAATTTTTAATATATGTACTTACCTATCAAATTTTTAAAATAAACTAAAAAGTACACAAAACAATTTGAAACGAAAACAAAATCGTGGGACGCATATCACTGAGACCAGTATAGGTATGTGAATTTAAACTTTTGACTCGTGTCGTTAAAAAACTCCCACAACAGTTCGTATAATTTGGAGTTAGCCATTAAGATAAAAGAGAGAACTGTTCATGCATCAATGTCTATTGAATGCACAGAAATCTTCATAAACACTAGAAGTGAAATAGCGAATGATTTTGTTCAAAATGACTGTCGTCGCTTTGCAATACACGCACAATTTGAAAATTAATAGACAGACTCACATACACTCATATTATTGTTGTAAAAAAAGACTAGAATAAACATGATTTCTTCGTCTTAGCGTTTCGACGACAAATACAATTAAAAATTCCAAGAATGTGTGGCCGGCCGATACACAGAACGTCGCAGTGTGTCTTGCGACAGAACTTAGAAAGAATTTCTGATTTGTTCCGTGAAAAACCTTCTATGATAATAGAGACTAAAAACAGCGCCATCTTTAGGACTGGACTGGTTGTGTTTGCGATCGTGGTGAAAGGATTGGCCAATCAGCGTAGGGAACCCGGGAACATTATTGCTATAAAATATTTTGATGAATTATTTTATTTTATTAGTATTACGACCGGCCCGCGACCTTCACCAGGTCATCGGTCCATCTTGTAGGGGGCCTACCCACTCCACGTCTTCCGGTACGTGGTCGCCATTCGAGAACCTTTCTGCCCCAACGGCCGGTCGTTGTGGCGGTCTTTAGGGGAGGCCTTTGTCCTGCAGTGGACGTCTTTCGGCTGAAGAAGAAGAAGAAGATTAGTATTACCTTATAAGTACAGTTACAAGTAGTACAGTATGTGTGTGAGTGATCTACGATGTCGGCAGCGGGGCCCTAACAGCTTCCCTGGACAAGAAAAAACATTTACAAGTTTAGGAAGACTTTTATACCAACTTTAGCCACTGTATCACATATATTCTGTCTCATTAGTCCTGAAATATTTTGTGATAATTTCCTCACATGTGCGGCAACAAGTCCACGGGGTTTACAGCGCAGAAATACGACTATTTAAAAAAAAACGCTCCAAAATTTTTAGTCAGTTTCTAATAACCTGTCCTATTATTTTTGTTACAGAAACGTAACATTCCGGATTTCATGCCTAAACTGTCATTGGCTTCCCTTGATATTTACCTGCTGGATGAATGTAAACTTATCTACTCAAAGTAGGATTCTTTTACACTACTTTTCGATACAAATAAATATTTTTTATAGGGTGTTTTTTTTAGATTGTGCAGAAAGTTACCTTAACCATTGTAGCAAAAGAAAAACGCTCCTAGGCGACTATCCTTATCTTTTTGAGCGATTTTGAGGTGCATTCACAGATTTTGAATAAAATGTACAGTCAGGAAGAAAATGAGCAATTTACATTCAATCCTGTTTTTTATGGTGATCAAAAACCGCTCAAAGTAAGTAAGTCAAGAGTCTCCGTAGCCGGGCATGTTTGAGACGAACTATGAGGATGGAGGACGCTAGAGAGGTTTGTAAGGAAAGAACCTGTTGGAACTCTGTACTCTCTGCCTGCCCCGCAGCGGGTCTGGCGTGATGATGATATAGAGAAACCTCTGTAAGACAAACTGAGGTTTGTTTAAGTACTTACATTGTTTAAGGTGATCGAAGCCATTATGATTTCCTGCGAAATTTATGGGAACAGTTTTTTACGATTTATGACTTTTGTAATCTATCTATCTATATCATCACGCCAGCTCCCTCGCGGGGTAGGCAGAGAGTACAGAGTTCCAACAGGTTCTTTCCTTACATACCTCTCTGGCTTCCTCCACTCTCATAGTTCGTCTCATACACACTCGCCGGTTACGGAGACTCTTGACTTGCCCTTTAGCTAAGACACGGTCTATTTGGTCATGGTAAGATAGTCTAGGTCTTCCCCGGCACCTACATCCTTCCACTTTCGCATTGTATATCTGTTTTGTCATTCTTTCTTCTGGCATTCTTTCTATATGCCCGAACCAACGGAGCATACCCTTTCTCATCTTTACACCGATACTATCTTTCATACCTACTCGCTTTCTTACTACGCTGTTGCGACTTTTGTAATAATTGTGTTTTTCTAGACTCTACGTGACTGATAGACATTTCTGCGCCGGCTTTGTATCTCGCGGTGGAGGGGCTTGCAACGTTAGTATACACACACCAACTTATAAATCATTTACCACGAACTTCAATCAGACCAACTTACAATAGATATAATATTTATTCTAAGCTTCAATCCAAGAAAAGTACCTAGCTTTTTCACGTAATCATAATAATAATAATTTTGGCACTACTACTTTTATCATGACTATCGCTTAGCAGATGCAGGAATAATTCCAAAGCCCTTCCTTTGAATAAAAAAGAAAAAAATACGACGATGCTGTGGCAGGAACGTTGTGGCAGGATATGTCAAAGGGAAGATCTTCCAGCCAGACGGGTGGTGTGTCTGGCGGGGCCTGCCACTCTCCCCCGAGAGTTGTTGTGTGTGTGTGTGTGTGTGAATGACCTACGCTGTTGGCCTCGAGGCCTCTACAGCTTCACCGGATTTTAAAGGCGAGCGTGCAACCACTACGCTCCAGCCAGCCAGAAGGGCAAGAGGCGACATACTCGAGGGCGCCTCTTCGAGGCGCCCTCGGTTGGGACAGTCGCTTTAGGGGGACGGGTGCACTACTAAGCGCACCGGTCAACCGCCGGCTATGGGAGGGGATCTACTACTACGTCTATGTCTACTTCGTCGTCGCTCGTATTCTGAGCGGAAAGAAGGGATGACAAAGCATCGGGGGGTCGGTGAGAACATGTCGCGGCCGGCGGTAGCGGCAGGGGTCGTGAGGGAGGTCGTAGTCGGCGGTGGCTACGATTAACGGATTCGCATGGGTAGATGCGTTCGCGAAGTGACGTGTTGACGCCTTTTTAATAAAGGCGCGAATAGGTTCGAGACCTAGATCGGAGTGGAGACCTAGATCGGAGTGGGGACCTAGATCGGAGTGGACCGAGAGTTGTTGTCGGGGACTTGTATATATGTTACGCGTCGTGCGCACTTTAATATCGCGTTCTTGACATGTATGGCGAATCGTCAGCACCATCTATTGGCATGTAGTCGCAACTATGTAGCGATGTATAGGGGTCGCTACAACGCTACCAAAAGTTGAACAGAAAATTATTACCTACAGACAAAATATTTTTATTGTGTCCAGAAAGACGTAGGAGCTCCAGGAGTGGTTGGTGGCCGACTTTCAGGCGTGGTCAGCTTTGGAGCACCAGTCTGCGGGACGTTGGACGCCCCAACAGTGTTTACTAGGGTCGGCAACTATATTAACTGGATCGAAGAAATCATGGAAATGGTACGACCACATCACCGATCAGCACAACAAAATCAATCAATCAAATCGCTTAAGTCGCTTTACCCCGGATTGAGCAGTCACGGGTTCGATCCCCGCACCGGACAAATCTTTGTGTGACCCACAAATATTTTTTTGGACTGGGTGTTTGTGTTTGTGGATTTCATGTTTCAAATAGACTAGAAATTATTATTATGTGGTAAGTGCTTCTACCACATAATAATAATTTCTAGTCTACTGGAAAAGCGCATCGCATTGTGATCACGATCTCCTGGATTCAAATTCTAGGTCGGACAAATCTAGTTTTTCCAACGAAAACTTTCCAGTATGAGTCCAGAGTCTGGAATTGTGTCCGATATATGGAAATAGGCTCGCCCCCTATTAAATAGGACCTAACATCGTCGGCGAAAAGTTGGTATACTCAATACATCTCAGCTACTTGCGCTTGGGGAATATAGCGTGACGGTGTATATAGTCAGATACCTAATATCATAATATTGTTTCAGACTCCGCCAATTATCAAAATACGCACAACGCTAGCTGTTCCTATGAAACCACCAAGCTTTCCAGCTTCCAACCCGACCGTAACCATTGTGGAACGAATAGGTCCCATGCTACGGAACGCTTCCACTATCTCCGAGGAGGATACTCAACTCCGGCAGATGCTAAGGGACGTGATAACACCAAACAAAAATATTCTAGACCTATTATTATACGACGAACCAGATTGGGCCAACGAAGATTTAAGTGATACATTGAAAACAACACAAAAATTGAAAATAACACAACAATCATCTGCAATACCAATTCTCTACGACATATTTGCGGAATCGGAGGATCCTGACGAAGATATATTCGCGACCACAAAAAAAGAATATGTGCTAGAAAATCCTTTAATAAATCAAAGCATCATATTTATACCAGAAAAGTATGGGATTCACCAAACAACTGAGGATCCTTTACCACCAAGACTTACTACATGGACACCAAAATGGCAAGCCACGAGCGCACCGACAAAGCCACCTCTGTATCCGGAACAAGATAAAGAACAAGAAGAAACGACTCACAGCTATTTACCATTGCGGAATAAAATATACAACCATAAAAAGGACTATAATAACGAAGACAATTCTGAAAAAGAAACGAAGTTATCGGATGACGAAACTGAATCAGATGGAGGCCAAATTAAAAGGAATGAGAATCAAAGAACAACGTATAGAGAAAGTAACATAGTCAAAAATGGTAGATTACCGAACAGGAATTATAAATACACACCTGAAGACAATGAGAATGGAAACTACTTGACGCGAGATAGCTCAGAATCGTAGAAGAAGGATTTCAGAACGAAAAGAAATACGGCTAGACAGCGATTAGCTAAATATTTTCCGATGAGTCATGATTGTGATTATGCTGAAGCTTTACACACAAAGGTTAACCAAGAAGATCCTCAAAATAAAATTACACAAAATAACGCGCAACCGACTCGTACTACAGAGTTTACTAATCGTGATTATAACTTAGGAAGAACTCAGGTTACTTCTGATTTTGAATCGGATTCCGAGTCGTAGATGATTTTAAACAGAAATTAGTTTGCTAGCAAAATAATGTAGGTACAATAGAACAGTGACGCTATCACAAATTGATTTTCCACGGGTTTGAAATCGTTTCCAAATAGCAGGTTTTAGGTATTTCGCTTAGCTCTTAGGAACGCTATACAATTTTTCAACGCGCACAATAATAAGTAAAGCTACTGATATTTTTACCCTGATTCGATGAACAATTTTAAGGTTACAACGTTACACTCCTATTTTATTTTGATTGAAGTATAAAAATATAGTGAGTCTTATCTGATGGAAAAGTCAAGAGTCTCCGTAACCGGCGAGCGTGTATGAGACAAACTATGAGAGTCGAGGAAGCCAGAGAGGTATGTAAGGAAAGAACCTGTTGGAACTCTGTACCTACCCCACAAGGGATCTGGCGTGAGGTTATAGATAGATAGAAGTATAAAAAGAAATAATGTAATTGTAATGTTAATAACTATATAAATTATTTGGAAATTAAACTTATTAGGCATTTGTTTGCTTTTTTATTTACGTATCATCTATATGTAACCCTCTCAGTTTGAGAGGAGGCCCGTGCCCAATAGTGGGGCAGTTTCTTAACAGGGCTAATTTTATTATATGTATAGCCGTCCTTTATGAAAATATTTATTTAGCTCACCCTTCTGAGGATGGATTTCTGGACTCGTTCCTGATAATGATTTCTGCATTGTAGTTGGATTTGATACGTAGACATATGATTGATCACAATATAATAGGTACAACACGCTTGAAGAATTATACACCCGTGGATGAAAGTTGAAAAGTTGTTGGGAAATTCGGTGTAGAACCGAATTTTTCAACAAGTATTCAACTTCCATCAATGTGTTGCCATCTAGTGTAAAGTATAGCCAGACAAATGAACGCATAACCACTAATGAGTACATTATCGAAAGTTTTTTAAATTGGATTATTAATGAATTTGAATGTGTTTTATAGAGCCATCTTCAGAAACAGGTTCTAAAGCTAAATTTCTTGAACGTAAAACGGCCATGCTACATCTCTATATTTTTTTTCGTTCAAGGAACAATTTATTTTGTCTGCATGAATTTGACTTTGACAGTTATATTTTAAGGTTATAGTTTATTAGGGTAAAAATTAAAATTGATTTATTCCTATAAATTGAATATAACAGTCGGTATGTTGAGACGATTAGCATATACTGTTGTCCAATCTCGTGGCATCAAACATAAAGTTAATATAAAATGGGTCAGACCTGAATACATGCCAGCTTATAAGCCTGAAAAATCTGGAGATCTGGAAGGCGTTCCGCCGATCCCTGAGACTGCCTTAGGTCAGGACTACGCACTGAGTGAGGAGATAAAGGAGTAAGTTACATAAAGTCGAGATGTTATAAAGTTTTCATGCGTAATAAAATTCCACTATTTCCTTTCCACCAACAGACAACTAGGCTTGGAGCGATTTCATCCTTATGTAGTTGATATTTCACCCATTCGTTCGGAACAGTTTGCTTTGTCATTCAAAATGGGTACTGTTCATGTATAAAGTTTCGGATCTTTAATTCAGAGTCCATAAGCTATGACTGTGATTCCGTGAACCACATCTTCGGCCCCATTGCCTCTTTCCTTCAGGTGAGATAGGGGTAAATTGCTTACCAAACCTTAATAAAAAACTTAGATACATTTGTATGTTGTGTGGTATCAGACCATGAAGCAATACAAAGAGGAGACAGCCTCAGCTAACAAGCCTTGTGATTTCATAAAAGCATTGACGTCATCATGGTGGGTGTGGCTTACCTCAGTTTGTCATTGCTACTAGCTCAATTCACACGTCTGCTCGAGTTCGCATAGCTATGAAATATTATCTATTTTTTACTATAAATAAAACCCTTAAAATGAAGTGATGTAACTTAACATGCAAAAATTACATCGATATTCTGATTATCTATCTATCTATCTATCTATAACCTCACGCCAGATCCCTTGCGGGGTAGGCAGAGAGTACAGAGTTCCAACAGGTTCTTTCCTTACATACCTCTCTGGCTTCCTCGACTCTCATAGTTTGTCTCAAACACGCTAACACGCTACATGATATTCTGATTACACAAATAATATCAGATTTCACTTGTATTTTTTCGTAAATTATTAGAAAGCTTCTATATTAAAAATGCCATCTACCATAATATAATGAACTTACAAATAACACTGATGTAGATGAACCATTTAGTTCTTACCAGCCTCCGCCAGATGGTAAATGCAAATGTGGGTTGGGCAATACATCCTCCTCACCCTGTGCCACCCTGCGCAACAACACCTTTAAATCTATAGAAAAATCTGTTTAGGCCATCTCCCCTTTATATTTGCTTTGTGTGTCTGTCAGTCTTTTTGGTCATAATAAGACAGTCTAGATTTTTCTAATACTTACATCTGTGCAACCATGTATGAAATTGTATGTTTTGTAAGCCCGCCACTCATTCCCACCATTGTAACTCCTCTATGTTAACTTAACTATGTTTAGTAAGTGTTCTTTGTACACCTACAAACCAAATTTACATATCTGTTCTACCTATGACCTGTACTAGGCTTTGTGCACTTGTCCCTCACTACCTGTCTCTATATCATTACACCAGATCCCTTGCAGGGTAGGCAGAGAGAACAGAGTTCCAGCAGGTTTGTTCTTTACAGACTGACTATGTTCACAATACTATAGTAAAAAAGTTTCTAGGTATGAACAATAGTATTGGTTTGAAGATGAGAAACCATATGCTCTAGCTGTTCAGGCGTATAGAATAAATATGGAAAAAAGAATGACAAAAGAGATATACAATGTGAAAGTGGAAGGATGTAGGTACCAGAGAAAACCTAGACTAACTTACCATGACCAAATAGACCATCTCTTACAACGTATGTATGATTAAATTATAATAATTACAGCGCACCGGAATCCGTGAAGAAGATATTCTCTGTGGGACACCTTGGCCACAAGGAATACAGCAATTTAGTTAAACAATCTTTAATAGACCGAGTGAAGAGACACCAGTATGATGTGGCGACAGCTGAAACTAAGAGTATGTATATTATAATATTATATTAAAAATAAATGAGAACTGAAATGAGTATAAATGAATAGATTAACAATGCTCTACAATTTTGTAGAGCAACGTTCGTAACTCTTTTTAACCACTTTATCTGTTGAATAACACAAAAAGATGATATATTATCAATGTCATATCAAATGCATGCAATTATAATTTCTTTCCTAAATAATATTTTATTTTATATTTAGAGAAGGGCGAGTAGGTATGAAAGATAGTATCGGTGTAAAGATGAGAAAGGGTATGCTCCGTTGGTTCGGGCATATAGAAAGAATGTCAGAAGAAAGAATGTCAGAAGAAAGAATGTCAAAACAGATATACAATGCGAAAGTGGAAAGATGTAGGTACCAGGGAAGACCTAGACTATCTTACCATGACCAAATAGACCGAGTCTTATTTGAAGGACAAGTCAAGAGTCTCCGTAACCGGCGAGCGTTTATGAGACGAACTATGAGAGTGGACGAAGCCAGAGAGGTATGTCAGGAAAGAACCTGTTGGAACTCTGTACTCTATGCCTACCCCGCAAGGGATCAGGCGTGATGATATAGATAGAAGGGCGAATTTACAAGGAACTACACTTAAAAGAATTATGTGCTGGTATTCATAGAGTTTTTTAAACACCATCACGCCTATATTCCCCAAGTGGGGGTGGCAGAGGTGTACTGTGTACACCCACTTTTCGCCAACGATGTTAGGTCCTATGTCATAGGGCACCGGGCACAATTCCAGACTCCGGAATGGTACTGGAAGTTTTTCGATAGAAAAACTACATTTGACCGATCTAGGATTTGAACCCAGGAACTTGTGATCGCAAAGCATATTATTCGCCACTAGACTAACGAGGCAGTCTAAGTAGAGTTTTTTACTAGAAAAATACTGGTTAATAGGGAATGTGTATATTTTTTTTATATTTTTATACGATAGATTACATCAATATATCATTGCAAAAAAAAATTAAGCGACAAAATGGAAACGGCAAAAAAAAAAATGTTGAAGATAGCAAACAGATAAGAGCACTTTAAACGCCTGCCATTTTGGCGCGCTTGGCGTGACGTCAAAGTCTATAATACATTGATATACATAACACTAGATCAGCAGAAACGGCGCAAATTTATGTCGGCTAAGAATAAGCCCGCAGCCAAGGTTAAAGCTTCTGTCATTTATTGGCCTGCCGGACGTCTCTCGAGTAACTTGTTTATATTGCTGTGAAGATCACTTTAACGTAAGAATTAACTTAAATAATTTAAACTAAAATTTTGTCTTTGTGTAAATCGACAACATAAAATAACAATAAAACTAACTCAATAGCAAACATCCAACAAATATGCACTTGTTGACATTTGTATTGTAGACTTTGACGTCATATTCAATCTGACCAATAGCGGGCGTGCTAGCTACTTTGAATTTCCCACTCGTTTTTTTTACTTTCAATTAATATTTTCTTAATAAAAAAGTAATGTTATTAAAAAAATATTGGTATAGACATTATTCTAATGCGATAAAGTTTGTAAAAAGAAATATTTGACCCTAATTTGAATTACACGCATTTTTCAATAGGGAATATTGATAAACATCGCCTTAAATCACTTGGATGTGAATTTTGTCATCAGCCAACATCATAATTATATAATTCTAATTTTCAGTTGCCAATCTCACTGCACAAATTCGTTGTCATCAAGCCACAATGGAGAAATATCCTAAAAACGTCAAGATGAAGGTAATCGAATTTTTCATTACTTACACTAATGTTGTGTTCCAGTAGGCTTACCACGAACATTTAAATAGTATTATTGTAATCTTACTTTGCCATAGAAGAGATGTGGATATACAAAGTTTAAAGCTTTGTCACTATCTCATGGTAAGCTAAAAAAAAAAACTTTTTCCCCAAGTGGGAGTGTCAAAAGTGTACTGTTTATGTCATCGATCAGATGTCTAGCTACACGTTCGCCGCGCGAAAAGTGGCGCCACCAAAAGGCAGGCAAAAGTGGAAAGTGCTAAAAAATTAACAGGCTTCCGCTTTTTTGCAAATACAACTTTAAAGTGATACTAGTAATGTACTCTATGTCCTAATTTATGATTAACTCAAAACTATAAATACTCATGTGGATTGGAACTTTTGAACGGGACTGTATCTTGTTATGATATATTGATGGTGAAAATGTATATTCTATTCAAATCAAACTTTACTTTGTGAACAAACCATCACTATTTTTAGATGTTCTGGTTGTGATTTTAATCTATAACAAATGTTATATGAAGGCGAGAGTATTTCCAAAGACATCGAAATATTTTTCTTATTATTATTCTTATTTTTTTAAAAACGTAGCCCTACACTAGGATTTATACCTGTGTCGTGGGTGCGTTGACAAACATGAAAATTCACAAACACAAATACCCAGACCGGAACAAATAATTGTGGATCACACAAAGATTGTTGTTGTCCCGTGCGGGAATCGAACCCGCGACTATTAGACACAGTGGGCGGAGCAGCTCAAGCTCTTAACCACTGCGCTAAATCGTCGTAAAAATACTGTTAGCAAAATATCGACGTTTTTATGTTGAGTGAAAACAAAATTACAGTATGATACGGGAGGGACTGAGGTGGTAGACGTTCAAAAGGCATAGTTGTACCGGAGTACCCTCAAAATTCTTAATTATTTTTGTTGGTCCGATCTACGCAGAATGAGCTCACGGTGTCTTGAGGTAAATCAAAAATAATACGCGATAAAATCCGAAAAAATAGTTTTATTTCATGTGTAATATTCGCGTAAATCTAAGAACTCAGGGTCTATGATACTTTAGGATAATGTTTCTTTGTTTATTTTAAAAATGTGGGGCTACCCACACTAGGAATTATTCCTGTGTCGTGGGTGTGTTTAGCTTAGGTTGCCAGTGGGCTCCGACTCAAGCTCTTAACCACTGGAACAAGCCGTCTATTGCTGTTTATAATATTGCTGTTTATAATACAGATAACTTCATTACTTAATTGCTAAGCTTTACCAAGTATGTCAACCCATTAACTTTGGGGACATCAAAAGCGAGGTGCAACCTTTGGAGCGATGGAGTATCCCTTTCAAATCCTTTTGTACCACCTGCTGAGAATCTACCACCTGGACATGAATTAGCATGGCCGGTCTGGAAGTCTTTAAATAGACTTCGGATTCGGGTCAGCCAGGACAAGGAAAACATGTTCTCGTGGGGACTCGCAAATAATACCAATCTGAAGTTTGTGCGGTGTTATCCAAACGACGGCCCACCTTAGATCGTGCTCTGCAAGCCCCAACACATGCACGCGGCAGGATTTGATGAATACCACCGACAATGCGGTCGAAGTGGCTGCGTTCTGGGCCGCTTCCATATAGATTCGGCATGTCTACCATCGAAACTACAATAAGAAGAATTTCTAAGTATTGCCAATGGCTGTAAAAAACTAATAAGTTCAAAATACTTAATAATATTAAGACCTTTTATGTGCTCATAGCGCAGGCGCTCGTAGCGCTGTGCGACCGCGGTGTTCTTGCCGATCACCAAGGTTAAGCAGCGCTTGACTCGGTCGGCCTGAGATGGGTAACCGTTTGTGGCATTTTCATATCCGAGCGTCTCCGTGCTTCGGAAGGCACGTTAAGCCGTTGGTCTCGGTTACCACTTAATGTGGTAGTCGTTAAGCCGAGTTGGACGCCTTAAAGGCGGCTTGATAAGTCCAACAGCGGGTGGCCACAAACCTGCCTCCACCAATCCGCACTTGGTCCGCGTGGTGGAGTATGACCTAATCTCTCTCACCTCGATTTGTGAGAGAAGGCCTTTGCCCAGCAGTGGGCAGTATAGGCTGATATTATTATTATTATATGTGCTCATTGTCCGCAAATTAAAATTGCGATATGTACAACATTTTTTTAATCACATTTTTGTGTTGACAGCAATTGGTTCAAGAGTTGATCGACAGAAGGAAAAAGTTGCTTAAGTTCTTGCGGCAGTATGACTACAAGAAATTCGAATGGCTCTTGGAGAAACTGAATATTGAATACAAGGGACACCCGGCGTGAGTATACACATCCACACCTGTACACACCACGTAAATACGAAGGGGAGAAGCCGTTATATTAAGCGTGGCACTGTGCGGGGTGGCACAGGCCGAGAGAGACGTTATGCCCCACCCACATATGTATTGGCCATCTGGCGGAGAATGATAAAAACTAAACGGTTCGCTCATGTCAAATTTACTTGTAAGTTCCATTATATTACGTTAGATGGCATTTGTAATAAAAGTAACCTAAAAAATCCGAAAAAAATATTTACATGTGAAATGTGATACCGTTTGTGTTACCAGAATGTCGATCCAAATAATTTATGCATACTCCACTTCATTTCAAGGGTTTTATTTTTAATACTAAACTTAGTGAAAATAAGTTCAAAACTTCAATTCAATAGAAGATTATTTAAAAGATAAAAATGCTTGGATAGATGCTATTCCAGCTCCACTTGAGTCATGACAACCTATTCAACTGTTGTTAGTTAACATTTCCTCTCTTCCTTCTATTAATTTAACGCAATGTGTATTTTTTTTGTAAATGAGGGAACCATGTAGCCAATCTCATAAATAGTATTATTCGCTTTTTTAACTTTGACTCACCTGATGACCAACCTACATTGTTCTCCCATACCCCACAACAGAAAGTAGATGAAAAAGTTTGTAATTTCTTATTTTAAAAGAGTAACCGTGGAGTTTCTTGCCCTTCCTCTCCACAGGAATGACATTCCGAAGTGGCGGTAGAGTCTTTGTTACTTTTCTGACGATTCATAAATACTGTAATGGTTTACATGAATAAAAAATATTCTGATTCTGAATAAACATACACAGACATAATAATATTAAATAGCTATGCGAACTCAATAGTGTTTATGGAGTGAGTAGCAATTTGAGGTAGGCCATGCCCGCCACGGTGACGTCAAGGCTTCGTGGAATTCTTAAGGCTTGCTAGCTTAGGTTACTCCTCTTCGTATTTGTTTCATGGAAATGATCATGTATGTGACTTGTAAAATGTCACGCCCGCATATTATGCAGCTTTCTTTTAGCGTTGACGATAGCTTTATCCTGCAATGTACGTGTTTCGGCTGTACCATTAATTATAATAATCAATCAATCAATCAATCAGCCTATCGTAGTCCACTGCTGGACATAGGCCTGTCCTAACACGCGCCATTGCACACGGTCCTCCGCTTTCCGCATCCAGTCTGTCCCATCGACCATTTTGAGGTCGTCGGTCCATCTAGCTGGGGGCCGTCCTACCTGAAGCTGTAATAATAAAAACGATTATTTTGCAACGCACAATACAGAGATATGATTAAATATTACACGGTGCAAGTACATGATGGCATAAGTAAATATGGTAAGTACCTTTTAAAAGAGGCGGAACAACTTAAAGTGCATTACAAAATAGGTTCTAACTCAGCGCTGATCTTCCGTTAGTACCTTTTTGCAGGACCGTTGACGTCACGGCGTCACACATTATTATTTAGATTTACACAAAAGACAAATAATAGAGAAAAAAAATTTAATAGCGAAAGAAAAAGGTAATTTTTAACCTAAGTCAGCTACTATAATTTGTAATAGAAGTTTTAATTCGACAAACTTAGAAAAACTTGTCTAGTTATAGTATGACTAGTAGTTTCAGTCCGTTTGTCGATAACAGTGTCAGGTCTAACCATACGGCCAAACCAACGAGTCCAGCCGCGTCCGCGATGGCGATTAGTTCCTGCAGTAGTATATGGTATGGACGTGTTCACTTCAACGCGTCCTCTAGTGCGGTGAAGCTGTAAAGGCCCCGGGGCCAACAGCGTAGATCATTCACACACACAAACACCAACGCGTCCTGCGTCCTGCATGCGCGATCTTATGGAGACACTGATTGCCACCGTGAACGCTTCTGGACGCGTTGGTTTCGCCATACCTTAACAATAATTTCAATACCTATGCTCCAATCATAATAAACATCTTCGCTCTTCTAATAATTGTCTTCTTCAGTGTCCCTCTCACCGTACTGATTTCATTTCCTCTTTCTATCTATCCTTCTGTGGAATGCATTGCTTCAGGATCTCAGGATGGCTACCAATCGCCTCTCTTTAAAAAAATACTGCAGGACTATCTGTTCAACAAAATGTTGGCGGATTCTTCTAATCGCTAGTTGTTTCATGTCGCTATGTCACACTGTCTGTTTCATATATAGTATATTTATATGTATTGTTACGTTTTCGGGGTAATTAAATGCCGAATAACGTGCGAAGTACTTTATTAGGCGATGTACATACAAAACAGTACGTCGTATGCAAATACACACGCGAACTAATCACACACTAGCACTACTCTCGTTAGTACCCAAATACTGCTTCCGAATCGCTGAGTCACTCGTAGTATCCGTATATCGTTGCTTAAGTTGCCGGTGTATTCCACTTAGATCGCTTGTTCTCCGATTTGATCACTATCGCTTCCGAGAAGAGACTGTGTCCGTCCCCGCGCTCTGTGTTCCTTTTATACTCGTATAAAAGTTCTAGAACGGACGCGAACCCTCTAAGTACGTCGAACAATAGCCGGCGCGGCCCACAAAGCGGTATTATTATTACATACTTATTTTTACGGGAACGAATAGTTACTTGTATACCGCGACCGCGCGCCGGCTATAATTAAAGGGGTGGGACCTTCTAGACGTTTCGCCACTTAAGCGCGGATTCTAGATCTTACTAGTCAGATCACCGGGGGACCTGAGGGTGTGTCGGTGTGCCGATTCTAAAACGCATGTTTTAGAATCGGCATCCCCGATAAATAGTTTTCAAGATATCGGGGTATGTTCGGGTCGTAACAGTATGTAATATACTTATATGTATAATAATATGGTATTTATATATAACTGTCTCGTCTGCCTCGTTGGTCTAGTGGCAAAGCGCATCGCTTTGTGATCACGAGGTCCTGGGTTCAAATCCTAGGTCGGACAAGTGTAGTTTTTCTAACGAAAACTTCCCAGTACGAGTCCGGAGTCTGGAATTGTGCCCGGTATATGGCAATAGACTCGCCCCCTATTACATGGGACCTAACATCGTCGGCAAAACGTGGGTGTACTCAGTACACCTCTGCCACCCCCGCTTTGGGAATATAGGCGTGACGGTGTTATATATAACTGATTTTGTTGTATGTATGTAATTAGTTTAAGTTTTGAATTATTTTAGTTTCTTTAATTTTCGACCCAACTCTCGGTAATTTTTCCCACCTACCACAGCTATTACCACACCACCTCAAGGTAGACTGGCAGAAAATACCTCAGGCATTAAGTCCGCCTTTGTACTTAAGTGCATAAGGAAAAAATAAATAAATAAATCATCCAGGTGACCCCATAAGTCAGTCAAGCCGTTAATGAAGAGTAGAATTACGAACATACGCACCCCGGAATTTTATATTCATCACATTTTCAGATCTTTCCACAAGTTATCTCGCAAGGAATCCCTACGCAAATTAACCAAGATGCATTGCCAAGACATTCGCAACCAGAAATTAGATGACTATAGATACCTTCTTGAGAGTCAACAGGGTCCGTTCCTCACTCAGAAGCTCGAAGCCCTCAAGTTCATAAGAAGCGAGCAGCTGGAATTGCAGCTGCCTATAACCGTTACAGAGCAAGATATAAACAAAGTGGAGAAGCAGTTGGGACAGTGGAAGATTAAGGATGAGATCAAGCAAGAAGCGTTGAAAAAGAAAAGGAATATCTTGTTGGATACAGAGTGAATGTGTTCTGAAATATATTGTAGTTGAATGTTCTTTTTTGTTTTATTTTAAGGGTTGAAATCATTTTATGAACTTTATAGGAGAGGGATTTAGAATCTGAAAATTAGGACAAAATAATTAAAGAGAACTATGGTAAAGGTACTAAAGCTATTTAATCTCTCATATGCCGGGACCCGGAAAATGAAATGTGCGCTGGATGCCGCGCGAAATAATACATTAGCGTCCTGTTTTGCGCGGTTGTTTTCCATTAAAATTCGTGGTTATATGCCACTTATTTATGAAAAAAATGGCTAGAACAATTTTTCGCAATTAATTGTATATTACGGTAAATTTATAGTGAAACGTTTGAAAACAATATCCCTAAGGCAAACTAAGCACGTGCCTAGGACCGCGAGGTTATAAGGAAGTTTTCAAACGAAGAAAAAATAATTCTATCTATCTATATCATCACGCCAGATCCCTTACGGGGTAGGCAGAGAGTAGAGTTCCAACAGGCTCTTTTCTTACATGCCTCTCTGGCTTCCTCTACTCTCATAGTTCGTCTCATACACACTCGCCGGTTACGGAGACTCTTGACTTGCCCTTCAGATTAGACGGTCTATTTGGTCATGGTAAGATAGTCTAGGTCTTCCCCGGTACCTACATACGTAGAACGTAGTTTTATATTATCAAAACTGGTAGACAAATAAAACAAAATAAATTGGTACCTAATTACACATATCTGGGTTTGTCGGGATTTCCTCCTATATGGAAAAATTATGCACTAAAAATGCTTTCAAAAAAACTCCGGTATTTTTAGTAATTACCGGTGAAAAACCGGTTCATGTGTTAACCGGTAAATCACCGGTTTTTATAGAACTGGTTCACATCACTAGTTGCTACAACAGCAGCTGTAGTTGACGTTACTACTAGTAGAAAATGCCAACTCTAACTTGGAGTAACCTCTACCACACATGTAGTAACGCCAACTACAGTCATCAATGTTTAGTACTATAGTACCAGTTAAAATTTGTAATATATGGCCAATAGAGTGGCGCCGATGAGGTGCTTGCCTAGGGCGCTCTGGACATTTAATCCGCCTCTGGTTGCGTAGATCTACGTTTCGGCATACGAGAGGTTAAATCATGGTTAATATCAGCCTATACTGCCCACTGCTGGACAAAGGCCTCTCACTAATCGAGGTGAGAGAAGTCACATTCCACCATGCGGACCCAGTGCGGATTGGTGGAGGCAGGTTTGTGGCCACCGGCTTTTGGAACTTATCAAGCCGCCTTTAAGGCTTCCAACTCGGCTTAACGACTACCACATTAAGTGGTAGCCGGGACCAACGGCTTAACGTGCCTTCGGAAGCATGGGGACGCTTGTATTTGAAAATGCCACAAACGGTCACCCATCTCGGACCGACCGAGTCGAACGCTGCTTAACCTTGGTAATCGGTAAGAACACCGCGGTCACACAGCGCTACGAGCGCTTACTCATGGTTACTTCTTTGGATCTCATTAAAACCCACAGATAATGCTTGGTACCCCAAAGTAGCGCGACGGCTTTCTGCCTCACGGCATCGAGTATCCGGGAAAAGTACTGAATACAAAAATTCTCCCAGGAGTTAGATGCTAGTGTAGTATCTACAGTTACTGTTTAAAAGAGAATACATGAGAAATGACAGAGCCAAAATTATATTTAAACCATTTTATTAATAAGTACAAGTTACATACAAAAAAACTTAAAACAACGTTTTATAATCATGATACAAAAATATAAAGCGTATCGTATGAATCAGTCGAATTTGGACGGATCGTATTTTACATTACATTAGAGTAATTAATATACTTCACACGATAGAAAGGGCATTTCTGACGTCTAATCAAGTCTTTTCTAATGTTTGTCTTAGGATCTCCCAAGGTTTTGTACAGAGTTGGATATTTCAACCTTTGTAAATAATTACAAAATCATATTGTTGCTCCAAGTTCAAAAATCATGTTAAAAAGTTTTATCAGGAGACTAACTGAATACAGTACTCAGAAACTGTTTACAGTTATCAGAAACAGCAACTTGACGGACGATTTAGCGCAGTGGTTAAGAGCTAAGTCGCTCTGCCCACTGTGTCTAATGGTCGCAGGTTCGATTCCCGCACGGGACAAATCTTTGTGTGATCCACAATTATTAGTTCGGGTGTGGGTACTTGTGTATGTGAATTTTCATGTTTGTAAACGCCCCCACGACACAGGAATAAATTCTAGTGTGGGGCTACGTTAAAAAAAACTGTTTACATTTCTCAGAAACTGTTTACAGTTCTTGGAAATTGTTTACAGTTCTTCTAAATCTGTTTACAGTTCTTATAAATCTGTTTACAGTTCTTATAAATCTGTTTACAGTACTCAAAAACTGTTTACAGTACTGTAACTGTCCTGTCCCGAAAAATGGTGTGTTTACAGTTCGACTAACATATTTTAAATAATTGTCGATTGTGTAAGATGTTTATTTATAATATCAACCTATACTGCCCACTGCTGGGCAAAGGCCTTCTCTCACAAATCGAGGTGAGAGAGATTAGGTCATACTCCACCACGCGGACCCAGTGCGGATTGGTAGAGGCAGGTTTGTGGCCACCCGCTGTTGGACTTATCAAGCCGCCTTTAAGGCTTCCAACTCGATGTTTATTTAGACGGCCCGAAAAACCTTTCTATCGTATATTCACCAAAAAATAATAGCAAGTATACATAACAAGTAAGTTTAACCCATTGTCCTAGCTGAGCGACAAAAACGACATCTCTACGCGGTGCGGTGCAAACTCAATAATTGTCAATAATGTGGCGATGTCGCCTATGACAATACGGCGCCGCAATTACTTTCGCACTGCTTTTCGCTCATCTAGGACAACGTATAATTCTAAATTAGGGAAGACGAAGCTTATAAACTATAATTTACATAAAAAGTATGGCTGTATCGAAGGCAAGTTAATTGTAGAAAACAATTTGTTCATTTTTCACACACTCATAATACATTATGTCCAAGCCATCTGGTTAAAATAGGTGAAACACTAGCTAGTTAAGTAAACGGCGGCTTTTAGTTAAATGTCTACGGACGATTTCGCGCAGTGGATAAGAGCCTAAGCCGCTCCGCCCCCTGTTGAATGGTCGCGGGGTTGATTCCCGAAAGGGACAAATCTTTGTTTGACGTACAATTATTTGTTTCGGTCGGGGTATTTGTGTATGTGACCTTTCATGTTTGTAAACGCATCTACGACATAGGAATAAATCCTAGTGGGGCTACGTTTTTTCTGAATATTTATATATGTCGGCTCGGTATTATATCAGCCTATACTGCTGGGCAAAGGCCTTCTCTCACAAATCGAGGTGAGAGAGATTAGGTCATATTCCACCACGCGGACCCAGTGCGGATTGGTGGAGGCAGGCTTGTGGCCACCCGCTGTCGGAACTTATCAAGCTGCCTTTAAGGCTTCCAACTCGGCTTAACGACAACCACATTAAGTGGTAACCGGAACCAACGGCTTAACGTGCTTTCCGAAGCACGGAGACGTTCGAATATGAAATGCCACAAACGGTCACCCATCTCAGGCCGACCAAGTCGAACGCTGCTTAACCTTGGTGATCGGTAAGAACACCGCGGTCGCACAACGCTACGAGCGCCTCACGTCTCACGTACGAGCGGCTCGGTATTATCTGTGGCAAATAGTGCACGAGTCGTCCGGTAGTCAGCGTTACGGCCGCGTGCTGATGGAATGCGAGTGTCAACGGGATTCTAAATAAGGAATCTGGACACAAAATGGAGGACGATGTGATGCATGGCGTTGGAAAAGGGTTTCGTACTGGCGGATAGTCTCGCCCTGTTGATAATTCAATTGTTGATATCGTGGGGATAAGTTATGTGATTAAATAACTGACGGATAATTATTGTGTTTAGCTATTTGGAAATCTAACCCTACCCATGTCTGAGTGTGAGGGTTGAGCTCTCACGTTAGTAAGTTTGGCACCATCTGACGACATATATTTAAATATTAAGGAAGAGTTACGTGGGTAGTGGTCGCGGGCGGCGCTAGAGGGCGGTGGTGTGCGGCGCGCGCGCGTACGCCGTGGGAATGAACCCGGAGCGGCGGCACTTGGGCGCGTGCGCCCACAGCCAGCCCTCCACCGTCTGCTGCGTGAGGTCCGCGTACACCCACTCGCCGCGCTTCACCGACAGGTCGTCCGGCGCCTGCGCCTGCTCACACCACACGCGATCATCATTACATTATTAAATATTCTATCTATATCCCATTTACATCCAAAAGTAAGTGAACATTGTAAATATATGCCAAGGGATCCTACAAAAATACTCGCAGAGACGTGAATAAGCGCATTTCACAAAAAAAACATGTATGACATTTCAAATACACAATCATATTTCGAAAAATCCGAACGCGACTCAACTCGTGGCTACTGGAAAAAAGCTACTATACGAGAGTTCCCGCCTACCACGCGAGGAATCTGGCGTGATGATGTAAATAGAGATAGATTATTCCAAGGTCGTGGGTAAGAATTACATACATTTACATGAGGACAATAAAATGATTGTAATTCACACCAAAAAATATTCTATACGTAAATTCAAGTTGGAGACCCATATTTATTTAACTAATTCATGAATTTTACCTCGTCACACCTATATTACCCAAGCGGGGGTGGCAGAGATGTACTTTATTGACCCATGAGACAAAGTTCGACTCAACTCTTTGTTAGTAATGCCAATTTTAGATAGTAAATTGGTCGACTTCTAAATTAAGATCTAACATTTCAATCATGGGCAACTATTATCACCAATTAATATATAGCTGGAAAATAGAAGCTGAAATAAACAAAATCTTTAAATACTTCACTTTTATAATTAGTCAGTTAATGATAGAAAACATTTTACACATAAAATTAAACTACTTATATTTTTTTATAGTCGAAACCCAAAAGTTTGTAAATAAACCGCAATTAAATTCGGCAAAAAATAGTAATTTTATATCATTACTACGTATGTAAAGTACGTTTCACGTACCTTTACCCTTCGACATTAGGTTGGTAGTACTGTTTGTCAGTGTAGATCGCTAGTGCCATTGTTTTTGTTTATTTCCTAAATAATAATTATTATTTTAACGGCGTAATCATGTCTAAGACTTTGAGAGAAGGTAAAGAAATAGTGTTCAGGATAGGAAAATTCCGTGAGCGTAAAAACCCCGAATAAAAGTGCTTTTAATTTTGTTATAGCAATTATGATGACAGTTTGCCGCCATGTTAGGTAGGTAAAATAATGTTACCAGGGTCCATATTTCTGTTGACTGTTTTTAAAGATAATATATTGTAGTATTAAAATCATAGGAAATTATTTACGTTTTTAATTCAATGTTACTGTTGCAAATTTACTGGTATTACCCTAAGATACTTACCCTTATAAAAGATCCTGTTGAATTCTGTACTCTCTACATATCCTGCAAGGTACCTGGCGTGATTTATCTATCTATATCATCACGCCAGTTCCCTTGCGGGGTAGGCATACAGTACAGAGTTCCAACAGGTTCTTTCCTTACAGACCTCTGCAGCTTCCTCCACTCTCATAGTTCGTCTCATACACGCTCGCTGGTTACGGAGACTTGACTTGCCCTTCAGGTAAGACACGGTCTATTCACGGTCTGGCGTGATGATATATATAACTCTATTTCTGGAGTTATCTAGAATGGTTAAATATAATGGATTAGTGTGATAGATATGTTTTATTTTCGATTTTTAACCTATTTCCCCTTTATTCAGAGTACATGCTTTTATATTCAAACTCAAATAATTTATTTTGTATAAACCCTGCGGGGGCGCTTACAAATAGTCAATTTACATTAATTTTTAAATCTAATTTAACTACTAATCCACTACCGGATCAGAACGCGGTCTCCACTGAGAAGATCCCGTAAAGAAACTCAGCGGGATTGTCTTTTTTATTTAATTCCCTTTCTCCATTTCCTTTCTATTTTTTTATAATCATATTGTGTAGATACAATGTTTAGGTTACAATTAAATAGTTTAAGATCTAGCTTCAGTGTGATGCCGTACCATCGAGATATGAGGCTAATGGTGTTATTTATAACGAGTGTCTAAAGCAGGAATTCCCAAAGTGGTCCCTGGGAAACCGATATCAACCCCTTGGGGTCTTGGGGTTTCCCATGGGTCACTAAACGAAAACTGATTTTGGGGGTCATCGAGGTTTAAAAATTGACCCCTACTAATTAAAACAAGTTCTTATTTGAAACTTTCAAGATAATGTTTAAGTTGTGTTACGAGTACCAACTTGTTATAAGAATGACTAACAATTTAGTAGGAAGTATCATTGTTGTTCTTTACTCACTTAACCAACCGCAAAAATTTTAAATTGGTAGTTATTTCGTATTAATAGGAATAAAACTAGATATAGGATTTTTAAAGTAATTCGGCTATGGGGGGTCTGAGGCATCAGTTCATTATAGAAAAAGGGTCTCTTGCGCATAATAGGTTGGGAATCCCTGGTCTAAAGGATTTCAGATTTCACACAAGCAGCACCCATTCACGAGTATGACTACTGGAACAGCCATCACTCCCCTTGGTCATATTGAAGGGAAGGGAGTGACCCACGCCAGATAGCCACCGCCAGCAAAGACATTATAGTGAGCATGACCAAACCAGAACCCGTCAGAATAGGTCAGATTGTATCTACAAAGCAGCAATACTCCAAGCTCGTCAGGCACAACACGCTACGATTTATTCATTGGCAGCACCAAATTCAGTCGTACCAACCTAACGCCGAAGGGTAGTGATACGTGCAAAGCATTTTAAGTACGTGCTTCATCCTACAATAATAGGTTTTCGATTGAAGAAATAGATACGTACCTTATAATCGTACAGCATGACTAGTTCTGTGCCGTGGTACCGTCCGTCGTTGTCCTGCGGCGTGGTGTTGTTCATGTTGTTGGTGATCAACGAGTTGTTGGGGGTGGTCGGTGGCGGCGACAATACGGGTTGCGAGTTGTCTGGTTGCGTTGCTGTAGAATAAGGTTTCATTGAAATAAAAATTGGCGCAGTGGTTAAGAGCTTAAGTAGCTCCGCCCGGGTCGAAAAGTCGCGGGTTCGATCCCGCACGGGACAAATCTTTATGTGATCCATAATTATTTTTTTCGGTCTGGGTATTTGTGTATGTGAATTCTTATGTTTGTAAATGTACCCCCGACACAGGAATAAATCCTAGTGTGGGGCTAAGTTAATTTAAAAAAGAGAACAATCGATGATTCTTTGTAAGCTTGCGGAAATATTTTGAACTGTGGTTGAAACAGACCAGAATACATTTTATAAAAAAACAACTGGTATATTTTGACTTATCTAGCTCCACACTAGAAATTATGCTTATTTCGTGGGTGCCGGGTGCGTTTACGAAATTCACATATACAAAAACCCACACCGAAAGAAATATGTGGGGGTCACATAAAGACTTGTACCGTGGGGTCAGGATCGAACCTGTGACTACTCCATAGAGTGGGCAGAGCAGGTTAAGCTCTTGACCACTGGACCATTTTTCATTAATAATATTAGCCCTGTTAAGAAACTGTCCCACCGTTGGGCACGGGCCTCCTCTCAAACTGAGAGGGTTGTCATTAGCCGTTCGTCATTTAGCTGGATTGTCTAATTGTAGGCGTTCGCAGCGCTACGAGGCTGCGGTATTTTAACGATCAAAAAAGCTAAGCAGCGGCTCGGTCAGTCTGAGATGGTAACCATAAGTGGTATTTTCATATTCGATGATGATGATTTGATGTATGTCCATTCCAATCAAACTTTAAAACTTTTTTCTTTCAACATAAAAACCTATGATTTCTTGCTAACAGCATTTTCATTGTCGATGTCGATGTCTTCAGTAATACCGTCGCCTTCAAATTACACTAGTTATAGATTGCAATCACTACGGATATATTTAAAAATGGTGATGGTTTGTTTAAAAACTTTTAAAGTGGATTGAAATATATTTTAATTGTTTTCTGCATAGGCCGCTCCGCTCACTGGATCGATCGATTAGATATCCACACAGGACAAATCTGTGTGACCCACAAATGTTTGTAGCAGTATTGGAGTTTGTGTATGTGAAATTCATGTTTGTAAAACCACCCACAAAACAGGAATCTTTAAACAAAAGTAGCCCAACTACCAGAGAGTGTGGTGTGTGAAAGATGTTTTTTAAAGATAAGATAATACGGACGATTTGGTGCAGTGGTTAAGAGCTTCAGACACACCACCCACTGAGTCGCGAGTTCGATTCCCGCACGGGACAAATCTTTGTGTGACCCACAATTATTTGTTTCGGTCTGGGTATTTGTGTAAATTGTCAAGTTTGTAAACGCACCTACTACACAGAAATGTCCTACCCAGGGGCTACTATTTTTAAGAAAATAAAAGTGAAGCTGATAATTTTTTCTATAAACTATTAAATTAATGTGTTATTAGGTATTCAGTAATTCATGGGGCATTAAAAAAATCAGTTTGTTTTTACTATGATTCTATGAAATAGAAATAATTTACCTTGCACTACCGCTGGGTATACGAAGCCAGAAGGAATGAAGCCTTCTTGTCCGTCACTCCTTACTATCCAATACCAGTCCGGGTCTTCTCTGTTTAGAACTGAAATCAAAAGTAATATTATATTACAGACATCTTAAAGTACCTACATATCGTCGTTGTCAAATGAATATAGGAACATTATTTTATTCAATTATCTCAAATATTGAATAGAAACATTTTCCCATAAATTTTTATATGAAGCAGATTTTTTAAGCATATTTTTTTTACAGGCGACAGTTCGGCGTATATTGCTTAGACTCACATAGCAGCCGTTTTATAGGAAAATTTGATTAGTAAACTAGTCATAATATTCAAAATGTCTGTGTGTATGTGCTTATATTTATTTGACAACGACGATATTCTATTTTTTGCTTAATTAGTGTGCAGACCAAAACATAGTAGTGAAAACAATTTAGGAGATTTTCAATTTTGTTTACAGCAAATAAAATTGATGCTTAAACTCCTTATCTTAAATTATTGTTTAGGTATTCCTAGTAATTATTGTATAATATATTTATAAATTATTATGCCTGCTCTCCGACTGCTGGGCAAAGGTCTCCCTCCACTTTTCCCACTCTCCTCTGTAAGTTGCTATGTCAAGTCACTCTCTTAAAAAATCATCCCGCCATCTTATTAAAAAGTCATGTTTTATCTATTTGTTGTATTGAATACCCAATGGTTAATATTCCACCAATATTAATCAGATTTTTGGTAATGGAAATAAAATGACTTAAAATATTATTTTTTTTACATTTCCACCACTACATAGCCTACTTTTTTATTATATGGCACACTGCACTTCACCTATTTAGCCAATAAGTAAAAAAAAATGAATATACATTACGTCGTGGCATTATGTGACGAACTCGCCCCGTTCCACGTCCACATCGTTCTCGTCCCGCGCCGTAAATGTATATAGGTCTATGTATCTCCAAGAAGGGTCCTTGCCAAATGAACACAGGTTCTAGTAATTTAAAGTGAATCACCTGTGACGAATTCGCCCCGTTCCACGTCCACATCGTTCTCGTCCCGCGCCGTGAACGTGTATAGCACTACGTATCTCCCAGACGGATCCTTGCTGAAGGGACACGCCTCGCCTTCGCTGCCTAATTCCGAATGCCCGTCGTTTGTCACACCATCTGATACTGAGAGCCTGGAGAATATTGAAACATTGAGACTAAATAAATAAATATTGGTTCCTGAACATTGAAAATATTGTGCTGAGCGACCGTGTCCCAACAGCGTAGAAGAAAGCTTGTAGGTATAAAGGTAGAAATGAAATTATTTGTGTAAAGCGGAAAAAGGGTATGTTCTGGTGGTTTGGACAAATGTGTAGAAAAACATGACAAAACAGATATCCAAAGGATGTATATACCAGGGAAGAACTAGCGCCCTATACGCCCATGATAAGACAAGTCAAAGCTGTTGCTCCTCGAGGCAACATTAAGCTTATTTAACGTCCCTTTGTCCTTTCGGCTGGAGTAATTGTTTTTTTTTTAAACGTAGCTCCACACTAGGATTTATTCCTGTGTCGTGGGTGCGTTTACAAACATGAAAAGTCACATACACAAATACCCAGACCGGAACAAATAATTGTGGATCACACAAAGATTTGTCCCGTGCGGGAATCGAACCCGCGACTATTAGCCACAGTGGGCGGAGCGGCTTAAGCTCTTAACCACTGCGCTAAATCGTCCGTCGTTATTGCTCGCTCGGCTCGGTGAAGTTACAAAGCCCTTTGGGCAACAGCATAAATCACACCAAAAATTGTATAAGATCTTACTGCGACACATCTCGATGCGCAAGGTCTGCAGGCGATCGACTCCTGGGCAGCTTCTTCTTGAGGTCGTGCGGTTCACACGGCGCGCAGTACGAGTGAGGGATAAACCCTTCCCGCCGGGATTCTGCCACGATGACGTACACCCAGTCGTTCTCCCGGTACAACACATTCACAATCTGACCGCGTTTGACCTGTTTAAAAATTAAATTATTTTCTTTTAATATGATGTTTTAAAGAAAAAAAGAAAGAACTAAAGTGGAAGATGGATTCCGTAAGATCTGGCCAAGATTGGCTCAGAATAGTAATATATGCCGTAAGAGGGAGGGGGCTTATGCCCTGAAAGTGATGATGATGATACTGTTTTTTAAGAATCTTCAATTTAAATGTTTTTTTTTCATTAATAATTAATCATCCTTTCCATGACCATGGGTGCTGCAAAGCACTCAGAACGTCGGGAACTTAAAAATAAAAAAAAGCGATCAAAAATAAAATCTGAAAAAAAGTTTTATTTCATGAGTATGCGTTTCGTATGAGCATGAGTTTCGGCGAGCGTATATGAGAGGAACTATGAGAGTGGAGGAAGCCAATGAGGTATATCAGTAAAGAACCTGTTGGAACTCTTTACTCTCTGCCTACCACGCAAGAAATAAATAAAAAAGATGTCACACAGTCATATGACTTCAAACATCTTTGTTGTCTCCTATTTTATATGAGAAATAACAGGAATATTATTACTTTTGTACATAACAAAAAAATGTCATGGCTAATACATCAAGCTAAGAGTATTGGATTATTTTATGATAATGGAAACTAAAAAAAAATGTCATGGCTAATACATCAAGCTAAGAGTATTGGATTATTTTATGATAATGGAAACTAAAGTGTGCCATTTCATTAAGTTTTTTTACTTTAAATAACTGGGTAAGACATAAATATGTAACAATCGCTATACATAGCTACAAAGCTGTGGCTATATACCAATAGATGCTGCTAATAATCCGCCATGTGTCTAGAATGCGGTATGAGTGTTCACATGACGCGTTGCATATATACAAGCCGCCTCCAAGAACTCTTTGGGGGAGTGGCAGGCCCCGCCAGAAAATACCTGTCTGGCTGGAAGATCTTCCCTTTGACAAAATCCTGCCACAAGTTTATTAGTTGTACTAGATTATGAATCACAAACAAATGACAACCAAAAATAGCTGTATTCGTCTACTTACGCATCTACAACTACTCAAACCTAGCAACTGATGAAATTAGTTTGAAATTATTAATGACCTCAGTTCTTTCTAGAACAACCAAATCTTATTAATAGACTTCAAAAAAGGAGAAGGTCGACAATTCGTCTGTGTTTTTTTTTATAATGTCTTCATTTATGAACTGATTATGATGATTCTATTTGCGTTGGGTTTAGTATAGTTTTGAAATCGTCCCATTTTAATGAAATCGGTATTGAACTTTGGAATTTGAAGATACATCAGGGGACTCCTTAACGGCGAACAACACGCATGTATAGATTCCGTTATTATGGTTATGATACCAATCCTGTAGGTACCTTACTGTACAACTCAGCAAAATAATATAATATAGGTATATAAATATTAATAAATAATTCACTTGTCACTTAAAATTGTAAAATTAAATGAAAAAAAAACCAGCTTCAAAAAGCAAAAAATAAATAATTGAGCTTGGACTTTTTTTTTCAAAAGATTTTTATTTTACAATTTTAAGTGACAAGTGAATTATTTAATAATATTTATATACCTATATTATATTATTTTGCTGAGTTGTAGGTTATAGAACGTGAACGTGAAGGTTACAGAAGCTCATCCAGCACAATATCAGTCAACCTTGTTATTGTTTAAGGTTGTTTTTGATGATAAAATAAAGTGTATCCCACCTCTAGTTCATCATCAACACACGGTGCGAAGTCATGGAGCACCACCATCTTGGAATCAGGACTGAGGCCATGCTCCTTCTCGATGCCGACCCTTACAAGGGTCTCTATGCTCGCAGACCCGGTTATCCGGCCCATGCCTGGGCTGAGGCCAGAGGCAGGGCGAGATAGGTCCTTGTCAGAATCTCCACTGCTCGCTGTAATAGGAAATATCAATATATACATGGTACATGGTTTTTTACATGAAAAAAAACGAACACTAGGAATTATTCCCGAGGAGGTCCGTTTACATTAAATTGACATTTAAAACATCCTAACTTAAACAGATATTTGTGAGTCACCCAAAGACTAGTCCATGCAGGCATCAAACCCACAATTACTCAACTCAGTGGGCAGAGCAGCTTAAGCTAGTAATCACTGAAACAAGCCACCTGTCTCCCAACTTCTCTGGCAAGGTTTTATTTCTTGTTCTGCCTTTTTATGACATAACTACTAAAACAAATGGATTCAACAGATATATGCCTGTGCATGTTAAATATTATAATGATTTATGAATGAATTTTAGAATAAACACCCTCAAGTTCAATGAGCTTTTATTTCATAGAATACAAGCAATATACCAGATTCTGAAGAAGATACATTGGTAAGTACTGAAAGTTGCAAAAAACATAAATCGATAAACATTTTTGCAAATAAATAATATATAAATGTTTATCTGTAAATCTCATTATTGTTGATCCCACGGCCAAGGGTATCAGTCGGAAAGGTGGTTTGTCAGGTGAAACAAGATAAAATTACTAGTTTTATATACTTATAATGATGTAGAAAGTTAGAGGTCATTGACTTGAAAAGTTCGTAACGAAAGCTCAAACACTTACATTTCTTCTTCTTCCCCCTTCTAATCCTGACTGGGCAGAGAAACGCCATGTGGTATTCTTACATTAGCACGTAATTAACTTAAAAAGCGTTAATGTATCCAGATAAATAAAAGTTTTACAAGTCTATTAAAATTTTCACACGGTTTCGTAAATGTCAAAAAGTTCACAAAACAACTTTTTTTAGCAACGTTTAGTTTCTGCGCCGTGTCAGAGCAGTCGATCGCCGTAACACGTCAAAATATACGTTTTGTTTAAAGTTAAGTTATACATCACTTAGCACTTTTCAAACTTTTAACTTGGTTCCCTTTCAATTTTTAAACTTACACTAGGCGTATGTTAAGTGTTATTTGGTTCTTGTTCTAATTCATACCTAGATAAATTTGTTAACATGGAAGTAAAAAATGTAATTGTTCTTCCGTGCCCGTTGCCGTATTGAGGTAACTTTGAAACACTTACTTCGCACTTTGTTTTGGAATATGAAACATAATTTTCTAAATACCTATTAATTGTTTATATATTATTCTATAAGATTTTTCTGCTACGTGATAATATTCATGAATAAAATATCTTGATGATTTATTGAAACACTTGTGGTTTTGAAGTAGTTAATTAAAATCTATTATATCATCACATGATAGATAGATTCTATGCATAATTGCAACAGGTTCTTTCCTTACATACTTCTCTGGCAAAGTAATACAAGATTACTAAAAATAAAAGTCAAAAGTAAAAAATCACTTACTCAAAATTACATTTTTTTACAGCTAGTAAGGATCGGAACGCGGCCTCCATTAAGAAGATCTGGCGAGAAACTCAGTGCGCTAGTCTTTTACTTTATTTGTTTGACCTTTCTGATAACCATTTTTTTTTTTCAAAATTGTATTATACAGCATTGTTTAATTTTGCTGATTGAGGAGCTGTTCAAACCCATTCTGTTTTATCGTCAAGATAATCCGAAATTTTGTAATACCCTTTCTTACACAGTCTAGTTTTGATTACCTTTTTAAATGTATTAATAGGCATGTTTCGGATATCTATGGGTAATTTGTTGTAGAAGCGTATACAGTGCCGCATGAAAGATTTACTAATTCTGTGAAGACGACTAGAATGTACAATAAGATCATCTTTGTTCCGTGTATTAATGTCGCTACATGATGAATGTCGCTATATTTATCAAAGCTACTGATGTTCTTTGTAACATATAGAAGATTTTCATATATAAATTGTGTGGTAACAGTTAGAATATTTATTTCTCTAAATTTTTCCTTAAGGGAAGTTCTCGGGGCCAAATTGTAAATTGCTCGAATAGCCCTTTTCTGCAAAACGAAGATGGTGTTTAGTTTTGCAGAGCATCCCCGTAGCAGTATGCCATATGACATAATACTATGAAAATAGCGAAATAAACAAGTCTAGCTGTCTCAATATCAGTTAATAATCTAATTTTCTTTACGGCATATGCCGCTGAGCTCAACCTACCAGACAATTGTTCAATATGGGGGCCCCATTGTAATCTGGCATCAATAGTGATACCTAGAACAGTTGACTCTACAAGGTCTAAAACCACGCCATTTATTTGTACATTGGTTGCTACCTGTCTTACATTAGGCGTTGTGAATTTAATACATTTTGTTTTCTTCTCATTAAGGAGAAGATTATTAATGTTGAACCAATGAACAACCGTAGTCAGTGTGTTGTTCACATCGTCATAATTAAGTAGCTGTCTCTTAATTTTGAATAATAGAGATGTATCATCTGCGAACAGCACAATGTCCTGATTATCCCCTACATAATAGGGTAAGTCATTTATATATATGAGAAATAGAAATGGACCTAGAATCGAACCTTGGGGCACGCCCATTGTCACATTAGAACCTCCGGGTTCACGGTTCCGGCTGACAATGGGCGACAAACGATCTCCGGATCGTTTTCCATTAACATCGACCTATTGAATTCTATCACACAGATAAGCAGTCAAGAGGTCGAGAGCCTTGTTCCTAATTCCGTAATGGTGTAATTTCCTGAGAAGAGTTTCATGATGCATACAGTCAAAAGCCTTAGACAAGTCGCAGACTATACCTAAAGTATCATGCGAGTTCTCCCAGGCCTCAAAAATTTTCTTAGTGAAGCCAAACTGGTTTTGGTGAAGTAGTTTACGACTACTAAAGTGGCTTAACATCTGATTAAGATAATTTTTTCAAATACTTTACTTAACGTTGGAAACACAGAAATAGGCCGAAAATTATTTGGATCTGATGTGCTACCCGATTTGAACAAAGGAATCACTCTACTAAGTTTATAAGATCAGGAAATACACCACGAGCAACATAACCGTTGAACACAGATGCCAAGTGGGGCTCAATAATATGAATTACAGAACTGATAGTCTTTACAGACAGCCCCCATATGGCCGCCGTGTTTTTAATATTTAGATTATTAAAAGTATTTATAATATCTTTCCCACTGACATTCGAAAATTCAAATAAATAATAAGTCACGTTGAAAATAATATTTATTTCACAATAATAGGGTAGGTACATGTTATAAAGGCAGTCATCAACTTCTTAGCTAAATTTCAAAAAGTATTGTTGGCACCTTCGAAAGTTAGAACAGCAAGTACAAAAATACAACACAGATTATTTGTTTTTTAACAATCATAAAACGCGTAGCGATTTAAAATTTAAGTATATATTTACCTATTAAATAATTTATAAATTTTATAGATAAAACAAAAATTCTGACTCTATACATAAATTAATTATTGAACAATTTTGTCGAGCTTCGTTAAATTTTTAGACAGTTTTTATTATAATTTCATAAAAATGTGTTTCTCTTCAATTTAAAGCTTATATTCTGTTAACAAACATTTCAATATTTAATGCTTAGGTTAAAAAATATTTATATCAATTGTTTAACATCATAACACCTAGCCATGCCTATGATTATGCAACCTTTATTTACATCATCATCATACCCCTTTGTTGGCACCTTTGGGTAGTTCATAGATTACTAGAGGTTTTTCTAAAGAATATTTGTATAACAGCTGTAAAAGAACAATAATTTCACACCGATCAAATTATCTTGTAGTGTAAGATCACTCCGAATATCCCTATACAATTCTTTGGACAATGGTCATAAGGATGTGTGATATTAAGTGAAAGACGTTAAAAAATACAATCATTGAGTTGTCACCTATTATGTGCTAGGTACCTACTAGGGAAGCGACTTCAATCAATAAATGACGCGTAACTTGATATAATTTAAACAGTGTGTCAGAGCATATAAAGGCATATTTTTGAAATAAACCGACCGTGTCAAGTTGTGGCAAGTAGGTATTTGGCACAAAGAGAGCTAGAGTGTCTAACTGTTGCTAAAAAAAAATAGTAGAGGTGTCTTCTCCAGTACGTAGTACATATTAATTCATTCAATGCATACAATATCGATGTTCGACTCTATGGCTCTACATTTTCTTCATTGTCATTTTTACCGTAATCGTATCGTCCTATAATTATGAAATAAGGGTCGAAAAAGCTAAAGATGTTGTGTATCCGTCAAAGAATGCCAAGACTCGTGCCTGTGATCCGGGAATTTAATACAGTCCATCCAGTGTTTCAACCTCCTTCCTTTGCTGCTCGCGCCTAAAATGAGGCTTCCAAGAAAATCGTTCGGTTTGCCGTAGTCCTTATCCCAAACTGTCAATGTCAAATTTTGGCGGGAAAGCTCAGTGGGGCGCGTTTCGAATAGGAACTCCTCGTTCCAAACTGGATTTAAATTCCGCCACTTTATCGATGTTTTGTGCTTCTTATGGTACGGATCGGGGTCTAAATGCCTGTGAAAAAATAGATAAGGAAAGGTATTATTTATATTATATATATCTCGCTGTGATTCACGGGTATTATTTATATTATTATTAGATTTACGCTAAGCGGTTTCTACGCTCCTAGTCGGAATATTTCGAACGTCAATCAGTTAGCCAGTAATATTTGCTAACGATAGTATATTCGTCAAACTTCGGCTCCATCTATATACTACTTAAAAAAAACACTGTTTCGTTGGTTAAGTGGCGAATAATCCGTACATCGATTACGGGGTCCTGAGTGCAGATAAAAATGGACAAAGTGTAAAATTTTGATTGAAAAATTCCATTCCAAATTAATGGCAATAGGCTTGTCCTTATTACATGGGGCCTTGCGGGTCTTAATCTAAGCATGGGACCTAAAATATTTTCAGCGATATGTGCGATACATTTCAGCGAGATATTTTACAGGTAATGCCAGAATACCAGCACTGCGCCATATTTTTTATGATGCAGCAACATGCTGAGGCAGCAACCTGTGAAACCACACAGTCTCTGACATACTATATCAATATTATACGGAACTGTATTTTGTCATCGTGACGTACCCTTGTTTATATTCATGTGAGTGTGTGTGTGTGTGTGGTTAAATAAAAGTTTTTTCTTTCTTTCGATATAGGCGTGACGGTGTATCTATAAAAACATACTATGACACACGGAAACATTATATAGGCTTATAAACATATAACAGGGCCTTAGAATAAAAATAATCTAGAAGCCGACGGCGCGCATCAAATTGAAGCCGTAGTCGTCGAGTAGTCACTCTGTGACCGTCGTGAGGAATAACATGTTTTGCGTGTGTTAAAATAAATTAAATTGTGCCCTTCCTGTCTGTAAAAATGCTGTTGAGATCAAGAAGAATCATGATGGGATCATATTTCACCTAAGTAGTGTATTCAGGTGCCGTATTTATACCTAAGTAGTGCATTCAGGTCCCGTATTATTTAAATATCGAATAAATTCTTTCGTCTGTAATTATCATATTAAAAGACGCGTCGATTGTGTTGTTGCTAGTATAACTTTTTTAATTTAATTTTTCATTTCTTTTATTTTCTGAGGATTTTATTAGTTCTAGTATTAAATAGTATTAATACAGTTAACTACTATCTACATCAACGTTTAAATATTTAGTTACGATGATGAAAATATATTTTCCCTACATTAAATTACTACAAACCTTAATAGTTCAAGTATATCTATTTCTTTTCGTTCAAGTATATCTAGTTTTTCTTATCATCTACTCTGTCGTCATCATTATTTACCCCAAAAAGTGGTAACATTTCTAGGCTGTCAACATTACGCGGGTGGGTAGTGCGGGACGTTTGTTGAACTTTTAGTTTCACCACGCGGCGTGCAATTACGACTGGACGCGGCTTCTGTATTAATTTTATTCTAAGATCAGGGCCTAAAACTCTGTCTGAAATCTACTTACAATTTGACAAAAGGATCAGAATAGCCATTGCTGTCTTGAGACGGCAAATCCGCGGCTCTGCACATCGTTACCACTAGCGCCCTCTTTTTAGTACTGTAGCAGAGGGCCAGGAGCACCCTGGGCCCAGTGGGTTCGGATCCAGTGGACCCTGAGAGCGCGAGCCGAAGTTGCGATGGGGACTTGGCGCATTCCCGTAAAGCCACTGTAGCGGAGCCCATTTCGTCACAGCCGTATCTGGATGCGAAGAATAAAAAACTAGGAAAGTTGATCTTTTTTTAGTAGAAAAGAGATTCTTAAAGGAAAGAAAACCTTATCGTATTCGACAAGGGACTGGAATTTATATTTATTGCCATACCGAGCCTGAAAACTAAGTTTTGTAGCTTGTGATCGTACATTTTTTATTTCTGGGGTCACATAGAAAGCCATTGAGGTGCAATCTATTTCCACTTTGACATCTATTTTTACTGCTAAAAATGAAGTGCGCAGGTTTGGAGACCACAGATTACATGTGAAACGGCTGGTGTGAACTGGATGAGAGAAGCCGAGAATCGTACCCAGTGGTTGGAGAGGCATACGTCGTACACAAAAACCTGCCTATACTGCCTACACTGCTGAACATAGTCCGCTCCAATTGTTCAAATCAAATAATGGCAGAAACTAGATGGGAGTAGTCAAGGATCATAGTCAGTGGTATGCAATATGAGATTAAGGATTATTCTTTGGAAACTAAGAGTACATACCTGTCATCATCAAATAGCACTATTTCCAGAGACTTAACAGCAAGATCAGACTCAGTTATCCCGAAGAAATGCAATGTCTCATTGAACTCCGGATTTTTCGTCTTATGCACAGTTTTAGTCCGCAGTCTATTTGAATACGTGCCTTCTGAAATATAAAAAAATGTTAAGATGGATATACACTGCGAAAGTAGAAGAAAAATCAGTAAAGGAGTAACGGGGATTACGTAGATATAGGCATACTAGCAAGTCTGTGTAAGACGAATTATAAGAATGGAGAAAACGAGTAAGGTTTTTGAAGAAAGAACTGGCTGGAACTCTAGAAATTGATATAAGTGTTTTATAGATAATTTTCGTTCCCAGTTACTTTAAAAATTTAAATCTTCTCATGGACTTTTGTGACTCATCATATTTTCGATACAGCCTATAAACCATAGTGTTTTAATATGAAAATATGATTCCTCTACTGACCTTTAGGTGAAACTTCTAACCTACAAAATGGATCAGACAACCCGGTCATATCCATCCCAATAAGTCCTCTAGCTCTCAGGACAGTCACAGCCAAAGACGAGGTTGTGTTATCATAAGCCAGCCTTATCTCCAAGGTCCCGAATCCCGCATCAGGTATCGTTGGGGCGCGCTCTATCTGTGTTGGTTTGATCTCTTTTCTGATGCTTCTAATGCTGTAGGCGCTTCCTTTGCTGCTGGTCCGTTTTAAGGAGGTTAGGGGACGTTGAGTAAAGCTGTCTTGCCGATGGAGGCTGAGGCCGCTGAGACCGTGGGATAGGATATCCGTTTCGCTCCACTCGTAGTGAGTGTCCTGGAAAAGTGGCGTTTTTAGATGATTACAATGTAGTGTCTAGTGGATGAACTCGTAATTCCTAGCGGAGGTGATTTTGGTGGAATTGTAAATAGTTAAGGATTCATATTTTTAACAAACTACTAGGTATATTTTTATTGACTCTAATTAATTACTTCGTAGGGTGGCTGGCAGAAACTGGATGCGAGTAGCCGAGGATCGTACCCAGTTGCGTAGACTTGGGGAGGCCTGTCCAGCAGTGAACTCCTATAGGCTGATGATGATGATAAATTAAACACCTCTGTAGACAAACGCGATAGGTACATCTGCGATTTATTTAAAAATTGAAGTATAATGGAGTTTTTCGTAACATTGGGTCTTATGCAAAAATGGTTGCTATAAAATAAACCCTATCTATATCTTAAGCGCGGGTGCCAATAGTTCTTTGTGTACAAGAACTTTTCACCGACAATGTTAGAGCAGAAAGGGTGAATCTATTGCCGTTTTACAGGGCACGATTCCAGGCTCCGGATTGCTGCTGAGAATTTTTATATTGAAAAACTACAGTAACATTCCCCCCCCCCCCCATTGACCTTCTTTTGTAGTTTCATGTAATAGGATGTAGTGAGTATCCAGGGTACATTTACCCTAGGCTAAAAGAGCACCAAGTACTTACAACAATTTACGAATCCCTACCATAAATCGCGATTCTTTGTCATCAATAAATAACCCATTAAGTGGGACAGAAGACGAGACATTAATTTTATTGTCTCTGCAGGGAGTCTGTGAAGGCAATTAAGGCGCTCAGAATTGAAGGAAGGACTTGATCTTGTGACGATTATAATAGGTCTGTTACTTTGTATCCTCGAGAAATTTACAGATGTACCCAGATGCACCCACGGAGTAGCGTCCTGCAAGTTACTAGTGTTTTATACAAGTTTTTATTTAACTGGCAATGTTCGTATGTCTGTCTGTCTTCCCGGTTCAAATCATGTGATTCTTTTTTAAAGCACTTGCGGGTATCTGATTAAGCTGAAATTTGGCATGCGTATGTAAAGTCAGTGACAATGCAATGATATGGTACCATGGAGCTGGTCTGATGATGGATTCGGAAGGTGGCCAAGAAATATGTGAACTATATAACGTAACCCCCTCGTGTTTAGACTTGTTAGATTGGTATTGATAAGTACTATACAGATGGTGCAGACCCATAGGTCTGATGACAAAGCTGTAAGGTGGCAAATGGAATTACCCGAGTAATTAACATAACGCCACCGTGTTTGGGCTCGTTGGATTGGTCTTGACAAGTACTTTACATCCGGACTGTACACAGGGTATGACGATAGAGTCGGGAGATGGCCAAAGGCTTGTTATTAACAATATTTTTTTAAAATGTTATTTTGTGTATGTATTGCTAATAAGTGTACCTACTGATCATAAATTCATAAACAAATAAATAAAAAATATAAATAAACGCCGTCACGACTGTATTCCCCAAGTCGGATTTTCAGGTCTCATGCAATAGGGGGCAAGCCTTATGCCATTATATCGGGCACAATGCCAGTTGACACAGGAAATATTTCTATCGAAGAATTACATTTGTTCTGACCTGGGATTTGATACTTTGTGTATTTTGCAAATTTCACAAGAACACAAATAGTTTATTTATGTTAACCGGCTTAAAGTTACACTAGAATTATACACCGGCTCAAACTTACATTACCTTGTTGTTCTATAGTTTGTTATTGTTGATACAGGATAAAAAGCGGAGTAAGACAGGGAGACGTCATTTCTCCGAAACTGTTTACGGCCACTTTAGAGGACGCCTTCAAGCTCTTGGAGTAGCGAGGACTTGGCATCAACATCAATGGCGAATACATCACACACCTTCGATTTGCGGACGACATTGTGGTCATGGCGGAATCGCTGGAAGATTTAGGACGAATGCTCGGTGACCTCAACAGTGTATCCCAACAAGTGGGTCTTAAAACATGGACAAAACGAAAATAATGTTTAATGTCCATGTCCTATCCACCGCACTCACCGTTGGGAACTCTACTCTTAAAGTTGTCGACGAATACATTTACCTGGGACAGGCAGTCCGGTTAGGTAGGTCCAACTTTGAGAGAGAGGTCAATCTACGAATCCAAATCGGCTGGGCAGCGTTCGGAAAACTTCGCAAAATCTTCTCATCCAAAATACCTCAATGCCTCAAGACTAAAGTTTTTATTCAATGTGTGTTGCCAGTGATGACATACGGATGACAGAGACGTGGTCTCTTACAATAGGTCTCATAAAAAAGCTCAGAGTTGCTGAGCGAGCTATGGAAAGAGCTATGCTCGGCGTTTCTCTATGTGATCGAATCAGAAATGAGGAGATTCGTAGAAGAACCAATGTCATTGACATAGCCCTCAGGAATAGCAAGCTGAAGTGGCAATGGGCGGGCCACATAGCGCGAAGATCGGACGGGCGTTGGGGCAGAAAGATTCTAGAGTGGAGACCACGTATTGGCAAGCGCAGCGCAGGACGACCGCCTGACAGATGGACCAAAGATCTTGTGAAAATCGCTGGAAGTCGTTGGATGCAGGTGGCATCGGACCGGTTAGGCTGGAAAGCGATTGGGGAGGCCTATGTTCAGCAGTGGACAAGTATAGGCTGAGATGATGATGATGATACAGGATCAGCACTGACCTCGCCGGCGAGGTCGAGGAATCCCTTGCCCGCCGGCCGGGGGCGACCACCACGGCGAGACATCTAGTATACGCCGTCCCCCATAGCGACTGCCCAAGCTGAGGCCGTTGGGGGGTTTTCTATTGAAAAAAACTCTGTGGCCGTTCTGTTGCTTGGGACAACGTCTATAGACCCCCTATTTAATTCGGATCTAACATCGTCGGTGGATCGTGGCTGTACATGGTACAAATATATTGCTATCGCTTAGCGAATGTAAGGGCAACGATGTTTATTTCTTTATTGTATAACTGTCTAAATAGAACATTAATTACCGTACCGTACCGTAACCTTTTTGTCACTAATTAACTTGTAACTAATTACTTAACTAGTTGGCAATCAACGAGCGCCAAGTTCTCTGAAACCTACAAAAGCTTCGCAATAGTTATTAGGAAGTTGCTCGGAATGAAGTCTCAACTCGATTATTTTTGGAAACTTCCCTCGTGAAATATAATATTATTAGTTTGAGTTATTAAAGCCAGATCTTTAAATAGTGTGTTTGATATTCTCCTTTATTTATTTAAAAAACACGAAGCCTCACACTGGAAATTATTCCTGTATCGTGGACGTTTACAAACATCAAATTCTCATGCACAAACACCCAGACCGTAACAAATAATTGTGGGTCACACAGAGTTTTGTCCCATGCTAGGACTGAACCCGCTACTATTCGATCCAGTGGCGTATGCTTCGCCCACTGGATTGAGTAGATTAGACAAGACCAACCACGGCTCGGTCTCGGTCGGTTATGACTTTAATTCACCTTAACCACTGAACCAAGTTGTCAATTTTTTATTTTGTTACTTTATTTTAAAGAGATTTATTATTATAGGCATGCTCGTTTAAAAAGAGGATAACTACAAAATTAAATAACAATCGTACAATTTTGAAAGAACTGTATAAAATAATATTAGCCCTGTTAGGAAACTGTCCCACCGTTGGGCACGGGTCTCCGTTCAAACTGAGAGGGTTTAGGCCATAGTCCACCACGCTGGCCCAGTGCGGGTTGGCGAACTTTACACACCTTCGAGAAACTCTTAGGCATGCAAGTGTCCTCACGGTGTTTTCCTTTACTGTTAAAGCAAGTGATAGTTAATTTTTTAATACGCACATGCTTTTGAAAAGACAGAGGTGTATGCCTGGGTTTGAACCTGAGACTTTGCAGTCCAACGGTCTAACCACTGGGCTATCAGTGCTCTTAAAAGGACTGTAGTTTTATTAAAATAGGTCTATACACGCAAAAGGTACTCGTATAATTATTCATAACAAACATCACAACTTATACCTACTCGTCAAACTAATGACAGCTGTCAATTTATAAACGTCACTTCCTTCAATTCAAAGGAAAACGGAAACGATGGAGTTTTGGCGGGAAATAATTGTGCTATTTTGTTGATTTCGGTTTCACTTCTCGATAGGTACATCATATTTGATCGATGGGTACACCTTTATAAAATTCTTAATAAAATAATAACTGGTGTTTTATTATAATATTAAGGTGTAATGTATGTAAAATATTAACCCGTACTGTGTTATTAAGGTGTAACTTTCATGAAATATTAACCATTATGTAATCGTGGGAGCCGCTCGTAGCGCTGTGCGACCGCGGTGTTCTCAACGATTACCAAGGTTAAGCAGCGTTCGACTCGGTCGGCCCGAGATGGGTGACCGGTTGTGGCATTTTCATATTCAAGCGTCTCCGTGCTTCGGAAGGCACGTTAAGCCGTTGGTCCCGGCTACCACTTAATGTGGCAGTCGTTAAGCTGAGTTGGATGCCCTAAAGGCGGCTTGATAAGTTCCAACAGCAAGTGGCCACAAACCTGCCTCCATCAATCCGCACTGGGTCCGCGTGGTGGAGTATGACCTAATCTCTCTCACCCCGATTTGTGAGAGAAGGCCTTTGTCCAGCAGTGGGCAGTATAGGCTGATATTATTTATTGTATATGTAATCGTGGGAAACAGTATTATGAAACATGATATGATTATGATATTTAATTTTCCTCAAGTGCCCGTTCGTCTTGGTTTGTAAAGTAATTATCACTAGATGATTGAGGTTTGGGGTATTTTATCAAATTCTGTATGATGGTACAGGACCAGAATATTTTTCATCATATCATTCTTTTCATCAAGTAATTAAATTTATTTAGGGCCTTTGTCACCACCCACGAATAAGGTTTGAAGTAGACAAATAGGCAATTAAAGTTGCAAGTAAGTCTATATACGTATTTCACCATTCTCGAGTAGCCCTATCCGACGGGGAAACTAATCAGTTTTAATTGCCGAGTAACGCTAATCGAAAAGTAACTAACCAGCACTTTACTCGAGGCTGGAGAAAGAGGCCCTAATAAATAAAATATAACTTGGCTGGTTTCTGCCCGCTACTTCGTCCGCGTTAACTTTAGATAGGAACCTAACGTTTTTCCGGGATAAAAAGTATCATGTCAGCTCTAAACATATATCCTGGTAGTAAACTATCTGTGTGCCAAATTTCTTCCACATTTATTCAGCCGTTTTCGCATCATTGAGTAACAAACATACACATTTGTAATATTAGTAGGTATATACTTATTAAATCAAGGGATCTGGCGTGAGGTTATAGATAGAGATAGATAGATATACTTATTAAGCTACTGCATACATTATGACTTACGGGGCCGAGACGTGGCCACTCACAGTGGGACTAGACCAGAAATTCCAAGTCGCACAGCGGGCTATGGAGCGAGCTATGCTCGGCGTCTCTTTGAAGGATAAAATTTGTAACGAGGTAATCCGACAAAGAACCAAAGTTACCGACATAGCTCGCAGACTCAGTAACCTAAAGTGGCAATGGGCTGGTTACATCTGCAGAAGGACCGACGGCCGATGGAGCAAGCGTGTCCTAGAGTGGAGACTTGGTAAGCGTAAGGCAGGGCGGCCCCCAGCTAGATGGACCGACTACCTCAAAAAGGTCGCTAGGACAGACTGGATGCGGAAGGCGGAGGGCCGTGTGCAATGGCACGTGCTAGGAGAGGCCTATGTCCAGCAGTGGACTGCGATAGGCTGATTAATAAATTGATACTGCATACTGAAAAAAAATGATTCAATTCGTAACCGAATTGTTCCATGGTCTTTAGTGAGTTTCATTATTGTATTTTCAATTGTAGCAGGTTAAGGAAAAGCCTTTTCAGAGTAGGTAATGTCCATTTTTAATATTTAATAACGAGAGTGTTTGCTTCAAAAGAGGCTGTCTCTATGGAAACAGGGGATTATAGGCTTACCCCTCTGTCCTTTTAGCGGCTAATCGATGGGAGTTGCCGTGAAGCCGTGAACACAGTGATGGGGTGAATTAAAACTATTTTTCGAGTATTATCATGGTTTAATTTTGGTTTTTACGCTCCCTATGTCCAACGCCTCAGTCCCTCCGGGATCCCCCGTGACCATGGCATGGGTGCTGCAAAGCATTTACAAGTCGTGAACTTAAAAATCTATAATAAAGCGCGATAAATTTTGAATAATAGTTTTATACGCTAAGCAAATACGAAAGAGGAGATAGCCTAAACTAGCGAGCCTTTTGAATGCCATCAAGCCACGACGACATTGTGGTGGGTGTGACTTACCTCAGTTTGTCATCGCTACTCGCTCCATTCACACGTTCGCACGAGTTCGTATAGCTATTAAATATCATCTATTTTTTTGAAAGGGAAGAAACCAGAACCAATGTAAGGATTGTGGTTGGTAACGATGTGCTGGAGCAAGTGAATGAGTTTGTATATCTTGGATGCGCCTTCAGTAAGGATGGGAAATACACCGCTGACATAGAGAGAAGAGTGAGTGCAGGGAACAGAGTGAATGGTGCGATGGGAAAGCTACTCGGGAGCCGGCACTTAAGCCATAAGGCGCAGCTGGCCATACATAACGGAGTTCTTGTCCCAACGCTGTTATATGGTAGCGAGAGCTAGGTATGTAAGAAGGAGAATGAAAGTAGGATAAATGCGGTAGAAATGCGAGCTCTGCGGAAGATGTGCGGAGTGAAGCTGACCGACCGCATTAGCAACAGCATAGTAAGACAGCGAGTAGGTATGAAAGATAGTATCGGTGTAAAGATGAGAAAGGGCATGCTCCGTTGGTTCGGGCATATAGAAAGAATGCCAGAGGAAAGAATGACAAAACAGATATACAATGTGAAAGTGGAAGGATGCAGGTACCGGGGAAGACCTAGACTATCTTACCACGACCAAATAAACCGAGTCTTATCTGATGGAAAAGTCAAGAGTCTCCGTTACCGGCGAGCGTGTATGAGACGAACTATGAGAGTCGAGGAAGCCAGAGAGGTATGTAAGGAAAGAACCTGTTGGAACTCTGTACTCTCTGCCTACCCCGCAAGGGATCTGGCGTGAGGTTATAGATAGATTATAGATAGATAGATCTATTTTTTCAAAAATAAAACCCTTATAATTAAGTGATGTAACATACAAAAATTACTTGAATCGACATTCTGGTCACACAAATGGTCTATTCATATTTTCTTCGTGGTTTTATATCGTGTATAATATTCGCGCAAATCGCTAATCTAAGAACCCAATAGAAAGAGAGTGTTTAATATCTAAACGATTTCAAAAAAGGAGGAGGACCGTGATTTAATTTTCACTTTTTCGTTCTTATCCTCTACTTGACTTTTTTTTCTCTTTTGCCTTCTCTATTTTAACAAAACGTAGCCCCACACTAGGGATTAATCGTGTGTCATGGATTTACAAACATAACATTCACATAATGGCGTGTGTTGTTGTGTTCCTGACGCGTACATGGGTCGGCGGCGGCGACCGCCACTGCTGCTGGTGCCGCGCGCGTGCACCGACCTGCTCCAGCGTACGCCGCTGGTGCGGGCGCTGCGCACGCTTAACATGGTTGCGGGATTAATTGATCTGTTTACGTGCTCGCTGAGCGAATTCACGAAAGCCTCATATTTGGTATTATCGTAGAAGATTGTATTAGGTTTTACGTAGATATTGTATTAGTATTTAGTGACTGTGCTACGCTATTGCATTAGGTTATTACCTGTAAGAATAGTGTATTGTTGAGAATAAAATAAATAATCAAAAACACCTAGCCCGAGATAAACATTTGTGGGTCACACAAAGATTTCTCCCGTATCAGGATCGAACCCGCGGCTACTTGATTTAGTGGGTGGAGTGGCTAAAGTTTATAACACTGGACCTAGCCGTCTGTCGTTCACGTTTTTACTAAAAATACGCTGTAATACTTTACAGCGTGAAACTCGTGATGATTATATTTTTTTTTTTCTTTTTTTTGTTTTAAAAAACGTAGCCCCACACTAGGATTTATTCCTGTGTCGTGGGTGCGTTTACAAACATGAAAATTCACAAACAAATACCCAGACCGGAACAAATAATTGTGGATCACACAAAGATTTGTCCCGTGCGGGAATCGAACCCGCGACTATTCGACACAGTGGGCGGAGCAGCTTAAGCTCTTAACCACTGCGCTAAATCGTCCGTCGAAGTTATTATGTTCCTTGATGAAAATTCTGAACGTTCGATAGTAGATTTCTTTTTGCTGGCAACGAAATTTATTAAAAAATAATTTAAAAAGAACATGTCTCACACTAAGAATTATTTCAATGTCGTTTCAATGTTTTTTTTTTGAAAGAATTATTTGCTCTTTTTTTTTGTTAAAGCATTTTCATTGCGCATGTTGTGTTTGCCCATAACTGGTTGTACAGTTAGTTTATTACCTCTTTTGCTGACCAAACTGTACCTTTAAATGATTGTAACAACTGTCGATAAACCTATTAAAAAAATAAATAAATGTCACAAGAAAGAATGACAAAATAGATATACAATACGAAAGTGGAAGGATGTAGGCACCGGGGAAGACCTAGACTATCTTACCATGACCAAATAGATCGTGTCTTATCTGAAGGGCAAGTCAAGAGTCGTATGACCGTGTATGAGACGAACGATGAGAGTGGAGGAAGCCAGAGAGGTCTGTAAGGAAAGAACCTGTTGGAACTCTGTACTGTCTGCCTACCCCGCGCGGGAGCTGGCGTGATGATAAAGATAGATAGAAATTCCAAGGGTTCCAATGATTTTACTCACTTAAGAAGATTTTTATAGCGTCGATAGGAATTAATTAATAGTAAAAGATATATTTCCGAAATACACGCCCTTATGCAGTCAAATAGTGGAGCAACTTAAAACGGACAATCAAAATTAAATGTGTATCGGGTCTATGCCGTTGGTCATTAAGGATTTCCTTTGTCTGGAGCCAATCCCAGGATTGGCTTGGAAGCAGGACCTGATTCCACATCCAGACGTGGAATCAGGTCCTCCTTCCCATAAAAGTACATAAAACTAAACCGACATTCCAAATTTTAACTCTGTAGAATAAGACCACTTACCACGACCAAATAGACCGAGTCTTATCTGAAGGACAAGTCAAGAGTCTCCGTAACCATCGAGTATGTATGCAGAGTCATTGGCCATTTTTAAAAGAATGGTTAAGGACCACTTTCTTTCGTTAAGCACCACTTTTATTCTGTAATAAGTCACGTACTATCATGCCGTTTCTTTATTCCTACCTTTATTATATTTGTATATTGTTATGTATCATATATATTTATATCATATATATACCTATCATATATATTTATATCATATATATACCTATACCTATTAAAGTAAAACTTAACTAATAAATGTACGCCACCTACTGCCCTCTATTTTTTGTTTATCTTTTTGTCTTGTTCTTTCTGTTTTGGTTGTCTGGAAGAGATCGCTATTAGCGATAAGACCGCCAATTGTGCCTTAGTTTAATTATTTTTTTCTCTATGTAAATGTATTGGTGTACAATAAAGAGTAATCTATCTATCTATCTATCTATGTATGAGACGAACTATGAAAGTGGATGAAGCCAGAGAGGTACGTAAGGAAAGAACCTGTTGGAATTCTGTACTCTCTGCCTACCCGCAAGGGATCTGGCGTGATGATATAGATAGATAGATAGAATAAAAGGAAGTAGTGGGAACTAAGGAAGGAAACATTGCCAGTAACATAAATTAGTTTAGAAAGGAATATTGTTTATCTACTATCAAGTTATCGTACGATACAAATTTCGGCATCACATAGAGACGAAACATATCAATTATAATATCACAACCCCAAGACCTTAATTTTCCTTTCAATGACTCAACTCCCACAATTCGTATCGCGGACTCTTTGATAAATTGAGTCGGCCCCAATTAACCGTGAATCAATAAAAAGCGTACATCTTTGAATAAGAATCCACCCCACCCCTTGCTTTATTGTGGGGGGAATAGGTACCCGACATGACGTAGGAATGACGTAGCGACGCGACAGGATTCTGCCACAAGTTGTTTTTCTATTAAAACACGTTTTGTGCGTGTGTGTTATGGTTTGTTCAAAGTAAATAGTATCTTTATTCACTCATGCTGTAACAGTCCATTAAGTGAGCGATCGCAAATGGTGTGTCAACAATGTCTACTTATAAATAATCCGCGGACCGGCGAAAACTTGCATCAATAAATCAGCGTGATTTTTTCTAAAGAAATCGACATAATAAAAAACTATAAGTAAAATAGCTTCATTCGGAACCACTGTGATTCTTTACCATACATGCACAATTAAAAAAAAATTGATTTAGTGGTAGATGTTAATGGGCTACTGAGTAAAAAATACCGTGTTTTTGCACTCCCTGAACTTCAAGAAATATATGGATTAGACTTAATATTCCGAAATATGATTTGTTATTGTATATTTTAATCTGGAAAAAAGGAAAACACGATTAAACGAAATTCTTTATAGAAAAAATCTCTAAAGACATCTCTATTGTTTTACATTTTCTGATTCCTACGTGATATGCTTAAGAACTAATGAATATAATATAATTAAAAACAATAATTTTAGCAAAGTTCGTGTAAAGCCATTTTTTATTTCATGTTGTAGTTTTTTAGAAAGTGATAAAATTTGTTTTTGCAGATCCGTCGTTTATTTCCGAACGCGCGCTCAATATATTCGTCTTTTATTATTCTTTTGTAAAGTAATTGCATTGCTGTCACTCTCCTGGTCGATAAATGATCAATCGCTGGCCCTTAAGCCAAGTTGGAAGCCCTACAGGTGGCTTGATAAGTTCCAACAGTTACAACGAATCCGCACTAGGTCCGCGTGGTGTAGTATGACCTAATCTCTCTCACCTTAGTTTGTGGGAGAAGGCCTTTGCGCAGCTGTGGGACAGTATAGACAAATTCATTTATTTTATATTTTTCGGACTATCACGTTTTAGCTATTACCAATAAGATATTACCGATGTTTTAGCTATTACCGATAAGTGTAAGCGGGGGCTTAGAAATGGAGCACTGTGTCAGGCACAAAATCAGTGTGTCAGAGTTAAATCACCGGGTCAACGACGCTCCGCCCGTGCGTATGATGAGTACGCTCGTAAAATTGTACTTTATCGCTGTAGTTACTAGGTTTATTATTAAATATTTGTGCGTACATGCATAATAATATTTCAGACGTCTAGGAGCGTGTATTGCCATTTTATGCTTGGTTATTGCTAGTTGTTTTGTTTGGAATACAGGGGGTTTATCACAACCTCTTTCAGACTATTATTTAATTTTTGTTTGTCGTGGCGTGTTCGCAATATCGTAGTAAGAAAGCGTGTGTGTGAAAGATAATATCGGTTGCAGACATGTTAAAAATGTCTAACTGCTCAGATTCGATCATTTGTATCTGAAACAGTGCAACGATTCCAATCCCAATATGTTTCATTTGGAACATTTGAATCAGATTAATTCAAGAACAGTCAGTCCACCAACCGACATCGCGTCGCTTATTCGTTCGTTCTGTGAGATAAGGCAAGTTTAGTGATGTAAGATCGTGATTCAATTTCAGATAGGAATGAACTATGAACATTCAGTTTGTTCTGTAAGATTAGCGCCTTTGTATACTGACTGGTGAATGTAAGACCGAGATTCAGATACAAATGAGGTAAAGATCGACACATGTCTACTCCATTGGTTTGGACATACAGAAAGAATGTCGGAAGAAAGAATGACAATGCAAATATAAAATGTGAAAGGATGACCAGAGTCTTCTTAACAGGCGAGTTTATATGGCAGATGATGATTTGAAAATGGGCGTCGCTAAACCTCGGACACATTTAGTGTTCGGAAAATGACTGATTTAATAAGGAAGCAGCCTATTACCATAATATGTACCGACCATAATTTCTGACTTCAGAGTGCTAATCTTTTTATTTTCAATAGAAAAAAACTCAATAAGACTTTGTCCAATCTAATATTCACTCAGGACCTCGTGATCGTCGCATCATACGCCATAAGTCCAACGAGGCAAACGAAAGAAATCTATCTGTCTATATCATCACACACATCCCGGAGTCGGTAGAATGACATTCCGAAGTTCTGGTAGTCGTTACTTTTCTGACGATTTATAAATACTATAATGGTTTTCATACATAAAAAAATCCTGATTCTGATTCTAGGCAGATTACAGAGTTCCAACAAGTTCTTTCCTTACTGAACTCTGTCGCTTCCTCCACTCTTATAGTTCGTCTCATACACGCTCGTCGGTTACAAAGACTCAAGACTTGACCTTCATATAAGACACGGTAATATAATTTAGGTCTTCCCTGGTACCTACATCCTTCCACTTTTGCATGAAAGAGGTCTATCTATCTGTCTATATGATCACGCCAGTTCCCTTGCGAGGTAGGCAGAGAGTACAGAGTTCCAACAGGTTCTTTCCTTACAGACCTCTCTGGCACGGTTCGTCTCATACACGCTCGCCTGCTACGGAGACTCTTGACTAGCTCATGAAAGAGGTATTTATAAATAATGTTTAAATCATAACCTTTCTATGTAAAATTCTATATTAAACAAACTCAACCTTCTTCCTCAAGAGAATTATAATGAAAATAATATATTATGTATGATCCTTGTATTATGAAGTCAGAATAACATGCCCTTCAGCTTGTATAAATACGATCTGCCAACAGAGTCGCCTTGTGAAACAAATCCCACAGGAGAATAATATCTATTGTTGTGTGTGTTATAATCATAGAAATGTACACGTTTCTACAACAAATTACCTATAGATATCCGCAACATGCCTATCAATAAGTTCAAAAGGCAATCAAAACTAGACTGTGTGAGAAAGGGTATTACAAAATTTCGGATTATCTTGACGATAAAACAGATTGGGTTTGAGCAGCTCCTCAGTCAGCAATATTAAACAATGCTGTATAATACAATTATGAAAAAGAAAAAATATGGTTATTAAAAAGGGGAAAAAAATTAATTTAAAAAACCAGCTCGCTGAATTTCTCGCCGGATCTTCTCAGTGGAGGCCACGTTTTAATCCGTTAGTATATATCTATCTATATCATCACACCAGATCCCTTGCGGGATAGGCAGAGTACAGAGTTCCAACAGGTTATTTCCTTACACACCTCTTAGTCTTTCTTCAATCTCATAGTTCGTCTCATACACGCTCGCCGTTTACGGAGACTCTTGACTTGCCCTTCAGATAAGACACGGTCTATTTGGTCATGGTAAGATAGTCTAGATCTTCCTGGGTGTATCTGTTTTGTCATTCTTTCTTCTGACATTCTTTCATTTGACACATGGGACCTTGTCGGCGAAAAGTGGGTGTACTCAGTACATGTACTAAGTTGACTATTACCCCCGTTTGGGAAATATAGGCGTGACGGTGTTTATTTTTTTATGTTGTTGGTCGATTTTTGCATAACTACATTAATTTGGTTTTCCTATACACTGCCTTGAACCGAGTACGCTATTTATAGCGTTATCGCAACTATTTCTTATCAGTACGATTTGAAGGGCCTTGGCAAGAGATGCCCTGGTAGCCATGACACTGCGCGCTCATGTGGGTACGCCGAATGCTGCTTTAAAGTATGTTGTTGACAGCGATTTGTGTTAATAATTTTGTAAAGTTGGAGAACTGTAGCCTCTTTCACGAGACATGTGTAGGGTGACGTTTGATTATTTTCCATTTCGTGTATATTGCATTGAAAAATATTTAAAATAGGGAATCCAAAAAATAAACAAAATATAAAAATAAATCATAAATCTACTATAATTTTCATTTAAATCGTAAATTAGTTAAAAACTTAAAACTTAATAAAACTCTATTACTCAATTAGGTAAATTGGAACGATTCGCGTTGTAGGGAGTGACAAAATTAAATCATTATAATCAATCCATTGGTGTTTAAAATGCACAAAAACGATTTCCGATTTTTTATGAATATACGTATCCGATTAGGAGACATAATATGGACGATTTAGCGCAGTGGTTAAGAGCTTAAGCCGCTCTGCCCACTGCGTCTAATAGTCGCGGGTTCGAGTCCCGCACGGGACAAATCTTTGTGTGATCCACAATTATTTGTTCCGGTCTGGGTATTTGTGTATGTGAATTTTCATGTTTGTAAACGCACCCACGACACAGGAATAAATCCTAGTGTGGGGCTACGTTTTTATAAAAAAAAAAAAAAATATATAATCATGGTCAAGAAATTAATAAAAAAACGTGGATGTGTTATTTTGACACATGAAAATAGACTTTAAAATAATAATTCACCCAAACGACAAATTAAGCGATTTGTAAACAATGGGACCTATCGATTGATTCCTAAATAAATAGTGAAATTCTTGTATTTTGTTTTCTTATCGTTCCTAAGTTATTGTTATAAATATCGATTCATTCTTCGTTATAAATTATCTCGATACGTTTTCAATCGATTCTATTTCATTCGATTTTATCATCACCACATTTCTAGAAATGTCAAATACCAAACGTCACCGTACCCAGGTCTCGTGAAAACAATTATAATAGTAAGTACCATAGAAATATTAAGAGACTAGAAGTCGTCGTCGAGAGGCGCTCGTAGCGCTGTACTACCGCGGTGTTCTTACCGATCACCAAAGTTAAGCAGCGCTTCAAGCGTCTCTGTGCTTCGGAAGGCACAGCCGATGGTCCCGGTTACATCTTAATGTGGTAGTCGTTAAGCCACGACTGAAGCCTTATAGTAGGCTTGATAAGTCCCAAGAGCGGACCTCAAACTCGCCACTACTAATCCACACTAGGTCTGCGTGGTGGCGTAACTATGACCTAATCACTCTCGCCTCGATTTGTGAAGGTATTAGCCCATTAGTGGGACAGAGGGTCTAGCTAAGTTGTAAACGTTTTGATTCGATTTTCTTGCCGCAATCGACGAGGCGTTTTTTTTAAGTACCCTCAGACTAAGAATTATACCTATGTCGTGGGTGCGTTAACAAACATGAAATTTTCATGCACAAAAAGAAAAATTGTGGATCACACAAGATTCCCGTGCGGGAATCGAACACGCAACTACTCGATCTATTATGAGGAGCGTGCCTAGAAGATAATTTGTGGTCAGGTGGCCACAAACTTATCTTCGCCACGCACTGGCTATGTAGGGTGGAGTTTGACCAAATCTCTCTATCCTCGATTTGTGAGAGAAGGCGTTTGCCCAGCAGTGGGCCAGTATAGGCTAATCTTATCCTATAGCAATCGTACGAGGCATGTCTTTTAATTTCTGTCGTTTCCATATTTTCCGGCAATTTTGGATTTGGAACTGTTCTATATTCGAATGTGTTTAAATTTTGAATCTCAAAACAGTTAAAAGTATTAGGATTAATGCTATTGTTTAGTCACAGCGTCGATTGGAATCTGTCAGGTTACGTACGAAAATGAATCTTTCTAAGGAAAATGTTAGTGCAATAATTTTCTACAACTTTAGAAGAGGCCTGACACGGCTTCAGTGTTTTGAAGAGCTAACATATGTGTTCAGTGATGAAGCCCCATATCTGTGGACTGTCGAACGCTGGTATTTAGAATTCCAGCGTGGACATACTAGTGTTAGTGACAAATCTCGCGAAGGACGCCCGAAATCCGCCTTCACTGAAGATAACATCATTGCTGTGAGACAACTAATTCTCGAAGATCGTCATGTGACGTATCGAGAGATAGAGGCTCTATTAGGCATCTCAGGGACAACCATTTAGAAGATCTTGCATGAAGCGCTTGGTGTGAGAACGCTAGTTTGCCGTTGGATACCGCATCTGCTTTCCGACGATCACAAGGCGGCCCGCGTCAGATGGTGTAAGAAAACTCTGCAAAGGTTCAACCGAGGAGAGTCAAATCACGTCTACGACATCATCAGTGGTGACGAATCTTGGATCTATGCCTACGATCCTGATTCCAAACAACAATCTACAATCTGGGTCTTTCAAGACGAGCCAAAGCCGACTAAAGTTGTTCGTTCTCGAAGCACTTCAAAGAAGATGGTGGCCACGTTCGTTGGAAAAACCGGTCATGTTGCGACTATTGCACTTGAAGATCGTAGAACGGTTAACGCAGAGTGGTTTTGATGGCGATGACTTGTGGTAAACAAACCACAGTTTGTTTACCACAAGTCATCGCCGAACTTCGAAAATCTAACTCAAAGCGACGCATCATCCTGCACCACGGCAACGCAAGCTCACACAGCGCTCGTCAAACGATTGAGTATTTGAAGCAGGAAAAAGTAGAAATTCTTGACCATCCTCCATACAGTCCTGACCTATGCCCTAACGATTTCTTTACATTTCCTAAAATTAAGAAAAGTCTTCGTGGTCAAAGGTTCCAGTCCGGTGAAGAAGCAGTCGACGCTTTCAAGTCAGCCATTTTGAACACCCCCACTTTAGAATGGAATAAATGTTATAATAACTGGTTTGAGCGAATGGAAAAGTATATTAAGCTACGTGGTGAATACTTTGAAAAACAATAAAAAGTACTATAAGGTTCTAGTTGTGTTTTTTTCTTCAAACAACAAAACTTAAAAGGCATGCCTCGTATAGCCGTGCGACTTTCTTACCACACGTGTGAAAAAATGTTACGTGGCCCATTTGTTGGCCCAAATGTTACGTGGAAAGTCACACGGCTCACCAATCACCAATAATGTGAGTGGCATGGACATGTCATACATTATCTCGACGAGTATCCGTACCTGGGCAAGTCTCGTTTAAAAACAGGCACGAAAAAGAAATCAACAGACAAACTAAAAACTCCTGAAAGAGCTACTGGTCCATGAAGGATTTTATGAAGGGCGACCTTCCCATGCCCCTAAAACGTAGACGCGATGACATGCGTGTTTTGCCCGTTCTAACCTTCGGTGCTCAAACATGGTCATTAACTGAACAACAGAAGTCCAAACTCAAGATATTCCAAAGAGCTATGGAGCGCAGTATATTAGGTATAAAATGGATGGATGAAAGCAGCAAAGCTGAAGTGGGAGGTGGGGAAACGCCGTCACCAACTGGATACCCGGCAATGGTCGCAGACGACGTAGACCTAGGAAAAGGTGGCGCGAAGATTTGGACACCATTGCGGCTACTTTGTGGCCCGAAATGGCAATGGATCGACAGTTGTGAAGATATAAAGGGGAGGCCTTTGCACAAGAGTGGGACAGTAAAACAGGCTAAAAAATAAAAAGAAAATATGTGAGTGGTTGTAAGACTGTTTATTTGCTTCGAACTGTGCATGTGTGGCGAGACGGCGACAGTGATTTCGGACGAAATTATGCGCATTCATTCCTAGTGTCTTATTATCTCGCCGTCCACTTGGATCCATTGGATGGCTCCATTGACCAATTTTAGTGCACTTTTCATACACTTAAATCCATCATAACCTACGAATCAGTCTCAAATGATTAATTCTAAGATTCTTAAAAGGTTCTAAGAAATTTCAGATTAACTAAACTATTTTTCAGATTTTATCCTGACGTCCTAATTTCAATAGAATTAAATGAAATTAGGATTTCAATAGAGAAGATGGCCGGGTGCTGCCATAGACTTGGGATCCGGTAATTATTACAATCAAATCCAAAACCAAGCATAACACTGCAAGACCTCGAGACACCGCTCGCAGAATGAGCGGACCAACAAAAATAGTTAAGAAGTTTGAGGGTACCCCGGAACAACTATGCCTTTTGGACGTCTAACACCTCAGTCCTTCTCGTGACCATGGGTGCTGCAAAGCACTCGAAACGTCGGGAACTTAAAAATCAAAAATAAACCGCGATAATTCCGAAAAATAGTTATTTCATTCTTAAAATTTGAAGTCGAAGATCGAGCTCAGTGGCGTGCCTTGGAAGAGACCTACGTCCATTGCCTTTTTATACATGTTTAGTTATTATGACATGCTACAAAAATCGTTCATACAATCGTACCAAAATTCGGCAATTATATGAACTGGTACCCACGACTATGGAAAATCATAAGAATTATTAATGGGTACCATAAGAATTGGAAGGTATTAAATTAGTAGATAGAAAACTGCCAAAACTAACAATTATGATGTCAGTGATCTGCAATTTTATTAATATTGCAATAACGGACTTGGGGCCCAGCAGTGGACTGATGCGGGTTGATGATGATGGTGACGTAATTGCAACACCCAAGAATATACCCAGTCGGCTTCTCAACTTCCTAAGTTATTCTTGTATTTTTTATTCCATACAAACGTGTACCCCAATCTAAAAATAAGGTCAATTTAAAATTAGAATTACAAAAGCCTTTTCCTCTATCAGGAACGAAATTAAAACGAATAATACGGAAAAGAGGTAGGTGGTGGATACAAATAGATCGACCCTGGCCTCATTGTTACAGGAAAATCTATGCAGAAGCGACTAGTGTGCGACGTTATATCCGCATTTACTGTCTATGCGGGGTGCGGAGTACTTAATGAGCTGCTATTTATGCTAATAATATTTTATGCTATTTTATGCTAATGCTATTCGTTCGCGCGGTGTTGATTTATTAGTGCATTTGACGGCGTTGACGATTAAGCGCAGTTTTTAAGAGCTTGAGACGCTCCGTCTACTGTGTCGAATAGTCGCGGGTTCGATTCCCACACCGGACAAATCTTTGTGTGATCCACAATTATTTGTTTCGGTCTGGGTACTTGTTTATGTGAATTTACATGTTTGTAAACGCACCCACGACACGTAAATAAATCCTAGTGTAGGGCAACATTTTTAAAAGAAAAAAAGTAATATTATGTATTATTACTATTTAAAAAAAACGTAGTCCCACATTAGGAATTGACATGAACATCTATCTATCTATATCATGCAAGATCTCTTGCGGGGTAGGCAGAGAGTACAGAGTCCCAAGAGTATCTTTCCTTACTGATCTCCCTGGCTTCCTCCAATGAACATTAAAAAATGAAATTCACAGACACACATACAATCAGATTGAAAAAATATATTTGTGGGGTCACCCAAAGATTGGTTCCGTGCGGGAATCGAAACGGCGACTACTCGATGGCTTAGCCAAGTCGTCAGTCTAGAGCGGTCTGTTCAGGAGCAATTACCGAAGTTGTCATTATTTATCTTATCCAGTGTTGAAGTAGTCAAGGATATGGTCTTTGTGATCCACGAATATTTCTTTCGGTCTGGGCACTTGTAGGTATGTAAATTTAACCTTTGTAAACGCACCCGACACTGCACAGAAATAAAAAATAATTACTAGCAGGGGACTAGGTTTTCTAAAAAAAAAGAAATCTCATCACATCTTAAGTCGAGGGACGATGTTTGGTCCAAATGTAACGGGGGCGAGCCTGTGACACAATTCCGACCTCCGGACTTCCTTACATACCTCTTTGGCTTCCTCCACTCTCATAGTTCGTCTCATACACGCTCGGCTGTTACGAAGACTCTTGACTTCGTTCAGATAAGACTCGTCCTATATAGTCATGTTAAGATAGTTTAGTTTGAGATTATTTCGCTAGAAAACCGTTGGGTTTTCTGTCGAATACTACTATATCAACAGTTAGTTAGAACTCAGTATAATAACACAATACATTAATTATACAGTCTATTTCCTTTGGCAGTAGAAAGGAACGATTCAGGGTATTATTAAGGATTCCAGACTTTCTTACAGCCCCCGATTCGACCGATACAATTATTTATTTATTCGACATGTGATACTCTGACGTATATTGATATTGAGTGTTTTTCTATTGAAAAATGTTTAGTAGCAGCTGGAGTCTGGTCTGCTCTAGATATAAGCTATTCCTGTGGGTAAATCATGAAAACACAGCTCTGCCATCCGCGCTTGGGAAAAATAGATCTACACATGTTTTTCGGTCTGAGTGTTTGTATATGTGAATCACATGTCTGTAAACGCACCCTTAGCATAGGAATAATTTCTAGTGTGATACGTTTATAACGTTTTTACAAAAGAAAACATGTACATTAACGAGAAGTCCCGCGTTTTAGCAATATTTTGTTGTTGTTACACTGATCGTGTTTAATCAACAAATCGTTGGATCGGATCGTGTTATATAAACAGGACTACTTCTTGCTATGGCTCCGAGCTAACTGTGTAGCGCAAATAAAATAATATAAAAACGATTTTATTAAAAAGCGGTGTTCTGTGAAAGGGCAATGCCTGAAACAGAATGGCGGAATGTGGAGTATAATTTTTCGGCTTCTCTTTATTTATAATTATCTCTATGTATTATTACTTTTGTGTTAATCAAAATATATCATAAATAACGTTATACCTCAGACACTACAACTAGATTCTATAATTCCAAATCATACATTATATCCAGTTTTAAAAAGTTGATTAAGTACCGACTCGCCATTTTTTTTAAGAATTTTAATATTCAGATTTATAAATATATTCGACTGCCTCGTTGGTCTGGTGGCAAAGCACGTCGCTTTGTGATCACGAGGTCCTGGGTTCAAATCCTAGGTCGGACAAATGTAGTTTTTCTAACGAAACATTCCCAGTATGAGCCCGGAGTCTGGAATTGTGCCTGGTATATGGCAATAGGCTCGCCCCCTATTACATGGGACCTAGCATCGTCGGCAAAACGTGGGTGTACTCAGTACACCTCTGCCACCCCCGCTTGGGGAAAATAGGCGTGACGGTGTTTTTTTGTTTTTTTTTTTTATAAATATAAATGGCAGCTTATACTGCCTCACCTGTTTTTGCTCTCACAGATCAGCGTGAGCGAGATTAGGTCATACTCCACCAAGCGGATCCAGTCCGGATTTGTAAAGGCAGGCTTGAGGCCACCTGCCATTAAAACTTATCAATCCGTCTATAAAGCTCCAAATTTGGCTTAAGGCTACAATATTAAATGGTTATCGGGGCCAACGGCTTTATGTGCTTTCCCAAGCACGGAGACGCTCGAATATGAAAAATCCACAAACGGTCACCCATCTCAGACCGACCGTGCCGAACGCTGCTTCACCTTGGTGATCGCTAAGAATACCGCGATCGCACAGCGCTACGAGTGCCTCATATTCAGATTAACTAAGAAGAAGTAACAGTACACACGTACCTACTTTTTGTTCCGTGCAACGTGGTACACAAGGCCCATGGTTAAGGGGAGGGGCAAGTTGATGTATGGATGATGGGAAAGTATGAATTGTATGTACAGTCTCTCAGCACACTCATTATGGCTAGACCATTGAGGCGATCTTCCCCCATGGTGCTTCTTAGGCAGGTTTTTAGTCTCCTTAGGCTGCAAAACGATCGCTGCACCGTATAAGTTGGGCACAAACAGCGGTTACAATTTTTAAAGCTTTTTCCGTTACGGGAAAGAAGGTTTGTGCCTCTTTTAGGACATTAACATAGGAACAAATTTTCGAACGTAATACTTGAAATACCTCATTCGAGTTTCGACTCAAAACCGCTTCCTCCGTAAAGCCGTAGGAGCCCCATGGTTTTCACGGAATGTCGACCTCTACTCCGATCTTGGTCTCGAACCTATTCGCGCCTATATTAAAAAGGCGACAACTCGACACTTTGCGAACGCATCTACTCATGTGAATCCATTAATCGTAGCCGCCGCCGACTACGTTCCCCCCGACCCCTGCCGCCCCCGCCACCGCCGGCCGCGACATGTTCTCACCGATCCCCCCGATGCTTTGCTCCGAATACGGGCGACGACGACGACGAAGTCATAGATCCCCTCCCCTAGCCGGAGGTTGCCCGGTGCACTTAGTAGTGCACCCCCTCACCCCGCAGCGACTGTCCCAACCGAAGCCGCCTCTTCAAGGCGCCCTCGAGTATGTCGCCTCTTGCCCTTCTGGCTCGAGCGTAGTGGTTGCACGCTCGCCCTTAAGTCCGGTAAAGCTGTAAAGGCCTCGCGGCCAACAGCGTACATCACTCACACACACATCGAATTTCGACGTAGGGGATTGATGGGTCAACAAAGTGGACTTTAGTGCTTTGCATTGGCTATGTTTTTAATCTCTAGGGGGGGCAGCTGCCCCTTGGCGACGCCCTTGGTGGTACATGTTATGCACACAGCTACTACATACACACATTTATACACATTTTAATTCTTATGTATATCTAAGTTTCCACAGACAACAATTGTTATATTTCAATTAGAACCAATCCAAACCAGAATTAAATTTTCCGTGAGAAGGAAGGAATCATCCGACATATTCTTAGGTATGATATACATAGAGTTACCTAAGTGCTCTGTGCCCTATGCCGATATGAGCAATTAAAATACGAGACACGGGGAGTTACGATAACTTCGAGAGATGGTCGTTTAATGGCTGCTTAAGAGAAAATTAACTGCCTATTTATAGCTTTAAGCTGTATAAGAGAATAGAGGCTTCTCTTCCCTTCAATATGGTCGAGGGGAGTGATGGCTGTTCCAGTAGTCATACTCGTGAACGGGTGCTACTTGTGGAGACAGGTCCAACTGGAATCCCTTAGACACTCTTTATAAATAACATCATTAGTCTCATATCTGGGTCGTAAGGCATCACACTGGAGCTAGATCGTAAACTTTTTAATTGTAACCTAAAGATTGTATCTACACAATATAATAATATTAATATAAGCTCTGTTAAGAAACTGTCCCACCGTTGGGCACGGGCCTCCTGTCAAACTGAGAGGGTTTAGGCCATAGTCCACCACCCTGACCCAGTGCGGGTTGGCGAACTTCACATACCTTCGAGAAAATCTTAGGCATGCAGGTTTCTTCACGATGTTTTCCTTCACCGTTAAAGCAAGTGATAATTCAAAAGCGGTCCAACCACTAGGCTATCACTGCTTTTACACTACACAATATGATTGAAAAAATTTGATAGGATAAAAGAGAAAGAGAATTAAGTAAAAAAAGACAAGCCCGCTGAGTTTCTTCGCCGGATATTCTCAGTCGAGGCCGCGTTCTGATCCGGCGGTGGATAAGTAGTTAAATTAGATTAAACAAAAAAATGTAAGTTGACTATTTTTAGCGCCCCTGCAGGGTTTAACAAAATAAATTATTTTAGTTTAATGGTATAAAGTTACCATGATGCAGCTTATACTCTCTTATACAGATTTAGTACAGCTTAAAGCTGTAAAAGGGCAGTTACTTCCTTTTTTTAACAGCAGTAGTGCTACTTGGGTGGGAGTATATAGAATACCATTACAAGATAATTCAGGGAGTTATCGTACTGCACCGCGTTAGGTCCTGACATACCAGCAAACCCACTCATCAAAAGATTACGGACCTTATCGCCGATATAAACTGCAGCAGATATTAGTTTCTACTCACGTGTGGTGAAGCGACAGACTTTCTGCTGTCCGTGTTACTGCCTTGCCTGGAGAAGGACGGTGCATGGATGCTGAGCGGCGACCCTGGCTCCGAGTCAGTCTTTCCTTCGTTACTGCTGTTGCCTGCGTCCTGGACATCAATTGCTTTATTACACATACTGTTGAATTTTAATACAGAATGTAGGTGGGTATTTTGTTTTTTATTTTTCCTTAGCACATTATGCCACTATGGCTTAGCAATTAGAAAATTAGACGGACGACTTAGCGCAGTGGTTAAATGCTTAAGCCGCTCCGCCCACTGTGTCTAATAGTCGCGGGTTCGATTCCCGCACGGGACAAATCTTTGTGTGATCCACAATTATTTGTTCCGGTCTGGGTATTTGTGTATGTGAATTTTCATGTTTGTAAACGCACCCACGACACAGGAGTAAATCCTAATGTGGGGCTACGTTTAAAAAAAAGGGTAAACAATTATAATAAAGTACAAAAGGTTTGAGATACAGGTTATATTCGATCTCGTTTAAACTCAAAGTTGTCTCTTATAAAGCTTATTGAACAATTTGCATCGTAGCTTGTAATTCATAAGTTACGTTTTTTACGTACATACACCTATTTCTGAATTAGTATTATAAGCTTTTATTTCACTTGCAATGTTTGTTAGTTGGTTTATTCTAACCTAACCTGCGCCGATAGCCAAGTTGACAATCTACAGTCGTTAACGCTAATAGAAAGCGGAAAAATGTATGGGAATGACATTTTGCAACGAAAAGTCACGTGGTCAAAACAATGCGCTATCGATTACGACAAGAGAATAGAAACAAAACGCTTGCAACTTGTCTGATCACTTCTTTTTACCCTACGCAGTTAAAATTTGAAATTTTAGTTAAGTTCCGATGACAAGTCATTTTTATCATGATCTGATTCTACACCCAGGTCTGGCTCCAGACAAAAGAACTCCTCGACGGCTGACAGCATAGACACGAAATCGGCATACACATTTGATTTTTGATTGGCAGTTTTAAATTGTACCATTACCTAGCCTTTTTTTTTGGGACTAAGCCCGCCACTCATTCCCACCATTGTAACTCCTGTAAGCCAGGATCCACAATAGTCTCCTTAGATGACGCCAAGGTTTGAACCTTGGGGTGTCCCGGGAAGCACTTTAATGGTCTTGGAACCCGCAACAAATTTAATTAGAAAGAAAAACAGGAGAAATAAAAATTCCACTTCCCTTCTTTGCCAAGCGGGAAACACAAAAAAAAATTGGCAGATAAAAAAATTTGTAGATTACCTGGCCTATTGCAAAAATTATTTTTATTATTAATTTATTATAAAAAAAAAATAAAAACCGTCACTCCTATAACACACTTAACATACATGTCACCAGTTGAGCATGTTAGTACTAGCCGTCTGAATTAGAATCACGCAGACGCGGCTTCTCGGAAGTGTCCAGTAAATACCCTCTGACATACTGCATACATACTCTCTGACATAATGTCATACGACGAAACGTGGCCACTCATCGTGCGGCTTATCCACCAGTTCAAGGTCGCTCAGAGAGTTAGGGAGAGAGCTACGCCGGAGTTTCTCTTAGGGATCGAATCCGGAACGAAGTCATTCGTCAGTAGACTAAGGCTACCGCCTAGCTCGACAAATTAGCAAGCTTAAGTGGCAGTGGGCAGGTGACATATGCCGCAGAACCGATGGCCGTTGGGCAAACTGGTTCTTGAGTGGAGATCGCGTTGCTGCAAACGTAGTGTAGGGCGCGCTGTAGCTGGGTGGGGCGACGATATTCGTAAGGCAGTGGGCAGGGGTTGAAAGAGAGCTGAGGATCGAGCTTAGTGGCGTGCCATGGGAGACGCCTATGTCCAGCAGTTGACTGATACGGACTGATTACGATGAAGTGGGTTTGGTACTTATTTTCGAAAGACACTTCATGAATACCCATTTTTACGAAGCCCAATCATGGAAAAGCAATTTTTTTGACGGGTCATCTAATCGAGGGGACATTTCTCCGAATAGCCATATTTACGAACTCTCATGTACCATCGGGTACATGGGAGTATATTTGTTCGAATCCCATGTGTTCGAAAGTCGAAGGAAAACTACCGTTCTTTTAATTCAACATGTTTTCAATGATTAATCATGCCTATTGTTTAACGTTAAATCAAAATATTTATCATAATGAAGAAAACAGTAAAGGCAGAACATTTTGTCTACCTACCAACACGTGAGAAGTTGAACACATACCAGGAGATCATAGCATAATATCCTAGTAATTTAAATAAGGATTACGTTCAAATTTACCTACCATTTTTTTCCTGTGCATCGTTCATGGACCAAAATCTCCTAGTCTAAGTATTGTAATGGCATTGAAATATATAAGTATTATCTACATACTAGGTGGATCGTAAAAACCGGTGGACCATGGATCCACTCTAGATCCTGATGGTGGATCTAAACGGATAGAAGTTGACTAATCTTTATCGATACAGCTAGTAAAAAAAACCAAATCAATGTCAGCATCTTGGCAGAGCTGCGTGCTTACGATAGGGGGAAAGGTGAAAAGTTTACTGGTAGGGTATATGTATAAATAAAATATCACTTATTGGGGACCGCTTGGTAGGTATAAGTATAAAAAATATAACTAAGTATAGTAACCGGGCTTAATGTCATGCCTTGGGAGAGGCCTATGTCCGCAGAGAACGGATCGATACGGGCTGATGATGATGACCTTCTAAAAACTGCCGAGAAGCAGCGCAGAGCGAACGTTTTTGTGTCTAATTCTGATTCGGACCACAAGCACTAAGATTTTTTACTGTATAAATATCTTAACTGTGCCTATATTCTTCATGTAAAGGTGGCAGAGGTGTACCGAATACACTCACTTTTCGCCAGCAGTGGTAAATCCTATGTTATAGGGGCGAACCCATAGCCATAAACCATATACCGGGCATAAAGCCACACTCCGGAAATGTTCTATTGAATAATTACATTCGGTCTGACCTAAGAGTCGAGCTCAGAACCTCGAGATCGCTAGGCGCATTATTCGTTGCTAGACCAACGTGGCAGTTAGTAATTTATTATTTCTTCACCAAAAGGTTAGACAAATTTATAAAGGCTTCGATTTGTCTCACAAACTAATTGAAATCCAATCTCCTAAATAACATATGTGCCCGGAGTTAAACGTAGCCTCACAAACGCCAAATTGAAATGACATTTGGATAAAACATGGATCATACAAAGATCTGTCCTGTTCGGGTATCAAACACGCGACTACTAGTTTTTCTTACCTACTATACCATGTTTTTTTGCCCAAGTAAATATGATGTTTTAGTGTATAAATAAATTACCGCTCAATTCTTGATTGTATCATTCAACAGCTATGTTTGTACCAGCTTGTACTGAGTTGTAATCGTTGTAATTTTTTTTCTTGTCAAAATTGTCATTCGCCGAATCATCGGTTAACGATGGAGCCGTAGATTATAATTGGAATTTGAATTGGATCCAGTGAGTGGAACGGTCTACGATGTAACGACTCGACTAGGGTGTCGTAAACTGTCTTCTTCTTTTAGTGCAGCCATGTAAAACTCAAAGGTACCAAGTGGACCAAAAGCATTAAGACCGTAGACTAGGTGGACCGCAAAACCTAATCTCAAAGAAGACAAACTACTGAAAATCTTAATGAAAGAAGTACAAGTATATTTAGTAGGAAAGAACCTGTTGGAACTCTGTACTTTCTGCCTACCCCGCAAGGGATCTGGCGTGATGATATAAGTAGATAGATAGAAGTATATTTATTAATTTTCTAAGACGGTTTTTAACACACTCAAGGGCGCATTATCTGGCTGTTTTTAAAATTGATTCGGGCCGCAGGACAATGCTTAGTGGCTTGACATGCCTGTTTTAGTGTAAATGGTGCATATTTGTTCCGCTTAGTGATTAATATACTTTTCGCCCCCTTTCATAAAAGGGAGCGTAGATCAATTAAGGTAAATAGCGGTATAAGCATAGATATCATAATAATAACTTTAGAAGTCGTATCGCCGCGTGAGGTTGCCATACTCCCGATGCCCTTACATCCCTTCTTTTGGATACAGATACCGCACACAGGATCAGATACCGACCTCGCCGGCGAGGTCGAAGAATCCCTTGCCCGCCGGCCGGTGCAGAGCACCACGGCGAGACACCTAGTATACGCCCTCCCCCATAGCGACTGCCCAAGCCGAGGCCGTTCCTCCTTGAGGCGCCCTTGAGCTAGTTGCTCCCTTGGCCTTCTGGCTCGAGAGTAGTGGTTGCACGCTCGCCCTCTAGTCCGGTGAAGCTGTAAAGGCCCCGCGGCCAACAGCGTAAATTATTCACACACACAGACACACAACAATGAGGTTGTCGCTACACGTCTCTAAAAAATATCACAAAATGTTTCAGTACTGCGGGGACCCACGAATGTGATGCAGTGGTTAAAGTTGGTATAAACGTCTCTTTAAACTTTCAATTCATCGTAAAATTAGTTTTATATCTCAATCGTAAGGCATCATACTGGAGCTGGATCGCATAAATGATTTTGTTTAGTATGAAAATGTATGTATCTATACAAAAAAATATAAAAAAACTAAAGGAGAATTAGACAAAATAGACAAGCCCGCTTAGTTTCTCGCCGGATCTTCTCAGTGGAGGCCGCGGTCCGATCCGGTGGTAGATTAGTAAGTTAAACAAAATATGACAATTTGTAAACACCCCCGCAGGGTTTGAGTTTGAGTCCAGCATTATGCCCAGCATGATGGCAATAGGCTCCATGCCTATTTTTTTTTAACGTAGACCGCTCGCGACACGCACACTAGTTTTTATTATTGTGCCGTGGGTGCGTTTACAAAAATGAAAATTCACATACACAAATACCCAGACCGAAATAAATAATTGTGGGTCACACAAAGGTTTGTCCCGTGCGGATATCGTACCCTCGACTATTAGACACACTGGGCGAAGGGGCTTAAGCTCTAAACGACTGCGCTATATCGTCCGTCAATGCGAGTGTAAGTGAGTCTGTGTCCATTTTTATCAAACTGTGCATGTACCGCAAATCGGCAACAATGGCTACGAACAAAATCGTGCGCCATTTCACTTCTAGGCATCGATATATTATTATTGTTTTTTTTTTAAACTTTTCCCACACTAGGATTAATTCCTGTGTCGTGGGTGCGTTTACAAACATAAAAATTCACATACACAAATACCCAGACCAGAACAAATAATTGTGGATCACACAAAGATTTGTCCCGTGCGGGAATCGAACAGTGGGCGGGGCGGGCTAAGCCGGGCACATGGACATATAAAGAAGGCGGTGTGTCCGCCTTTTACATATGTCCATATCCATCTTGCTAAACAAAAAGTGAAGTAATAGTAATAATAATAATTCAATAATAGGAATTCAATTCGCGGTATTGTACTTACACGCTGAAATGCACATCTATCGCCCGCCATTTCGTTTAAATCATTGATGGACAGAAGTCGTTTCCGTAAAGAAAATAAAATGCGTGAAAAGCGTGTTCGTACGAGCTATAACGCACACAGCGTTTCAGGTCATACATACATACAAACTGACTTACTATGGGGCTTTACTTTTTTCTTAGATTTCGTCCACCTTTTGCATACGTCAATGACCGCGCGCATTTCCACACTCCGGACTAATACTGGGAATTCATCGGTAGGAAAACTACATTTGTCCAACCTAGGATTTGAACCCAGGATCTCGTAATCACAACGCAAAGCGCTTCGCCACTAGCTTTGCAACGAGGCAGACATCGTATTGTGACTAACTAGGTGGTGATTATATCGATTATAAATCATCTAAAAAGGCGGGTTCTTAAAACCTTTTTTTTTTAATATTTGACAGCTATCAACTTATGGAACCATAGAGGTAGGATTTATGGAACTGAAGTGCATACAATTCGGTTTTATCAAAGAATGAGTAAATTTGAACCTGGACTGACCAGTTCCTTTTTGTTTGATTGATAACGTATAAAAGATATAGAAGAGAATCATTAGCAGATTTGACGGAAGATTTGGCGCAGTGGTTAAGAGTTTAAGCCGCTCCGCACACTGAGTCGAATAGTCGCGGGTTCAATTCCTACACGGGACAAATCTTTTTGTGACCCATAATTATTTGTTTCGGTCTCGGTATTTGTGTATGTAATTTTTATTTTTATAAACGCACCTACGATACATGAATAAATCCTAGTGTGTGAAGCTGTAAAGGCCCTGCGGCCAACAGCGTAGATCATTCACACACACGCTACCTTTTTTATTTTTTTTATCTCACCTTTTATTAATACAAATTTAAATACATTCCTTTAAAATAAATGCAGTTTTTACGTATGTTTTTTGTATGTAAGTTCAAATAAAAAAATATGCTTGGTACCAATGATGAGTCACGTGTTTTTGTTTACCTTTAGTTAAATGCCAAAACGAACGGAGTATAGTATCTCGAACACGTGATACGCAAAAGGCTGGAGGTATTTCAATTAAAGCGAGATTGCATTCACATGTCCGAGGCATGTGATTCTATGTAATTGGTTAGAGCTCGAACGTGCAGCTTTCAGCTGTATGGATTTAAGGGCGGATAATTAAACAAAAAAGTAAGAACCGGAGAAATGAAGCTTTGTGGTTTTTAAATTAGAGTGCCAATTACTATCTACTACTACTATACCACATATAACCATCATTGTTGTTGTACTAAAATGTTCGTTCCATTTTATAACTATGTAGTGTTGTATAGGTAGTTATGGTTTATATTTAAAGGTTTGGTCAATTAGCGACGGGAGCGCAACGCAAGCGCTCGGCTACGTTCGGTTGTGACGTTTGCCGTCGTGTCGAGCGGGGCTGCGCTGTAGGGCGTTTCCCGTACATTTCAGTACATTACAACTCCTTAAGACGCGCCACCGTCACGCTGAGCGGTGCTGCGCTGTGTGGCATCTCCCGTATATTTCAGTACATTACAATTCCCCAAGCCGCGCCAGCATCGCGCCCGCGTCAACCTTTCGTCGCGAAACCTTTACAGTCTCTTTAAATTTGAAGCGCAGAAACCTGCGTTTCATATGATTTAGCATATTCTGATACATACGCATTAGAAGAAGCATGGGAGAGCTACATTGACGTACTACCACAGTTAACCTAATATGTAAACCGTTACCTTAGTACTAGTGATCCGATTAAGATTCATGATTCATGCACATAAACGCGCGCTTTACGCAGTTTCTTTGCCGCTCTCAGAGAGTACCTGCCGAACACTTCCGCGAAGCCGCGTAGAGCGTGCGTGATTCGTCTTCTTCTTCTTTAGGTTGTGGCTTCACACTAATTTTAAGTGTATTTTTCCAATGCCCAGTGAGATGCATAATCGTGATTGTAAGATTTAATTTCTAAACTAATTCAACTCCCCGATGAACTTGATGATTATGAAATTAATGAAGTACCCCACCCTGGATAGTATAGCGATGGATACATACCACTTGCAACGGCCGTTTTTAAGAAAGTAGAAATGGCACGTTTTATCACTTTGTTACAATTACCTTCACATCTCAAGCACATTTAAGAATTAGTATGTAAAGTATCCATCGCTTTACAATCCAGGGTGGGGTACTTCATTAATTTCATTATCATCGTTGTCATCAAATTCATCGGGGAGTCGAATTAATTTAAACAAACACGATTATATATATATATATATATATATATATATATATATATATATATATATATATATATATATATATCTCACTGGACACTGGAAAAATACACTTATAATTAGTGTGAAACTTGAAGAAAAAAAGGGTCTATGAATTTTATGTAAAGTGCCACCTTTATGTACAGTCTGACAAGGATCGTTTAGCCCTTGGCCAAAATCGGAACTAACGCTATCATCAAGTGGAATAACAGTCGCAGAGTTACCGTTTGCTATTAAATTTATCGAAGTTTTTATTTTAATTAGTAACCGTGCCGACCCAACTGTTGAAATATATCCCTGGAAGTAGGAAAATTTTACTAAATGATAACCCTAATTTCACAACAACGCCCCTCTATCAATGTCGTCCGCAGGCCAAAAAGATTATTGTCGCACTATATTTATTAACATTATGACGTGGTGAAAACGAGTTACAATGTCTTGCAGGGCAATGTAAGTTTATTAACTTATCCTTAAAAGGAAATTAAACACCGAAACGCCTATTTTCCTATCAAGCGGGGGCGGCAAAAGCGTACTTTGTACACCCATTTTCAGCCAATTGCCATTATTCCGAGCATAATGTTAGCGGACTTATATTGAGAGTAACACGCTTTTAATTAGCTTGCAATGTTTGTTAGATTGTTGGTTTAGGTCAAATCCTGCAAGGTGAATTAGAACCACTTCCTCTTATTCTACGGACTTGAAATTTGACAAATTGGGTCAATTTTAATGACAATGCATTTTTATGGTAAGTATGACCTGATTTTACAACCAGTTGGCGCCAGCAGCAAAGATATGAAATTTTGTATACATATATAATATGGGTTGGTCGTTTGAAATTGGACCTTTCTCTGGCTGCTACACCCAGAGTTGGCTCCCTATGAGGAAACTCCTCAACGGTTAACATGACATACAATAAAAAACTTTTTTATAAAAGAAAAACCGACTTATAAAGAAAAAAAATGAATATTTGAAGTCGATGCTGATTAGTGCAGTCGGATACTTGGCACCGACTTCAAATATTTATTTTTTGCATTTTGAAGTCGGTTGCCCTTGTTTAAAAAGTTTTTTATTTATCAATTTTAAGTGATGAGGAATGATTTATATATATAAACATGATTGATATAATGCTCATAATAACTGATTTTACATATTCGTGCAGTTTGCGATCAAGGAGACCCGTGGTGTATCTTTAAAGTCCAAGGTCCAATACTGCTGTAATTTAAATGGGACTACCTTGGAGCTATACTAAATTCAATGCAAAAAGAATCATCAAAATCGATTCATGATTGGCGGTATGATCGCGTAACATACATACAAAAAAAACACAGTCGAATTGAGAACCTTCTCCTTTTGTGAAGTTGGTTAAAAAATGTTATATACGCATTTAATTAAGGTAGCTTGTTCCAAGTTCCTCTACGACGTGCGAGCATTTTTCGCCACAGGGCCAACGAAGTATTAAGTATCCTAAATTTCAAGTTAATAAGTCATTATCATACCAAATTTCATTGAAATCCGTTGAGTAGGTTTTGCGTGATTGAAACACACAGAGACAGATAGTTAAAGGAAACAAATTCAAAATTGAACAATAAATTGATTGTCACGTTACATGATTAAATTCGTGGTGAGTACTCCCTGTGAGTACTATTTCCTAACAACTAGAGGATTGAAGGTAACTACCTATTTCAATTATCGAGAGATTGCATGAACGGTCCTGGGATATGCAATGCTGCGTAATTGGCTCGCGTTCGGACGAGCAGATTTTTAGCTGTATTGATTTAACTGAACGCGATAAATACTGGTTCTATTTTGTTCTGAAGAGAGTTAGGTTGTGCTTATTGGTTTAAATATGACTGTTCATGTAAGTATTTGGTCTAATTAAAATCATTGCATCCGAACTGAAGGGAATCCCGTGTTTTTCTCGTGGAGATTCTGGAGCACAAAAGTGTCGATTCATTGAGGTTTTCAATCGATGTATAAGAGTCCGATTCGCCTTGCGAGATTTCCTCGAGCCTCGCGGATGTCTTATACAGGATTTTTCCTAAGTTAAATGCGTTGCATCATCCACACCGAGATACCCTACGCATGGATGCGTGGTTGTAGATTTTTTCCTCGGTCAGTCTAACGTGGATGCCCTCTTCGTACATGAAGGCTTACTACGCCTCAATGAAGCACCGGCTTTACTTTCACTATAGACAAACCAAGTGGTGATATTCTAAAAATCACTAGCTAAGCCAAAGTTATTGCCTGCTTTTCCCAAAATGTTTATCTCAATCCAAAAAAAAAAAAGCATGAGTGACATACCACGGGACGAAGAGCACTCTTTATAGAATTAAAGAAGGTGGAAGTGAACAAAAAAACGATTTTGCAGTTACTCCTGCAAATTCTCGCCACAGAATTAACTAAATCAAAGAAACTACGATAAAAACATCACTTAAAAAAATACAGATCAAAAACCCTTAATACTACCATTCAAGTAACTTCTATCTATCTTATATTATCTCGCCAGTAGGCAGAGAGTACAGAGTACAGATTTATGTAATTTCTCTTACCTGTAAAGACCTCGCAAGCTCAGAGTCCAGATATCTGCCGGTGATCCTCCGTTCTGGCAGGATATACTTCGGCAGAGACTTGAAGAACCATGCTCCTGACTTCTTCCACATCTCCCTGGTCTCCGCACACAGGTTGCACATGTACGCCTCCCTGGAACGGAGGCAAGTTCTACTCCCATGGGTCTGGATGGATTCCAGATGTGGCTGAATTTTATGCAACCATTTTCTGATCACAAAAGGGCCCTTCAGTAATATTCAACATGCTATATAATATCCCTTGTCGCATCCTCCGATTCGTAGTGGGTCTGCATGGTACAGTATGACCTCCTTAATCTCGATTTTGATTTTTGAGAGAATGAGGAGGGTTTTTCTAGCAGTACAGCAAAAGTAGACGCTGATTGAAAATCCTCTGGGGCGTTTTAAGATTCTAGCAGTACTTTTATCAAACATCAAGCAATTGTTTTTTAAATATTAGGTTTAGCCTGCGACTTTAACTACCGTAATTATTCTTGGTCGAAACGTACAGCCTTTATGTTTTCTAGCTTTTAATCAACCCCTCTGCCAACTTTTTCCCTAAATCAGTGCACTGTGCAGCTCGTCGGGAAGTCGGGATTGAGTGACAAATATATAAACATCCGTACCTTTTATTACATCGGCCAAAACTTTGGCATAAGGCTATGTTATAGCCATGACTAATTGGAATAAAGTAATAGTTTGCCGAAACCATTAAGCAGATACATATTTGCATCAGGATAGTGTATTGCTAATTATTTTGGAATGAAAGTAGTTTACCAACCATTTCATCTTCAAGTTACCTATGCGGAGGGGCTTCAATAACGCATTTGGAGCAGGCCGTGTTTCTGCAGATGACACATGTCCGTAACGGTGCCAGGAGTCTGGCGGTCTCTCCACATAGCAGGCAGGATCTGGGCACTGGCCCTTGAGCTGAACGCCGCATGCCTGGGTAAAGGCAAAGAAAGGAAGAATAATCGAAAAAGGAATGGACAAGTTTTTCAGGAATTTCGAGCCTAATGTTGGTTGTTTGGTATCTTAAAAAGGTAAGGTAGAATTTTTGTCCCACTGCTCAGCAAAGGCGTCCCCCAAACCTTTCACGCCGATCTATTACAAGCCATCTCTAGCCAATCTTTTATTTAGGCATTTTAAATTAGTAAAAAAAATTTCGCTGCACTCATTTTACCCAAATATGTATTTTTGCTGCCAATGTAACAAAGGGCGTGCCTGATGACATGCCATTCCATGGCTTATGAAAAAACCAGTCTCTCTCAATGTTTTTCATTATCTTTAGCAAGTGATAAAATATGAGAACAGGTTTCCGAAAGTTCATCGATGGGAGCCAAGATTTGTAAATATTTTAGGTAAATTTGATTTGTGTAGACATAGACCATTAAAACTTTGAAACAAATAATTTTGTATAAACCCTGCCACTTTCAAGTTAACGAAATTACATTTTTTTACAATCCACCACCTGTTCAGAAAGTGGCCTACTGAGAAAATCTGGGAAGAAACTCAGCGGATCGTCTCTATTATTTAATTATCTTTTTCTTTTGTTCTACTTTTTATTTTATCTATCTATATCATCACGCCAGATCCCTTGCGGGGTAGGCAAAGAGTACAGTTTTCCAACAGGTTCTTTCCTAACCTATATACACCTCTATCTATATATATATATATATACCAGAGGGCTTCCTCCACTCTCATAGTTTGTCTCATACACGCTCGCCGGTTACGGACTCTTGACTTGTCCTTCAGATTTTTTTATTTTAATACTCATGAACTGCTCTAGCTCCAAAGTTTTAAAGTGCCCCACTGCTGTACAGTCTCCCCGTCTTCACTTCAACGATATTTATCCCTAAAGTTCAAGTTCTTTAAGTTAAAGTTCTAGTTCTTCGAAGACTAGCAATCATCGCTTAATGACTGCAATAAACACTTTTCTACAGTAGGTTAGATATACTCTGAAAAAATACTTACGAAGCTCTCTACAAATCAAACCAAATTAATACAAATATACAAACCTCCATATTTTAACCCGCACTCTTTGTTCTTTTATCCAACTAATAAACAAGAAGTTACTTCCATTATAAACAATTTAAATGCTGACAGCTCACCTGGACCCATGTTGTAACAGTAGCATTCATTAAAAAACCCTTCCCAGCATTATGTCACCCTTGATTTATATATTTAATCGAATTTTAGAAACGGGTATCTTCCTAGAGTCCTGGAAAATTGCAGCGATTTGCCCTATCTATAAAAGTGGGCCCATTGACGCGCTACAAAATTATAGACCCATTGCCCTACGAAACATTATCTCCAAAGTGTTGGAGAAAATTGTCAGTAATCGATTAATCCCCTTTCTTGAAAAATACAATATTATTTCGAAGAGACAATTTGGCTTCAGTAAGGGCAAATCATCTGAAGATGCTGCGAGTCTCCTTGTAAATTTAGTATCCCAACATATTAAAAATGGTCATCGATACGGTATCTGTTGGACTCTTGCTGAAGAAACTTGAAGCTGTAGGAGTCAGAGGAGTTCCCAAAATTGGTTTCAAAACTATCTGACTTAACGCAAACAATATGTCAAAATAGGTAACCTACAAAGTGCTCAACTTCCCATTTCTTTTGGTATTCCTCAAGGAAGCATACTCGGTTCTGTGCTGTTTACATTATACATATATGACATAATTAATCTCCCATTAGTCAACGCAGATATAATTGCATACGCTGATGATACAGCAATAATCTTTTACGGAAAATCTTGGGATCATGTATACCAGCAAGCACAACAGGGCCTTTCACAAGTAGCCGACGTGTTAGACACTAATCTTCTAACTTTAAATGTCAGTAAAACTAAATATATTGCGTTTTCTAAAACAATATCGTCTGGTCCCTCTTCAGAGATGAGTCTAAAAATAAACTCCATTACTCGGCCAAACCAAAACATACAACATATAACCACTAATGGAACAATAGAACGTACTAAGTCGATAAAATGTCTCGGTGTCATTCTCGATGAAAATTTGACGTTGAAGGAACACATAGCTACTTTATCCACTAGAGCTCGAAAGCTTATTCATATCCCGAAGAAACTACGCAATTGCACTCCTGTTGATGTCTTACGCCTAATCTATTTCGGCTTGTGCCAGTCAGTCAATTAATACTGCGTTGGAGTATGGGGATCTGCCACAAAAGCAGCATTTATATCACTGGAAAGAACCCAGCGTGCACTTATCAAAATAGCTTTGAGGAAGCCATACCGTCATCCGACAGATGCCTTATATCACGAATTTAGGGCCCTAAGAGTAAGTCAGCTATTTATCCTTAATGCTACAATCAAAACACACAAAAGCCTTAAGGACCGCCCAGATTACCTAAATATTATGTAAAAATGTGTATACAGAATGCCTTTACCCCCCTACATATCCGAACTCGCCAGGCGAAGTCCATCCTTTTTTCACCCTCATGTGTACGAGTATAACAACGTAACCAAATTATGCAATTTTAAAAATTGTTCCGTCGCCACTTGTATAATGATGTTAAAAAACAAATTATTAGCATTATCATACAATGATACAGAAAATTTATTGTAGTATATATAAACTCAAACACACATACACATACGCACACACACACACACACACACACACACACACACACACACACACACGCACTCACATAAACACACATACACACACAAACATGGACAACCAAATGCCATTATCATAATTTTCTTTTCCTTTTATGTATTCTTCTAAAGCATTTTAGATACGTTAGCAGTTGCTAAAGTATCTAATATACTCATTTATTTTGCACTTAATGTAATAACTATGTTTTATTTTGGTAAATTTGAACTCAGAGTCTCAAAACACAAGCTATGCTTAGTTTGAGCCTCAAAGAAATTGTGTTCTATTGTTGTTACAAACTTGTGAATAAATGCTTTTTTTATTTTATATTTTTTATTTTACAAAACTGAAAAGCACAGTACCAAGAAGACTAGTACACTTCGTATTCCGAGTGCAAAAGCGGCCATGTCAATTAAGAACTAGCGGCAAGACGTCGATTCATCGCCAAGCCTCCCAATTCATTCATCTCTTGAGTCAGCCACATCTTAAAAGCGCCTCGTCAAATGATTAATGATACGAATTAATTAGGCGAGTGGCTACAATTAATTAGCGGCGATATCATTAATGGTTCTTAATTAGGGAAAGTCGTAATTTGGAGTCGATGCGGTTGATTTCTGAATGGAAAAAACAGGACGAATTCGGGTGTCAGTCGGGGCATTTTTTCTAGATTGAATTTCATCGGATAAGGATACCCTTATCCTATTATTTAGGAATGAGAAAGTATTTAAGTATGCTCATTTTTTATGAAACTATGCTGCCTGCCTCTTAATGTGGTCTTTAAGCCAAATTGTGTGTATTATAGGCGGCTTTATAATTTTCAACAGCAGGTGGCCACAAACCTGCTGACTCAAAAGCGCTTGCCACGGTTACGGAGACTCTTGACTTATCCATTAGATAAGAGACGGTCTATTTGATCATAGTTAAAAATATCCATCCACTTTTACTATTTTATATCTATTTCGTCATTCGTTCCTCTGACATTGTTATACAGAATCTAATGTACCTACCTGTGGATGGAAACGAGTTCTCAGGCCTTGGTTTAATCATAAAGTATAGCGATCTATAAATATAACACTTGTCCATCAATAACAGGATTCCTACCATCTAATCTAGCAACCAGTCGTCCGACCCGTCTGGCTTCCAGCTCGTCGAGTTTCTCCGCTCGTTTGACTACGGCGGCGATGGCTTCCCTCTCGTTCGGCGTCAGAGGCGGTTCGCTCCTGGCAGCACTCCATCCTGTGCGTAACCTGGGGAGAATGATAATAATCAAGACAATTAGTGACGGCGGGAGGGCTGGTATTAAACAACGTTCGAATCGAACCTTGTCCTGAAGTGGACGTCGTTTATCTGATGAGGGTGATAATTAAAAAACAATCGACGTATTCGTCAACACTGCTTTCCTAAAAGCAACAGAACGATATATTAGCGATTGAGGAGGCCTATGTTCAGCAGCACGAGTACAGGCTGAGGTGATGATGAAAATAATGGTGCCCATGTGTGACCCACAATTATTTGTTTCGGTCTGGGTATTTGTGTATGTGAATTTTCATGTTTGTAAACGCACCTACAACACAGAAATAAAGCCGTGTGGGACTACATTTAAACAAAGATGTGGGACGCATATGAACCTTTGTCAAGAAAAAAATAAGAAGAATTATTAGCAACGTTGTGCGATCATAGATAAAAGCTAGAACTTTAATCTGGATTTCATGATTAGGAGAGGAAAGTTCTACCAAATAGGATATCGTTGCTTTGTATAGGCAGATATAAAAAGGCTTTCGGATTAACATTAAACCACGATTATCGATATGCGCAACGGCTGCCACTGCAGTTAATCTACCCTTGGGATTTGGATATCGTAGGATCAATAAACTACCTATGAGAACAATATTTTATGTACCAACCGTAATTGCCTATTCGATAAAATGGGTTATAATGTAGGAGAGGACTGGGCTGCCTCGGTCTAGTAGCGAATAATACGCGTTGTGATATAGAGGTACTGGGTTTAAATCTAGGTCGGATATATGTAGCTTTTCTATCGAAAAATTCCGAGTAGCACGCCTATATGCTTTAAGCAGGGGTGGCAGAGGTGCACCGTGTACACCCACTTTTAGCCGACGATGTTAAGTCAGTTGATTGACGAATGACGAATCAAATTATTTGTAGTGTCCGATCGAAGGTCAATTTTTGGCCGAAGTCGATTAATAAGCCATCACCAAATCCTTCAGCCGAAGAAGCCGACTTTTTTTTAATAAAAATTTAGTCCCACACTAGGATTTATTCCTGTGTCGTAGGTGCGTTTACACACATGAAACACATTCACATACACAAATACCCAGACCGCAACAAATAATTGTGGATCACACAAAGATTTGTCCCGTGCGGGAATCGATATGTAATGTAATATAAAGCCAGTGTGTGTGGGCACGCCGCCCGCTCCCACATCGATGGACTCCAAACGGTTCAATCCCGTTTCCTCCGCAAAGCCCCGTGGTTCATACGGAATGTTGATTCCGCCGAACGAACTTATTCGCGTCTTTATTAAAAAAGCGTCAACCCGATATTTTGCGAACGCGTCCAATCATAGTAATCCGCTAATCGTAGCCGCCGCCGATTACGAACCCAACTTCCCCCTATCAACCTCTACCGCCGTCCGCGGCATGTTCTCACCGACCCTCCCGGTGCCCTTACATCCCTTCTTTCGGATACAGATACCGCACACAGGATTAGACACCGACTTCGCCGGCGGTGTCGAAGAATCCCTTGCTCGCCGGCCGGTGCAGAGCACCGCGGCGAGACACCTAGTATACGCCCTCCCTCATAGCGACTGCCCAAGCCGAGGCCATTCCTCCTTGAGGTGCCCTTGAGCTAGTTGCCCCCTTGCCCTTCTGGCTCGAGCGTAGTAGTTGCACGCTCGCCCTCTTGTCCGGTGAAGCTGTAAAGGCCCCGCGGCCAACAGCGTAGATCATTCACACACACACACACACACGCCAGTGTGTGCGTAGTGAAGCTGACCGACCGTATCAGCAACAGCGTAGTAAGAAAGCGAGAAGGTATGAAAGATAGTATCGGTGTAAAGATGAGGCAGGTTATGCTCCGTTGGTTCGGGCATATAGAAAGAATGTCCGAAGAAAGAATGACAAAACTGATATACAATGCGAAAGTGGAAGGATGTAGGTACCGGGAAAGACCTAGACTATCTTACCATGACCAAATAGACCGGGTCTTATCTGAAGGTCAAGTCAAGAGTCTCCGTAAGCAGCGAGCGTGTATGAAACGAACTATGAAGCCAGAGAGGTATGTAAGGAAAGAACCTGTTGGAACTCTGTACTCCCTGCCTACCCCGCAAGGGATCTGACGTGTGAAATATAGATAGATAAAGCCAGTCGTCGTTGCGTTCTTTAGGTAAGGCGACTGTCCAGCATTGGACTTCTTTATGGTGCTGATTTATATGGATTATTTATTTCATCAAAAGTCTTCAAAGACTGAAAGCGATGAATGAAGGTGTACAAATGGGTGACTTAGTGGTAAACCATCTACTTTATGCAGATGACGCGGTTTTAATAGCGCCAACAGCCACTGATCTGCAAACACTAGTCACAGTTATGAAAGACGACTGCATGATCAATGGCTTACACTTGAATGTGAAGAAAACCAAGATTATGGTTTTTGAAAGGGAAGAAACCAGAACGGATGTAAGGATTGTGGTTGGTAACGATGTGCTGGAGCAAGTGAATGAGTTTGTATATCTTGGATGCGCCTTCAGTAAGGATGGGAAATACACCGCTGACATAGAGAGAAGAGTGAGTGCAGGGAACAGAGTGAATGGTGCGATGGGAAAGCTACTCGGGAGCCGGCACTTAAGCCATAAGGCGCAGCTGGCCATACATAACGGAGTTCTTGTCCCAACGCTGTTATATGGTAGCGAGAGCTGGGTATGTAAGAAGGAGAATGAAAGTAGGATAAATGCGGTAGAAATGCGAGCTCTGCGGAAGATGTGCGGAGTGAAGCTGACCGACCGCATTAGCAACAGCATAGTAAGACAGCGAGTAGGTATGAAAGATAGTATCGGTGTAAAGATGAGAAAGGGCATGCTCCGTTGGTTCGGGCATATAGAAAGAATGCCAGAGGAAAGAATGACAAAACAGATATACAATGTGAAAGTGGAAGGATGCAGGTACCGGGGAAGACCTAGACTATCTTACCACGACCAAATAAACCGAGTCTTATCTGATGGAAAAGTCAAGAGTCTCCGTAACCGGCGAGCGTGTATGAGACGAACTATGAGAGTCGAGGAAGCCAGAGAGGTATGTAAGGAAAGAACCTGTTGGAACTCTGTACTCTCTGCCTACCCCGCAAGGGATCTGGCGTGAGGTTATAGATAGATAGATAGATAGATTTATTTCATTATTCTAAACAATTTGTCTCAATTACGCTAAATAGAAACATCAACTAATTCATTAATTTTGGGGGTGAATAGGCATGAAATATGTATGTAACGGAGGATCATTACTTTCCCGATCATTCATTGTAGGAAAAATCAGGGATCCGGGCGAGAAAATAAACTCTCAGCGGTTAACTCTATGATTAATTCAGGCACGATGGAAATACATTTCAACTTGTCACTCAACTTACGATACACGACACAGTTCCCAGGCTTAAGGTTAACTTCTCCATTAACGAACAGCAACGGAGTGATTCCCGTTATATTAGCTATCCCCCACCCATCTAGGCTCTGTATATGTCACTTTGACGTTTGTGTGTCGTTTAAAAACTGTTCTCATGACCCGAATGCGAGGCAATAATTTACTCGTTAAGATTACTCATATACTAAACATTAAGAATACTTCTACCCTTGGACTGAACACAAGTGAATTAAGGACACGACCTCTTAACAATAGTCTCACATATCGATGTGTACCGAGATTTTGGCGTGACGTCATTACACGATAGCCCAAGGGGTGCCGTGACCTTAGCTGCCCACTTATTGCCATGGTAATGTCTACAATATAATATTGACAGCGCGTAAGAGAATGTTGGGGTTAAAAGGCCGTTATTGGAATAGCTTTGTGATTTTTGGTTTAGTGATGTGTGTACTAGGCATTTATATAAGGTACTTGAAACGTTGTTATTCTGTTATTGGTGTAGGACTAAGTTGCCTAAGTAGCTAGTCTAGCGAGTAGGTATGAAAGATAGTATCGGTGTAAAGATGAGAAAGGGTATGCTCCGTTGGTTCGGGCATATAGAAAGGATGCCAGAAGAAAGAATGACAAAACAGATATACAATGCGAAAGTGGAAGGATGTAGGTGCCGGGGAAGACCTAGACTATCTTACCATGACCAACTAGACCGTGTCTTAGCTGAAGGGCAAGTCAAGAGTCTCCGTAACCGGCGAGTGTGTATGAGACGAACTATGAGAGTGGAGGAAGCCAGAGAGGTATGTAAGGAAAGAACCTGTTGGAACTCTGTACTCTCTGCCTACCCCGCGAGGGAGCTGGCGTGATGATATAGATAGATAGATAGCTAGTCTACTTCCTCTTTGATAAAATTGCGAGATTTAAGTGTTTAAAAGAAATTATGATGAAATAATTTAAGATTGTTAGAGTCCGAAGCTGCTCCCGTACGGATTCAGTCCCGATTCCACGAGGTCCTTGTGCAGGGATAAACGAGCAGTACTATTACCCATGGTAGGCTAAGGCCCCGTCTGGTTACAAACTTCCCAGTAAAGTCACGCTCCCGACCCAGTCGTGTTCCAGCATGTTGTCCGGATTTATCACATGGTAGATTCGGAAGTCGGTCTAACTTTCCTCTCCTCAGTCTGTTTTAGAATGTATAATGATAGATATAGACAGCGAGCTACATCCTCGGTCCCATCGTCACTTTCCATCAGGTGAGATAGGAGCAGAGATGGGCAAAATGTAATCAGATTAATGATTAACTACACCCGCTTGGGGAATATTGGAGTGATGGTGTATTAATGATTAACGATTACAATTACATTTTGTATACAATCTTCAACGATTGCGATTACACTTATAATCTTGAATGATGATTGAATATTACAAAATTCAGTCGTTATCATTAATCTGACTACATTTTGCCTATCTCAGAATAGGAGTCAATCGCTGACTAGTCTCCAATATTTAAAAGAAATAATCATTAGCTCTTCAAAACCTTGGTTTGACTCTATGCTCTACGATGTGAATACACAGAGAAAATGTTATTTAGCTAATTCTTGTATGGTCTGTTTTTTTAGTGCCCTATTTTATAAACAAATATTGAGTGATAGCTAAAGACCCTCCCCTATAGCGACTGCCCAAGCCGTGGCTGTTGCTCGTTGAGGCGCCCTTGAGCTAGTTGCCCCCTTGCCCTTCTAGCTCGAGCGTAGTGGTTGCACGCTTGCCCTTTTATCCGGTGAAGCTGTAAAGGCCTCGCGGCCAACAGCCTAGATTATTCATACACACACAACTAAACAATAAAATTGATGCGGTTCAAAATACATTTATATTATTCATTCATTGATTTCTCAACCCTTGCTCCTAGTCCCAATCGTATCAACTTTAGTGTCTTTAGTTGCCACACCATATTGGTTCAGTAGTTTGCAGTAGTTAGAATGGTTGTATCAGCATGGCGTGGTACGTGGGTTTGATTCACAAGGTAACAAGTTACAATATGGGTACTGGTAGCCTCCAATTTCAAGATACTGACATATAGATATAAATTTCGCAGTAATTTCAATTAATACAGGACTAGTCTTTGCACACAAACAAACCAAAGCTTTTGACTTAACGTCATTGCCTTGTAAAACTGAAAAGCCTTTGAGGTTATAATTGAAATTGCTCCCATTTCATTTATTGTTTGATTGCGTTTCGGACGATTGCCGATTTTAATTGCGAATGTAATGGTAAACTGGTTTTTTTTACAATTTTGTTTTGTAAACCATAGTGACTATTGATTTTTGAAGACCCCTTAAAGCCTGCATTTGTTTCCGATATCTACTTCTGTAATTCTGCCATAAGATCCTCATCTGAACATTATCATCATAATTTGAGAGTGGAATTCTTGTCGGTGCAGCTAATCTATGCATCTTTCATTGTTTATTTCTTCTTAAAACGTACTCTTTGTGTTCCACGACTGACACTGTCTTTCCTCCCATGTTAAGGGTTTCGAAATTGTATTTTTCAGGTCAAGAGTTTTTTTTACTCATCTATATCATCACGCCCGCTCCTTCGCGGGGTAGGCAGAGAGTACAGAGTTTCAACAGGTTCTTTCCTTACATACCTCTCTGGCTTCCTCCACTCTCATAGTTTGTCTCATACACACTCGTCGGTTACGGAGACTGTTGACTTGCCCTTCAGATAAGACACGGCCTATTTGGTCATGGTAAGATAGTCTAGGTCTTCCCGGGTACCTACATCCTTCCACTTTCGCATTTTATATCTGTTTTTTTATTCTTACTTCCGACATTCTTTCTATATGCCCGAACTAACGGAGCATACCCTTTCTCATCTTTACACTGATACTATCTTTTTTTACTCATCTATCTACTTATATCATTACGCCAGATGCCTAGTGGGATCAGATCCCTTGCAGACGCTTTTTATTCATGTAGATCAAAAAGTACTTATGTATAGTGAAGTAAGAAATTGCTAGTGATTACTTAAGACAACCATCCGTTCGGAATGTAATTTAGTTTTCTTCCAATAAGTGTGAGTGGGCAAGCCCCAGACAAGATGAATCGATGAAACCGAGAAAATATCTATTTTTCTATATCATCATGCCAGAAACCTGGCGGGGTAGAGTACAGGATTCAAACAGATAGGAAAGAAATACCTTACGGAGCTGTGGCTTCCTCCATTCTCATAGCTTGTCTTAGACACACATAATTATATAATTTTTATATTAATATATAATTTTGTGAACCAAATAGACCGGGTCTTATCTGAAGGGCAAATCAGGAGTCTCCGTAACCGGCGAGCGTGTATGAGACGAACTATGAGAGTGGAGGAAGCCAGAGAGGTATGTAAGGAAAGAACCTGTTGGAACTCTGTACTCTCTGCCTACCCCGCAAGGGATCCGGCGCGATGATATAGATAGATAGAATTTTGTGAAATTAATTTATAATACCGTTTGTCTATTGTTTAAAGACGAAACATTTTTACACAACACAAAATTAAAAATGTAAGAATTTTTTATAAAAAAAAAACAAATGTTAAATAGAAAGGCCAGTACAATAAAACAAGTTAAAGACTACCCTAAAGAATTTCTCTCCGGATCTTCTCGGTGAAGGCCGCATTCCGATCCGATGGTAGATGTAAAGAATATTATTATTTAGATGTTTGTAAGTGCTTTTTGGTTGGCCTGTAGGTATGAATAAATTAATTTTGAGTTAGACTTGAAGGTCATCGGCAAAATCTGAATGTGTACAGCATGAAGCCGATAGCCTTAGCGATATTTAAAGGAGGCCTTGATCCTTTAGTGGACGTCAGGTGTTTTAACTTTCTCTAAGGGCGCCAACATAAATAAGTAGTATTAGTACTAAAATAAAAAAATGTTTTCTCGATGCCCCGTTACCGGACGGTCATAAGCCGTTCTTCACCTATCCCACGAATGTGTAACCTGTTTAACAAGTACAGTAATATATTAGATATCCATTTTAACAATTCTCTATACACTTCGCAAATTTCTATCACCCTTATAGCTGTATGTATACATATTTTTCTGTTTAAGATACCTAAACTTAATCTACTCTCTAAATTAAATGTTATGTTTATATGTTAAATCGTGTACAATTATAGAAGGTGTATCGTTAATAACGTTAGACCTCAGACACCCCGATAAGATAATTGCTTCACAAATTTAATACGAAAACCAAATATCCAAGTTTCAAGTTTTTTACCCTTATTTTAAGCACTTTTATACCCCAAATAACAATGAAACGTGTATGTGTGCGTATTGAGAAATACGTTTTAGAAATGCATTTGAAATGTCCTTTTTGGTTCGTATCAAGAATAAATTTAGTTCCTTATAACGCACTGAAGGAGTGACAGCATATTTTGCAAATTAAAAAAATGTAAGATACATTCAAAATAGTTGGAATCGATTCATTTACCGATTTAGAACGAACTACTTTCAGTTATGTTACAGCTTGTATTTAGGTACCTAAAATTATAATGATAAGTGTTTAGTGTGTAAGATTGTAACACCTGCTGATAAACTTAATAAACAAAATAATAATAAAAAATACATGAACATCTTTTGTGTTTAAGAACTGATTTATGGCCTAAAGGTGCGTGCCTATACGTTACGTTCGCGAACGAATAGCGTTCAACGATCGCTTCTAGTGGATACGTTCTAGCGTTCCAAGCGAGTAGCCAGATCGCGCTCCAACTAGGCCGATTTGAGCCATGTCGGTTTATTTGTAAGCACTAGCGTTCTACGATCGCACTTAGTGGAAACGTTCTGGCTGGTTCGAGTGTGTATTGGTCCTGTTTTAGCTAGGTGGATCCGATCACAGTCGATTTTTTCGCGTACACAAAGGGAAGCCCCTGCCGAGCAATTGTGTTGCCGAGCAACGAATCAGAGCTATGTACGAGCTCAGCTCTATCAGTAACGTAAAGCGCTTAATAATCACAGTTTTTGAAATCAGTAATACTCCTTATTTTACAAACATTGGTGAACTTTGTCGAAACAAAATTATTGCAACATATTCAAATATATTTAGATCAACAAAAATTATGGGTCTGATTCAAACGAAAAGTGTGCTAGCGGTTTGAAAGTTAATAAAGCTACCATAATCTTGCTTTGCTGCAAGAAAGAGATGTGGATATATACAGTTCGTAGCTCTGTCTCTTTATCACGATAAAGTTAGTTAACAAAGCTACCATAATCTTGCTTTGCTGCAAGAAAGAGATGTGGATATATATACAGTTCGTAGCTCTGTCTCTTTATCACGGTAAAGTTAGTTAACAAAGCTACCATAATCTTGCTTTGCTGCAAGAAAGAGATGTGGATATATGCAGTTCGTAGCTCTGTCTCTTTATCACGATAAAGTAAGTTAACAAAGCTACCATAATCTTGCTTTGATGCAAGAAAGAAATATGGATATATGCAGTTCATAGCTCTGTCTCTTTATCACGATAAAATAAGTTAACAAAGCGACCATAATCTTGCTTTGCTGAAAGAACGATGTAGATCTTTTTAACGGCAAAGTGAGATTAAAACAGTCTTTTTAAAGAGGTTGTGGTAGCCCCAGGTCTCCATTTGACCAGACATTGGATCACAGAGCGTTATTGGTTCGCGAACATAATGGACACGCACTTGAAGACAACCTTGGTAACAGCATAGTTTCCCAATACAGTAAACATATTATATCTTTTGTACTGTTCCCAAATGGCAGAACAAATCTTTGTGAATCTATGATGATGATAACCGACGTAACTGCATGAGGTTTCCATAGGACGAGTAGGTACTTTTATACCGTAATAAGTAACAACACCATTTCACTGACATCGAAACCCACGCAGTGACGGCTGAAGTTCATCTCCCAATTTCAATATCGCAACGCCTACGATATCCACTTCATGCTACAATATAACACAGACAATGAATCTTCTCAGTGTAGGCCGCGTTCCAATCCACCACCAATACCACCGTAGAGGATATTAAAAAAATTATTAGAATTCGTAAGTACTCTTGTAGGATTAATACAAAATAAATAATTTCAGTTTGAATTTTAATGCTTACTTCGGGATTAAATTCAACCATTTGCGCGGTAAGCAGAGAAATGGACATGAAATTATTTAGTGCGATATTGTATACCCGCGGTATACAATCTCGCACTATTTTGTGGTGTGGTCTGTGAATGATCTACGCTCTTGGCCGCAGGGCCAGTTACAGCTTCACCGGATAAGAGGGCGAGCGTGCAACCACTACGCTCGAGCCAGAAGGGCAAGGGGGCAATTAGCTCAAGGGCGCCTCAAGGAGGAACGGCCTCAGCTTGGGCAGTCGCTATGGGGGAGGGCGTTTACTAGGTGCCTCGCATCTGTATCCGAAAGCAGGGATGTAAAGGAATCGGGAGGGTCGGTGAAAACATGCCGCGGACGGCGTTAGCGGCTGATAGGAGGGGAGTTAGGTTCATAGTTGGCGGTGGTTACGATTAGCGGATTTCTATGATTGGGAGCGTTCGCGCAATATTGAGTTGTCGCCTTTTTAATAAAGGCGCGTATAAGTTCGACACCGAGATCGGAATGGGATAGTAAGCAATCAAATATACATAAAAACGGACCTATTCGAACCTAGACATCAAATATCACGATTATATAATCGATTCACGGGTTACGGGTCACGAACAAAATGATAGTCAAAAAACGTTTTTTTTGTGACAAGGATACGCACTACACAACTAGTTACACTGAAGGCTATTTTTTTTGTAGGTATCTATTCCATATGTAGTGCGACAAGAATAATTTCGCCCGTGGATGTCATTTACAGGGGGGCATTGTTGTGAAATTAGGGTTATCATTTAGAAAAAAAATTCTACTTCCTGGGAAATATTTCAACAGGCGGTTACTAATTCAAAAAAGAACTTGGATAAATTTGCAAATGGCAATTCGGCGTCTGTCATGAAGTGTAATTTCACTTGATGACGATGTTAGTTCTTATTGTGGCCGCGGGCGAAAATGTACTTGTATGACAGTACTCGTAACTAGCAATTGTAGAAATTAGTTTTAAATTATTAATGATCTGAGCTTATTTTTCATTGTGTTAGTTTTACCAAACTGTAGTTTTTTAACGCGTTTTTTATCCCTGTTAAGAAACTGCCTCGTTGGTCTTGTGGCAAAGCGCATCGCTTTGTGATCACGAGGTCCTGGGTTCAAATCCTAGGTCGGACAATTGTAGTTTTTCTAACGAAAAATTCCCAGTATGAGTCCGGAGTCTTGAATTGTGCCCGGTATATGGCAATAGGTTCGCCCCCTATTACATGGGACCTAACATCGTCGGCGAAACGTGGGTGTACTCAGTACACCTCTGCCACCCCCTCTGGGGAATATAGGCGTGACGATGACGGTGTTAAGAAACTGACCAGCGGTTAGGTACGGGCCTCCTCTCAAACTGAGAGGGTTTAGGTCATAGTCCACCACGCTGGTCCAGTGCGGGTTGGCGAACTATACACACCTTCGAGAAACTCTTAGGCGTGCAGGTTTCTTCACGATGTTTTCCTTCACCGTTAAAGTAAGTGATAGTTAATTTTTAAAACGCACATGCCTGCACAAACACAGAGGGGCGTGCCTGGGTTTGAACCCGAGACCTCTGACTTTGCAATCCAACGGTCTAACCACTAGGCTATCACTGCTTTACGGTACGTTGGCTATGGTTGAAGCATACTAATTCGCCATAAGACCACACCCATAATTGTGCTCTTATTTTTGCGGGCCGTTTTTCGGACCTTCACCCTTAATCTAGAACAAATAATATATCTAAAAGCGTCACCTATTAGCAGTAATAAGCTTACAAAAGTTACTTGAAAACGAGTGACATAAAATCATGGCATTCTTCAAAATATTCCGACGTAACGTCAGTCTTAATAATGGGTAAGATAACAGGCATTTGTAGGACAACCCTTCTAAACACCCCCTCCATTAAACCCCTGCGTTTGACAGCGGCATGACATTTATCGACAGGCTGAGCTTCGGGTACCAAACCTTACGAAGATCTAGTGACTCATTTCGCTACGATGCATCACATCTTAATAAGTTGTAAAGGTATTTATTTATTTATTTATTTAATACTTTATGCACTACAGGTACAAAGGCGGACTTAATGCCTGAGGCATTCTCTACCAGTCTACCTTAAGGTGATGCAAAAACTAGTGAAGTAGGTGCAAATCCATAGATGATAATAATAAAGAGATAGAAAAAAATATAATAAGAGACATATATATGGTATATATAGATATATATATATATATATATATATATATATATATATATATATATATATATATATATGTGTATATATATATATATATATATATATATATATATATATATATATATATATATATATATATATATATATATATGTATATATATATATATATATATATATATATATATATATATAACTAATATATACATATAATAATAAATACACATATACACAAATGAAATTAAAATTGAGATCATTCTGCTAAAGTTTTGAGAAGATAATCCTGCACTTTGTTTTTAAAAGACGGTAAGGTATATCGTACGTTATAATCTACAATAGGTACATCTGGTCGAATGTTTGTACCGTATTTTTTAGTGTAAAGGCTATGAAATCTATACATTTATACTACAGTTTTATAGAAAAAACATTTTTCCTTTGGCCTTTGGGCCCGTGGCCAAAATCTGAGCTAACGCTGTCATCGAGTGACAATCGCAGAGTTTCCGTTTGCTATGCAATTTATATAATATTTGCCCTGTTAAGAAACTGTCCCACCGTTGGGCACGGGCCTCCTCTCAAACTGAGAGGGTTTAGGCCATAGTCCACCACGCAGATACAGTGCGGGTTGACGAATTTCAGACACCTTCGAGAACCTCTTAGGCATGCAAGTTTCCTCACGATGTTTTCCTTCACCGTTAAAGTAAATGATAGTTGATTTTTTTATACGCACATCTACCTATCTCTATCTATATCACGCCAGATCCCTTGCAGGGTAGGCAGCAAGTATAGAGTTCTAACAGGTTCTTTCCTTACATAACTTAATTTATACGCACATGCTTTCGAAAGGCAGGGGAGCGTGCCTGGGTTTGAACCTGAGATCTGTGACTTTGCAGTCCAACGGTCTAACCACTAGGCTATCACTGCTTGTAATTGAAAATTAATACAACATTTCTAAAATACATTTATTGCCTTAGAGTAAAACTTGTCTAGGCGGAGCATGCTAACAAAAATGGCGCCCAAAAGCGGCCTCAGTTACGTACATGTGTGCGCGATGCCAGTGTTCGATTTATTGAAAATTTGTTCAAAACCTGTCAATGTGAGCGTACGCGTGCATACTACAATTTATCTACCCTATGGGTCAACTATGGGTAAATAAATTTTGTCGTTTCCATGTGCGCGATGCTTCATTTAGATAAGTAATTCTATCTATCTATATCATTACGCCAGATCCCTTGCGGGGTAGCTAGAGACAACAGAGTTCTAACAGATAAGTAATTCATCTAAGTTTATTGCTAAGAACGCTTCTATGAACGTCAATATATACCGCTAGTTCGGAACGGGGCCGGAAGGAAAAAAGATTCAGCGAGAAACTTAGTGGGCTAGTTAGTGATTTATTTTGAATGGTTTTAAAGTTTATCATCATCAACCGAAACACGGCCACTGCTGGACAAAGGCCTTCTCCAAAGATCGCCACGACAACCGGCTTTGTGGAATATGCACCCAACTTTTACATGCGAGCTTTACTAGGTCATCGGTGTCTCTGGTGGAGGGTGTAACTTTTTTACGTTGAGAAATCCACATAAACTACCACCAGCCTCAGGGGAAGCTGGCGGAGCATGTCAAACACTTACTGACTAAAACCCCATGGTGGCCGGTATCGACACTTCAGGGAGGGGCTCCGGGATCTCCGTTAAGAACGCACCGGTGCTCCTCTGTGATGGAGGGTGTACCTGTTCCCACTACAGATTTTAACCTTAGCTTTAGTTTTTTTGTCTCCTTTATTCGTATTTTCCCGTTAACTTAGCTTTCAGCTTCATCGTCGTGGAAAGTGAGAATAAAAGCCAAGTAATCAAAAGCGACAGTTTCCCTACCTCTCTATGTCACAGTAAATATTATTTATATCTCCCGGCGAATACGTGAGGAAATCAAAATCTGTACCGTGATCGGCTTAGACCTCAAGAAATAGGTTTCCCTCGAGACCTATTTATGGAACAAATAGGACCACGAGAAAACAGAGGTTTATTTCGAAACGTCAGAAATGTGAATATTTAAACCAATCGGCGGTAACAAACAAGGTCACCTACGTCATATACATAACATTCTTTCCTTAGATACTATGGGGCCAGTCGGACTGTGGGGCTCGCATCACACGGGGAATTTATAAATAGGAAAAGGCACTTTAGTAATCATTTTTAGAAAAAAAATAGCCTATTCTAATAGACCGTGTCTTATCTGAACTGCAAGTCAAGAGTCTCCGTAACCGGCGAGTGTGTATGAGACGAACTATGAGAGTGGAGGAAGCCAGAGAGGTGTGTAAGGAAAGAGCCTATTGGAACTCTGTACTCTCTGCCTACCCCGCTAGGAAGCTGACGAACACATTTTAACTTAGAAAACTTTATAATATGTTAGCAAGAAGACTTTTAATAAAAAAAAATTAATATCCGTGAATAAAATGATGGAGATAGTTATTAAATTAACGTTCAAACAAAAAAAATACATCTCCAACTTCCTTTTCTGAAGTCGGGCAAAATTAAACAAAAACATGTACGATATAGCACGAGCTTTGTAAACATGTGGTAAACCATATTCTCAGATAAGTACTCGGTACGATCATAAGGGCGATACATAATAGGTAAATATCGGATTTCTGTACAAGGGCGCGTTATGTGATATTTAGATCTATGATTTATTGGCAATTCGACGATGAAGGATAAAAATGTGTTGGCTATATGAAACATTTGTGATCGGATATTTTTTTTCGATGTTAATGCGATAGGCTGATAAAGGTAGGTTAACCAATAGTAGACTTTTTTATAAATAGATACTAACTATAAAAATCTTTTTTAAAAATATTCCGTTTTTATGGTTATTATATCAATCCTGTAGGTACCTTGCTGTAGAATTCAGCAAAATAATATAATATAGGTATATAAATATTAGTAAATAATTAACTTGTCATTTAAAACAGTAAAATAAAAATCTTTAAAAAAAAACCGACTTCAATAAGCAAAAAATAAATATTTGAAGTCGGTACCGGTCAGTGCAGTCGGTTACTTGGCCACCATAAAAACGGCATCTATACATTCGTGCTGTTCGCCGTTAAGGAGTCCCCTGGTGTATCTTCAAAGTCCAAAGTTCAATACCGATTTCATTAAAATGGGACCACCTCGAAACTATACTTAACCCAACGCAAAAATAATCAGTTCATAAATTAAGACGTCATAAAAACGACAGACACAGACGAATTGTCAACCTTCTCCTTTTTTGAAGTCGGTTAATATTCTGATTAGTTCTATAGCAAGGTACCTATAGGATTGGCGTAATACCTATAATATCTCAATCTACGCATTCGTATTGTTTGTCTTTAAGGAGTTCCCTGGTGTATCTTCCAAAGGTGCAATACCGATGAAATTAAAATGGGACCACCTTGAAGCTATACTGAACCCAATGCAAAAATAATCATCAAAATCTATTCATAATTGGCGGAATGATCGCGTAACATACATACAAAAAAAACATACAGTCGAATTGAGAACCTCCTCCTTTGTAGAAGTCGGTTAATAACGAATAATGTGCTTTGCGATCACGAGGTCCTGGGTAGGAAAAATGTAGTTTTTCTATCGAAAAACCCCCAGTATCAGTCCGGAGCATGGACTGTGCCCGGGATATGGCAATAGGCTCGCCCCAAGGGAACTAACATCATAGGCGAAAAGTGGGTGTACACAGTACACCTATGTCACCCCCGCTTGGGGAATATAGGCATGACGGTAAAACTATAACAACTATAAGAGTGCAGGAAGCCAGAGAGGTCTGTAAGGAAAGATCTTTGTACTTAGATTTAACTTTGTACTAGATTTAATTTTTTGTCAGTGTCCATTCTCCCGATTTGAAAAGGTATGCGTATTTTATATCTGTAACCTTTTTTCCGGTTTCAGAGACATTCAAAGTGCGCCACGGGACTCCCTTGGTGAAACCGGCTAACAAGTGAAATAAAAATAAATGCGAGTGGTGCTACGATCCGTGCAGTTGAGAGATATAACAATATCAGCATTCTTATTTCTTTAATGGTGACCAAAGGCTCAACAAGTATGGATTTAACAAAATGTTCACTATATAATCCTATAACATTGTGATAAACCATGAACTCTACATATAAACTGTACGTGTGGAGCCGGCGCGGCGTCTGCAGGAAGCGGATGCGCAGAGATAGCAGTGACAAGGACAACTGATACGAGACACATGTAGGTGCCTACCTCGATTGTCTATTGGCACATAGTATGGTTGGCTATCACGAGGTCCTAGCTTCGATTCATACGCCGAACAAAGTGTTAGTTGCTGGATAGCGCTGTCCGACAACGTTGTTCCTAATGATCATGATGGTGACGCAGTGTTCGACTCGGTGGGTCTGATATGGGCGACTGTTTCTGGCATTTTCATATTTGAGCATATCCGTGCTTCAACCACAAATCGTTTATTTTGCATAAACCCTGCGGGGATATTTACAAATTGTCATATTTACATTTGTTTAACTTGCTAATCTACCACCGGATCGGAACGCGACCTCCACTGAGAAGATCCGGCGAGAAACTCAACGGACTTGTCTTTTTCGTCTAATTCTCCATTCATTCTTTTCATTAATTTATGTATAGATACACAGTATTTTATATTATACAAAATCATTTATGCGATCCAGCTCCAGTGTGATGTCTTACAACTAAGATTACACACACACACCGTCACGCCTATATTCCCCAAGCTAGGGTGACAGAGGTGTACTGACACCCACGTTTCACCGACGGTGTTAGATCCCATGTAATAGGGGGCGCGCCCATTTCCGGGCACGGGCACAATTTCAGACTCCGAACCTTTACTGGGAAGTTTTCGTTAGAAAAACTACACTTGTCCGACCTAGGATTTGAACCCAGGACCTCGTGGTCACAAAGCGATGCGCTTTGCCACTAGACCAACGAGGCAGTACGACTAAGATATAAGACTCATAATCATATTTTTAAATACATGTTAAAATGAAAAACTAGAGGATTCTGGGTGGACCAGTCTCCACAAGCAGCAGCTATTTACGAGTACGACTACTTGAGCAGCCATCACCTCCCTCGACCATATAAGAGGATAGGAAGTGACCCGCACCAAATAGACACTGCAAGCATAGCCTTTTTAGTGAGCATGACCAACCCCAGACCCCAGAGGGCAGTCAGAAAAAGTCTACAAAAGGAGCAGTACTTCGAGCTCGTTTGGCACGACACGCTACGCTTTGACGTTTTTGTTTACATTAAATCTATCTATCTATCTATAACCTCACGCCAGATCCCTTGCGGGGTAGGCAGAGAGTACAGAGTTCCAACAGGTTCTTTCCTTACATACCTCTCTGGCTTCCTCGACTCTCATAGTTCGTCTCATACACGCTCGCCGGTTACGGAGACTCTTGAGTTTTCCATCAGATAAGACTCGGTTTATTTGGTCGTGGTAAGATAGTCTAGGTCTTCCCCGGTACCTGCATCCTTCCACTTTCACATTGTATATCTGTTTTGTCATTCTTTCCTCTGGCATTCTTTCTATATGCCCGAACCAACGGAGCATGCCCTTTCTCATCTTTACACCGATACTATCTTTCATACCTACTCGCTGTCTTACTATGCTGTTTCTGATGCGGTCGGTCAGCTTCACTCCGCACATCTTCCGCAGAGCTCGCATTTCTACCGCATTTATCCTACTTTCATTCTCCTTCTTACATACCCAGCTCTCGCTACCATATAACAGCGTTGGGACAAGAACTCCGTTATGTATGGCCAGCTGCGCCTTATGGCTTAAGTGCCGGCTCCCGAGTAGCTTTCCCATCGCACCATTCACTCTTCCCTGCACTCACTCTTCTCTCTATGTCAGCGGTGTATTTCCCATCCTTACTGAAGGCGCATCCAAGATATACAAACTCATTCACTTGCTCCAGCACATCGTTACCAACCACAATCCTTACATTCGTTCTGGTTTCTTCCCTTTCAAAAACCATAATCTTGGTTTCCTTCACATTCAAGTGTAAGCCATTGATCATGCAGTCGTCTTTCATAACTGTGACTAGTGTTTTCAGATCAGTGGCTGTTGGCGCTATTAAAACCGCGTCATCTGCATAAAGTAGATGGTTTACCACTAAGTCACCCATTTGTACACCTTCATTCATCGCTTTCAGTCTTTGAAGACTTTTGTCCAGATATATTATAAACAGTCTAGCGGACAACACGCAACCCTGCTTGACGCCGATTTTAACGTCAAACCAGGGTGACCTGTTACCACCCACCCGTACGCATGCCTTGCAGTCCACATAAGTGGACTGGACGGCTCGCAACAGAGTGCCATCTATACCATACTCTGGCAAAATGTCCCAAAGTCTCTTTCGCACAACTCTGTCAAATGCCTTCTCCAGATCTACAAAACCGCAGAAAACCTTCCGGCCCACTGCCAGATGCTTACATTAAAGACGTGCTTTATGACCATGAATCGTCAATAAAATAATAAGACACTTCCGCGGAGAAGGGCAAGAAACCCCACGGCCAATCCTTTAAAATAAAAACGTTTCTGTATACACTGTTAATTGTGGGGTGTGGGAGATAAAATACATTACACCATGTAGGACTAACAATGAGAATACAAGGAATATTATCATTAAGAATATGAATCTTCATTTGCATTAGCAGGGATGTTAATAGTATTAGTTTAATAGAAGAAAGAGAACATGACAACAACATTTAGCCAAGGTTGAACGAGTCTTCGGAAGGCACATTAAGCCGTTGGTCACGGTTACCACTTAATGTGGTAGTCCTTAAGCTAAGTTGGAAGCCTTATAGGTGGCTCGATAAATTAGTTCCAACAGCAGGTGGCCACAAACCTGCCTCCACCAATCAGCAATGGGTCGGCGTGGTAGAGTATAACCTTCCTAATAACTTTTCAATTCCGGATTTTTCAGTCCGGGTTTGATGACTGGGAAATTGTTAATAGCCTCGCCCCCAATAATATTAGGACCTTATATCTTCGGTTTGTGTGGATTTTTTCTATCGGAAACTTCTCTGTAACGGACCGGAGTCTGGATTTGTGCCTGGTATAATAGCAATAGAAAAAGTGCTGCCAGAATACCAGCGCTGCACTATTATAATACATCATGATGCAGCAACGTGCTGAGGTAGCATCCTGTTCGACCCCATACAACCTCTGATATTTGCAGTCAGTGTTATATATTCCACTGTACTTGTGCTGTGGTTCCATAAGTACTTTTTACAAGTTTTGATTTAACTTGCAATGTTTAAAAAAACACAAAAGAAATGTTCGTATGTCCGCCTGTCTGTCTTTTCGGTTAATTTTATGATACATTTTTAAAGCACTTGCGGGTATCCGGTTGAGCTGAAATTTGGTACATGTCTGTAAAGTCAGTGAAAATGCAATAATACGGTGCTGGACTGATGGAGTCGGAAGGTGGCCATAGTAATATATGAACTATACAACGTAAACCCCTCGTGTTTAGGCTTATTAGAAGGGTATTGACAAGAACTATACAATCAGATGGAGTATAGGGTCTGATGATGAAGCCAAAAGATCGCCAATGGAACCACCCAACTACTCAATATAATCCTGCCGTGTTTGGGCTTGTTGGATTTGTCTTGACGAGTACTTCAGACTCGGATGGTGTACGTTTTTAAATTAAAATTAGTCTATCTTTCTTCTTCCTTTCAATAGGATTACAGATAAAATTCGACTCTATTAAATTGGGACCTAACATCGATGATGAAATGAGCCAGTGTTTTTTTTTTTAATATTATTCTAACGATTCAGGTTACATACCGTCGGCGACGCATGAAAACCTTGTAAATCGTAAATGTATTTTTTATATATAGTTAGAAACGTTCATTCACATAACTTGAAGGCACCCAAATTCAGTATAAGGATTAGAGTATAATAGTAAGCTATCTACGACTGCCATTTTGAAATTAGACACTATGCAAGATAATATGTAGATAAATAGATTACTTGTCCCTTTTTAAATCGGTCTCATAAATGTTATGAAACTGATAGAACAAATAAAATAATGACAAAATGATTTACGTAGGTTCTTTTCTTTAACGCAGAAGATACTTACTTAATGTTTTATAACACGAAAACTTTCCTTGTTACGTTACTAACAGGTGGAGTTTTCGAAGAGTTTGTAAAAGTTTTTCAATTAAAACCTTTATTTAACGAGAAAAAATAGGTAAACCAAATACATTGGCATTTCTCAAAATAAAAGTTTTGTCAGGACCATATCTTCATCATCATCATTAGCCCAAATTAGTCCACTACTGGACATAGGCCTCTTCCAATGTGCGCCACAAAGCCCGAACCTCGGCTTTATGCATCCAGCTCCTGCCGGCTATCCGACTTATGTCGTCACTCCATCTCGCGGGGGGGCGTCCTACACTGCATTTGCCAGTTCGTGGTCTCTACTCCAAAACCCACCGCTCCAACGGTTGTCTGTTCTGCGGCAAATGGGACCAGCCCATTGCCACTTTAGCTTGCTGATTTTCAGAGCTATGTCGGTGACTTTGGTTCTATGCCGGATAGACTAATTTCTGATTCTATCTAGCATAGAAACTGCAAGCGTAGCTCTCTCCATAGCTCGCTGAGCGACTCTTAGCTTACGGACCAGTCCCATCATGAAAGTCTACATCTCAGCTCCGTAGGTCATGACCGGCAAGACGCACTGGTCAAAGACTTTCATCTTTAGATTTTGCGGGATGGGTGCATCCGACCAAATCTTAATAGCTTCTTATCTTCGGCGTTTAGCTGGTATTTAGCGTTTAGTTTAACTAGTACGGGTGCTTTTTCAACGCGTAGCGCTGAAATACTGTAGGTGCTGTTAGTCGTTTGAATCTTTCCAGCGCTTTACGAACGCGCGTCGAACATTGACCATCCATATATTATTCGTACTAGATTACGGATAACGAACAAGATCACAGCCAAAAATCGCCCGCGTTTGGATATACTTAAGCATATATACCTACTCGTAACTAGCAACCCCCCCCCCGACCCCTGCCGCCACCGCCGGCCGCGACATGTTTTCACCGACCCCCCCCGATGCTTTGTCATCCCTTCTTTCCGCTCAGAATACGGGCGACGATGACGACGTAGTAGTAGATCCCCTCCCATAGCCGGAGGTTGACCGGTGCACTTAGTAGTGCACCCGTCCCCCTACAGCGACTGTCCCAACCGAAGGCGCCTCGAGTATGTCGCCTCTTGCCCTTCTGGCTGGCTAGAGCGTAGTGGTTGCACGCTCGCCTTTAAGTCCGGTGAAGCTGTAAAGGCATCGCGGCCAACAGTGTACATCATTCACACACACACACACACGTAACTAGCAACTGTAAAAATAAGCTTTAATTTCTTTTTTTTAAAAAAACGTTGACCCCCACTAGGATTTATTCCTATATGGTAGAGATCGAAACAAATAATTGTGAGTCACACAAAGTTTTTTCCGTGCGGGAATCGAATCCGCGACTGTTCGACCCAGAGGGCGGAGCGGCTCATCCTCTTAACCACTGCGCCAAATCGTCCGTCGCAAAATAATTAATGACCTAAGATATTTTTATTATGGTACTTTCAGCAATTGTAGCATATAACGCGTCCTCACGTTGGCTATGGTTGGATCGAACTACCGCCCTGCGGGGCATCCTGAGGCGGCTATTCAATAGCTGCCCCCGTTACGCCAAGTTCCCCACGGCCTAGAAGGAGGCTCGCCTGGTCCTCTTAAAGAAGGAAGGCAGGGCTGCAGACACACCCTCTGCGTACCGTCCCATATGCCTGCTAGACGAGGCCGGCAAGTTGTTCGAAAGGATTCTTGCCGCTCGTCTCGGTGGGCATCTGTCGCGTGTCGGTCCCGACCTGCCTGAAAGCCGATACGGCTTCCGACAGGGGCGTTCCACGCTGGACGCGATACTTCGCGTCCGCTCCCTGTCGGCGCAGGCCGTGTCCCGGGGTGGGGTGGCGTTGGCGATAAGTCTGAACATCGTCAACGCCTTTAATTCCCTGCCTTGGGGCGCGATCCTGGGGGCGCTGGAACATCATCGCGTCCCCCATACCTGCAGGCCGTGGTCAGGGACAACTTACGCGACAGATACGTCCAGTACATCGGACAGGGCGGCACATTGCACCGGAGGAAAGTGTCTTCGGGGTTCCGCAGATCGAACGCGGCAAACGACACAGTCGGAATCACCAACGAGGCAGTCAATCAACGAGGTACCATTAAATATTAACCGCAATTTGTCTGTCTGAAATTCACACGACTTTCATGGGGTGTGTGTGTGTATGTGTGTGAATGATCTACTCTATTGGCCGCGGGGCCTTTACAGCTTAGCTTTCATGGGTTACTGTGTTAGATTCTATAATCAAATCTCATTTGACGTCACTCAACTTACGCTCCCGACCCCTGCCGCCACCGCCGGCCGCGACATGTTCTCACCGACCCCCCTGATGCTTTGTCATCCCTTCTTTCCGCTCAGAATACGGGCGACGACGACGTAGACGTAGACGTAGTAGTAGATCCCCTCCCATAGCCGGCGGTTGACCGGTGCGCTTAGTAGTGCACCCGTCCCCCTACAGCGACTGTCCCAACCGAGGGCGCCTCTTCGAGGCGCCCCCGAGTATGTCGCCTCTTCGAGGCGCCCTCGAGTATGTCGCCTCTTGCCCTTCTGGCTGGCTGGAGCGTAGTGGTTGCACGCTCGCCTTTAAAATCCGGTGAAGCTGTAGAGGCCTCGAGGCCAACAGCGTAGGTCATTCACACACACACACACACACGTCACTCAACTTAGGGAAAATAAATTCAAATCTTGTATTAAACGTACGCTCCGCAAGCGAGCTTATTACACTCTAGATGATTATTTAGAGGAGAAAATTGCTTGCTTAAGTGCTGTTCCAGCTAGCGATGCGATTGTTACGAAAAAAAACTATCGAATGAATCGACAATCGTAGTTACACACATTCGATTGTCGATTCATTCGTCCTCACAAAAATATATTCGAATAACAATCGACCGCGCATCGCCAATGCGCAGGTTACATTCGATACGGGGAGAATGTTCTGATTGTAAGCAATGACTTTTAGTTAATCAGTTATTACTGGTGGTTAAGGGCCTAGGCAAAGTAAGTTGGAAGTATCGATTGTATTATGGATAAAATAAATCTAACGTAGCCATTATCATTATACCTACCCCGCAGGTAATCTGGCATAATAATAGAATACCACAAATTCCAAAGTATATTATAAATTATACTTTTATTCTAATAAAAAAAAAGTACCTTCACGCCTATATTCCCCAACCGGGGGTGGCAGAGGTGTACTGAATACACCCATGTTTCACATACGATGTTAGGTCTCATGTAATAGGGGGCGAGCCTATTGCCATATACCGGGCACAATTCCAGACTCCGGACTCATACTGAGAATTTTTCGTTAGAAAAACTACATTTGTCCGACCTCGGATTTTTAATAATTACTTATATTATTTTTTTTTTTTTTTTTTTTTTTTTTTTTTTTTTTTTTTTTTTTTTTTTTTTTTTTAAACGTAGCCCCACACTAGGATTTATTCCTGTGTCGTGGGTGCGTTTACAAACATGAAAATTCACAAACAAATACCCAGACCGGAACAAATAATTGTGGATCACACAAAGATTTGTCCCGTGCGGGAATCGAACCCGCGACTATTCGACACAGTGGGCGGTGCAGCTCAAGCTCTTAACCACTGCGCTAAATCGTCCGTTATTATTATTATATGGAAAAACGTCCCGATACAAATCTATTAAACGATACCAAAACAATTAATGGTGCATCGTGCTGTCGATTGCTTGCTTGTTACTAATGTAACGCGTACGCGGTCTAAGCACTAGATAACAATCGACCAACAATCGAAGAATTGTGATTGTCTTTCAATTGCATTCGAATGAACGGAACAATCGAATTATTCGATTGTTTTTAGTAATAATCGCCCATCGCTAGTTCCAGCTCCACCTGAGTGTGGATAACATGTTCCACTATTGTTATTTATTATTCCCTCTCTTCCTTCTAATAATTTAATAAAATTGATCATTTATTTTACTCATTTCTTTATCTGTAAATGAGAGAACCATGTAGCCATTCTCATGAATAGTAAAACTTGGTTAATTTATTTTAGACTCATCTAATATTATATTGTTTTCCCATATCCTACAACAAAATGTAGATGAAAAAAAATCTAAAAATACTATTTTAAAAGAGTAACCGTGGTGTTTCTTGCCCTTCTTCACTACAGGAATGGCATTCCGATTCATAATGACGATTCATAAATGCCGTATTTATGAATCGTCAGAAAAGTAACAAAGATTCTACCGCCACTTCGGAATGCCATTCCTGTAATGTATTCCGATGAGTAATGGTTTACATGAATTAAAAATATTCTGATTCTGATTCAGAAATAATAATTTCACGAATTTAACTTAACACCCAGCGTTACGTCTTTCATTGGTCATCGTACATAAGGACCATGTTTTCGTATCCTAACTCAATACGAAAACATTGATCGGCGATGGTCAAGATTCGATTTTACTTAAAGTTTGTTTGTAGAATTGGAACACTGACTATTTTAATTAAAAAAAAACATTTGCGAAATGCGAACACCTCTGCCTACTCCTATGTGGATGACTTGTGTGGTGTTTCTACGTCTTTTTAGTAACAAGAGTGTATAAACGATGGTTTAAGTCAAGAAGGTTATTGTTTTTCGTTTCCATAGAGCCGAATTCAATAAAAAAATAAACATTTTATATTTTTTCTAACCTTTAAAGATATATCGCTGTTCCTGTGACATATCGGATTCCCATTTAATCTCGCAACAGTAGATAACTAATGAATGTGTGGTTTAAAAGGCCCGAGATGATTAATTAGAGATTGCTTTGGTAGGTATGTAGGGAACCTTTACCTACCCGTGGGATAACATAGATGAAATAAATATTTTAATATGACAGCCTATCCATAATTATACCAAGCTAGCCAAATGCTTTCTCTCACCTACCGAGGTGAGAGAAAATAGATCATTTTCATAGAATTATTCTTACGATATCTCGTTTGTTGTCCGTGGTACTACCAGTAGTAACACGGGCAATAATTCTTGACCGTAGTACTACCGACAGGTCCAGTAGTAACACGGGAAGTCCATTTTACCCGTGGTACTACCAGTAGTAATACGGGCAAGAAGTTTTTACCCGTTTGTTTCCCGTATTACTACCAGTAGTTACACGGGCAATAATACTTTCCTATATTACTACTGATAGGCCTAGTAGTAAGTTGAGACGTCTTTACGAATTTCTTGACATAATTAATCCCAATAAATAGATAAAAAATGCATTTAAATTAGCAATGTGTTGGACAGATAACTGAAACACCAAGTCTTTTAATTTGCCTTAGGTTACTTCTTCAATAATCAGAAAATAAATTGAATTACGATAAAGGATGAAAGATAAATATCTTAACCAACTTAGCGTTTATGGTATAAGACACCGAACTAATAATGCGGTGGAGGGGTATCACTCAAAAATTAATAAGGTTCCTAATAAAAAATACCGTTACGTTGATGCGGCTCCTAAATGATCTCAATAAAGTGCCTGAAAAGACAAATCACTTCAAAGGATGAGAAACTGTTTAACAGAAGACGAAACGTGACATTGTAAACGACGATAACATACGGCACATTCTTAGTGCAGTTGATGAACGGTGACATCTCGGTTGAAAATGGTCTTTTATTTAACTTGCACTGTTTGTATCTCTTTCCGGTTCAAATTTTGTGATACATTTTTTCAAGCACTTATGTATATCCGATTGAGGTTAAATATAGCATACGTATGTAAATTCGATGCCAGTGCAATAATAATCATTTAAACAAATACTATAGACTGAGTTCTTAGTTTTACGCGAATATTACACAAATTGCGGTTTATTTTTAATTTGCGTGACCGTGACCATGGGTGCTGCAAAGCAATCGAAACGTCAGAAACTTAAAAATAAAAAATAAACTGCGATAAAATCCGAAAAATAGTTTTATTTAAAGTACTATAGAGCTAGACAATAAGCAGGGCCTGATGATGAAGCCGGAAGGAGGCCGTAGGAACTCCTCAAATAAAGAAGATACCTCCGTTGTGTTTTTGTTATAAAAACTTGTATTTAAAAAGATCTTTTTAAATTAAAATTATATGAAGGGAAAATGATAAAATGAATGAAAGCTTTATGTTTCTTAGGCCTAATTTTATTATATAATTAAAAATTGGTTTATATTTGCTGATTTAAATGCATTTTTATTTTATTATTTGGGATTAAAATCGTATCGGTAGTAAAAGCTGGTAGTACCACGGGCAACAAACGCGATATCTGTAGTCATTCTCCAACACGCGTACCTAGTGAAGATTGGTGAATTTTCAATGGATGTCATAATCATATTATTTTATTTATTTATTACATAAAGATATAAGTAATTTGTAGTCCAGTGTGACTTGTTTTCTCTCACCTTAATTTGTGAGGAAAGGCCGTGAAAACGTAGATGTGTCATCAGATTAAACAAGTAATCCGTACAATAAAATGAAATAGCATCGATATTCACTCTTCTAAATTTCATCAAAATCCGATCTGCAGTTTCGGCCTCAGAGAGTAACAAATAATTAACATCTTATTTTTCGAATTCATATTTAGGATAATATTATTTTTTGTCGATGTGACAATTTCAAGCCTCAAAGTGGGAGCTAGAGAGAAAATTTACATGATGGATTTTATTTGAAAATATCAGAATGGATACGATTAAAAAAAAGTTGGCAAGTTACGGTGGTTGTATAATTATCAACAGCTCTAAAAGGTTTTTTAGAATTGTAAATAGTATGAATATTTGTCCACGTTTTTATTCAAAATCTGTTAGTGTGTGTAATTATTGTTGCAGTAGACTCTCTAAAATAATAAAGCTCAAAGATATCGATTATTAAAAAAAATTTGCTCGATTTATTTCCTACCCACTCGCGAAAAATTTGAAAACGCGAAATCAAGTTTTCACTGACTCGATTATGTGAGATCAAAGGAAACTCCAAAATATAAACAAAACACTTGGACAGCTGATAACAAAACTTTGGTAATTAACTTACTTGGCTCTCAGTGACAGCTGGCGATCATTCGGACACACAAACTTGTTCGCTTTGCTTTGATAATTCATAGCACGGATCGAAAATTAAAAAGAAAATATTAAAAAATAAATTTGAAATTCGCGCGAATTGTCGCACCGCGCGTTCCCGCCTGTTGATTCCATCCAACTGTTGCTTCGCGCGTGGCGGGTCCTATTAATCGATATTTTAACAACGCTCTTGAAATCTAACAATATGTTGCGAACAGCGACATCCCTTTATCAGTGAAATGAATATACCTAGATAAATTTTAACATAATATACACGTCTAGAGTGTTCGCCAGCTATTAGGCTTATCACCCCGTGGACTTATTTATATGTTCTTAAAAATAATTATTATGATGTACTTTTATACAAATACGTGTCATAGAATAGAAATGAATTCGTACTTTTTTAAATTAACATGTTTTTAGCTCTGGCTCTAGAGCAATATTTAGTTACCTACTTACTTAGACTAAGTACTTACTACTATGTTTTACTCAAGTGGATGATAGCCTACTTTGAATTTGGCACTAAAACACTACCCTCACTGTAAGCCATCTGTAAGCATATGACGTCATAGACTAACAATAATATTTTTCAACATATAATAATCATACGTAATATGTTTTATAGCATAAAAAAATAATAAAAGCATAATAGAATAAATTCTATAAATAAATATAGAATCTGACTGTAAAAAATAAAACCATTTTAATATAATGCGTCAGAAATCATGTGCATGTATCCGATCACAAACGGGACGTCAATATCTGTTTGTTTCATCTTTACAGCTATAGTGATGCGAAAATAATAATTTACTTGCGCAGTAACGCTTTCTGTTTGAAAAATGTTAATTTTATTAATTGTTGAACAAAATATTTAGTTATTTTTTTTACTTTGAATGCAAAACGATGAGTCGCGATACACGATATATTTTATTTATTCAAAGTAATGTTTCTCATGAGTAGGTATTATTTTAGCCTAAGGTTCTCATCAAACTAATACAATTTACAACACTAATACTGTAACCATGCTGAATACTTACAAACCACTGGGTAACTGTTTGTGTCCCTGCGTAATGAATTAATAGATAAATTAACACGCATAGCTGAAAAACAAGGATACAGCTACATCAATGGAATCTTTACAAATATTATAAAGAGAAAATATTTGTTCGCTAGTAATAATTATCGTATATAATTATTGTTGTTAATATTATAAATAAACTCCGAAACTACCGAACCGATTTTAATAATTTTTTTGCCATTTAAGAGAGCTACATTATCCATAAGTAGCATACTCTAACATTGAATTTAATTAATAATAATAATAATTTAAGGTGTGCAATCTCGGACAGTACTTTTTCAGTGTATTCGTGGTGATATATCGAGATGTTTCCGCAATCGATAGAGGCCTAACTCCGCTTTCCTTGGCAAACGAGAACTGGCAAAGGCCCCAGGTATTAAGTATTTCAGACCGCACAGCCATATGGAAGGGCAAGGAGCTACATGGACGGTTCTATCGGGCTCTTACCTGATGTGGACCAGCTCGCTTCCGTGACCTGGCTACGCTTTAGCAACCTTTTTGAGGAAACTGAAGGGTTTTTCTTTGCAATTATGGACGAAGTTATCATGACGAACAACTAACGCAAGCACATCCTAAAGGACGGCACGGTTGACATTTGTCGGGCATGCCACCGTCCCTCTGAGTCTATTAGACATGTAGTTTCCGGTTATTCTCGTCTTGCTAACGGAGAGTACTTGCTGTGACACAACCAAGTGGCTAGGATTATCCATCAGCAACTTGCTCTTAAATATGGCCTTGTGGACTTTGAAGTACCGTACTACAAGTACCAGCCTCTTCCAGTTCTCGAAAGTGGTCATATCACGCTCTACTGGGATCGATCTATTATCACGGACAGGACTATTGTAGCCAATAAACCTGATATCGTGATAAAAGATCGATCGGTGCGTCGTGTAATGCTAGTTGATGTCACCATTCCGCATGATGAGAACCTTGTGAAGGCCGAAAAAGAAAAATTATCTAAATATTTGGACCTGGCCCATGAGGTTACCGCCATATGGAATGTTCGTGTCGTTTCAGTCAACGGCCTTATAGCGAAGAGCTTCGATAAATACCTTAAGAAGCTCTCGCTAGGCAATTGGGTGAAGGGCCTAATACAGAAGGCAGTAAAGTTGGACACGGCGCGCATTGTGAGGAGGTTCCTCTCTTTGGAGCCCTGACCACCGGTAGCTTGGGTCGTAGACCTTGCTGTCGGTGGAGCACATTTTTTTTTATACAATATATATAAGAATATTTGTGTTTGATATTTTTATATATATTTTATAAGAAATTATACTTAATAAATATATACATAATAATAATTTATAAAGATATTACAAAAGAAGTGCGTGCGCAGCTGCGAGTTAATAATAAAACCAGTTTAATTATTGATATGTTCCATATCAGTGACCAAGTTATTGCTAATGTATAAATATATTTAGTATTTAACAGTTACCGTTATTCAAATTTTGACACAACGTCAGTTATTTCCACAGTGTTACAACCCTAGTTTGGTAAATTTGACATTTCACTTTTTCAGTAACTAATGATGGCGCACTTGCGAAAGGTGTTTAGTTTAGTGTAACATTTATTTTTATGTGGTTCTGTGAAGTGAAAACCGTGTGTTTTTAATGCCGTACCGCAGGCGCTTCACCGCCAAGATGACGGACTTCGATGACGACATCACAGTTGTCGATGTTTACGACTTGGCGTCGGACATTGGTAAAGAATGCGAGATAATTATCGAAAAATACGGCCCTGACGCTGTAACATCGCTCCTGCCGAAGGTGATTAATGCTTTAGAGCTACTAGAGAACTTGGCGGTAAGGAATGAAAAGGAAAATCAGGCTTTACAAGAGTTGACGGCGAAGATTTCGCAGTTGGAAAACGACAAGATAGAAAGGGCCGAATACAGGCAGCGCTTTGAAAAGGTATGTTGTTGAGGTCATTGTTAGATGTAATTTGTGCTGTTTTGTAGTGGTATGCGTGCTGGGGCGTCGGAATACACGAAACGTTAGGCGTTTCGTCATTAGTGCATTGGTGCAGTTGCAAAAGATTTGTGTACAGCAATGGTATTGCGCGGCATCAACATCACTAGCTCATGTCAGTATGTTTCGTTAGCTCTATTTCATTTTCTTTTTTTTTCATGTGGCCAGTGTTACAAAATGTATAAATAATTTTTAAAACATTTTTTGTGGACAGTGTTAAAAGTTCTTAAATATTTTTGTGTCATTCATTTGTTGGAAGGATTCAACACCTTGAAGTGAACAATTTGATGAAGGATGTTAGTTAATTATTGCATTGCTTATTTTATTATCAATTTAACATTAATAAATGAATGAAGGTCAGAATTTGTTTAAAAATGTTTTTTATTACAATTAGTCTATGCTTAGCCATTGAGAAGTACATCAGACTCTTCAAACTATGGATTAAATGTCTAATTATACTCAAAAAAAATTATATATGGTTGTGAACCTAGATAATTGATAGATGGCTTTGTCGGGTGGTTAAACGCTTAAAGTTATTCCACCCACTAGATCAAGTTGTAGCAGGTTCGACCCCCACATAGGACAAATCTTTGTGAGACCCGAAAATATGTGTTTCAGTTTGGGTGTTTCTGTATGTGAATTTACACCCTAGTGTGAGGCTATGTTTATAAACAAATCTTCATACAGTATGTAAGATTTAATCATTGTAGGAATATTATATCAATATCATTCATATCAAACTCAATCTATAATCAGTTCATCTTAAAATGAGTCTAAATTATTTTTTTTAATAGAGCTATGTGATTAAAGTAATCATAACTTATATCTTGTCTAAAATTAGACCATAGATTCTTCCCCTCCTATCAGCAACTGTCACCATCCGTGGCATGTTCTCACCGACCCTTACGATGCCCTTACATCCCTTCTTTCGGATACAGATACCGAGGCCCTTCCTCCTTGAGGCGCACTTAAGCTAGTTGTCCCCTTGCCCTTTTGGCTCGAGTGTAGTGGTTGAGAGCTCGTCCTCTTGTCTGGTGAAGCTGTTAAGGCCCAGCGGCCACCAGCATTCACACACACACACACACACACCATAGATTTTTACCATATACTAGTATTGGGCATTTTTTCAATGGTATGATCAATCAATTGAAGTTTCATTTGCAATTAAATTAATCTCCGTAGGGTAATCTTGAGTAACAATGGCTTTTGGATGTCAAACTCCTCTGTCTGTTAAGTGATAATGGATGTTGTAGAGCACTCGAACATCAGGCCCTTTAAAACCACAAATAATAATATTAGCCCTGTTAAGAAAATGTCCCACTGTTGGGCACGGGCCTACTCTCAAACTGAGAGGGCTTAGGCCATTGTCCACCACACACCAGTTGTGGGTCGGCGAACGTATACACCTCGAGAAACTCTTAGGCATGCATAATTAATTTTAATAAGCACATGCTTTCGAAAACACAGAGGTGCGTGCTGGTGTTTGAACCCGAAACGTCTGACTTTGCAGTCCAATGATCTAACCACTAGGCTATCACTGCTGTTCAAACAACAAATAAGCCAGGACAAAATCTGAAATATTTCAATTGCACCTTATTTTTTTTACAATTATTTTGCCCAACTGTCATATACTCATTAGGTAGAAACAGCATCTAATCATCAGTGAACTTGTTGGTTTTAACTCAGGGCTCACTAGAAGAAGTAACAGACAAAAACTTTCTATCTCACCCAAGTGTAATTCTTTTCTTTTTGTTAAATTCTTAATTCTTAAGCACTAGAAATGCATTACATGAACAAGATCATACACTTGCTTACACAAAGATAAATTGCACATACAGTTAATAATAATAATATTCAATTTCTTAACTATTCATTTGCACATAAAATATAACAACAAAAAAACAAAATCAAGCGTAGTTATGATGGTACAGTAAGGCCCACATGCACGAACCAGGGTTAGCATTATCTATTGACTGACTCGAGGTTATAATCTTAAATTGCCTTCAACTTAACGTTATAACCTCCAGTTAGTCAATAAGTAACACTAACCCTAGTTCATGCAAGTGGGCCTTAGGCACCCTTATTGCTTACAGCGATTTTTACTAGGCTACCTTTAGGTAGAGGAGATGTTGAACAATCAATAACACATAATAAATCAAAATATCACTACATATTATAAAACAAAATATCACTGCAAAGTCCTCCCTGCTGCATCTGTCTGTCTCAACACAATAAACTCAATAATTACCAAACAGATTTTCATACAGTTTTTTCTAATGAATGGAGTAATTCAAGACGAAGGTTTATGTGTATAATTTACCCATGCGAAGCTGGGACTAGTTGCTAGTTACTTAAAAAAAAACATTAATCTCTGTGATAGATGATCAGATTAAAAGAAAGCATAGATTTAAATAAGTGTCTGCACATACTAACAAGTAAAAATTGCAGTTATGAAGTGATTTGTCAATGAATTTATAACTGCACATTTATGCAATTGATCTGTACTCTCTGCCTATCTGACAAGGGACCTGGCATGATGTATGCAATTTTAGAACAATGCAATAGTTGCATTGGAATTGTTTTCAGTATAATCATAATAGCCAAATTTGCCATACATCAGCTATAGGTTTTAAAACAATAGGATTATCATACAGAGATTAATCACAAGTGTATTCTCGCTCTTAAACTCCATTCATTAAACCAACCATTTTCCTCATTCAAATACCTTTAATAACATTACATCATCCTACCATACACCTGAGCTTTCACTGTAGCACCGCCAAAGCTTCCCTTTCACTTCATTTAACATCAAATTTAGATGCAATTATCTATCGAGACGAGAGTGACTGAAGCTGTTGGTGTTATGTAATTGAGATCAAATCTAAAGGCTATTAATTTTGTTTGGACTCATTGCGGTTATGCAGAATGAAATTTTTATGTAAATATAAACGGCAGTATAATTTTGTGTAATGTGGTTTTTGAGGAAATAATAATCTTTGTGTAGAAGTAATTGGGGTCTATGCAGATAACTTGTATCACGGCAGTGGAAGGTTGTGAACATTATTATCATTCCTTAGTTAGACAAAAACCCAGATGTATAATCAAATTGTCATTTTATTTGTTAAGTCTGTTTAGTGTCTTTGTCGTTTGTTTCGTTACAGAATCAAAGTGTAAGTCGGTTTTATCACTACATTTGTTTAAAATCTTGCACAGGGGAAATTGGCTCCTAAAACAGTTTTTCTTAACTGTAGACAAAGTGGCGTGATAGAGCTGTGAGGTATTTACCACGGGCCCTGAAAATTATAAATGAATAAGGGCCATAGTTTGTCTATACACCCTCGCTGGTTACACAGACTCTTACATGATACATAATTCAGTACCTTGCAGATAAGATTAAAACATATTATATAACAGGCAGGACCAACCAACGGCCCTAATTCTACCAACAAAATCTAAAATCGAGACGAAACCATCGTCGATCTATGGTGTTTAGCTGTTTTTGTATACTACTAAAATAAGAAAACATTGATCAAAGGCATTTCAGAACCTGTTTTAGAGGAATTTCGTTAGTAGTAGTGTATCAGATGTGTGTTGCCAATGATGACATAAAGATCAGAGACGTGGTCTCTTACAAGAGGTCTCATGTAAAAGCTCAGAGTTGCTCAGCAAGCTATGAAAAGAGCTATGCTCGGCGTTTCTCTACGTGATTGAATCAGGAACGAGGAGATTGGTAGAAGAACCAAGGTCACCGACATAGCCCTCAGGATTAGCAAGCTGAAGTGGCAATGGGCGGGCCACATAGCACGAAGACCGGACGGGCGTTGGGGCAGAAAGATTCTAGAGCGGAGACCACGTATTGGCAAGCGCAGCCTAGGGCGACTGTTTACCAGATGAACCGATGATCTTGTGAAAATCGCAGGAAGACGTTGGATGGAGGTGGCATCAGGCCGGTTAAGCTGCAAAAGCGATTGGGGAGGCCTATGTTCAGCAGTGGACAAGTATACGCTGAAATGATGAGTGTATCAAATCATCAGTTCAAAGCGAAGACTGAAGCGCGCCTGATGTCGTAAGCCAGACCAATTAGGTTATCAGGCAGGTGGTTGCAAGACCAGTCCAAACGTCTCACGATGCGTTGTGTACATACGTGGGTCCAGTCTGTCATTACGTTTAATAAACAACAGTCTAACACGAAGTTGCTAAGTACGGTATTGTGTTCAATTGAATAATTGACCTGTAGGTATTCTGACACGCATGACCGGCTCGCTCGCCGTGCTGTGATATATTGCTATTTATTACTAAACCAGAACGTTCTTATACCTTAAGTGCTTATTAACCGTTACATTGATTGAAATGAGGTATTTAAAAAGTAGCCCCATATTAGTAATTTTTAGGCTACGTTTAAAAACTTGTAATTTACAAAGATCAAGACCGAAACACACATTTGTGGGTCACCCAAAGATTTGTCTAGTGCGGGAATCGACCCCGCTACTCTCGATCCAGTGGACCAAGCCGTTGTCATTTCAAGAGACATTTATACCGGCGATGTGCCTCGTTGGTCTGGTGGCAAAGCGCATCGCTTTGTGATCACGAGGTCCTGGGTTCAAATCCTAGGTCGGACAAATGTAGTTTTTCTAACGAAAAATTCCCAGTATGAGTCCGGAGTCTGGACCTAACATCGTCGGCGAAATGTGGGTGTACTCAGTACACCTCTGCCATCCCCTCTGGGGAATATAGGCGTGACGGTGTTCTTTTTTTTTTTTTGTGATGGCAAACAGCTCACCAGGGTCCTTATTCGCTTTGACCATTTATACACGTAACTCGACGGGTTACGGTAACTTGGTGAAATGATCGTTTGCTAATTACCGTTACACAATTATTACACGAGAGTAACGCCCTCAACCCTGCTTGAAACGAAGTAGGGTTTCCCTCATAAAAACTTACTCTTCCACTTCTCTTCTTGATAAAGCCGAGACCTGAATTTTTTTGGTCAGAGCAATTTAGAATCTACTTTAGTGATTAGAACGCGTATACTGTCCCACAGTCTTTTCTCATGTATCGACGTTAGAGAGGAGATTATGTTACTCCACCATTCGGACCTAGTCTATCTATCTATCTATCTATAACCGCACGCCAGATCCCTTGCGGGGTAGGCAGAGAGTACAGAGTTCCAACAGGTTCTTTCCTTACATACCTCTCTGGCTTCCTCGACTCTCATAGTTCGTCTCATACACGCTCGCCGGTTACGGAGACTCTTGACTTTTCCATCAGACTTTTCGGACCTAGTGTGGATTGTATACCATATTCAGTGGTAAATGGGACCAACGGCTTAACATGTAATGTCGAACCATGGAGAAGCTTGAAAATGCAACTGCCTAAAACGGTCACCTATCTCAGACTGACCGAGTCGAGACCTGCTTAACCTTTGTCAAATTCAAAATCAAAAGTTGTTTATTTCTATAGGCCAATACAAAAGCGCTTAGAAACGTTAAAATAATTAATTAATAGACCTTTATAGATTTATCTGAAGGACAACTTAGGAGTCTCCGTAACCGGCGAGCGTGTATGAGACGAACTATGAGAGTAGAGGAAGCCAGAGAGGTATGTAAGGAGAGAACCTGTTGGAACTCTGTACTCTCTGCCTACCCCGTAAGGGATCTGGCGTGATGATATAGAATAGAATTTTTTAACATCTACCATTGGATCAGGATGCGGATACTGAGAAGATCCTGCGGGAAAATCGGCGATCTAGCCTTTTAACTTAATTTGCTTTGTTATCGCTAGAACAGCGCGATCCTACAGCACCCCCCTTGGGTTCTACTCTAAAAACAAGATAACTTATTCTGTTCAGATTCTTGAACACGAAAAATATTACCGTTTCTAATCATTTTCTAGATGTTTTCAAATCGTGGCTTGATAAAATACGCGTAGATGTGCTTATGATTGTACTCTTATCAATTTTTATAATTTTTGCTTCCGATAATATTTCGTTGATAGGTTACAAATGTCTGAATATTTGTGATCGACTTTCTATGTTGTAATCCGACAAAGAACCAAAGTTACCGACATAGCTCGCAGACTCAGTAAGCTAAAGTGGCAATGGGCTGGTCACATCTGTAGGAGGACCGACGGCCGATGGAGCAAGCGTGTCCTAGAGTGGAGACCGCGACTTGGTAAGCGTAAGATAGGACGGCCCCCAGCTAGATGGACCGACGACCTCAAAATGGTCGCTGGGACAGACTGGATGCGGAAGGCGGGGGACCGTGTGCAATGGCGCGTGTTAGGAGAGGCCTATGTCCAGCAGTGGACTACGATAGGCTGATTGATTGTCTATGTTATTGTTTGTTCCTAGTTAGTAGAATAGCATCTATTTTACTTAAAGGCCATTATTTGAGGCCAAAAAAGCAGTAAAAACATCGAAGTTATTACGTTTACATCTTACTCCGATCCCACTGAGAACATACGGCCAGAAACCCAGCGGACTGTTGTTTTAGTTTTAATATTTTTTTATTTTTTTTTTTAAAAACCTAGCCCCACACTAGGATTTATTCCTGTATCGTGGGTGCGTTTACAAACATGAAAATTCACAAACAAATACCCAGACCGGAACAAATAATTGTGGATCACACAAAGATTTGTCCCGTGCGGGAAACGAACCCGCGACTATTCGACACAGTGGGCGGAGCCGCTCAAGCTCTTAACCACTGCGCTAAATCGTCCGTCAAAAGTTTTAATGGTTGTATATATTTATTTTATAAGACACTAGCGACCCGCCCCGGCTTCGCACGGGTGAATTATACACATATACCTTCCTCTTGAATCGTTCGGTAGAGTTTATCGCGTTTAGAAAGACAGACAGACGCGGGGGGGGGGGGGTTCTTTGTTTTATAATTAGCGACCCGCCTAGGCTTCGCACGGGTGAATTATACACATAAACATTTTTAAATCACTCCGTCCATTGGTAAAATCCGCATGAAAATCCATACGGTAGTTATTGAGTTTATCGCGTTTAGGCAGACGGACGCCGCGAGAGGACTTTGTTTTATAATATGTAGTAATAGTGACATTAACAACGGTTACACAAATCTATAATTATATTATAAAGAGGTAAAGTTTGTGTGTTTGGATGTTCGGGGTACTACTGATCCGATTTTAATGATTCTTTCACCATTGGAAAGCTACCTTATCCAGAAGTAACATAGGCTATATAACATAGACCCGGTAGGTGGCGCTGTTGTGGGGTACGAAGTCGCGGGAAACCGTTAGTCGTTAATACAATGATAGGTTTGAAATCGTTTTTACAGATGTGTTATTCGATTAACCCGTCTTTGTTTAAGAAATTGTAGCCTTAAAAATAATAACAAATAGATTTATCAGCCTGATATTAAGTAGGCTATTATGGTAATTACGGAGAACTAGGGTATTTTTTATTAAAAGTAAAAGCATTGTACCACTACAGAAATTATTGTAGGTGCGTTTACAAATACAAATTTTATGTGCGCTGATATCCAGCCCGATACAAATATCTGCGGGTTACACAAAGATTTCTGTGCCTTCAGTGAAAGGTGCCACAATTCGAGTTATAGCACTTTTGATATTTTTACAGGTCATCAGAAAAATCCTCTATATTTCAATCTGATCCCCATGTTCCCAAGGCTTTTATTTTAGTTATTTATTTTGTTATCTTTGGAGTAACAAACAGGCATACACTGACATTAAATTAGATTACTCTCAAGATCTATCTATCTATCTATATCATCATGCCATCATCCCTTACGGGGTAGGCAGAGAGTACAGAGTTCCAACAGTACTCTCAAGATCAAATAGTAAAAACTAATTACATACCCAATACCATTTCTCTTGAAATATATATGATAAAATAGGTTACTAGTTACTATTTTTATATCTATATCATTACGCTAGATCCCTTGCGGGGTAGGCAGAGAGTACAGAGTTCCAACAGGTTCTTTCCTTACATACCTCTCTGGCTTCCTCCACTCTCATAGCTCGTCTCATACACGCTCGCCGGTTACGGAGACTCTTGACTTGTCCTTCAGATAAGACTCGGTCTATTTGGTCATGGTAAGATAGTCTAGGTCTTCCCCGGTACCTACGTCCTTCCACTTTCGTATTGTATTTCTTTTTTGTCATTCTTTCTTCAGAAATTTTCTATATGCCTGAACCAACTGAGAATACCCTTTCTCATCTTTACACCAATACTATCTTTCATACCTACTCGCTTTCTTACTACGCTGTTGCGAATGCGGTCTGTCAGCTTCACTCCACACATTAGTTACTATTTAAGGTAATATTTATGATTATAATTTCGTAAAAAATATATGAAAACAGCCATTACAAGTAAAGATTAAGTATTAATAAGTAATTTAGTTACAGTTGGCCTTCTTTAATTTTCAATATAATTTGTTTCCTAAAAGATGTTTGAGACAAATTCAATATATCAGTGTTTCCGTGAAATAAATCATTGTGTGCATTCATAATGCGGCGCAAAGGTGCCCGCTCACCTGCAGTAGTACGGCATAGTTTAGGAGCAAAAATGCGCTTAGTGTGAGTTTCTCGTACGGCTTGGTGTACACAAGTATATTTAGCTTGTAAGTTGGTTACAATCAAAGTTATTGTCACAGATTTTGTATAAAAGTAATTGGTCCAAGAGCCTTGCACTAAGATTGAATCAAAGCTAAAGCAAAATCTGCTTGTAAGAACCTGATATGAAGAACTTGAGCGACAGCATTTAAAGTTAACGGATCGAAGGAATTTACGCTGTACCATTTCTATTGAGTCTTTGTACTCAGTAAAGAAGGGGTTCCATATAACAGAAGCATATTCCAAGTGACATCGAAGAAGTGATATGTAGAGTAATAGGTAAGACGATGGACGTTTAAAGGAAGAAACCGAACAATTGATAGGATTTACTTACGATGTTATTAATATGAGAATCAAAATGCAGTTTTGATTCAATAAGAACTCCTAAATCTATCTATCTATCTATATCATCACGCCAGCCCACTCGCGGGGTAGTCAGAGAGTACAGAGTTCCAACAGGTTCTTTCCTTACATACCTCTCTGGCTTCCTCCACTCTCATAGTTCGTCTCATACATACTCGCCGGTTACGGAGACTCTTGACTTGCCCTTCAGATAAGGCACGGTCTATTAACTCCTAAATCTTTTATTAAAATGAGAAAGTATTTTTTGTGCATATTAATATGATCAAGAAGCAGTGATAGCCAAGTGGTTAACCGTTGGTCTGCAAAGTCGGAGGTCTCGGGTTGAAACCCAGGCACGTACCACTGTCTTTTCAAAAGCATGTGCGTATTAAAAGTTTATTATCACTTGCTTTAGCGGTGAAGGAAAACATCGTGAGGACACCTGCATGCCTAAGAGTTTCTCGAAGGTGTGTGAAGTTCGCATACCCGCACTGGGCCAGCGTGGTGACGTGACTATGGCCCAAAACTCTCTGAGTTTAAGAGGAGGCCTGTGCCCAACGGTTGGACAGTTTCTTAACAGGGCTAATATTATAATTGTATATATACATCAATTTTTACGGACGGACGATTTAGCACAGTGGTTAAGGTGGTAAGCGCTTCGCCCACTGTGTCTAATAGTCGCGGGTTCGATTCCCGCACGGGGCAAATCTCTGTGTGATCCACACATATTTGTTTTGGTCTGGGTATTTGGGTATGTGAACTTTTATGTTTGTAAACGCACCCACGCCACAGGAATAAATCCTAGGGTCGGGCTAGGTATAAAAAAAAATACACAAAAAAGTATGAAAAAATATTGTGTCAAACAATATAAGGGCACATTTTTATTAATATTAAGAAAACTAGGAGGTGCTCGTAGCGCTGTGCGACCGCGGTGTTCTTACCGATTACCAAGGTTAAGCAGCGTTCGACTCGGTCGGCCGGAGATGGGTGGCCGTTTGTGGAATTTTCTTATTCGAGCGTCTCCGTGCTTAGGAAGGCACGTTAGGCCGTTGGTCCCGGCTACAACTTAATGTGGTAGTCGTTAAGCCGAGTTGGAAGCCTTAAAGGCGGCTTGATAAGTTCTAACAGCAGGTGGCCACGAACCTGCCTCCACCAATCCGCACTGGGTCCGCGTGGAGGAGTATGACCTAATCTCTCTCACCTCGATTTGTGAGAGAAGGCCTTTGTCCAGCAGTGGGCAGTATAGGCCGATATTACTAAGAAAACTACTTACAATATTTACTTGAGTCTTTGAGTAAAATAAATTTTAAGTGATTTGATAAGTTATTGACAGTGATCAATATTCGATTAAGTACAGTAGAAAAAGTGACAGGAATTTTTTAAACTTTCAATTCGAATTTTTCAAAACTATGATTTTGGACTTGAGTCACCTTTCACTGAAGTAGTACACCGTCACGCCTATATTCCCCAAGCAAGGGTGGCAGAGGTGTACTGAGTACACCCACGTTTCGCCGGCGACGTTAGGTCCTATTTAATAGGGAGCGAGCCTATTGCCATACATCGAGCACAATTCCAGACTCCGGACTCACACTGGGAAGTTTTCGTTAGAAAATCTGCATTTTGGAGACCTAGGATTTGAGCCCAGGATTTCGTGGTCACCAAGCGATGCGCTTTGCCACTAGACCAACGAGGTAGTCTTCCACTGAAGGTACAGATTTATCCCATGCGGAGATGAACTCTTCGATCCAATACGCCGAGCAATCTTCACACCTGCATCTATAAACATGTCTAAGTCGTTACGTAAAGGTAATTTCACAGTCATTAACGCTATTAGTAAATTGAAAAATATACGGTATGACATTTTACAAGGAAGTCACATGAGAACATCGATACATTAGAACTATGAGAGTAGAGGAAGTCAGAGAGGTGTGTAAGAAATGAACCTGTTGGAACTCTGTACTCTGCCGCCTACCCAGCAACGGGTCTGGCGCGATTATATAGATATAGACTAAACGCTTTTGATTTAGAATAATGATTATAATTTCGTAATCATTAGTCTGATTACATTCTATCCATCTCCGGGCGTGATACTTTAATTAATCCAGTGGTTAAGAGCTTAATCCGCTCCGCCCACTGGATCGAGTAGTCACCGGTTTGATCCCCGCACGGGACAAATCTTTGTGTGACTCACAAACGTTTGTTCTGGGCTTGGTGGGGCAACGTTTGTGTAAATAATTTTAATTTAATAAATCCTTTTATTGCAAAAGAAAACTCTGAAATTATCAGTCCAGCTCATATTATTGCGTCGTCATCAAACTTACATTCGTATGCCAAAATTTCGGCTCAATCGGATACCCGCAAGTGCTTGAAAATGGATCACAAGTTTTGAACCGGAAAGACAGACAGAATACGAACATTGCAAGTTAAATAAAAGCTTGTAAAAATGTCGGCCCTTTAGCATCTCGTCACATTAACCTCTATGTCTTCAGCAGATTACATTATTACAGGGGTGGAATAAAAACACGGAATTAAACAAAATTACTTTTTTTAGTTTTATTTGTTTAAAACAATGTCTAATTTATTATGTTTTTTGAAAATCTTTTTATATCTCATAATAAGAAAATGCCAATCATAATTTATTTCTATGAAGAGGAATGTCTATAAGCCCTCTATAAAGGAACCTATTTCGTCGAGTGGGATTTACTCGTGGATTCCATTTATAAAAAATCTTTTATAAAAAAAGGTAAACCGACTTCAAAAAGCAAAAAAATAAATATTTGAAGTCGGTGCTGGTTGGTGCAGTCGGTTACTTGGCACCGACTTCAAATATTTATTTTTTTGCTTTTTGAAGTCGGTTTACCTTTTTTTATAAAAGATTTTTATTTTACAATTTTAAGTGACCAGTGAATTCTATAGTAGGGTACCTATAGGATTGACGTAATACCCATAATATCGCAATTTACACATGCCTATTGTTTGTCGTTAAGGAGTTCCCTGGTGTATCTTCTAAGTCCAAGGTCCAATGTCAATAAAATTAATATGGGACCACCTTGGAGATATACTGAACCCAATGCAAAAAAAATTATCAAAATCGGTCCACAATTGAAGCAAATATCGCTGAACATACATAAAAAAAAAAAAAAAAAAAAAAAGCATACATACAACCGAACATAGAACCTTCTCCTTTTTGAAGTCGGTTAAAAAGAATTTTCACCATCCTGTGATTTTTGAGAAAGATTGGTTTTATGATTGATTATGATAATAAATAAATAAAAGCATATTAAATATTTTCTAGACGTACGTTTAGAACGTGTTTAAGACATTGTTTAAGATACATATTAAAAAGTACTGTTTAAAACATGTTTCAAACACGGTGATTTAAACAAAATGATTTTTTTTTGTAACATTTCTTCATTATTATGACAAAGTACTAAAGTGCTAACATATTAACGAACTTGACTCTACAATTGTAAACAATATAAACAAAACATCGGGCAACTTCAAAACTAAGTTGTTTCGAAGTTTCAAGTTGGTAATGTGGTTTGCTTGATTGATGATTCCTTCCATCTGCCAGGTTTGACAAAGCGGTGTGAGATATTGATGTTTGAAATCTTGTAGTCATGGTTAATAATTTGGTACTTATACCCTTAACACGAATTTTGACGTATACTAAGTGGTAAAGGGCTGCGAAGGTTCGTTTTTTGGCGGGAAGTTGAAGAAGTTGTCAATATGTTTTAATTTCCAAAACTTGTGTTATTTCGACTAATAATGTGTAATGTTGGTGGAATATTAACCATTATGGGTTCATATATGTGCATGAGTAAAGGTAATTGTAACAAAGTGATAAAACGTGCCTTTTCAACTCCCCTCAAAACGGCCGTTGCAATTGGTATGTAAAGTATCCACCGCTTTACTATCCAGGGTGGGTTACTTCATTAATTTCATAATCATCGTTGTCATCAAATTCACCGGGGAGTCGAATTAATTTAAATAAACACGATTATATATCTCACTGGACACTGGCAAAATACACTTATAATTAGTGTGAAGCCATAACTTGAAGAAGAAGAAGGGCTGCGAAATTCATCAATACGAACAGCTTTTATACCTCAAGCGCTTTTTTCAACGTGCGTTCAGTAAGCGCTGTAATGAAACAAATATCTAGCTGTACGTTTTAAAAAGCGCTTCAAATGTGCGAATACGGGGTTACTGTGGCGACACTTACCGGAAGTAAAAGAACAGTTTCTTACGTTGTGAAAGAATAAGTATGTGTAATATTAACGTATTATCTATCTATATCATCACGCCAGATCCCTTACGGGGTAGGCAGAGTGTACAGTGTTTCAACAGGTTCTTTCCTTACAGACCTCTCTGGCTTCCTCCACTCTTATAGTTCGTCTTATACACGCTCGCCGGTTAGGGAGACCCTTGACTTGTCCTTTAGGTAAGACTCTGTCTATTTGGTCGCGATAAGTCTAGGTCTTCCCCGGTATCTACATCCTTTCACTTCCGCATTGTATATCTGTTTTGTCATTCTTTCTTGTGACATTCTTTCATACATACACGCTCGCCGGTTACAGAGACTCTTGAGAGTACCGTATTATAGGAATATAGGTATTTCAGTTTATTATTTTTATTTTTTCTCCTGTTTTTAAATTCTCACATTTTAGCACCTACTACAGTTGTTTCTAAAAACCTCAAGGTAGACTGGCAGAAAATGCCTCAGACATTAAGTCCACCTTAAGGCATTAAGAATAAATATATAAATAAGTACCTATCAACGTTTTACATGAAACCGCTTATTTCTTTTTATTTTTGTTATGGTTATTATGACCTGAATCAGTATTGGCGCGAATGTCCTTTTCACCCTGTTTTAACGCTATCCTTTTCAATAGGAAAGCCATAGGTCTCCATTAACCTCCTGTGTGTGTGTGTGTGTGAATGATCTACGCTGTTGGCCTCGAGGCCTCTACAGCTTCACCGGATTTTAAAGGCGAGCGTGCAACCACTACGCTCCAGCCAGCCAGAAGGGCAAGAGGCGACATACTCGAGGGCGCCTCGGAGAGGCGCCCTCGGTTGGGACAGTCGCTGTAGGGGGACCGGTGCACTACTAAGCGCACCGGTCGACCGCCGGCTATGGGAGGGGATCTACTACTGCGTCTGCGTCTACGGCGTCGCTCGTATTCTGAGCGGAAAGAAGGGATGACAAAGCATCGGGGGGGTCGGTGAGAACATGTCTCGGCCGGCGGTAGCGGCAGGGGTCGCGAGGGAGGTCGTAGTCGGCGGTGGCTACGATTAACGGATTCGCATGGGAAGATGCGTTCGCGAAGTGACGTGTTGACGCCTTTTTAATAAAGGCGCGAATAGGTTCGAGACCTAGATCGGAGTGGAGGTCGACGTTCCGTACGAACCAGGGGGCTCCTACGGCTTTACGGAGGAAGCGGTTTTGAACCGCTTGAAGTCTGTCGATGTGAGAGGGGGCCGAATGCCCGAACACAGCACACGCATAAGTCATGATGGGACGAACGCAAGTTTTGTAAAGCGTCACCTTATTTCTAAGGGACATTTTACTCCGCTTGCAGATTAACGAATGGAGACGACCGAGCACGAAGGATGCTCGGTGACGGACCCGCTTGATGTGCGGGCCGAAGGTCATGGTACTGTTCAGGGTGACCCCTAAATATTTGACCTCTTTGACCCAGGGAATGGGTCGGTCGAACATGGTCACTTGACCTCGGTTCCTTCCGGGGCGGCGCAGAGAGTGGTGCGAAGGTGCACCTCTGGCGAAGAGCACCGCCGCGCTCTTGTCCGGGTTCACCTCGATTCGCCACTTCCTGAACCAATCCCCTAGGGTATTGGCGGCGGTCTGGAGTTTCCTCGTGATGCGGGCCTTGTTCCTATTGGAATAATAAAGAGCGGTATCATCCGCGAATAAAGCTAGTTTAACATCACTCGAACGAGGAATGTCGTTCGTGTAGAGGCTAAACAGGAGCGGAGAGAATTAACCTCCTGATGCCCTTACCTCTATCTTTTCGGGTGTCGCACATACTATTCTCGCCGGCGAGGACGAAGAATCTCGAGCCCGCCGACGGTGCGGAGTACTACGGCGAGATACCGAGTATATGCCCTCGTCCATAGCGACAGAGCTCAAGCTGATGCCGTTTTTCCTTAAGGCGCTCTACAACTAGTTGCCTTTTCGCCCTTCCGGCTGCAGCGTAGTCGTTCCAAGCTTGCCCTCTTTCCCCGTGAAGCTGTAAAAAGATAAAAGAATGAACGTTTGATGTCTGCCTCAATAGTAGACAGGCATATGGTGCGCCTGACGATCACAAGCTTCTCGGTTCAAATTCTAGGTCAGGCAAAGTATTGAGATATTTCTATTTAAAAAATTCTGTCAGAAATTTTAGCATTACCATTGGCGAAACATAGGTGTACACAGTACACCTCGTGGGGTATTATGGCGTGAAGGTGTTTATTAACATGACCACTCCCTCCAAGCGCTAGTTGCTAATGAGAGCAGATCATTGCATTGCGTTTCGTTTATTTGACAGCGGACAGTTGACTACAAGGCGAAGCCACCATTACCGTATATATTACATTAGTTTGGACAACCGATTTGTAAGCTTTTCGTAAGGCGTTTGCGTAATGACGGATTGCGATGAGCTATTTGCCAATTTTTAGTTTGTGTAGATATGGGCTTAGCAATTTGAATGATTTACGCCTGTGTATCGAATATAAATGATTTTATGTAATGTAATGAAAATGGAAGTGCCGCAAACGGTCACCCATCTCAGACTGGCCGTGCTGAACGCTGCTTAACCTTGGTGATCGCTGCAAATACTTCGGCAATAATATACACATTCATTGTAAGTAGTGTCCGACTGAAATCTTGGACTTCGGCCACCTTCGGCCAATCCTTCGGGCCCAATAAATGGGCCGGGAAAAAATAGCCCGAAGTTTTGGCTGGAGCCTAAGGTTTCTAGGAAGCATTGAAATTAAACGATCTGTTACGATTTATGACTTACGAATGCTTTAAAGTAGATACATATTATTAGATAATATTGGTTGGTAACGATGTGCTGGAGCAAGTGAATGAGTTTGTATATCTTGGATGCGCCTTCAGTAAGGATGGGAAATACACCGCTGACATAGAGAGAAGAGTGAGTGCAGGGAACAGAGTGAATGGAGCGATGGGAAAGCTACTTGGGAGCCGGCACTTAAGCCATAAGGCGCAGCTGGCCATACATAACGGAGTTCTTGTCCCAACGCTGTTATATGGTAGCGAGAGCTGGGTATGTAAGAAGGAGAATGAAAGTAGGATAAATGCGGTAGAAATGCGAGCTCTGCGGAAGATGTGCGGAGTGAAGCTGACCGACCGCATTAGCAACAGCGTAGTAAGACAGCGAGTAGATATGAAAGATAGTATCGGTGTAAAGATGAGAAAGGGCATGCTCCGTTGGTTCGGGCATATAGAAAGAATGCCAGAGGAAAGAATGACAAAACAGATATACAATGTGAAAGTAGAAGGATGCAGGTACCGGGGAAGACGTAGACTATCTTACCACGACCAAATAAACCGAGTCTTATCTGATGGAAAAGTCAAGAGTCTTCGTAACCGGCGAGCGTGTATGAGACGAACTATGAGAGTCGAGGAAGCCAGAGAGGTATGTAAGGAAAGAACCTGTTGGAACTCTGTACTCTCTGCCTACCCCGCAAGGGATCTGGCGTGAGGTTATAGATAGATAGATAGATAGATAATATTATTTCAGTGTTATTATTTGTAGCCTGTTGTATGTGTGTGTGTGTGTGTGTGAGTGATGTACGCTGTTGGCCGCGAGGCCTTTACAGCTTCACCGGACTTAAGAGCGAGCGTGCAACCACTACGCTCGAGCCAGAAGGGCAAGGGGCGACATACTCGAGGGCACCTTGTAGAGGCGCCCTCGGTTAGGACAGTCGCTGTTGGGGGACGGGGTGCACTACTAAGTGCACCGGTCAACCGCCGGCTATGGGGTGTAGCCAGTTGTAGGTTTTTTAATCATCTCGTTCAGTTATTAAAGTTAACATAACTTTTGAAAAATTTAGCCAATTATAAACTAAATTTTTTTGGGCTAATAAATATTCGGAGGTTTTGGCGATGGCCTATTAATCGGCTTCGGCTTCGAACAAACATCGACTTTCGGTCGGACAATTGTAAGACCTATCGGAAAATGATCTCTGTTTTCCAGAGATCATTTTCCGAAAGTCTGCATTTCTCTATAATGATTTTAAACCACCACTATCACCATCGACCATGTGATGCACTTACCGGAATAACAATATTGTTTACATTATGGGTGGAGTTCTTGGGTAAAAGCTGAAGACTTACAGCACAATGCACAATTTTCATTATTATTTTTGGTTCACAGATGATTGTTCATAATTGTCCTCTATTGCCCAGGAAATAGAAGCTATCGAGGAGCAATGGCGGACAGAGTCAGCGGAGCTGGTGACGGCGGTTGGGCGGCTCCAGGACGAGAACAAACGCTTGAGACGGACCATAAACGCGCCTGCGGACGGTAAGTCAGATAAATAAAAATATATATATAATAAACACCGTCACGCCGTATTCCTAAAACGGGGGTGGCAGAAGTGTACTCTTAAGTTCTGTAATTGACAAAATAATTATTAAACTGTCTCACTAATGGGCAAAAGCCTTCTCTCACAAATCGAGGTGAGAGAGATTATTGCGGTACATACTTAGTGCCAAATTCTGACAACACAGAAAACGTCAATTTACTCCGTGGAAATGTAAACGCCTGTAAGTTCGAAGTACAGGGTGTCAAGGGTTTGGAGAAATGCTACTCTTACGTAACTAGGCCTGAATGAATCTGCCCTAAGGACTTATACAATCAATCTTGCTATCCTGAAAGGGACAACGGTGTGAGTGGCTCCAGGGTACTTTTTTTTTAATAAAATCACAGTCTCACACTAGGATTTATTCGATACGACACAGGAATAAACTTTGTTCTTCGCTAACGCACCGGCGTTGACAAACATGAAAATACAACTACACAAATACCCAGACCGAATCAAATAATTGTGGATCACACAAAGATTTGTCCCGTGCGGGAATCGAACCTACGATTATTAGACACAGTGGGCGGAGCGGCTTAAGCTCTTAACCACTGCGCTAAATCGTCCGTCCGTCCGCAAACTATGAGGGAAGCTAGCTTTTTCTCTCCAAAATGTGTTCAACTGAGTGAGGCACAAGAGGCAACAATACATTATGTTTGAAGATGCTGGAGACACTATCCTGTTCAAAGAGGTAATTGCGTGAGGTAATTTTATATCTACATGTTTTTTTTAAATAATGACATCGCCAAACTTACATAAAAAAAAACACAACATCGTTTTTTTGACGTAAAGTACTAAGTTTCCGTCGCCTCATCATCGAGCTATTTTTTGCAACATGTTTTTTTACCATAATCGTTAGAAATTACCGCGCGCAGCCAACGCGATGTAATCCGAGTAATTATCGCTACAACAGGATTCTGCTGGATAACAACAAAACACACCATCACGCTTTTATTCCTCAAGGGGTTACTCCCATTTTCCCATCACTGCCAACACCCCGCTTGTGGAAATGGGAATTTAACAAGAAAAAAAACAGGTATCTCCGGGGGGAACGTTGGCAGTGGGGACGAATGGGAATAACTTCCCCAACCAAGAGTGACGCAGGTGTACTGTGTACCTACATTTCACAGACGCTACTAGGTCCCAGTGTAATAAATAGGGAGCGAGCCTATTTCGCACATTAATATATACTAGTGGTCGCCCATAGGTCGATATTCGACCTAATCTTTCATCGTTTGCTGGTTATGTTTGACATTCAGTAAGACTATAGACAAATAATATTAAACACAAACATCAATTTGACGTGTATGCCGTGTATGTATACATGGTAGTGTGTGTAATTTTTTTTCATTGATTTAATGTATGTTTTATGTATAATTTTCAAAAAATATTAGCATTCCGCACTCCTTTTCTATATAAACTATAAGTGTGGGAAATTTCATACTCCTCCGTCCGCGCAATTTTTGTAAAAATGTGTACAAAGTTTTTGCTTCACGTATTAATATATAGATATTGGGCACAATTCCAGTCTCCGGATTGCGATTGAAAATATCTCTATCATTACTCCAGATCCCTTGCGGGGTAGGCAGAGAGTACAGAGTTCCAACAGGTTCTTTCCTTACACACTTCTCTGGCTTCCTCCACTCTCATAGTTCTTCCACTGAAAATATCTATAGAAAAACCAGCACTTTGTCTGACCAGCCGAAGCCAGGACCTTGCAATCACCAACCGCATTATTCGCTTCACCAACAAGGCAGTATGGAACAAGGCTGGATTTACTTTCATTTTCAAAATTAACTCGCAAAAATCCAAATGAGTCTACAAAGGACGCCTTTCATCCCTCGCTTTGCGGGCATGAGAAAATTAATTCTAATACACAGAGGGATGTTGGGGTGTTTGTTTGTGTTTGTTTAGCGTTGTAGAGAAGGGTAGAGACAATCATGTTTACCCCGCGGTAAAAAGATTAGATGTATGTTAAAGCTTTTGTATATGACGGGTATGATAAACCGATTTTAGCGTGGCTTTTTTTGTTGCTTGTGAACTGGTATTGACGGGATCTTAGAAATTAGACAAACATTTTTGTTTTAAATTCTATTGAGTGGATGTTGGATACATATTATAAGTAGCCGATCACATACCCTTAGACTAGTTAACGGATTCTGAATGGGATAGTGGCGTGAGTGACTCAGTGCTGCCGTTAGCACCTCAAAGGTTTGGTCAAATAGCCGACGGAGCTCGACGGAAGCGCTCGGTCGGCGGTCGGAAGCGCGGAGCACACGTTACACGCCCGACACTAGCGACCCGCTCGCACGCGTATTGGCGTCTCACTCTCCCCGTGCTTCGTTTGTAATGGCGTCGAGCGCGACGGCGGCGGGTCGTGACGTTTGCCGTACATTTCAGTACATTACAACTCCCCAGGTCGCGCCTCCGTCGCGCTGCGTCGGTTATGTGGCGAAACCGTAAGAGTGTAAGGGAAGCGATTCTGATTTCATTCGATTGACGCATAATAATAGAGGAGCACCGGTGTGTTCCGTTTGAAAATCTCAGCGCCATCTAGCTGTGTCAAAGGAGGCCAATGTTGGGGTTTTTGTGTGGTAAAATTTCCACCGCCTCGTTGGTCTAGTGGCGATCACAAGATCCTGGGTTCAAATCTCAGGTCGGACAAATGTAGTTTGTCTGTCGAAAACTTTCAGTATCAGTCCGGAGTCTGGAATTGTTTCCGGTATGTGGCCATAGGCTCGCCCCCTATTACATGGGACTTAACATCTTCGGCGAAAAGTGGGTGTACACAGTACACCTCTGCCAACCTCCGCTTGAGGAATAAAGGCGTGACGGTGTTTTTTAAAATTTTCTCACACCTCAAGTCTTCCCAAGAGAACTAAAAATTTTCTAAAAATCAGAATGTTTATGTTAGCTGCCATAGTCTATGTGAAGAAGTTTTAACTGGAATCTTCAATATGTCGTTAGTTTTGTATTTGTTGATTATGTCAGTTCAAAATTTTATCAGATACCCTTTTATATTTCGATGTCATTGAAAGATTTGATATTATACGAGAATTGGCCTTTTGGTAATTTCATAACATTCAACAGGTTTAAAACTGCTGAATCGGTCTTTGACCCTTTCCTCTTTGAATCTAAAAATTTGAAGAACTCGAATTGTTCTTATATTTGAATTCCTTTGCAAACGTTCGCTCAAAGTTAAGAATTTAAGGAAAATTCTTGTGAATTCTGTCGTTCATTTGTTGTGGAGGAAGAAGGAATTACGAGTGACATTTAGAAATAGATACGTTAAATTTGTATAAAAAATGTTGTTTCCATGCTAGTAGAATTTCTTCTATCTATCTATCTATCTATCTATAACCTCACGCCAGATCCCTTGCGGGGTAGGCAGAGAGTACAGAGTTCCAACAGGTTCTTTCCTTACATACCTCTCTGGCTTCTGGCTAGAATTTCTTCTTTAGTAAAATCATTTTTTTTCTCTATTTAAGTTCTTGGTCCTGGTCTTGGTCATCTTTTATTCAGGTTTAAAAAAACACCGTCACGCCTATATTCCCCACAGGGGGTGGCAGACGTGTACTGAGTACACCCACGTTTCGCCGACGATGTTGGGTCCCATGTAATAGGGGGCGAGCCTATTGCCATATACCGGGCACAATTCCAGACTCCGGACTCATACTGGGAATTTTTCGTTAGAAAAACTACATTTGTCCGACCTAGGATTTGAACCCAGGACCTCGTGATCATAAAGCGATGCGCTTTGCCACCAGACCAACGAGGCGGTTATTCAGGTTTATCCTTCTAATATTATAAATGTGAAAGTTTTTATGTTTAGATATTTAGATGTTTGTTACTCAATCACGCAAAAACGGCTGAAGGGATTTTAATGAAATTTGGCACACAGATAATTTATTACCTGGATTAATACACAGGATACTTTTCATCCCGGAACAATGTAAGGTTCCTGCCTAAAGTGAACGCGGACGAAGTCGCGGGCAGCAACTACTCTATTATAAAACATCTCAGTAGCAGTCCTGAGTCTAGAATTGTGCCCTTTATTATAAAATTGGACTGACTCCCTATAACATTGGGATTTACATTCATCGGCGGAAAGTTAGTATAGGTAGGTAGGATCTTAGTGATGCGCAAATATTCCGATATGTTTATCAAATTATGTGTTAGTCAAAAGTCTCGCGAGTGCATGTGACGAACTATGAGAGTGGAGGAATCTAAAGAGAGAGGTCTGTAAGAAAAGAACCTGTTGAAACTCTGTACTCTCTTGCATACCCCGCTAGGGTTTTCGCGTGATGAGCAAGATATATGTGCTATTAACGTGAATATATCTATATAATGTAAGAAGGAGAATGAAAGTAGGATAAATGCGGTAGAAATGCGAGCTCTGCGGAAGATGTGCGGAGTGAAGCTGACCGACCGCATTAGCAACAGCATAGTAAGACAGCGAGTAGGTATGAAAGATAGTATCGGTGTAAAGATGAGAAAGGGCATGCTCCGTTGGTTCGGGCATATAGAAAGAATGCCAGAGGAAAGAATGAAAAACAAATATACAATGTGAAAGTGGAAGGATGCAGGTACCGGGGAAGACCTAGACTATCTTACCACGACCAAATAAACCGAGTCTTATCTGATGGAAAAGTCAAGTCTCCGTAACCGGCGAGCGTGTATGAGACAAACTATGAGAGTCGAGGAAGCCAGAGAGGTATGTAAGGAAAGAACCTGTTGGAACTCTGTCCTCTCTGCCTACCCCGCAAGGGATCTGGCGTGAGGTTATAGATAGATAGATAGATATCTATATAATAACTTTTCATCTCCGGTATAAAAGTCTTCTCCGATATTACATCGGTCGTGAGAATCTTTATCGCGTTTGAAAATCTAGTAGATCTGCATGTAGTCTAGAGTTTCAACATTTTCGTTCCCTACAAATAACCTCTCGTCTCCTCCATTCTCATTTAAAGATGTACTCAACCTGGTACATATTCTTCCTAGAAGATTGCATATAATACAGAGTTCCAACAGTTTCGTTCCCTACAAATAACCTCTTGTACCTCCATTCTCATATAGAGATGTAATCTGCCTGGTAGGTAATCTTCACATTGTTTACACCTTCCTACTTTCGTATACGGATACCGCACCCATGAACAGACACCGACCTTACCGGTGAGGTCGAAAAATCCCTTGCTCGCCGGCCGGTGCAGAGCACCACGGCTAGACACCTAGTATATGCCCTCCACCATAGCTACTGCTTAAGCCGGGGCCGTTCCTCCTTGAGGCGCTCTTGAGCTACTTCCTCCCCTTGCCCTTTTGACTGGAGGTTAGTTGTTTCATGCTCGTCCTTTTGCCTGGGGAAGCTGTAAAGGCCCCTCGGTCAACAGCGTAGTCATTCACACACACCCACAAAAACCCTAAGTAGAATTGAGCACGCAAGTAATTGAATTAGAAAAACACGAACGTATCGCAATAATTCTGTTTAATTAGTACTGCCATGGTCGGGGCAATGTTTCGTATACTAATCAGGTTTACCAGCTTTATTTAATAATAAAAAAAGACAACATTCCTTTGTTCCAAGGGTTGTGCCTATTGGAGTCTTCAAAAGCCGCGCTGAGGAGACGCGGCGTAGCGCCTTAAGCGTTAGGTGTGCGGTGGAACTTTGACGGACGATTTAGCGCAGTGGTTAAGCGCTTAAGCCGCTCGGCCCACTGTGTCTAATATTCGCGGGATCGATTCCCGCATGGGAATAAACAAACTAATGTGTCGATTGGTGATTTTGAAAAAAGAATCTTTCTTAACTTCATATAGCTATTTGAACCATAATAAAACCCAAACAAGTGTGTTTTATGTAATTTGCAAAAATACTCATAATTGAGTTTAAAATACAGTGAAATATGTTTTTTTACACTATTATCTGACAGGGACCACAATGTATAGTAGTATATTTTCAATGTTGTCAAATAACCTATTGTGATAATAATGTGATGTAAATGAGCGGTCTGCGATTAAACGCATAAACCAAGTCGCCATCGTTATGCAAAAGTATTTGAAAAGTCAACTTTAAAATTTTAGGGATTTTCGTTATAGAACAATTTTAAAAGCTCCCCAGGCTTCCAGCCGCCTGTGCGGGAATAACGAATTTGGAGGATCACAGGGCTTTTATTTTGGAAAATAAGATTGATATCTTAGGGCTTTCACTCAAACCGATAAAAAAAACCAAATGTATATTGACGTGATTCAGTATATCATTATCTAGTGTATAAATAAAGTATCGTGTATTTTACGATCCAACATACATTTATATTAAGTTTAACGTCGGTTTTAGTATGAAGAAATAATAGCTATCCCGCAGAAGCTGTGCAGCTATTCGGTATAAAAAGTGTTCTGTTTATTATTTTACGAAATAAGACACTTTCATATTAAGTTTCAATTAAATCTGTTCAGCTTTTTTAGTATGAATAAATAACAGCTATCCCGCAAGACCCGTGTAGCATAATGCGCGTAGCGATAACTTTTATATATTTGATGAATATCAAATATATTATTCTATCAACTTCTACCAGACTATAATTTCCCTATTAAGAATCCTTATTAATGTGTTACGTCTTAGCCCGTACAGGTGGCGCTTGTAAAATATGAACTATAGCGCGATCTTATTCAACGCTAACGCCATCTCATAGAAAACCACATAATTAATACACAATACCTAATTACTTTATTGCTGAGAATGATTAGTAGTTTATCTATTTATTTTCATAATTATTGGAAAAATGGCTCTGATTGAAACCCTTTCTGCCTACCTTCATGTCAGTGTCCTCGTAAGAATACACAGTTCATGGCCATGATCAAAATCATGTTTAGGTATTCGAATCAAATGAATATGTAAAGTTCCGTGCCCGGGTCATTCATTGTTAAAGAGTTCACTCCTGGAGCAGTTCGTGCAAGAAATCATATCTAAGTATTTAAATATGTGTATAAACAATTTCGGGCGCATGCTATTAACCACCGAGTCCAATATCAGTTCATGGGGGAATTTATGTGTAGGCAAAATCACACATTAAAATGTGTAACCTAACATTGCAGCTCGCAACGGTTAATAATAAAATACTAAAGTTTTATGGTTTATTTTGCGATAATCCCGGATCGTTTGACTTTCCCGGGATAAAAAGTATCCTAAGTTTTAAGTTGGGGTATAAGTTATTACCATACTAAATGTCATTGTAATCCGTTCGGTAGTTTCTGCGTGATTGAAACACAAAGAGACAGGCGGACAGACAGACAATAAAGGTTTGGTCAAATAGCCGACGGAGTGCGACGTAGGCGTTCGGCTGACGCTCGGCCAGCGGTGGACAGCGCACGCGCACTGCAGGCGCGACGTCACGCCGGCCAGGCGGCCGCTCAACACTAGCGTCCCGCTCGCACGCGTATTGGCGTCTCGCTCCCGCCGTGCTTCGTTTGTAAGCGCGACGGCGGCGGGTCATGACGTTTTCCGTCGCGCTTAGCGTGGCTGCGCTGTGTGGCGTCTCCCGTACATTTCAGTACATAACAACTCTTCAGGTCGCGCCACCGTCGCGTTCCCGTTACGCTGCGTCGGCAATGACCTCTATGTAGATAAGGAAGGGTTCCGCAGTTAAAATTTTCAAAAATTATTCAATGTGCAGATTCGGATTATTATGTAAAGAATAATTTAAAACGGTTTTTCAAAATTAGTCAAATAGCATATTCCAGGCACTGGACTGTTACTGAGAAAAGTTCGATAGCAACACCCTAACGAGAGCGAAAGAGTGAGAACTTGAATTAATCGACTCGAGTAGTACCTATTTCATTATCGATAAATCAGCCTTATATGGTATACGAGGCATGCCTTTTAAGTTCTGTCGTTTCCATATTTCCCGGCAATTTTGAATTTGGAACTGTTCTATATTCGAATGTGTTTAAATTTTGAATCTCAAAACAGTTGAAAGTATTAGGATTAATGCTATTGTTTAGTCACAGCCTCGATTGGAATCTGTCAGGTTACGTACGAAAATGAATCTTTCTAAGGATAATGTTCGTGCAATAATTTTCTACAACTTTAGAAGAGGCCTGACACGGCTTCAGTGTTTTGAGGAGCTAACATCTGTGTTCAGTGATGAAGCCCCATGTCTGTGGACTGTCGAACGCTGGTATTTAGAATTCCAGCGTGGACAAACTAGTGTTAGTGACAAATCTCGCCAAGAACGCCCAAAATCCGCCTTCACTGAAGATAACATCATTGCTGTGAGACAACTAATTCTCGAAGATCATGTGACGCATCGAGAGATAGAGGCTCTATTAGGCATCTCAGGGACAACCATTCAGAAGATCTTGCATGATGCGCTTGGTGTGAGAAAGCTAGTTTGCCGTTGGATACCGCATCTGCTTTCCGACGATCACAAGGCGGCCCGCGTCAGATGGTGTAAGAAAACTCTGCAAAGATTCAACCGAGGAGAGTCAAATCACGTCTACGACATCATCAGTGGTGACGAATCTTGGATCTATGCCTACGATCCTGATTCCAAACAACAATCTACAATCTGGGTCTTTCAAGACGAGCCAAAGCCGGCTCAAGTTGTTCGTTCTCGAAGCACTTCAAAGAAGATGGTGGCCGCGTTCGTTGGAAAAACCGGCCATGTTGCGACTATTGCACTTGAAGATCGTAGAACGGTTAACGCAGAGTGGTATACCACAGTTTGTTTACCACAAGTCATCGCCGAACTTCGAAAATCTAACTCATAGCGACGCATCATCCTGCACCACGACAACGCAAGCTCACACAGCGCTCGTCAAACGATTGAGTATTTGAAGCAGGAAAAAGTAGAAATTCTTGACCATCCTCCATACAGTCCTGACCTAAGCCCTAACGATTTCATTACATTTCCTAAAATTAAGAAAAGTCTTCGTGGTCAAAGGTTCCAGTCCGGTGAAGAAGCAGTCGACGCTTTCAAGTCAGCCATTTTGAACACCCCCACTTTAGAGTGGAATAAATGTTATAATAACTGGTTTGAGCGAATGGAAAAGTGTATTAAGCTGCGTGGTGAATACTTTGACTAACAATAAAAAGTACTATAAGGTTCTAGTTGTGTTTTTTTCTTCAAACGACAAAACTTAAAAGGCATGCCTCGTACGGCTACGATCGTAAATAACTTTTGAAAAAATGTGTAAAGATTCAAAAAAGCGGCTTAATTACACGCATATTAAGATTACTTTTGCTTGAAAATCTCGGTAGGATATTAAAGTTAATCCAGTTTATTAGGAAAATGTAGCCCTGCCGGTAATCTATATACATACATAGCCACGACGCTTCGGCAGATAAATCGCGAGGCAATTTACTAAGATGCCTCGCTAAGTGATAAATGGAAAATGGAATAACTGAGTTCTGGGGGATTATTACTATCTCTTTGGTAGTATTTTTGTAATCCTACTTTGCCGTGAGAATGCTACGTATACATAGCAACGGTGCTCTTGCCGATAAACTGCGAAGCAATCTGCTGAAATGTCTCGCCGAGTAAATGAAAAATGAAATAAGTGACTGTTTCTTTTATTTAGTGGCAAATAATTCGCGTAGCCATCATGAGGTTCTGAATTTGTGTGTGTGTGTGTGTGAGTGTGTGTGTGTGTGTGTGTGTGTGTGTGTGTGTGTGTGTGTGTGTGTGTGTGTGTCTGTGCGCGTGTGTGTGTATGTGTGTGTGTATGTGTGTGTGTATGTGTGTGTGTATGTGTGTGTGTGTGTGTGTGTGTGTGAACTACGTTGTTGGCCGCAGGGCCTTTACAGGTTCACCGGATAAGAGGGCGAGCGTGCAACCACTACGCTCGAGCCAGAAGGGCAAGGGGGCAACTAGCTCAAGGGCGCCTCAAAGAGCAACGGCCTCGGCTTGGGCAGTCGCTATGGCGGAGGGCATGTACTAGGTGTCTCCCCGTGGTGCTCTGCACTGGCCGGCGGGCAAGGGATTCTTCTACCTCGCTGGCGAGGTCGGTGTCTGATCCTGTGTGCGGTATTTGTATTCGAAAGAAGGGGAGTAAGGGAATCGAGACGGTCGGGAAAAACATGCTGCGAGCGGCGGTAGCGGTTGATAGGAGGGGAGTCGGTGCGTAGTCGGCGGCGGCTACGATTTGGGGGGTTCCGATTATTAAACGTATTCGCGAAGTAGTGGGTTGTCGCCTCTTTAATATAGACGCGGATAGGTTCGAGATCCAGATCGGAATAAAAAGTCCTGGGTTCGAATCCTTTGTCAAATAAAATAACATAAAAATGTTGTTTTGAATTGAAATTATTTTTGTATTCCACTAGTTTATAAAAAAAAACATACAGTCGAATTGAGAACCTCCTCCTTTTTAGAAGTCGGTTAAAAGCAAGTAAATGCTGTTGCTCTGGAGCAATTAGCGCAATTTCACGTATATATTAAAAACTCTGGTGTTTATAAACATGACGTTACGCTGACAAAGTGGTAAAGTTGTATTAATGCTCGTGGCTGCATCTAGCAGGTTTTAGCCTCACACCTCTAGCCCTACATGCATATTTCACTTTATTCGACCTCGTCGGTTGCCTATTCACCCCATTCTTTGTAGTGGGCTCGCCGGCGGCAAATGAAAAGCTAGCAAACCTTTCAGACTATGTATTTTCCATTAAAAAATAAGTGACCGGTATCGCACACACGATCAGACACCGACGACGCCGGCGGAGTCAAGTCCCGTCAGCCGGTGCAGAGCACCACGGCGAGACACCTAGTATACGCCCTCCCCGATAGCGATAGCCCATGCCAAGGCCGTTTCTCTATACACGCCCTTCAGCTAGTACCCCCCTTGTCCTAATGGCTAGAGCGTATTTGTTGCACGCTCGCTCTCTTGTCCGGTGAAGCTGTAAAGGCCCCGCGGCCAACAGCGTAGATCATTCGCACACATACATAAAACCTCGCACGTCTGGCCCAAAATTCATATTCCACTTCATTTACCGTCGTCGGTTGCCTATTCACCCCATTCTATACAGAGGGTTCGCCGGCGGCAAATGAAATGTAAACAAACCTTCCAAAACCATTCAGTTTCCGTGAAAATATACTAAAATGTTATGTGCATACATTTGAATCTGTAATATGAAAGAAGGAAGAAAAACATTTATTAGTTAGGCGACCATTTAAGTACACTACAAGAAATGATAACGATAAAATAAAGAAAACCAAGTTACATGTACATACTATGTAGTCGCACTAATATGCAATAGACACCGTCACGCCTATATTCCCCAAGCGGGGTAACAGAGGTGTACTGAGTACACCCACGTTTCGCCGACGATGTTAGGTCCCATGTAATAGGGGGCGAGCTTATTGCCATATACCGGGCACAATTCCAGACTTCGGAGTTGTACTGGGAAGTTTTCGTTAGAAAACCTACACTTGTCTGACCTAGGATTTGAATCCAGGACCTCGTGATCACAGAGCAATGCGCTTTGTGCCACGGCACCCCATGCACGGCCACACCCCAGTGCAGCAACGGCTGAAGAGCCGTAAAAGTTTTATCAAGTGTGTCGATCCACTAACTTTGGAGCCATTAAAAGCGAGGTGCAACTTTTGGAGAGATGGAGTCCCCCTTTCAAACCCTTTTGTACCACCTGCTGAGAGTCTCCCACCTGGACATAAATTACCATGGCCGTAAGTCTTTAAATAGACTTCGGACTCGGGTCGGCCGGAGCAAGGAAAACATGTTCAGGTGGAGACTCACGGACAATACCAATCTGATCACAAACGGTGGCCCACCTTACATGGTGCTCTGCATGTCCCAACACCTGCACGCGGCAGGATTTGATGAATGCTACCAACAATGCGGTCGAGGTGGCCGCATTCTCGGCCGCTTCTATATAGATTTGACATGCCTGCCGTCAAAACGATACGAAGAAGTGAAATGTGGACATTTAGATAAATACTTTAACGTTCAACCCATCTCCATCCCCTACCGAGGAATAAGAATTAAGAAAAGAACTAAGAAAGTCATCATATCATGCCGTATACAGCCTACATACATCTCCAAAATGTTTTTCTTTATAGTTGTTTCTATTTTTCTATTTATAAATACGTCTCCGATATTGATCGTCATATCATTGACTCATACATAATCTATTCATGAAGGATGACACCTCTGCCATTTGAGTCAATAAGCGTTCTCGATGCATCTGATGACTAAGGCAATTTGCAGAGGTTGTATCATGATAAAGTAGGTATCTATCTATATAGAAGGCTCTACACTAGTCATGAAATATTTTAGAAACTTGTGAAAAATCATATGATATTATTTTTACTCTTACCCCCTGCTACTTTTCTTCGAATGGCTGTTAAAATCACACTTAATATGAAATTTCATTTTTACGTTCAGTTTTTTTTTGTGCAGTTATTAGTAGAAGATCGATCATAATTCATTTTTAACCGACTTCAAAAAGGAGGAGGTTCTATGTTCGGTTGTATGTATGCTTTTTTTTTTTTTTTTTTTTTTTTTTTTTTTTTTTTTTTTTTTTTTTTATGTATGTTCAGCGATATTTCCGTCAATTGTGGACCGATTTTGATAATTTTTTGTGCATTGGGTTCAGTATAGCTCCGCGGTGGTCCCATTTTAATTTCATTGGTATTGGACCTTGGACTTAGAAGATACACCAGGGAACTCCTTAACGACAAACAATAGGCATGTGTAAATTGAGATATTATGGGTATTACGTCTATCCTATAGGTACCCTACTATAGAACTAAGCAGTATATTAGCCAACTTCAAAAAATGAGGTTCATAATTCATCCTTTTTTTATAACTCCTTTGCTTATGAACCGATTTTGATGATTCTTTTTGCATTTGGTTCAGTATAGTTTTGAGGTGGTCGTATTTTATTGTTATTGGTATTGGACCTTGGACTTTCAAGATACAAGAGGGAACACCTTAACGGCGAACAGCACGAATGTATAGATTCCGTTATTATAGTCATTATATTAATCCTGTAGGTACCTTACTTTGCAACTTAGCAAAATAATATAATATCGGTATATAAATATTACTAAATAATTCACTCGTCACTAAAAATTGTAAAATAAAAATCTTTTAAAAAAAAAGGTAAACCGACTTCAAAAACCAAAAAAATAAATATTTGAAGTCGGTGCCAAGTAACCGATTGCACCAACCAGCACCGACTTCAAATATTTATTTTTTTGGTTTTTGAAGTCGGTTTACCTTTTTTTTTTAAAAGATTTTTTAAACTAGTATTAAAGAGCAGCGAATATGACATTACTAAACACTAGCTCTTAGCTCATGTAAAATCGGTTTATTTTGTATTGTCCCCTCTCCCACTTTTCTTATTAATTCTATAAATTTACTTATTTTTGCCCTACACAAAGTGTCAATGCCTCATCATTGTGGAATTTCATACTTTATGTGAAGTGAAATTATGAAATGAAAATGAATTAAAAGTAGAAATAATTTCCATGCTGCTAAGCATAGTAAGTGTTTACCTGTTGTTAACGTCGCTAAATCAATTTGCACTTTCCAAATTGATTTAGCGACGCTCGTGTGCCACGCGCTTTGTATCTGCACCTTGCGAAACCTGGGCCCATGCGCAGGGCGCAGGCATTTTAATACCTTCTACCCCCATCTAAGTTTAACCCCTGGATTATATTCATTTCGGTCAGGGCGTTGCATGTGAAATTTGTGTTTGCTAACGCACACACCACGCAAGGAAGTACTATGCTTCCTAGTGTGAGGCGACCTCCATTTTTTGAAACAAAGAAAAGACAAAAGAAAAAAGTCTTGGTCATATTAACAAAGCTTCAAATGCCAGAGTGGCGAAAAATGGAAAGTGACGTCGTTTACAAAATACGGGCTTGAAAATTTCGTGAATAAAGTCGCGGGTACCGCTAGTATGGAATAATCTTGTTCATATTAACAACCCTCAAAAGCAATTCAATTTTTTTGTATCATACTAAACTATCATCTTTGCAGGCACAAGCGCCCCGCCATCGCCTGCCCGAGAGCACGACCAAGAAGTGTTATCACGACTCAGCAGCACTGCGGAGAAGCAGCGAGCCACCTTGCGGCACCAGGAGGTACAGCTGCAAGAGAAACAGCAAATGATTGACAGCGTAAGTTATAATACAAGCTCTTTTACCTTTAAACCAAGTGTCAATTCTCTGTAACCCGCGAGCGTGTATGAGGCAAGAGACAAGAGCCGAGCAAACGAGATGTCTGTACGGAAAACACCTGTTGGAACTCTATATTCTTAGCTTACCCCATAATGGATCTGGCGTGATGATATAGGTAGATAGATATTATAACCAAGGAGCACTTACCCTTGAATATGAATTGCAGTGGCTATCACTAAATGACCTATATGGGGATCACTAAATGGAAAATACTACGTGCAACCATAACTTGGCAGAATGGGGCATAATCAATCTATCACATATCAAGTGCGACTGTAGAGCATTTGGACATGCCACGTGCAGTGCTTGTATGCTCCAAATGTCCATTCATTTGCACATAGAACGACCTTAGCTAGCGACGATGCCATATTATCTATAACCTTCTGCCATCGACTTTATAAAAAACAATAACAAAATCTCTTTAAAAATAAGACTATTTACCCCAACACGACGTAGCTATCTTGCTTAATTAAGGTGTTCCATGGCCATCTTCCGGCTCCATTATTAGGCTTTGGACACCACCTAGTGCTATAGTACTTTTTAAGAAAAATCTTACGAGCCCAAACACGAGGGGGCTTTCCTTTTTCCACCTTTAAACTTCATTATCAGACCGTAGACACCACATAGGCAGCACTTTTTCACAAATTAACGAGTAGAAATACGATGGGGTTAACTTATTCGGTTGAGGATTTCCTGCGGCCACCTTTCGGTTCCATCATCAGGCTCTGGACACCACATTGGGCTACCGTGCTTTTCAAGACAAATCTAACGAGCCCAAACACGACGGGGCTAACTTTTTTAGTAGAGGAATTCCTTTGGCCACCTTCTGGGTCCATCATCAGACAGACAAGTACTTCTCTTTACTGATTACTAAGAATACGTCTCAAGCGTGGCCAGAATACGCCGTGGTTAAGATTAGCTAGTCATCGTGGCGGTCTTTGGGGAGGCCATTGTCTTGCAGTGGACATCTTTGACTGATGATGATGATGATGAAGATGAAGATTAGGTTTTTGCCGAAATTTGCTAATAAAATTGATTCCCCTGAATCGATTTCTAGCTTAGTCGTAAATAGCCACGTTTTACAAGCCCAACCATTATCTCGGTTTTAACGACCTATTTATATTGTTGGTAATAAGATCGATATTCGTATAGCAGGCCCGCTTAGGCTATAAACGAGCGACCTCGTTTGTTGGCCTGAAGATAAAAACGCGTAATTTGGGTTTGGTTTTTGCGTACTAAGGTTTTACCTCGAATAAGATAAGTGATTTTCACGTGGATAGGGGTTGTATCACGCCCTATTTTCCAAGCTGGGGAAGCAGAGGTGTGTACATTTATACACGTATTTTGTCAACGATGTTAGGTCCTAATGTAATCCTATTGCCGTCATTCGGGGAAGAGTTTTAGACTCCTGACACTAACTTTTGTCTGGCTTAGGATGTCAATCCAGGTCTTTATGATCGCTAATCACATTATGCTCTACTCGAGGCCGTATGTAGCATTCTGTAGCATTACGGAGGCCCTCCGAAATGCGTCTATACCAGCCACTTCAGGGTTTTTAGCCGGGACCTGCTAGCTTTCCCCGAGGTTCGCACAATTTTCCCGAGGTTAAAGAGTATTAAGATTTACGCGAATAGTTTTTTTCTTTACTATTATTGTGGAAGGCAGTGGTTAAACGGTTGGACTGCAAAGTCAGAGGTCTCGGGTTCGGACCCAGGCACGCACCTCTGCGTTTTGGAAAGCATGTGCGTTTTAAAAATTAACTATCCCTTATTTTAATAGTAAAGGAAAACATCGTGAGGAAACCTGCATACCTAAGAGTTTCTCGAAGGTGGGTGAAGTTCGCCAACCCGCACTGGGTCGGCGTGGTGGACTATGGCCTAAACCCTCTCAGTTTGAGAGGGGGCCCGTGCCCAACAGTGGGACAGTTTCTTAACAGGGCTAATATTATTATTATTGTCCCATTGCTGGGCAAAGGTCTTTCCCATAACTTTCTAAGCCTGTAGTCTTGGAAAGTTATGGTATATATACCTTTAAATTTAGGTAAATTCATGGTCAATATGCATTCATGTCGACCCCAACGTTTTATCTGCAGCTAATTATTGCGTCCACTCTAGCCCATTTTACGTTGCATTCGAGAAACAGGCGTCTACGCCTATTTAGGCATGGCAGATTATTTCCCACATCAATGATTCCTGTCTTAGACCTTACTGTGGTGTTACGAATTCGGTACACTTTCGGACTTGTCAAGATGCTACACGTACGTTCCATCTAGTGTTGTAAAAACGCTCGAGTCGGCACTTAAAACGCTCGCGTCTTCTAAGTGTTTCAACGCTCGTGAGCGTCGACTCAGCTCTAAACGCTCGACTTCAGCGCTCATTTTTACAACACTAGTTCCATCGCTCCTTGACATACTTTTAGTCTAGACGTTTGAGACGCAAATATTATTAGCAGTCCTGAGCTTTTATTTGATATCGTTTGATGGTATTCCAATGGCATATAGGATATCATTATAATTAAGGCATACTCGTTAATACAAAGAGGCGCTCGTAGCGCTGTGCAACCGTGGTGTTGTTACTGATCACCAAGGTTAAGCAGCATTCGTGTCGGTCGTTCTGAAATGGGTGACCGTTTCATTTTCACATTCGAGCGTCTCCGTGTCTCGGAAGGCACGCTAAGCCGTTGGTCCCGGTTACCACTTAATGTGGTAGTCGTTAAGCCGAGTTGGAAGTCTTATAGGCGGGTTGATAAGTTCCAACAGCAGGTGGTCACAAACCTGCCATCACCAATCCGCACTGGGTCCGCGTGGTGGAGTATGACCTAATCTCTCTCACCTCGATTTGTGAGAGAAAGGACTTAAAGGCTGATATTATTATATACTCCTGAACGGGTGCTGCTGGTAGAGACTGGTCCGTCCTCTATCCTTTGACTTATTGAACCTGTTCTATTGAACTCTGGCTCGTTCGGAATTAAACTGAAACTATAACCAAGTATGTTGTTCGCACTTATTAGGTATATATTTTATAGTAAGCATTTTTTGTTGTTGGTATATACCTTAACAAAGTCTTTATTTTGTAAATGAAAGGAGTGTGTAGACACTGATTAATACCATGAGTGTAAGTACGTGTACCTTTAATTTATACTTAAGCCCATTTACTTAACTTACTCGTTCTCCATTGTTCTCCCATACCCCATGAACGCAATGTATACAAAATAATTGTATAACTCTGATTTAAAAAAACGTAGGCGAGGAGTTTCTTGCCCTTCTCCACAGGAATGACATTGCAGGCGGTTGGTAGTCTTGAGAAATCACTAACTTTTTCTTTCTTGACTATTCATAAGTTCTTCTTGGTCTACATGAATAACAACCTTTGATTAAATTCATGATACGAATATTTTACTAAGTTATTCTAACGCCTTGGCATCTTACGAAGATTATTACTCCGAAAACAAAAAAAGAATGTCTAACCCAACCCAGACGCAACGATCTATGACGTCATTACAACTATTGCCAAAACGGTCCGACGAGACCCCTCCTAGGTCGGATAGTCTGGCAATAACTCCAGACGCTTTTTATAGGCAGATGGTTAAAAATGGCTTCAGACGACTTATACCGTAATAGGCGCTGGGATGAGTTTTCGCGTCTGGAAATTGAAGTGAGAATTTTATTTTTTTGTTACGTAACATTATGATAATTATCTCTAAAAATGTTGTCAGAGGAGATTGGAATACTTCGTACTTCGAATTGAATGATGGCAATAGGTTCACCCCTATTACATGGGACCTAATATCGTCGGCAAAAAGTGGGTGTACGCAAGACACCTCTGCTACCCGCTTGGGGAATATACGCGTGACGGTGTTCTACGTTTTTTTTTTTTCAAATTAAATTTTTAGCGTGTGTTTCAAAATAGGTCTTCCTAGTAAAGGGGGTTTTATGCGTGTATAATGTCGTTGACGTTGGTGGAGTAACTGACAATCACGAGGCCTTGGGTGCGAATGCCAGGTCGGATAAAGTGTCGTTAAGGTTTTTCTATAAAAAAATCTCAGTACCAGTCTGTAATACCTGTTCTGCGATTCTCCTGTAAGCGGTGTATTCGTCTGCGTTGACTTTAGACAGGAACCTAACCTAAAAAGTATCCCTTTTAATTAAGGGAATAAACTATCTGTGTGCCAAATTTCATCCTATTTCGTTCAGTAACAAACATCCAACTATACAAATTTTCACATCCATAATATTAGTAGGACAGATCTTCTCGTATCTATCTTTATCAAAACGCCAAATGTCTTGCCCGATTAGAAAAAAAATAAAGCAAAACACTTTTATATGATAGCGTAAATACCTGCGCATAAAATTAATAAAAAGATCAAAACATGTACGTCTTCACGCCAGACCCCTTGCGGGCTAGGCAGAGAGTACAGTGATCCAACAGGTTCTTTCCTCACAGACCTAAAAACAAGCTTACATTCCAGATATTTGTTATGATTTCATTTACCACCTTCGACCTCATTCTGTTCGATCTCTTCGTGACAGATTCCAAAAGCCTTTCAACTAACCTTATCTGATAGAAGCGTCTTATCGGCCTCTATCATCTGTTGTTTGGAACGCCTCTCCTTTGTGAGCGCTGTTATCAAAATATTAGATTGTACCTATTGTGGTTGTATTGATCTCTTTTCGCCATTGACGTCAGCGGATGGTAGTTGTTGCGGATGTCTTTTTTAGATTTTGTTTATACAATCACAGAAGTGGTCAAGAGAGAAGACTCCGTAACCGGCGAGCGTGTATAAGACGAACTATGAGAGTGGAGGAAGTCAGAGAGGTTTGTAAGGAAAGAACCTGTTGAAACTCTGTACTCTCTGCCTACCCCGCAAGGGATAAGGCGTCTATATCAGATAGAGAAGTGGTTAGAGTTTTCCGAAACTTTTACATTTCGAGTAATTAAGGGCCAATTGTTTAGAAATATTTTCTGTGTCTGTGTATTATTTCTGCTGTTTTTCTTTAATTTTTAGTACTCATATTGCTAAGGTCCACCATGCATGGTAAATCCACCATGAGCGCTTACGAAATGTATGGGAATATTTTTTTTATTATTTCTGAGTTATCTGGTACTCGAACCTCAGTTCGTCCAATAGATGTTGTTGTTTGATCCTTATAAGAAACACGATCGATAAGCATAAAAAAAAAAGTTTTTCTGTAAATTGTCATGTTTCTTCCTGACTATACATTTTTTTTTAATCAGTGAGTGCAGCTCAATGTCTGAAAAAGTTATAGATAATCCCCGCATACCGTTTTTCTGAACACCAACGGTCTTTCTAAGTAATCCAGCTTGTATATTAATTCAAATCCGATTGACTACTGAGATACAGCATAACTTTTCCGCCGTACAGCAGAGTCCGTTAATAGTATGTTGGCATTTTAGGATTTTGTCAAACTCTGTATCTGTATTTAATAACGCAGGTCTTTAGAAGATTATATTATTGTGACAAAGGACTAAAGTGCCTATGTATGTATGGAACGCGACTGTTCACGCCCTCATACGTAGGTACTATATATATGAGGGCAGAGCCATGCGCAAAAGCTAGTTACGGTCCATAACTTACGGATTCATCATATTAAACACTTTCATCTCCATTGAGAACAAAAACAAATCGATGATTATCGAAGCAATCGATAAGATTTTTTTTCCGTTATATAATGCGATACGCACGCAGTCGATTATCGTTTCTATTGGTTTATCGATTTTAATTGCTAATCGAATGAAAATTGTTATTCGAATTGTTGAATTCAAGCCGACGGTAATTTGCGTTGATTCGAATAAATTTATTGGGTATTCTATTTGTGTACCTTAGGTGGATTATTTATCTTGTAGTTTGTAGGATAATTGATACATACTTAACTAAACACAGCATTATCCGGAACTGGGTTCCTTGCTGAAGTTTGTTGTATTTATACGTCAGTTTAAACAATTTTTCTTCTACGACTAATGCGACAAAATAAAACCTTTTTAACACGCTTGTTTTTGGATTCTTCTTCTTTAAGTCATGGCTTTTCACTAATTTTAAGTGTATTTTGCCAGTGTCCAGTGAGATATGTAATCGTGTTTGTTTAAATTAATTCGACTCCCCGATGAACTTGATGATAACGATGATAATGAAATTAATGAAGTACCCCACCCTGGAAAGTAAAGCGGTGGATACTTTACATACCAATTGCGACGGCCGTTTTGAGGGAAGTCGAAAAGGCACGTTTTATCACTTTGTTACAATTGCCTTCACTCATGCACTTATAAGAACACATAAGGGTTAATATTCCACCAACATTACACATTATTAGTCGAAATAACACAAGTTTTGGAAATTAAAACAAATTGACAACTTCACTCGTCGACTTCCCGCCAAAAACTTTTGTTTTTGGATTTTGTCGCGGTTCATTTTAATTTTTTAATTCCCGACGTTTCGAGTGCTATGCAGCAGCGCCCATGGTCAATTTATATACAACCAGTGGTCGCCCATTGGTCGAAATTCGACCATAATTAATTTAAATTATAAGTTTGAACATTATTAAGGTTGTATTGTCAAAGACTATACCTCTATAATCACAGATTTCGCCAAGGGTACACTGTTAATTTGCCTATTTTTTTCAAACAAATTATATGACATTTAAATAAATAAAAACAACAAAAAATTATTAAAATAAAAAATAACCTTCTTTTAATTTTTTTATTGAATAAAAACCAAAAAGAAAATAGCTGTCCATTGAACTTGACATACATATTTCGATAATTTAATGAATAATGTAACTTCTCTGTAAACGATGTTTTTTTGTAAAAACTCTTTCATCGTTTGCTGGTTATGAGCATTCCGTAAGACTATAGACAAATAATATTAACAACAAACAATATTAATCTATTCTCAATTTGAAGTGTATTGTGTCAAATACAAGGTAGTGTGTGTAATGTGTTTTTTATTGATTTAATGTATTTTAATGCATAATTTAAAAAAAATATTAGTTTTCTGCACCCCCCTTCTCGATATAATCTATAAATTTCATACTCCTCCGTCCGCGAAATTTTTGTAAAAAGGGGTACAAAGAATTTGCTTCACGTATTAATATAATGATGATGATATACTATATAATAAATATAATAATAATAACATATAAAAATAAAAACGCGAGCGAAGCTGCAAGCAACAGCTAGTCTTCTATACTAATATTTTAAAGGGAAAAGATTTGTATATTAAATAATATACAAATCTTTTCAACATGGTATTACTGGCTCGTTGGTCTAGTGGCAAAGCGCATCGCTTGGTGATCACGAGGTCCTGGGTTCAAATCCTAGGTCGGACTAAACTTCCCAGTGTGAGTCCGGGGTCTGGAATTGTGCCCGGTGTATGTCAACAGGCTCGCCCCTATTACATGGGACCTAACATCGTCGGCGAAACGTGGATGAACTCGGAACATCTCTGCCACCCCCGCTTGGAGAATACAGACGTGACGGTGTTTATTTAACATGGTATTAAACAGGTTTCTGGAGCACGAAATAAAAATATTATTGGATTATAAATGGATCCGACTGATCTTAATTGAATCGCTTTTGGGGGAGGCAGGTAGTAAAGAGCTTTAAATTTTCCACTGCATAGTACCATTATCAAAATTGTTTTTATTCATGTAAACCCTTACATGAATTGCTTGTATAGATTGAGCATTCCACGCGTGAATACGGCATAAAATGTATGCACCAAAATGGTCGATAGATTCTCCCTTACGTCAGTGTCACTTTCGCAATAATTAAAAATCGTGCCACAATCGCAGAGGATAACATAATTATAACAACAAGTTTTAAGATTTTTTCTGATTTTTTACAAAAACACCTATATTAATTTCGATAGTTTGTAGGTTGTTGACATTGACCTGTGTTGCCAATTAAAAAATGGGGTAGTTTGTCAAAATAATAGAAAATTTGTTTAAGTGTGAGTTATATATTATTTAATGTTATTTTTACCATCGAAAAAAGGGTCACGTGTTTAAGTTGATGTTAAAGTACCAGCTCAGTGTAAATATAAACGCTGAAACATCTTAGTGCTTAGAGTATGAATAAAATAAGATAAAGTACACTTTATTTGAATAATAATATATAATAATATCATCCTATACTGCCCACTGCTGGGCAAAGGCCTTCTCTCACAAATCGAGGTGAGAGAGATTAGGTCATACTCCACCACGCGGACCCAGTGCGGAGTGGTGGAGGCAGGTCTGTGGCCACCTGCTGTTGGAACTTATCAAGCCGCCTTTAAGGCTCCAACTCGGCTTAACGACTACCACATTAAGTGGTAGCCGGGACCAACGGCTTAACGTGCCTTCCGAAGCACGGAGACGCTCGAATATGAAAATGCCACAAACGGTCACGTAACGCTGTGCGACCGCGGTGTTCTTACCGATCACCAAGGTTAAGCAACGTTCGACTCGGTCGGCCTGAGATGGGTGTTTATTTTAATAATTAATGTTATTTCGAACAATTTTTAACAGCTCTATCCTATTACCATTATACATAATAGGTGTTTCGCCAATAAATAGCCATTATATTTCTTTAGTTATTGCACCAAATGTTATTGAAATCAACATCTAAGGGTTCCTGTGGTTTCTCAATATATTCTTTTTCTTTTCTTTCTTTTTCTTTTTTTTAATATAAAGGTATATTTGTCAGATACAACTCTATTCAATTTAAAGAACAGTTAAATTTCCATAAATTTGTGTTCGAGATCAAGGTGGGCTTGTATATGCTTCGGAAGATGCATTCAAAATTTGTAGGGCAGCTGAATATGTAATTAGAGATTTTACTAAGCAGGGCCACGTATTGACGTCATCCTATGTTTATAAAAAAATATGTCTTAAGACAATAAGTCCAACCAACTGTTTTGAAAACATGGCATTGTATTCAAAATCACCAAACAAGTCTGTTAAAAGGTACTGGATAAATATTTACAAATAAGATCCCACCATATTTGAAAATTAGATAACATAGCTAAGGAAATTAAATCTAAAAGGAAATTGTATCGATAACAAACAAAGAGACGGATTCTGACAGTCAAATTATATTTTTCATAAAATAAGTAATAATTTATATTTTGTCTAGTATCTATCTATCTATATCATCACGCCAGATCCCTTGCGGGGTAGGCAGAGAGTACAGAGTTCCAAGAGGTTGGAACTCTGTACTCATACCTCTCTGGCTTCCTCCACTCTCATAGTTCGTCTCATACACGCTCGCCTGTTACGAAGACTCTTGACTCGTCCTGATTAGATATTATATTATCTTTCGGTGCAATACCTCTTACCTTCCCACTACTAAAATATTATTGTTTTAAACATTTTTCATCATGTATAATGATGAAAAATGTTACATAATTTTCAATTTATACATTGTGCATATATTAGCGCAGGCAAGTGTACATCACAAGGCGATTAAATCACATAATATTGAAGTTTAATAAATTAAAAAATAAATTTTAAGATTTTCTAAAGAATCTGGTAAAATCCTTAAGCTGGGAAACTCCCCAAAACACGTACGACATGGTGGGTAACCATGGTAACCGTGCCGCTTTTCGGCGCCATTGTCGTTAGCAATGGCGTGTCTCGACTAGTATTAGTCTAAAGTGTAAACCATTATAATATGATAAATATTATTGTCAAAAATGTAAGACCACCACCACTTCTGAAGTCGTTCCTGTGGAAAACGTTAATTTTCAATTATGTTTTATACCAGATTTTACTGGTCCCCTCCCCCCATTTGGAGCTCACAATGGATGCCCCCTCAAGTAAGGCGACCCGGAATTGGGATGTAATACCGAAATTTGCATTAATACATCAGTCTAAGCAAATTTTGCTCTACATTTTTTTCATACCCATATAAGTTCACTCGAACAGCTGATCAAATTGTATTAAAAAATAAAAAACGCGAAATATTCAAAAGTTGTACAACAATAGTTTAGTTACTGACGTATAAGTGCAACGACTTTTAGTATTAAGACCCGATTCGGGGTCACCTGTGTAATAAATGCGAAAGCTTTGATACCTACCGGTATTTATTGTATTCGTAATATGCAGTATACGCGATTGCGTCACCGTTAAGGGTAACAATTTTATGAACAATTAACAGTAACTGAGAAGGCTTTGGCTGAAAACCAGTGTTGGGGAGACTTTGTCCCCCTCCAACACATGCTGAGCACAATGCCTTTCGGCACAGCTCACACCGAGGCAAAAGTCACATGTGGCAGTAGCAGTTTATTTGTCATTTTCGTTTTCTTTTTAGTAACTGTTCATATACAAGGTGTAATATAATAAACCCAAGACCTCAGACACCCCGATTAGAGAATTGCTTCATGATTCAAAACGAAAACGAAATGTCCAAATTTTAAGGTTTTTACCCTGTTTTAAAGCACTTTTATACCCTAATTAACAATGAAACTTGTACGTTTATGTGTGCGTTTTCAGAAATACGTTTTAGAAATGCATTTGAAATCTCCTTATTGCTATGAATCAAGAATAAATTTAGTTTTTTTAAAGCGCACTGGAGGAGTAAAAGCACTTATTGCAAACTAAAAAAAAAATTAAGATACTTTAAAAATAGTTGGAATCAATTCAGTTACCGATTTCGAACAAACTACTTTCAGGTCTTGCGTTTATTATGTTACAGCTTGTATTTTCAGAGTTTCATATGTGCGCTGTGTCGAATAAACATTTACTTTCTTTCTTTCTTTTCTTACCTTGATTTCTGGATGTTTATAACTCAAATCTAAACAGCTGAACAGATTTACATTAAAATTGGTAGAAGAGTATGTTATACGCTCCAGCATACGGCGTGACGGTGTAATTTATAGACAGGTGACATTTAACAATCAGTATTTCAAAACGCCCTGCGTAGTTCCAAAGTAACGACTGACATTTACCAGATATCATAGAGGGGTGTTTTTGTCCTAGCTATCGTTGTCTATATTACCCTGGCAGATATGGGAGAGGTCCCAATGTAATAGCGGGTGAATTAATTACTATTATACCGCGCATAATTCCAGATTCCGATTTTTCATACTACACTGTCCGATCAAGGAATCGCACCCAAGACTTCATGATCGCTAGCCTCACCATGCAACACTAGACAAACGAGGCAGTGGGTGAGATTTCCAGCTATATCAATCGCGGTAAAAGTGAATAGTGACCTTGTGGCGATGCTATTAATAATCGATATCGAGTGGACAGTCATCGTAAACAGAAATATATCTATTTACTGAAAGAATTATTGTTATATCGGAGAGTCCCAATGTCCCTTCTATCGATCACGGTACAAGTGAATTTTGACCTTGTATTTATAATGTTTACGATGAAAATCGAGTGTACTTGGTCAACTTTCTGAAAGAATTATTCATATCAGTTCGCTGATTTCGATAGAAAATGTAAGCATATTGACCGTGACATAAAATTACAACTGGTTGTCTCCTTATAGATGGGTAGGTTATACTCACCTGCTTTCAGATTTCCCATTTATCAAAAGGTCTTCCTCCACCTATCCCCACCGGGTCCGCGTCGTGGTGTAGTTATGTACCGTTGTCTCTCACTTCAAATGTTGAGACCTTTTGCCCAGCTATAAAATCATAAGTTTTTTATTCATTTAGAATAAAAGGAACTTACATATAGTCAAAAATAGGAAATTATTGATTACTTACGGCTTTAGCAACCGTTCGGAAAGTCATTCCTGTGGAGAAGAAGGGAAAGAAACTCCATGGTTACTCTTTTTAAAAATGATGATGAATGTGTAGGAGAACAGTGCAGAATGAGCTAAATAGATGTTCTTAAGTATAGATTAAACATATGTATACTTATATTACTTATATTATTAGACCACATACATACGCTGCGGCAGATTATACAGAAGACCGAGGAGTATAATCGGCCACTATGCTTGGCGTTTGTGGACTATGAGAAAGCCTTCGATTCGATCGAGACTTGGGCGGTTCTTAGATCTCTCCAGCGATGCCGCATTGACTATCGGTACATTGAAGTGTTGAAGTGCTTGTATAATAACGCCACCATGTCAGTCCGAGTACAGGGGCAGTGCACGAAGGCGATCCCCATAAAAAGAGGAGTAAGGCAGGGAGACGTCATTTCTCCGAAACTGTTTACGGCCACCTTAGAGGACGCCTTCAAGCTCTTGGAATGGCAAGGACTTGGCATCAACATCAATGGCGAATACATCACTCACCTTCGATTTGCCGACGACATTGTGGTCGTGGCGGAGTCGCTGGAAGATCTAGGACGAATGCTCGATGACCTCAACAGAGTATCTCAACAAGTGGGTCTTAAAATGAACATGGAAAAAACGAAAATAATGTCTAACGTCCATGTCGTACCCACCGCACTCACCGTTGGGAACTCTACTCTTGAAGTTGTCGACGAATACATTTACCTGGGACAGGTAGTCCGGTTAGGTAGGTCCAACTTTGAGAGAGAGGTCAATCGACGAATCCAACTCGGCTGGGCAGCGTTCGGGAAACTGCGCAACATCTTCTCATCCAAAATACCTCAGTGCCTTAAGACTAAAGTTTTTAGTCAATGTGTGTTACCAGTGATGATGATATGTCAGAGACGTGGTCTCTTACAATAGGTCTCATAAAAAAGCTCAGAGTTGCTCAGCGAGCTATGGAGAGAGCTATGCTCGGCGTTTCTCTACGCGATCGAATCAGGAATGAGGAGATTCGTAGAAGAACCAAGGTCACCGACATAGCCGTTAAGATTAGCAAGCTGAAGTGGCAATGGGCGGGCCACATAGCGCGTAGATCGGACGGGCGTTGGGGCAGAAAGATTCTAGAGTGGAGACCACGTATTGGCAAGCGCAGCGTGGAACGACCGCCTGCCAGATGGACCGACGATCTTGTGAAAATCGCAGGAAGTCGTTGGATGCAGGTGGCATCGGACCGGTTACGCTGGAAAGCGATTGGGGAGGCCTATGTTCAGCAGTGGACAAGTATAGGCTGAGATGATGATACTTATATTCATGGTATTAATCAGTCTACATAGTCCTCTCATTTACAAAATAGAGAATTTGAAAATGTATATAATAAAAAATATAATAATAATAGTAAGAGAAAGGGTTACTATCAAATATGTAGAGTGCGTACAAAATAATTGGTTATAGCTCCAGTGTGATGCCGAACGAGACAAAATTCAACAGTACTACGGTACAGTCGAAGGATAGAGGACAGACCAGTCCCAATCAGCAGCACCCGTTCACGAGTATGACTTGAGAAGCAGCCCTCACTCTCCTCGACCATAACAGAAGGAAGAGAGTAACATCATATTTATAGGACATTATAGGCTACTTCATATCATCATCTTCATAATCTCAGCCTATACTCGTCCACTGCTGAACGTAGGCCTCCCCAATCGCTCACCAGAGCAACCGGTCCGATGCTCCCTGCATCATACGACTTCCTGCGATCTTTACAAGATCTTTGGTTTAATTAATATAAAAGCACTTTATTATAAGGATGTTGGTTCAATGGCGCATAGTAGGGCTGGCGATCGCGAGTTCCTGCGTTCGAATCCTAGGTCGGACTACTTACTATTGGGGTATTAAAAACTGGTAGCTGGCAGTGATTGTCCCAAGTATGGCTAATGGACTCACCCAAACGTTAGAACTGCCACCCCTGTTTGAGGAATATAGGCGTGGCGGGACTTTTTACCATAACTCAACTTAGCAGGAACCTAGACACCAGAATTTTACATCGGATTTACTTGCTAGTTCAAATACATAATAGCAAAAAGATGCCCTTTCAGTATTCTATTAAATGTAATAAATTTTGACACAACATAAGCTTTCGGGGATCTAGCGTCTATGTAGCATGGATTCGAGCCAAATATAAGTTTTATCCCTAGACAAACCAGACTGCGGCTCTTCGACTGGAATAAAAGATTCCTAACATAGAAATACAGATTAGGGCCATATTAGACTAACTATTGTCTTCGGCAACCGGCGTTTAGTTTTCGGCCGCTCGATGCCGCGTCTGAACGCTTCTATCCGCACATATATAAACTCCGGCGATCATGTCGGTATTTAGAAGCTCAATGTAGCTATTGTACTATAATCCACACACTACTTGCCGCCATTCCTCTTCTTGTCCTCCATGTTTCACTTATTACCTTTAGCATCGGCGAACGGGGATATAATTATTTTTTGGAAGCGCGATGCCGCGTCCGAATGCTTTCATCGGCACACATACAAACTCCAGTCGCGGCTACCATGTCGCTTTCTATGTTCAATGCAGAGATTGAACTATACTCCGCATACTACGTCTCGTTACTCGTCCCCTCTCCTTGTTTCATTTAACGACGCGCCAATGCAACATTGGTGCAGTTGCAAAAAGCGCCATTTTGATTCTGCGATTAAACGCAGTTTGTCGTCAAAACGGACGGCTGGGTCCAGTGGTTAATAGCTTAAACCGCTTCGCCCACTGGATCAAGTAGTCAAGACTTCGATTACCGCATTGGACAAGTGTTTCTTTGACCCCCAAATATTTGTATCGGTCTGGGGGTTGTGTATGTGAATTTCATGTTTTTAAACGCACCCACGACACATTTAAATCATAGAGTGGGAATACGTTTATTAAAAAAAAACGCGATGCAATATCGAAGTGGTCGCTAAGTTGTGCGCTTTTTATTCCGGAATCGAAGGCCGCAAGTCGTTAAAACGTGATGCAGGCGCAAAATCGCCGATCGCCCTTGTAGAAAGTATCGTGTGTTATAGCCCTTAGGCACCTGAAATAAAATACAATATAATTCTTGTTCTATATTCTTTGTCTTCATAGCAAGTCTCTATTTCTATTATGCAAGTTTTTATTTTTTGTGTCTGTGGTCGTTGTGGCGATCTTCGTGAGGCCTTTATGCTGTAGTGGACGTTTATCGGCTGATGCGATATACATGATATTAATATATCATGTATATCGCATCAGTCTGTATTCTGTTATAATGTTGACTATTCTGACGTTTGAGTCCTAAGTTCGATGGTCAGGCAAAAAGATTTTCTGTTAAATTTCTCAGTAGCATTCCAGAATTATGCCCTATTTAATATGAATAGACTCAGTCCTTATTATATTGGGATTTAACAGAAAGATTTTGCTTAGCAGTAACACAGTGTACTGATTTACTTGCTACATCTAATCATTAAGCTTTTTGGCGACAGGAAACTTATGTAATTAAATATAAGAGGCAAGAATACCGCCTTTTCATTAGTAGCTTTGCAAATTACTTCGTAGTAGTCTTTAAAACTCTGATTCCACTTGGTTTTTATAACATTCGAAATTGGGTTGGATTTCTATGCATCCCTATTTACAGTTATTAGAAAACTACAGCTTATAGCAGACTGTTAGAAACAGAGTTGTGATTTGTTATAATCAAGTGTTAAATCCATACGAACTGGGAATTCTATAGATATGATATGTACTTCGTCTAATTTTGTCTAATAAAATTTATGCACACGTTTCATTTAGGCGGGACTAACAGTTGAAGTTCGAACTTAAAGTACGTTGTCGAAAATTGCCCCAGAACCAACAAACATTTGACCCATGCCATCATTATTTATCTATTTTATTAAAATAATGGCAAATATCTGTATCCAAAGGACAATTTGCAATCTAATACGAATTTTTCAAAGTATTTTTAGTACTTATATCGAAGTCGCCGACATTTTCTAAATGTCAACACACACAATATAACTTCAAATGCACTAATGGCTACTGAATTATAACCTCAAAATCTAATACTTTTTGTGCAATATTGCGATTCCCCCGCTTGTCCGTTTAATAATAAGAGCATTAAGAGAATTTAAGAGTGATTTGAAATCATACAAGTATTTTTTTCATTGCTGTTGGTTCTGGGGCAAATCATGTATGGGCGCAGAATGTCCTTTCACATACGCGAACATCCAGGCGGAGTAATTTTTTTTGTATCACTCAAAGATTTGTCCCGTGCAAGGATCCAACCCGTGATAAACCTTTACGGTTTGCGAAGTGGCCTAAGCTTTAACCACTAGATCAAACCGCTAGTGCTGTTCAAATACCTTAACTTACCTACAATAGTCTGTTTAAAATTAGCATGGCTGGCAGAGAATACAGGCTATAATTGTTTTCTGTCTATTCGCTGTTTAATTAAAGTAGCAGCCTCTACATTGCGCTCGAAATTAAAGCTAGACCAAAATAGCCGATACCGTAGTACCTAGTATTCGTAGTCTAGTCACGAGGTTCTGGGTTCATATCCTAGGTCGGACAAATGCAGTTTTTCTATTGCAAAACACCCAGTATCCAGTAGTATCTAGTATTTGTCAATAGGCTCGCTCCGTTTTACATGGGAGGGAACCAACGCCGGCGAAAAATGTGTGAACACAGTAAATCTCTGCCACTCCGCTTGGGGAATATGACGGTGTTTTTTTTTTAAGTATTTAATGCCTCGCTGGTCTGGTTGATTGCTTCGTGGGTCTGGTGACTGCCTCGCTGGTCTGGTGGCAAAGCGCATCGCTTTGTGATCACGAGGTCCTGGGTTCAAATCCTAGGTCGGACAAATGTAGTTTTTCTAACGAAAAATTCCCAGTATGAGTCCGGAGTCTGGATTGTGCCCGGTATATGTCAATAGGCTCGCCCCCTATTACATGGGACCTAACATCGTCGGCGAAACGTAGGTGTACTCAGTACACCTCTGCCACCCCCTCTGGGGAATATAGGCGGTGATTTTTTTTAATGGATTATATTCACGCTATTATACCAAGCGCAATTCCAGGGTGTTTTTGAGAATTTTCCCCCAGAATTTTAACCCAGTAAACCTTGTTAAACCTATGATTTTAAACTAAAGATCTCGTAATCGGCAGCAGCAGAACGCGGCATTGAACTAATGAGACGGGGAACCTATTTATACATGGGAAATGTTCTCCAAAAATAATGACCTATTTTGAAAAATGAGAAGACCTATTTGAAAGACCAATTATTTGCCATTTTCTATAATATTAAACCAAAGTGTCAAACTGGGTTTAGGAAATATATTTTCATTCGAAATCCATTCGCTGCAGCACCCCCGCACCCCATCTCCAGGCCGGCCGTATTTATAGGACATTGAGATGAAAATTGATGGATTCTTTTTAATAAAGCGAAAGGTAATTTTACCTGTTATGTTGGGAGGTCGTTTATGACCTATTCTTGTATAAGTAGTAGCAAGTAATTTTGAAATTACCTACCGGCACTGCACAGTGAGGAAGCAGAGTGAATTTTGAACCAATGCTCTGGTTGTAATTAACCAGCTAGTACAAGTCTTGTAGCCAAGTGGACTTTTTACAGTCGTTAACGTTAAAAGGGAACGAGAAAATGTACGGGCATCACATTTTACAATGAAAAGTCATGTATTCTGAACAATAGATCTGGATGGACGGCTTGGTTCAGTGGTTTCTTAACCACTGACTTCAGCTCTTGCTACTTTGCCTACTATAGCCCTCTTGTCCGGTAAAGCTGTAAAGGCCCCGCGGCCAACCGCGTAGATCATTCACACACACGCACACGCACTCGCACACTGATGGGCAAATACCATCTCTCACAATTCGAGGCGAGAGTAATAAGGTCATAGGTATTCCACCACGCAGACCTAGTGCGGATTGGGAGAGGCAAGTTTGTGGTCTGCTGTTATGAACTGAACTTATCAAGCCGCATTTAAGGCATCCAACTGGACTTAACGACTACCACATTATGTAGGAGGCAGCATTAACGGCTTAACGCACCTTCTGAAGCTCGAAGACCCGCCACACGTGGTCACCCATCCAGACTGACCGAACTCTACTTAACCTTGGTGATTACTAGGAATATCGCAGTCTTACAGGGCTATGAGCATCTTATGCTCTGCTTTCAAAACTGAAAACCCAAATTTGCGAAAATGCCAAAAAAATCAAGTACATATTTCTATCTGCATTATAATGGCATGTATTACTTATATATAATAATATAATATTAGCCCTGTTAAGAAACTGTCCCACTGTTGGGCTCGGGCCTCCTGTCATACTGAGAGGGTTTAGGCAATAGTCCACCACGCTGGCCTAGTGCGGGTTGGCGAACTTCACACACCTTCGAGAAACTCTTAGGCATGCAGGTTTCCTCACGATGTTTTCCTTCACCGTTAAAGCAAGTGATAATTAATTTTAAATACGCACATGCTTTCGAAAAGACAGAGGTGCATGCCTGGGTTTGAACCCGAGACCTCTGACTTTGCAGTCCAACGGTCTAACCACTAGGCTATCACTGCTTAATACGTACGTAATGTATTACTTATTTATCTCTATCTATATTTTCACGCTAGATCCCTTGCCAGGTAGACGGAGAGTCTAGAGTTCCAACAGGCCCTTTCCTTTCAGGCCTCTGGCTTCCTTCACTCTCATAGTTCGTCTCATATACGCTTGCCGGTTACCGAGACTCTTGACTTGCCCTACAGATGAGACACGGTCACATTTGGTCACGGTGAGATAGTCGTAAGTCTTTCCGGTCACCAGTGCGATTCTAACGGAGATCTCGAAGTCTCTCCCTGAAGTGTCGATGGCGGCCACCGTGGGGTTTTAGTTGGTAGGAGTTCGACATGACCTGCCAGATTCCCCCAAGGCTGGTGGAAGTCCATGAGCATTAATCCATGTAAAAAACATCTTACCCTTTGTATCTGCAGATTCCCGGTACCTATTTATATCTATTCAAAAATGGCAAAATCGTCCCTTATTATTATGAAAGCAATCGGCTTTATTCCTGTCTATTTTTAATCAACAAAACGGTTACGAAACACCGAAATAGCTCCACCCTTGTAATTTACAGCGTCAAGTTCTCACTCCACCGTCCACGTTTGATATTCAAAGAACCTACCCTGTTTTATCGATAATCTAATATCGATATTGCATCGTAAATATCGACTGATATTCCCGCGGTGTGAAAATTCGATTGATTAAAATGGGGCACCACTATTTTTGCATTAGTCGGTAATTTCTTGGTGTTTTAAATTTTTCTCTGCGGCAATACTGATTCTATTACATATGAGTATATATATATTATCACGGCAGATCCCTTGCGGGGTAGGTGGGGTATAGTGTTCCAACGAGTTCTTACAGAGTTCTCTAGTTTCATCCACTCTCATAGTTCGTCACATATACGGGCGTCTTGGGAAATGCGGGCGCTACAGTGATTTTTTTTTATTTCCTCTATGTTTCTTTAGTGACCTTTTACGATGTCTATTGGGATGTGGTATTTGACTTTTGATTTTGATACGCTTTCGCTAACTACTTCTGACTCAACATATACAAGTTTCTGTACTCTACTAAAAATACTGTAGTATGTTAGATTGAACCCAGTCGTGGCCATCTTTAGAGAAGGCATTATTGGTTATAGTGGACGTCTCTCGGCTAAGGTACTGAGTACAGTATACGTACTAGTATGACTAAGTAAGATTATAAGAGACTCGCAGTTTCCCGCGACTTTGTACTCTGTCGACAACAGCGCCACCTACCGCGTCTATGTTAGATAGCCTATGTTACTTCTGGATATGGTAGCTTTCTTATGGTGAAAGAATTTTTGAAATCGTTCCAGTAGTTTTTGAGTTTAATCGTTACAAACATACAAAAATACAAATCTTTCTTTTTTATAATATAGATAGAAGATAAATACTAGTATGACTAAGTAAGATTATAAGAAGTTTTCTAACGAAACACTTCTCATGTATGAGTCCGAAGTCTCGAATTGTGCCCGGTATATGGAAATAGGCCTGCTCCCTATTACATGCGACCTAACGTCGTCGGCAAAAACTGGGTGTACTCAGTACACCTTTGCGACCCCCGCTTGAGGAATATAGGCGTGGATGTTTTATAAGAGATTAAGACGAATGTTCCGGTTTGTGACCTACTCGTCCCATAAAATTATTTATATAATAAAACAAAATCCGATATTGTCTACTTGCTCTTACGACATAATAGTTACAAAGAACAAGTGAATTTGTGACACTTCAACACTTATTTCACTCTTCAAGGCTAAATACAGACCAGTTCAATTTATCGATAGCCCAACCTCAGATCAAACGTAATCAACACACTGGACGCTATCTTATCTGTTTCAAACAAAAATAAAAGTATACCGACAAAACAGTTATAAAAAAATAACATAGATTTTGTATCTTATACATTTTGTGTCACAAGATTACCACGACATTTCGATCACGTGTTTTTTTAATAAAATTTGTTAAGTATTGAAAAAAAATACGAAAAAGAATTACGTATATTTTGGGTGCCAAGTGAGAAAGTGCATAAACTTTATTTTATGATGTTTTTTTACTATCATGTCTTTTTTCGTGAAAAACATGTTTAGTATCAGAAAATCGAGGTTTTAGGTACTGATAAAACTGGATGAACTTAAGTGCTCTTTAGTGAAGACTAGGAAAGTTTTGTAGCTGTAACCAAGCAATATTGGTGTCCAGCGTGGAAATTAGTTGAAGTTCCATTTTGAAAAGAGAACTAGTGAAACTATTTGACTATAGTTTGATATTAGTTCACGTCGATAACATGGCGATTCTGGATACGTTACAGTTGACGAATCAAGTCGAGAAGTTGGCACAAGTCAGCCGCGACCTCCGGCGGAAACATAAGCAGCTTCAAAATCAGGTAAATAATTCAGATTATCATTAGATAAGAGAACAACTCCGTTGGTCTAGTGGCGTATGGTGCGGTGCGTTTACAACCATATACGAGGTGTAACATTATAAACGTAAGACCTGAAAGTAGTTTGTTCCACATCGATAACTAAATTGATTTCAAGAATTTTTATTGTATCTTTTTTTTTAATTTTCAAAACTTCTGTTACCTCCTTTATTGGGCTGTAATAAACTGAATTTATTCTTGATTCAAAGTAATAAGGAGATTTCAAACGCATTTCTAAAACGTATTTCTCAATACGCACACATACACGTACAAGTTTCACGGTTAATCAAGGTATAAAAGTGTTAAAAAAAATTAAATTTGGAACTTTGGTTTTTGTATTGAATTTGTAAAGCAATTATCTAATCGGGGTGTCTGAGGTCTTGCGTTATGTTCGATACAACTTGTATACACAAACACCCAGACTAAACCAAATATTTGTTAGTCGCCCAAAGATTTGTCCCATGCGGGGTCGGTCGCGACTATTATATTCAGAGGGCGAAGCGGCTTACGCTTTTAGCCACTGTGCTAAGTAGACTGTAATAATTTTATATTGCTACTATGATCATACATCGCTGCCACGATACTAGTTAAACCGATGGACTGCAAAGTCAGAGCTTTGAAGTTCAAACCCAGGCACGCACCTCTGTCTTTTCGAAAACATGTGCGTATTAAAAATTAACTATCACTTCCTTTAACGGCGAAGGAAAACATCGTGAGGAAACCTGCATGCCTAAGAGTTTCTCGGAGGTGTGTGACATTCGCCAACCCGCACTGGACCGGCGTGGTGGACTATGGCCTAAACCCTCTCAGTTTGAGAGGAGGCCCGTGCCCAACGGTGGGACATTTTTTTAACAGGGCTAATATTATATTATGACCATACATCGCTGCGACACCTCTAAATAAAGTTTTAATTTTGCCACAAAATTCTGCACACTTTAGGACTTGCACCACCCTCAAGTACTCTGATGTAGACTAATTAACAATTAAAGTTGCAAGTAAGTCTATATACGAATTTCACCATCTGAGTAGCCCTATCCGACGGCTAAGCTTGCAAGTTTTCATTGCCGAGTAACGCTAATGGATAACTAACCAGCACTGTACTCGAGCGTGAAAGAGGCCCTTAGCAAAATAAACATATTTTTGTCGTGAACAAAAAAAAATAACGACACGTGTTGAATGAATGAGTTTTAATGAACCTTAAGATACCTTTACTAGTAAGTCTGTAGCTAGGAGAGCTATAAATATTTTCATAAAATGATAGATAATGTCACACATCAGACACTGTTATATTTATACTGGACATATTGCATAAACACACTATATAATCTACAACTTCATAAAGGATATAGCGAAGGCGAAATAACATAAAAAACCTTCACATTTGAAGATTTTAACAATTATCTATAGATCTGATTTCATTTTTTTTTTCAGTTGAATGATTACTTGATTGTGAGTGTTCTTAGGTATGTTTCAGTTGAATCGAGTGTTTTAAAATTTTTAATTTAAGTTTAACTTGTATATGATGTCACTTCATACTTTCAGATGCGCGTAGTATGCGAGGAGCGTACCGAGCTGACGGCCATAGTACAGTCACAACAGAGGGACATCACGGCGCTACAACAGGACACTGTGCAGAATAAGGTACGTAACTGCATCCCGTCACCACAACTAACATATGTAAATAGTTGAGCATTTTTTTTCTCTAAAGAAAATCAAAACCATTAACAAGTTTGTAACAACAATAGTACCTGTACAATCTTTCTTAATCTTTGAGCTTCAAACTTGTATTTTTAGATAATTCTTTACCTAATTGTAGTTTAATCATCAAAGTATGTATTGCTATAACCATTTCTAAAGACAATATCACAAAATTTAGACATCCCACAAAGCCAAACCACCGTACAAAGTATTCACGTAGATGGCATTGAAAAGACAGATGTTTAGTAAAGAAGGCACTCAACAATTCTGTAGTTTCCAATATTGCTCTGCATTACGACAAAAAATGAGCGTGTTTGGACAAGCAAACAATTAATCATGTTGGTAGCATAGACCAGCTTAAATCATATACTGTCAATCGCTATATATAGATGGACCAGAGATATTAGTACTGGCGGGCCAAATAAGAATCACGCACAGAGACGCGCTTCAGCGGCTTTTCGACAGGGCCCTTATTCGCTAGGAAAAACGTGCCATGTAGGGTATTATGTAAACACGTCAAACTTAATTAAATTAAGTATTATTCGTATTTTCCGCAGACGTGTCCATCATGCGGCGCCACCACACCCGAAGGAGCTGAGGATGATGACCAGACAACCAAGCCCACGTTTAGTGTACGTGAGCTGCGAGCCATACTGCACGAGCGGAACGAGCTCAAACTCAAGCTCAGCCGCGCCGAGGAACAGCTCAGCGTGTTGCAGCAACCGACACAGGCACACGACAGGTAAATGATCACAATAATCATCAATATATTACTGGATTCACCACGACACGCCCCTGAGCCATATCTTTTGGCTGTTCTCATCCAACCGCTGCCAGCCACCTTGCGCATATCGTCGATCCACCTAGCTGCAGGCAAGGGTCTTAAAAACGTAGGAGACACGTTTACCGAGCCGCAGTCAGTTGTGAAATCAGTACAAACTGAGGAAGGTCACAGGCTACATAAGGTGTTGCAGCAACATACTCATACAACAAGTAAACTTTGGTTGCTTAGATTTCGGACTGTCTAAATAACTATACCTCAAATTGTGAGTCCAAACTCAGAAGTGTTCTGAAGAAACTTAATGTGTTGCAGCAACAGACACAGATGCACAACGGGTTGTTTTAATTTCGAATTGTCTTAGTAACTATAGCCCAAATCGTACAACGAGCGCAAACTCAGCGTTGTTCTGAGGTAGCTAAGGGTGTTACTGCAACAAATAGATACATAAACGAATTTGGTTCTGTCAATTTCGAGCTGTTTATATTACAAAGACCACCTATTATCTGATAGGAGTGTAGGCCGTTTCTTTCTTTAAATCAAGTACTTGCAGGTTCGATCCCCGCAAAATACAAATCTTTGTGACACTCAGCTTTTTTTAGTCTTCCTGCGTCGCAATTGGTAATTTACATGAATTTCATGTTTATAAATGCACAATTTAGTTAATTGGCAGAAATTCCCTTTTTGAGAAATCCCCATATTGCTCTGATAAGCGGTGTATTTAATAAACCTGAAAATGATAGGCGACATTTGACGATTCGGAATTTATTAAATAATACCTGTCATGAGAATGAGACACTATGTCACTTTTTGACAAGTATGTCGAATCGTTAGTTAGTTTTATTTAATAGGGCTTCAATTTTGTCAATAAGCTGCTTTAGTTCTTATAGCCTCAAATAAATGCACGGGCATCCTCTCAAACTGAGAGGGTTAAGGCCATAGTCCACCACGCTGGCCCACTGGGGGTTGGCGAACTTCAGACACCTTCGAGAAACTCTTAGGCACGCAGGTTTCCTCACGATGTTTTCCTTCACCGTTCTTCCTTCAAATACTCATATAGACTGTACTGTATCAGTTTGTCGAGCGGGTCCGACTCGTCGCCATGCGCGGGCGCGTGCGCGGACGAGGAGGCGCCCGTACAGGGCCCGCTGCCCGCGGAACCCGACGACGCGCCGTGGAAGCGGCACAGCGGCATCCGCAAGTTGTGAGTACTCTGCTACGTATGGGGCATGTTGACTACAAGTATATTAGTCCGGTTTTCGCTTAGCTGATTTTGGTAAACAATTTAGGGACATTATTAGTAAATTACGACTGAAATGTGTTGAATTGATTGACGATATTGAAATGTTAAACCACGCGGTCACAGTAAAAGCTCCTTATTCGCGGGGTATAGGTTCCGTAAATATGCCGCGAATATAGAAATCGTGAATATGGAGTTTAATTTGTATGGGACAATAGGCGATCCAGTCCAATGTTCCAAAATAAATAAAAAGGTCAAAATTAATCAATTTAATAATAGTTTTCAACAATAATAATATCAGCCTAAATTACCCACTGCTGGGCAAAGGCCTTCTCTCACAAATCGAGGTGAGAGAGATTAGGTCATACTCCACCACGCGGACCCAGTGCGGATTGGTGGAGGCAGGTTTGTGGCCACCTGCTGTTGGAACTTATCAAGCCGCCTTTAAGGCTTCCAACTCGGCTTAACGACTACCACATTAAGTGGTAACCGGGACCAACGGTATAACGTGCCTTTCGAAAGAGGGAGACGCTCGAATATGAAAATGCCACCAACGGTTACCCATTTCAGGCCGACCGTGTCGAACGCTGCTTAACCGCGGTCGCACAGCGCTACGAGCGCCTCAACAATATCTATTTATAATTATTGTCAGGTTTAGGTAAGGGTACTTTGAAAATTTAGTAATTTTTTCTACTTTTTTACGCGTCGGAACTACTCTTTCTACGGTTTTACTTGACATGATCAATTGAGAAAAAAGCGAAATAGACACGTGTTATTCCAAAACTACATACAACGACTGAAAAGTTGAAGAAATTAAACACCAATTTGTTAAAGCCGTCTCGACAAATGCCAGCAGTACTCGAAGGATGCCGATGCGTTATCAAAAAATACCGAATCATTTTAATATACCGAGTAGGCCCGTGATTAAAAAAAATTGCCACAAAAACAGGAACTTGGTCGCAATTGTTCAATCCGCGAATAGTGAAAACCAGAATAAAGGAACTGTGAATTAGGAGCTTTTACTCTACAAGGTGTAATATAATAAACGCAAGACCTCGGACACCCCGATTAGAGAATTGCTTCATAAATTCAAGATGAAAACCAAATTTCCAAATTAAAAGGTTTTCACCCTTTTTTTAAGCACATGTAACCCAATTAAGTCTGAAATTTGTACGTGTATGTGTGCGTTTAGAGAAATACGTTTTAGGAATGCATTTGAAATCTCCTCATTGCTATGAATTGCTATTGATAAATTTAGTTTTTTATAGCGCACTGAAGGAGTAAAAGCGTTTTATGCAAATTTAAAAATATAATAATAATAATAATTCTTTATTGGCATAAAATATCATGGTACAGCTTAAAGTTAGGCCCTGACCCCAGAGCTAGGTATACAATACCTGTGTTTCAGGAGTCAGTGTCGTCTTCCTTATTAGATGAAACGTATATTATGCGTATTTTATAGATGCATGCAGCAAAAACAGAAAAATTAAAATAAATTTAAGATACATTAAAAATTATTGGAATCAATTCAGTTGCCGATTTAGAACAAACTACTTTCAGGGCTTGCGTTTATTATGTTACAGCTTGTATATGTTGTTTTGATCACTCTATCCAAGTAGTGAAAATGCGCCAGATTCTTTATTTTTATTAGAACTTTTTACATTTCGAATAAATCATGAACGTTATCAACTACAGTAGTGAATCACTGTGTCGTAGACAACTACGACACAGTGATTCACTACTCTACTCTCTACTCTATATTTAAATTTAGCCGACGTTATAGAATTCATTCTGACAAAATATCATTCCGTTCATCCGCAAACAAATCGCAATCAGGACTGCTGTCAAAGATCGCGTTCAGAAATCGGGTTAGGCTAAGAATGACCATTTTCATAAAATGACTACTTTCCATCACTTAATTGACTACTTCAGAAATCTATCTACCTAAAACCTCCATCACACCAGATCCCTTGCAGGGTCTTTAGAAATCACAAAAGGCAGAAATTATCGTACGTTAATAAACATTTCTTGAAAGTATTTTGCATCTTTATATTATTTTAAAGAAGAAAATTACAAGATTAAAGTCACCAAAAGTTGTTTACCAAAGTCAGCTTAAAACAAGACTTGCTGGAGCTAACGCTTTACGTATTAGCAATCCACCGCGTGTAGACTTCCTTAGCAGGATTATCACATGTGATAGTTTTTATTAATACGGAGAACTTTTGCTATGACGACTATTACGAAAACGGCAAAAATAGCAGTAGTTCTCCATTTTTCAATAATAACTTTTCAATATCTCATAATCTGGCGTTGAAAGTTTTATGCTCGTCACTGTCATGTATATAAACTAGATGTAATACAAGAGGCTTCGACAAACTCTTTAGGAGTATTATTGTAATCTTATTATGCCGTGAGAAGACGATAAAGTGCGTATATCTAAGTCTGTTCCCCACAGCAAAGGTTACAATGATATTGCCGAAGTGATTCTTGTGAGCTTTGGGTTAAAATGCACAACACACTTTGTCATTAGCTTTCGGGACTTTTTTTTCATTTGTAAATAATTCCTTGCAACTGAATGATTGATTGGTCCTTATCATGGAACCAATGATCACCCTCAATCATCGATATACTGTTTGTACTAGGTTATGAAACACTAACAAAATTACAACCAAAAAGCCGCGTTTGGAGATAAAAACCTAATCAATAGCTTTTTATTCATGTAGACCGAAAAGCACTTATGAGTAGTCAAAATAAGAAAATGTTTGATCACTTATGACTCTACGCGTTCGGAAAGTCATTCCTGTGAAGAAGAAGTGCAAGAAACTTCACGCTTCTTTTTAAAAATGAGAGTTTTACAATTATTGCTATGAGAGAACAGTGAAAAACGATCTAAATAATAATAATAATAAATTTATTCATTTAAGATCAGTACATGATGCAATCTTATTCGAACTTATATTTAAGTAGGTATATTTACCGGTTTGCCTGAACTAGGTCACTAAATAGATGTGCTTAAGTATAGATTAAACATAAGTGTACTTAGATTCATGTTATCGGTCAGTGTCTACATAGTCCTCTCATTTACAATATAGGGACTGTTAAGGGATGTAATAAAAAGTATAACAATAATATCTGAAGGAAAAGTCAGGAGTCTCCGTAACCGGCAAGCGTGTATGATACGAACTATGAGAGTAGAGGAAACAAGAGAGGTATGTAAGGAAAGAGCCTGTTAGAACTCTGTACTCTCTGCCAACCCCGTAAGGGATCTGGTGTGAAAAAAAGGGTTACTGTACTAAAGAGTGCGTAGGAAATAATTTGTTATAGCCCCAATCCGAAGCCGAACGAGACAAAATTCAACAGTACTACTTATGCATCTATACCTACTCATATCAAGCAACCGTAGAAATTATTTTTTTATTTTCATTATGGTCGTTTTAACAAACTACCATTTCAATCCGTCCTCACGTTGGCTAGGGCGGGATCGAACTAATTCGAAATAAGAACACACGCATTACTCGTGCTCTTATTTGTCGAACCGTTTTCGAACTACACCTAGTGTTGTAAAGATGAGCGCTGAAGTCGAGCGTTTAGCGCCGAGTCGACGCTTACGGGCGTTGAAGCACGTAGAAGACGCGAGCGTTTTAAGCGACAACTCGAGCGTTTTAACAACACTACTGTCATAAATTTTAATCTTACACAAATAATATATCGATGTCCTCAATACATACAATACTTAAGTAGGGCTGATCTTGATAATATCTGTTACCCGCAGCCGCGCATGCTTTTGTTTTGTGATCTCTATCGCTACATATTATATAATAAAGCCCCCCGGCCGCGTCTGTCTGAACGCGATAAACTTAATAACTTCTGAACGGATTTTTTATATGGTTTTCACGGCGTATAATTCATCCGTGCGAAGCCGGGTGGATAGCTAAGTAGTATTTTTAAAAATTATATCCTGTGTTAGACTGTCGTATAAGCTATGCCATTCTAAAGTTTTATCTAAATCCGTTCTGTAGTTTTTGCGTGAATGAGTGACAAACATTCATCCATCCATTCTCACAAACTTTTGCATTTATATATTAGTAATATATTTATAATATTGGTAGAATTCTGCTTTCACAAAAGCTGTAGCTTTCCATGAATCATTTTGCACATATTTTGTACATATTAAAATCTATAGTAACCACCCACGATGCAGATTTTATGTTGTACAATATATCATACGAATAATAAACAGATGTGGAAGAATGGCCTTTGTGTACTCATGGCAATGTAGGGCTAGCACGTATAATCTGCCTAAAGTTTTATGTCGAGAAAGCATGCTGGTTTCATTCACACGAGTGGGCTGCAGTCGGATGCACTGTTGTGAGCAATGAATTGATCGTTAAAGTGAAGCGAGAATGTAAACCGCGGTAGTGAGAAGGAAAATGCGGACAGCGGCTATTTTGACTTTACATGCACTGCTCGTTTTCATGTCCACTTCCCTACTCATTACCACGCGATTAGGTTGAATGTAAATCAGGTTTGTAATCTCGATATTGTTTCTCACTGAAGTAATTACTGCATTGTGCGCTACTGGTGAAACAGTGCAGCGCAGTTTTCACTGCCAATAAAATATCAACTTTGTGTACATCGTAATAATGTCGAAATTTACTTAACTTAGCCACTAGTCTGCCACCAAAATCATTTTCGACTTTTTTTCGTGCTCGCCACTCTGCTTTTGGTTTTGGTTCTGGTACATTTTTCACACTTACCTCCTTTACCGTCGGGTGGAGCATGAACTAGTAATAAGGTAAATTGTTTCGGCAAACGTTATTCAAAATTATTTATTTTTTAGGTGTTACTAGTTTAAAAAGAGCGGAAAATGGCACCAGGGCCGAAAGAGACGGGACTACGACATTACGTCATATGGCACTGCACTGAGTTGCATGTACTGTGTTATATTATGTACAGTAAACGACGATATGGCATAACTGTAAACGCTAAATTGTGTCAGCCGCACAATTGTTCCATTGAGTTGTGGTTCGGGAACCTCAAGGTGCTATATTATCGAAAAATGTCGAAGTGCAAGCTAAGCAATTTTAAACAAAAAAAATATAATAATAAATTGTATAATATTATTTGGACGTATACAGTGACATAAAAATTGTATGGCACTTTGTCATTGCTTAGGCGGGTTGACGTGAATAAAGACTAGGTCAAAGTTAAAATTGATTTGTATAGGCTAATAAGAAAGGACTTGTTAAAAAGGGCAGTAATAATATTTTTAAAATTTTCCATTTCTTCTGTATCCACTGGATTACGTTCGTCCATTCGCGCTGTAGTAAGCAAGACATTCGACTTCGAGTCAGTGCGGAAATATTAACTCCGGCATAGAGCAGTGAAGTCCAAACAAACTATGAACACTTTGCATGCCTATATTGCTCGTTTTGATGTCTTTAACCTCGACTGAGCACCTTAAGATAAGTTGTATATATTATATTTTTTGGATTTTGGATGGATATATTTATGAACCATACATAAATCTCTGTACGGTCGCCATACGCCGTACAAAATCGTTATAAATGTAATTACGCATTGGAGATTTCTATCAGTAATCGACTTGTAGTGATCTTTGTGGAGGCCGTTGTCGAAGTTTCGAGACTTTGCCTTTCAATACATTTACGACTGAAGAATGACAATATGTCATATATACTATACGTAGATTTAGTATAAAAACAAAATGTAGGGGGTAGTCTATGCTTTTAAGATATGCCTTTTTATCGTCGATTACTGTACTCACTGTCATGGACGCTTCACGCTTGACCACTATCCCTATCCTATCCCTGATTTTTGTTTTTAACACTATCAAAATATATCCAGCACCTTTCATTTGTTTTTCTGTCTATTTTCTCTATGGTTAATATTAAAGAAATGTAAAATAAATCATTTATTCATGCAAATATTGAATACATATTTTTTTGATATTTCAATGTGCTGTAGATCAATGCTATATTTTATGATTATAAAAAATGTTCCTAGTTGTTATCGGTTGTTACCGATACCTATTTATTTATAAAAGGAAAGGCAGTTTGTGCCTTAAACGATAATTATGTTGTGACCAATGAGTCAATGATCTTTGTTAAATTAAATAGTGTTTGTTTTTTCGCTTGACAATTTGCCATTAAGGAGCTAAATGACAGAAGTATCATGCTCTTTTTTACCTACCACAAACAACAAAGTAAAGCAGAAGTACCATATCTAATAAATTATGAAACTGAATGTTTCGATAAATTACCCCTAAAGAGCTAAACGACAGAAGTATCATTGCTCTTTTTTACTACCACAATCGAAGTACCATACTTCATATTAATATGCCACTTAATTTTAGTAATAAAAATAAGTAATAATAAAGAAACTGCTTCGATTCATAAAAAATCAATATTATTTTCAATTAGGCAGGGATTTTTCTATTTTTATTTTTACCACCCATTTTTTTTGTTTCTTCCCCCCTTTTTATTTATTTATGTTTATTATTTTTTTTGTTATGTTATTGTCCGTGTACAAGTGGTTTGCGTGTGGGATAGGTTCTGGCTGGCGCTGACGTCACGCGGCGGTCGGCGGTCCCCGCCGGCGCGAATCTCTTTCGGCCCTTGGTACTGAGGCGCGATGTACAGCGCGTGCGAGCCGGGTACGTGGGACGTATGCTCACGGCGATAATGTACCACTTTATAACTGCTAGGACGTTCTATTGGTCATCTTTGTCGGTATATGTCATTATTGAGCTATTTGACTTTGCTGTCTCGATAGTTAGCACTTTCGAGATCGCTTGAACCGTGACATACTTGAGTTTTTTTTGAGCTGGTTCCGACTCCCCTGGACGTCTTTATAGCAGTGTCATTATATATTCGCATGATTTTATTCTCTTAATAATTTCTTCATCCGCCATTACACTTTGACATACGTTATATCTATCTTAAGATCCTCTCGGGCTATTGAACTGGTTCTGGGATTGGGCGAACTTTATTTTTTTTGTACGGAACGATTGGACAGATTCTTATTTACTATCCATTTTCTTATCAATGCTTAATAATGACATAAAGTCTACATACAAACACGACCAATGGAATGCGCTAAAGTGAATTCGCAAGCCTCACTCCCTGTTCGGTCTGCGTGTAGTCGCCTGCGCACCTCATTAAAAACGCTATTAGCTTGCGATCGAAGAAGTTTAAGGAATAATGCAAAAAAAAACTGCATACATTATGCACATTAAGTTTTTTGTAAGAAATCAAATTGGAATATAACAATTGTTTTACTTAAATCGCATATTAAGCCGAAACAGAATTTTCCAAAAAAAAAGTTTTCTTTTTGGTATGTTAGACGAATCAGGAAAAGTCAAATGCATTATTTGAGTAAATATGTGAAGTGCGCTCGGCTAATAGGGACCGTTGGGAGTGAGCCTTCTGCGGTTTCGTTATATCGTGGTCATGGTTCTGATGATTGTTCGCTGTAAATCTGGGTCCTTACCCAATATAGGCAATTCTAAAAAATCGGCTTTGGGAAGGGAATCCGTCGAACAAGGTAGGTATATCGTTTATTGAGCTTTTAGATCAACTCGAATCTTGTACACGAAATAAAACTATTCTTCCTATTTTATTGCGATGTATTTTTGATTTTTAAGTTATCGAAAATCTTTCTGCCCCGACGGGCGTTGGGGCAGAAAGATTCTAGAGTGGAGACCACGTATTGGCAAGCGCAGCGTGGGACGACCGCCTGCCAGATGGACCGACGATCTTGTGAAAATCGCAGGAAGTCGTTGGATGCAGGTGGCATCGGACCGGTTACGCTGGAAAGCGATTGGGGAGGCCTATGTTCAGCAGTGGACAAGTATAGCCTGAGATGATGATGAAGTTACCGTAGTTTCGTAGTGCTTTACGGCACCAATCAGAGATAGGCAAAATGTAATCAGATTAATGATTACTGTTGCATCTGATTAGATTTTGCCCGTCTCTGGCACCAATAACTATCAATAGAGAGGATGGCTGGGTGCTTCCATCGAATTCAAATCCTGTAATATAATTAAAACCAAAACCATGCATAACACTGAATATCAAGACAGTGTGAGCTCATTCTGCGTTGATCGGACCAGCCAAAATAATTAAGAAGTTTAAAGGTACGGAACTACATAATGACCTTTGGAAGTGACTACGACCATGAGTGCCGCAAAGCACTCTGAACGTTCTAGAACTTAAAAATCAATAATAAATGCGATAATAACCTAAATATAGTTTTGTTTCAAACGTATTTCGTCATCTTTAGAGTGACAACTTTGGATGTGTGTGAGAAAGAAACAGCGCCATACACCGTTTAAAAGACGGACGATTTAGCGCAGTGGTTAAGAGCTTAAGCCGCGTAAATATTTGTCTTTTAGTATGCAATTAAGATGCGTTTTCAATTGCATGCGCATACCATATCTTTAATGAAATTATTGAAAATTACCACAATGGTATTTCCGAGGGTTTTAACTCTAATGCGACTGTAAGGTAAAATGGCTATTGACGAATATAACTTTGTACGATGTACCTCGTAAGTCGGTAATTTGGCAAATACGACATTCTTCCACGGGTCCCAAAGTCGAATATGCCAATTTGGGATACACAACTTTGTTTGACGGAATTCTCAAAGTGATCTTAAAGCTTTACTTAGATTTAGGTTATTCCTTTGCAGTAAATAATAATATTAGTCCTGTTAAGAAACTGTCCCACCGTTGCGCACGGGCCTCCTCGAACCGACGGGTTTTCAGGTTCGGTACCTTATTAAATGTTGACTTTCATGTAAGGATTATTTTTGGTTTTTATAAACAAAGAGGAACAATCATCCGTACCAGTCGCTGTTTGAGAGTACTTCGCTAACAACAAACTGTCGGCATGCCACACTATACTAACACAAAACACAATAGGTAGCGTAGTCTAAGAAAGTAGCTAAGGATATTGTATCATCCAAATCTTTTACAAATATCTTTTGAAACCTTTGAAAAGTTGTCTTTCTTCTTGGATTTACGTGAACGTCGCATGGTTCACAGGAAGGGTCACTTACGGCCGGTTTCAATATTAAACTCAAGGACATATTTGCTTATAATAATATCAGCCTATACTGCCCTCTGCTGGACAAAGGCCTTCTCTCACAAATCGAGGTGAGAGAGATTAGGTCATACGCCACCACGCGGACCCAGTGCGGATTGATGGAGGCAGGTTTGTGGCCACCTGCTGTTGGAATTTATCAAGCCGCCTTTAAGGCTTCCAACTCGGCTTAACGACTACCACATTATGTGGTAGCCGGGACCAACAGCTTAAAGTGCCTTCCGAAGCACGGAGACGCTCGAATATGAAAATGCCACAAACGGTCACCCATCGCGGGCCGACCGAGTCGAACGCTGCTTAACCTTGGTAAGCGGTAAGAACATCGCGGTCGCACAGCGCTACGAGCGATACTTTCTACGGCTAGAACTTTGACATATTTTTTATAGAGAATCTAAGCCCGGCACTCATTCCCACCATTGTAACTCCTGTAAGCCAGGATCCACAATAGTCTCCTTAGATGACGCCAAGGTTTGAACCTTGGGGTGTTAAAGAATCTGTCAAAATTCTACTGAAAGTAAGCAAATGTATCCTTGAGTTGACTATTGAAATTTGACATTAGTCATGATAAGGATTTTCCTGTAACCATGTAATGTGCCTAACCTTTTAACTTTCCTTTTTATTATTGGGACTCTACAAGTCTAACATAATTAACACAAGACCTGAAAGTAGTTTGTTCTAAATCGGTAACCGAACTGATTCCAACTATTTTTAATGTAATTTACATGTTTTTTAAATTTGAAAAAAATGCTGTTACTCCTTCAGTGCGCTATAACAAAATAAAATTATTTTTGATTCAGAGCAATACGGAGACTTCAAATGCATTTCTAAAACTTTTTTTTTCAATACGCACACATATTACTTACAAGTTTCATTAATAATTGCGGTATAAAAGTACTTTAAAAAGGATAAAAAGCTTTAAATTGAGAAATTTGGTCTTTTCGTTAAATTTGTGAAGTTATTATCTAATAACGATACATCTTGTATAGTTGAATTTAAAATATGGAGGCGATATATTGGTATCTCTAAAAATAGTGTTTTTGTTACTGTCCTTAATTCGGATTTAGAATTGTAAAAAAAAGCGTTGCAGGATTTCTTGGAAGTTGTAAAAGATTTGGAAATACAAGAGTTGCTTCATATACTCTGTTTTTGTAAATTAATTTAAATATAGTAGTTACTCTTCTTAATAATAAAACTTAGCTCTATATTCAAAAATTATCCGGTCACGATACAGAAATATTTTACTTAGAGATTAAAAACACTTATAAAACCATTTTAACTAAAACATTCAATAAAAATCTCTATAATATAAATATTGTATTTCTGCATTGGGACTTCACAAATGGTATTTCATCGGCTGCCTCGTTGGTCTAGTGGCGAATAATGTGCTTTGCGATCACGAGGTCCTGGGTTCAAATCCTAAGTCGGACAAATGTAGTTTTCTATCGAAAATTTCCCAGTATTAGTCCGAAATCTGGAATTGTGCCCAATATGCGGCAATAGGCTCGTCCCCTATTTTTTACATGGGACCATCATTGGCGAAAAGTAGGTGTACGCAGTACATATCTGCCACCCCCCCTGGGGAAATATAGGCGTGACGGTGTATTTCATCGAATTTTATGTGTTTATTTCCGCAGTTTTCGCAAGCTCTTTGCTGAGTCTGATATCGCCGTGGGGTCATTCCCGCGGCGCTCGCTGTCCTCGCTCGCCCACAAGATGTCCGCGCCCGGTGGCGCCGCCACCGCCCCCGCGTAGGCACTCCGCCCCCACCGCCCCCACACCATCCCCAAAGACCACCCCCGCTAAACACAGACGACACTCAGAAATCAAAAACACCAAATCAAAACTCGACCTCAGACAGGAACTCCTAAACTTAAACTTGGAACACCAGGACTTCGATAACTGGCTCGGGAAAAAATTTGAAGAAGCGGACGAGGAGAATGATCCTTTTGACGATAGATTTACGCACGACATTCCATTGCAGCGATCTATATCTCTAGATAGGGGTATAGACATATTCAATCATTTGCAGGCTATAGGCTCGGATTGGACGGAGAGCAGTACTAACTCGACGTGGACTGTTAACTCTGAAGGTAAAGATAGTTTTGTGTTCGAACAGTACAGGAGTTTCGAGGATATCCCCACTTCTCCGTATAGGGTGAGAAGTAGGCGTGCATCTTTAGGATTCGACCATGCGTTTTCAGATCGCAATATAGCATTGGCCGTGTTAAAAGATAGCTACAAAGGTTTGGGTAGCAGCGGAAATCTTTCGCCACAAATAAAAAAACTGCAAAAATGTTTCACTTATACCGGCTCCTTTAGCGACGGGAAAAATTCTATGGAGAATCTACAGGTTAAGTCCAAACTCAGGATAGAAATTTCTGATTCGACTTCTAGCTGCAGCTGTCCTGTATCACCTCAAATAAAAAAAATGCATAGTTTCACATTCAAAAACTCAAATTCAGTCGAAAGTATCGATCAAAACTCCAATGATTTTTTAGAAATACGGGTTCCTTTCTATAGAAGCATATCTGTGGGGTCCACGAATGAGGCGGAGAAACCGCGGCAACGAAAATCGGGGGTGCAAGGCATATTTTCAAGAAGAGAAGAAACAAACTTACGGAAAGACGTACTATTGAAGCAAGTGGAATTTAAGAGCTGCGAAAACATCGTACGGAGACAGAAATCGCGGCGTGGGTCTCTGGAATCCCAGCCGAACATACAAAATATAAGAGGCAGCTACAAAAACGTGAATTTCGATGGTAGCGTTAAAGATAACCTTATGAAATCTGGAAACGTGCCTAAAATTATCATATCTAAAGCGCGCGATGCCAAAATCGTACCGGACACTTCCAGTTATGTATGTGATTGTCGTATATGCAACGACAACGCGGATAGTTTCATTCGTAATGCACTAAGCAAGTTGTTTGTTAAGATTATGTCGTGTAGGGAGTACGGTAGGAAGTTCTATTGGGACGAGAATAATAATTTGAACGAGAGCGAGATGTACAAGTGTGTCGTGCATGTGTTAAAGTTGATGCTTGGATTGTGGTTGAGACATTTAGATCATAATTAGTACTTGTGGCATAATGCCATCCGATTTTTAGAGCTGGTCAAAATTAGTCAAGAATAATATGTATGTATTTTAGTAAGTCTTCACAGTAAATGAAGCCTGTAATAAAAATGCTGGTCTTTCTAAACATGCTATTAATGTTAGGCAAAAAGGGCATACATGTTATTGCTCGTGATGGAGGCTTTCCACAATCTCTTCCGTGAGAAAGAGACGTGTATATACAGCGTGTAGCGGCGTCTCTCTTTCACAGTAAAGGTAGTCTACAAAAATATTGCTAAAGAAATTTTCGTTAGCCCCTGGTACCAGTACTCTTTTATTGTCATTATGCCATCACCTGTTTACCATTGTGTTCTTTCGGTTAAACAAAATCTGTTTGATTTATCATTTTAACTTTTATTGCCATTTGGGTAAGGTGCAAATTAACAACTTCGGATGGTATTACGTCACAATTATATAGTTATCAAAATATAATCCAGTGTTCGATGTTCATGATACTTCCATTAGCCAGCTTATAGAGATATTTGGTGCAGCATCATTTGAAATTTTTAACTCCTTTGCCATTTAAGCTTTATATAGTCGTGTTCACATATACATGGAGCCAATTGAAGTTTACTGTGTTGCCAGGAATTGGCACTTTTAAATAGTGTTGTACTACAATGAATTGTTAGTCGATTATAGAAATATAAAATAATTTAATATGTACTATTTTTAATTATTTTTAAATGTTAAGACAGTTTTAAAATATATATGCCATTAGTATTTTATTTATTATACTTAAAACGTTATTATCGGAATTTAAAAAAAAAAACCAGAACAAATGACAACAACTGGCAAATATATAAGACAAATGCGGGTTAGTTGCACCATTTATAACTCAAAAACGGCTGGACCGATTTTAATGATATCTGATTTGTTGGATTCGTCTCCGCCCCGAATAGCACAATAACTATTAAAATATCGGACAAAATCACTCAAAAAAAAAGAAACCAAATTAAAATCCTAAATTAAGTACAGCAAAAAGATAACATGACATTCATTGACTGTTAGGCAGTACGAAGTTCGCCGGGCCGGCTAGTACATAAATATATGAATTACTTGAAATTTTGTTTGGTATTATTATTCGATCGTTATTTATTTTCAAATGAAATTCAACCATAATTTAATGAAAACAATAAATATTTTACATAATATGTCCATGATTTTTATTGATTAATTTAGTTCTAGGGTTAAGCTGGCAACATATTTCTTTGTTTTAACATTTGGAACTGCAATTTTGTCCGTGAATTTGTGAACACGAGTTTAGAACATATACGTCGATATACAAGCTGTAACATAATAAGCGCAAGACCTGAAAGTAGTTTGTTCTAAATCGGTATCTGAATTGATTCCAACTATTTTTAATGTATCTTACATTGTTTATATTTTTCAAAAATGCTACTACTCCTTCAGTGCACTATAACAAAATAATTTTAGTCTTGATTCAAAGCAATACGGAGATTTTAAATGCACTTCTAAAACGTATTTCTCAATACGCACACATTCACATACAAGTTTCATTGTTAATTGAGGTATAAAAGTCCTTAAAAAAAGGGTAAAAATACTTTAAATTTTGAAATTTGATTTTCGTATTGAATTTGTGGAGCAATCATCTTATCGGGATGTCTGTCGGTCTTGTGTTATTATATATACACCTTGTTTATCGAATTCTCGAACTGTCACCTTATTTATTGTAAATGTTAGTTTGTCGTTTGTATAAATTACAATACGACGACATACGACGATTCTTTTGATAAGTTAAAATGATATCTAACGTATACAAGTAAGGATGGGATTCGCATAGTATTGTTTTGAAACGAAATGACAAACTTTAATACTGATTTTGCTTTCAGTATCAGAATCAGAAATTTCTTAGTTAGGAATTTATCTGTAAACCCCACAAATAATAGTATGTTAATCTTATCCTTCACTTTGATTCACGTAACTATTTATAATATTATTATTTTAGATTTCTTCATGTCGTCAACTTCTTTCTTACCTATACAAGTATTTGTGTCAATTTTCCTAGAATATAACTTGATGATTATGAATGAGTGTATATTAGTTTCTCGTTTAAGCTATAAGGTCGGGTGTGAATGTTCTGAAGTAGTGTATATGACAATGGTGGTTTTTTAATTGCCCCCTTTTTGTCACGTTGACTTCCAAAGACCTTCGGCTCTTTATGGGGAAACTGACGTGTGTAAATTTAATCGCAGTAAAATACCAAGTCTCTAGTAAAAATCCCGGTCATTTGTTCCTGCAGAAACGCTTCTGGATCTCCAAATGGAGCGCACCGATGTCCACCTATTGTACCTTTTTCTGTTGAACTTGTCTCGGGGATAACAAGATGCTATAACAATACATACAAACGAACATAGAACCTCCTTCTATTTGGAGTCTGTTAAAAATAGCAAATATATTTCGTCTTTTCGAAGGACAAGTTAAGAGTCTCCGTAACCGGCGAGCGTGTATGAGACGAACTATGAGAGTGGAGGAAGCCAGAGAGGTATATAGAAAAGAACCTGTTGGAACTCTGTACTCTCTGCCTACCCCGCAAGGGATCTGGCGTGATGATATAGATCGAAATATTTCGTCTTTTTTTAGTGCCGCGATTTTCTATAGTGCGTATTAAAATTACCTATATACAAGACTATCTTAAATTATACATCCGACCTTATAGCTCTAACGGTAAGATACATTTTTATGCGACAAACATTATGACTGAAAGGTTATGCTGTGCGTGAATGATGATTATATTTCTGTCGTGTTTGTCACAACATTGTTATAAAGGTCGTTAGTGGCGTAGTAGAAAATATACACTATTCGTGCACTATGTGTTAAATTATGGAATTGAGAATACAGTTCCAGGATTTTATACGATGACTTTTGGAGGTTGGAGACTATCCGATCTTAAACATAATTCTTTTAAAATCGGATCAGAAAATATGAAAATGTCTGACGGTCATATGTTGTGCAAGATACAATAAATATATGAAGCAACGCATTCTTACTATAGTAAGGTGGTTTGGTACACCATCCTTCAAAATTTGCAAAGTTTAATAAGTCATGTTGTATGCATAGGACCTCTATCTTCAAGACCGATTTGAGAATCTTTTTTTTAGAAGAGTGTTAGCTAATGGTCGGTTTCACAGATTTTCCATACAAAATATCTCAAATTCTCAAGGCGAATCTATCCTTGGGTTAAATATTGAAACCGGTTGTAAGATGAAAATTGTTATAGGATCAACCAATATTCTATGGTCACAAATCAAGAAAAAATAACGCAATCTACAAGAGAAATTGGAAACTACTAATGGAACTGTATTCTCATCAAGACATCATTGATGTTATGATAAAATTACTTTTAAATCATCAAACTTAATTTATCATCATAATATTATGGGTGTGGGTGTTTCATTAGGCGTTTTATTGAGCGGGGTATTTCAAAGGCTAGAATAGACTATTCTCTCCTATACGCTAAATGGGGCACCTCCATTACACTAAATGTCTAAATGGCTCTAATAATACAATTGCCGGCACGAGGTATCGGCACAAACTACTAAAGGTACATTCAAACTAAAAATTGGAACAACTTCAATCAGCATATCGCAATGGCAAAAGGCAAAAATATGATTAATTGAGTCAGCACCCTAAATTAAGTCTATAAAGCTTAATTTCTTTTGACTTGTTTTTTTTAGTTATATCATTATTTAATTGTAGCAGGAGTAGTCATTTTTGCCATTTATCTTGAAGATCTTTAAGGTGCGAAACAAGATGGAGTCTTTACAGTGTTATCCTTAGTTCGGAATCAGAATATTATATTCATGTAAACCATTACAGTATTTATGAATCTTCAGAATAGTAACAAATACTCTGCCACCACTTTGGAAAGTCATTCCTGTGGAGAAGAAGGGTAAGAAACTCCACGGTTACTCTTTTAAAATAGTATTTTTACAATATTTCCCAATTACATTTTGTTGTGGGGTATGGGAGAACGATGTAGTATCAGGTGAGTCTGAATTAAATTAACGAAATTATACTATATCACTTATCTTTAAGGTATTTAAGGTGCGAACCAGTGTGAAACAAGATGGAGTCTTTACAGTACTATCTTTAGTTTGGACAAAAATTACTTCTATACATCGATTAAAATATAGATAGACGCTCGTCGCACTAAAACCAAAAGGCACGCAAAAGTGGACGGTACTAATAAATTTAACAGGCTTGCGTTTTTTTGCAAATACAACTTTAAGTAATACGAGTAAGTTACAATATGCCGAGTAAGTTATAATTGATGTTCATATCATAACTATAACTACTCACGTGGAATTGGGGACGTTTTTAGGGTAAATTTTGAACGGGACTGTGTATCTTTGTATGATATATCGATGTTTCTATAATGTATGGATTTTTAAAGTGAATTCCCTTGCTTCGTGCTCCTAACTTATGCTGGCAATTGGTAAAGAGTAAAGTCACGTAATCGGACCGATTTGATAACTTGAATCTATATATTTTATCGTCACCTTAGACGTGATACTACATGTACCTTCGGGGTTAACTTGCTTCAACCAATTACGACGGACGATTTAGCGCAGTGGTTACGAGCTTAAGCCGCTCCGCCCGCTGTGTCTTATAGACGCGGGTTCGATTCCCGCACGGGGTAAATCTTTGTGTGATCCACAATTATTTGTTCCGATCTGGGTATTTGTGTATGTGAATTTTCGTGTTTGTAAACGCACCTACGACACAGGAATAAATCCGAGAGCGGGACTACGTATTAAATAAAATATATATATAATTAATGATCGAAAATACATCTCTTGAACTAAGCTTCATTACGTTAGGGCCGAGAAATATCTTTTGAACTAAACTCGTCTGCATTCATGTTCCCAAATTGATCCGATATAATGTCTTAATAGGAACTATTTTGTTGAAAGCGTGAGTGCCATTCTTACTCGTTAATGTTTATGGTGTTACGGCGTACTTATCGACATATTTTACGGCTCGGTTATTTTGTGGTACTGATGTATTCGCTTCTTTAATAATTTAATTACACAGGTTGGATCGAAGGCGAGTTTTAGACAAGCAATATTTCTTTCCGTTAATTTCATTCGACTTGCGACAGAATTCTAGATGACAGATGACCTTTAAAAAGCTACTATAATCTTTGTTGTAAAAAGAGATGTGAACATTCGCCCGTTATACCTCTGTCATAGTAAGATTGAAATAGTTTTGTTAGAGAGGATTTAGCGCAGTGGTTAAGAGGTTAAGCCGCTCCGCCCAGACACAGTGGGCGGAGCGGCTAATAGTCGGGTTCGATTCCCGCACGGGATAAATTTTTGTGTGATCCACAATTATTTGTTTCACTGGGGCTACGTTAAAAAGTATAGAAAAAGAAAGAGAGGTTGTAGTTAACTCGGTATAGGTCGTAAGTTAAAATATGCGTGCAGGGCGAAACCGGCCCTTTTGGCTATTTTTCGACGAGGACTTTGTTTTGAAGTGGACTTCGTTCGCTTGATGAAATTGCTAGTGGTTAATATGTCGACGATCCCATAGAAGAAAGTTACATATGTCAAACAAAATACATGGCATTTGCAACTTTCGTGCCCGGCGATAAGGTTATTTATGCCAAATATAAATACTGGAATATAAGACTATGTTCGTTGGACATGTCGATGTAATCTTAACAATTAACATGAGTCATTTTGGTGTCCACTTTTCTGCTACAATCCTGCGCGAGTGGCTTATGTGTCATGTACCCATTTGGACAGTCTCTAGACTGCGGGAGCCAAAATTTTGGACAGCTAACTAACTCTAGCAGCCAATGACGCATTCAAACATAATTTTTCCACGAGCCGAAAATTAAACAGAATGAAATAAAGAAATTGTGGAAATTTTCTAAATAATGCCAAATTTGTATAATTTGTTTTTTGTCTCACAGTCACAAGTGCTCTATCCCTCAAGGCAAGCAAGTGTGTAGGAGATATTGCTTGTTTACAACTTTTCATTTAAAAGAATTCTGAGCCAAAAATGTGTCACATCTTTAATGACTTAAGGCTACTTGGCTTATTGTGTGCCATTTTTGGTCCAGAATATCAAAACAGTTGGGCCTAAATTGTTAATTTTCTGACGCTAATAATATTAAGTGCGTGTATTGCATATAGGTAATTAAGCAATGCCTTCCTCATAAGAATTTAATTACATTGACTTTAAATATATCAGTCATCATATTCACTGAGGCTCTTGTACTGCTGTGCGACCTTGGTGTTCTAAGCGATTACCAAGGTTTACCAGCGACATTGGCAAAATACGCGTCGTCGTGATGCAGGCATTGCTTCTATCTATCTATATCATCACGCCAGATCCCTTGCGGGGTAGGCAGGAATTGCATAGTTGCCTATATGCGGTGAACGCCACTGTGTTATGTAAGCTGTATTCCTTTCATTGTAGATAAAAGTATTACGTTACCAAAAAAGAAAAAAAAATGAAAAATAATAGCCTAACCTTTATTTAAGTATTTAGCTTTTTTTAATGTAGCGGTATATAAAAGAAAAGTAAAATATATAAAAAAAAAATATTCTACTTAAGATATAGGCATCAAAGGAAGTTGGTGAAGAATAAAACCTTACACTATGAAAGTCTTTTATGACGAAGAAACGAATTTAAAAATGTTTATTATATAACATTGTCTAAATGCTGGGCTATTTGTCGAACATCAATTTGATTTAACTATGTATGTCTACTCCCTTCTTATAAATTTGATACGAGAATAAAAATATAACATCGCGTGTGAATCCTCGTGTGATATGAAGATAGAAACTCAAAATATGGGAATTAAATAACCTTTGTACATTGGCGATCCCTTTGCCTAGTGGTATGAATGGTGGCCACTCGGTTTACTGTACTGAGTGCTTGGCAGTTCGATCCTATACAGGGAAATGTTGATTGGTAATCTCAGTTTATACATACTCTTTTGATGTCAACTCTGATCTGTTTGATTTATGTATTATGTTTGAATTACTTCAAATTTGGAATGTCAGTTTTATTTGTTCAGATTGAAGTGTCATATTTTGTACTTCGTAGAAATCGCTTGAAGGAGTAACATGTCTAGTTATCTGACATAACTTTTGTATTTTTATATAAATTTCATAATGATTTTTTGATACGTTTAAAAAAGAAAAAAAAAAAAAAAAAAAAAAAAAAAAAAAAATGATTAGGTTTCATCAAAAATAAAGTCAAAATGTTTAAGTGAAAATAAATAGTTTTCTAATCAGTCCTTAAGTGTCTTTTTGGTTTGTATGTGATCCCATTAGCCACATCTACCATCTAAGAGGAAATACTATTTTTGTATTCCACAGATCTGTCCCGAGTTTAGTTGAGTGACACTCGACACTTACATATAAAATTGTTACTGTAAACGCAGAATTCAACTCTAAACTTAACAGACGGCTTAGTCTTTTAATTAGAATCGCGTGCCCGCAGGTTCGATGGCACGGGAAAAATGTTTGTGCGACCCACTAATATTTTTTCAGTCTGGCAATATGTGAATTTTATGCTTTTAAACGCAACCACGACTGGTAAAATGCGTTGTGTCTGGCAACGTTTAAAAAAACGAATCTAGTGTCGGGATAAGTTAAAAACATAGATAATTATGTGTCAAAATGATGTTTAACAAATAGCCGAAACATAACTATTATATACTGCTTCCAATAAAATATCTTTCGTATTTATTTAATTAGAAATTTACAATTAGCACATCGACAATAACGGGACACATTTGGAACACTGCAATCACTTTTTGTTCGTTCAAAACGACTAGAATCGTCTGAAAGTATCGAAATTAACCGTTAGGCTAGAAGTTGAATATACCATTTCTATAGATAGATTATTTGTAAGTGAAGATTTCGATTTACACAAGTAATAGAGTGAATTTCTTCCAGTGTTTCTATTGTGGTGCTATTATGTTCGGTAATGAGCTTCTGTTTGTTGAAGGGATGTTTCGGTAAAGAAATATGTTGCAGAGATAATTTTAAAAATTGTAACTTAAAAAAAAACTCGTTCGACCTGGATTTGAAATTAGGTCCTCGTGATCGCTTCACGCACTATGATCTTCTCGACCATCTAGGCAGTTTTTAGAGAGTTCTTTTGCAAGATATTTTTTCGTAAAATGGCACAGTCTTTAAATCAGACGGTCTGGGGGTTTGTGTGTAGGCTATTTGGCTTCCTAGATCGGGAATCTATCCCTTTGCAGGAATATTGAAAGTGAGCGAGGCAAGAGAAGTATGTAACGATAGAATCTGCTGGAAGTCAGTGGTCTAAATGTATACCACAGAAGTTAGCTTATACGGAATTATTAGCACATCGTTCTTGGCCTTATCAACCAAAAACGAAATCAAAAAAACAAAAAGAAATTAAACTTAAACGTATTTAAAAGTCCTTTCTTCGTAAAGAAGCTCTGACAATAGATATTAGATGTTACAATAGTAGTCTTTCGGCTGATACCTTCAAGTAGATTCTTGCCAATACTTTGCCGGACATAATGGCCTCGCAGTAAATTTTAGCTTCCCTCAAATTACTGGCATTTCAGCCGTACATATCTACAATCATCATTAATATATTTTCAATGATTGTTGAGATTGGTCATTATGGCTCTGAATGTGAGGGTGTAGGTATGTTTTCTGTATCTGAACAGGAGAATCTTCAAACGATTCTCTAGTCTCCTCTAGTATCTTTACCGCACTAAAAACCGATGTAAGCTCTCCAGGGTTTGCAAAAAGAATGCACAATGAATCGGCTGGACTTCCAAATGTTTCAGAGAATTAAAGACCACGTTTGCTTGACGGACGATTTAGCGCAGTGGTTAAGAGCTTAGGTCGCTCCACCTACTGTGTTTAATAGTCGCGGGTTCGATTCCCGCACGGGACAAATCTTTGTGTGATCCACAATTATTTGTTCCGGTCTGGGTATTTGTGTGTGAATTTTCATGTTTGTAAACGCACCCACGACACAGGTATAAATCCTAGTGTGGGGCTACGTTTTTTTTAAAAAAAAAAAAACCACGTTTGCAATTATAGGAAACAACGATACCAGAAAACAATATCGCTTTCAGTTGAAATGCCAGGCAATTTTATCTTCACAAGTCTTTTCATTTATCTAAATATTAGTATATTTCAATGAAACTTCATTGGAAATCGGACTGACTTCCATATAGCAGTTTATAATCTACCTGACCGTCTAAATCTTAAGCATTTAGAAATGGGTAAACACCTACAATCAGAGCGACTTGTGAAGATACTAAAGGGAATAATTCAATCGAGTTTTAGGACGTTACAGCAAATTGGTGCTCGTTACAAGACGATACCAAGTGCCTCTTGGGTATCACATAAATAAAAATAGTTTGGTAGTGTGAATAGCGACAGATACAACAAAGTGAAATGATTCGTAACAGTAGATTACTCAGGTTTATATTCCAATTTCGAGTCGACCCGAAATTCCAACAAGAAGAGATTTCCAGTACAGCATCAAAAGTTCGTGCAGTTTCAATCACGTTTTACTCAATAGTGAGAGAGATCACAACGCTAAAAGCAGCTAACTAGCTGTTCGAATCAGAGTCAGGCACACAGACGCGCCTTCTCGGCAGCTCTCGGAACGTACCTACTTCCCACTGAAGTGTTTAGCGCGCTGAACACTTCGAGAAGCCGCGTAGAGCGCGTGTCTGTGTGCGTGGTTCTTATTCGGGACCGCTAGTACTAAGAAGCCCAACTGTTACATAATATCGCACACTCAGAACAGTAGTTATTTATCTCAAAAAAACAAAGTTTTTGGAAAATAATCCCTTCAGAACCGAGCGGCGCGGGTAGAGGGAGGGAACGTGAAAGAGACCGAAGTATCGTATTTCTTCATTCTACCGCTGCTGTTATATGGTAAAATTAATGTTTAATATTCACCAGATAGAGCTTACTTTTTAATGGGCCTCTATGACCGCAACTCGATTTCTTATACTTTTGAGTTAAGTGTACACCGTTTTGAAGGTGCGATATGATAACTGTGCTTTTACCTAAAAAAACATTTACAGTATGGGCGCTATTTACACTACCCTATAATATAAATATAGCAGTTTTTACTAGTTTTTAATAGTTATTTATATCGAGTATTGTGCTATTAATATTGTGTGAGCTATTATTTTGGCTCCCAAATGTAGACTATGCTTCATTCCGTATCATTAAGTTGTTTATTTTTATTTCTAGTCACAGTACTACTGGGTACTAGATTTTAAGGGGTTAATAACTGTGAAATTGGGAACATTTGTTAAGAAAAATAATAAAAATTGTATTTAAAAAATGGGTGACGACGTCTGACAGCGGGAGCTTTCAACATTTTTGTAGTTTATTAAACATATAATTGTAATATTGTTTTATAACTTTAGTAACAAAATAAATTATTTTATAAGCAACAATTATTTCACTTTTCGTCTCTTAACAATGTTTCCTTCACTTTTGTTGATTGTAACACATTCTCCATGGGATATTGGGAACACGTTTAGTTTGAAAACTATCGTCTGTAATCAAACTAATTATATTCTTACTAAAGTTTTTTCACTTAGTAATTAATTAATGTTGTAAAGACATTGGTACCTACCTAATATAATAATTATATATTGTAATATTTATAAGTTGACGGTGTCAAAATAATTATATTATCTGTTTATAATGTAAAAATGTTTTTTATTTCTCCAACGAACTTTATTTCTGTCAGAAATCTTACTAATAAAGAAAATATTATTTAATTCTATACTTGATGATGAATGGATGATGATGAATTTTTTTTTTGGAGGCCGGTAGAAATTATAACGAGACTAGTGTAATATATAAAAATTAATTACCAAATTCCAACTAGCAAAATACATTCAGCATTGCACTTGTCTCAAGAAAACAAGATCAAACCCGAAAGTGTTATCTATAACCAACTTTCGAACCGACCCACGGTATGAAATGAATACCGTTCAAATATAAAATATGGTCGATTATTTCACTTAGAAAATATTCCATAGGAACATTAAGCTTTATTAATAAGTTATTAGAGTTGTGAATTGAATGTAATACTGAAGGTGGTTATAATGTTTTTGTTTGTTTATGCACAATTAAGTTGTAACCGAATAATATTAATAGCTGATGTGTGCTGCCATCTATCATACAGCGACGAGCGATTAAGCGAAGCGCGCGACTTGTTTCAGCTGTTTTGTTATGGTGAGGCTTCGAAAAGAGCGATATTCTCTTAGTGTTACGCTCCTGCCTATTAAATTAACTTTAGTGTTAAAGTATGTGTTATAATGCGCTTTGGCGCTAATAACAACAGATTGCCACATCTCAATTAACACCGTAAATATAGGCTACAATTAATAATATCAGCCTATACTGCCCACTGCTGGGCAAAGGCCTTCTCTCACAAATCGGGGTGAGAGAGATTAGGTCATACTGCACCACGCGGACCCAGTGCGCATTGGTGGAGGCAGGTTTGTGGCTACCTGCTGTTGGAACTTATCAAGCCGCCTTAAAGGCTTCCAACTCTGCTTAACGACACATTAAGTGGTAACCGGGACCAACGGCTTAACGTGCCTTCCGAAGCACGGAGACGCTCGAATATAAAAATGCCACAAACGGTCACCCATCTCAGGCCGACGGAGTCGAATGCTGATCGGTAAGAACACCGCGGTCGCACAGCGCTATGAGCGCCACTAGATTACAATTGCATAATGTATTTCTTAGCGTGTTATTTAACGCAACAAAATAATGAGCGTCACGCTTATATTCTGTAAGCGGAGGTAGCTGAAGAGAGAGAGACTACTTTCACTGATCGTGTAAGGTTCAGGTGGCGAGCTTATCGCTGTTATACCGGACATAATGTCAGACTGGACTGATACTGATAAATTTTCTATCTAAAAATTGATTGCCTACCCTTCAAGGGATCTGGTCTGATGAGAGAGAAAAATACACATTGTCTTACCTAGGATACGTATCCAAGACCTCGTGATCACTATTATTCGCAACCACCGAGTCAATCAAATCATTATAGATCTTCTACAAAGTATAAACATAAAAAGGCCAGGGAAGATTATACTAATTCATGCATATTATAAGTCGGGTGCATTGAGAGAAATATCACGAGACTGGTATAATAATCCGAAAATACTCTCTCTAATATATGCATCACAATTAGAAAAAAAACATGACGGAAGCATTTATTTACTACTCGCTTCTTTTATGGCCTTAACAGTTAAAAATGCGGTAAAGCTCTATAATTGACTGGTAGGAAGGGGCATAGTTGTCCGACTGGTTTGTTTTCAAATTGCTGTAACTAATGAATGCGGTATGTCTTCCATATTAACGTGGCAAGACTCCAAGGCATTGATTGTCAGTTCTGTTACAACTTCGGGCTTTTAACTATCGCGTTGTTTATCACCTGTCTGCTCCGAAAAGAGGTTACCCTCTTCTCTGTGTACTCAAGTGTATGTATGTATTTTTTTGGTATGTTCTATAACCGGATTGGTCGATATAGAAATATACTCTGGGGCAATCTCATAAGTCCTCGGAGTTTGATGTGTCGACCTATGAGGACATAAATCCCTTAAGTGGGATTGTAAAGTCGAACCCCCAGGATCGACTTTTACAGGTAAGTGTGGTTCGATTGATCGAACGATACGGACTTCCGAATCCTTGTTATTCCTAGTCAGTGGCTCGGTTACATGCTCAAGCAGCACTTTAAGCTGTACGAGGCATGCCTTTTAAGTTTTGTCGTTTGAAGAAAAAACACAACTAGAACCTTATAGTACTTTTTATTGTTTTTCAAAATATTCACCACGTAACTTAATATACTTTTCCATTCGCTCAAACCAGTTAATATAACATTTATTCCACTCTAAAGTGGGGGTGCTCAAAATGGCTGACTTGAAAGCGTCGACTGCTTCTTCACCGGACTGGAACCTTTGACCACGAAGACTTCTTAATTTTAGGAAATGTAAAAAAATCTTTAGGGCTTAGGTCAGGACTGTATGGAGGATGGTCAAGAATTTCTACTTTTTCCTGCTTCAAATACTCAATCGTTTGACGAGCGCTGTGTGAGCTTGCGTTGTCGGGGTGCAAGATAATGCGTCGCTTTGAGTTAGATTTTCGAAGTTCGGCGATGACTTGTGGTAAACAAACTGTGGTATACCACTCTGCGTTAACCGTTCTACGATCTTCAAGTGCAATTGTTGCAACATGGCCGGTTTTTCCAACGAACGTGGCCACCATCTTCTTTGAAGTGCTTCGAGAACGAACAACTTTAGTCGGCTTTGGCTCGTCTCGAAAGACCCAGATTGTAGATTGTTGTTTGGAATTAGGATCGTAGGCATAGATCCAAGATTCGTCACCACTGATGATGTCGTAGACGTGATTTGACTCTCCTCGGTTGAACCTTTGCAGAGTTTTCTTACACCATCTGACGCGGGCCGCCTTGTGATCGTCGGAAAGCAGATGCGGTATCCAACGGCAAACTAGCTTTCTCACACCAAGCGCTTCATGCAAGATCTTCTAAATGGTTGTCCCTGAGATGCCTAATAGAGCCTCTATCTCTCGATACGTCACATGACGATCTTCGAGAATTAGTTGTCTCACAGCAATGATGTTATCTTCAGTGAAGGCGGATTTTGGGCGTCCTTCGCGAGATTTGTCACTAATACTAGTATGTCCACGCTGGAATTCTAAATGCCAGCTTTCGACAGTCCGCAGACATGGGGCTTCATCACTGAACACAGATGTTAGCTCTTCAAGACACTGAAGCCGTGTCAGGCCTCTTCTAAAGTTGTAGAAAATTATTGCACGAACATTTTCCTTATAAAGATTCATTTTCGTACGTAACCTGACAGATTCCAATCGACGCTGTGACTAAACAATAGCATTAATCCTTATACTTTCAACTGTTTTGAGATTCAAAATTTAAACACATTCGAATATAGAACAGTTCCAAATTCAAAATTGCCGGGAAATATGGAAACGACAGAACTTAAAAGGCATGCCTAGTATAGGGGAGTATACACTTCATAATGGTGTAAAGCGGTAGCTGTTGCCACTTGCGATGGCTATTGCCCAGGAGGCTCAGGTTCAGTCTCCAGAATCAGAAATGTCTTCAGTCTCCGGTATCGGAAAATACTTTTTGTAACTTGTTTATACCTTATCAGTGATGACGTTTAAGTTCTTGTATGTGATGAAGTTAAAGGTTTGGAAAAGCATTTAAGGTGTCCACAATAAATGAGATTTTGAAAAAAACATTGATTTTTTTTTATGTATTTTAAAACTTTATTATTAATAATATTGATATTCAACGCAAAAAAACTCCAAAAAAAGTTTCAATTAATTATTATCAATTAAAAATTGATAAAATTTAAAAAAAGATCACGTGACTATAAACGCGCCATGATTGGTCACCATAGTTTATCGGTCATCGGTCGGGTCGTCATAATGTTATAGCTATTTAATAACAGTACAGCGTTTACGGCTATTACACGTGACTAGACAATAATATTAAAAATTTATTGCTAAAAAACGAGTTGTTAGTTGGTTCCGATTAGCTATGTGTGATAATAAGAAGTATATAATAATTATGGATAAATAATAATTAATAACAATGGTGTTAAAAAATACTTACATCGATATGATCTTCACAACAAAAAAAAGTTTTTTTTGTTTTGGGATTATCACGGTGCACTGCTTGAAACCATTTATATCGACGTTTGTCATCTTGGGGAACATTTAAAAACATTTTGTCAGTTCTTTTTGTAGTATTCGTACATAATGGTACAAAACAAGAACGATAACTTATGAGGTTCGACATTTTCAATATAAATTTGAATATTTAACAATGACAACAAAATTAAATAGATCAAAACACTGTACTTATTATTTCTATATCAACTGCAATGAGTGAAAACTAACATTATGATGTCACACACGCTCGGGTTTGTTCGGGAGCTGTCGGCGTGTCTTCGGTACTGGATTCAAATGTTAATTTTTATTTTGAAATAACTTTTAAACACTTGCAAAAAAAAAAAAAGTTTTGTTATAAAACTTATATATGATCTTTCCATTTATCACAAAAAAATAATTCAAAAACCCAATTGATTGAATCGTAAATTGGGTACTTTCGGGGCGACATGACTACCGGTGTTAAAGGTTTCATGTCGTCGGTGGATAGATAAATATGGCTATCCTATAGCCATATTTATCTATCCGCAAATTATTTTAGGCTTACACTTAAAGTAGGCACCTACAGTCGATTATCTACTTAAGTATAAAAAAATACATTCATATTTATTTTAAAAACGTCTAAACTCTATCTGGACCTAAAATTACACTAATAATTAGAAAGATTAATTTTAAAAAAAATTTAACTTTTCATCATCCTTCTAAAGTTGCCAAAACAGACTTAGTTAACTTAGTGAGTGTTGGGCCGACGATGTGTGTTTTAATCATATAATGAATATCAGCAACGAGCTGTGGGTAGGTTCAATAACACAGCTCTAACCCAGGTTCAACACTCGCATGCCAAACTTCTGATGTAACGCGTGACTGGCGGATTGTATAAGTATCTACCTACTTAATCCGTATGATAAAATTAATTAGTGTCGTATGTAGGTGGGCAAGTGGCGCTCAGAGGGGAACCGGTGTGTACTGGGCACTAGTGAAGATCTCGGAGCCCTTTTGAAGTGTTGATGTTGGCCACCGTGGGCTTTTAGACGGTAGGAATCCCGAGACGCGAGCTTCCCCCGAAGCTCACGAAAGTCTTACGGCTCGGAATAATGTTGTAAAAACGCTCGAGTCGGCGCTTAAAACGCTCACATCTTCTACGTGTTTCAACGCTCGTGAGCATCGACTCTGCGCTAAACGCTCGACTTCAGCGCTCATTTTTACAACACTACCTCGGAATGATCACGGAATTTTCAGCATGTAGAAAAAATGATTTCCCCTGATTTATATACAGCTTATTCACGTAGCAGTTTGCAGACAGTGGAAATGAGCAATGCAGCATATTATGACAAGGGATCACAGTGTTCTCGAACAACTAAATTAAGCAGCTTCGTCTTGATCAGTAAGATGGGTGACCATTTGTGGCATTTCCATATTCAAGCGTCTTGTTACGACCGCCTGACGGCGGGTACAAATAAAAACACAACTACAAACGTTACAATTATTTATTGTAAAAAGAATAAATAAAAAATCTCAAAAAAAATAATTAAATTGAAATAAATAATTTACAACACCCGGGGTGTGGATTCGCGGCACAGGGAAGCTTTCTGGTCTTTAAAAAACCTATGTGCGCTGGGGACTTATCTTTGGTCCGCTCGATCCCGTGACGCGTGGGGGTTTTCGGTGAGGAAGCTTCCACTGAATTAGTGGGGAACTCGGAGGTGCCCTGTGGCTCACGGTGATACTATGGAAGGCCCTTAGCCGCAGAGGTCAGCTGGAGTCGACGGCAGAAGTGTTGCCTGCTGGTTCACAATCCGTACTTGGACGTGCAGCCCGTAGTTCACAATCCGTACGGTGGACCCCCAGTTATCTGGAAAATCGCGTCGAAATGACACTTGTAGCGCGAAAGATCCGATACCCAGGCACTAGGTGAGACCAGGAGTGGGCGTCGGCATCTTTTGCGAAGCAATTAATAATTACACGGAATGGAGTGGCGACATTTAGGTCCGGATGACATATAATTCAAAGAAAATCAAATATTTAAATGAAATATTAATCCAACCCAGAATCAAACCCCAACTGTTTATATTTCGGACGATCACCATTCCACTACGCTATGAGGTACAAAAGAAAAGATTACATTTTAACTTATACGCAATTACAGGTAGTTACCAATAAATATATCGAGTGAAGCAATGACCTTTGATATTTATTTCGCCGGTACATCGAGAAATCCCTCTTATCATAACATCACGCTAATCTAGCAAATAAATCTCCCAGCTATGTGTTTGTGTTACATTATATGAACTAATACGAGGAAGTATAGTTTATGTATAACATTCCAACTATTATACAATTGGCTTTAAAACCTAAACGAAATTAAGATCAATGCAAACATTTTAATTACATTACTACGAGTTTATTATTCATATGAACAATCTTGTATACAATTTTTCGGTGGCAATTTGTAATAGACTACCGACTACAAAAACCAAAAGCTTATTATTTTCAAGTATGTATTAAAATTTAGCATTTATGGAATTTTAACAAAATAAATATTTTAGAATAATAGGTTTTTATTAAGATACACACAAGCCACCGATGTTAACAACACACGCGTGGAATACACAGTGGGAATTAATTATCGCGGCCATATGATATATGATTTGGACTAAATTAATATGATAATAGAATGTTAATGAAGAAAAATACCGAGGTGAAACATATTTAAAACTTATCGGAATGATTAAATAGATAAGGTTATATTTTACCAATTTTAAGATACTCGCTGTCACATTTCGTTACGTTGTTAAACCACTATTAAGAAATATATAGCCATGGATTTTTTTTACACTATTAAAAGGTAGAAAAAATTACTTGTTGAATAGTAATCGAAATAATCCAGACACAAAAAATTAGTTAACAGCAATCAAACCTTTGGAATTGGAATTAATTATATTAAACTTACCAAGGGGGTTGAAAAATGATGCTATCCGCTTTTAATTTTCTTTTTTTATTTTAGTATAGCACTGATTTTACTACTTTTCACAAATGAGAACAAATAATCACGAATATGAATCACATATAGATGTCGTGCGAACTCTCTGGCGTCGAAATTCCTTTCTCCCTGCGCGAATTCGTTTTTATATCTTTATATCGGGACGGCCTACTTCCTCCCTGAGGCAACAATGCGTACTCTGGCGAGATTTCTAGATTTTTCGTATGAGACGAGACAGAGATATGGCTAGAACGGTTCAATCGAAGCAAGTCACGCCCTAAACTATTGTCTATAGTCTAGAAAATTCTTGTGTTACTGAGATAGCAATAATCGAACCGAGCGAGATGGAATCATTCACAGGTAGACCCGTTGTTCGCTTTTGTATTTTTTTTTATATTTCTAGATATTTCTATGTTGTGGGCGTTTGTTATAGTTATAGTTCTAGAAAGAATTTGATTTCCGGTACCAACGAATACCTTATATGGTCGTTATGATGCTATCACTAGTTAAAGCGCCCGGTTTCCATTCGATTGTAACAACTAGTTATTTTGTTTGTTTGTGTGTAATGATTTTATGTATTTATTTTATATTTTTAGAACTTTGTTACGACGTACCAGTCTTCGTGCTCCAGAAGGCACAGTCAGCCCAGTTACCATTAAATCAGGAAGTTGTTAAGCCAGTTGGAATTCTTACAGACACGGCTTGATAAGATCCAACAGCAGGTGGCCACAAAAGTGTCTCCACCAAATCCGCATCGAGTTCGCGTGGTAGGGTACCTTTGATATAAAAAAAGTCCTATATGTATATTGGTGTCACCACGAATTGTGAGAGAATGCCTTTTCGAGCTATAAGACAGTATAAGCAGATTTATTAAGCTTGTCCTTCAATGTTTCACTCGTTTAGCCAGACACAGAATAGCTGCCCTCCACTGTGACTAACTGAAAACTGAAACGAATCAACTAATTTTCTTTCTCAACGATACAACTAATTTGTTGGATTGCTAGGAATAGTAGGCATATCTTGAAAATGTTCCTTTCGATTCAAGGCCTCAATGCCAGGGCTTTCATAAGTGATTACAGACGTACAGACTGCCAGCACTAAATTACAGCCCGCGCGCCGGTCGCGCCTACACACCACACTAACATTTACCCACTTGCATCCAGTCACGATTAGACACCAAATGACTAGGTAGCGTTTGAAAATATGCGATATCACTTCATCTCTTTGGAATTCCATTTTATTAGTACGTAGGATATTTATTTGTTTATAAATACTTGCCGTCAATATCTGTATACATTACTGAAAAGGCAGGTCGACAACAAATGTTCAGGCCCCTAATACGAGTAACAAAACTGCTAAAATTGATTATAGCTCTTATCTGTTTTCCTATACCTAAGTACTTCTAGAATGTAAAAACAGTAACCATAATTACTTTAAAGGTCTCAAAAACGAAGTACGGTACTTCGTGGTCTCAAATCATAAGGCGCTTAGAACGAAGAATGAATCGCCATAAAATCCGAAAAAAAAATCAGAATATTTTTTAATAATTTAAACAATTATAGTATTTTTTGAATTTACGTCTAAATAATATCAAACTAATAAAAAACTTTTTCATCATTTCTGAATATCATTACTATGCAGAAGAACGGTAAGAATGTCTACGGTTAGTAAATGTACTTCTATTTCATGTCTCATCATGCAAATTTAAGAACTCGGTAGGTAACTTGCGCTCGGTAGACAAGTGGCCCCGCATGGTCCATACAAAAATATTTGATTTGATTTTGCTCATAGCCTATTTGAAGCTACCACCAGCTCAATAGCCGGGACCGGTTCTGGTCAAGTTCACGGCAGGTTGTGACCTACATACGAACTTTCTTCGATCCGTAAACCGCACACTCGCCGCCTGACAGATTTTTGTGATTCGATGATTTTGTGTCGCAGATACTTGATAGAGATTCGAGCGTTGGATAAACGTCTAGAATTTGTATCAATCAAAACAAGGTTCTTTTTTAAATTGGTATATATTTAAAATGATAAATAACTAACTGTTTTTAGCATTTTAGTTTGTTTAACTGCTCCGTTTGAAGCCCTTTTTTAATAATATTAGAATATTGGGTAGATAGGTTGTTGTTAATATTAAAGTTGGTTTACTTATTTTATTAAGAATCTTAATAATCTGACATTTCAATTAATTTGCAGGATTTACAAGAACGGAAAGGCTACTTGTTTGCATAACCCACTGTAAATTTAAGGAGTCCACATTTCTGGCTGCATTGTTTCCCGGTTCGGCCAGCGATGAGATTATAAGAGCAAAAAGAAAATCATTACCTGTAATAACATGAAGAAATTATTAAGCAGTAACCTAACTAAAGAAAAATATATGGAGTCAGCAGATACGCAAAATTATTGTCTTTTTTGCCATTGTAACTTTGGCAAGCCTTCGTTCGTAGCTCTGTGAGACGTCTGTGTTCTAGCGATAAACGATAAGCGGTTCTCAATTACGAGCATTGGCGGTGAGATGTAATATGCTGGCACGCAGGTTTGCTCGGTGTGGTGGGGGGGTCAAAATCACCTTGTTCAAAGCATTTTGTCAGACTCTCTACGCCGGCAGTCTGTGGGTTAGCTGGACATTGAAATCGCTAAATGTCCTGCGCGTACAATACAATAATGCTTTTAGGGTGCTGATGGGGTTGCCGCGATATTGCAGTGCATCAGCTATGTTCGCTGAAGCGAGGGTAGATGGTTTTGATGCTATCTGGAGAAAACGAACTTCCTCCTTATTGAATCGCATTCGTGGCAGCAATAATAGCATTCTAAAAGTAATAGTTGAACAATACGACTCCTTTATAGTGGGCAGGTTAGTAAAGAGGGTGAACTCTCCACTCATCACATATATAAATTGAAGCACGGTTATATACAGGCTGAACTGATCAGGTAAGGGTATCTAATTTGGATTTATATTTGTATTGTGATAATGGATTCTATATTCAATTGTAATTGTATGTTACTAACACTTAGACCTTAAGCCTACTAACCGATAATGGACCATATTGTTGTCTGATAAAAATAAAATAAATTAAATTACATTGTCCCGGTACTAGTTAGTCTGGTCCGCGTAATGTTGTATGACTCTTCCAATTCGCACTGGGCCCGCATGGTGGAGTATTATTTATTCTGTCCCAACTTGATTTGTGGCTTTTGCCCTAAAGTGGGAATAATAAAATCTGATTAATTTATTACAGTCAAGAGTATTCGTAACCGGCGCCTGCGTATGCGACGAAATATGACAGTGGAGGAAGCCAGAGAGTATATAAGAAAAGAACCTGTTGGAACTCTGTACGCTCTGCCTCCCCCGTAAGGCTTCTGGCGTGATGATATAGATAGGTAGATAGATTAATTTTTCACTTCAACAGTGACTGCTACATAAAAGTATAATGGGGTCGCTTTTTATTGCTCACGAATTTTTTCATCTTTTCCGAGATGATATTAATATTAATACATTTTTAACTGTATTGTATTTATTGTTGGGAAACGTACCATACGGAGTTACGTATCGGAGACTAGACCAATTGAATACGTAACGCGGTACGTTAGGATAATTTTGTGAAATGATCGTTTAATTCCGCTGGCACACATACCACTATAAAGGTACGGCCAAACTAACGCGTCCAGCCGCGTCCGCGATGGCGTGCACGGTAGCGATCAGTATCAGCAATAGTATTTACAAGGTTGCCTGGAAGAGATTGCTTTTTAGCGATAAGGCCGCCCTTTGTGTAACTTTAAGTTCTTTTTTTTTGTATTTTAATATCTATGTAATTGGTGCACAATAAAGAGTTATCTATCTATCTATCTATTTCGATGGACGTGTTTACATCAACGTGTCCTGCGTCCTGTGCGACCATAAAACACGCGATCTGTGCGGCTACTGCACGTGCGGTCATAGGGAGATAGGTACTGATCGCCACCGCGGACACCATCGCGGACGCGGCTGGACGCGTTGGTTTGGCTGTACTTTTACACGATAATTTCGAAGTTAGCGTAACGCCCCGCGTTTAGTTGTAGCGAATAAGGCCCCTGTGCCTGTACCCAATTGGATTCTCTACAGTCGTTAACGCTGATAGAAAACGAAAAGATGTACGGGAATTTTATTTTACAAGGAACACTGACCGCATGGTCTGAGCGATAAGCTATCGATTGTAGCATGAGAAAAAACAAAACGTCTGCTATTTGGCTAACCCCTCTGGTCAATTATACAGTTGTAAAAAGATCAAGTGAAATGTCACTTAATGACAGTCGCAGCGTTACTATTTGCTATGAAATTTCCCCAAGTTCTTTTTTAAATTAGTAACCGTGCGGAGTACAGCAGAGATAGCCTAGTGGTTAGACCGTTGGACTGCAAAGTCAGAAGTCTCGGGTTCGAACCCAGGCACGCTTCTCTGTCTTTTCGAAAACATGTGCGTTTTAAAAATTAACTATCACTTGCTTTAACGGTGAAGGAAAACATCGTGAGGAAACCTGCATGCCTAAGAGTTTCTCGAAGGTGTGTGCAGTTCGCCAACCCGCACTGGGCCAGCGTGGTGGACTATGGCTTAAACCCTCTCAGTTTGAGAGAAGGCCCCTGCCCAACGGTGGGACAGTTTCTTGACAGGGCTAATATTATTATTTATTATTAACCGTACCGACCCACCTGTTCAAATATTTCCTTGGAAGTAGGAGCATTTTACTAAATGATAAACCTAATTTCACCCCAGCGCCCTCTGTCAATGTCATCCATGGGCAAAAAGATATTTGTCGCACTATATGTCTACTTCTCTGCTTACTATTTAACTTATTACCGTTCAAGGAATCGAAGGAAGAGGTTAATGATACAGCCAGCAATTATCCCAATATGGAGGCGGGCCTAAACTGCCTTGTTGGACTTTTGACGGACGATTTAGCGCAGTGGTTAAGGACGGACGATTTAGCGCATAGTTTAAGAGCTTAAGCCGCTCCGCCCACTGTGTCTAATAGTCGCGGGTTCGATTCCCGCACGGGACAAATCTTTGTGCGATCCATAATTATTAGTTCCGGTCTGGGTATATGAATTTTCATGTTTGTAAAAAATGTAGCGTATAGTTCTGTTGGCAATCACGATTCGAATCCTAGGTCGGACAAAGAACAGTTTTTCAAACGAAAAATTCTCTTAAGAGATTCGGAGTCTGGAATTATTACCGATATAATAATAATAGGCTCGCTAGTTTATTTTTTTTTATTTATCTAGTCCCTCAAAGATGTTACAAATTAGTCACACTGAGTCCTACTGTCAGTTCGAATCGTTATCTGTTGAAATGGGAAGTCGTAAATAGTTATCTTTTTCACTTAAAGCGCTATCTCTCTTTGACTGAAAGTCGGACTGACCGTATAATCTCCGTCAAAAACTTTATGAACACTGAAATGAATGTTTCGTCACGATACCCCTATCTTTACTACATTTTTATAACTGAAGTAAATTCTCAATCCAGAATAAATAACCATAAATAATGACATTAGTTTTCCGGTCAATTATCTACTTATTTCTCGAACGGACAAGTGCGCTGGCGTCCATTGCATAATAGTCAAATTAAAATACCCGACGTAAATAAACCTCGGTTATTTGCCATTGCGTAATACAGAAAAAAAATAAGATTCCAGTCATTACTTATTTATGATCATTATTTGGTTTAACCATACGGAATATAGTTTTTATTTGATTCTTCGAATGATGTCTATCCGTTTTACTAATACATTTCTGGGCTTACTGTTTCATTTTCTCTATATACTAACACTCGTACTAATATAATACTAATATATTATCTTACCTTGACCAAACAGACAGTCTTATCTGAAGAACAAGTCAAGAATCTCCGTAACCGGCGAGCGTGTATGAGACAAACTATGAGAGTGGAGGAAGCCAGAGAGGTATGTAAGGAAAGAACCTGTTGGAACTCTGTACTCTCTGCCTACCCTGCAAGGGATCTGGCGTGATGATATAGATAGATAGAGTAACACTAGTCATACGTTGTGACATACACTGGATCATTATTGTCTCTAAATAAAGAATCTTATCTATCTTATATAATCTAATGAAAGTTCATACAACGTAAAAGAATATTCCCTATATTCCCTAAGAGGGGTCGGCAGGTGTACTGTGTATACTCACATATCGTCGACTAGTTTAGATTCCGAAAAATCTATTGCCGTTATACGTTTTAGTACCATGAATCTAAGCATACTTTTGATTAATTTATACTTAAGCACATCTATTTAGCTCGTTCTGCATTGTTCTCCCATACCCCATGAATGCAATGTATATATAAAAAAAGAAGAATTGTAAACCTATGATATTTAAAAAGAGTAACCGTAGAGTTTCTTGCCATTCTTCTCCACAGGAATGACTTTCCGAACAGACACTACGTCTTAAGAAATCAATAATTTTATCTTTTTGACTATTCATTTATTTATTTATTTTACTTTATTGGGAACATAAACAGTAAAACAGTGGGTGTTACTTAATAGTATGAGAACTAATAGACAACTTAAATGTACTACCCACTACAATGTCCACAAATTACTATAATGATATACGTATATCTTAAACTAGAGGGCTATATAAACAAATATGAAAAGATAAAGAGAAAAGAAAATATAAACTATAAAAAAAATACTCGCTCAAAGGCAATATATATAAAGGCAGGTTTTTAAGCGTATAATTACTATTAGCTTACATGGAGTTATTTTTGTTTTAAACCAAAGCCCCACACTAGGAATATTCCTTTGTCGTGAGTGTGTTTACAAACCTGAATTTAAAAAGAAAAATAATTTATTTTTTTATATTTATTATATAAACAAACACTTATACGGAAACAGATAATTTGTGGCCCACACAAAATTTGTCCTTTGCCGAGATCAAACTCGCGACTGCTCGATCCAGTAAACGGAATGGCCGCTCAAATCATTAGACTGGCGTCGTATTTTTTTGGTATTTCATGCTGCATTGAACTTTGGCATGCCTGAGTACATTATGATGTAACCTTCGAAATACGAATGCTAAGGATATGAAATAGGGATACAAGATTCTCGAATACGAGGCATGCCTTTTAAGTTCTGTCGTTTCCATATTTCCCGGCAATTTCGAATTTGGAACTGTTCTATATTTAAATGTGTTTAAATTTTGAATTTCAAAACAGTTGAAAGTATTAGGATTAATGCTATTGTTTAGTCATAGCGTCGATTGGAATCTGTCAGGTTACGTACGAAAATGAATCTTTCTAAGGAAAATGTTCCTGCAATAATTTTCTACAACTTTAGAAGAGGCCTGACACGGCTTCAGTGTTTTGAAGAGCTAACATCTGTGTTCAGTGATGAAGCCCCATGTCTGCGGACTGTCGAACGCTGGTATTTAGATTTCCAGCGTGGACATACTAGTGTCAGTGAAAAATCTCGCGAAGGACGCCCAAAATCCGCCTTCACTGAAGATAACATCATTGCTGTAAGACAACTAATTCTTGAAGATCGTCATGTGACGTATCGAGAGATAGAGGCTCTATTAGGCATCGCAGGGACAACCATTCAGAAGATCTTGCATGAAGCGCTTGGTATGAGAAAGCTAGTTTGCCGTTGGATACCGCATCTGCTTTCCGACGATCACAAGGCGGCCGCGTCAGATGGTGTAAGAAAACTCTGCAAAGGTTTAACCGAGGAGAGTCAAATTACGTCTACGACATCATCAGTGGTGACGAATCTTGGATCTATGCCTACGATCCTGATTCCAAACAACAATCTACAATCTGGGTCTTTCAAGACGAGCCAAAGCCGACTAAAGTTGTTCGTTCTCGAAGCACTTCAAAGAAGATGGTGGCCACGTTCGTTGGAAAAACCGGCCATGTTGCGACTATTGCACTTGAAGATCGTAGAACGGTTAACGCAGAGTGGTATACCACAGTTTGTTTACCACAAGTCATCGCCGAACTTCGAAAATCTAACTCAAAGCGACGCATCATCCTGCACCACGACAACGCAAGCTCACACAGCGCTCGTCAAACGATTGAGTATTTGAAGCAGGAAAAAGTAGAAATTCTTGGCCATCCTCCATACAGTCCTGACCTAAGCCCAAACGATTTCTTTACATTTCCTAAAATTAAGAAAAGTCTTCGTGGTCAAAGGTTCCAGTCCGGTGTAGAAGCAGTCGACGCTTTCAAGTCAGCCATTTTGAATACCCCCACTTTAGAGTGGAATAAATGTTATAATAACTGGTTTGAGCGAATGGAAAAGTGTATTACGCTACGTGGTGAATACTTTGAAAAACAATAAAAAGTACTATAAGGTTCTAGTTGTGTTTTTTTTCTTCAAACGACAAAACTTGAAAGGCATGCCTCGTAACAAACACAAACCGGAAGACGTAAACCCTGGTACGGGTAGACCACAAGATGAACCATCGACTTGGTGAAGATCGCGTAGAATGGTTACGTGCAGGGCACTCGTGAATTAATACTCTTGAACGGGTGCTGCTGGTGGAGACTGGTTCACCCAGAATCCTCTGGCTTTTCATTATAACATATATTAAAAATATTATTATTAGTCTTATATCTTAGTCGTAAGGCACTGGAGCTGGAGCACGCATAAATGATTTTGTAAATAACGCAACTCCTCAGACACCCCGATTAGGTAATTGCTTCAGAAATTCCATACGAAAACCAATTTTACAAATTTAAAATGTTTAACCCCTTTTTTACGCATTTTTATGCCCCAATTAACAATGAAACTTGGACGTGGTATGTGTGCGAATTGAGAAATAAGTTTTAGAAATGCATTTGAAATCTCCGTATTCCTTTGAATCGAGAATAAATTTAGTTTATTATATCGCACTTAGGGAGTAACAGCATTTATTGCAAATTTAAAAAAAATGTAGTATACTACATTAAAAATAGTTGGAAAAAAAGAATAAAATAAGAAGAAAGAATGAATATAGAAAGAATGCCAGAGGAAAGAATGACAAAACAGATATACAATGTGAAAGTGGAAGGATGCAGGTACCGGGGAAGACCTAGACTATCTTACCACGACCAAATAAACCGAGTCTTATCTGATGGAAGAGTCAAGAGTCTCCGTAACCGGCGAGCGTGTATGAGACGAACTATGAGAGTCGAGGAAGCCAGAGAGGTATGTAAGGAAAGAACCTGTTGGAACTCTGTACTCTCTGCCTACCCCGCAAGGGATCTGGCGTGAGGTTATAGATAGATAGATAGATAGAAAAATAGTTGGAATCAGTTAGCGATTTAGAACAAACTACTTTCAGGTCTTGCGTTTATTATGTTACACATTGTAAACAGAATATAATGAAAAATCATTACTACAAGAGAATTAGACAAAAAAGACAAGCCCGCTGAGTTTCTCGCCGGATCTCAATGGAGGCCGCGTTTAGATCCGTTGGTAGATTAGTAAGTTAAAAGAAATGTAAATATGACAATTTGTAAATAACCCCTCGTATTTATGCAAAATAAACAGTTTGAGTTTGACAAATTCGACCGAATTTCGTCATGGCGAACTTTGGGGAAGCCTTTGTCCTGGATTGGACGTCTTTCGAATGATGATGGACGCGCCTGATCCTGCAATGGACGTCTATCTGCTGATGATAAAGAAGCATATAGGTTCCGTAGACCTTTTTCTGATGATGAAGACGTCTTTGTCCTGTAACTTACAGTTTTTGACTGATGAGAAGAAGAGAAAGCTTAAGCCGCTTCGCCCACTGTGTCTAATAGTCGCGGGTTCGATTCCCGCACGGGACAAATGTTTGTGTGATTCACAATTATTTGTTTCGGTCTGGGTATTTGTGTATGTGAATTTTCCTGTTTGTAAACGCACCCACGACACAGGAATAAATGCTTGTGTGGGGCTACGTTTAAAAAAAAAAAGAAAAAAATATGGCTTTCCTTTGACTGATGATGAAGAGGCTGCTGTGGACATTTTTTTAGTTTACATCAAATTTATTGCGGGTTTTAAGATTATAGCGCTTCCCGGGACACCCCAAGGTTCAAACCTTGGTTTCATGTAAGGAGACCATTGCAGATCCTGGCTTACAAGAGTAACAATGGTGGGAATGTATGAAGGGCTTAGTCCCAAAAAAAAATGATGTTGAAGAGACTTTTGGACGTCATTTACCTGATAATGAAGGATATTGAAAAACAATTAAAGGTTAAGTAAATGCCGCCGGCAATAAGTTAGGCAAACGGCGGTAATGGCAGCACGAATGTGGAATAGCTAGGCGGAGCGTAGAGAGGCTCGCGACGTCGAATATCGAGGCCGCGCCGAGATGTCGGTACTTTGAGTGCGCGCGAGTTGACTTGATACTTACTCGCATACAAGTCTACAATAACAATGCTTCAATTGGTATTGTAACCTTATTTGGCTTGAGGAAGTGAATATACATTGGCTCTGTTTTCTCTCACGGTAAAGTAAGATTAAGATAATAATATAAATCAGCCGGTACTGCCCCACTGCTGGGCAAAGACATTCTCTCACAAACCGAGGTGAGGTAAGGTCATATTCTACCACGCGAATCCAGTGCAGTGCGATGAAGGCTGTTGTGACCACCTGCTGTTATCAAGCCGCCTAGGCTTTCTACTTGGCTTGATGACTACCACATTAAGTGCTATCAGAGACCAATTGTTGAATGCCTTTCAAAACATAGAGACGCTCGAAAATAGAATTGTTCATACTATACATACAAAAAAAAATGTGTGGTCGCGGAACCCCCATCAGGGACAAAGTTCTAAGCAGACAATGTAACTCACTGTAAATAAAATTGTTAGTTATTGAAAAACGATTTTATTTAACGGGAGTGTACTTTGACCATCGAGCACATTTAACTAACATGAGATGTCAACAAGTATGGCCGCTTACGATAATATACGAACTACGCCGGACGGAACCTCGTAACGTTTTTTCGTTATGTTACGATTTCTTCCTGTCAACTCCTACCTCAAGCCGCGTTAAGGAACTTCGTTCCAAAAAAAAGTAAAGAATGAAGAAAATAAAGTGGAAAGAACTATTACTTAACTTATTGCAGCATGTGTAGTCCCAAGAGTACCAGCTCAGAAAACGCAGGGCTTAACGCACAACTTGTGAGGATCGCAGGAAGTCGTTGGATGCAGGTGGCATCGGACCGGCTGCGCTGGAGAGCGATTGGGGAGGCCTATGTTCAGCAGTGGACAAGTATAGGCTGATATGATGATGATGAAAGATGTTGTGATAACTTCCTCGAATTGGTTATCGGCAAGATTGAAAGCTCGTTTTTATTGATTTGAAAACTGTTTCGTTGGAGCAAAGTCTAGCTGCGATTACGAGTTCCATCTGGGTTGGAATTTACTGCCCAGATTGTTAAGCTGTACTTTTTCATTGAACAGTGGGTGTACACAATTAGTGTTGTAAAAATGAGCGCTGAAGTCGAGCGTTTTGCGCTGAGTCGACGCTCACGAGCGTTGAAACACGTAGAAGACGCGAGCGTTTTAAGCTTCGACTCGAGCATTTTACAACACTATTTGCAATACACCTCTGCTACCCCCGCTTCGCGAATGAAAAAGTGATCTCTCAAATAATTCTATTATATTCGCGGGGACTTCGTCCGCGCCGAATTTAGACAGGAACCTAATATTTTTCCTGGATTAAAAGAATCCTATGTGTTTATCCAGGTAATAAACTATCTTTGTGCCAAATTTCATCCAAATCCGTTCAGCCGTTTTTGCTTGATTGAGTAATGAGTAACAAACATCCAACCATACAAACTTTCACATTTATAATATAAGTTAGTAGGATGATGTCCGCTTGTTGCCAGTAGTTTGAGCGTATGATGCTAGGGCTCCGTCGTCGCACGAGAACTCTTCGTGAAATCCCCCCCTATTTGAATATTTCCAGATAGGTGTTTGTGAATAGTGATAGTTCGTTGAGGCCATGTTTTTTAGTGGAAAAATCCAATCAAAGCGTTATACGATTATTAGTCCCTTCCTACAAAAAAAAAAATGTATTATTGTAATTTTTGTAGTTAATTGCTATTTCCTTTACTAGTGTTTACGTAAGTGATTAACTAACAAAGTGTTTATAAAAGTTATAAGTGACCTCAACTAATAATTCCTTATAAAATGGATTATCTATTTAGGTGTTGCCTTCAACATTTTTATAGAAATCGTTTCCTTATACCGCATTGGTTAAGGCATATGGTGCAGGTGGCAATCAAGAAGTCCTGGTATCAATAGTCATACAAAGTGTTTGACTTAAGATTATATCGAATTTTTCTATCGAAAGATTATCAAATCGTTGCAATTTTGTTTTGCGTTAACTTTTACTTTACTTCACTTGTTGGATCCGCAGTGCCTATGAGAAGTTGAAATGCACCGTTACCTCCTTTGTCTTTGGACGGACGATTTAGCGCAGTGGTTAAGAGCTTAAGCCGCTCCGCCCACTGTGTCTAATAGTCGCGGGTTCGATTCCCGCACGGGGCAAATCTTTGTGTGATCCACAATTATTTGTTTCGGTCTGGGTATTTGTGTGTGTGAACTTTCATGTTTGTAAACGCACCCACAACACAGGAATAAATCCTAGTGTGGGGCTACGTTTTAAAAAAAAAAAAACTGCATTCTAGATTGTATAACTCTCTCCCTATAGCATTGGAAACTAACTTCGTCGGTGATATGTAAAACACCGCATCCTCATCCCACATGAGTGACCTAACCCAGACCGTAACACGATAATCACTTTCCAAATACCAAGACCACTTAGTTCACATAAAAATAAGTAAAGGTGAGCCGCGCGGACGCAGCTTGTGACGTGACGTGTCTCTTCTCACTTCTTCCAGTGAACCGCGAACCTTCGCGCCGTGCGGACGCCTTGTCGCAGAACAATTAACTAAAACTTCTAATTGGTGTTTTTAATCTGTGCAGTTCACAGTGTGTTAACGATAAGTTAGAAGGCAAAACTTTTCGTAAGCTCGAAAGAAAAGTCTTGTTTTCAAGCAAGGACGGTGGTACGAAAGCGAGCGATTGAAGTGTATAATATTATACTTTTTGTATCTGTTTTAATTCCGGGATTGCTGTACGCTTTGGATTATAAGGTGAGGCAACAGTCTAATCAGCAGCTGTTGAGATTTTCTTTAAGATTGCGTTGTACGATGTTTTAGCAATGTTTTTTTTACGAGGCGACTGTAAGAAAATGTGGTTTAACCTCGGCTGTATAAACTGACATTTTTGTAAGGATTATTGATCTGAAAGTAGGACGTGGACTAATTGGTGTCAGAAATTAAAACTTTCACGTGAGTAAAAGTGGTTTTCGGAAGGAGTCGATGATGCTATAAGTCGCGATTGATATTTTTGGTGCAATTTTGTTTGCGTTAACTTTTACTTTAACCTCACTTGTTGGATCCGCAGTGCCTATGAGAAGTTGAAATGCACCGTTACCTCCTTTGTCTTATATAAATAATTTGTCGTTAAAATAAGTAATAAATAGAAATACCTATAATGTTCTTTGATACTGACAACTCAGTTTGTGGAACCTCATCTTTTATACGGTTTAGGTAACCTACTCCAGAGATATATGTATGTTACCGTGAATGTTCAAAATGAGTGGATATTCTCGCAAGATCCACCACCAATATTGATGGAGTAAGATAGAAATTGATGGTTATTCTTTTTGGGAATAGGAAGCGTTAGCCTTCTGTTGTACTCTGTGCCTATCCCGCAAGGTATCTGTCGTGACGATAGAGATACACAGAATTAGATATACGCCGGTGAATTTACCGAGACGTGAATGACCGAAATCGTCAAGAAAATAATAAATAACGGACATTCACCAACTAATTCAGAAGATGCTAACATACGCCAAATACACCAGCGTATCTTAAGATACATAACATTTCAGACATTCACAGTAACACATCACTGGCCGAATATAATAGGGGAACAACTCAAAAATATCATTATTCATCATTTAGCACTCTAATTTCGAAAGCATAAAGCTTAATTTCTTTTGTTCTTGATCTTTTCCTTACGTCTAATGATATATACTATTGCTAAATAGTGCGCAGTGCTGTGACCCTCGCTATAAAACGTTGTATGTCTGGGCTTTTTAAACTTACTACAAACTTCTCGGGGCCACGGTCTTGTCAATTTTTATATTAATGCGTATTAAAAACTATTATGCCTGCGGTCATACATACATTTTAAATACATATTACACAAGTCAATGCCATGTCTTAAAAGTCCTCTCTTTTTGAGCTAGTGGGTATTCATACAAAAACGTAACCCGTTTTTCAGAACATGCAGAAATCTCCAATGACTATAAATTAGATATGTACGTATATGGACAAGTAAGCCTATTTGTAAAGGAAGGCATTTGTTGATGTCGATTTGAGCCGTTTTGAGATAGGACAAAACCGAAATGGGTGAATTATTATCAATCTACCGAACTTCGGAATACCTTCCTATATCCCACAAAAATTATATATTTTTTTTTTAAAGAGTAACCGTCATGATATTACGATGTAGTGATAGATTATTACTTTCCTGACGATTGATAAATACTAAAACATCATTTATTAGAATCGAATGGCATTTAAACATTATTTTTCTTCATTTTTTATTAAATAGGAAATACGTCGTTCTGAAAGACCCCTTCGTTTATGTATATCTGCGAATAAAACAACATATTGGAATCAGCGTAACCAGTTCATGTATAGAAAACAAAAGTAGGCGAGTGAACAGTTAAGTTTCCTTGACGCGGAAGTTTCAAGTTTTCTCTTTACTAATAGGAATAAGGAAGTTATAGGCAACAATAACCGTGGCCGTAGATTAGCATTGCGTGTTGGGGGTAGGCGAGTGTATGTGCGATATTTTGACGTCAGTTGACGTATTTGAACAAATCATTGAACATTATTTGGCCGAAATATAATCAATTGAAATTGAAAGATAAGCTGTGCTACCTGTAATTCTTTTTTTTTTTTTTTTTTTTTTTTTCCTGTGGATTTATTCCTGTGTCGTGGGTGCGTTTACAAACATGAAAATTCACATACACAAATACCCAGACCGAAACAAATAATTGTGGATCACACAAAGATTTGTCCCGTGCGGGAATCGAACCCGCGACTATTAGACACAGTGGGCGGAGTGGCTTAAGCTCTTAACCACTGCGCTAAATCGTCCGTCAAATCAGTAAGTAATATATAATCAGTGACATGTCTCTCTCATATAATCAGTAACATATTTTTTATAATCGGTAAAACCGGTGACAGACGTTCGATTAAGTACGCGTACTTGTGGTTTGACGACCTTTTTCGCGTGTGTGTCACCTTAAGTACGCGTACTTTAAAATCGCCGAGCAAGTTCGTCGGCGATCCAACCGATTTGAAATTTTGCTCGTAGCTCGTCTCGGCTCGTACGGGGCAGCACTGCGAGCCGCGATCCGCAATTTTGTTTGAAAATTCGAATCGGTTGCACATGGAACGCGCTTACGAATTTTTATTCTCTTGGTTAACCATTCCTTTACATAGTCTCTTCGATTACATCTTTTGTTGTTTTTCATAACATAATATGATATTATTCCTAAATAACACAAGACCTCTTCGGTGTACGACATCGCGGAACAGTATGAGCAAGTCGGCACATATGTCTCCGACGTCGAGCCAAGTAAGTACGCGTTCTTTTAAAATCGCGTATTTAAAGCTCGTGCGTCTGTCATCCACTTTATACTCACTTAATTACAAATGCTCGAAACATTTTTAAAACTAAATACAAGCCACCTTAGATAAATTACTTTTCTAGATGGAGCATCGCGCGCGCGGAAACAGTATAAAATTTATACACCAATATGGTAGATAAATTCTCCTCTTATGTCAGTATCACTTGAACAGCTACACATTGATAGCTTGCAAAAAATAACACAAAATATAGCGGTTCACACTATTAAATTCCGTCACAATCTTGCTTTTTGTTATTGCTTTCAAAATTGATACCAATATATGCATAACCATGGTAACTGTCACCGCTTTTCGGCGCCATTTTTGTAGCAATGGCGTGTCTAGACAAGTATTAGTCTACCTAAATATTATTTTCAAACAGAAAAAAATAGATATCATGTAAAATAAAAATGTGAAGCAAGATTTGAAAAACTGATGTTACTTCGGAGTTAGTTGACTTCGCATGGCGTATTTGAACTGAAATAAAATAAGCTAAAAATGTACTATATTATGTTAAATCAACATCAAGTTTGTTTTCTTTTATCTATCTCTCATCTATCTATAACCTCACGCCAGATCCCTTGCGGGGTAGGCAGAGAGTGTGTTTTGTCATTCTTTCCTCTGGCATTCTTTATATATGCCCGAACCAACGGAGCATGCCCTTTCTCATCTTTAAACCGATACTATCTTTCATACCTACTCGCTGTCTTACTATGCTGTTGCTAATGCGGTGGGTCAGCTTAATTATTATTATTTTATTAATACCAAAATTACTACTATGATTACAGGGTTATACTACAGCCTATAAGATATTTTTTTTTTAATCGTAGCCCCACTCTTGTATTTATTCCTGTCTCGTGGGTGCGTTTACAAACATGAAAATTCACATATACAAATACCCAGACCAAACAATGCGAACGGGTTGGCGAACTTCACACACCTTCGAGAAACTCTTAGGCATGCAGGTTTCCTCACGATGTTTTCCTTCACCGTTAAAGCAAGTGATAATTAATTTTTAATACGCACATGCTTTCGAAAAGACAGAGGTGCGTGCCTGGGTTTGAACCAGAGACCTTTGACTTTGCTCATACACGCTCGCCGGTTACGGAGACTCTTGACTTTTCCATCAGATAAGACTCGGTTTATTTGGTCGTGGTAAGATAGTCTAGGCCTTCCCCGGTACCTGCATCCTTCCATTTTCACATTGTATATCTGTTTTGTCATTCTTTCCTCTGGCATTCTTTCTATATGCCCGAACCAACGGAGCATGCCCTTTCTCATCTTTACACCGATACTATCTTTCATACCTACTCGCTGTCTTACTATGCTGTTGCTAACGCGGTCGGTCAGCTTCACTCCGCACATCTTCCGCAGAGCTCGCATTTCTACCGCATTTATCCTACTTTCATTCTCCTTCTTACATACCCAGCTCTCGCTACCATATAACAGCGTTGGGACAAGAACTCCGTTATGTATGTCCAGCTGCGCCTTATGGCTTAAGTGCCGGCTCCCGAGTAGCTTTCCCATCGCACCATTCACTCTGTTCCCTGCACTCACTCTTCTCTCTATGTCAGCGGTGTATTTCCCATCCTTACTGAAGGCGCATCCAAGATATACAAACTCATTCACTTGCTCCAGCACATCGTTACCAACCACAATCCTTACATTCGTTCGGGTTTCTTCCCTTTCAAAAACCATAATTTGTTTTCTTTTAGCTAAGTAAAACAAATACCTTTATTTAAAACTCATTCTTTCAACTCGCTTTCCGGTCCCTTTGGCCATAGATTTAAACCAGCTTACCGATGAGATAGTGACTTAAATTTTAAACGCAGCTTAGAACTGGATGAAAGTGCGATAAGTGAGAGACAATAGGTCCAGTCTCTAGGGACAATAGGTTCTTTAAATAAGCACTGGATCCACTACTTGGATCCAGTACTTTTTTAAAGAACCAGATTTGTAGCCGCCTGCTATTGGGACTTTTCAAGCCAATCGTAATTTCATTCTTTTAATATGTCTTAACGACTAGGTAACACAATATGAAGTGATAACTTGGCCTAGTGTTCCCTCCAAAACGTGGGTATTATAATTTACAATCTGTTCCCGCAACTTCGTTCGTGTTATTTTCAGGCGTGTATTTCACACCCTTAAGTTTTTTTTAAATAAAAGGTGCCCTCTGTCCTTTCCCTAAAGAAAATTTATTTCCTAGCCGATTTGGTCAAATTCTGTTCAGCGTTTGGGACCTGAAAATTTTACAGACAAACAGACAGACAGAGTTACTTTCGGATTTATAATATACTAGTTTCTGCCCGCGAGTTCGTTGACGTTGACTCTAGGCGAGAACCTCACATTTTACCGGGATAAAAAGTATCTTTTGTGTGTGTGAAAGATTGCCGCGAGGCCTTTACAGCTTCACCGGACAAGAGGGCGAGCGTGCAACCACTACGCTCGAGCCAGAAGGGCAAGGGGGCAACTAGCTCAAGGGCGCCTCAAGGAGGAACGTCCTTGGCTTGGGCAGTCGCTATGGGGGAGGGCGTATACTAGGTGTCTCGCCGTGGTGCCCTGCACCGGCCGGCGGGCACGGGATTCTTCGACCTCGCCGGCGAAGTCGGTGTCTGATCCTGTGTGCGGTATCTGTATCTGAAAGAAGGGATGTAAGGGCATCGGGAGGGTCGGTGAGAACATGCCGCGGACGGCGGTAGCGGTTGATAGGAGGGGAGTTGGGTTCGTAGTCGGCAGCGGCTTACTATGATTGAACGCGTTCGCAAAATATCGGGTTGTCGCCTTTTTAATAAAGGCGCGAATAGGTTCGAGACCGAGATCGGAATGGAGATCGACATTCCGTATGAACCACGGGGCTTCGACAGCTTTGCGGAGGAAACGGGATTGAACCGTTTGGATTCTATCGATGTGAGAGCGGGCGGCGTGCCCGAACACCTCACAAGCGTACGTCATGATGGGCCGTCTACAAGTTTTGTACCTTATTCCTAAGAGACATTTTACTCCGCTTGCAGATCAAATAAAAAGTATCTGTTAATCCAGGTTATAAACTATCTGTGTGCCAAATTTTATCCATATCCGTTCAGCCATTTTTGCGTAATTGAGTAACAAACATCCAAACGTAACATAAACATACAAACTTTAACATTTATAATATTAGTATGATTGAAGTATGAACTTAACTGATTTCAAAAGGGGAAGGTTCTATGTTAGTCTGTACGTATTTTTAAATATACCAAATCCACAAAGGGTCGTTAACAAATAAAACTCAAATCTCGAGCATAAAACATACAAATATATTTATCAAGTAATTCCGTATACAGCACCTATTATTTAGTACCTAATTGTTACTTCATTAACATTTTTCCTCGCCAGTTCGGTGAGTGTATAAACGATTAAACCCATTATAATATACTATACCCATTATAATATAATTATGTAACATTTATTACGTCGTACACTCATATAATTATGAAGTATCGAAGTTATTTATAATGTCAAAGCTCATTAAGTTATAATGTAAGTTTGACGACGATTTAGCGTAGTGGTTAAAAGCTTAATCCGCTCCACCCACTGTGTCTAATAGTCGTGGCTTCGATTCCCGCGCGGGACAAATCTTTGTGTGATCCACAATTATTTGTTTCGGTCTGGGTATTTGTGTATGTGAATTTTCATGTTTGTAAAGGCACCTACGACACAAGAATAAATTCTAGTATCTACGTTTAAAAAAAAAGAAAAGAGTTTGTAGTCAATCCAGTAACGCACTCACGACACAGGAGTAAATCCTAGTGTGTGGCTACGTTTTTAATAAATAAACAAAGAAAAAGATTTGGAGATCAGAGAGAGCGAACGCCGCTCCAGTCAATGGTTATTTGCTGGTTCGATCCTTTCTTGTGTGAACCACAAATTAACGGTCTGGGTGTTTGTGTCTGTGAATCCACAAATTAATGGCATGGGTTTGTGTATTTAATGGTCGTAAACGCACCCATGATACAGGGACTATTCCTTGTTTAGGGCTCCGCTTATAAACATAAAAAAATTTAATTCGCTAAAAGTAAGTGTTAAGTAATGTCGTACATGCTACTATTTGTTACTAAAGTGAAGATTTAATTATGATCAATCTGCTAAACGATGACACCCGAACACCGAACAACATGCGATTTCATATCAAGTGTGATTTTAGCAGCTATTGTGGAGAACAATACCAGGTGCGACGAATGAAAAAGAACTTCATATGATTTGATAATGTTGAGGATTTCGTAGCGTTGTGTGACCGCGGTGTTTTTAGCGTTCCCCAAGGTAATTCGGATCGTTCGGATCGCTCGCTGCGATTGATGACCGTTTGTACCGAGTGTTGTAAAACGCTCGAGTCGGCGCTTAAATCGCTCGCGTCTTCTGCATGCTTCAACGTTCGTAAGCGTCGACTCAGCGCTAAACGCTCGACAACATTATTTGTACCACGTTCACATTCGAGCGTCTTGCTTTGGAAAACATGTTAAGCAGTGATACCAGAAACCATTTAATTTAGCAATCTAAAGCCTTACAGGTGGCTTGATAAGTTTTAGCAGCATATGGCTACAAATTTTCCTCCACGAATCTGGGTGCGCGTGGTAGAGTAGACTTAGATCTACTCGATTTATGAAAGAATGCCTTTGACTGGTCCATTCCGATCTCGGTCTCGAACCTATTCGTGCCTTTATTAAAAAGGTGACAACTCGATAATTCACGAACGCGTCCAATCATAGTAATCCGCTAATCGTAGCCGCCGCTGACTACAAACCTAACTCCGCTCCTATCGGCTACTATCGCCGTCCGCGGCATGTTCTCACCGACCCTCCCGATACCCTTACATCCCTTTTTTGGATACAGATACCGCACATAGGATCAGACACCGACCTCGCCGGCGAGGTCCAAGAATCCCTTACCCGCCGGCCGATGCAGAGCACCGCGGCGAGACACCTAGTATGTGCCCGCCTGCATAGCGACTGCCCAAGCCGAGGCCGTTCCTCCTTGAGGCGCCCTTGAGCTAGTTGCCCCCCTTACTCTTCTTGCTCGAGCGTAGTGGTTCCACATTCGCCCACTTGTCCGGTGAAGCTGTAAAGGCTTTGCGGCCAACAGCATAGATCAATCACACACACAAAAGTATAGATTGGTTTACTATTTCACATCTAAATATCTATAGCATCACGCCAGACCCCTTCCAGGATAGGCAGAGAACATGGAGTTCCATCAGGTTCTCTCCTTACGGACCTCTAGCTTGTTACACATATTACCTGCAAATACATGTCTACAGAGTACTTTATCTCGCTTGAACTGTATTTGAGTTTATCGACTACCCATTTAAAATAAATAAACCTATATTGTACGGTGCGATTAAGTATGCGTAACCAGTGGTTGACATCAATTAAACTGTAAAATGCTATTAGCATTGGCATTCGAAGCTGTTTGCGGCATTTAATTGATTTCGCACGCCCTCTTCCCCTCGCCCGCTTGCCCCGCGCCGCGCCCCGCAACTATGACGTAGATATCGATAATTGCTATGTTGTGTTCATTGGTTTAGAAATGAAACAAGAATATCTTTATATATAAAATTCCGGAGGTCAGAGAAGTTTAAGCAAAGAACGAGCGAGCGTGTATGAGACGAACTATGAGAGGGGTAGAAGCCAGAAAATATGTAAGGAAAGAACCTGTTGGAACTCTGTACTCTCTGCCTACCCTGCAAGGGATCTGGCAAGATGATATAGATATAAAGATACAATTTCAACTACACTAAGAAAAAAAAATGTGGGTTGCGTAAAGATTTGTCTTGTGGATCGAACCTGTGACTACACGATCCACTAACTCTCTAATCACTAGATCGCTTCGTCGTCAACTGTGCAGACACATAAAGTTCTAAAAGGTAAGAATATACAATTTAATTACATTGACACAAATATCGGATTGTATCTACTTGCATTGATTCATGACTCATCGTATCCCCGGTATGAAACGCGCTCGAACCGTAAACAATAACAAAACACTGGAATGTGTTTGTTTGGTTTATCAAATACAACACTGTGTTCTTTTGACACTGTTGGAAAAAATAAACAAACATTTCTTTTTGTATTGATGATGCCAGTTGTTCCATACAAAAGACATCAACGAGTGTACTGACGGAGTAGTTTCGTGCTTTGAAATAAATTTAGATAATTTTGAAGGTAGGTTCATTAATTCAGTTGTAACTGGTTGGTGGTGATAGGCATTATCTTAAAGAGAGTAAAGTTGACTTTCATTGGCTATCGAATTAGTCTTAAGGGACTGATAAGATCTTAATCTAAATGCAGTCTAGTTCAATTGATGTTATGTGATAATCAAAATATTGTGACATTAGTTTCTGCCCGTGACTTCGTCCGCGTTGACTTTAGATAGAAACCAAATCGCGCCATTCACTCTGTTCCCGCCACCGCCACTCACTCTTCTCTCTATGTCAGCGGTGTGTTTCCCATCCTTACTGAATGCGCATCCAAGATATACAAACTCATTTACTTGCTCTAGCACATCGTTCCCAAACACGATTCTTGCATCTGGTTTCTTCCCTTTCAAATCTATAATCTTGGTTTTCTTTACATTCAAATGTGTAATCTTTTTTTTTTACTTTATATTCAAATTAAGCAGTTTTGTACACCAATTAATTAACTATAACACTTGTACGTGTAAGTGTGCGTATTAAGAAATACGTTTTAGTAATGTATTTAAAATCTCCGTATTGCTTTGAATCAAGAATAAGTTTAGTTTATTATAGCGCACTGAAGGAGTTGGAATCAGTTAAGTTACCGAGTAAAAAAAAACTACTTTCAGTTCTTGCGTTAATTATGATACAACTTGTATAACCCGCATTCTTTTATTTTCTATCTTACTATTAGTAGTGCATGAGAAAAAGTCCCTGAATGCACATAAACACAAAAATATTTTTTTTTTACCTATTTAGGTACTGATAACATACTGTAATTGAGAGAAATTAAGCGGTGACATTTCTACCCAAATTTCACAGAGCGAGAGTAAATCTTATAAGATACCGCACTTTCAAAACGTGGGTCCGACGCATACTTTCAATGTTGTTAAAAATACGACTAGTATCTTGTATCATTTGTATCTTAACAACCGTCTGGGTTCTATCTTTATGTCCTAAGACAACTTCGTGTTGAAGCTAGATTGATCCGGTGAAATTTTATAGTTCTGGAAAACTTTCTAAAACGACTTTGAATATAGTTTCCTGATTTAGATATTATAAATCTTACGTCTGTTTCTTCACAAAGGGTAGATTATAATCCTACATATTGCTGACGATGTTAGATTCTAATGTAATAAGAGACAAGCCTACTGTCGTTATACCAGACTGTGGACTGTTATTAAATATATATCAATAAAAAAAAATACATTTTATATCGAGGAGTTAGACCCGTGATTGCTATTCTTACGCTCGTAGACTAACCAAACAGTCATTTATCTATTTATATCATCATGCCAGATCTCTTGCGAGGTAGACAGAGGGTACAGAGTTCCAACATATTTTTACCATACAGACCTCTCAGAAATAATGTCGTAAATATATTTGACATCCAAAATCCTCGAGGCTTCGTGTGAATGAAAGTGGCGGCACGTGTGTGGGTAAAACCTGACGTATACGAACAACTGGCCACTTTCGCGGATTGTACGTGAAGCTACGTTCTACATCTCAGAATCTTGAATAAGTGTATGTTCTAAGTTATGTGAAATTTATGTGGGATATGTGGAATTTTTAAGTGATTAATGAATTAAGATTTTTACGAGATGATTTCTTTTACAAGCTTTTATTTAAGTTATAAATTTTGTGGTTAGTTTTTAACATCCGCTTGAGCTGAAACTTGGCCTACGTACGTAAGTTCGGTGACGATTTAATAATATAGTGCCATGAATTTGGTTCGACGATAGAGTTTTAAGTGGTCATAGAACTTTTGTATTAAAATTATTGAGGCGTAAATATTACTTAAACTAAGTTGACGTAAAAAAGTTGGATGCTAATGTGATGGAAAAAGAATTAAGATCGACAAAAAGACTTTAGACTTTTAAAGATTATTATATAATTATTTGTAATTAATTAATTTAATGTGATTTATAGCATTTTTAATCTCTTCTCGATTTAGATTTCATTAATATGGTAAATGATGAACAGATCTGTTATTGGTGTACATATCGGCATGTGTTTCTGACTGAATACTAGTTTTTAATATTCAATGTATTAATATGTTCTCTGTTGGTGTGTCGTAATAAAATAAAAAAGTAATTTTAATATGAACATTACAAATAGAACGACTAAAGATCATTCCCCCCACGGTTCTTAAATACATGTAACATAAATATTGCAGGATTTTAGAACTTTTAAAGACTTATCATATGCTTTTTTTAAAAAAAAATCGTATCTTCCCTTAGGAAAGTTTATTCCCAGACATCCACCGCCCATTGTTTTCGAAAAATAATCTCTCTTTCATAATAGTACATACTGTCGATATATAATAATGTATGAATATTAAATGTTATTTCCTTTATACAACATCCAGGCACAAGTTTTAAAATTGGTATGTAGATAATTTTAAAATACCTGCTCATGTTTATTGTACTATAAGTTCCATGGAAGTCGCGGGAATTTAAAAAAATCTGTCTCGTAAGTGTATATATTTCATTTCAAAAATACACAGATGGAAACAAGTCGAGTGACCCGTTTGTCAAAGTGGTATACACCAATGTTTATATTTGGCAAATACTATGTCGTTCAGCGGGTCCCAAAGTCGAGTATGTTAATATTTATATTTGGCATATAAGTATCTCTTTCACGGGCCCTTCGAGGTATTTGCGGGACACAGTAAATATATTCCATGCAGGGATTGAACCCATGACTGTTCCTAGTGAATGGAACGACGTATGCTCTAACAGCCGTCGTTATTTTTTTAAATTTATAATACGTATCCCGGCACTAGTAATTATTTCTGTGTTGCGAGTGCGTTTACAAAAACGAAATCCACATACACAGATACCCAGGCCAAAATATATTTGGTATCATTTTTATGCTAGACGAGACTAGAATTAGTTCAAAAGAACTTTATACGTGCCATTATTGCAAATGTAACAATTCAAAGTTGCCCTATGACATACTCCTAAAACGGTACTACATCCTGAGCAAATATAGCGAGAGACTAGAATTAGTTCAAAAGAAATTTATATGTGCCGTTAATTACAAATTTAATAATTCAGAGTTGCCCTATGAAATATTCCTAAAACGGTACAACATCCTAAGCCTAGAATTTAGACCTAGTGTCTAATATTTTTTTTTTGTTTTAATAGGCCCACACTAGGATTTATTCCTGTGTCGTGGGTGCGTTTACAAACATGAAAATTCACAAACACAAATACCCAGACCGGAACAAATAATTGTGGATCACACAACGATTTGTCTTGTGCGGGAATCGAACCCGCGACTATTAGACACAGTGGGCGGAGCAGCTCAAGCTCTTAACCACTGCGCTAAATCGTCCGTCGACTAATTCTAAGCTTCTTGTTGCAATGATGCTTGACAGCCTTTGTAACAACAAATTTAATTGCATGGATCTGACAAATAAACTGTGTTATATAGTACCCAGGGCCCCAATTCTCGTATTTAATTGACACTGAAATTGGATCCTGACTGAATTGAGATTTAATTTTGAATTGACTCGAAATTGGTATTCTGTTACACTAAAAGTTCGATCTGATTTCGGTATCATCTCAGTCTAATCTCAGTATAATCTAGTGTCGATCACATTTCGATCTATTATCGATCTCACGTCGATTCACAGCTGACATAGATTAAATAAAAAACATTAACTGTAATGTCAAACTTATAAATATCGGTGTTGCCAATTTGTAGGCAAGTACCGGAAGTGTCGGTAATTTTAAATAAAAACATAATTATATTTCACACAGGAATAGAAATATAAACGTATAAACAAATAAAAAATACTATAAATATAATCAATTCGTTCTACTTTTGCGTATTTTGATTTCATTTTTATGTAATACTCGTTTGACGTGTCTGAAAATTGGGTATTTTCATTTAGGTGCATGACCACCCCACGCACTCGAGCTAGTACCCATGGCCATAAAAATTCATAAGGTATAAGAAAAAAACATCGCGCGAAAATTGATGTTTACAAAGTGTTTTGAATTTCATTGTCTTCCATTATAATATTATGGCTAAACAAGGCAAAGAAGGAAACGCGCTTTCAACAAAATTGTGGGCTCAGTGCGCTTTGATTTTGAATGCCGACGTCGGAGACGTCCAAAAGTCAGCGCAAGAGTGGAAAAAGGTAAGTAATCTATCGTATGTATTATTTAGATCTGTTCAATATTACTATTCTTAGTGATAAAGTGCCGTTTTATATTTCTAGTACTACAATCAATACAAGAGCCGCACGAAGGCTAAACAAAGGAGCCATAAAATTCGAGTCCTGAAAACTGGTGAAGGGCCAGCTGACGAGGTCCATTTAACACCTCTGGAGGAACGCTTCATTGGCATTATTGGAGGATGCAGTTCTCAGTTGCCTGCTGTCAGACATAATCTACTAAATATATTGGTAAATATTATATCGGTGGTAATATTTATGTAGAACTCTATCAAGAAATTTTGAAATATTCTAATGTGTGTGAATTTGTTTATAGACTGTTGAACTGAATACTAGCAGTGGCGGGAATGATGGGAATTAGGGCACGAGTGGCCTTGTCCTAACAGGAGACAAGTAGGTCAATTTTGAGTAAGTATACAACCAACAAAATAATAACCACTAAAATAATTTTATTGTAAACAAGTCAAACAGAAAATGTACTATCTTTAATTGCCCACAGGGTTTGCATGACTATTTGCTGTGCCTGTCATCGGTAGATGTGCTTACAGCAGCTGGTATGGCCGGGACGAGCATCTCATCACTGTCTTGCTCTGGAAGTCCTGGCGCTCTAAGCCAAGCCTGATTGGCCACGTTGTGTATTTTTGCAGCCATCTCAAGTTTGTAATGCAGCTGCCTTACTACTAACAGACACCTGAAAGAAAAGGAAAATTGAAAATACAACCATTCTTTATAATAACAAACATTGTTGATTAGAAAAGTAATAATTTTAAACATTGTTAATTAATATTTGTTAAGAAGATAAACCATTGTTGATTAGTGAGTAGAAATAATTTAGTTTAGTGTATTCTGTATTTATAAAACATATAAGTGTTTACACATTGTTGAATAATAATTTGATTATAGATTGTTAGTGATATGTGTTATATGAATAAATAAGCACTTATTTGATTTAGTTAAACATGTTTATATTTACAAACCTGAATCTCCCTTTTGGAACTCCTATAATCATTCAGAGCTTCAATATGTTTTTGGTAAAACCAATTTTCAGTAAAACCAAACAAATACCCACTATCACCTGCAATTTAAATGTGACATTATGCAGTGTTTATATTAGTTATCTTATAATGTGATTTCTGCAAACATACATACCTAAAAGAGAAATTGATTCACCACCCTCAGTGACCTCATTTAGATAACCATTTAATGGGTGGTCCCTCCAAATAGTTGAATCATAGGTACTCCCAGGCTGGATGGGTCTACACAGGGAATATTTTGGTCTGTATCACAAATCTGAAAAGCAAGATTTTTTTTATTAACAATCAATAATAATAAAGTTCAATAATTATAGCTTCATATTACTTAATTTATACTTACTAGCATCACATAAAAAGAATGATAGCCTTTATAGCATTAATATGCCTCCTCATGTTCTGAAGGTTTTATGATCGAGACATGAGTACCATCTATGCAGCCAACACCTCTAGGTAGCCCATATTTGGAATAGAATCTAAAATACAAAAAAATCATACATTTGTTATTATTAGCAAATTTCAATAGATAGGTTCATATTACAATGATTATATAGTATACCTTACTTGCTTCTAATTCTTGCCTTTGCCTCTCTTGTCAGAGGAAAGTTCACATACTTGCTCAAGTTCACATCTGTCACTGGCTGCGCAGCCCTCGACACACTGGGTTGTGGCAAAGCATGTGAAATGCTTTGGTATGAACCACTCACATAGAATTACCAAAACCTAGAAAAAAAGATAATAGTAGAATCATTTTTTAATATATAAGAATATACAATGCAAGGAATCTAACGTGATGATATAGATATATAAATATATGGCTTTCATTTTGCATATATTGAGTATTTACCTCGGGTGTGTAAAAATGTGTGTTGTGTATAGGTACTTAAACTAACCTTTACAGCAGCATCCAGTTCATGGTTACGTCTTTCTCTGGGCATATGGGCCTTCAGCTCGTCAATAAGGTTTTCCACTAGCGGTTTCGTGAGTCTGTAAGTTCTTACAAACTCCGAATCGCTCATGGAAAAGGCGTCTGAAGCGAAACGACGATCATGTAATGTACGTCGGCGTTGCCTACGTCTTTCCGACGCTGCTTCGTCGTCTGCTCGTAGTGCAGCTATTAGATAATTCCACCTTAAGCAAAATCCACTCATTTTACGTGAAATAATTGCGTAAAAACTTATAATAAAATTTATTTTTATGCGCAAAACCAACTATTTACAATGTCTCTTCAGTCAACTTTGAGTCAAGCTTCAGTGTCATTTCAATCTCAAATTTGACGTTTGTTATTGTACGAGAATACCAATTTTGTAGTTTATGTTAGTTCAAAACGTTACCAGAATACCGTTTACATGTTTTTCAAGTTTCGGTCCGATCTCGATTCAGTAAATGTTATTGAAGGATTCGAATATGTTACGAGAATACCGTTCGTAAAGTTGATGAGATTGAGATGAGATCGAAACTGGATTTTGAACACTTTTAATTACGAGAATTGGCCTTCAGGAGTGTGCATAGGCAAGCGGTGCGCGTGCCTCGTTTGTTTCACATTCAAAAATGCAGAACCAATGCCGGTGCGCGAGTACCTCTACCTCATCTCGTAGAAACTTATAACGCACACTTCATTGACATAGATATATTTGCCTTACCCAGACAACAATTAAAATGTAAAGCAAGTGAATTATTATGCATTGCAAATGATTAATCTTAGAGCATAGCTTAGCAGCCATGCAAGTCTCCTTCTTTCTTTCGTTTTGTATTACTTTATTATTAATTCGCGGACAATGTTGTGGGTTATAGGTGTACATATACTATATAAAAGCTAATATTAATGTAAGATATTATAACATATAAATGTTTTTTGCCCCTAATAAAAAAAATGTGGATCACACAAACATTTGTGGAGCGCGGGGGTCGAACCCTTGACTACTCGATCAAGTGGGCGATGTGGCTTGATCTCTTAACCACTAGTCCAAGCCTTCTGTCAACTCACAGGTAGTTTTATAGATGTCAATGTACGCTGTAGCTTATATTAAATAATAAAATATTCTTAAAGCGTTTGCAATATACAACTGCTTAAGTTAATATGACGGAGATTGAATACAAATCAGAAATTTATTTTATCTTTACTTTTAATCATAAAAGTAACTTTTATTGCCTTAAGTTGATTGCCTCATTGGTCTAGTAGGGCATGGTGTAACTGGCAAAAGGATCCGTATTTGAATCCTAGGTCAGACAAAGTGTTATTCTTGACTTTCTTTTAAAAATGTCTGGTTACAGTCCGGAATATTTAAAATTGTCTCTGATTTTTAATAAAGGAGATACTTCTTCTATTCTATGGGGAACTGGCATCGTTGGCAAAATGTAGGTGTACACACTACCCCTCTACTACCACCGTTTAAGGAATGCGGGCGCGGCTGTGTCTATTTTGGTTAAAATAATAATATAATATCAGTCTATACTGTCCGAACTTGTGGGCAAAGGCTTCTCAGGGCACTGCTTCTTTCACAAATCGAGGTGGGAGAGATTAGGTCATACTCCATCACGCAGACCCAGTGTGGATTGGTGGAGGCAGGTTTGTGGCCACCCGCTATTGGAACGAATCAAGCCGCATATTAAACTTCCAATTTGGCTTAACGACTAACACATTACGTGGTAACCGGGACCAACGGCTTAGTGTGCATTTCGAAGCACGGAGACGCTTGAACATGAAAATGCTACAAACGGTCACCCATCGCAGACCGTGCGAGCCGAAGACTGGTTAACCTTGATGATCGGTAAGAACACCGCGGTCGTACAGCGCTACGAGCGCTTTGGTTTAAAAAATAAATACCGTCCCCGTTTGGGGAATATAGGCATGAGCCTATATTTCCCAAACGGGGAGGCAAAAGTGTACTGTAAACACCCACTTTTCAATGATCCTATGTAATAGGGGGCAAATCTATTCCCGACCCAGGATTTGAACCCAAGACCTCCTGACCGCAAAGCGTATTATTCACGATTGGAACAACGAGGCAGTCTGACCAAAACACCCGTCTGTTACCTAAACACCTTTCTAAGTTCCATAAAAGGTTAAAATATACTATTTTATCTCCATTAATGAACCATGAATGCTACAAAATAGATTGTTACCTTCGACAAGTTGTAATGTCAGGTTTTCTCATTCCGCCAGCGAACCGGCTCAAGGTGCCATGTAGAACTTGAACAATGGTTTCCTAAGATATGCGTATGTGAGTACAGAACAGTTTAAATTAATAGACTGAATAACTAGAGACCAGAAATTCTGTTTATTTTTTTAAAAGCGTTGCCCCACACTAGTATTTACTCCTGTGTCGTGGGTGCGTTTACAAACATGAAAAACACACATACAAAAATACCTAGACCGGAATAAATAATTGTGGATTACACAAGGATTTGTTCCGTGCGGGAATCGAACCCGCGACTATTAGACACAGTGGGCGGAGCGGCTTAATCTCTTAACCACTGCGCTAAATCGTCCGTATTAGGTATCATGCATAGATGGCGCTGATATTACTAAGGAAATGCGAGGTGGAGTTGCTCGTATAAAGGATTTAGCGAAGCAAGGCATTAAAAATATACACGCTATGTTGAAATTCTCTTCAATCGTAATTCCATCCAAGAAGGGGGCAGAATGCCCGTTACGGTTTACCTATTCTTAAATTTATAACTTATATTTTTAAATTAAACTAAAATCGTAATACTACCGTATCAAAAAAAAAACAAAGTCACGCCTATATTCTTCAAGCGGGAGTGGCAGAGGTGTACTGGTCCCATGTAATAGGAGGCAATACTATTGCCTTATACCGGGCACAATTTCAGACTCCGGACTCATACTGGGAAGTTTTCGTTAGAAAAACTACATTTGTCTGACATAGCATTTGAACCCAGTACCTTGTGATTACAAAGCAATGCACTTTACCGCTAGACCAAAGAGGCAGTCATACTACCGAATCAATTATTACTTATGATGTAAAGAAGAAAAGAGTGCTTACACAGTACACCTCTGCCACTCCCGCTTGGGGAATATAGGCATGTCGGTGTTTATTATATTGTAAATTAACTCCGTGGTCTATTAACTTGTACTGGTCTGTGTATGCGAATGTATGTGTGTGTAGTTACGTATTACGTTATATAACTGTCAAATGCAACTATTAGTGTGTTTGTAGTGAGAGAAATGTGATAAAAAGTATTGTAAATAAAATATTGTCTGTTATTTTCTACGACGGCTTGGTAGTGGTAAGAGAGAGAAACCATTCTGTTTACTAAATCGAGTAGCCAGAGTTATATCCTTGGATTTGACGTATCTTTGTGAAAATATAAAGAGTTAGATCCTCGTATCTATATAAAAAATAACCACCGTCACGATGTTAAGTCCAAATATTTTGAAAACTAAAAACGAGATTCCGCATGAAAATAGTTGCTCAAACACGCGACTACACCACAATTGATTAATCTATCTATCTATATATCACGCCATATCCCTTGCGAGGTAGGCAGAGAGTATAGAGTTCCAACAGGTTGTTTCCTTACATACTTCTCTGGCTTCCTCCACTCTCATAGTTCGTCTTATGCACGCTCGCCGGTTATGGAGAATCTTAACTTGTCCTTCAGATAAGACTCGGTCTATTTGGTCATGGTAAGATAGTCTAGGTCTTCCCCGGTACCTACACTACCGATCAATTATCACTTGCTTTAGCGGTGAAGGAAAACATCGTGAGGACACCTGCATGCCTAAGAGTTTCTCGAAGGTGTGTGAAGTTCGCCAACCCGCACTGGGCCAGCGTGGTGGACTATGGCCTAAGCCCTTTCAGTTTGAGAGGAGGCCCGTGCCCAACGGTGGGACAGTTTCTTAACAGGGCTAATATTTTTATTATTACAGTTTTTTTAATACTTTAATTTGAAAACACCTAATTAGGGTGTCTGAGATCTTGCACCATTAAGGTTACAGGTCATATACAATAAGTAACATAATCAACGCAAGACCTGAAAGTAGTTTCTTCTAAATATTTTTTCTGTTTAAATACTATCTATATCATGACGCCAGATCCCTTACGGAGCAGACAGAGAGTACAGAGTTCCAACAGGTTCTTTTCTCACATATCTCTCTAGCTTTCTCCACTCTCATAGTTCATCACACACGCTCGCCGGTTATGGAGACTCTTGACTTGTCCTTCAGATAATACTCTGTGTGTTTGATCGTGGTAAAATAGTCTAGATCTTACCCGGTACCTACTTCCTTCCACATTCGTATGTTTTTTTTTTAATTTTCAAAAATTACGTTACTTGCTCTGTTCGCTGTATTAAACAAAATTTTATAATTATTCAAAGCATTACGACTATTTTATAGTGTATTTCTATTACACATGCCTCAATACGCATACAAAAGTTAATTAATTATTAAATTTTGTGGTTAATTTGGGTACCAAAGAGCTCAAAAAAAATGATGGAGAACTTAAAGCTTGGAAGCTTGATTTTCGTATTGAATTCGTAAAGCAATGGGCAAGCGTAATTGAGGTGTCTGGGGTCTTTCGTTATATATGTTACACCTTGTATATATATTTATTTGCGTACCTGTAACCAGCGTATCTTTATCTCAAACCATCCACGTTTTCGACACGAACAAAGCCGCGGGGCATCATTTAGTAATATTTTAATGGCCTACCATTTTCACTGTGCGTGTATAAATTCCAAACATGGCAATAACTTCGAAAGTGTTTCGTTAACTCAAACACGATAGCTTTAGTGGCGTGTTTTCAACCGTTCATTTATTTATTCGAGATGTCAATTTGGCATCGATTAACATATCGAGTGAGATCGCAACACGTTAATTGATAATTCTGTGATGTTAAAATTTCCAAAGGTTTCTAATTGGCACAATTATAATTTGTATGAACACGTCAATAAAATTAAGATCCATTTAAGCTGTTGAATGGTTTTGGCGGGAAGTCAAAGAGTGATGTTGTCAATTTGTTTTAATTTCCAAAACTTGTGTTATTTCGACTAATAATGTTTAATGTTGGTGGAATATTAACCATTATGTGTTCCTATATGTGCACGAGTGAAGGTAGTTGTAATAAAGTGATAAAACGTGCGTTTTCGACTTTCCTCAAAATGGCCGTTGCAATTGGTATGTGAAGTATCCACCGCTTTACTATCCAGGGTGGGGTACTTAATTAATTTCATTATCATCGTTGTCATCAAATTCATCGGGGAGTCGAATTAATTTAAACAAACAAGATATTATATCTCACTGGACACTAATAAAATACACTTATAATGAGTGTGAAGCCACAACTTGAAGAAGAAGAAGAAGAAGCAGTTGAATGTGTCTTTTTCTGTTTTAATTAAAGCTTCAATTTTTTTTTTAAATATGTATTCGTTACGGAATCTAAATGGATATTTGACGGACGATTTGGCGCTGTAGTTAAAAGCTTAAACCGGTCCGCCCAGTGGGTTAAATAGTCGCGGGTTCGATTCCATATCTTTGTATGACCCACAATTATTTGTGTCGGTTTGCACCCACGATACAGGAATCAATCCTAATATGGGGCTACGTTTTTGTTATAAAAAATATCTTATTATAACGACCTTATCTGACGATGGTGGATAGGATGGATATTCCTCATGCGGAGATGGCAGAGGTATTCTGAGTACACTCACTTTTCGCCTACGATGTTAGGTCCCTTGTAACAGGTAGCTAGCCTATTGCTATGTACCGGGCACAATTTTAGAGTCCGGACTCATACTGGGAAGATTTTGATTTTCGTTAGAAAAACTACATTGGTCCGACCTAGGTTTTGAACCCAGGATCACGTGATCACAAAGCGATGCGCTATGCCACTAGACCAACGAGGCAGTCTGCTATCCACACTTATTAATTACACTGTTGGGTAAAAATGCAACGAGAAGGTTTTTTTTAGAAAAAAATATGTTTTTATCTATATCTACTGAAAGTATGTAGGTACCGGGGAAGACCTAGCCTATCTTACTATGACCAAATAGACCGAGTCTCATCCGAAGTGTCCGTAACCGGCGAGCGTGTATGAGACGAACTATTAGAGTGGAAGAAGCCAAAGGTCTGTAAAGAAAGAACCCGAAACTTTGTACTCTCTGCCAACCCCACAAAGGATCTGGCGTGATGATATAGATAGAAAGATCTAGAAATCGTAATGATAAGACCTTATGATCATGAGGTCCTGGGTTCAAATCCTAGGTCGGACAAATGTAGTTTTTCTAACGAAAAATTCCCAGTATGAGTCAGGGGTCTGAAATTGTGCCCAGTATATGGCAATAGGCTCGGCGAAACGTGGGTGTACTCAGTACACCTCTGCCTCCCCCGCTTGGGGAATATAGGCGTGACGGTGTAAGCTCTCATTAGTGAGTGTGTGAGTCTGTACTTATTTTTTTCAAACTGCATGTATGGCAGTCGGTAGCAGTGGTTTCAAGCCTAATCGTACGCTATTTCACTTCTCATGTTTTATTCTCTGGATAGAACCCTCCACACCTTACCAACAATAGCTATCTTCTATTACGCAACGCAACTATCAAGATGAATAGATACTTCGGCCACGGGCCATCGACCACTTTCCAATGCAATATACTGGGGTCAGGGCTACCAGATTGCAAGAAAGAGTTAAATAGTAACATAATTGTTTTCTTTTTTATTGAATTATTATCTATCTATCTATATCATCACGCCAGATCCCTTACGGGGTAGGCAGAGAGTACAGAGTTCCAACAGGCTCTTTCCTTACATACCTCTCTGGCTTCCTGTACTCTCATAGTTCGTCTCATACTCGCTCGCCAGTTACGGAGACTCCTGACTTGTTGTTGTTGGTAAGATAGTCTAGGTCTTCCCCGGTACCTACATCCTTCCACTTTCGCATTGTATATCAGTTTTGTCATTCGTTCTTCGGACATTCTTTCTATATGCCCGAACCAACGGAGCATACCCTTTCTCATCTTTACACCGATACTCTCTTTCATACCTATTTGCTTTCTTACTACGCTGTTGCGAATACGGTGGGTCAGCTTAATTATTATTATTTTATTTCCGGGACGCTTTCCGGGCCCTTGCAAACCTTTGCTGGAGGACCGGTAGAGTCCCTACAGATTGGCGCCGCGCAGTCATAGTACCCTTGTATAAAGGCAAGGGTTCACAATATGACTGCGCCAATTACAGAGCCATCAGTTTGATCAGCTTGGCAGCCAAGGTGTACGGTAAAATTATTGAACGGAGAATGCGCGTGAAGTCCGATGAAATGTTGTGCGAGGCACAAGGGGGTTTCAGGTCTGGAAGAGGATGTTCGGATCAAGTCTTCTCACTCCGCAACATCGTAGAGAAGCATCTGGCAGTGGGCCGGAAGGTTTTCTGCGGTTTTGTAGATCTGGAGAAGGCATTTGACAGAGTTGTGCGAAAGAGACATTGGGACATTTTGTCAGAGTATGGTATAGATGGCACTCTGTTGCGAGCCGTCCAGTCCACTTATGGGGACTGCAAGGCATGCGTACGGGTGGGTGGTAACAGGTCACCCTGGTTTGACGTTAAAATCGGCGTCAAGCAGGGTTGCGTGTTGTCCGCTAGACTGTTTATAATATATCTGGACAAAAGTCTTCAAAGACTGAAAGCGATGAATGAAGGTGTACAAATGGGTGACTTAGTGGTAAACCATCTACTTTATGCAGATGACGCGGTTTTAATAGGGCCAACAGCCACTGATCTGCAAACACTAGTCACAGTTATGAAAGACGACTGCATGATCAATGGCTTACACTTGAATGTGAAGAAAACCAAGATTATGGTTTTTGAAAGGGAAGAAACCAGAACGAATGTAAAGATTGTGGTTGGTAACGATGTGCCGGAGCAAGTGAATGAGTTTGTATATCTTGGATGCGCCTTCAGTAAGGATGGGAAATACACCGCTGACATAGAGAGAAGAGTGAGTGCAGGGAACAGAGTGAATGGTGCGATGGGAAAGCTACTCGGGAGCCGGCACTTAAGCCATAAGGCGCAGCTGGCCATACATAACGGAGTTCTTGTCCCAACGCTGTTATATGGTAGCGAGAGCTGGGTATGTAAGAAGGAGAATGAAAGTAGGATAAATGCGGTAGAAATGCGAGCTCTGCGGAAGATGTGCGGAGTGAAGCTGACCGACCGCATTAGCAACAGCATAGTAAGACAGCGAGTAGGTATGAAAGATAGTATCGGTGTAAAGATGAGAAAGGGCATGCTCCGTTGGTTCGGGCATATAGAAAGAATGCCAGAGGAAAGAATGACAAAACAGATATACAATGTGAAAGTGGAAGGATGCAGGTACCGGGGAAGACCTAGACTATCTTACCACGACCAAATAAACCGAGTCTTATCTGATGGAAAAGTCAAGAGTCTCCGTAACCGGCGAGCGTGTATGAGACGAACTATGAGAGTCGAGGAAGCCAGAGAGGTATGTAAGGAAAGAACCTGTTGGAACTCTGTACTCTCTGCCTACCCCGCAAGGGATCTGGCGTGAGGTTATAGATAGATAGATAGATAGATATTTTATTAATACCAAAATTATTACTATGATTACAGGGTTATACTACAGCCTATAAGATATTTTTTTTTAAACGTAGCCCCACTTTTGTATTTATTCCTGTCTCGTGGGTGCGTTTACAAACATGAAAATTCACATATACAAATACCCAGACCAAACAAATAATTGTAGGAAACATAAAGATTTGCTCGCACGGAAATCGAACCCGCGTCTATTCGACTCAGTGGGCGGACCGGCTTAAGCCCTTAAGTACTACGCCAAATCGTCCGTCGAACATATATATAAGAGAGTTTTGGCGGGAAGTCGAAGAGTGATGTCGTCAATTTGTTTTAATTTCCAAAACTTGTTATTTTGAATAATAATGTGTAATGTTGGTGGAATATTAACCATTATGCAATATTATATGTGCATGAGTAAAGGTAATTGTAAGAAAGTGATAAAACGTACCTTTTCGATTTCCCTCAAAACGGCTGTCGCAATTGGTATGTAAAGAGTCCATCGCTTTACTATCCAGGGTGGGGTACTTCATTAATTCCAGTATCACCATTCTGAAGTTCATCGGGGAAATACACTTGAATTAGTGTGAAGCCACAACTTAAAGAAGAAGAAGAACATATAACAATAGCGATATTCTTGCAAATTCACTCAGAGCCAAACAAAACATGGCTCCTTCGTTCGCCACAAGGTTGAGGGTGCGGAGTGCGCGCGTCAGGGGCGCCTCTTTCAGTAGGTTGATGCGCGCGTTCGGCCCCTGCGACAACTGCGGCCATCGGTACTGATACACGTACCTGTCTGGGACGCATATACCTATTCGTGGTAGTATATCTGGATTGTGCACTTTCCGTCTAAATACTTTTAATAGGTACAATGCAAGTACGAGCGCCCTCCAAGCCCTCAATTCAGTATAGCCAACCATGCCTAAAATAAACAAAGTTGGATACATCAACGGGTATACTGAATAGACTTACCATAGAACGTCATATACACAAACCTAACAAATTTATTTTGGACTCGCTCCAACATGAGATTATTTTTAATTTCATATGGCCTCCAGATGCCAGTGTTGCATTACTTAAATAAAAATCTGGTGAGGACAGGGGAATGTAGATATGAGCGCAACATTCCTGGGTAGGCCTGCCTTGGTGATCCAGTGGCTATAAATGCGTTTAGCGATCACAGGGTCTTGGGTTTGAATTTTAAGTCGTTCAAAAACTCCCAGTATCAGGTCGGAGTCTAGCATCGTGCCCAATTGCAAATTAACTGCAATAGGCTCGCTCCATTTTACAATGGGATATTACACCGTTTGCAATATATACACTATACCTCTGTCAATCCCACTTGTGGAATAAAATCGTGCCGAGTTTTGTTATTTTTTCCTAGGTAATCGTTTCGGAAACTCCGTCATGTCTTCTCGTCACCCATCCCGCAAAATCTAAAGACGAAAGTCTTTGACCAGTTCGTCTTGCCCGTCATGACCTACTGAGCTGAGACGTGGACTCTCACGATGGGACTGGTCCGTAAGCTAAGAGTCGCTCAGCGAACTATGGAGAGAGCTATGCTTGGAGTTTCTATGATAGATAGAATCAGAAATGAGACTATCCGGCATAGAACCAAAGTCACCGACATAGCTTTGAAAATCAGCAAGCTAAAGTGGCAATGGGCTGGTCACATTTGCCGCAGAACGGACAACCGTTGGAGCAGACGGGTTTTAGAGTGGAGACCACGAACTGGAAAATGCAGTGTAGGACGCCCCCCCGCGAGATGGAGTGACGACATACGTCGGATAGCCGGCAGGAACTGGATGCATAAAGCCGAGGTTCGGGCTCTGTGGCGCACATTGGAAGAGGCCTATGTCCAGCAGTGGACTGATTTGGGCTGACCTACTAATATTATAAATGTGAAAGTTTGTATGTTTGTAACTCAATCACGCAAAAACCACTGAACGGATTTGGACTAAATTTGGCACACAGATAGTTATGGATTGTACATAAGATACTTTTTATTTCGAAAAAATGAAGGTTCCTGTCTAAAGTCAACGCGGACGAAGTCGCGGGCAGAAACTAGTATTTTTCTTAATTATGTCCAACATTTTTTTTAAGTCATCACGCCTACATTCCCCGAGTACTTTAGTAGTTTTACGTTTAACATATGTATTTAAAAACGACAAGAAAAGGGATTTTAAAAATTTTACAATTTTTGACTGCCTCGTTGGTCTGGTGGCAAAGCGCATCGCTTTGTGATCACGAGGTCCTGGGTTAAAATCCTAGGTCGGACCAACGTAGTTTTTCGAACGAAAAATTCCCAGTATGAGTCCGGAGTCTGGAACTGTGCCCAGTATATGGCAATAGGCTCGCCCCCTATTACATGGGACCTAACATCGTCGGCGAAACGTGGGTGTACTCAGTACACCTCTGCCACCCCCTCTGGGGAAAATAGGCGTGACGGTGTTTCTTTTTTTTAACAATTTTTCAATGAACAATTTTCTTGAACAGCTGATTTCGCTTTTATGTGGGCACTTTAGCACCTTCTCATAGTAACTTCTTTATTTAATAACGTAGGTGTTCAAAACATTTCACTGTGACAAAGTAGTAAGTGCCAAAATATTAACTAACTCGACCTTACCAACCCTATTGATATAACATATACTCGTATACTCATTTATGGTATTTAAGGTGTCCAACATATCTTATGGTGTTACATAATGAAAGAAAGGTTACATAACATTTATTAAATCTTATATCAGAAGGTGATATTAATGGTTATGGTTCCGAATGGTTTCCGAAATGGATGTTTATTGGTATAGCGAAAACTGAGCCTTAATTCTTCTATCAAAATTCCCCTTAACCGGCGAGTGTGTGTAAGACGAACTATGAGAGTGGAGGAAGCCAGCGAGGTCTGTAAGGAAAGAACCTGTTGGACCTCTGTACTTTTTGTGTCTAATACAGATAGATATTTAGGTATCTAGACTATCTTATCAAGACTAAAGAGACAGTGTGTAATCTAAAGGGCAAGTCAAGAGTCTCCGTAACCGGCGAGCCTTAATTCTTCTATCAAAATTCCCCTTAACCGGCAAGTGTGTGTAAGACGAAATATGAAAGTAGAGGAAGCCAGAGAGGTCTGTAGGGAAAGAACCTGTTGAAACTCTGTACTCTTTGTCTACCCTGCAAGGGGTCGAGCGTGATGATAGTTACTTTTGTGACTACCTATTGATAAATACCTACTATAATCTATCTCTCCCATGCGGGGTAGGCAGGGAGAACAGAGTTCCAACAGGTTCTTTCCTTACATACCTTTCTGGCTTCCTCCACTCTCATAGTTCGTCTCATACACGCTCGCCGGTTAAGGAGACTCTTGACTTGTCCTTCAGGTAAGACTCGATCTATTTGATCGTGGTAAGATAGTCTAGGTCTTCCCCGGTACCTACATGCCCGAACCAACGGAGCATATCCTTTCTCATCATTATACCGATACTATCATTCATACCTACTCGCTTTTTTACCACGCTGTTGCGAATACGGTCAGCTTCACTCCGCACATCTTCCGCAGAGCTCACATTACCACCGCATTTATCCTACTATTAAAAAATAACTACTATAATGGTTTATTAATCTTTCTTATATTATTAACGCGGAAGTTTGTGATTATAGATATTTGTTACTCTTTCACGCAAAAGCTACTAAACGGAGTTTGATGGAACTACAGTTATATAGCTTTTAGATTAAAACAACACATAGTCTTATTTTATAAAGATACATACGTAGATGAAGTCGTGGACGGCCACTAGTAAAGTATATTCTGATTCTGGATCCATCGTATGAGAATCTAAAAAAAAACTAAACACCTATATTCCCGAAGCGGGGGTGGCAGAGGTGAACTCTGTACACACCTTTTCGCTGACGATATTAGGTCACATGAAGTACCCCTACTTCGATCCTACTGCTCTCATGAAGTAGGGGGCGAGCCTATTGCCATTCTACTAGATGCCACAATGCCAGATTTCGGATTGAAACTTATTTTTTCTAATAAAAGAAGCAGCATTTGTCTTGGCTTATAAAAAAAAAAAACATATTTTGTCCCATCTAGGATTAAACCCAGGACCTCGTGGTCACTATGCGCATTATTCGCCATTAGACCAACGAGGTAGTCAAACGAACCGTCCGAATAAAGCCCAAAAACCAATGTCCGAATAACGTGTATTTCTTCTTCCTTGCTATCTAAGCGAAGCTAGGGGCGGGTTGCCAGTTGTAGAAATGTAAAAGCATCGACTGTTAGCTACCTACTAGTAACAGGGGTGAGTGCTCGGTCAAGCTAAATATAGAAACGGTGGCTGCACTCGGAGACTGGCAGATTTGTTGCTTATGCAATTTGTTCAGGATTTTATGTCCGGTGATTCGTTGTACATAGCGCTTGAAGGCAACATCTAGTTGCAGAGACGTTCTTTAAATTTAAAGGTGACTTCAACTATTAATCTTTCATTAAATCATTACACATAGAGGTGGTCTTCGTCTTGCAAAAATTCAAGACCAAAACCAAGACCGCAAGACTGATTTTAATTTTGTGTGATAAATAAAATACGATAAATGTTTAATTGAAATAATGAAATTATTGATAATGCCGCGTAATGCAATGAAGTGTAATAATGAGCTTTCTGTAACTGGGTCCTAGTTCAAAGAAAAGGTAGAATGCATTTGAACCGTTGACTGCTTTGAGTGACCCCAGTAGAAGAATGGAACAAATTGCTACCATATCACACCATCACGCCAGATCCCTTGAAGCTTAGGTAGAGAGTATAGGGCTGCAACAAGTTCTTGCTGTTGCTTGTAAGGAAGCTGAGGTCTGTACCTCAGCTTCCTTAACTCTGATTGAGTAAATTACTTAAACTCCATTTTTCTTAAATCTTTTAAGAAATAAAATGTGTTTTGCCTCGTTAGTTTAGTAACGTATTATGCGGCTGATTATCACCAAGTTCTGGTTTCGAATTCAACGTCAGACTTAAACATTATTCGAGTTTTCTATCGATCCTAAGACTTAGCCGAATAATCTCATGTGTTTAAAATTCTATACTAAACTAACTTTTGACATTTTCTCAACTATAGAATAAAAATGATGTGCTAAGTATTTACTTAAATAAGTATTTATTTACTTGAATAAAAGAAACCACTTAAACATGTTTAAAGATATGCGTGTAACCAACCAAAATAACGTTTTCTTCTGAACCGTGTATCATCGTTACAAAAGCTGTGTAACAAATCAATTTTAAGCACGAAAATCGAAGTGGCAGTGAAAGAAAAGAGAGAAGTCTGTAAGAAAAGTATCTGGAAATCTGTACTCTGCCTCTACAAGGGATATGGCGTGGTGATATCCTACTTAAGATAATAAATGTGAAAGTTTGCATGTTTAGATATTTGTTTCCCAATCACGCAAAAACGGCTAAACGGATGTGGATGAAAATTGGCACACAGATAGTTTGTTACCTGGATTAACACAAAGGATACTTTTTATTCCGGAAAAATGTTGGCTTCCTGTCTAAAGCCAACGCAGACGAAGTCACGGGCAGAAAATAGTAAATAGATAAAATTAATACATAAAATTACAGTTATCAGACCTAAAACGTGTTAACCACCTAACAACAGTAGCGTCAAGATAACCAGCTCTAACTGACTGGATCTGCGCGTGCATCTCTTGACACACTTTTCAAAATGGCGGTAGTTTTGTTCGTATTTTCTCGTTATGTAGACTGAAACATATCGGAGACAAACTGTTTGTGACATGAAGATTTCACGGAATGGTTTTGCGGTGACTAAATTTCGTGATACAATCCCAGTATTTTTTTATTATACTGACAACTAATACCTTAGTCCTTCGCATGATCATGGGTGCTGCAAATCACTCAAAACGTCGGGGTTTTAAAATCAAAAATAAATCGGGATAAAATCCGAAAACGGTTTTTATTTCCGTCACGCCTATATTCCCCAAGCGGGGGTGGCAGAGGTGTACTGAGTACACCCACGTTTAGCCGACGATGTTAGGTCCCATGTAATAGGGGGCGAGCCTATTGCCATATACCGGCCACAATTCCAGACTCCGAACTCGTATTGGGAAGTTTTCGTTAGAAAAACTACACTTGTCCGACCTAGGATTTGAACCCAGGGCCTCGTGATTACAAAGCAATACGCTTTGCCACTAGACCGACTAGGCAGTCAGGCAGTTTATATTTCAAATTTTTATAAGTCAATGGTTTTTTTTTAATAACGTAGTCCCACACAAGGATTAACTCTTGTGTCGTGACTACGTTTACAAACATGAAAATTCACACAAATAGACCCAAACAAATAATTGTGGGTCCCACAAAAAATTGTCTTGTGCGGGAATCGAACTCGTGACTATTTGACCCACTAGGTGGAGCGGCTTAAGCTCATAACTACTGCGCTAAATCGTCCGTCATATATGTTGGTTGGAGCAAGCCTATATCCTGTAGTCAAACTCAAAATCATTTAGGGCTAATTTTTCAATCATTAGATAATAGTTATCCACTACCTAAATCCATACTAATAATATAAATTCGAAAGTAACTCTGTCTTTGTCTGATGCCTTTTCACGCTCATACCATTGAACAGATTTTGATCAAATCCAGCAAGAAAATAGATTTTATCCAAGGAAGGACATACGCTACCTTTTCTGACTATCTATCTATATCATCACGCCAGTTCCCTTGCGGGGTAGGCAAAGAGTACAGAGTTCCAACAGGTTATTTTACTTACTGACCTCTCTGCCTTCCTCCACTCTCATAGGTTCGTCTCATACGACTACATGCTCGCCGGTTAGGGAGACTCTTGACTTGCCCTTCAGATAAGATTCGGTTTCTTTGTTCATGGTACCTTTCGTCTCAAAAAAAGCTTGAGGGTGTGAAATACACACCTAGAACAACGCAAACGAAGTTACGGGTACTACTAGTTACCTATAAATCTGACTCAAAATAAAGTTGAAGCGATTGAACTCTTTTCATTCACAAAACTATAATTTTTAATTTTAGTAATATTTCTATATCTATATCATCACGCCAGATCCCTTACGGGGTATTAATAATACTAATAATATTTTATCGTATGAAAAGATTTATATGCTGGCCAAAAACTACTAACAAACTCTTTTTATACTTTTTGTCCATCTATCACCGGATCCGACGCAGTCTCCACTGAGAAGATCCGACGTTAAACTCAGCAGACTAGTCTTAACTTTAATTACTTATTCGTTTGGTAATAAAACTGAATCATATTATCACATTATAAAATCTATTGTTTGATCCGCGCATAACAAAAGCCAATTGTTTAACAGTTGCGCAAATTGAGTTGTCAATACATTTAGAATTAACCCATTCACCCCTAAGCACGAGTTATTACAGTCATACTAGGATATTTTGGGCCGCGGCCAAAATCAGAACTAACGCTGTCATTAAGTGAAATGTCACTTCATGACATTGGCAGAGTTGCCAGTTGCTATGAAATTTATCTAAGTTCTTTTTTAATTAGTAACGAGAAATTTACTAAATGATAACCCTAATTTCACACCAACCCACTGTCGATTTGCATTTCGAATATCTCTGAACAAGGGGTGATTAGAGACATTAAAATGCCATTTGAAAGGGATTATTGCGTCGATAGTACCTTATACACACTAGTCACAGTTATAAAAGACGACTGCATGATCAATGGCTTACACTTGAATGTGAAGAAAACCAAGATTATGGTTTTTGAAAGGGAAGAAACCAGAACGAATGTAAGGATTGTGGTTGGTAACGATGTGCTGGAGCAAGTGAATGAGTTTGTATATCTTGGATGCGCCTTCAGTAAGGATGGAAAATACACCGCTGACATAGAGAGAAGAGTGAGTGCAGGGAACAGAGTGAATGGTGCGATGGGAAAGCTACTCGGGAGCCAGCACTTAAGCCTTAAGGCGCAGCTGGCCATACATAACGGAGTTCTTGTCCCAACGCTGTTATATGGTAGCGAGAGCTGGGTATGTAAGAAGGAGAATTAAAGTAGGATAAATGCGGTAGAAATGCGAGCTCTGCGGAAGATGTGCGGAGTGAAGCTGACCGACCGCATTAGCAACAGCATAGTAAGACAGCGAGTAGGTATGAAAGATAGTATCGGTGTAAAGATGAGAAAGGGCATGCTCCGTTGGTTCGGGCATATTGAAAGAATGCCAGAGGAAAGAATGACAAAACAGATATACAATGTGAAAGTGGAAGGATGCAGGTACCGGGGAAGATCTAGACTATCTTACCACGACCAAATAAACCGAATCTTATCTGATGGAAAAGTCAAGAGTCTCCGTAACCGGCGAGCGTGTATGAGACGAACTATGAGAGTCGAGGAAGCCAGAGAGGTATGTAAGGAAAGAACCTGTTGGAACTCTGTACTCTCTGCCTACCCCGCAAGGGATCTGGCGTGAGGTTATAGATAGATAGATAGATAGTACCTTATACCAAGTGACAGAAGGTACGAAATATCCTCTTGTAACAGTTCCTGCGGCGGATAGATGCGCATGCGCCGAATGTATAGCGGTAATGACAGGCACGCGTCCATCCGGTGACAACGGAAATGAGCCCATTGACATGTTAAACGCACAGATTACGATATGTAATTGTTTTTAATCTTTGAATATAAATAGTGTAATTTAGTGTACAATTCAAATTCAGTAAGTGCCTGGTCTTTAGAATCGCATTAGTTACGTACTATGTATACAAGATGACAGCGTTAGATTTTTGAAAATTTTGTCAAAAGATGTCAGAAATGAAAGAAAAATGAAAGAATGACTAAACATATATACCATGCGAAAGTGAAAGGATGTAGGTACCGGGGAAGACCTAGACTATCTTACCACGACCAAATAGACCGAGTCTTATCTGAAGGACATGTCAAGAGTCTTCGTCACCGGCGAGCGTGTATGAGACGAACTATGAAAGTGGAGGAAGCTATACTGCTACGTAAGGAAAGACCCTGTTGGAACTCTGTACTCTCTGCCTACCCCGCAAGGGATCTGGTGTAATAATATAGATAGATAGATCGATTGTCAAAAGATGTTAATGTGTGTGTACGTACTATAATTTATTTACTCTATGGGTCCATCTAGACAAATTATTCGTATAAGCAATTTCTCTTTCGCTGGAGAAACTTATTTTTTTATTAAATGTAGCCCTGCACCAGAATACATACCTGTGTCGTAGGTGCATTTACAAACATAAAAATTCACTTATACCCTGGCCGAAACAAATATTGGGAGTTTTGGTGGGAAGTCAAGGAGGGATGTTGTCAATTTGTTTTAATTTACAAAACTCGTGGTATTTTGAATAATAATGTGTAATGTTGGTGGAATATTAACCACTGTACATTCTTATATGTGCATGAGTGAAGGTAATTGTAACAAAGTGATAAAATGTGCCTTTTCGATTTCCCTCAAAACGGCAGTCGCAATTGGTATGTAGAGTATGCATCGCTTTACTATCCAGGGTGGGGTACTTCATTAATATCATCTTTGTCATCAAGTTCATCGGGGAGTACAATTAATTTATACTTGAAACACGATTAAGCATCTCACTGGACACTGGCAAAATACACTTAAAATTAGTGTGAAGCCATAATTTAAGGAAGAAGAAGAAACAAAGATTTGTCCCGTGCGTGAATCGACGCTGCGACTATTCGATCCAGTGGGCTGAACGGCTTAAGCTCTTAAGCACTGCGCCAAATCGTCCGTTGTATTTTCAGATACTGTTCTCTGGAGGGAGGACTGTGTGTGGGACTATTACCAGATTAGTTTTACCTCCGTCCTTCTAGTTGACCTCCTTTGGCACGAAGGCGTTTGACAGGCTCTATGTAACTTCATTGGAAATTTATATTTGAATGAATTAGTATATTTTAATCTACCACCGGATCGGAACGTGGTCTCCACTGAGAAGATCCGGCGAGAAACTTATCGGGCTTTTTATGTCTAAATCTCTTTTAATTTTTTTTTCATCATTTTCTATAGGGATAAATGTTATATTACAAAACAAAGTTTACGATATTATAATATATTCCAGTTGCTAAAGATTACAACGAATTCTCAACCTATAAACTTTCGCAAGCTGTCTCAGAATCGCTGCTTTAGGCTCGTGGAAGCTACACTTGACTATAAAGACATGTAAATACATTGCTTCCCTTTATGGGGTTGTATGCGACACAAAATACTTGGTGTATTTGTAAATTTGCAATGCGAAATTTATTTAATTCCTTTAGGGTAATGAATGCAGCTGGCGACTAGTAAAACGTAAATGCCTCGTTGGCGTATTGGTGTAGAATGCGCTGGGTTGGACCATGTGTAGTTTTTTTAAATATGCCAGTATTATTCCGGGGTCTGGCAATTGTGCTCGGTATATTGGCAATAGGTTCGCCCCTTACTATATTAGGACCTAACATCGTCCGCAGAAAGTGGATTTACAGAGTACACCTCTGCCACCCTCGCTTCGGGGAATATAGGCGTGACGGGAAATAATCTATATTTCTATCTTTATAGTATATATCATCACGTCAGTTACCTTGTGGGGTAGGCAGAGAGTACAGAGTTCCAACAGGTTCTTTCCTTTCATACCTCTCTGGCTTCCTCCACTCTCATAGATCGGTCTCATACACGCTCGCCGGTTACGGAGACTCTTGAGTTGATGGTAAATAATATCTTTATAAATAAGAAAAGAAACACCATCATGTTTATATTCACCAAGTGTGGGTGAGAGAGGTGTACTGGGTATAGGTGTGCCCGACAATACTAGGTCTCAATGTAATAGACGACAATTCTATTACCAATATGTACATCGGGCATAATTAAATTTCTTGTGCGAGTTCCCACTGCCAAGCTGGAGACCTTAATGAGGGAGGAGTTCTGGCCGAAGGGTGTCGTGAATACTACAAGACGCCCTTGCACAGCGTAACATGTCGGCGAAATTACATGTTGTTTAAATTATAAGTTTAATATAATAGTTAGTTTGTGAGGTATATATTCGATGGGCCAGTAAGTTATATAAAAATAGTAGCTGTATAACTGGTGACCAGCCGACGAAAAAATGGAAGATTCCAAGATGGAAAGTGAGGCAAAGGTTGCCGAAAACAAGGTTCCAGAAGGCGAAACGAGCAACATCTGTCACGTCGGTATGCGGGTCCCGCCATTTCTGTTGCCTGAATTAAATAATAATTATTATTATGATGTTCGAAGGTTTATTAAATCTCGAAATTGGAGCAATTTCGGTATTTAAAACGAAACCCACGGGCCTAAGCCTAGTTATGGAGAGTTAGTTCGGTAGGTTCCGATGAGACGTCTTCCTGCAAAAGCTTTTATTATTATTATACCAGACTTCAGACTTATAATGGGAATTTCTCAAAAGAAAGACTCTTTTCTGACCTAGGATTCAAACCTAAGACTTCGTGATCACCAGATCTCGAATGCGTGCGACCAACAAAGCAGTTACTAAATAATAAATTTGAACTTCCTCCAATTAGTGTCACAATGAATAAATATCTTTACGGACGGCTTGGTCTAGTGGTTAGAAGCTCAAACCGCTCCTCCCACTGGATCAAGCAGGTTCGATCCCCGCAATCGAGACGCAATCGAGACGAATCTTTGTGTGTCCCACTAATATTTATTTCGGTCTGGGCACTTGTGCATGTGAATTTCCTGTTTGAAAACGCACCCACGCTAAGGGAATAATTATTGAGCCATGTTATAAAAATTCAATATTAGTCAATCCGTTGAGACATAAAAATCTTTTATAAAAAAAGGTAAACCGACTTCAAAAAGCAAAAAAATAAATATTTGAAGTCGGTGCTGGTTGGTGCAGTCGGTTACTTGGCACCGACTTCAAATATTTATTTTTTTGCTTTTTGAAGTCGGTTTACCTTTTTTTATAAAAGATTTTTATTTTACAATTTTAAGTGACCAGTGAATTCTATAGTAGGGTACCTATAGGATTGACGTAATACCCATAATATCGCAATTTACACATGCCTATTGTTTGTCGTTAAGGAGTTCCCTGGTGTATCTTCTAAGTCCAAAGTCCAATGTCAATAAAATTAATATGGGACCACCTTGGAGATATACTGAACCCAAAGCAAAAAAAATTATCAAAATCGGTCCACAATTGACGGAAATATCGCTGAACATACATAAAAAAAAAAAAAAAAAAAAAAGCATACATACAACCGAACATAGAACCTCCTCCTTTTTGAAGTCGGTTAAAAAGACGTTAAAGATGCATAAATATGACGGACACAATCAAAATACGGCGAGTTTATTTATTTAAAGTATTACATTATCTTTAAGGAATGTTGTCTTAAGGCCGTACGTTTATACAAATGAAATACCCGTTCTGCGAGTTTTAAATATACATACCTACATAATATTTAATGAATACTAGGGCTGCCGCTAGATATATATGCGCTTATGTAGTTGGCATGTGGTGTTGTCCTAGCTAATATTTCAATTGTGTAGGCTTTCAAAATTATTGTGAAAGTATTATTTTTTATAATAATTATAATAATTAGCCCTGTTAAGAAACTGTCCCACTGTTGGGCACGGGCCTCCTCTCAAACTGAGAGGGTTATTATTTTTTAACTATTTTATATTTCCTTCACCATATAATGAGCTAGTCGTTAAGTCGAGTTGAAAGCTTTATAGACTTGATAAATTCCAACAGCAGGTGGCCACAAACCTGCCTCCACCAATCCGCACTGGGTCCGCGTGGTGGAGTATGACCTAATCTTTCTCACCTCGATTTGTAAGAGATGGCTTTTGTCAAGCTATCCCACTGATAGTATAGGCTGATATTGTTAGATTATTTATTATATATTTCTTTTGTCTTGCTGAAACGGCTGACGGAGCGTGACGGGAGCGCGACGAAAGCGCTCGGTTCCGTTCGGTCGTGACGTTTGCCGTCGCGCCGAGCGTGGCTGCGCTGTGTAGCATCTCCCGTATATTTCATTACATTAAAACTCCCCAAATCGCGCCACCGTCGCGTTCCCTTCCTTAAGGCGCTCCACCACCCGAGGAGTAGTCGGATGTAAATTTCATGTTTGTAAAGGCACCACGACATAGGAATAATTTACTAGTGTGAAACTATTTAATAAAAAAAAATAAACCGTACATACAAGTAAGTATCTAGTACGCTTCTGTCCTCCCCGCTTAAAGCATATAGGCGAGACGGTGTTGTCCCCAAATATTATAAAACAAAATCCCCCCGCCGCGTCTGTCTGTCTGTCTGAACGCGATAAACTCAATAATTATCGAACGGATTTTCGTACGGTTTTCACCAATAGACGGAGTGATTTAATAGAAAGGTTTATGTGTAATTCACCCGTGCGAAGCCGCAGCGGGTTGCTAGTTCTCTTTCAAATATTAACGTGCTAATTCGAATTACCCTGGATTAAATGTAAGCATTTTGATTTCTCATAGAACAAGCGAATATTTTGGATCGAAGCTAGTGGCCAACCCTAAGACACAGCTAAAGTTTACCCAGATTAAGAACGGATAGTGGATTTTAACAAAACTTTCTTTATTTTTTTTATTGAAAACTAAAAGTACATTCATTTAGAGGGAAATCGTTAATTTCGCGTGTACTTAAAGGCTATTAAATAGGTTAAGTATTTCTTTAAATAAGGGTCAGTGATTAATCATTTGAATCCAAGGCCCTCTTTAATAAATCTGATATGGTACTTATATGTCAGGAAATTATCAGTATAGGTGTTGTTTAGTAAAGGAGTTGTGTATTTTTTTTTATCAAGGAACCTTCAGCGATTGATTCCTTTCTTACCTGATAGAAACTGAAGAAAAAAATGTAGCTCGCTGACTCAGTAATAGCCTATTCACTGTGACATAGGCTGAGGAGGCGTTAGACTGAGTTCTGATTGGTATGATCGAGCTTGATTCGCCTCCTCGTAAAGTAGCTCCGGTAAGCATCCTGAAACACGACTGGGACGCTTTGCGACTAGACACGGCTTTAGCTTACCACCGGAAGCTGCCTATGAGGCACCCAACTTGTATTCCCGACTGCTGCATAGGCGACTAGACACTGCTTTAGCTTACCACCGGAAGCTGCCTACGAGACACCTAACTTGTATTCCCGACTGCTACATTAAGTGGCAGCTGGGACTAACGGCTTAACGTGCCTTTCGAAGCATAAATATCACCGCAAGTAGCCCTAAACCTGCCTCCACCAATCCACACTGGGTGGAGTATGACCTCTCTCTCACGTCGATTTGTGAGAAAACTTTTGGCCAGCAGAGGAACTGTACAGGATCCGTTACAAGTATAATACTAATAATAAAACTTGTATCTCTGCCACTTAATTTGGGAAAGCCAGCTAGCTTAAATGACGGCATTCAATGAAATGCACTGGCTTATAGAAAATACAATCACGAACCATTTGGTCAACCCGAAGTTGTCTTCTTAACTCAGTCTAGCTGTTAAACAGAAAGACTGCGTTCCTAACTCTGTCTAGCTGTTAAACAAAAAGACTGCCTTCTTAACTCTATCTAGCTGTTAAACTGAAAGACTACCTTCTTAACTCTATCTAGCTTTTAAACTGAAAGACTCTTTGTTCCCAGATATCGATAGCCCGTTGTTTTCGAAGAATAATTTTGATACATTAGTTCTGCAAACTTCTCAAATTATATTCTCACCACTTCCATGACTCATATTTTGAATTCCCACAACACATTCTTGAAAAATCTTCTGTCTACCGGGCGCATTTAACCACTAGATAAAGTCGATGGACTAGCTTTGTCAATATTGTTATGTTAACAAACGGTCGTCTCGGCAGGTGAAAGTATCTCCTTATACAGTTCTATAGCCTAAGGCTCGAAGTTTATGATATGATAATTAACAATGATTGATTATAATATATGGACGCGAAATAGCTTGGTGTAGCGCTTGTGTATAGATAAATGATGTGGAGAAAAGCTATTAATGTTAATGATTAAGGCTTGATTTTTTATTTGTAGACAACTTTGAAAAAGTTTGCTCCTGTTGTTCGGACATATATAAAAAATGTCGGACCAAATAATGACAAAACAAAGGAAGAAGCAGGAAAGGTCTATAAATAAAGAACCTGTTGAAGCTCTGTACTGTCCGCCGACCTTGAATAAAGATATTTGAATAACTTTTTATTTTACGAGGAGGCCCGTGCCCTACATTGGGACAGTTTCTTAACAGGGCTAATATTATTATTTATTTTTAAATATGAAATAAAACTATTTTACGGATTTTATCGCGGTTTATTTTTTTTATTTTTAGTTCCCGACGTTTCGAGTGCTTTGCAGCACCCATGGTCACGGGAGGGACTGAGGTGTTAGACGTCCAATAGGCATAGTTGTTCCGGGGTACCCTCAAACTTCTTAATTATTTTTGTTGTTGTTGGTCCGATCTACGCAGAATGAGCTCACGGTGTCTTGAGGTCTTGCAGTGTTATGCTTGGTTTTGGATTTGATTATATTAATTACCGGATCCCAAGACGATGGAAGCACCCAGCCATCTTCTCTATTGAAATTAGGATGTTTTTTAATTTCAATAGCCTCGCGAACCATCCTTGGTAGGAATCGGTGTTCTTTCACGAGGATTTGTGGTCTATCAAATCTGATGTTATGGCGGGTGCGGTCAAGGACATGTTCACAGACTGCAGACTTCTTTGAGCGACGAGAACTTTATTTCCTCAGTTTACTTACTTCATGAAGCAAGTTGTGTGTCGTGACTTGTTCAATAAAATAGTAATAGCCATTCCTACTTCGCCATTTTGAATATAATATAATTTATCTAGTTATGCAGGTGCCTTTAAATATATTATATCCGTAATTCCAAGGTTGAAAATATCCGGCCAAAAAGAGTTGTTTATATAAGCATACACTTCATAATTAATAGTCAATTTATTTATATATATTTACACGAATAATGCATGAAATATAACAGTTTTTCAGATTTTATCGATGTTTATATTTTTATAATTTATTTCTATCATCACGTTATATTTTTTTAATTGTGTTTTTTTCTTTCACAGTTTGGTGGATTCTTGCATCATATTAATTTGTAAGTATTAATAAAATCCTTCAAAATGTTTTTCATTAAGTCTGTTAACTATACATTTGTATTACTTTTGTATGTATTAAGTAAATAGACGAATGCCGTTGTCATACAAACAACTTTTTTCAATTAGTAGCAGAGAGTATATATAAGTCATGTTTCAAAATTACCGCGTAACAGTTTTTTTTTTACTGAATACATAATACGTCGGTAGTAAAATTCAAGTCTTTACAGTAAACATAAAAAAATACCTTCATTCACATAGAATTAACATTTAGATAAAATTATTTTCTCTTTTCAGTAGACGGGCATTCGAAATGTTTCACATATTTTATACTGTATAATTAAGTACATGTTATTATATCATAGCACATTGTGTACATGATATATTATGTACATGCGAAGTTAAGTTCGAAAACGTGTGAAATATATACTCGTGAAAGCCAACCGGCCATTCGTACATGTCGTTTACAAAGCTGAATATCTCAACAAGGGGCGAGCAATGTTCTTAGTAAAGTTTTACTACCGAGAAAGCATGTTGTTAAATTCATTCTTATTTACTATACTTGTAGCGCGAGCAAGACGGCATACGTCTCGATATCGTAGCGTTAAGAAAAAAAAGTGATTTATTCTCACTGAACGCGCAACTTTCATTTCCTGACACAGCGTATTTTGCCGCGCGTTTTTGACAGCTGTCAAATTAAAGTTCTTTATTATGTCGACGACGTGTGTAACCCAGAAATTACGATTTATTATTCAAGTTGCATACGTGTACTCTGTATGACGGTATTCGTTTATAGTTTTAAAATTGGGTGTTAAGAAATAACGATTATGCCTGTGATAATTAACTTTTAGTGTATCGAGTGAAACGTACATAACAGTTATCAGCAAACTGTTTACTTTTTATTTCCGCAATGGCGACAACAACCCAATTTTTTATTTTTTTATCGTTTTATTAATTATTACTCGATATTAGTGAAATACACATCTAACGGTTAATCCATTTAAATATAAACTAGAGGGACCCTTTTTGCCGTGTTGAAGGACACTGCTGTGGGAATTTTTGAGTTTGACAAGTCCATTACACTTTCGTATTCTGTTCAGAGGAATGTAGATAAAAGGACCATTATAATAAAACATATTCGTCCTTAGCAGGATACGATTACGAAATTTAACGCCGACAAGTAAATATAAAAATACCTAATGTCATCATCACAGATAAGAAAAACTTTGCTTACATTCCGTTATCATAGATAACCTTTAACAGTGTAATATCTGACTTAAAAACAAGGATGATTTCAGTTGATTGCGCACGGCACTAATGACTAAGGTTAAACCCATTCACGTTCAAGATTAACTTGTTTTTTTATTGACTTTAACAGGTGTTCTATTAAACACTTTGCAGGATATAAGGTCTTTATTAGGAATGCATCTATAATTTATCTCTGCCTACTAGATATTTTTTTCGAAGAGTTCGATGAAATGACATGCTTTTTGTCATATTTATATTGAAATAAATCTTGCAAATGCTTATTCAAAGAGTGGGGTACAATTGAATCCGACATTTTCATCGCCTGTCATGTCACTGTCCTTTGGTCATATTATAATCAGGAGTCTGGATTACACCGACTGTAATCCTAAGTTTCCTAGTGTAAAGACCTTCAGAATTTTTGTTTTAAAATTTACCTTTTCTGCTAACCTTGACAAGAATTGAATGACCCACGACTGGGTCCAGTGGATAATAACAAAAGTCACTAGTACAATTTGTATTGCATATCTTAAGCGTGGGCCTCTGTGCTCTCTGCCTACTCCGCAAGGGATCTGACGTCATGATATAGCTAAATAGAGATAGAGATCTTACGCTTTCTTTTGGAGTTTATTTTATACATGTCCGCTCAACTGTTGTAGCTGATGTTTTTAACGAAATTAGAATAGTTTAAATTAAATTTTGTTCAATACATTATGGTCACGTCATTCTTATCCTTATTTTCCCATATAGGTACTTCTTATAATATATTCGTAGTAGATTCTTCAAGAATATTTAGTAAATTGGGAGTACTTTTGGGACTTCACCGTTATTATAGGCCGCCACTGCATGAGGACCTAACATCGTTGGCACAATGTGGGTAAGAAAAGCCCTAGAATTCCCTTTAGAGAACTTGAAATGACCGCATTCATCACGATTATCATCAGACAGCCAGAAACAAGGCCACTCCTTGCAAGTACCGTACGGAAATTATCTAGATATGCTGTTTGCTCAGTTCAGTCCGTTTTATTATCGCTATCTGTACTCTGAGTTTGTTTGCTCAATAAAATATAGATCTTTATAGCGCAGACATATTTTCATTGGTATTATTAAGATTGTTATAAAATGACCGTGTTTTGTAAGAGTGGTTTATGTAGAACGGTTTTCTATGGAACGTTGTCACTCCCGTATGAGAAATATATGTGTGAGTGTAGTTTTCGTATAGATTTTTTTTTTGTTAATAATAAAGATATCTACCGTTGTCTCGTTGGTCTAGTGACGCATACTACGGCTGGCTTTCTATCGCAAAATCTGGTCGAACTGTGGTTGATCTATCAAATGTTTCTCAGTAGCAATCCGAATTTTACAACTGTGCTTGCCCTTTAGCCATTGCTCGCCCCCTATTAAATTGAGACCTAACATCGACACTGAAATATGGGTATACACACTACATCTCTGACACCCCCATTAGGAGAAATAGGCTTCACGGTATTTTATTTATCTTTTGCTCTGGTGTCTGAGTCAATTATTCGTAAGTGAGCGGATCTTAACCGCATCAGTTTCTTCATAAAACATCTCTAAAAAAGCGAGCAATCAAAAGTAATCACTTTTACTATAATAGTATTAACATTCACGCGATGCGGTGAAAACAATTGCCGGCGAGCCTTCGCATGTATTATGTATATTTACGAACACTTTCACATGTTCGGAATAACGCATTCCATTGCATTCTTGACCCCCCGTCGAAATCCTGTTCGTTTAAGTTAAGCAGACATGGAAACGTAACGTGTCGCTGTTGTCGCGGTTTTCACTTGATCGCTATCGTTAGGTGAAGTGAAAATTATCTTGAGAATGTGGAATTCGAACCATGAATACTCGTGTTTCCCTGTAGTCCGTTCAGTCGAACTATGATAATTCGTAGTTCTTCTTTGTCCGATACATCGGACTTATAAGAACAAACTCACGTTTCGGTCGATAAGTATAAGTTTTCAGGCCATGCGGTCATAGGGGAACTTAGCACGAACTACTAGCGTCTAAACTATTGCTATCGTATTCGATAGCAATTTGTATGATATTATGTACACCGCCCTCTAACTGACTTATTTTGTATTTATCTATCGATATCATCACGCCAGACCCTTTGCGGAGTAGGCAGAGCATTCAGATTTCCAACAGGTTCTTTCCTTACAAACCTCTGTGGCTTCAACTCTCGTCCCAATGCCTTGACATCCCTTCTTTCGGATACAGATACTGCACACAGGATCAGACACCAACCTCGCCGGCGATGTCAAAGAATCTCTTGCCCGCCGACCGGTGCTGAGCACCACGGCGAGACACGTAGTATTCGCCCTCCATCATAGCGACTGCCCAAGCCGAGGTCGTTCCTCCTTGAGGCGCTCTTGAGCTAGTTTAACTTAGGTTAGCTAGGTTCCACGCTCGCCATCTGGTCCGGTGAAGCTGTAAAGGCCCCGCGGCCAACAGCGTAGATCATTCACACACACACACACACACAACACACAAATTCAACTCTCGTAATTCGTCTCATGCATGTTCGCCGGTTACGGAGACTCTCAGATAAGACACGGTCTATTTGGTCATGGTAAGATAGTCTAGTTCTACCCTACCTACATCTTACCACTTGCGCATTGTCGACAAACACATTTCCATGTAAAATACAGAATGCTTACTTTATGTAAGAAGTTTAAACTTAAATTTCACATCTAAAATGGCCTCTCCGAGCCACCAACGAAACTAGTTTTCATCGTTATGTTTAGGTACAATTCTCTACACAAGCGATTTGGAATTTTCTTTTTTATTGGGTTATTAAAATTCTTAATAAATAATCAAAACTATTTTACATACTGAATCGATTGGTAATAGCTTTGCAAATTACGAATCCAGAGGCCTAAGGTCAAGGATTTGACGTTATAGTAACGTTGTCGAGAAAGCGTGTGGTCACTTTCATCTTTATTTATTAAATTTGAAGTGTGAAAATTCACATCAATTCGACAGCGAAGCTCTTGACTTGCCCTTCAAATAAGACATTATATTAGACAGTGCTATCTGTATCCGAAAGAAGGGGACAGACGTCGGTAGCGGATGATAGGAGGGGAATCAGGTTCGTAGTCGGCGGTGGCTACAATTAGCGGATTCCTATGATTGAACGCCTTTTAAAAAAAGACGCGAATAGGTTCGGACCGAAGTCGAAATGAAGATCGACATTTCGTATGAACTACGGAGCTCCGACGGTTTCGCGGAGGAATCGAGATTGAACCGTTTGGAGTCTATCGATGTGAGAACGGGCGGTGTGGCCGAACACCTCACAAGCGTACGTCATGATGGGCAACGATATATCCAGAGTTGGAGGAAGAACTTGAGGTAGATTCACATAAGACCGCGAAGAATGACACAAAAGGGAACAGAATAATGCCTTGCTGTGGGTTGTAGAGCGCTATTGATGAAGATAAGTATAGATATATAGACCGAGTCTTATCTGAAGGACAAGTCAAGAATCTTCGTAACCGGCGAGCGTGTATGAAACGAACTATGAGATTAGAGGAAGCCAGAAAGGTATTTAAGGAAAGAACATGTTGGAACTTTGGACTCTTTGCCTACCCCGCAAGGGATCTGGCGTGACGATATGTTGTTATATAAATATATTTTCTAAAACACTTTGATTCAGGCGGGTAGAATCTCGAACTAACTTTCAATAACATAACTAAATTTATTGATCCGTATATAGTAATGTAGGAAGCGGTTATACACGATCTACGTAACACGTTTTCACATTTGAATACCAATATTTATTGGTTTACGCGGTATAAATTACTTTAATTATTACATGTTTTCTTAATTAATAGTAGAAAACTTTTTGTAATGGGTTGTAATATTTTATAACTTACGTAATTAGATATAAAGTTATTTATGTGTTTATCGTAATAAATAGTTAAAAATCTTTAGTAATTGGTTGTATTGTTGTAAAACTTAGATACATTATGGTATAACTTTATTTTTATTTACATAATTGGAATATATAGAATATACACGGTGTAATTTAAGTCGTCGTGGGGCGAAAGCCTAGGTTATGTATACAATGTTCAATATTTATTGGAAAAAAAATAACGAAAGAACACATCAATATCATATCCAGAATATAAACTAATTTAATTTATTAAAAAAACGCCTATACCAAGCGTTAATGACATTAAAGGTGTCGCGCGGCTCGTCAGCTGACCGGTACCTGATACCTTCAGTATTCAGGATTTTCACCCTACATATGAATCAGAATCAGAAGTGAACGCTGCTTAATCTTAGTAATCACCACGAAGACCACGGAACTACAATGAATCAGAATCAGAATATTTTTTATTCATGTAAACCATTACAGTATTTATGAATCGTCAGAAAAGTAACAAAGTCTCTACCGCCACTTCGGAATGTCATCTTACTCTTTTAAAATAAAAAATTACAAACTTTTTCATCTACATTCTGTTGTGGGGTATGGGAGAACAATGTAGGTTGGTCATAAGGTGAGTCTTAAGGTAAAAAAAGCGAATAATACTATTTATGAGAATGGCTACATGGTTCCCTCATTTATAAAAAAAAAGTACACGTTGTGTTAAATTAATAGAAGGAAGAGAGGGAATGTTAACTAACAACAGTTGAATAGGTTGCCATGACTCAAGTGGAGCTGGAATAGCATCTATCCAAGCATTTTTATCTTTTAAATAATCTTCTATTGAATAATAAGCTTGCTTACAAAGTGTTCGTTTTACACAAGCTTTCAACTTATTTTCACTAAGTTTAGTGACGTCAATTGGAATTTTGTTATAAAATCTAACACAGTGCCCCATTAAAGACGTGTGAATTTTTGACAGACGAAACTGCGGTTGATGTGATATTCGGATAGGTTGGTAAAGAGATGTTACTTATTGAAATGTTCTTTTTGGTCATATTTTATTACCACTAAGCATTGGAGACATCACCTGGGCTGAAGCGAAAATGCTTCACGACGACTGAAATTACAATGTGTAAAAATATAAATGATTTATGATTTTTCTTGTGAATATCGTAAGAAAGGCTTAAAAGAGTTAACCACGTAGTAAAAGTAACATTTTAATAATACATATCACTTTGTTCTTTACGTGTTATAGTCAGGAATTTAGTTATTTTATGGAATGTAGACTTTTAGAATGTATAATATAGTACTTTAAATATTTTATCACCCTTTTCGAGGTATAGTCACAATAAAATGAACGCATGAATCTGAATTCTAATAAGTAATAATTTATTTTGAATTCTAGGCAAGCATATAGGCATTTAACGAACAATTTATCGCAGAGGTTAAGAGTTTAAGCCGCTCCGTCCACCGTGTCTAATAGTCGCGGTTTCTATTCCCACACGGGATAAATCTTTATGTGATCCACAATTATTTGTTCCGGTCTGGGTATTTGTGAATGTAAATTTTCATGCTTCTCAACGCACAGCACAGCACGACCCAGGACTAAATCCTGGTGACGGGCTACGTTTAAAAAAGAGAAATAGAATTATATTGTCTTTCTCGTTAAGATATCTATAAATTAAGTTATTTTGATACATTTTAATGTAAACTAACACTACTCACGTCCATTGAAGGATGCGGTAGGTTTCGCAAAACCTACAGGTTTTGAAACCTCGATTTCGTGATTACAATGGAAGTAGGTTCCGCTGCTTTTTAATCTTTTTTTGAAGGATGTAAATTCAAATTATTTATTGCTTACATGTGACATAAATTGATACATTTGTTTACGTCTCAACATGAACTCTTGCGCTTAACTCTGCTATTGGTATTTTAAATAAAATATAGTTCATTGACATTTTTCACAGATTTTTAACAGACAAGTTTTTTGACAGATATGGTAATCCTATAGCTAAATGGAAATAATTGTTGCTAGTTGGTAATCTGGTAAACAATAAAAATTTAATTATTTATTTATTTAGTACTCTGTTATTATTTTGACGGTTTTTTTGACAACTTAAATGCAATGATCGTATTTTTCACACAATACTACTGATAATGTAATAGGGTACCAACTTTTGGCACAATATCAAATGAATGGTTATTGCAGCCTGTAATAATGACAAATGACGTAAAAATAGGCCCTGTCGGCGCAGCAAAAGGTACATAACATTTTATCATTCAGTATTTATGGTAATTATTAATGGCAAGATGGACGACTGGACACTTTTGAGTGAAAGACATGAATACTACTAGCCACGGATCGATCTGGAACGACATGGATACTACGAGACGTCAAGGGGAGTCCTTTGCGCAACAACGGGGCACAGTATAGGCTATTAAAAAAAAAATTAAAAAAACTTATTTCTGTTTTACACTTTTGTTTTTACTTGTACTTGGCTAACCCTTTTTTCAACAGGTAGGTGTGTCTGGCGCGTTAATAGCACGGGTTCGATTCTCGATCGCGTGCCCGTGTTTTGGTATTTTAATGCCACCTTTGTTACTTTTTTTTGGGACTCAAGATTTGAGGCAATGGAATTCGATATTATGGGACGGTTTTTTTTGTTGCGTTTATGGTGGGCGTTTAATGGAGTGTCTTGTACATATTTTTTAGATCGAAGGGCTCTGTTTGGGCCAGAAGGCTACACGGTGGTCATAACAATATAGACATGTCCATCTGTATGTAAATACTTATACTTACGACTGTTTGGCTGCCACGCTGATCTAGTAGCTCATAGTTCGGCTGGCGATAACGAGGTCCTAATTTGAATCCTCGGTCAGACAAAGATTAGTTTTCAATTGAAATAGCCTCAATAGCAGTCAGAAGACAGGAATTGTGGCATTATGGAGTGGCGATATTATGGAAGTAGGCTTGCTCTATATCATATTTTAGAACCTAACATCTGCGGATGTGGATGTACAACTTTTAAGCAGATTTCGATAAAATTCGGCAAGGAAATATATTGCATTCTAAAGAAGGACATAAGATACCATTTTATTAAATAACCCATGTTGACGAAGTAGTGGGTAAATGTTAGTATAGAATATAAGGGACCCAGGTCTTGTGCTTAGCAATTTAGCCGTGAAAAGGTAATGAATTGCAGAATATTAGCATGGATAAATATCGATATTCGTCGGCGAAAAGTGGGTGTACTTAGCACACCTCTGCCACTCCCGCTTGGGGAATACATCATAATCATATCTTTATTTGCGATATATGGGTACATATTACATAAAGATCTTTGAGTGCTTGAAGTGTTTCACCATATCCAGCGGCATGCAAATATTTCGTGTCTTATAGGCAATAATGATATTGATACATTACTTTTATTAATCTGACTACAATTTGCAAGTGACGTTTTTTTTTAAATTACGATAGTCTAAAAAACATATCGTAACTATAGGTACTGAAGATTTAGGAAAGAATAATCTGGCAACTATATCTAATCCAACCATTGAACTGTTGACCACCATGTCTGCTGACCCACAAGGAACTAAAACATCAACCGATTTGTCAAGCACTTGGCCGACTTACGGTACCGGCCGTTTATCAAGAATCGAATCTGACAATTCGTTACATTACGTAATCAAATCGAATACGGATACCGAGTTATCAACTTAGGCCCTTATTCGCTATGACCAATGAAATCCGTAACTTGGCGTGTTACGAAACTCGTGAAATATCCTTACTCCACTATTATACTATTGACAGATGGCTTAGTCCAGTGGTTTCAAACTCAAATAAACATTTGTTTCGGTCTGGGTGTTTTTGTATGTGAATTTGTGAACGCACGGGAATAATTCCTAGTCAATACAAGAGCATTTACAAACGTCAAAATTATTACATTTTTACATCTACCACCGGATCGGAACGCGGCCTGCACTGAGAAGATCCAGCGAGAAACTCAGCGGGTTAGTCTTTTAACTTAATTTGTTTGGCCTTTCTGATAACCATTTTTTTCTCAAAATTGTATTTTACAGCATTGTTTAATTTTGCTGATTGAGGAGCTGCTCAAACCCAATCTGTTTTATCGTCGAGATAATCCGAAATTTTGTAATACCCTTTCTTACACAGTCTAGTTTTGATTGCCTTTTTAAAATTATTGGTAGGCATGTTTCGGATATCTATGCGTAATTTGTTGTAGAGACGAGTAGAATGTACAATAAGATCATCTTTGTTCCGTGTATTAATATGAAGAATATCACTATATTTTTGAAAGTTACTGGTATTTTTTAAATATGAGTATAAAGAAGATTTTTAGTGTGGGGCTACGTTATAAAACCAAAAAAAAAAAGATCAAAGTCACAGACATAGTACTTATAATTGTTACATTTAAGTGGCAGTGGGCCGAACGCTCGTAGAACTGACGGGCGTTGGGGCAGAAAGGTTCTCGAGTGGCGAGGTACCAAAAGATGAGGAGTGAGGCAGAGCCCCTGTAAGATGAACCGATGACCTGGTGGAAGTCCTTTGTCCTGCAGTGGACGTCTTCTGCAGATACCTATCATACAGAATTCCATTACACAATCACTTAAAGACGATATCGTAACCATATCGTCATACCGAATAAGGACCCAGATAGAAGGCATGCTAATTCTGAAGATGATACATTATTAAGGATCGAATTAGATTTGTATTGTGGTTACCTTTGTCTTCCAATCGATAGTTTCTTTGTTCTATCGTATCGGGAAATCGATTCGTAACGATTGTTTATTTTGATTGTTCCCTCTCTGATTATACCTTCGCCTCTCTGTTTTTTTTGTCTAGTTGGTATTATTATGATGGCAACTTAAATGGATTACTTGCGTAGATGGAGCATCGCGTGCGTGGAAACGGCAAAATTGCAAAAATCTGAATCTGAATCAAACGCTGAAATCACGCACACCCCACACATAGTGCGTAACTGAAGCCGCTTTTATGCGCCATTTTTGTTAGCAATGCTCAGTCGAGTCTTACATCCGTATCAATGAATATGTCGTATTAGCTACTTTTACTCGAGTATTTACTTTGTGCATAATTTTTATTGTATACTTGAAAAACTGTCATAAGTGAGAAGTGTCATAAGTTAGTTTTGTATAGGATTTCAGACACATGAATTTACTCAAATAAGTAAATTCTTTAGACTAAGTAATTGTAGATAGATACATTTTAGTACACACATGCACGCGCACGCACACATTGACATGAAAACATTTAAAAAAAACGAACATGTGTAATTAAGGCCGCTTTTAGGCACCATTTTGTTAGTAATGCTCCGTCTTAAAAAGTTTTAGTTTAAGGTTTACAATAATATTTGCAGACTTGTATCGTCCTGCCCCCTGTCCCCTGTATAGTACGTAGAGACAACAGAATTCCAACAGAAACTTTGCTTACAGATCATTTCCTCCACTTTATTATTGTTTAAATTAATAACATTGTATCTAGACTATCTTACCATGACCAAAAAGACCGAGTCTTATCTGTAGGACGAGGCAAGAGTCTCCGTAACCGGCGAGCGTGTATGAGACGAACTATGAGAGTGGAGAAAGCCAGAGATGTATGTAAGGAAAGAACCTGTTGGAACTCTGTACTCTCTGCCTACCCTGCAAAGGATCTGGCGTGATGATATAGCATAGAATAGAACATTGTAAATTGAACTGTCTGAATTGACTGCCTTGTTGGTCTATTGGCCCATAGTTTGGGCGACGATCATGAGGTCCAGTGTTCGAATCCTGGGTTGGACAGTGTGTTTTTTCTATAGGGAAATTCTCAGTAGCAGTACGGAGTCTGGAATCGTGCCCGACTAACATCGTCTATGAAACGTGCGTGCACATAGTACACCTCTGCCTACCCCGCTTAGAGAACAAAGACAAGTCTAAACTAGGTATCCACAGAGTCCACCGTGGATCCTGGCTTACAGTTGGTAGAATGTGTGTCGATCTTAATCCCAAAAAAAATCTGTAACAAACAAAAGAGTATAATAATCTATCTATTTACATCATCAAGGATCCCTTGCGGGGTAGGCAGAGAGCACAGATTTTAAGGAGCACAGATTTTCATTACAGACTTCTGGCTTCCTCCACTCTCATAGTTCGTTTCATACACGCTCGCCGGTTAAGGAGACTCTTGACTTGTTCTTCGGATAAGGCACGGTCTGTTTGATCATGGTAATATAGCCTAGGTCTTTACAGGTACCTGCATCCTTCCACTTTCGCATTAACGTATAATACTATCCAACTATACATTTTGCGAAGCCCAATCAACCTCTGCGAAAGAGCGAAAGCTGGCAAGGTCGGGGTAACACGCTGATTAACTCGCGTCAAACTTGGGGCCTTAACATGAAAACTATAAATGCCATTCAATTTAAAATCTAAAGTGAACTTTTGCTACCTATCTCGCAGTAACTGACTTGATGATAAAATATAAAGATCAGAAAAGTATCTATCCATACTAATATAATTAACTCAAAAGTAACTTTTTCTATCCGTTTATTGGTCTGTCTGTCACTTTTCACGCCCAAACCGCTGAACAGATTTTGATCAAATTGGGCGAGGAAATAGTTTTTATCTAGGAGAAGGACATAGGCTACTGTTTCTATCAAAAAAGCTTGAGGGTGTAATATATATGTCCTAAAAATAACGCGAACGAATTTACTTTTTCAAGCTTAAATTATTATTTCGTGTCTATAAACCGACCTATATTCCCCTAGCGGGGGTGGCTGAGGTGTGTATCTCCTCTTGTTGTTCGATGTTAGAATCCTAAATAACAGGGGGTGAAACTCTTGTTCTTAAACTGGACCCAATTCTAGACTTCGAACTTAGATTTTTCTGATAGAACAACCTGAACAGCGCTTTACTGCCCAGGGAGTCGGAACCTCGAAATGACCGGGTTCTTTAAATGCCGTTTTTATCTCTAATAAATAACTTTTTAAAAAAGATGGAGCCTGACTTCAATAAGCAAAAAATAAATAATTGAAATCGGTACCGGTATCGGTGAACATACAAAAAATGCATACATACAAACGAACATTTCCTTCTTTTTCAAGTCGGTAATAAGGATGACATAGTTCCTTAGACATATTATTCTTCTGTATGTTTTAGTTTGGGAGGTCCCATATATACATTAGAAGTAAAACAACACACTATTTGGTTCGAAACCAATATCGCCGCGAAAAAATAGACACAGACTCACATACACTTGCATTATTGCAGTAAAAAAAACATTTTCAGATTAATTGCATTGCCGACAGCTTATAATATCAGGTATAAGTTTTGGAAGACTTTGCAACCAACTTTAACCATTGTATCCATGGATATATCATAACAAGATACACAGTCTCGTTCAAAAGTTACATTATAACCTCCCCAAATCCACGTGGTTTTGATACAAACAAGTTAGGGCATATTGGACATTACTCCTATTACTTTAAGTTGTATTTGCAAAAAAGCGGAAGCCTGTTAATTTTTTAGTACCGTCCACTTTTGCCTGCCCTTTGGTGGTGCCAATTTTCGTGCGACGAGCATGTAGCTATCATGTGTGTCGACAAGTTCTCGCGGCTATAAGACTTTTATTGTTATATTTACGATATCTATAATTTTTAGGTATGTTTGTTGTAAAAAATAGCAGCAGTGGCAGTGGAATGCGGGCAGGCGACCGGTCAGTCAACCGAGTTACCTTGGCCGGAGGGCGCCCACTCGAACAATGCCGGCCACCTCGCCACTCAACACTGACCGTTTCTAATAACAGAAACATTGATGAGAAAAATATGTCTTAGAAATACGTTGATGGTAAAAAAAACACAGACCGTGTCTTATCTGAAGGGCAAGTTAAGAGTCTCCGTAACTGGCGAGCGTGTATGAGACGAACTTTGAGAGTGGAGGAAGCCAGAGAGGTATGTAAGGAAAGGACCTGTTGGAGCTCTGTACTCTCTGCCTACCCCGTAAGGGATCTGGCGTGATGATATAGTAGTAGGCCAATATAGGCTGTTATGCAAAAGTACCTATAAAACATAACCGAACAGGAGTCGAAGTAAGCGCGCGACCGTGAAAATGTCAATAGGGTGACGCAATGCGCAGGCGCAGGTGTTACGTAACCGCCGCGAAAACTGACAGCGCTGACAGGTTCCAGATGTAAATAAATAATGCAATTTATTGTCTGTAACATTGTTCATTATAGGGAATTTTAAACTTATAAACCATAGATCAATTGTCAAGACCGTCACCCAAAGATGTGCCGAGATTGAACCCGCGACTTCTCGACCCTGTGATATAAAAGGCGTCCCCTGCGTTCAAACTACTAGACGATGTCTGATGTCGATGTCAAATCGATTAAACAATTTTTTTCCAGGAAAACAATGGTTTTTATAATCCCATCTAAAAAATCTCTTCAATTGGACACAATAAGTTACATTTAAGTTGTATACGACAAGATATTTAAATAATCATTAAACATTTTTCTCTATATATCATAATGTCACACATGTTATTTTTAAAGTTTGTAATAAAAACATGCAAAACTGTAAAAGAAGCATGATCTTTCAGCTCATAGACTTACGATTCGATTATTCGAGGATCTTTTAAAACTGGATTGAATCGAAAATCGAATATAAAGCGTTCGATTTGAATTGAATCGAAGATAGTTTTCTTTTAGAATGATTCGACATGGCAAAATTGAGTCAGATTATCAAGGGGTGGTTATGAAATTTGGCAGTGGTTCATATATTCTCACTAGCGACCCGTCCCGGCTTCTCACGGGTAAATTATACCCATAAACATTCCTCTTAAATCACTGAAAACCATATGAATATCCGCTCGGTTTACACAGACAGACGCATCGGTGAGACTTTGTTTTATAATATCTAGTGATATATGAATTAACTACATAGATATTACTATTAGATATGCGGAGAGAAAACGATTGTGCAGAACATTAGCGTAACAATGCTAAATAAAGTACGCTCGGAACATTTAGTATGTGTTTGCTAAAGCATCTTAACGTTATCCATTGAAACATTGTTATATAACTGTCTGAGAACCTTCTAGAATATAATTTATTACTCCCTAAATAAATGAAATGATGTAGATTTGGTCCAGTGGTAAGATTCAGTTCTTTGTCGGAGCGAATTATGTCGCTGAAACTACTAACTAAATCGGTAAGTCAGTTCGGTCGCCGCGCAGGACAAATCTTTGCGTGACTCACTAATCTTATTTTGGTCTCAGTTGTGCATTTGAATTTCATGGTGTAAGACAGCAGGGTCAGCAACAAAACATTCGTTAGTTCTGATTTTTCCTTCTATTTATATTGTTCGATATAACACGTTAAGCAGTTATAGCTTACTGGCGTGACTACTCGCATGAACGTGTGACTACCTGCTTCGCAGGTAGTAATTGTTGCTTCAACTTGATGCGCGCCCGCGGCTTCTGGATTATTTTTATTCTAAGATAATAGATAATAATAAATCTGTGTATAATGTCCCACTGCCGGGCAAAGGCCTCTCAAAAATCGACGTGAGAGACATTCGGCCATACACCATGATTTAGTGCGGTGGAGATGCCCCTACGTAATAATGTAATTCCGGCTTGTAACAACGACCATCATGAATGATCTCTTATGTGGTACACAGAAAGAATATTGTTTATTTATTATACAAGGTGTAACATATTTTAGCAAGACCTTAGACACCCCAATTAGATTATTGCCTACCGAATTCAATACGAAAATAAAATTTCCAATTATAAGCAGTTTTTTACCATATTTTAAGCTCTTTGTTACACAAATTAACCACGAAATCTGTACTTTTTCGTGCGTATTGAAGTATATGTATTAGAAACGTGTTTAAAAAATCCGCATTGCTATGAATAATGATAAAATTCTGTTTAAAGCAGCGAACTGAATGAGTAACGGGAATTTTTGATAATTAAAAAATGTAATAGTTTAAAAATAGTTAAAATCGGTTCAGTTGCCGGTTTAGAACAAACTACTTTCAGGTCTTGCGGTATTTATGTTACACCTTAAATACAGTATAATTTTAGTTCACCCCACCACAACATAAAAAATAACTATACTATAACTAACTTTCACGTTTGCAACACTGAATCATCCATTTTTTCCACTACTGCTAAAGCTACTACTACTTCTTGAAGTATCCGAGTGCTTAGATACTTCTTCAACATTCTTCTTACCTTCTTCAGCCGAGAGATGGTCACTGCAGGACAAGCCTCCCCATAGACCGCCATGACAACCCAAGGAACGTTATGTAAATGCACCCAGCATTTACATAACAGAAATTTCACATGCACAAATATCCAGTTCGAAGCAAATACTTATAGATCACATTAACCCATGTTTGAGTTATCCATAAATATTTGCTTATATCATATAGAGTTTGTCTAACCAAAGCTGAGAGTGCAAAAGGGCGGCAAATTTAAATAAATTGGATCGTACAACCCCGAATGAACTGGGAATAAATGGATTTGATACTTTAGTTAAAAAATATGTAAATAAGTTTCATGATGTTAAGGAACACAGGTAGGTCCAACTTCGAGAAAGAGGTCAACCGTCGAAAGCTCGGCTGGGCGGCGTTCGGGAAGCTACGTAACATCTTCTCGTCCAAAATTCCGCAGTGTCTTTGACCAGTGTGTGTGATGACTTACGGCACTGAGACATGGTCACTTACGATGGCCCTCATAAGAAGGTTGAAGGTCACCCAAAGGGCGATGGAGAGAGCTATGCTTGGAGTTACCCTGTGGGATCGAATCAGAAACGAGGAGATCCGCAGGAGGACCAAAGTCATTGACATAGCACTCAGAATTGCTAAACTTAAGTGGCAGTGGCAGCGGGGCACATCGCTCGTAGAACTGACGGCCGTTGGGGCAGAAAGGTTCTCGAGTGACAACCACGTACCGGAAGATGTGGAGTAGGCCCTTACAAGATGGACCGATGACCTGGTGAAGGTCGCGGGTAGAAGTTGGATGCGTACAGCACAAAGCCGGTCGTTGTGGCGGTCTTTAGGAGAGGCCTTTGTCCTGCAGTGGACGTCTTTAGGCTGAAGAAGAAGGAACACAACATATATACACAGAAGAATGGAGAAACGAGGGAGAAAGAGGAGTAGGGAGGGAGTTACAAAGAAATTATAATTTATTACATTCTTTCGTGTCGTGTGGAATTTTATGGATAGATAACACAACTCTTAATAAAAGTAGTGAGTATCAAAAAGTGTTTGTCTATGTCTATGGTTCACTAGAACAATAGGTGACATTAATTTCAGTGTTGCCAGTTTATGAAAACGTTAAAAACTCACTTTCGGCTTTCATTAGACAGACTCTAACATAAACAACTTTAGGACACATGTCCTATGGACAGGCTCCCCGCAACTCAAACTAATGACCTGGTAAAGGTCACAGGTAAAAGCTGGATGCGTAAAGCACAAGGCCGGTCGTCGAGGCGATCTTTGGCGGGAGGGGGGATTGCGATGTGTAGTATGCGGATATTGCACACACAACCACTCAATTCAAGGACCCCTGCGGCCTATACTTAGAGCTCTAGAAAAATCTTTTGTTAAAACTGATTCGACATGCCATTTATATTGTAACGATTTCTGTTGAACAATTATTCAAAGAAAATTAATTATGCAGAAATGTATAGGGCATGATAGTGTTGTAATTGAAGTATTCCTAGTACTAATTGCGATCGAAATTTAATAGATTTAATCAATGCTTTTCTTGTAAATTTCATGTGAAGTAAAAGGAATGGAGGTGAAATAAAACCTTCACAGAGAACGGTGTCAAAATACTATTATAGATTCAAGTTTCTTTGTATTCATATCATCACCCCAGATCCCTTGCGGCTTTAGGCAGAGACAGGCCATTTGGTTCTAAAACAGCCAACACATTAGCGGTGGTAAGAGCCTAACGGATAATATCGTTTAGATTGGAGTGCCGGGATATTCTTCCCGCACTGCGAAGACATAAGAGTCCGTGGAATCCAAGCTGGTCCATGTTCTCCCCACAGTGGCAGCGATGTGGCACAAAGTACTTGGCTTCCGGACGCAGACACGCCGCTAACCTGAAAGAGTGGAGCCCATAAGAGTCCTGCAACCACAGTCCTGATTCCTCTCCTCCTCTGCAGAGTTTTGGGCCGTATTTAAAAGTTCATTCCTGACTAATTCATAGAGCTCCCACTGTCTCTACGAGGAAAGGACTGTGGGCAGGTCAGTGTTAGGGCAAGCCATCGATCACTCATTATGAGTCTCGGTCAAATACGCTTCTTCGATAGAAGTAGTATATGATTCTAGATTCTTTGCAATTTTACTTCGAGAATAGTTATTTCGAATATTATTGTTTTACGCAAGGGATCTGACGTGACGATACAGATAGAGATTTTAGGACATGGTTTAAATTCTACCCGCCCTTCTTTAAATCACATTCCTATTACAAGCAACTTGTAATATTACTACACATGGGGAAAATTGTTACGTGAAAGTTAAGAACCTATAAACTAATTAGCCGCATGCTTTAAGCGTTAACCCTACAACGGCAGCTTTGGAACAGGTTCTAAAATGCAGCTCATCACATATCAACTAGTTGGCCGTATTTACCGTTACGGAAAAACTATTCCTCTCGTATTAACGTAACGGTGTTGCCATATACATTTTTGTGTTTCGAACGCCTGTCACATTAACCCAATAAATATAGCGCTCTAAATTCGAAAGCGAAAAAAATATGTTTTCAAAATTGATTCTTGATTCGAACGTGTTGTTGAAATTTTAATTGGATTTTAATAGTGTTTCGGTTTTTGTTTTTATCATTATATTAATACGTGAAGCAAAAACTTTGTACCCCTTTTTACGAAAATTGCGCGGACGGAGGAGTATGAAATTTCCCACACTTATAGTTTATATAGAGAAGGAGTGGGGAATGCTAATATTTTTTTTAATTATGCATAAAAAATACATTAAACCAATAAAAAAAACATTACACACACTACCACGTATTTGACACAATACACGTCAAATTGATGTTTGTCTTTAATATTATTTGTCTATAGTCTTACTGAATGTCAAACATAACCAGCAAGCGATGAAAGAGTAGGTCCAATATCGACCTATGGGCGACCACTAGTTTTCATAAATATACCTAGAGTATTATATGATATAAAATATAATAATTCCAGCTATGAAACACATTAAAATAATAAAAACTTATTGTAGAATCTGGTATGGAGGTTGTACTTCAAGGTATAAATACGTTTGCACGTAACAAAATAAATATATGTTAAAGAATTTTGAATCGTAACAATCTAATTCAGTTGGATTTAAAAGTAAAGAATTTGAGATCAATCAATAAATCGTCATAATTCAAATGGTCTTTTAATAGCGAAATAATTGGTTAATCCATTAGATAATTCTAAGAAATAGGTCGAACACCGGCTAGCTAGTAATACATAGTACAATCACATTTTACAAAAGTATATTTGTTCCAAAGTGACAGAGGGAGAGTCTTTCGCGATTAAGAATCAGAATATTTTTGATAAATATAAAGGTGTAAACCATCAAATGTGTACTATTTACGAGGGTTATGTGCGTACTCGATACGCGCATGTAGAAACATGCGTATTCAGCTAGTGAGACTCCAAATAAGTGGCATTGTTATTTCGTCCACTCGACATACATATTTAGACATGTCCAACATTTTTTGATTTCGCTAGTAATCTTCGTGTGATCCAAAACAATCATTGTTTTGGTCGGTTATTTGTGTATGTGTTATTTATAAATGCACACACGAGTCACGAATAGGTAATTCATACATCATTGAAAACCTCGGACAAGTGCGATTAGGACTCATGCCTTGATGTTTCTGTACGGTGTAAGCAAGTACAATTTCCTACGTCAGCACATTACTTGTGACGCGCGGCATTTCATCATACACAATCAGTTTGAAAGTGTACGGTCGAGGACTGTCCATAAAATAGTTAAGAAGAAGAATAGAAATTATCCATTCCAGGAAAGGAGAATCTCGACGATCGATGGGAATAATGACTTAAAATCAATATTGTAGTAAACCATTGCATTTGATTCAATAAAATAGCTTACGTAATGGCTACCTATTTGACATAGGTATTTTTCAACTTGGTTCCTCTACCCATTCCTTAGAATAAGGCTTTTAACCATCGGCCAGACAGACAAACAATAAAGCCATTTTATATGGGTTTCGTGTTACCGAATGAGGTTCAGAACTCTAAAATGATCACAGATGATACACCCACAATAGTGAGTGGTACAAGTTACGATTCCGAGGTCGACCGCGTGTTAATTCTAATAATTTTTCCTGTTTCTTAGTTAGAATCAAGACGCCATTGTTTATTCATATATGTTGATTGCCAACCTTTACTTTTACTTGACGCGGAAGGTGTTCTTTGTTCAATCAACGGTCATCGCACGTAAGTATCAGTGCTTACATCAAAGCATTTTTGAAAAAAAGAAATTAACAGAACATTATCAGGGTAGAGATTTGGCGGGAAATAGAAAAGTTGTAGAAGAGGTGTTTTGGCGGAAAATCGAAGAGCGATGTCGTCAATTTGTTTTAATTTCCAAAACTTGTGTTACTTTGAATAATAATGTGCATGAGCAAAGGTAATTGTAACAAAGTGATAAAACGTACCTTTTCGATTTCCCTCAAAACGGCCGTCGCAATTGGTATTTAAAGTATCCATCGCTTTACTATCCAGGGTGGGGAACTTCATTAATTTCATATTCATCGTTGTCATCAAGTTCATCGGGGAGTTGAATTAATTTAGAAATGAATAGTTATATTCGTAAGACTTGACATTGGCAAACTACGAGTCGTCGTGATGCCATGAACAAAAAAAAAACGAAAAGTTGTAGAAAACACGATAAACGTGTTTTGTTTTGAATAATAATGTGTAATGTTAGTGGAATATTTACCATTATGTAGTAGCACTAGTATATGTTTATAAGTGGAGGTAAGGACAGCAAAGCCATGAAACGTGACTTTCAATTTCCCCCAAGACCACAACTCACCCATGAGGCTATAAATGACTATTATAACGGATGTCACAAAAATTAGATCAACACTTTTCATTGTGTAATATTCATCTATATTATGTTTTAACTGACAAGTCATAACACACAAGCTCTTACTCAGTTATAAAGTAAAATATTAAGTAGTACTTAAATCTTATCTTAAAAGTCACTCTAGTCATAGAATGTGATCAGATTAAAGAGTTATCTCAAATTGTTCACATAGTTGTGAGGTATAATAAGTGATCAAACGAACTTACCTGAAGTGAAGTTCGATCATTATTATACGAAGTCCTTCGTTCGAAGATATAAACATGCAGCTCTCTCTACTCGCTTGGCAAGCCGCTAAATTTTTTAGAAACGTCAACGCCTCCTCTATGGTATCTGTGGACATAACCTCTGTGACCATTCCTTTTAGAAGTAGTACATTTCAACTTTACCAACGGGCAGGGCGGGTTGGGTACTTATATCTTCGAACGAAGGACTTCGTATAATAATGATCGAACTTCACTTCAGGTAAGTTCGTTTGATCACTTATTATACTGTGTCCTTCGTTCTCGATATAAACATGCAGCTGTTTAGAGCTATAAGGGTAAAGTTGAAGTATACCACATGAATGTCATTTTTAAGCGTGAGCTCTAAAACATAATATGTCATGAGTACATTTGTATAACACATTCCCGTTGTTTGCATTGCTATACAACACAAATACAACATATATATATATATATATATATACAGACGAGTATATATACACCTATATTGTTTCTTACAACCAGTCTGTCTAACTTATTCAAAATAAATTTATTTAATCAAATTCTATAACATGTTATGTTATATAGTGTAGATCAAAATTCTTTAAAGCACCTGTTATAGCACACCTGTTGTCCTTAACTCATTACTACCGGGTAATAATAATCAATCATTACTTATCAAGATATCAGTGCATTCTCCATCTGTTATGTCTTCTATATAAAGATTTTTTTTTTTTTTTTTATAGATGTCCCTTTATGTAACGAGAGTTGAGGAATTACCGATCCAGAACTTTGTTTATATGAAATTAATCCCTTTATAATAATTCTTGTATCATAGAAAACCCTTCCGAAACGAACTATGAGAGTGGAGGAAGCCAGTAAGTAAAGAACCTGTTGGAACCCCGCACCCCCCCGCCTACCCCGCAAGGGGTCTGGCGTGACGATATAGATAGAGATCGATAGAAAACTCTTACTGTGTACTAGATCTAGAAACAAACTATATTAGTACCCAATCTATAACAATATAAGACAAATAAGACAGGGAAACCTGTTTCCCCACTAACGTGTCTTCCAAGTGGCATGTGGGGCTTTATGTGTTTTTTTTTTTTTTTTTTTTTTTTTTGTCAAATGTTCTCTTTTGTGAGTACAGTACCAGACAAAGGCTACCAATTCTATTGGTGATTATAAGGATGCTTTGCTATAATTACTTATTTAATTTATGATAAAGTATTTTCCTTTATGTCAAAGTTCGGTTATATTTAATGTTAGTTATATTTATAATCTTTAAAGATGCCCATATACCAAAATTTAACATTTTTGTACTAGAGGTCTTTGTACTAATGCCCTTATCTAGAGCTATTCCTCACATAAGGCTATGTACCTTAACTATATGATCTCGCCCCCCCCCCCTCCCCCATTTTTGGGTTTGGAACGAAGGGCAGTGCTGATGTGTGGTAACCTAATTTAACCTGCCCCACTGTTAAACTATACTACTATTATTATTATATATTCCGAAACTATCCCGGATATCATTTTTATGTCCACCTAAATATTTATGTATCACTTAACAATTCGTTCTTGCGCAATAACGCCCGCGAACATTCATTTTTTGGCAATACGATCGGGCCACCCCTGACCCGTTATATTGCTGATGAAAATTACACTCAAATTTACTAATTTAGTAATGACTTAAGTATCGAATAAGTCACAGGCAACTAGACCAAACCACGGACTATAACTTTATGATATTGGGAATCCTATTCATAACTTAACTTTTTCATACCCTTAAATGCCACACTTCCTCTGCTTCTTTGTATGTGGTTGTTTTTTATAAGTAGCACTTGTAGTGAGTAACTTTTTAGTTAGTTCTAGATTTCCAACCGTGAGGATTGAGTGTCACTTAACTTATACATGTAGTACCTACGTATCATTCATATTTCATTTAATATCATAATAATATGTTTTGCGCCCTCGCCTACCCACTTGGGATCTGGCGTGGTCTTATAATTATTAATAAATAAATAATATCAAGTTCCCTAAGACTAAGGTTATTGCTGATACTACCTAATATTTATCATACCTGTGATAAAAATATACTTTTGATTATTCTTGTTTAAGATAATCTATACTTTTAAATATTGTAACTCAATATTTCATCAACTTCATCAACAATTTTTAAATAGGTATTATTATTAAGTCATTTGCATGACTTTATTTTCTTTTTATATATAGATACATTAATAAGATACATGTAACATGTGGATGTAATAATTTAAATGTAACAATATGCAAAATGCAAATTTTTTGTATGACATTTCCAATTCAATACTTTTACACTGAACCACCTTTAAATAAATTACAGCATGTATAGTGCTCTAAAACCACCTGTTTCCATAATAGTAGCAGGTTGTGTTTGTGTCATATCTCCGATATCCTAACTGTACCAGAAACATCACTGGTGCTCAATATAAATGTGCACATTCAAAACTAAACACAAACCTATTTTTTATAGTTATTAATTACTTGAATAATTTTATTTGATTATATATTATTAATTGATTAAAATATTATCAAACAAAAGTACAATAAAAACATCTAATTCTTCAATTCATGAATTGATGTATAATCTTTCCTCTGTGTGTCTCAAATTTCTAATGTATTAATTACACTATAAATGATGCAGGACGCAACCAAAAACCAAAACTATTGGACTCATTACCCAATAGAAAGCTGAATAGCTCCTAATAAATTTTTTATTAGTATATTTAATATGACTCTAATGTCTATTATTAGCATTGAGTTTCTTTGTGGGATAAGGATTATAGCACAGTTGTGATCATCCATCTTTAATTAAATTCTAATGAGAATGGCTATAAATTGTATATCAATTATTAAAAATTATGTTTCTAATAATAATGTTTCTATACATAATGTTAAATATATGTAGGACCAGATTTATTTAACCTTCACTTGTCTGGATTACTTGCAGTATTTGCACAAAACCCATAAAGTTATGTTTGCCGTTGAAGGCAGACAGACACACATTTTTATTAGTGTCATAGATACATTGTTACATACCAAAGTCAGTGAATACCTTTAGCCTCCAATATTATGGTTTATTTGTAACAGCCATGTTGTATTCCTGAATGTTTAACTGATTTTTTCAGTAACATAAAAAAAACAAAACAAGCCTTTATGTAAAAAGCCTAGCAAGCTTTTCTTACCTCACATTCTCTGGTAGGAGACTTCCAATGTCCATTGTGATTTGTTTTTGGTGGGCTGATAGGTACACTGTAGGTACATTTATACATACATTTGTGGATAGATGTACATTTTTACACACCGGATGAGGATTGTTGTTCCATATTGGTTACAACACTGGTGGTTTCTTGAAATTTAAACTACTGCTTATGAATAGCTAGTTATAATTCCATCTTGGTACTCCACTATATTAACCTTATTTAATACAAAATATATACTGCTGACCACAAAGGTTCTTATCCCAATCAATGTTTCATGACTGTATTGTTAGGACTCATCTTCCCTGGCTACCCTGCAAGGGGTCTGGGCTGATAATATTGATAATTATTAGTTTTATGTTAACTGGATAGACCAGGTATTTTATATTATATTTTAAGGATGTATGTGTGTAACATAAATTATTGTACAACTTGCCTGTCTCAGCATCGGTAGACTGTGATATTATATTTGGAATATTTCCACAATTCTGTTGCTTGTCAGTTATAACAGGCATTGTTATAAGTAGAGACTACTTTGGCTCATCTGTTTATAAACCCTGTTCAGGGATAAATATTGCAAGGTTTACATTTTTAATACAAGTGCTCATAATATTGCACAATTCTTTGTGTAATAAGCTCCACTTTGGGCTATTTTAGGATTATTATACAAGTATGTCTAATAATGAAATCAATGCAAAACATTATGTTTCTGCAAAGGGGTGGCTTATGTTATTAATAATGTATTGTTATTCATAAATTCATAAACAATGTCCCTTTAGTTACCCTTTCAGAAAGTCTCCTTTAGGAGATATAATATCACAAATTGCTTATAGTTTATAGCAATAGTCTTTGTATTTACTGTTTAAGGTATGTATGTTGGGTAACATTTTAGTTTCTTACCATTGTAGAAATGTGAACTGCACAGGAGCACCTCATGGGTGAAACCTATGAGTAGTATGACCTTCAGCACATATCTCGTATGGGCCCCAAGTCTTGCGGATCACGCCGATGCATCTCGTACACCGCTCGTGTCCTTGAATTACCGTTAAGTCTTGCGGACCACGTCGATGCATCTCGTACATCGCCCGTGTCCTTAAATTGGCATCGATCCTTAACAATCATTATTGATTAATGTCCCCGCTAATTTCTCTCATTAGAGGTTTTACCTTGCCAATTTATAGACGGTTAATAATTGTTTGCAGGTATATTGCGTGTTAAACTGTTTTTACACGAAGAGGGACATGAGACTTCGTAAGTTTACTTTTCGAGTGAAGACTTTACTTTATAATAAAACTCACGTCTCCAAATATTCGATATTATTATACATAAACATGTTAAGCTGAAAACGCCACAATTAAACAACTATCAGTTGATCTTTTTGGAATGTACTTTTTTGTCAAGACGTAAATTATTTCTGAATTTGCCTATACGATGTTTTAAATTTATTTCACAACATCACTTGAGTATATAAAAACCTTTTGTTATATAATTTCACTGCTACGATTATTTGATTAAATTAAATGTCGACCAAAACTTTATTACAAGGCATCGGCTGCCACGCTAAAAGAAAGAATGGTCGCAGAGGTTATGTCCACAGATACCATAGAGGAGGCGTTGACGTTTCTAAAAAATTTAGCGGCTTGCCAAGCGAGTAGAGAGAGCTGCATGTTTATATCGAGAACGAAGGACACAGTATAATAACTTTTATTAGACCATTTCCGCGTTTTATTTTCAGCGATCCAGTGATGCATGTGGTGACTGGCAATTATGAGGTCCTGGGAACAAATCCTAGATAGGATAGAGTGTCATTAAGGTTAACCTAACCATCAAATTCTAGCGTTTAGCCTAGATGAACCGCTTAATAAGTTTAATAGCAGGTGACCACAAACATGCCTCTCTCTTTCTCTCTCTCTATCAATCCGCGTTGGATTCTGGTGGTAGAGAATGTGTCTCATATTTGTGAAAAAAGGCATCAGTTCAATAGTGGGTTAGAAAGAAATGAAATTATATACACATTCTCCTACTCTTCTCGCTCTGTCTTAAGTGGGTGTACAAACTTTAAGGTGTGAGCGGGAATTTGAACCCAAGACTTCGTGATTATAAGGCGAGCTCTCGACCAATTGATCCAGCTAACTAAACTAGGCTGTTTCTTCTCTTTACTAATTAACCAGACAATTTAGTCGCATAAGCGGCCATTAAAAATATCTCCTTTACAAGCTACATAAGAAGAATTAACATGAATGCTTAACTCTGAACATTTTAAAGCACTAAATCTCTGTATTAAGTAGTAAAACAGGATTTTATATTAGGATCAACCAAAACGATTACAGGCTTTAATTTTCCTGAATTAAGGTTGCATTTACTTTGCACATAATCAGGCAGCTTCTCCGCAAGTTAGCTCATTGTTTGTGACAAAAAATTGATAATTCTGTCACGTCTACGGTTCACGACCGGTAGGACTTTGGCTGTGCGGTCAGATTTAAGCTGTATTTCGTAATAGTTATTTGATCTGTTATTTTTTATTGAGTGCCAAAGAGTATATGAACGCAGACATCTGCTGGAATTGGTGGCGGTATTTTTTTAACAGTGTCATGTCTATTCACTTTGTGTGATTTGTGAGAAAAGGCAAAAGCCCAGCTGTGGGACAGTACGGTACAGCATCTTGTTTACAATAGTACTACGTCAGTATAAAAATACTTTTAGCCCCACTGGTGGAGATAACTAGTAGAGCTAAGTATATAACGCTAGTCGTTTGTATGAAAATTTCAATATAAGTTTCTGTTGGGACATTTAGGTGAAGACAAGTGTTCAAACTAACTTTTGTCGGTTCTTTTTGCAAGGTTCTCTTACAAATGTTAATAGATATTTCTTTGTCCACCATCATAGAAATTGCGTTAGCGGTTTCCTAAAAAAAAACAATTTATCATGGAAAATAGATCACGTTCGCGAGTCACGACCGGTAACCCTTGCAATGTGGTTGAAATATTTTTTATCTGTTACGCAATGCACCATAGGCAATGCGGTATTTTTGTTAGGGTATCTATTATTAGTTTTTGTGGAGTCTAGGACATTTATCAAAGCGAAGCGACAAAGAAAATTGATATTTGTTGTGATTGACTTATTAATTCAATGTAATACCCAGTTTATACACTGCTAATGTCGCCACTCCCCGCCTAGAGCAATGAGCAGAACCGCTGCAGCGCGACTGTTCACATACTCCCTTTACACTTGAAGCATCGCTCTTTGTTTCTCTTATGTTTGTAAAAACTACCTACATCAGATATTCTTTTCCTAGAAATTATATTGTTTTAATAAAAATATCCTCAAGGTAATATTTAAATTAGCTTTCCTATGATTTTTCTGATGCGCCACCCTCACATTTCTATTTGTTTTTTATATATTTCATTAGATTTTAATCCTTTAGTTTTTTCTAAATTGTTTCCTCATAATTGCAAAAATATTTCTACACCGGTCATATTGAGTGGGCGTGCCCTGTCAGTCTTTTGACTTCCACTCAAAAAACCGCCTACGAAGGGAGCGCTGGGCAGGGATAGTGTGGGCAAGGGAGTAGTGCGTAAGTGGCACGTTTAAACAACTAATCCTCACTCACTTCGCGCGGAAGTAGGCAGTGTGTAAATCGGGTATACAGGTATAATTCGGACTAAGATCGAATGGAATGGACTTGTGACCATTTTCGCGGTCCTATACTGCATGTGCCGTGGTAGTGAACGATATTCCTTCTCACCTCAGACAGAGGACGATGCCCAGCAGTGGCAAAGAATAAGTTGTTTCATTTATATATAAAGTAAATAATTATTCTCTATTATTGGAGTATGCTTCGTCATCATCATCATCATCAATCAGCCCGTATCTACCCACTGCTGAGTGTAGGCCTGTCTTCTATCAAGCCATTCGTTCCGATCCTGTGTTAATCTATTCCACCATTTGCCAGCCACTCTTACGATGTCATCGCTCCATCTAGCCGATGGTCTGCCTATGGGTCGGCGTCCTGTTCTGGGCTACCACTCTGTTACGCTGTCTGGCTATGCTTCGTCATAGTATTAATTAATTGCATTGATGGTCACTGTCAACTAGTTCAGATTTTGCGGACACAGCCTGTTTATTTAGGCTGATAAATAACTAAGAACAATAAAATTAAAGAGATTTAATTTCGGTTTAATAAAAATATTCTGATTCTAATTCTTTTCCACGCGTTTACAGTTAAATGAAAAAAAAACAATTAGCATAGTGCATAGCACTCAATTGCCGCGGGTTTCACCTGACCAAGTAGTGAGTACAATGCTCATTATTCTTTGCACACTTGCGGCGTAACGGGCGCGGCCGACGACAGCTGCGCGGGCGCATCGCCATTCATTTTTCGCGCCAATTTGGAAATGACAAAGTTTTAGCGCGTTAAAACGCGCGTTCTTGAAGCACTGCACTTTTTTAAAGTATAACCAGTGCCTGTAGTGTTCCTTAGTACTCAAATAATATATTTACGACTTACAAATTGTCAATTTTACTTTTTCGTCTAATCTACTTTGAATCTACCTACTTACTTCTTACTAATCTATTTAAAATAAGAATGGTGATATGGTTTTTTAGCAATTGATTTTTATTTATATTATACTATTAGAATAACGGACTTATGATTTTTGCATATCCGAAAAACCCAAAAGATGGTTAAACAATTGATTGAGAATTATTTAGGGCAGGTGAAATGTCGGCTCGTCCCTTATTAGTGCCTTAAATTATTGGTGACATTTGGGTGTATACATGGCATAAGGCATGACGGCGTTTATTTTTTCATCAACATACCTTTTAGGATATTAATATTTTTGATGACTCTGGACACTATTTTAAAAATGGTCTTGATATATTAATAGCTCTGCCTTTTCGTAATAAACAGCTACTTGTCCCATACCAAAACACACAGCAACGATAAGTGACTAGCTGGTACTGCGCGGTCGATGACAGCGGCGCGCGCGCACGCGTCGCGTATCACGAACTACTTCCCCGCTGCGACCGCGTGTTGTTTGCCTTAACACTTAGAGCATACCAAAACACAAGGTGATACATAGTGTTTTGACTTAATTTCGATGACTTTTTACAAGCTTCTATTGAACTTGCAATGTTCGTACGTCTGTCTGTCTGCCTTTTCGGTTCAAAAATTGTGATCCATTTTTCAAGCAGCATTTTTTTTTTTGCGGGTATCCGATAGAGCCGAAATTTAGCATACGTTTGTGAAGTCGGTGAAAATGCAATAATATGGTACCATAAAGCTGGTCTGATCATGGAATCGGAAGGTGGCCATAGGAACAGTTATACTATACAACGTAATCCTCTCGTGTTTAGGCTTGTTAGATTGGTATTGACAAGTACTGTACAACCAGATGGTGTTCAGAGTCTGGTGATGAATCCGAAAGGTGGCCAATGTAACCACCCAACTAGTCAATATAACCCCGCCGTGTTTGGGCTCGTTGGATTTGTCTTGACTAGTACTTTAGATCCGAATGGTGTTCAGAGTCTAATAATGGAGCCCGAAGGAAGCCATAGGAATATTTCCACTAAGCAGGATATCTTCGTTGTTTTTGCTATCAAAGCTTGTCCTGAAAAAGGTCTTTTTAAATTAAAATTATTTATTCCTGATTCTACTTATAGAATGGGCTCCAGACAAAGGAACTCCTCAACGGCCAACATTAGATACTACATAAATTAGATTAGCTTAGATTTAAAAGCCTTGTAGACCGATTCTTATCTTAAGGACAAGTCAAGAGTGTCCGTAACCGGCGAGGGTGTATGAAACGAACTATGAAAGTCGAGGAAGCCAGGTATGCAAGGAAAGAACCTGTTGGAACTCTGTAGTCTCTGCATACCCTACAATGGATCTAGCGTGATGATATAGAAAAAAGCCTTTTTTAAAATGTTTTTTTCACTATTAACTTATTTAAGCTGTCGTCATTATGTTTGTGAGTGTCAAAACTGTTTTTTAGAGAGTTATGTTGCCAATGGTTAAGTCATAGGTAAAGCCGCCTCCATCGCAGAGTATTACAGCGTAACGACTCTCTTAGGGCGTCTATTGAATTGACCTATTCTTATAGGTCTTCCTTTGAAAGTTGGTCGCACGTCAATAGCTCTCCCACTGGACTGGCTGGTACGGTCAGCAACTAAAGTCGCTTAACATTCTCAGTTTTTTGAAATCAATTGCACACTTTTGTTTTGTGTCAAATCCATTATTTTTATTTATTTAAATATATTTGAATATGTCGCTATGGATATGGTTTTAACAATGTTCAGCAACGTTTGTAAAATTTGGAATAGTACCGATTTGAAAAATTATAAATGTGAAGCGACATTAAGTTGCTGACTGCACTACGCGGCGCGCGCGCCCGCGTCGCGTATAACGATCCAACAACGGTCACGTGTTATTTGCCATAACACTTAGAGTATACCAAAACACAAGGCGATACGCACAGAAATGGTTGGCAAATTTACGAAGTTTAACCCTTCTGCTCCACCCGCGACGAAAGATACATAAAAAACAAGTCAATCTCCGTAACCGACGAGCGTGTATGAGGCAAACTGACGATTTAGCGCAGTGGTTAAGAGCTTAAGCCGCTCCGGCCGCTTTCTAATAGTCGCGGGTTCGATTCCCGCACGGGACAAATCTTTGTGTGATTTACAATTATTTTTTCTGGGTATTTGTATATGTGGATTTTCATGTTTGTAAACGCACCCACGATACAGGAATAAATCCTAGTGTGGGGCTACGTTTCTTTTTCAATAAAAAAGAACTATGAGAGTGGACGCAGCCAGAGATTTCTGTAAAGAAAGAATATTTCTCAAGCGGGGCTGGCAGAGGTACAGTACGCCTTTGCCACCCTTGGGGAATATACAGTACACCTATATCTCAGATGGTTTTTCATCATTATCATTAGCCGAAATAGGTCCACTGCAGGACAAAGGCCTTCACGACCGGCTTTGTGCTTTACGCTTCCAGCTTCTACCTGCGACCTTCACCAGGTCATCGCTCCACCTTGTGGGGGGCCTGCCCACTCCACGTCTTCCGGTAGGAGGTCGCCACTCGAGAGGCCCCAACAGCCGTCAGTTCAACGAACAAAGTGCCCCTTAAGTTTGGCAATTCTGAGAGCTAAATCGGTGACTTTGGCTCTCCTGCGGATCTCCTCATTTCTGATTCGATCTCGCAGAGAATTTCCGAGCATAGCTCTTTCCATTGCCCTTTGCGTGACCTTGAGCCTTCTTATGAGGCCCATCGTGAGTGTTAGTTTTTAGTTCCGATATAATAAGGGGCGAGTTCGCCGTAGATAGATATTGCGATTATTTTATCTTAAGCGAAAAACGTGGACTGTGAGAAAAAGACCTATAAAGACCTTCCTCAAAGCATCGAACTTTAGCCACGACCTCCAAGTCATCTTGCCATTACACCTGATAAAATTCCAGATTCTGGACTGCGATTGAGAATTTTTCGACAGAAAATAGCAACAGTCGTGGTAGAGAATGCAGGGTATGATACAATCGAGATAACGTGCCGTCTTAGTCAGGCAACAAGTCAAGTAAATAAGGATAAATGTTTATCGATGGTATAACGTAACGATAATTCTTACTAGACTCGCTGAAGTCATCGCCAAATAAAAACGTTACACCGTCACGTTGAACCCAGTTTTTTGAACGCATCTATACAACGCTCATACTTTTTGCTGCGTTCGGAATTTAACATCTTTAAGGGCATGGCCAGAGTGATGATGCGATGACTTTTGCAGGCACGGATGCGGTAGCGGAAGTGACGGTGTGTCGATGTAGTTGTAGTAAATATAGTAACCGCTCACTGGATAGTAATACTACCTGGCCACACAGCCACGGTGAACTGATAGGAATGGTTGAATTTGAACGCACATATATTCAAATTGAACTAGATAGATATAGTAAGTAATTCCCTAGACATCTATTAAATATTATCATAAAAATATTACCGTAACCGGAAGGGGTTTGGAGTAGTTGGGTAAGTTAGCAATCACATTCACACCCAAAAAAAATGTTTTCATCATTAACCCAAAGTGCAAGTTGCGCCTATCAAAAAAATTCGCAACTTCTCTATCATATTGCTCGCCAGCTTTTGTCGACCCGCTAAAACACTTAACTGTGGCCTCAACGGCAGTTTTATACGTTTGATATTCCGCTCACGTTACCGCCCCGCCTTAGCTCTCTAGCCAAGGGCTAAGTATGTCTGATTCATATCTGATTATTTATTTCATTAGTTGAACGGTATACTTTTTCCTACTTTCCATCTCTCTTGCACTTGGCCTTTAGCAATTCACTATCGCATATCATGCCGCATCAGAATCGTGCCCGGTATAAAGTCAAAGTCTAAAATCATTTATTAGTATAGGCCAATACATAAGCACTCACAAACGTCAAAATTATTACATTTTTTACATCTACCACCGGATCGGAACGCGGCCTCCACTGAGAAGATCCGGCGAGAAACTCACCGGGCTAGTCTTTTAATGTAATTTGTTTGGCCTTTATGATAACTATTTTTTTTTGTTTTTTGAAAATTATATTTTTCTTCATTGATAAATCATCAATTGCTGATTGAGGAGCTGCTCAAACCCAATCTGTTTTATCGTCAAGATAATCCGAAATTTTGTAATACCTTTTCTTACAGAGTCTAGTTTTAATTGCCTTTTTAAACTTATTGATAGGCATGTTTCGGATATCTATGGGTAATTTGTTGTAGAAGCGTACACATTGCCCCATGAAAGAATTACTAATTCTGTGGAGACGAGTGGAATGTACAATAAGATCATCTTTGTTCCGTGTATGTACATGATGAATGTCGCTATTATTATTATCGCTGAGATTCACGGGCTTTACCCGGACCTTTGAAAGGCTTGCATGGGGACATGGGTCCAACACGTAGAGGCCCTTTGCGAGAAGTTAATGTTATGTAAGCCACCTGCTGAGATCACTTGCTGAAAATGAAGAAACATAACCAGCGAACTGACCCCGGCAGGTGCAAGGACTATTGTAAATTATGGAAAGAAACAAGGACTATGTAAATGAGGTTTGATGGACAAAAACTGGACTATTTCAAAGGGGACGGACACCGGCCATAATAAGTGATACCTAATTACCCGTGGCCGGCGGTGACTCGCCGCTTACTAGATGGGCCCTCAAACGGTCGTCCTAGGACAACTGAGGGCAACACCGGTGTGAGCGGCTCAAGGGGGGAGAGAGGTGTGCTGCGCTTTCTCCGAAGTTACTCGCGGCGTTATGCCCTTTAACACTTCCACCCCTGGAGTACATCGACGTAGGAACGCATTATCTTCCTACGTCGATATAGCTCTCACGGCTCCTCTCTGGACGGCCAATTAAGGCTAGCCAGAGCCGAGAGTCCTGCAGGCACCCTTCGGTTTCCACTCGACCGACGAAGACACGCCGAGTTAGGGGCCCTGTTCGACTCTCTGAAGCACTCGGGTCCGTGGTGTCGTTACTCACCAACAGCTCGCCACAAGCTGCCCTGCGGGCTTATTATTATTATTATTATTACGAGCCATTTGTGTCCCACTGCTGGGCAAAGGCCTCCCTCCACTTTTTCCACTCCTCCCCGTTCGTTGCCATGTCAGGCCAGTCCCTCGAAAAGTGGTCCAGCTCGTCGCGCCATCTCCGCCGGGTCTACCGCGTTGCCTTTTTGTATTTCGTGGGGACCAGTCAGTTATTATTTTGGCCCATTCGTTATTTTTCATGCGGCAGATATGGCCGGCCCAGTTCCACTTAAGATTGGCGGCCTTTTGACATACGTCGGCAATTTGCGTCATGGAGCGAAGTGGTGTTCTTGACGTAGTCTGTGAGTTTAATATTAAGAATACTACGCTCGCTAATGTCGCTATATTTTACAAAATTACTGATATTTTTTTATCATATAGAGGTTTTTCATATATAAATTGTGATGCAACAGTTAGAATATTTATCTCTCTAAACTTTTCCTTAAGAGAAGCATATATATGGCAATAGCCTCGCCCCCTATTACATGGGGCCTAACATCGTCGGCGAAAAGTGGGTGTACTCAGTACACCCGTGCTACCCCCGCTTGGGGAATATGGGCGTGTCGGTGTTTATTTGTTTATATATATATTTTTTTTTTAATCGTAATCCCACTCTAGGATATATTCCTGTATCGTGGGTGCGTTTACAAACATGAAAATTCATATACACGAATACCCAGACCGAATCACACAATTGTGGGTCACACTAAGATTTGTCCCGTGCGGAAATCGAACCCGCGACATATTCGATCGAGTGGGCGGAGCGGCTTAAGCTCTTAACCATTTCGGCAAATCGTCCGTTATAACGTCATATACCCCAAGCAGGGGTGCCAGAGTTGTACTAAGTACACCCACAGTATAAAGAACTACGGAAGTGACAAGTCTATAACCCTATAATCCTATTAGTATTGGTCATGGAATAAAGAAGTAAATATTATATACGCGAAACTTTGCGAGGATGTATTATGGATGTTTAGTACTTTTATACGAAGAAACCACTGAACAGATTTTGATGAAAAAGTACAGTAATGTCCTACAAATCCAAATCTTACTTTTTACTAATATTATGAATGTCTGCCTACCCCGCAAGGGAACTCGCGTGATGATATATATATATATAGATTTAAATGTGGAAGTTTATATGTTTGTATGGTAAGATGTTTGTAACTCGATCACGCAAAAATGGCTGAACGGATATAAATGAAAATTGGCACACAGATGGTGGCTACCTGGTTTGACATATAGGATAATTTTTTATCCTGGGAAAATATTAGGTTCCTCTCTAGAGTCAACGCGGACGAAGTCACGGGCAAAGACTGATAGCTCATACATCAAAATAACACATAGGCTACAATTTATTAAGATACATACGTAGACAAAGTCGCAGGCCACCGCTAGTATAAAATATGTTATGTCAATGGTACTTATTAACTATTCCCTACGCAAGTTTCCCGTTACTCGTTCCCGGCTCAGACCGGTTCGGTGCTAGATTTACACCACAAATTGTCTACAGAAATGATGCCGGCTTGGTTTAAACATAGGATACTCCTCTCACTGGACCGAGTAGAAGGTTCGAGCTCCGAACCTGAGAAATATTTAGAGCGAGAATAAACTAGCGGATATTCAAACTCCAGTCATTTATTTATTTTGTACTAGTTTCAGCAATAGCAGACCGTTGGACTGCAAAGTCAAAGGTCTCGGGTTCAAACCCAAGCACGCACCTCTGTCTATTCGAAAGCATGTGCGTATTAAAAATTAATTATCACTTGCTTTAACGGTGAAGTAAAACATCGTGAGGAAACCTGCATGCCTAAGAGTTTCTCGAAGGTGTGTGAAGTTCGCCAACCCGCACTGGGCTAGCGTGGACTATGGCCTAAACCCTCTCAGTTTGAGAGGAGGCCCGTGCCCAACAGTGGGACAGTTTCTTAACAGGGCTTATATTATTATATATTACTAGCCTGAGAGGTATGTAAGGACATAACCTGTTGGAACTCTGTACTCTCTGCCTACCCCGCAAGGGATCTGGCGTGATGATATAGATAGATACATAGATATTACTAGTTTCTGCCCGCATTTAGTTTAGACAGGAACTGAACATTTTTCCGGAATAAAAAGTATACTACATGTTAATCCTGGTAATAAACTATCTGTGTGCTAAATTTCATCCAAATCTGTTAAGCCGTTTTTGCGTGATTGTGTAAGAAATATCTAAACATACAAACCATGCGAGGACGATCGCCTGATACTACAATAAAAAAAATCTTTTGTACATCTGCAGCCTGATACTACAATTAAAAAAAAAAATCTTTTGTACATCTCTGCCACCTCTGTTTACGGAATAGACGTGAAGGACTTAACGTACCACTGTTGTTTATATCGAAGTAACAATCTACTATAGTTTCGGTAATGCGCCTGAGTCGATAATTGGATTACGTGCGTTTAAAATAGTTGTGAGTTAGGAGATTGTTTCAGCAATCGAACCGTGGTTTTTCTTATGAAGTTGTTTTTAGTTACGAAACGTGATAGATTAAAAATAATGGCGACAGATGCGGTAAAAACTGTTTGACAACTTTGTTGTTCGAGAGTATGAAAAAAGTATGAAAAATGGTTACTTAATCCAAGTATTGTGGACTGACAAGACAAGACTGCCTCGTTGGTCTGCCGGCAAAGCACATCGCTTTGTGATCACGAGGTCCTGGGTTCAAATCCTAGGTCGGACAAATGTAGTTTATCTAACAAAAATTCCCAGTATGAGTCCGGAGTCTGGAATTGTGCCCGATATATGGCAATAGGCTCGCCTCCTATTACATGGGACCTAACATCATCGGCGAAACGTGGGTGTACTCAGTACACCTCTGCCACCCCCTCTGGGGAATATAGGCGAGAAGGTGTTTTTTTTTAATCCAAGTATACTCAATTATTTCTGTCCGATCCCTAAAACCGATCCCATACTATACACTATAAATTCACATACACAGACTGAACCAAATTATTGTGGGTCATACAAACATTTCTTCCGTGCGGGAATCGAACCCTATTCGACATAGTGGGCTACGCTCTAAACTACTGCGCTAAATTGTCCGTTTATATCTCCTAGAGTACTTACTCACTTGGGGATCGGATTGAAATAACTCATAATTTCTATCTAGATATCAATACCGCAATTGTAATACATATTTTTTGGAGGTCGTAGGAATTGAAAATAATAAGTCATGGAACTGGTAGGAATACAATTTTGGAAGTCTGAGACTAAACCTTTTATGCTCTATCATAGTACCTCCTTGTAATTGGTTAAAATTATAGCTGTCTCTTTTGGCCCTATTATAAACATCATAAGGGTAAAGCGAGCGTGTATGAGACGAACTATGAGAGTCGAGGAAGCCAGAGAGGTATGTAAGGAAAGAACCTGTTGGAACTCTGTACTCTCTGCCTACCCCGCAAGGGATCTGGCGTGATGTTATAGATAGATAGATAAGGGTAAAAAGTACGAATAGATGAAACTTTTTTTCTTTAGAATCATTGCACGAAGAAATCGCGGTGCTTGATTTTTAAAAAAAGAATGTCGAAGCACAGACATTACTTTCACTGCCTCACATTTAAATGAAATAAAAAACGTTATGATTGCAGTGTATGAAATACATGTCTGATTTTCTTTTATTTAAAGGTGTGGGCTTACTTTTTTATAAGGGTCGAAAAACCTACCTACCTGACTTTTCGAGTGCTTTACAGTACTTTACTTAGGCTAGTGGGGCATAGTGCGAATGGCGATCACGAGGTTCCAGTTTTGAATCCTAAATCAGACAGAGTCCTTTTTCTATAGAAATAAAAATTTCAGACGCTGTTCGAAGTCTGGAATTGTGTTCGGTGACTTGTCCCTAGGAATACACATCATCAGTGAGATGCCAGTTAAAAGCTGAAAAGAAAAATCACTTACACGCTTGGGGTCCGACGAGTTTTTTTTTCAATAATACCTGTTAGCTTTATACCGAAACAATACTGTAAACTAATAACTTAAAAATAATCTGGTTATTTTTCAGCAGGATATGATAAAAACGGTTGCAAAATAAATCTTATAACCGGCTAAGGAATGTTTAATGGGAACACATTTTGACTAGTGTGTTTGCGTTTATCGTTACCTAAATACCGAAGTATTTTTTACATCACGATCGTGATTCCGCTATAAATAATGTACCCGCGAATTGATTGTAATTATATGGACAGCCCAGAAGTAGGCCACACTGATTCCATTGTTGGCAGCAGACATGAAGCATGATATCTGGTAAGACTTCGTTTGGGTTGCTCTGCACAAACACCATATACTAGTGCTGTCTGTGAATCCCCACCTGATCATGTTTTCCTTGCCTCGCCCGACCTGGGGCCGAAGTCTATTTAAAGATTTCAAGACAGTCCATGGTCATTTATGGCCAGGTAGGGGGCTCGCAGTAGGTAAAACAAAGAGATTTGGTAGCTATACTCTTTGCGTCCAAAGGTTGCGTCTCGCTTGTATTTGCTCCAGAGTTTGTTTTACTGTGTCGTACATAAACATAAAAATACTCACATACACAAATACAAAGATTTGTCCCGTGCAGGAATCGAATCCGCGACTATTTTACAGTGGGCGGAGCGGCTCAAGCTCTTAACCTCTGCGCTAAATCGCCCGTCAAAGTTAATGGGGAGTATTAATATGCTTAATTTAATATCGAATACAAAAGCTCGACTAAAAGCGTAGACGTTAGTCGCTCAACTATCTCGCTCCCACATTGTAAGCGTCGGAAATCACCCATAACTGCGTTTATATGCTAATGCTTGTTATCTGCGGTCGACGACCTGCGAGATAAGGAACTTGCACTTCACTGACTCGACGAAACTGTAGTTAAATATTTGATTTTAGTTAACTACTTGCTGCGTAATATCTTCTCATCCAAAATACCTCAGTGCCTTAAGACTAAAGTTTTTAGTCAATCTGTGTTACCAGTGATGATATATGGATCAAAGACGAGGTCTCTTACAATAGGTCTCATAAAAAATCTCAGAGTTGCTCAGCGAGCTATGGAGAGAGCTATGCTCGGCGTTTCTCTACGCGATCACCGACATAGCTCTTAAGATTAGCAAGCTGAAGTGGCAATGGGTGGGTCACATAGCGTATAGATCGGACGGGCGTTGGGGCAGAAAGATTCTAGAGTGGCGACCACGTATTGGCAAGCGCAGCGTGGGACGACCACCTGCCAGATGGACCGACGATCTTGTGAAAATAGCAGGAAGTCGTTGGATGCAGGTGGCATCGGACCGGTTACGCTGGAAAGCGATTGGGGAGGCCTATGTTCAACAGTGGACAAGAATAGGCTGAGATGATGATGATGATGAACTACTTGCTACCGTATTAGCTAGGTCCTTCTGTGGCAAATTTAGCGGACTATTTACGACGAACGACGAAGACACACGATTAAGCGCAGTGGTTAAGAGTTTAAGCCGCTCCGCCCAGTGTCTAATAGTCGCAGGTTCGATTCCCGAACGGGACAAATCTTTGTGTGATCCACAATTATTTGTTTCAGTCTGGGTATTTGTGTTTGTGAATTTTCATGTTTGTAAACGCACTCACGACACAGGAGTAAATCATAGGGCGGGGCTAGGTTTCTTTAACAACAATATAATAATAATAGAAAAAAAAAACCGTCACGCCTTCGTTGAACGAGGGTGACGTTGGTACACTCACTTTTCGCCGTCGATGTTAGTCCTCAATGTTATAGGAGGTGAGCCTATTGCCATCATACATACCCACGATTCCAGACTCCGGCCTGATACTGGGAATTATTCTATTGAAAAATCACACTGTCCGACCTGGTATTGGCACCCAGGACCTCCTGATTGATACGCGCATAATTCGCCACAATACCAACAAGGCAGTCTCTGTAGTTAAATATTTGATTTTAGTTAACTACTTGTTTCTACCTATATTAGGTTGGGCTCTGTAAGGCAAATTTTGATTAAATATTCCTCACGGCTGTTACACCGAAAGGACGCTAGAGATCTGCAGACGGTTACCAATTTCAGACTGATCGAGGCAAACGCTGTTTAACCTTAGTGATCGTTACTAAAACAACGGTATCACGTTACAGGCCCCTCTGTCGGTAATAATAAATAATAATATAAGCCCTGTTAAGAAACTGTCCCACTGTAGGGCACGGGCCTCCTCTCAAACTGAGAGGGTTTAGGCCATAGTCCACCACGCTGGCCCAGTGCGGGTTGGCGAACTTCACACACCTGCGAGAAACTCTTAGGCATGCAGGTTTCCTCACGATGTTTTCCTTCACCGTTAAAGCAAATGATAATTGATTTTTAATACGCACATGCTTTCGAAAAGACAGAGGTGCGTGCCTGGGTTTGAACCCGAGACCTTTGACTTTGCAGTCCTACGGTCTAACCACTAGGCTATCACTGTCTGTATATTATTCATTATATAAGTATAATTTGACTGCCTCGTTGGTCTAGTGGCAAAGCGCATCGCTTGGTGATCACGAGGTTCTGGGTTCAAATCCTAGGTCGGACAAATGTTGTTTTTCTAACGAAAATTTCCCAGTATGAGTCCAGGTCCGGAATTGTGCCCGGTATATGGTAATAGGCTCACCTCCTATTACATGGGACCTAACATAGTCGGCGAAACGTAGGTGTACTCAGTACACCTCTACCGCCCCCGCTTGGTGAATATAGGCGTGACGGTGTGTGTTTATAAGTATAATTTATTTAAAAAAGTCGTTTAAATTCTAGTATTATTAAGTTATGAAATTAATTTACATTTAATTATACATTTCTAGTGAAACAACATAACTGTAATTTTGTTAAAAACATCTATACCTACTTTCTTCTTGCTTCGCATTTTAAATCAGTCCTCTCTATCTAGTGTGAAAAAAGTGAAAGAGGTCTGTAAGGAAAGAATCTGTTGGAACTCTGTACTCCCCAGCCCCAAAAGGGATCTGGCGTGATGATATAGATATGTAGACCACATAAAAATCGCAAAGGTTTTAAACACATAAGCACAAACCAAGATTTAAACCCTGAACCTAGTGATAACAAAACATGCGATTACAGAATACTAAGTTATCGTTGCTTTTTTTGTTATGTACGTTTAATACTATGTATGACTGCCTCGTTGGTCTGGTGGCAAAGCGCATCGCTTTGTGATCACGAGGTTCTGGGTTCAAATCCTAGGTCGTACAAATGTAGTTTTTCTAACGAAAAATTCCCAGTATGATTCCGGAGTCTGGAATTGTGCCCGGTATATGGCAATAGGCTCGCCCCCTATTACATGGGACCTAACATCGTCGGCTAACCGTGGGTGTACTCAGTACACCTCTGCCACCCCGTCTGGGGAATATAGGCGTGACGGTGTTTTTTTTTTCTTACGTTTAATAATAGACTATATTATTTTGTTTCAGATTAAAGAGGAGGGGTCCACATAATATTAAAGGTAATTTTCTAAGAAAAAAAAGACATTAAAATATGTCCGACTCAAATCCTTGTAATGCAAATACAAACATAACACACAAAAAATAAAAAAAAAATACCGTCACGCCGATATTCCCCAAGCGGGGGTGGCAGATGTGTACTTGTGTGTGTTGTTAGATCCCAATGTAGATTCGAAACCATGACCTCGGGATCGCTACTCGCATTATGTGCTTCTAGACAAACGACGCAGTCTCAGACATATCCATGAACCCCGAGACAGTTAATGTATCTAAGTAATGATAATAATTATGCCAATTTTGTGAGAGAAGGCAAAGGCCCAGCAGTATAGGCTGTTATTACATATTATAACTATGCCGTATCGTTCACAAATTCCTTAAAAAAAGCCTACTGTAGTGTCGTGGAAATGACGTCACCAGCCCGCGGCTTCCGGCGAATGTTGCATAACTCAAGTGTCCTACTGTGTATCGAATATGGCGGATATTAACTTACGTAATAATAAGTCCAAGCTTTTGTAGCACTTTAGCGCTTCGTAACCGCGGTGTTTTTAACGATCAATAAGGTTACGACTTAGGCGCGGTCAGTCTGAGATGGACGACCGTTTGCTTTATAGACACAATCTGACCACCGTCTCTTCATGCTCACTATAATGTCTTTGCTTGCAGTGGCTCTATGGTCGAGGGGAGTGTTGGCTGTTCTAGTAATCTTACTCGTGAACAGGTGCTGCTTGTGGGGACTGTCCCATCAGGAATCCTTTAGACACTCTTTATAAATAACATCACTAGTCTCATATCTCGATCGAAAGGTATCACACTGGAGCTAGATCGTGAACTATTTAATTGTACCCGAAACATTGTATCCACACAATATGATTGAAAAAAGAAACCGTAAAAGGGAAAGGTAATTAATAAATAAGACAAGACCGTTTCTAACCGGTGGTAGATTAGTAGTTAAATTAGACATAAAAAAATGTAAATTGACTATTTGTAAGCGCCCCCGCAGGGTTTATACAAAATAAATTATTTGAGTTTGAGTTTGTGACATTTCCATATTCGAGCATCTTCGTGCTATGAAAAGCGTATTAAGTCGTTAGTTCTGGTAATCATTTCATGTGGTATTCGTTTAGGGAAGTGAGAAGCCTTAGCTGGCTTGATAAATTCCAACAGCACGTGGCCACGAACTTACCTCCGCGGTGCAGGGGGTAAAAAATCAGGGAACCCGTGGATTATTCTGATCAAGAACAGACACAGTGGGGCCAAATATACCACGGCGAATATGTATGTTTTGCCTGCGGAAAGGAGAAGTAAGGATTATGTTATTATTAAATCCACGAATAGAGTTCCTTATTTATAATACAAGTGACTAAATAAATATGAATAAAATAACAAGGAATCTGGTGTGATGATATAGATAAATGTGTGTGATAATAGATTACGGACGATTTAGCGCAGTGGTTAAGAGCTTGAGCTGCTCCGCCCACTGTGTCGAATAGTCGCGGGTTCGATTCCCGCACGGGACAAATCTTTGTGTGATCCACAATTATTTGTTCCGGTCTGGGTATTTGTTTGTGAATTTTCATGTTTGTAAACGCACCCACGATACAGGAATAAATCCTAGTGTGGGGCTACGTTTAAAAAAAAAAAAAATAGAAGAAAATTGCGTATTTTGTATTAAGAAAAACGTAGCCCCACACTTGGATTTATTCCTATGTCGTGGGTGCGTTTACAAATATGAAAATTCACATACTCAAATACCCAGACCGGAACAAATAATTTGGATCAAACAAAGATTGGTCCCATGTGGGAATCGAACTCTGTTAAGCCCAGTGGGTAGAGCAGCTTAAGCCCTTAACCACTGCGCTAAATCGTCCGTCAATAGACGTGCAGACATATTATTATGAAAAAGAGACAAAAAATTAAAAAAGTTTTATACCATTCATTCTCCTTATACAACAATTATAATAAGAAAGAGTAACAATTCTCTACTACCCCTTAATTAAACAAACTTCCACTACTCTGGGAATCATGTACCTCCACTCCGATCTAGGTCTCGAACCTATTCGCGCCTTTATTAAAAAGGCGTCAACACGTCACTTCGCGAACGCATCTACCCATGCGAATCCGTTAATCGTAGCCACCACCGACTACGATCTCCCCCCCGACCCCTGCCGCCACCGCCGGCCGCGACATGTTCTCACCGACCCCCCCGATGCTTTGTCATCCCTTCTTTCCGCTCAGAATACGGGCGACGACGACGTCGTAGTAGTAAATCCCCTCCCATAGCCGGCGGTTGACCGGTGCACTTAGTAGTGCACCCGTCCCCCTACAGCGACTGTCCCAACCGAGGGCGCCTCGAAGAGGCGCCCTCGAGTATGTCGCCTCTTGCCCTTCTGGCTGGCTAGAGCGTAGTGGTTGCACGCTCGCCTTTAAGTCCGGTGAAGCTGTAAAGGCCTCGCGGCCAACAGCGTACATCATTCACACACACACACACACTGGGAATCATGTTCCCAGAGTAGTGGAAGTTTCATGTCAAAAGATAATAGTATCGTTGTAAACTTGACGAGCCGTAAATAGTAATTACTATCGAGTTTTCCGCACAGTTTCCGACTTTCATTGAACGCTAAAAAGACTATAAAAAGTAATGTGAGACGATCAGGCAAGCATTATTCACTTGCACACGATACGGGGAAGGTGCAGAAGTTCAATGGGAATAATCTTATAGGACTGCACGATGTCTTTTGAGACTAAAGTTATTCAATCTCATTTAATAGGTACTTACCTGTTTTACTTATGCCATCATGTACATGCACTGTTTAATATATAATTTTGCGTTGCAAAATAAATGTTTTCAATATTATCTGTCTATATCATCACGCCAATCCCTTGCGGGGTAGGCAGAGAGTACAGAGTTCCATCAGGTTCTTTCCTTACATACCTCCCTGGCTTCCTCCACTCTCATAGTCCGTCTCATCCACGCTCACTGGTATTATTATATCCTACTAATATAATAAATGTAAAAGTTTGTATGTTTGCCTGTTTTGAAGTTGATTACTCAATCACGCAAAAACGGCTGAACGGATTTAGATGAAATGTGGCACATAGATAGTTTATTACATGGCTTAATACATAGGATATTTTTTTATTCGGGTATAACGTCAGGTTCCTATCTAAAGTCAGAAAGTAGAAACTAGTTGCTTTTAAGTATTTTAAGACTATTCCCAGTATACAACACTATAGCAGACTAGCAGCTTTCCGCGGCTACGCACCGGGTCGACAACAACGCCACCTACCAAGTCTATGTAACTTCTGGATAATATAGATTTCTAATGGTGAAAGAGTTAATAAAATCAGTACAGTATTTTCAGAGTTTATCGATCGGAATCGGATCGGAAATATTTGTTTTCAAAACAAATATTTCTTCTTTATAATATTAATATAGATAAGTAAGTGGGCGTACTCAGTACACCTCTGCCACCCTCGCTGGGGAAATATAGGTAACGACACAAGTACCATCCCATACCAAGGGCCGCCCCATCTTCCAGGGAATAAGGGTCATCCCATCCTCTTGCCATCGCTACACGACAAGCCATTTGGGGAGCCAACCGTTGCCGTTTGGAGAAACGGCAGCCACATTAGCGGTGGCAAGAGCCCGATGGATGATATGGTTGAGGCTTGAACGCCGGGACATTCAATTAGATTTAAAAAAATGTAAATTGACTATTTGTAAGCGGGGGCTCAGGGCTTACACAAAATGAATAATTTGAGTTTAGTTTCGCGGATAATTTGTAGCCGGCCTTCTGTTCGTTTGTGTGTCGTGGCAAACCGGCGAGAAATTTTCATTAACATTTAACGACTTTACTTGTTTTATTTTCTGCTTAATAATAGTGGTATAATTAAGTGAACACACCATAGCTTGGGTGGAGTAGAACCGATGAAATTTACAACTTTCTTTTGTAAGCATTAAGTTATTAACTACTTTTCACCTGACACTCGTAGCATTGCTGTGTTAGATTTTATAACAAAATTCCAATTGACGTCACTAAACTTACTGAAAATAAGTTCAAAGCTTGTGTAAAACGAACACTTTATAAGCAAGCTTATTATTCAATAGAAGATTATTTAAAAGATAAAAATGCTTGGATAGATGCTATTCCAGCTCCACTTGAGACATGACAACCTATTCAACTGTTGTTAGTTAACATTCCCTCTCTTCCTTCTATTAATTTAACACAATGTGTACTTTTTTTGTAAATGAGGGAACCATGTAGCCATTCTCATAAATAGTATTATTCGCTCTTTTAACTTAGACTCACCTGATGACCAACCTACATTGTTCTCCCATACCCCACAACAGAATGTAACCGTGGAGTTTCTTGCCCTTCTTCTCCACAGGAATGACATTCCGAAGTGGCGGTAGAGTCCTTGTTACTTTTCTGACGATTCATAAATACTGTAATGGTTTACATGAATAAAAAATATTCTGATTCTGATTCATTGTAGTTCCGTGGTCTTCTTGGTGATTACTAAGATTAAGCAGCGTTCACCTTAGTCAGACTAAGATGGATGCCTATTTGTGGTGGCGAGCATCGTTTCGTAGTTTGTGAGGTACTTTAAGCAAGTGGCCACAGAACTTCCTCTACCAATCCGCATTGGGTCCGCGTGAAGTATGACCTATCCTCTACAGTAGCCATTAATACATATGAGATTATATTGTGTTGGCATTTAGTAAACATGTCGGCGACTTCGATATAAGTACTTACAGTATTTTTAAATATTCGTTTTAGATTGCAAATTGTCCGTTAGATACGGATATTTGCCATTATTTTAATAAAATCGATAAATAATGATGGCATGGGTCAAATTTTTGTTGGTTCTTGGGCAATTTTCGACAATGCCCAAATTAAAGGCCTTTGTCGAAAGGTAGGACAAACACATCGGCAAGGATATAGGTCTGGATGTGCTATGTACATTGACATGACAGACGATTTAGAGCTTAAGCCGCTCCGTCCACTGTGTCTAATAGTCGTGGGTTCGATTCCCGCAAGGGACAAATCTTCTGTGACCCACAATTATTTTACTTCGGTTTGGGTATTTGTGTATGTGAATTTTCATGTTTGTAAACGCGGTCCCACGATACAGGAATCAATCCTAGTATGGGGCTAAGATTTAAAAAAAATACCCATTACAAAAACGAATAAACATCGTCGAAAATAGAAGGTCCCGTTGTAATTCAAGGTGACTATAGCCATTACACCAGACTGCTTTTAGTGGCGAATAATGTGCTTTGCGATCACGAGGTCCTATGTTGAAATCCTAGCTCGGGCATATGTAGTTTTTTTATCGAAGAATTCCCAGTGTCAGTCTGGAATTGTGTGGTATATGACTATAGGCTCGCCCCCAATAGGGGGCGAGCCTTTAGTAACTTTTCAGCACTTTTCGCCGACAATGTCAATTCCCTTGTAATAACAAGGGAACTGACATTGTCGGCGAAAAGTGGTGTACACAATTCACCTGCCAACCCCTGCTCGGGGAATATAGGTAATGGTGTTTATTTTAATTATTTTTACCAATAACCATTTCCAGACAAAAACATTATTATTCGTACCTAGAACCTCGTGATCGCCACCCGCCATATTTATAATTAAACGCTTTTAATGTTGTTAGCACAGAGTACATTTTACATATGGAGGTTAGTATGGGTGTCTTCCGACCTCCATAGTCGATAACAGCCTATTGTTCCGCGAGTCACGCCTCTAACGTTACGGCTCCAATGTTTTTCTGTATTCCTAATATAATCGTGTCGCGAGTCGAGCGGAAGGTTTTTATTGCATTCGACTTTGTAGTGCCGATGCCTCCTCAATGTATAAACATCTAGCTAAATCATCTTGCCAATCCCTACCGAGGTACCAGAGTGCGTGTTACAAAAAAAAATGGTGCCGCAAATATCACCTTTGGGTTAATATATGAAATTAATTAAACTAAATCAGTCTATACTATCCCATAGCTGGCCAATAAACTAGTGTTTCGTGTATTTGGTAGGGCACCTCTTTCTTACAAATTGAGATTCTTACAAGAGTTGCTCAGCCAGCTATGTTAGGACTTATGCTCGGCGTTCCTCTACGTAATCGAATCAGAAATGAGGAGATTCGTAAAAGACTAAGGTCACCGACGGTTATGTCGGTGACATAGGATTAGTAAGCTGAAGTGGCAATGAGCGAGCTGTTGGCGCGGAAAGATTCTGGAGTGGAGACCACGTATTGGCAAGCGTAGTGTGGGACGGTCTAATGGACCGGTGATCTTGTGAGGATCGCAGAAAGTCGATTGGGGAGGCCTATGTTCAGCAGTGAACAAGTATAGGCTGAGATGATGATGACGAAAGGGTAATCGCACCCCACGAACCCCTGTGCGAATCGATACACTCATTTTTGTGACCCTTTGTGCCAAATTGCTGTTGGAATGTATCAATCCCATTATCCCAGTGCCTATTGCTATTAGGTATACAGGGTAAAATCCAGACTTTGTATCGCTACTGACAATTTTACAATAGAAACTCCGATAATACTTTATCTTTGTTCAACCTAAGATTCAAGTTCTCGACTTCACGATTGTGACCAACGGGGCAATCATACCAAAAAAAACATTGAACTTATTTTATTCAAAAAAATGAAATAAAATGTCTAAGTGCGAATCATAATTTTAAGCAAGGATATTAATTTTTAAAGTTCACATTTCTTAATTCAAAGTGCAGGTTCTTACAAAATAACTCAGATATCACTGAACACTGAATATAAATCCAAACAAGGGGATTTAATACACTTTTAAATTTCCAAATATTTGCACTTATTGCTCAAATGGAATGTAAAATTACATAATTCTTTTATTTATTATTACTAATTTTGGTCATTCAAGGCATTCCTTTAAAATACCTTCGCTAAAATAAGCAGTAATTTAATTCCAATAATTCGTCCTTGAGGACAGGCGAAGGTACAAAATCATACTGACAAGTTGTAAAAATAACAAGACGTCAAGTCTACACCTTTTTAATGCAAAAGAACATTCCTCGTAAAACAATTTTAAAACAAACAGTTTAAAGATTATAAGTCACTCTCTATGTATCATCATTACGCCAGTTCCCTTGCGGAGTAGGCAGAGAGTACAGAGTTCCAATAAGTTTCTTTCTTACCGACCTCTCCGGCTAACACCAGTCTCATAGTTCGTCTCATACAAGCCCGACGGTTAGGAAAAATCTTGACTTACCTTTCAGAAGACTGTCTTTTTAGTCACGGTAAGATAGTCTAGGTCTTCCCAGTACCTACATCCTTTTACTTTCGTATTGTTTATCTGTTTTATAATTCTTTCTTCCGACGTTCTTTCTGTATGCCCAAACCTCACCGTCACCGTCACGCCTATATTCCCCAGAGGGGTTGGCAGAGGTGTACTGAGTACACCCACGTTTCGCCGACGATGTTAGGTCCCATGTAATAGGGGGCGAGCCTATTGTCATATACCGGGCACAATTCCAGACTCCGGATACATACTGGGAAGTTTTCGTTAGAAAAAGATATTTGTCCGACCTAGGATTTGAACCCAGGACCTCGTGATCACAAAGCGATGCGCTTTGCCACCAGACCAACGGAGCAGTCAAACCAAACCTCCGTAGCATAAAACATACATTTAAAAATTACTAATTAATTAATCTATTTTCATGTATCTATATCATTACATCAGATCTCTTGCAGAAAGGCAGAGATTACAGAGTTCCAAAAGGTTCTTTTCTGCAGGAAGCCAAAAGCTTCCTGCACTCTAATAGTTCGTTGATTATCAAAATACACCTTGTATTTTGATAACACAATTTTACCTTGAAAATTAGTAATATTGCATTAGATTAAATATATATTGATATTGATTAAATAATATTGATTTTGACTTACACAAGGAACGGTGTCAAGCCGAACCGTGCCGCATAGAAAAACACGGAATCGAACCGACGTAGCACCGTTACCCGACGAGACAGCAACCGTTACTGTGGTGTGACGTAACCTTACCTTCGCTTAAACTTAACGGTGGTATCAGATAATTACATATTACTTACCCTAGAAATAACTTGCATTCTAAGGTGACTCGAGCCATTCTATGTGCGTGTGTGTGAATGATCAACACTGTTGGCTGCGGGGTCTATACAGCTTCACCGGACAAGAGGGCGAGCGTGCAGCCACTACGCTCGAGCCAGAAGGGCAAGAGGGCAAATAGCTCAAGGGCGCGGAAAGAAGGAACGGTCTCGGCTAGGGCAGTCGCTAAGGGGGAGGGGTCTTTAATTCAGGTCCAGGATCCACATGTTATTGTTTTCTATATTACAACTAGCTGTACCGCAACTTAGTTCGCGTTTTTGCAGACGTGTATTTCATATATGTCCTTCCCCTTAATGAAATCTATGTCCTTGCCGAATTTTATACAAAATTTGTTTAGCGGTGTGGGCGTAAGGCAACAGACAAAGAAACGGACAGAGAATTTTTAATATTAGTATTGATAAAAGGTGTTGAGTGCCGTGGGAGCGTTTACAAACATGAAAATTCACATGCCCAAATACCCAGACCGAAACAAATAATTGTGGGTCACACACACTTTCAGTTACAATTAATTTACATTTAGCTCACTAGCGCGGCAGTATGCAGGGAGTTGGACATGCATTCTTCTTCTTCTTCTTTAATTTATGGCTTCACACTAATTTAAAGTGTATTTTGCCAGAGTCCAGTGAGATATGTAATCGTGTTTGTTTAAATTAATCCGATTCCCCGATGAACTTGATGATAACGATGATAATGAAATTAATGAAGTACCCCACCCTGGACAGTAAAGCGATGGATACTTTACATACCAATTGCGACGGCCGTTTTGAGGGAAGTCGAAAAGGCACATTTTATCACTTTGTTACAATTACCTTCACTCATGCACATATAAGAACACATAATGGTTAATATGCCACCAACATTACACATTATTAGTGGAAATAACACAAGTTTTGGAAATTAAAACAAATTGACAACTTCACACTCTTCGACTTCCCGCCAAAAACCCCTGGAAATGCATTGTACGTACCTAATATATATGGGTACTAAACAAACATGCAATGTTTGTCTTTGAAAATACTTAATTTGCGGCATACGCATTACCATGCCTACCAGTACGTTTCGGTCAAAAATTGACAAAATCGATATAAATTTGTATAACCGACCGCCATTTTAACGTCCCGACACTAGCACTTATTTTCGTAGTTAGGCCATGTCTATATACATATATTACGTCATTCCTCTACCTACCATCTCCTATGACTATGACTGACAGACTTGGCTGTATGATTACGCACCTTCGCCTGTCCACAAGGACAAATAACACTACTCCTACTCTCTAAGACTGGCTGTAGAAATTGATTATATTCATTTCAAAACCGACTGTATGTATACTATATATATCATATAATTTTAATTACAATTTCAAATTAAACGTCTAAGGCAATCCAAGTAGTAATTACAAAAATATATTTTCAAAATGAAGCGATGTTCACACGAGACGAAACTAGTGGGAAATCGCTGACCGGGTGCCCCAGTTATTTCGAGATCACTTTTATTTCGCTATTCAAGTGTCATTGTGAACGGGCAAACGCCTCTGATGAGCGCAATAATACGATAAACCGTCAGTATTTGTTGGATAACTAATTTAATTTAAGTAAATTCCAAGGCTGTATGAATAGGTCATCACTGTTATTAAAATATATATAGACTTTTGCTAATATCAGATAGTTTTCCGCGTAAACCATATACTTTTTTGACAGCTGATACTGATGAGTAAATGGCGGAAACATCTGATATTCTTAGTTTTCAAGTAATGTAGGCAGTTTTTCAAGGCATTCTGCTATCGCCTTTTTAAAATCCACGCTTTACCCATTTACGCTATGACGCCGTACGAGTTTGTTTACCATCTCCTATATTGTTTCCATTTTCTTTGCATATATCAATAACCCTATGGTTTAGTCTATACTAAGGTCTATAATTACAGATAAAGGACATGGAAAGCAAAAAAGATCATAATGTAAATTATCATAATCTTTTTTACCTATAGGTTTAGCTACGTAACCGCAGGTTAGGCAGAGATAATAGAATTCTTATCATCTCTGCTTACGGTAACATAAAAAATAACGTAATATCCATACCATTATATCAGCTAGTTACGTGTAGATTGTATCAGACTCCATTTTATCGATAATTTGAGTGGGAGCGTTTACAACACTGCGGTCTACCGCGTATGTTAGAAATATGGTGTTCACTATATTTTAATGGTCATTACATAAGGAGAATGGACTCACAAATATATTAACTTTTTCACCATTCAGCTCGGGGTCTACGAGGTGGAGTATGACCTAATCTCTTTCACTTCGAAATGTGAGAGAAGGTATTGCCCAGCAATAGGATAGTACAGATTGATTTTATTATACAATATTAGAGATATACTAAATTCACCGAGGTAGTCTTGATGCCAATTAGCAGATGGTTATGGAGAATTGTATTATTTCTCGGTCATAATATTTCGCACGTTTATGAAAATATGTCAAGTTCAAGTTATCTTGAATACAAAAAAAAACACTGTAACGCCTATATTCCCCAAGCGGGGGTGGCAGAAGGTGTACTGAGTACACACACTTTTCGCCGACGATGTTAGGCCCCATGTAATAGGGGCGACCCTATTGCCATATACCGGGCACAATTACAAACTCCGGACTCGTACTGGAAAGTTTTCGTTAGAATAACTACACTTGCCCGACCTAGGATTTGAACCCAAAAAAAAACCTTACATTAAGTGGTTCAGTGGTTAAGAACTAAAGTTACTCTGCCCATTGGATCGAGTAGTCGCGAGTTCGATTCCCGAACAAGTCAAATGTTTGTGTGACCAGCAAATATCGGGCTGGGTGTCTGTATATGAGAATTTCATGTTTGTCAACGCACCTAACCATAATTATTTCTACAATAGATAACCCCCACTATTCATTAATATATTTTATTTACTTCGCTCCCCAACAACTAGTACTTCGAACCAGTGCGGGGTATTGAACTCTGGACCTCGTAATTACAACGCGAGTGCCCAATCAATTTAGCTATTACTGCTAAATTAAATTGTTATTTAATAATGCCATATGTTACAATAGCACAGGTAAATATTACCGTTACGCCATCGCCGCGAGAGGTCGAGCAGAACAATGAGAACGCTGTGTAAGCGTTGTACAACGCCCCGTGGTAATGACCGGCGTAATTAAACTTTAATTGTATCTTGGAACAAGTGAATAAGTGTCGGAAGAAAGAATGACAAAACAGATATACAATGCGAAAGTGGAAGGATGTAGGTACTGAAGAAGACCTAGACTATCTTCATCATCATCATCATCTCAGCCTATAGTTGTCCACTGTTGAACATAGGCCTCCCCAATCGCTTTCCAGCGTAACTGGTCTGATGCCACGTGCATCCAACGACTTCCTGCAATTTTCACAAGATCGTCAGTCCATCTGGCAGGCGGCCTACGCTGCGCTTGCCAATACGTGGTCTCCACTGTAGAATCTTTCTGCCCCACCGCCCGTCCGATCTTCGCGCTATGTGGCCTGGCCTTTGCCACTTCAGCTTGCTAATCCTGAGGGCTATGTCGTACTATCTTACCATTGACAAAAAAACCTTATCCTATCTGAAAGCAGAGATGGGCAAAATGTAATCAGATAAATGATTAACCACCCCCATTTGGGAAATATAGGCGTGATGGCGTATTAATGATTAACGATTACAATTACATTTTGTAATCTTCAACGTTTACGTTTACACTTTTAATCTTGAATCGTGATTAAATATTACAACATGCAATTGCAATCATTATCTGATTACATTTTGCCCATCTCTGTCTGAAAGACAAGTCAAGGCGACGAGACCGACCATTTAGCGCAGTGGTTAAGATCTGACTGATCTGAGTCACTACTGAGTCTAATAGTCGCAAGTTCGATTCCCGTACGGGACAAATGTTTGTGTGATCAACAATTATTTGTTCTGGTCTAGGTGTTAGTGTATGTGAATTTTCATGTTTGTAAACGCACCCTCGACACCGGAATATATCCCAGCGTGGGGATACGTTTATTTAAAAAAAAAGGATTCTCGGTAACCTGCGAGCGTGTATGAAACGAACTTTGAGAGTGGAGGAAGCCAGAGAGGTCTGAAAGGAAAGAATCTGTTGGAACTCTGTATTGTCTACCTACCCTGCAAGTCTACCTACCTACCAAGCAACTAAGTTATAAGTGAACATGTTCTTCTTCTTTTTTATAGTGGAATTCGGCTACGAAATCTAGCCATTTTTGTCAGTAACGAGTAACTTAATACAAGGGGCCTCTCGTAGGTTTTAGTTATAAAGATTAGGTCATACTCCACCACTCAGAACTCGTGTTCACAAATTCAAGGACATAATGAAAGTTTAAATGTCAAGATATTTTTTGTTGTAATAATTTCTTGACCATGGATAATAGTATGTTCATCACTCGTATACAGAGAATAATATTTTTAACAATTTCAAAATTAACTCAACTCCCCGATGAACTTGATGACAATGATGATAATGAAATTGATGAAGTACCCCACCCTTGATATTAAAGCGATGGATACTTTACATACTTTTTGACTGTCTCGTTGGTCTGGTGGCAAAGCGCATCGCTTTGTGATCACGAGGTCCTGGGTTCAAATCCTAGGTCGGACAAATGTAGTTTTTCTAACGAAAAATTCCCAGTATGAGTCCGGAGTCTGGAATTGTGCCCCGTATATGGCAATAGGCTCGCCCCCTATTACATGGGACCTAACATCGTCGGCGAAATGTGGGTGTACTAAGTACACCTCTGCCACCCCCTCTGGGGAATATAGGCGTGACAGATACTTTACATACTACGACAGCCGTTTTGAGGGAAATCGAAAAGGCACGTTTTATCACGTTGTAACAATACCTTCACTCATGCACATACACAATGGTGAATATTTCACTAAAATTACACATTATTATTCGAAATAATAGAAGTTATGGAAATTAAAACAAATTGGCGTCATCACTTTTAGATTTCCCGCTAAAACCCCTTAAATGACAAGAAAAAGCAAATGTTGCCAGCTTATGACGACTAGTGTAGAGCCAACAACGTAATAGATCATCATACATTATCGACATAATGTAAAACTATTCAGTGATTTTATTAAAATAAGGTTGAATTTAACTCTAGGGTGCATTTGAACAAAAAACAGTTTAGTAAATAAATTTATTTTGGAAAAAAATAACGATTGTACTTATGAATTTTTATGTTCTGATTCTAAATAAAATATCAACGAAAAAAATAATTACAGTACAGTACAATACAAGCGTATTAACATTAAAACTAGTTAAAAAACTGTTTAGCTCTTTAAGATGTTATTTTATTTCTATCATCAACAAAAAAAATATACGGTACATGATCGTAGTACTATTGCGCTAAGAGGGCTTGATAGTAAAGGAAAATTTAATAATTTTCTACTTAAACGGTAAGGTATTTGATCGTAAAGTACTAAGTATCTATAGATAAGGTGTGAACAAAAATATAAACACACTAAAATTTATAGCCCATTATATGCAAAGCGGCAGTAATTGATTCAAACAATAACTCATTGTTTTCTTCCTTTGTTAATCAACGTCATACAAATAATGACTGTACACATTATTAGTAAACATAAAATTATATCTTTATAACCTTATCAGCTTTGTCAGATGCGTTTTCAGTAATTCCTAATCCCTTCATCATTCGTCTTCCTTAAGTTATGGCTACACATTATTTTAAGCGTATTCTACCAAGTTCCTAGTCCTAGATATGCATAATCGTGTTTGTAAGATTCATTTTTCTTAATTATTTCTCCCCAATGAACTTGATGACAACAATGATAATGAAATTGATAAGTTACCCACTCTAGATAGTAAAGCGATGGATACTTTACATACCAATTACGACGGATGTTTCGAGAGAAGTTGAAAAGGCACGTTTTATCACTTTGTTGCAACTCACATATAAAAATACGTAATGGTTAATATTCCACTAACATTCCACATTATTATTCGAAATAAAAACAAATTGACGACACCACTCTTCAACTTCCTGCAAAAATTCAATGTGTGCATTGTCAACGAAGATCGTCTACTAACAAAATTGCACTATTATATGTATACTTTATATATATAACATGTTATTACACTATCCACCAGACAGAATTAAATAATAGAGCGACGCTACGTTACGTTAAAAAAGACTAAAGCAATGAATGAGTACAGAATACAAAACAATCGTCAAAAAAGAAGGCTTATATAATAAGCCCTATTTACTCATTGTGTAATTAACTGACAATCACCAAAGATAGTCGATACTTTCTCTACGATCGATTGCTTTGAAAAAAAGCACTTGGGACGCCGTGACGAAACTACAAGGTGTATCATAATAAACGCAAGACCTCAGACACCCCGATTAGAGAATTGCTTTATACATTCAAAACGAAAACAAAATTTCCAAATTTAAAGGTTTTTACCCTTTTTTTAAGCACTTTTAACAATGAAACTTGTAAGGTTATGTGTGCACTTTGAGAAATACGTTTAAGGAATGCATTTGAAATCTTCTAATTGCTATGAATCAAGAATAAATAGAATTTTTTATGGCGCACTGAAGGAGAAAAAGCATCTATTAAAAAAAAATGTAAGATGCATTAAAAATTGCTGGAATCAATTCAGTTACTGATTTAGAATAAACTATTTTCAGGTCTTGCGTTTATTATGTTAATCCTTGTATATTAACTACTAAAGTGTATGACAAATGGTTTGGGCCAATGGTTAACAGCTTATACTACTCCGATCACTGGATCCAGTAGCCGCAAGTTCAATACTCGCACAGGAAAAACCTTTCTAACGTTTTAGAGCATTTAACTAAAACGTCGGTTGATTTAATCAACCGGGTGCTCTAAGTATTACACCCACAAATATTTGTTTTGGTCTGGGCGTTTGTGTATGGGAATTTCATGTTTATAAACGCACCCATGACACAGGAATAATTTCTAACGAAGGACTAAGATTCTTTAAAAAAAACTAGTAATTAATGCCGTTTGTTATGCGTTTAACCTAAAAATAAAATACCCAACATTACGCCTACATTCCCTAAGCGTTTATAAAATTAATATAAAGGATAAGGCTGGACAGTGTTTATTTATTTTTATACTAATATTAAAAATGTTAACGTTTGTTTGTTAAGATGTTTGTTACTCAATCACGCAAAAACGGCCGAACGGATTTGTATGAAATTTGGCACACAGATAGTTTATTATCTGGAGTAACACAGTATTTTATGTTCTCCCTTAAAACCCTTTTTGTCCCGGAAAAATGTAAATCAAAGCGGACGAAGTTGCGGGCAAAAACTAGTAAAATATAAATGAAATCTTATGTAAGTATGCACGACTGTTAAAATAATACAGTTTGAAACAAAATATATCCATCCAAAATTCTAAATAGCCGCCACAGTGCAGTCGGTGCATTGACTCCATAACGGTTGAGTCGACTGTTGCCTAGGCTTGCCTAGCCTAGGCGTAATTCAAGCTGTTATAATACCATTAATAGCTAGGTCATTTCAATTAAGTGCTGTTATATTTTGTAAGTTTTTATTTATCGTCCGCCAACGATTACAATATTAATATTTATAATTCTGTTAATATTAAAAAGATGAAAGAATGACAAAACATATATCCAATGTGAAAGTGGAAGGATGTAGGTACCGGGGAAGACCTAAACTATCTTACCACGACCATATAAACCGAGTCTTATCTGAAGGAAAAGTCAAGAGTCTCCGTAACCGGCGAGCGTGTATGAGACGAACTATGAGAGTGGAGGAAGCCAGAGAGGTATGTAAGGAAAGAACCTGTTGGATCCCTTGCGGGGTAGGCAGAGAGTACAGAGTTCCAACAGGTTCTTTCCTTACATACCTGTTTGACTTCCTCCACTCTCAAATATTACATCATTTTAATTTCATGTTCTAGAATTTTGTTTTATATTTGAATCAAGCTTTATGTACAGCGGAGCATAAATATTCACATTTAAATTTGGAGTGCAGCAAATGGCGTTGCTTGGGCGTGACAGTTATACAAGGATATTTTGGCCCGCCGTCAAAATTGAACTAACGCTGTCGCAGAGTTGCTGTTTGCTGAGAAATTTACCTAAGTTCTTTTTTTAATTAGTAGGCGTGCGGACCCACCATTGAAATATTTTCCTGAAAGTAAGAAAATGTGAAAAGTGAAATTTTCTTACTTTCTTTTTTACTTGAAATTTTCTTACTTGACAGGAGTATCAATGTCACCACGGGCCAAAATATCCTTGTCGCACTATAACTACTTTTATACTAGTGAAAAAGTATAATTCAAAAATAAAGAAGGTTCTTTTAAAAAATATATGCAACATAAATAGATCTGTATCTAAAATCATTACCTTACTCTTAAAAAATAAGGGCTTTGGTGTGAAATTTTCTTACTTTTTTTACTTAAAATTTTCTTGCTTTTTTAATTGACAAGAGTGTCAATGTCACCCACGGGTCAAAATATCCTTGTCGCACTATAACTACTTTTATACTAGTGCAAAAGTATAATTCAAAAATAAAAAAGGTTATTTTAAAATTAAGGCAACATAAATAGATCTGTATCTGAAATCTTAAAAAATACTAGCCACGAAAGATTTAAAGATAATGTTTGCCAAATTTGTAACATCATCACATGTTAGGTATTCCAATGATAGTCGTCGTAATAATGGGATCATTTTAACAAATTGCAACTTTGGTATCATCTGGGTATCAAAGACTATAATAAAAGTTACTGTAACAGCCATTAACGATTCCAACAAGATTCCAAACACCCACCGCACAAGTTATTCGGGTCAATAGATCGATTTTTTGTTTATTAAAATATCTTCTTTTAACGCTGGCAACTCTAGAGTGTTCAGAAAGGTCCGTTGTATACTTTTGTCTTACGAATTTAGGAAAAAAAATAACGGTTGATTTTTAAAAAAGAGTTTTAAATGTTTTCCGTTCATTAACTTCGGCTTACAAGCGTTTTGTAAAAGAAAAGAAACAATTTTCTATCTTATAAATACTTTTTTTCACAAAGTAAATATTGATTACTTTCTCACAGTGATGTATAGTTATGGCTTTTTTCTAGGCTGAATGCATGAATAACTTTGCTTAAGTGAGCGCGAAAGTGTAAGCCATATTTGTTTTTAAAAAGTTCCTACGTAAAACAAATGAGTCAACTTTCATCATTGTGGAAAAAGAAGTGTTTTTTTTTATAATTTTAATTTTTTACTTACATTGAGTTATATTACAATTTTAACATGTTTTTAAAGTTATTTTTTTATGCGTATTACAATTTTAACATGTTTTTAAAGTTATTTTTTATGCGAATTAATTATTTCCAATTCCATTATGAGCACAGTCGTGCTTCTGAAGGCACGTTAGGCCGTTGGTTTCGGCTACCATCTAATGTGACGGTCTTCAAGCTATGTTAGAAGCCTTATAGGCGGCTTGATAAGTTCCAACAGCAGGTGGTCACAAACCTGCTTTCACAACACCGCACTGGGCCCACAAGCTGGAGTATAAACTAATTTATTGTATTTATTAATTAATAGTTGAATATTTAAAAGAACGTTCCTGTTTTAATTTCCTAGCTTGTTAACACTATTTCCATACAGATTAAATCAAAACCAACACAAACCATAAACAATTAAACTCTATAATAACCCAACTAATGCCTACGAACGGTTTATTATCTGTGTTAATTGTTCGTTACAAATTAAAAATGTTACTCAAGGTTGGTTCCAGAGAGAATAATGTTAGTACGGGCTTGGCATGTGGCAATCGACTCGTGAGATTTTAAATGATTAGAATGTTTGTTCTTTGTGGTTTTTAGTATTTTTTAGCTTTTCATTGGGAATTTTTAACTTTTCCTTGAGAAATTTTGGAATATTTGTGATTAAAAACCTTGGTGGAATTAATGCGGTAGTGAGCGGAGAAATTCAAACTCATATATTTTTTTAAGTCTGTGGTGTAAAATCTGCGAGGGTATTTTATAATTGTAATTTTTCATTATTATTATTATTTTTATTAAACTACATACCTATTTACTACTGGAATAGAAGTTGGTTTCCACTGAGAATATCCGGCGAGAAATTTAGCAACCTTGCCTTTTTTTATTCTTTTTCTATTCTCTTATAATTTTGTTATTTGGTATAAAATTATGATAATTAATATTAGCTCTGTTAAGAAACTGTCCCTCCGGTGGGCACGGGCGGCCTCGCAAACTGAGAGGGTTTAGGCCATAGTCCACCACGCCGGCCCAGTGCGGATTGGTAAACTTCACAGACCTTCGAGAAACTCTTAATTCAATTCAATTCAATGTCTTTAATTGTGAACAATAGGTACAAGTGAGTGGTATTTAATAATAGGGTTACAGATCTCTATGTCCCGCCATAAAGGCATACAAAGTTACTCATATCGCTAAAATACTTATAAAAATGTAGGTATGTATTATGTCATTATATATATATATATATATATATATATATATATATATATATATATATATATATATATATATATATATATATATATATATATATATATAATGACATAATACATGTCAAAAATTCTAATTATGTCGAACAAATCGGAGTGTTATTGTTTAGCTTCCATATATTCTTGAATTGTGTAATAACATTTATCAATCAAGAAGCTACGAAGAGCCTTCTTGAAGCTTTGTATTTTATTTACTATGCGGATCGTGGACGGAATTTTATTATAAATTTTTGGGGCCATGCAAAATGCACTGCTGTGTAATAATTTTGTTTTTGAAGGTACCAAGCAAAGTTTATCCTGGTGTCTCGCTCTAGTTTGAAATGTAAATAAATCTAAATTAGTTTTTATAAAAACACAACATTCATAAATAAACATACATGGCAACAATAGAATTTTTAATCTTTTAAAATGAGGCAGACATGATTCAGTTTGTTTCAGATTACACATAGACCTAATACATCGTTTTTGGGCTTTAAAAGCGAGATCTTTGTTACTCGAATTGCCCCAGAAGATAACTCCTTATCTTAGTGTGGAAGCGACGTATCCGTGATAAGCTGTTAACAAAGTCTTTTCGCTTACAATCTTACTAAGTTTAGATAAGGCATAGGAAAATTTACTTAATTTGTTGCAGATCTCTTTTATTTGATGTTTCCATGTAAGTTTGTTGTCAATATGCAGACCCAAAAATTTCGTAACTTCAGCTTCATCGATTACTTTGCCTTGATAATTTATAGACAGTTTAGATGTTATATTATTACGTTGTTTAAAATTCATTATTTTAGTTTTTTCCAAATTTATTTTTTAAATCATTATTATTTAGCCATGTAATTATTGAAAATAAGTCATAATTAATATCATCTTCAAAATGTGTCAAATCAGTTTTAGTGTATAATACTGTACTGTCATCTGCAAATAGTGTCATGGGATAGGCTGATGACGTAGTTATGTCATTAATATAAATAAAAAAAATAATGGGCCAAGCACAATGGGCCAAGCACACTCCCTTGTGGTACTCCTTTACAAACATTTTTTTTTTAACTGTATGTAATTTTTACCTAAGAGTCTGGACAGATTCGATTAATTTGGGTTAGTTGCTGGCGTCCATTTAAATACGATGTTATGAGCTTTAAAATGTTTCCTCTTATACCGTACTGTAATAGTGTCGATTCTAAAATTTTATGATTAACATTGTCGAAGGCTTTAGTCATATCCATAAAAATTGATAAGGTCGGTGACTTTCTGTCTACTCCCATCATAACTTTATTAAGAAAACCATAAATCGCAGTATTTATGGTCTTATTTTTCCTGAAACCTTTTTGCTTAGAACAGAATAGATGTCTAGTTTCAAAGTAGTGGTATAAGCGAGAGTGTATTACTTTTTCAAAAACTTCTGCAATGACAGGAATCAATGCTATCGGCCTATAATTACTAATATCCCCTCTATCCATTTTTTTGAACAGTGGTTTAATTATCGGAACTTTCAATTTGTCCGGAAAAATGCCTTCTTCTATGCACAAGTTAATTATGTGACTAATAACATATGCAATAATTTTAGACACATCCTTTAAAACTTTTGTGATAATCCCATCATAGCCGGTACTAGTAGTATTATTTAATGAATTAATAAGTTTATAAATCTCATTGGCATCAGTTGGTGACATAAATATAGAATCTACACAATTGTATGTCAATTTGTTTTTATTATTTATGTTAATATTATCCGGTTTACCTTCGTCAGTATAATAATTATTAAAGGCAGTTGCAATGGCTGTAGGGTCTGTTATAATATTTCCATCTACCTTCAATTTATATATATATTCCTTTATGTTGGGTGCTTTTATGTTATTAATTATAGTCCATACTGCTTTTGTCTTATTCGAAGCGGAACTAATGTATAAGTTATTTTGAGATTTTTGCGTAAGTTTCTTTATTAATTTATAACGTTTGAAGTATGTTTTAAATGCTATCTTATTTAGGGTACTCCGGTTTTTTCGATAAGTCCACAGCAGTTCCCTTTTTCTTTTGCTGCACAACCTAATACCACGTGAGATCCATTTAGGTCGAGCCATCGTGGACATTTTTATTTTTATTTTAGGAAAACATAAATTATATATTAGCTGAAAAATGTCATAAAACTGATTAAACGCGTCATTAGCCCTCTGGTCAGTCAACACTTCACTAAAACTTAGTTGACCAATATAATTTTTAAATTTATTTCTATTTTCCTTGCTATAATCTCGTTTGATGATGTACCAATGTTTAGTGCATTTTATTTTAACTGGACAAGTTAATATCTGTGCAGTATGATCTGATAATGCAAGTTCTCTGACTTTCCCTTTAGAACCCCGAATGTTATGTATAATGTTGTCAATGCAAGTATTACTTACTATACTCTTACTATACTATACTCTTAGGAATTTAGGTTTCCTCATGATGTTTTCCTTGACCGTTAAAGCAAGTGATAGGTAATTTTTAACACGCATTTGTTTTCGAAAAGGCAGAGGTGCGTGCATGGGATTGAACCCGTGACCTCTGACTTTACAGTCCAACCCACATACCCTTAGAGCATACCCTTTCTCACCTTTAGACCGATACTATCTTTCATAACTACTCACTTCCTTAGTACGCTGTTGCGAATACGGTCGGTCAGCTTCACTTCGCACATCTTCCCCAGAGCTCGCATTTCCACCGCATTTATCCTACTTTCGTGCTCCTTTTTACATACCCAGTTCTCGCTACCATATAACAGCGTTGGGACAAGAACTTCGTTATTTATGACCAGCTGCGCCTTTCGGCTTAAGTGCCGGCCCCCAAGTAGCTTTCCCATCGCACCATTTACTCTGTTTCCTGCACTCACTCTTCTCTCTATGTCAGCGGTGTATTTCTTATCCTTACTGAAGGCGCATCCAAGATATACAAACTCATTCACTTGCTCCAGCACATCGTTACCAACCACAATCCCTTTACGAGAGATGACGATGATGAAATTAAGGCCGAAATATGAGAGTAGTGATTTAAACCCACTTACGTCTATTATTTCTAGAGCAGCCTTCATTTTCCTCAATCATAATGGAGGGTACAAATGACCCACACCATAGCCACCACAAGCAGAGACTTATCAATGAACATGGCCAAACTTAGATCCCAGAGACAGAAAAACTCTACAAAGCAGCAAAACCAACACGAAACTGGAATACAAACTGAATGCTTAACAAAATGGACTTAATATTTTAAAGAATAAGAATCAATTTTCTCTACCCTGCGATCAGGCACGTCGTAGTGCCAAAATGCCTAACAATGTCCTTATTTTGTAACGTTACGTGTAATAAATATTATCGGATATCTTGCCAAGTTTCCAACATTCGATTGCGGAATCTTAATAACCGCGGCGTTCGAATACCAAACACACTTTGTACGGTTAGCAAAAAAAGTGTACGAAAAAACATAAAACCTTTTTAAGTGGAGCACAAGTTGTTTGTTACGTACACAAATAGAGTACATTTCATCATCATCATCATCATCATCATCAGCCTATAGCAGTCCACTGCTGGACATAGGCCTCTCCAAGTGCACGCCACTGGGTACGATCCTCGGCTACTCGCATCCGGTTTCTGCCAGCCGCCCTACGAAGGTGATCCGGAATAGCAGGGCGGCCGGGAACTGGGGGCCGTGGTTTGTTTTGGCTTGCCATTTGGAGGGTTTACCCATAATCGCCACGCTGGGCAGGCGGGTTGGCGATCGCAGTGCGTAACTCTTCGCATCGGTGCCGCTGCTGCCCTTCACCGATCTGCGGTATTTAGTCACGCAGTTTTTTTGTTCTGGTTATACCGCCATTTTTTTCGGTCGTCAGAGCCTCGTTCGTTGATTAGCAGGATGTACCACGAGCAGGTGAGGATGACTTGGAGCCATATGGTGGTATTTGACTCCCTTACATCCTCCGTACATTTACCGGTTAATAATTAGGTGTTCGATTTTGGATTTTACTTTTGACGATTTTGAGCTCAAATGCAAACACCGTCTTTATATTACGTAAAAATGTACGCAGTGTTTATTTGCTCTGCCATGAGCATTTCGAGAGAAATAATTTGGCATGTATCTTTAAAAATTTGACATCCGTTTATTTATTATAATCATTTAGCTTTCATAACGAAAAAATATATAGATTTTTCAAGAGACAAGTTTTTTTTGTTATCAAACAAGTAATTTAAAACTTAAAAACAGGTCTGCTGTAAAATAGTGTTTGCTTGTCTTGCGATAAATGTGCGATATATACGTCATCATATATAATTATAAGATATATGCTATTTTTATAAGATTATGAAAATTTATTTCATACACACACCGTCACGCCTATATTCCCCAGCGGGGGTGGCAGAGGTGTACTGAGTACATCCACGTTTCGCCGACGATGTTAGGTCCCATGCAATAGGGGGCGAGCCTATTGCCGGGCACAATTTCAGACTCCGGACTCATACTGGGAATTTTTCGTTAGAAAAACTACATTTGTCCGACCTAGGATTTCAACCCAGGACCTCGTGATCACAAAGCGATGCGCTTTGCCACCAGACCAACGAGGCAGTCATAGTCGAGGTAGTCAATTATTTCATATTTTTAAAAACTGTCTCGTTGGTCTAAGTAGCGCATCGCTCTGTGATCACGAGGTCCTGGGTTCAAAGCCTAGGTCGGACAAATCTGGTCGCCCCCTATTACATGGGTGGAAGAAAAGTGTGTGTACTCAGTACACCTTTGCCACCCCCGTTAGGGAAAACAGGCGTGAGAGAGTGTGTGTGTATTTTCGAAATCGTATTTTTTGACGATTTTTGTTGCGGACAGTACATACACAGAAACTAACATAACCTAAAAATACTATGTGCAGCGAATAATAAATGCGTGTTTGTTTATAAGTATAGGCTTCTATTTTGATCATAATTTACTGCGTGACCGTGAAAGAATGTTGCAGTGGTCCAGAATCGGCGATTCGCAAACTGCATTTTGATACAAATCCACCAAAGTGTAACGCATGACCTTAGTTCTCATTCGCACACTTATTCATCGCGCGTTTGTCAAGCGTTTAAAGATTTTTTTTTTTCATAAAATGTGTAACCTATTTGTTTAATTCTAGCGCTTTTTCAACGCGTGTTAAAAAAGCACTCGTGCAAACGAGGGGTTAAACTCAAATATTTATTTTGTACTGAGTACTTACTCAGCCTACTGAGTAGAGAAATGTATAAGAAAAGAGAAGTAGAAAAATGCATATTATAATAAAATTTTATCATCATCAACATATCAGCCTATATTTGTCCACTGCTGAACTTAGACCTCCCCAATTACTCTCCAGCGTAGACGGTCCGATGCCATCTGCATCCAATGACTTCCTGCGATCCTCACAAGATCGTCGGTCCATCTGGTCACGCTGCGCTTGCCAATACGTGGTCTCCACTCAAGAATCTTTCTGCCCCAACGCCTGTCCGAGCATCGCGCTATGTGGCCCGCCCATTGCCCCTATAATAAATATAATATTGTATTTTATTTTATAGTTTACAATTTACTAGGGTAAATTGTATATTATACATTTTTCTTACCTTGGTAGATTAGACTGAAAAAATTGCTGTCGAATCGCGGCCTTCACTGAGGAGGTCCGGCGAGAAATCCAGCGGGGTTTTCTGTCCTTTTTTTTCAATTTCATTCTCTAATTTCTTGTTTTTTTTATATTGTGTGCAGTTACAATATTTCCTTTACAAATTGTAAATGTAGGATCTAGCACCAGTTTGATACCTTATAGCCAAGTTATTAGATATCCTAATTTGATTATTGCTTTACAAAATCAATACGAAAACAAAATTCCCACTCTAAGGGTTCTCTCAAACTGAGACGGTTTAGGCTATCGTCCACCATGCTGGCCCAGTGCGGGTTGGCGAACTTCACACACCTTCGAGAAACTCTTAGGCATGCAGGTTTCCTCACGATGTTTTCCTTCACCGTTAAAGCAAGTGATAGTTAATTTTTAAAACGTTCATGCTTTTTAAAAGACAGAATTGCGTGCCTTGGTTCAACCCGAGACCTCTGACTTTGCAGTCCAACGGTCTAACCACTAGGTTATCACAGCTTACCATTTTTTTTAAACTTTTATATCTCAAAATCTTTTATAAAAAAGGTAAACCGACTTCAAAAAGCAAAAAATAAATATTTGAAGTCGGTGCTGGTTGGTGCAGTGGGTTACGTGGCACCGACTTCAAATATTTATTTTTTGCTTTTTGAAGTCGGTTTACCTTTTTTTAGAAAAGATTTTTATTTTACAATTTTAAGTGACGAGTGAATTATTCTATAGTAGGGTACCTATAGGATTGACGTAATACCCATAATATCTCAATTTACACATGCCTATTGTTTGTTAAGGAGTTCCCTGATGTGTCTTCTAAGTCCAAGGTCCAATGCCAATGAAATTAAAATGGGACCACCTTGGACGGACTGACTGACGGACATACTGAACCCAATGCAAAAAAATCATCAAAATCGGTCCACAATTGACGGAAATATCGCTGAACATACATAAAAAAAAGCATACATACAACCGAACATAGAACCTCCTCCTTTTTGAAGTCGGTTAAAAATAACCAAGAGACCTTAAACTGTGTGTGCGCATTTAGTAATGTTTAAGAAGTGCAATTAAAATCGCTGTAACTCTAAATTATAGCTGAATTTTATTTAGTAAATGAAATCCCTCTCTCCTATAAATAAAACAATTATGCTAACTGCCTGGAATTTACATTATTCTAATTGGGATATTCAATTTAGTTAATTCGTTTTTTCCTTGTTTCAGTTTATTAACAATGACATAAGACCTGACATCAAAATGGCGTTGCGACTCAAGAAGGACATAAAAAAAGCGTCGTACTATGTGTGGTTCCTGGGAGCGCAGGAGTCCAGGGGGCTGCGGGGCGAAGAGTTTGCTCTCCCTGCCATCAGGATCTTGGAAGAGAGGGCGAGAGACTTAGAACCTTTCAAAGTTACATTACAGGTTAGTAAATTTATAGATGTCAAAAGTAAGTTTGCCAAGAAAGACATAAAATAGACTGGGGGCAAAGCTTACGTTTGCCAGAAACGACATAAAATATAGGTGTTAAGTGTGTTTACTAGTTAGGTAAATTACTACAGAGAGTTACGTGGTAGAGTTAATCAATCGCCGTCTGCCAAGAAGTACACAAAAAAGATTTGCAAGCCGTTCAAGGTCAGTGTATGGGTTTGTAAACACTTTGTGTAGAGATGGTCATTACTGAACGTCATTTAATATAATATTAATATTGAATCATATAAAATGTAAGTTCAGATATAAACTCACACACAGATTATAATTTTTTTTTGCAGTTTTCTTTCGTTTCCTTGTTTATTTATTTATTTATTGCACAATGTACATAAAGTTACAGATATAACTATAATTTAAGTATACGCATATGCATGATCAATGGCTTACACTTGAATGTGAAGAAAACCAAGATTATGGTTTTTGAAAGGGAAGAAACCAGATCGAATGTAAGGATTGTGGTTGGTAACGATGTGCTGGAGCAAGTGAATGAGTTTGTATATCTTGGATGCGCCTTCAGTAAGGATGGGAAATACACCGCTGACATAGAGAGAAGAGTGAGTGCAGGGAACAGAGTGAATGGTGCGATGGGAAAGCTACTCGGGAGCCGGCACTTAAGCCGAAAGGCGCAGCTGGCCATGCATAACGGAGTTCTTGTCCCAACGCTGTTATATGGTAGCGAGAGCTGGGTATGTAAGAAGGAGAATGAAAGTAGGATAAATGCGGTAGAAATGCGAGCTCTGCGGAAGATGTGCGGAGTGAAGCTGACCGACCGCATTAGCAACAGCATAGTAAGACAGCAAGTAGGTATGAAAGATGGTATCGGTGTAAAGATGAGAAAGGGCATGCTCCGTTGGTTCGGGCATATAGAAAGAATGCCAGAGGAAAGAATGACAAAACAGATATACAATGTGAAAGTGGAAGGATGCAGGTACAGGGGAAGACCTAGACTATCTTACCACGACCAAATAAACCGAGTCTTATCTCATGGAAAAGTCAAGAGTCTCCGTAACCGGCGAGCGTGTATGAGACGAACTATGAGAGTCGAGGAAGCCAGAGAGGTATGTAAGGAAAGAACCTGTTGTAACTCTGTACTCTCTGCCTACCCCGCAAGGGATCTGGCGTGAGGTTATAGATAGATATAGATGATTAAGTATATATGATACAAACAAAACTTGTTATAATTTTCCTTAATTATATAAATATAGCAGTGATAGCCTAGTGGTTAGACCGTTGGACTTTAAAGTCAGAAGTCTCGGGTCCCCAGGCACACACCTCTGTCTTTTCGAAAAACATGTGCGTATTAATGTAAATTAAAACAATTGCTTTAACGGTGAAGGAAGACATCGTGAGGAAAAGAGAGAGTTACTCGAAGGTGTGTGAAGTTCGCCAACCCGCACTGGGCCAACGTGGTGGACTATGGCCTACACTCTCTCAGTTTGAAAGGAGGCCCGTGCCCAACGGTGGGACAGTTTCTTAACAGGGCTTATATTATTATATTATATAAATATTTCTGTACATACATATTTCTAGTTTATTACTACTTTTTAGCTACCACTTCCATAAATTATTTTATAATTTTATTATGATATTCAAAGTTATTACATTAACACATTCGCGGATCGCTGTTATGCGGCAGTGGCTAGGAGACTGGCCATTTCAATTTAATATCATCGGACCCAATGACATCATCATCATAAATTCACATATTTTTCGTAAAACTTTTATTTGTTGCGGTATGCAATTTAAAGTGAAACCTCCGAGGTGTGGTCTGATGATAAAGTCGAGATTTTCCTTAAATCGTACTTGGACACGCCTGTTCTGACGAAATTGTTTATCTAAAGGCGGCTTGCGGCATTCTTGAGGTGGGCCTGGCAATTGAAGATTTTATTGAGATAGTGTTGTTTACTTTGAACGAAGGTCCTGAAGAGCAATGATAGTGTAACAGATACAATTTATCCTAGACTCCATATAGTCCGCCGCGCTACCATTTTGGAAAGGCTGGAATTAATTAATTGGTTCGTAAAGCTATTAAATTTTAAGGCATTAATTTTAATAGAGAATATGATTGGGTGCTTCCACCGACTTGGGTGTCTGTAATTAATAAAATAAAAGTTTAAGCAAACACTAGCAGATCTTAAAACAACGTAAGGTTATTTTGTATAGATCGGACCCCAAAAAAAATCAGCAGTTTTAAGGTACCTCGAAATAATAATTACTGAAAATTTCTCGAAACGTCGAGACCATTAAACCAAAAACATACCGAGTTGTAATCCGAGAAATAGTTTTATATCATACCCATCTTTTGTCAATATAAGATCCAATTAAAATGGCTATCTACGGTGTTTTAAAGTTCTTAAGCACAAGTGCACAAGCTTAAGTAAAAGACACATGCGATTATGTGCATTTTCTTAATTTTATTTGTGAATATCTCTTCCATATTCAAGCTTCTTCATGCCTTCGAAACCACGTTTCGGGTGCCCCTTTCTGTTAAGCCAAATTGGAAGCTTTATCTATACTAATATTATAAAGAGGTAAAGTTTGTGAGTTTGGATATCCGGGGTAATCTCCGGTACTACTGATCCGATTTTAATGATTCTTACACCATTGAAAAGCTACCTTACTCAGAAGTAACATAGGCTATATGACATAGACCCGGTAGGTGGCGCTGTTGTCAACCGGTTACGAAGTTGCGGAAAACTACTAGTTAGCGATAAATTCCAACAGTAGATTGCTACAAACCTTCTTCCGCTTATCATCACTAGGTCTGTGTGAAGTGTAATTGAATTTGCCTTTACCGAGCTGCGAAATAGTAAAGGTGGATTGACTAATAACATAGCTTTATCCTCAGGTGTCCCACAAAGGCCTGAAGATCATCCAGAATGTGACGACCAAGGGTAAACAGCAGACAATTAAGCACTTCATACCCCACGGCAGCATCACCAGCGCGGTGGTCCAGGGCGATGTGGTGGCGTGTGTACTGCTGCTGTACAACCCCCTGACTGGATGTCCCGTCCATGTTCATGCTTACAGGTTAGTTCTAGGTTAAGCTATATTACGTAGATATACATTCGTGGTAAGATGGCAGAGGCACTCATAGCGCTGTGGTATTCTTGGCGAACATCAAAATTAAACCGCGTTCAGCTCGGTCAGTTTGGGATGGGCGACCGTTTATGGTATTTTCGTATTCGAAGCTCCGTGCTTCAGAAGGCTTAACCGTTAGTCCCAGTTACTACTTAATATGGTAGTCGTTAAACCAAGTTAGAAGCCTTATATGAAGCATAATAAGTTCCAAAAGCAGGTGGCCACAAACTTGCCTCCACCAATCTACATTAGGTCCGCGAGATGAAGTATAAACTAATCTCTCTCACTTTGATTTGTGATAGAACGCCTTTGCCCTGCTGTGGGACGGACGGTAGAGAGGAGATTTATCAAGATGCAAGTGTTAAGTTGGTAGGACACTCATAATAGGATTCTTCTGGTAGTATATAGTTAGTAGGATATTCATAGTATCAGTGAGGAGTTAGGAATTTGGCTCAGTATAAAGCAATAGGTATGCCTCCTATTTCATGAGACCTAACATCGTTACCGAAAATTGTATTATATATTGTACCACTTAGGGAATATAAGCATGACGGTCATATTCATAGTAGGATACTTGTTGTAGGATACTCATTACTGGTGGTAGAATAATCGTGGTGTAATACTCATGGTAGAACACTCATGGTTGAATAGAAACTGTAGAACACTCAGTAGTATCACCAGTGCGGTGGTGCAGGTTGAAGCGGCTTTTACTGTGCTCTAAATCGGCTATTTTTTACGTGTTTGTAATTATGACATGCTACAAAAATTGTTCAATTACAATTGTGTTAAAAAAAAAGTCGGCAACTGTTTAAACCGGCACCGATTATGGTAAACCATAAGAATTATTGGAATTGGAAAGCATTGAATTAGTAGATTAAAAACTGTCAAAACTAACAATTATGATGTCAATGATCAACAATTTTATTAAAATTGCAATAACGGACTTGGGGCCCTGGATTGAAATGTTAGCAGAACGTTAGCAAATATGTTTGATTGCTTTAAACCTAGTTTTATAATTCGTAACACAGGTTTCGCAGTAGGTAATCTACCGACCCGGCTGCTTATCAGTCTATTAATTTAATAGTCCTATTGTGTTGGGATTTTTTAGAGCATGATATCAACAAATCAATGTAAACCGTATTAGGTGATAACTGTTTTATGTATTTACTGAAATTATTTTTATTCACATTTCGAACTGACAGGTTATATGCATATAAAATGAAATGCCTATTACATTGACATTACAGACGCACCATATTCGTACGCGACGCGACGCAGGTTCTAATCCGTTTATACTTCAAAAAAGCCCCAAATGTTGGTTATCATCTGATTATTTTTGTATTCTTTTTATTTAATTAATGTGCCTTTTTATTATTAGCATGCAATTTGTATACCCTAAGGGTGAAACATAGTGAGACTATTCCTGTATCAATACCTGATTTTATACCAATGTTTTGACAAATAAATAATTCATTCGTTCATTCACTCAAAAGCGACTACAAGAAAAACATTGGTACGGGACGAGAAGAACTTATTTTACACGATTAATATACCTGTATATGAAATTATAGGAAACATACCAACGGTCCCATGGAACAAAGGTACATATGCCAAACAAAATAAATGGTATTTTCAACTTTCGTGCCCATCGATAAGGTTACTTATGGCAAATATAAATACTGGATTATAGGGCTTTGTTCGTTGGACACGACGGTACACAAACCCCTAGACCTAAACCAATAACGGTGGGTCATACAAAGATTTATTCCGTGCGAACAACTCGATCAGGTGATCAAACAACTCAAACCAGATTCTAGGGACTAGACCAAAACATTGCTCGTTGTGGTTACTATGCAAACATAGAACAACGATCTGTTTTTGTTTGTACCAAACCAAAGACTCCTTTACCATTTTTTGCATGAAACCCGTTATGACCACTTCTCAAAATATAAGCAAACAGCCATCATTTGTACATCAAACTTAACACACATAGAACGTATTATGTATTTACCATTTACCCAAAAACCCAAATACAAATTTAATATGTATTCTGAACACTAAAAATGACGTCATCGTTTTGCAACGAGTTCATTCCGTTTGCATTTTAAGTGACAAAAAAATATTGGAACAGACATAACATTTCGCGTCGAGTGCGACCTCTAAAGGTGTCGAAATATATTAATTTCTTGTCTTTGACTAGGAATATTAAGTATTACGACTTATCCATGTATAAATGGTCAATTTTACCATACGTTCATCATTATTCACAGTCGAAGAATGTTCACTTTAAGACAGAGGCCTCCCCTCAAAAATCGTCACGACGACGGACTCTGTGTTGTACGCATTCATGTTTTACTCGCGAACTTCACCATTCATTCTATAAAAATAAAAATACCATCACACCTGTATTTTCTAAGCGGGGTAGGCATAAATGTACTGTATATAGCCGCAGACAGTGTTCGGTCCTAATATAATAGGGGCGAGCCTCTTGCCATTATACCAAAAGGCCAATTCTCGTAATAAAAAATGTTCAAAATGTCATCGAGCTAATCTCAATGTCATAAATCTCAAAAATGGTATTCTCGTAAAATATCGACATCGACCGAATCGAGATCGGATCGAAAGTTGAATTAAATATAAACGGTATTCCGATAAAATGTCGTACTGACATGAACAACAAATATACAAAACAAACGTCAAATTAAAGATGAATGTTAAAAAAAAAAGATGTATGTTAGATATGTATTATTTAGACTGTGGCAGCTAAAATTCACATGAGATCAACAATATGTTTTAAATTAACACACTTGACATAATATCGAAATTGGACTGAGATGATACTGAAATCGGATCGATACTTTATTGGAGCAGAATACCAAATGTGAGTTATTTCATATTTAAATCTCAGTTCATTCAATATTCAGTCTCAGTGTCATTTAAATACTAGAACTAGAGAGCGCATATAAACTTATAAGCTAGTTTTTTTCACAAGTATTAAAATATTAGCTTATTTGATTTACTTTAAAACTCACGTTTTGGTATAACGCCCGGGTCCATGAAAGTGGCCAATGTAAAATTGGGCAAAACAAAAACGTTACGAAGGCCTGGTACGCTAGAGCCCATGGGTATTTGTGAAGGGAGTATTGACACCTGGAACAGACAACATTCACAGTTCTAATTCATGCTAATAATGAGCCAAGAGCATTACAGACCTTTCTGGCTTCCATCACTCTCATAGTTCGAGAACTAGGCCCCAGATGCAATTCCTGACTCCTAACTAATACTAGAAGTTTTTCGACAGACTTTTTAGACCTAAGTTACTGAAGCCAGGGCCTTGTGATAGCTACGCAAATTAGGTATTGGTCACTGGACGAACGAGTGGATCCTTTTTATCGTTTCTTTTTAATATCACAAAATTAAGCCATTTCGAGAGTCGAGTAGCTTAAAAACAATACAGAAAGAAAATGAAATAAAAAACCAAACCTGTTGAGTTGTTTCCCGGATCTTTTCAGTTGGGATCGTCTTCCAATACGGTGGTAGATTAGTAAGGTAAAAAAATAACCTACTATTATATATAATAGTCAATTACTAAGGGCAAACAGGTTTTATACAAAATAAATAATTTGAGTTTGAAATTACTGATTGATTAACTAAATATGAAGTTAGTATAGAAACATTCTTCTGCTGTGCCCAAATTGAGAGGTAAACGCTGTTACAAAATGGCTAAGATGAGGCGTGCGTTGCAAAATAACGATGGCGTCTTGAGGCAAATGTCAGCTGAAGATGGCGCGGCCCTTTGTCTTTTACAAATATTAAGTAAATGGCTTTTTATGGAGGGGTTATTTTGAATACCATACATCATTCACAGGGATATTAAGGTTCTTCTGTGATATCCTTCTTTTTACTATATAAACAAAGTCCTTAGTCGCGCCTACAAGCCGTGAGTGGTTCAAGTTAAATAAAAGGCTTTTTATCGAGAAGCCATTTTAAATATCATCCATAGGTACTGCAGCACGTCGGGTATGATGTGCCTGACTTCTTTGCAATTAATCCTTAATTAGATATTTTATCTTTTCTATTTACATGGTAATTGAAATTGTACACCCAAATGAATGTTTACTATGATTACTACTAGGGAAGAGCGCTGATGCCTGAAATACAGATATTCATTTATCTAGTTCAGGTACAGATGTCTTACCGTATAAACTAAGCAAGGATTTTCTGTAAATGTTACTATTTTCTTTGTAATATTGTGTGTAAAGGAAAGAAAAAATGATTATTATTATTATTATGTGTTTACAAAAACATTGTCTCAGGAAAAACCCTGGTATTTTTTAGACCACACGGGTGTCAACCAAGTGTGATCTAAGATTTGGATAAGTTGAAGGGTATGTTGGTTGTTCTGCTGTTGTGAATTGTGAGTCTGAGTCTAGCTGTAAGAATTTTCTGACAATGCGGCAAGTATTGAGTATGGCAGCTTTCTTTTATTATTATTATTAAGTATTAGATCTCGCATCGCAGCATTTTGGAACCACTTGCGTAAGTCCGACAACGGAATACTTATAACGTTAGTGGAGCATCTGGATTGCTCCATCGTAAAGTATTGGAATTCGGTGCACCGGGAACCAAATAAAAAGTAATTATATTGTTTATGTGACGTACCTCCTGGGTTAGTTAAGAATTACCTTATTGGGTAAAATATTTTATATTTATTTTGTGCTATTGTTTTAATTATTATTTTAGTTTTATATTTTCGCTATATACTTTATATTTGTGCGAAATTGTAATAGTCCATTTTATATAGAATATTGGGTTTTTTTTTAAATAAAGAGAATATTATTATTATGTAATACCCAGTGTATTTTTTGATTTCTCGTTTTTGTAATCCTTCTTTTTACTAAGTCCTTTTACTAAGGCGCTCGTAGCGCTGTGCGACCGCGGTGTTCTTACCGATCACCAAGGTTAAGCAGCGTTCGACTCGGTCGGCCTGAGATGGGTGACCGTTTGTGGCATTTCATATTCGAGCGTCTCCGTGCTTCGGAAGGCACGTTAAGCCGTTGGTCCCGGTTACCACTTAATGTGGTAGTCGTTAAGCCGAGTTGGAAGCCTTAAAGGTGGCTTGATAAGTTCCAACAGCAGGTGGCCACAAACCTGCCTCCACCAATCCGCACTGGGTCCGCGTGGTGGAGTATGACCCAATCTCTCTCACCTCGATTTATGAGAGAAGGCCTTTGCCCAGCAGTGGGCAGTATAGGCTGATATTATTACTAAGTCCTTCATCGCGTCTGTTTGTTTTGGATAACCTTGAAAAACATCAAATGAATTTGGTCGAATAGAATTTAAGTAAGACTTTTAAGGAAGATTTTTATGCATAACTGTTTTTCTGCTTCGTCCGTGTGAGCGTAGTATCTTAAAAACGCATAAATTTGTTAACGCAAAACTTGATAGCCTTTACTCTTAAGCTGTATTTCTGGGTCTTACTTATTTTGATGAAACATTGCGTTTTTTTGCGTTGCATTTAAATCGGACTATATGCCTATTGTAAAAAAAAACTTTTAATGCAGCTAGACCGAGTTATTTTCGCTTATTCTTGTCGATTAGTATTTGGTTATCTACGCCCTAAATTGAACTTAAAAACATCATTCAGTATACGTATACACTGGAAGTGTTTTATTTGCAAATAATTAAAAAGGAAAATTATACAAACAAAATACAGTGGACCCCCCTTATTTTTTGTAGTCGTTTAAAATTCAATAATCACGTTCTATTAAGTATTGTAAACTGAAGCAAATTAGCTCATCATGCTCCTAAAAGACTTGTCGCTTGGCATATCACGAATGCGCGGGCGCATCCGCCACGATCCGGTCACGCCGCGACATCTACCGACCCGCGCGGTATTTGTGGCAAGGCCTAAATATGCAGAACGGTACTGTAGAGGTAGAGTGGACAAGCCCCTACAAGATGGACTGATGACGTGGTGAAGGTTACGATTCTTAGATCCAATGTGGTTTATAGAGTTTTCCTATCGCATTCTGTGGTAGTTCTAAATCTTGAATTATGTCCGGTATAATGGCGATAAACTGGCTCCCTATTAGGGAGCTCCCTATTATCCCCTGCCAATCTCACTTGAAAAATAATAACACACCGTCACGCCTATATTCCCCAAGCGGGGGTGGAAGAGGTATACTGAGTACAACCACTTTTCGCCGACGATGTTAATTTTCGTGTAATAGGGGCGAGCCTATTACCTTATACCGGGCACAATTACAGACTCCGGACTCATATTGGGATGTTTTTCGTTAGAAAAACTTCATTTGTCCGACATTTGAATCCAGGACCTCGTCATCACAAAGCGATACGATTTGCCTCTAGACCAATGAGGCAGTCCAAATAATTTGCTCACAATATCGGGATTAATATAAAAGTGATTCTAGCAAACATATATATATGTCCATACGTGTGTTTTAAAAGTCTAATAGCAACAAAAAGTATATCAGGATGAATTCCGGAACTTGCGCTGGCAATAACCTGGACACGCAGGGTTGCCAACCTAGCACTACCGTAATACATATAAGATACATAATACGTAAGCGGCGAGCGTGTATGAGACGAATTATGAGAGTGGAAGGAGGAAGCCAGAGAGGTATGGAAAGAACCTGTTGGAACTCTGTACTCTCTGCCTACCCCGCCAGGGATCTGGCGTGATGATATAGATAGATAGATACGTAATACGTTATACGTGTAAGGTAAATAACGCAAAGATCTGAAAGTAACTCGCGAACTGAATCGAATCCAATTATTTTTAATATCTAGAATGTAGTGATGAGATAGATAGATGTTATAATTATTTTATTAATACATGAATTAACTAAAATTGATTTCACACATTCGACCCCCGATCCCAGTGGACCAAAACATGGTGTTTAATACAGTTATTAAACACCATGTTTAAAAGTAATAGTGTAATAAGTAGTAATATATTGTAACTCAGGTTCCCAAACTACAGGCTCACCTAGTTGCAGACCACAAGTAAACGAACTTGTTTTCTATTTTTATCTATATCATCACGCCAGATACCTTGCGGGGTAGGCAGAGAGTGCAGAGTTCTAACAGGTTCTTTCCTTACATACCTCTCTAGTTTCCTCCACTCTCATAGTTCGTCTCAGACTCGATCTATTTGGTCGTGGTAGGATAGTCTAGGTCTTTCCCGATACCTACATCCTTCCACTTTCACATTGTATATATGTTTAGTTTTTCTTTTTTCTGACATTCTTTTTATATGCCCGAACCAACGGATCATGCCCTTTCTCATCTTTACAACGATACTATCTACTAAATTTTTTTATTATATTAAATATATTTCATTTGAATAACTCAACATTATTACTCAATACCCCAACTTTTGTATTTAATTTTGATGACTAAGTTCTTGCGAAAATAGTTACTAAATCTTCAAAACTAGAACTTTGATATTCATAATTAATTTGTAAACAAAAATTTAATTGAGGTGTCTGGGGTCTTGCGTCAATTCTGTTACACGTTGTTTAAATATACTTTCTGCATTTATGTATATACCGGGCACAATATGGGTACGGGTATGTTTGGTCTGGTGGTAAAGCACATCGGTTTGTGATCACGAGGTCCTGGGTTCAAATCCTAGGTCGGACAAGCGTAGTTTTTCTAACGAAAAATTGCCAGTATGAATCCGGAGTCTGGAATTGTGCCCGGTATATGGCAATAGGCTCGCCCCCTATAACATGGGACCTTACATCGTCGACGAAACGTGGGTGTACTCGGTACACCTCTGCCACCCCCTCTTGGAGAATATAGGCGTGACGGTGTGTTAAATATACGTCAAGTCTTCGTAACCGGAGAGCGCGTATGAGACAAACTATGTGGGTGGAGAAAGCCAGAGAGGTATGTAAGGAAAGAACCTGTTGGAACTCTGCACTCTCTGCCTACCCCTCAAGGAATCTGGCGTGATGATATAGATAGATAAATAGACAACAATGCTAATATTTGTAATTTCTTCGGTGCTTTAATGGCGTATCGTGGAGCTAGCAATCAGGCGGTCCTGGATTTAACCCGTAGCTCGGACAAAGTGCTATTGAGGCTTTCCTATGGAATAAATATCAACGCGGTCTTTATTACACTGCGACCTAATTTCTTCGATGAAATGTGGGTGCACACACTACACTTTTAACACTCTTGCTTGGAGAATATTGGCGTGACCAAAATATGTTGATTATATTAGTGTCTCGATTTAAAATTAAACTCAATTAATTTTAATGACACCTCTATCATTAAGTTTTTTATATATATACTTTATTAACAAATATCCATATTACGAAATATATTTTAAAAATAAACGTCTAATTTCTTAACACTTTAATTCTAAGTTCTAAATTTTAAATATTTCTTAAGTTGGTAGCCCTGAACAAACCAGATTCCTAGTTATCTTCCATAACAAGCTCGCAATGGTCCCTCGCCGTACCTACCCTGCTAGTTTAGTTCTGATTAGAATTTTAATAAAAACCATTAAACTAGAAGTTATTACTTTGAGAGCTAAATAGTAGACTGTAGCCGACGTGTGCAGTTTTTAAATGCGGCCATTTTGAAATTATAGTGATTCTAAATTTAAATTTAATTCAAGGAGACTCGTTATTCTAAAGTGCGAGCATTCATACAGCGTCACGCCTATATTCCCCAAGCAGGGTGGCAGAGGTGAACTGAGTACACCCACGTTTCGCTGCGGATGTTAGGTCCCATGTAATAGGGGGCGAGCCTATTGCCATATACCGGGCACAATTCCAGACTCCGGACTCTACACGGACTCCGGACTTAGAAAAACTACATTTGTCGGACCTAGGATTTGATCCCAGGACCTCGTGATCACAAAGTGATGTGCTTTGCCACCAGACCAAAAAGGCAGTCATGGCAAGCATTTATAATGCCCGGTTCATATACTGCTATTGCCGCCACTTCCCGCCAAAAGCATTGAGCAGTACCGCAGCAGCGTCGACTGTTCACATACTTCCTTCGCACTTCAAGCATCGCTCTGTGTTTCTCTTAGCGGGCGTTCGCACGGACTCTTTTTCTACGCGCGTTTGTAAAGCGCTGGAATGAAATAGTTGGCAGAGGGTACATTTTTTTGAAGTCGTTGTACTGCGCTTCTGCACCGCGCCATGAAAAAGCGTCCGTGCGAACGACCGCTTATGTTTGCGAAAAACTCCCGACATCAGAGTTTCTTCTCCCCGAAACGATATTGTTTTCATAAAAATATCCCCAAGGCAAATTGCCTTAATTTGTATACTAGCTTTTGCATGGTTTTTCTGTTGCACCGCCCTTTTATTTTGTTTTTGTATTTTTTGTATTTCTCTAGTGTTTTATCCATAAGTATTTTCCAAATTTTATTTTTTCCATAATTTCTAAAACAAAATTCTAAACCGGTCTCACTGAGAGGGCGTGGTCTGTCAGTCTTTTGAATCCCGCACAAAAAACCGCCAACGAAGGGAGCGTCCGGCAGTGATAGTTTAAGAAGGGAAGTACAACGTAAGTAACGCGTTTATACGACTAACCTTCCCTCACTTCACACGGAAGTGTGTAAATTATATATAGGTATAAAAAAATAAACACGATATATCGACATTTCCTAAGCTAGGATGGCAGAGTTTACCGTGCCCACCCATTTTTCGCCAACGATGTTAGGTACCAAAGTAATAGGAGGCGAGTTTATTGTCATTATAGCTGGCACCATTTTAGGCTTCGAAGACCAAATTGTTATTATTTGTTCTATATAAAAGCACTTTTTGTCTCCTTCTTTTTAAGTATAACAAATATTTATGCCATTAGACTAGACATAGATATCTAACAAGTAATATTTATTAATAACAATAGTATACCATTAATCTTTACTATGAATGAAAGACGTAAACTTATGAACACAACAATAAATCAACAATCACATTTAAATGCAAAGAATTTCTAATTTCATTACATTCATTTTTTTTCAAATTATATCATTTATCAATTTAAATCGATTAATCAGGTACAACACTAAGGTGCGCCGATAAAACCATATGACATCTAATTTACCTCATTCGGAATCAAGGACTATAGATTCATACTTTCTAATAAGTTTCGCCTATTCTAGCACAAAGGTGAAGAAGACGACCTCCGTAACAAAGACATAGAAACCTCATAAACACGTTAAGATAAAACGAATTAAATATATCCATTGATCATTATGTTAGCGACAACATTTTTAATACACCTTTCACTCAGCAATGATCACGTACCAACGAGTAATACACCCGTTTTGACAGCTTTTGACAGTTATTTAAATATGGCGCGAGAACAGATAAAAAATTACTTTCACCTGTAGTTTGTTGTAAAATAAAATATTATTGTTCTGCCGTTGACAATGAAACACGTTTGGGTGTTGCAGGTTTATTTTTTCACGACGGAAAGGTCGATAATAAAGCGTGAAGAAAAAATTAAAAATGGTGCGATTGTAGCAACCATTTTTTTTATTCTCTGGCAATAGAGTCTGTGTCTTGTTTTATCAAATGTAATAACAAACTTTCTTTATATTAAGTATTTCAAAAATTTGGGTTGATATAATTAGGTTACATCTTCGATAAAACCGTAACTTGAAAAATATTCTCAAAGAAACAGCTAATTTTACTATGTTATTTATGCAATAGTCACCGAATTAACGCTATTAAATATTATATTCCACATCGCAAAAAACACGGTTTACTAGTTAACTTAAGCCATTTAAACATTATCTTTAGAATAATATATTAAAATGACCCTGGAGTGCATCATTATAATATAACATATTACGCACTTTGAAATTATCTCACCGAATATAAAGATTACTTGATCAAACAACATGAAGATATCACCATGACCACATGCTTTAATAAAAAAAAATATGGGAATGAGACGTTAGCTTATAATAAGAAACAAGTTTTATAAAACTATTTTTTTCTTTTAAATTCCATAGATAATGCCAAAATATGGAAAATAAGTGTCTGCGGTAGTGACACCAGCCATTGCCAATTAAAAAAAATAATCTTACAAAAACTAAACGATATAAATAACTTTTTACCCTGACAGTCTTGTATCTTTAAAATATCCATCTATTTACATATATAATCACCCCCAGATCCCTGTACTGTTTACACAGTGACTTTTTAATGGCTTTATAAATGACGACAGTCAATTATAATATTAATCTCGTGTTCAGAAATCCACGGACAACATAACAGATCCAAATGTCAAAATATAAAAAAATACCACTTTAAGAGGTTTTTAAATTATAGTTTTATTAAATTAAGGTTGAATTTTGTTTAGACAATAAAAAGTATAGTAGATTAACTTTTTGAAAATAAATTACGATTTATTATGTAAGTCCGATTCTAAATAAAATGTTATATATCTTAACATTAAAAACTAATTTTAAATAAGTTTTAGTAGTATAACATTAATTTTATGTTTATTTCTATAATCGACAAAAGTATTTATTTAAAAGTGTTAAACCCTGACTACCTGTAAACGTCAATTTTTCCGTGGAATACGACTTTAGAAAAAATATAAATAAATTGTAATCCTCATACAAATTGCGATCATCTGATTACTAATTATCGAAATTTTCGGCGAATAACTGATAAAGAATAATAATAATAAAACTATTTTTTCGGTTTTTATGGCCGTTTATTTTAATTTTAAAATCCATAAGTTTCAAGTGCTTTACCGCATTTACGGCCACGGGAAGGACTGAAATCCTTACCGTCAATTTCGTTCAAGATTCTTAATTACGTTTTTTGGCATAGACCTCAGTTTATCCCGTGACCATCTATGTTTAAAAAAAACTCGGAACGTCACGAACTAATAATTGAAATTAAAACGTGATATTTTTTTTGGCGGGAAGTCGAAGAGTGATGTTGTCAATTTGTCTTAATATCCAAAACTTGTGTTATTTCGAATAATAATGTGTACTGTTGGTAGAATATTAACCATTATGTATTCTTATATGTGCATGAGTGAAGGTAATTGAAACAAAGTGATAAAACGTGCCTTTTCGATTTCCCTCGAAACGGCCGTCGTAATTGGTATGTAAAGTATCCATCGCTTTACTATCCAGGGTGGGGTACTTCATCAGTTTCATTGTCATCGTTATCATCAAGTTCATCGGGGAGTTGAATTAAATTAAACAAATATAAGACTTGGCAGTATGGCTTTGTACCTTCGCCTGTCCGTAAAGGACGAATATTACTACTACTTAAAACGTGATAGAATCCGAAAATTGAGTTTTTATCAGTTAGTAAATGTTTAAATGGCTCGTCGAAATATTCATGGATGTATGTGTAAAAACTATGTAAAATAACTTATAAAATTAGACATTAATAACTCAAAAGCACAATTTTAAAAATAATTGATTTTCAAAATGACATCCGCCACAATAAATTGGTATTTTCCGCATTTTTAATTAATATCCAGATTATTCACATAATAAATTACTATTATCAATTATTTTTTGAAATGAGGTCGCATTTTGGGCCTTGACATTCGCGTTAGAATGTTAGTTCTGCATGAGTCAGCCGGGGGCGCTGAGGTCAAATCAAAACTTGTATTATCTTGAGTTTTTAGATGTACGCGAATAAAATAGAATAAGAAGATAATGTCGGAAGAAAGAATGACAAAACAGATATACAATGCGAAAGTGGGAGGATGCAGGTACCGGGGAAGACCTAGACAATCTTACAATGACCAAATTGACTAATACTTATCCGAAGGACAAGTCAAAGAGTCTCCGTAACCGGCGAGCGTGTATGAGACGAACTATGAGAGTGGAGGAAGCCAGAGAGGTATGTAAGGAAAGAACCTGTTGAAACTCTGTACTCTCTGGCTACCCCGCAATGAAGCTGGCGTGATGATATAGATAGATAGAAAATAAAAAAGTTTTCGAACTCTATCACAAAAACGGCATAAATTTAAGTCAATCTATAAATCGCGGTAAAATGATTTTGTATTATCTGAATATAATAGCTAAAAAACATGAAAGTATTATGTATCGTAATTTCAAATGATACCTATAATTATGTGTATATTCATGTTTATATTATAACTATTTAAACAGTATTGAAAGATGGTATCCAGTATTCGATTCTGGAATACAAATGTTTTAAAAATATTGGAAGCATTAAAAAACCTGTAGTACGCGAACTCAAATACTGTATAATAATATCAACCTATACTGCCCCACTGCTAAGCGGAGACCGTCTCTTACAAATCGAGTTGAGAGAGATTAGGTCATACTCCACCACGCGGATCCATTGTGGTTTGGCGAAGGAAGGTTTGTGGCCATCTGCTGTTGGATCTTCAACTTGGCTTAACGACTACAACATTATGTGGTAACTGGGACCAACGACTTAGCGTACCCTCCGAAGCACGGAGGCGCTTGAATACAAAGATGCCACAAACGGTCACCCATCTCAGGCCGACCGAGTGACCGCTGCTTAACCTTGGTGATCGGTAAGAACACCGCGGTCACAGGACTACGAGCACCGCTATGCAGAGATGGGCAAAATGTAATCAGATTAATGATTAACTGCATTTTGTAATATTCAATGATAATTGTAGTTTTTTTGGCAGGAAATCGAAGAGTGATGTGGTCAATTTGTTTTAATTTCCAAAACTTGTGTTATATCGAATTTGAATGTGTAATGTTGGCAGAATATTAACCATTATGTATTCTTATATGTGCACGAGTGAAGGTAATTGTAACAAAGTGATAAAACGTGCCTTTTGCGATTTCCCTCAAAACGGCCGTCGCAATTGGTATGTAAAGTATCCATCGCTTGACTATCCAAGGTGGGGCACTTCGTCAATTTCATAATTATCTTTGTCATCAAGTCCGGGGGTGGTTAATTATTATTCTGAGTACATTTTGCCCATCTCTGCCGCTATGTACATGTATTTCATTTTATTGTGGGTTTACTTTAGATATAAGGGCGCTGGCAGAACACTATGCAGACGAATTTAATATCTAAAGTTACCGCAGTATTCTGTTAGCGCTCTAAGCAGTGGCTTATCACTCGAGTCGTAATATAGGTACCAATTCAACTCAAATTGAGAGGGTTTTGGCTATAGACCACCATACTGGCCCAGTGCGGGTTGGCGACCTTCACACACCTTCGAGAAACTCTTAGGCATTCAGGTTTCCTTTCGATGTTTTCCTTCACCGTTATATCAAGTGATAGTTAATTTTTAATACGTATATGCTTTCGAATAGACAGAGGTGCATGCCTGGGTTCGGGTCCGAGACCTCTGACTTTGTAGTCCAACGGTCTAACTAATATCTATAGGCTAGGCTATCACTGCTTTTTGCAATTTTGAAATAAAAAAAAAATGTATAAAAAAAAATTTTCGATAAATTGAAATACTAAGCACAGATGCAGATTTTGGAGGCCTTTGTGTTGGATCTGCTGCAAAATACCAAATTTATCGACTAGATTAGTTCACGCATTTCCTTATAATTTTCTTACAACTGTGGCCACAAGTTCACGCGGCTATATGACTTCTGGTATCGTATTATTACAATTATTATATTTTATATAGACTGCCTCGTTAGTCTAGTGTCAAACGGCATTGCTTTGTGATTACGAGGTCCTGGGTTCAAATCCTAGGTTGGACAAATGTAGTTTTTCTAACGAAAACTTCCCAGTATTAGTCCGAAGTCTGGAATTGTGCCCAGTATGGTAATAGGCTCGCCCCCTATTACATGGGAAATAACATCATTGGCGAAAAGTGGGTGTACTAAGTACCGCACTTTACGGCATGATTATTATATCAATTTCTATGAACTAACAGTTAGCTAATCTAACTGCGGTTACCATACTGCATGTGTCTATTCTATGGTTCAGGGTGGCCATCTTGCAAATTGAGTAAACAGGGCATCAGGCTCAATACACCGCTGGCCTTGGCATTCAAATGTCAACATTCCTAAGGCTGGTTCGGTGCACGGTCGTACCAGGTGGAAAGAGTTTTTAAATTATGTAGATAGTTAAAAATTGTCGTAAATTTGTGGAGTTGCTAAAGGATTAAAGGAAACACTTCCCGGTGAGATAGGAAATTGAAACTTTTAATGTAGCTCGGAAATTGATGGCACTTGACTATTGATGGCTCGGAACTATATAAATCACACACAAGACTGGAAACCAGAAAAACGTTATGTTATATTTGATTCTTTCTTAAGTCCCCTTCCGTGATTTTAATTAAAATACATTTTCTATTAACTCTATTTTATTTCGGAGCCGTGGTTGCGTTTATTAACATTAAACTAACATAATTCAAATACAAAAACACTTACTCAAAAAAATATAAACATTTGATGGTCACACGAAGATTTTCCTACTTGGACATCGAACTTACGATTGTGGCTTACGCTCTAAGCAACCCAGCTGTCGTTAAATTTACTTATTCAACTTAATCAAGTGCTAACATACTCTTAATATTAAGCAACTTCTTCGCCACAATTCCTTGCTTGTACAAACGTCTCGTAGCGCTGTGCGACCGCAGTGTTCTTACCGATCACCAAGGTTAAGCAGCGTTCGACTCGGCCGGCCTGAGATGGGTGACCGTTTGTGGCATTTTCATATTCGAGCGTCTCCGTGCTTCGGAAGGCACGTTAAGCCGTTGGTCCCGGTTACCACTTAATGTGGTAGTCGTTAAGCCGAGTTGGAAGCCTTATAGGCGGCTTCATAAGTTCCAACAGCAGGTGGCCACAAACCTGCCTCCACCAATCCGCACTGGGTCCGCGTGGTGGAGTATGACCTAATCTCTCTCACCTCGATTTGTGCGAGAAGGCCTTTGCCCAGCAGTGGGCAGTATAGGCTGATATTATTACAAACGTCTCAACGCCCATTTACGAAATAATTAATACAATAGACTAATAGATGATATGAGTGATTGCTAAACAATCAAACAAGTTCACTAAACAAATGTATGGGATTAGCATAACAGTGGTGCATGACTCCATGGAATATGTATAGTACATACGCACTGGGCGACTCACGCGCGACTCATGGTTTGCTCACCATTGGCTAATGCGCCGTATATGCCCAAGTTTTGTCCGGTAAAGCTGTAAAAGCCAACAGCGTAGATCACTCTCTCTCACACACACACACACACACACACACACAAAAGTATATGTCCAATATACGCGCTTTTATAGAAGAAGAATAATTTCACCAGTGTTAGGCTGGCTGGGGAGTAGCCACCACTCCCCAGCAAAGACATGCTGCCAATCGACCCAGTGATTAAACAACGAGGTGTCCATATTTACACCCATACCCATGTTAAATTGTATTCCATATCGACTGCCAGTTGTGATGTTATCATCTCTAGAAAATTGGCATCTTGACTAGTGGCGGAGAGTAATTTATACATTTACTGTCAACTTATGCAGCGTTCGACATTAACGTCTCGCTTGCATAGTGCGTGGTAGTAACACACCGATGACATAATTCTTTGCTTAAACTTATGCTAAGTGATCTTAGGGCTGCTCCGCCCATCGTCGCACACCTACTTGCGACATGTTGTTTAATTTATTGAGTGGCAAATGTGGAATTAGTTCAAATAAATGGAAACAGAGCATAAGTTTCCTTCTATCTGTCTATATCATGACACTAGATGGCGAGGTAGGCAGAGCGGCTTACTTCAATCTCACTATTTGTCTCCATTACGCTCCCTGGTTACGGAGACCTTGACTTGTCGTTCATATAAGCCACGGACTATTTAAAAGTTCTCATCTTAACTATGAAAATACATAAGAGTCCACACCATACGCTTACCCTAAATATCGCCACGACGGCCGGCTTTGTTATTCAATACCTTCATCAGGTCATCGGTCTAAATTGCAGAGGGTTTACTCTCTCCCCTTTGTGGTTATACATATAAAAAGTTCAGCAATATACAGTGGACATTAATAATGTAACAGCACGTTTCCTGGCCCCGTCTGCAAACACCTTTAAGCGTTTGACAGCGGCGTCTCGCTTGCATAGTGCGTATGCTTGCATAGTATGCTTGCAGCGATGACATAATGCTGTTCTTAAACTTATGCTAAGTGATCTGAGGGCTGCCCCGCCCATCTGTTGCACACCTACCGCTTGCGACATGCATCTCGGAAGCTTGTTGAATTTATTGTGTGGCAACACACTGCCGGTATATTGTTTCGGATAAATGGAAATAGAGCATAAGTTCTCTTTCTTTAAAATTATGATTAGACACTAAAAATTTGTACACAAATTGACGAAATATTTAGAAAAAATAGAAGTATTTCTAGAAAATATGAAGTAGTTACATGAAATATCTAGTACCATTTTCTATTATTTATTCCAAGAAAAATTTGAGTATTTCTACTAGAATGTTGAGACTGCATTCTTCGTTAAGTGGTGTATTTGCGGCTAAAAATCACGAGATCCCGAGTTCGAATATCTTAATCTTATCTTTTCATTCATATATTTTCCATCAGAGTATAGTGTTTTGCCTGATATAATTGCACTAAGCTTGCCCTCTATTATATCAGGATCTAACATCGGTGCCCGCGTATACCTCCGCTTGGGGAATGTAAGCATGACTATATTAAAAATAGGTATATTTTAAAGAGTCTTTGCAAGACTATTATCAACTAGTTGTTAATTGTAAGGTACGTATAAATTATACTGTCTAATACTTCAACCAACAAATATTTACGCCCGAACCTCCCACAAATTGGCCTTCACAGTGTTAATCATAACAAAAAACTGCATCATTTGACATTCAACGAAAATATGCTTACAACAAATCTAAGTCTAAGTAAAAAACCTGACGTCATGATAAGCACCACGGCATAAAGAAGTAAGCACGAATAATAGGTATCAAAATATGCGAGCGTCGAGTGACAGATGTTGCCTTGTCAATATTCGTTCAACTTTGACATTAAGCACGACACCGCAACGTATCGGAATGCGACCACAGAATACCAGCTTACACAGTAGAACAAGTCCGCATATGATTATAGTGCGAGTGTAAATTGATGATGTTGAACATCATCTGCATTAAATCCGCATATTTATATGCATAAGTGCATAAAGATTGAATCAAGATCATGAAATTATTCGAACTAATCAGATAATATAGTAACGCAAAACAGAACGATCCCATAGAACAACAGTTTTTTATTTTGACTTTGCTTATACTCTTAAATTGGTACAGTATTTTTACATACGTACTGATTGTGACTTAATTCTATTCAACCAACGTATGTAGAATGTTTTGTTTTACGTAACTACACCCATTTGTCTATTTTTAACTTTTAAAATTGACGATAATGTCATTTTGTACTCTGAATAAGTTACAGCCCCGTACATTGCATATAGGCAATAAAGCAGGACCTGCCTTAGTATAATATACAAAATATAGATATACGTTATTAATTATTATATTTAAGTAAGTATAAATATTATTTTATTTATGTAATGATATCTAACTATATGCAATGCACGCCACTGATAAGTTATAATGTTGCCCTTATGTGGCCTTCACCATTCTACAGACAAATTGCCTTAGCAGGCCTAACCAAATGGAGAGCATTTGTATCATTATATTGATGGCTGCTCAAGTAGTCATGAACGGGTGCTGCTTGTGGGGGCTGGCCCATCCAGCTTATCATTCCTTAAAAATATTATTATTAGTCTTATATCTCAGTTGTAAAGCCATACTGGAGCTAGATAGCATACCTAATTTTGTATAATATAAAAATGTACGTATCTATACATAAAATGATAAAAAAAATAGAGAATTAGACAAAAAAGACAAGCCTGCTGAGATTCTCGCCGGATTTTCTCAGTGGAGGCCGCCTTCTGAATCGGTGGTAGATTAGTAAGTTAAAAAAAATATGTAAACATGACTATTTGTAATTAGGGTTTATACAAAATAAATAATTTCAGTTTTGAGTTATCTATTATCTTTTCACAATCGATAGCGCCTTGTTTTGACCACGTGACTTATCGTTGTAAAATGCCATTCCCGTACATTTTTGCGTCATCGTTAACGACTGTAGAAAAACTTGGTTACAGGAGCCGAAAAACTTTCTAACCTTTTGCTTTGCTTCTACTATTCAATACACTATTCTATTCGATACACGGCTAAGTGAGGCACCTTGACAGATCATTAAATTGTTACACTGTTGTTCGTATACTGTGACGTGCGTGCGATCATGCGTGACACTGCGCACATTTGGCAACACCTTGAGTCTTACACCGCCATCGATCCGACAAGAAAGGCTGTCATTGTAATAGAACCGTTAAGTATAAAGAACTAGTTGTGAATTGAATATTGTTATATTTTTCCCCGTTTTTCCTTTCTGAAGTTGCAATCAAACACATTTGTATCTAATTGTTAAAGAATAGCCATTGCGTAGGTGACACCAAAGCTTTACTTCGCAGGTGAAGATACGTTTAGTCGTGTGTTTTCTCTGACGACCTCGAGGACTTGGACTCGAATCGGAAGTCTGAAAATGTCAGTCCAAAATTCTTAATAGCAGTCCCGATCTGGGTTTATGCCTAGTATAATGACAATAGTTTTGTCCCGTTCTACATTGGGCCGTACTGTCGCTTAACGTTCTCAGATTTTCGAATCAGTAATACTCTTTGTTGTTTAAATTTACGTGAACATTTTCGAAACCAAATTATTACGAACGTATTCAAATTTATTTAGATCAACAAAAATAATAGATTCCATACAAAACAAAAGTGGGCAACGGATTGCAAAAACTGAGAATGTTGAGCAACTTATGTCGCTGACCGTACAAAGTGAACTTCTCTCACCGTTGTTGGGGGAATAAAGGGACGGTATTATCGATTTTACGATATAGAAATAACTCCGGGAGATCCACTTAGATCTACTGAATGGCTCTTTTGATGGATACTAGTGAAGTTTTTCATCCATTTGAATGCATTATGCGAATCAGTCCCAAATAATGGATTCTAAGATACTTAAAAAGAGATCAATTTAGCCATCCAATGGATGGAATCATTGGATGGCTAAATTGATCTCCTAGTAAGGGCTTTTTTAACCATGAAACTATTTTTTTAAACGTAGCCCCACTAGCATTTATTTATGTGTCATGGTTGCGTTTACAACATGAAATTTACATGCACAAACTCTTAGAGTGAAACAAATATTTGTGGGTCACCCAAAGATTTGTCCCGTGCGGGAATCGAACCCGCGACCACTCAATGCAGTGAGCAGAGTGACTCAACCTACTATTCCCTTTATTAAAATGGGTTTACACCAACCAAATTTTTAACCACATGGTTTTCTTCTACAGATGCGATTCCGATCACACAGCAGAAATCCTCTTCGCTCACCTGCAAACATTAATAGAGAGACCGGAAAACCAAAAGAAGTTTGCAGACATTGAGAGGAAACTTCAAATGAGGGGAGCTCTTCCTACCTCCAAGAAACCACCAGATTCCTCCCTCGGGAGCGAAGTGTCCAGAGAATCCGATTCTGGGAGCAATGAGGAACGCTGTGTGGCCAATCTCTACGACAGTTTAGCTGCAGAGCTGAAGCAAAAGTTGTCGACAGGTAAAAAGGGATTAGGTTAGTTCATTTTCTCTCAATTTTCGTAGGTAGATGCTTTGAGCGATGCACTTGTGATGGTAATTGGGTATGTACGAGTGTACTTGTAATTTTATGTTGAATTATTTTGTTTTTGTTTGTAGAGTAGTGCTTTGTTTATTTGTTATTGAAGCTTGTAGATTTGTAGTTGCTTTGGTATATATTCAAGGAATCAGATCCTTAGTCCTTTGAAAACTAGTTAATATGGATCATACGAGTAGGGTGGCCAAAGCCATCCGCCGAAAATATATGTACAACAAGGTGACCAAGGCAAATTGGTGCAATTGTTCTTCTGAGTTCTGTTTACGTAAACAGACATTGGTGTATAGAGTAAATAAGGGTGTTTAACCCATATTCATTCTGGATATGACTTGAAACTGGGCTGTACCAAAACGATTTAGAGACGCTTTGTAACCAGCGTTGGACTAATTATTTTCTGAAGATGGGAATTAGCCGTTCACTGAATCGATTTTATTAATTACGTTCTATCTATCTATATTATCACGCCAGATCCCTTGCCGGGTAGGCAGAGAGTACAGAGTTACAACAAGTTCTTTCCTTACATACCTCTCTGGCTTCCTCCACTCTCATAGTTCGTCTCCTACACGCTCGCCGGTTACGGAGACTCTTGACTTGCCGTTTAGTTAAGATACGATCTATTTGGTCATGGTAAGATAGTCTAGGTCTTCCCCGTTACCTACATCCCTTCACTTACGCATTATATATCTGTTTCGTCATTCTTTCTTCCGATATCCTTAGCTTTGTAATATAAATTAAATTAATAAATATTATAAAGCTTAGCATGTATTACAGATCTTATGTAAACTTGTGTTGAGGCGTGTGCATATGTGTACATTCGAAAGATTACAGCAATATACTGAAAAACTCAAAGTTGCCAAGAAAACAAGCTAGAATTAGCTTAAGTCACCAAAATAGAATATCTCGTTACATGAGCATTCGTTTATTGTACCTAAATTCTTAACTACAAGCTGTAACATAATAAACGCAAGACCCGAAAGTAGTTCTAAATCGGTAACTGAATTGATTCCAACTATGCCTCTTTAAAAAAAAGTATTTTTTTTTTTAATTCAATCCGCTATTATAAACTAAATTTATTTTTGATTCAGAGCAATACGGAGATTTCAAATGCATTACTATAATATTTTTTACATAGAATGGGTAGTGATAGTTCTAAATGCCAAACGGAATTATTATTCTATTTAATGCTATAAAGGCATAAAACCATAAGTATAGAAACGGATCATGCCTCTTATTGCCATTGAATAAAGTATAATTTCGTTTGGAAATTAAACTGTCACTACCCATCCTATGTGCAAAATACTATAAATCGTATTTCTCAATACGCACACACTTGTACAAGTTTCATTGATAATTGGGGTATAGAAGTACTTAAGAAAAGGGGGAGAAAACTTTAAATTTGGAAATTTGGTTTTTCCATTCAATTTGTGAATCAAATCAGGGTGTCTGAGGTCTTGCTTTACTTATGATACATCTTGTATATTGTATGAACTAATCACGCACGCTTTACGCCAAAAGAATACTTCAACTCCACCAATATCCTCCGGTCTTATAGCTCCGGTATTTTACAGGCAAAAGCCCAATCCTGTTGCCCCCAAGGGACTATGATACTGTTCACCGTCAGAAGGGCAACTTGAACAACATCGATACCAGGAGGTGCCTCAACCAGAACATTGTGGGGGTGAACGCCAGACGGAAGTTGGAGTCGTCTGGAGGCAGTTCGGGCATAGGGAGTGATTTAGCTCCTTCGCCTGAGAGAAATGAGTATACGAGGCAGCATGATAATCATAGTACTAGTGGTAAGTACATTTCATTATTATCACACCGTCACGCCTATATTCCCCAGAGGGGGTGGCAGAGGTGTACTGAGTACACCCACGTTTCGCTGACGATGTCAGGTCCCATGTAATAGGGGGCGAGCCTATTGCCATATATCGGGCACAATTCCAGACTCCGGACTCATACTGGGAATTTTTCGTTAGAAAAAACTACATTTGTCCGACCTAGGATTTGAACCCAGGACCTCGTGATCACATGCGATGCGCTTGGCCATTTCATTATTATCAGCCGATAAATTAGCCGATACTGTGTCATGGCTGGGCAAAAGCCTTCTCTCACAAATAAAGTTGAGAGTAGTGTTGTTAAAATGAGCGCTGAAGTCAAGCGTTTAGCACTGAGTCGACGCTTACGAGCGTTGAAGCACGTAGAAGACGCGAGCGTTTAAGCGCCGACTCGAGCGTTTTTACAACACTAGTTGAGAGCGCATAGGTCATACTCCCAAAATTTTTCTTTTTTTTTTCTTTAAATCACGTAACTTTAGGAATAATACCTGTGTTACTAAAAACATGAAGTTCAGATACACAAACATTCCGAACCAAATATTTGTGGGTCTACAAAAATTTGTCCCATGCAGGAATCGAATGGAACAAGCCGTCTGTCCTACACTTTGTCGGACCTAAGATTCGGATTCAGGACCTCGTGGTCGCTATGTGAATCATTCGCTACTAGACTAAAAGAGTAAAATTATCTATTTATATCTTTATCATCACGCCAGATCCTTTGCGGGGTAGGCAGAGAGTACAGAGTCTCTCATAGGTCGTCTCATACACGGTCATTCGCTTTTATTCATTTTTTTGTTTCGACATATTGGTAAGAATGTTCTTCAAACGCAAGAACATAAAGAACCTATACCTGATGGCGTCATCGGTCGTGACCCGCCGCTCCGCATCCTGCGTTTACATCACCACCTCGATATATTAGCATAATTATCGTAGTATTTTTAAATTATACGTAGATAATAATAATTCATAGACTTGGTGTAGTGCAGCATGGTACGGTTGACGATGATGATGTCCTGGGTTTTGAAACACAGTTTTTCTATTGAAAAGTTCTAAATAGCAGTCGGAGTTTAAAATGTTCTGTGTTTATGGATAGCTTTTCTCCTATCACATAACTTCAGCCCCGGATCTAGGCGCAAACCGGGGCACGGGTATATAATTTCAAGTCACACAAATGAAAAAGTTATTAGGTAATAGATAATAAAGGGTACAAAGTTATTATCTTTTTATCTACATTATCACGCCAGATCCCTTGCAGGGTAGGCAGAGCAGGCACAAATTTATTAAAGGGTTCTCATTGTCCCATTCACAAAAAATGCGACCTACGAGGCATGCCTTTTAAGTTTTGTCGTTTGAAGAAAAAAACACAACTAGAACCTTATAGTACTTTTTATTGTTTTTCAAAGTATTCACCACGTAGCTTAATACACTTTTCCATTCGCTCAAACCAGTTATTATAACATTTATTCCACTCTAAAGTGGGGGTGTTCAAAATGGCTGACTTGAAAGCGTCGACTGCTTCTTCACCGGACTGGAACCTTTGACCACAAAGACTTTTCTTAATGCTAGGAAATGTAAAGAAATCGTTAGGGCTTAGGTCAGGACTGTATGGAGGATGGTCAAGAATTTCTACTTTTTCCTGCTTCAAATACTCAATCGTTTGACGAGCGCTGTGTGAGCTTGCGTTCTTGTGGTGCAGGATGATGCGTCGCTTTGAGTTAGATTTTCGAAGTTCGGCGATGACTTGTGGCAAACAAACTGTGGTATACCACTCTGCGTTAACCGTTCTACGATCTTCAAGTGCAATAGTCGCAACATGGCCGGTGTTTCCAACGAACGTGGCCACCATCTTCTTTGAAGTGCTTCGAGAACGAACAACTTTAGTCGGCTTTGGCTCGTCTTGAAAGACCCAGATTGTAGATTGTTGTTTGGAATTAGGATCGTAGACATAGATCCAAGATTCGTCACCACTGATGATGTGGTTGACGTGATTTGACTCTCCTCGGTTGAACCTTTGCAGAGTTTTCTTATACCATCTGACGCGGGCCGCCTTGTGATCGTCGGAAAGCAGATGCGGTATCCAACGGCAAACTAGCTTTCTCACACCAAGCGCTTCATGCAAGATCTTCTGAATGGTTGTCCCTGAGATGCCTAATAGAGCCTCTATCTCTCGATACGTCACATGACGATCTTCGAGAATTAGTTGTCTCACAGCAATGATGTTATCTTCAGTGAAGGCGGATTTTGGGCGTCCTTCGCGAGATTTGTCACTAACACTAGTATGTCCACGCTGGAATTCTAAATACCAGCGTTCGACAGTCCGCAGACATGGGGCTTCATCACTGAACACAGATGTTAGCTCTTCAAAACACTGAAGCCGTGTCAGGCCTCTTCTAAAGTTGTAGAAAATTATTGCACGAACATTTTCCTTAGTAAGATTTTTTTTCCTACGTAACCTGACAGATTCCAATCGACGCTGTGACTAAACAATAGCATTAATCCTAATACTTTCAACTGTTTTGAGATTCAAAATTTAAACACATTCGAATATAGAACAGTTCCAAATTCAAAATTGCCCGGAAATATGGAAACGACAGAACTTAAAAGGCATGCCTAGTATTATATATTTGTGAGTTTTTTAAGTAATTTATCTCAAACGCTGGAGAGAGGGGCGCCACTATTAACTTTCTGCCCCGGTTCGAAAAAATCGTAGATCTATAGCTGCATAACTTTGCTAAAATCGTTGGCAAAATGTAAGTGTACCTAGCACACCTCTGTGTGCTCGCTTGAGGAATGTAGCAACTCTGGTAGTTTTTGTGCTTCCAACTTTGGTTGGACGTTTTTCATTTTTTTTTATTGAGTATTTTTTGCAATATTTCTAACTATCAATTGCATTTTACATAAGTTCGATGTCGTCTAAAACACGTTTTATATTGGTTATAAACCTAAAAAAGATATATGTGAATTACATCTGTGTAAACGCACTGACGACACAGAAATAATTTTTAGGGTTGAGTTACGATTTTTTTTAAAACGAAAAAATTGTAATAGTAAGGGTAGCTTACTAAATCAATTCTTGTGGCATGTCTTACTTTGATTATAAATCATAAAAATATACTTTAACGTTACGTAACTGAATCAATTCTAGTCACCATTGCTCAAAAACGGCCTCCATTCAGCATTATTAGACACTCTTTCACGACTCTCAGAGCAATGCTAGGGTACGTGTGTATTAGTTGTTGCGTGCATTGAAGGTCACTTTCCTATATTTTAGGTGTACTGCTCAATTTTATATCAGTTTTGGTACGGTCGCCGATTATAAGGTTGAATATAAAATTTAAAAAATAGAGGCATTTGCTCTAGCTGTAGAATGATTTATTTATTGAGGATCACCAACAGAATATACATTATTTCTTGTCAACGTCATAATCATTACATTTAGATTTGATCACCGTCACGCCTATATTTCCCCAAGCGGGGGTGGCAGAGGTGTACTGTGTACACCCACGTTTCGCCGACGATGTTAGATCCCATGTAATAGGAGGCGACATTCATGTTTAATGTTATTTTAATTATAGTTAACCACATCATGCATTAAGAGGTACTCTAAATATTCAAATTAATACACTACAGAGTCGGCCACAATTCAAAAAACTTATCTAATACATATTAAATGGATATATTTACCTTAATCTAGTAATAAAATAAAATAATGATGCATTTGTTAGGGTTAAAATTTAAAATTAAAAATCCTGGTTTTTAAAGACATTAAATTTAAAGGTTAATGTTTAAAACTCATTATTAATTTTAGACGTTAATAATTTTAAAAGAATATTACAAATCAATTATAATAATCAAGAGAAATATATCAAAGAATACCATTACTCACAACAACAACAAATATCTTGTTAATTAGCAGAAAAGTGAAATTACATAGTATTATAGTAACACCGTCACGCCTATATTCCCCTTGTGGGGGTGTCAGAGGTGTACTGAGTACACCCACGTTTTGCCAACGATGTTAAGTCCCATGTCATAGGAGGCGAGTCTTTTGCCACATACCGGCCACAGTTCCAGACTCCGGACTCATACTGGGAAGTTTTCGTTAGAGAAAACTATATTTGTCCGACGTAGGATTTGAACCCAGGACCTCGTGATTACAAAGCAATGCGCTTTGCCACTAGACCAACGAGGCAGTCAACATAGTATTATAGCGGCAATAAATATTATAAACAATAACCAAACATAACAATAAATTTTTATTTATGCAACTGTAAGGATCACTGTGTGTTTTTTCTACAGTACATCAATAACTTCTATCTATAGCCTAACCCCTCTCAGTTTGAGAGGAGGCCCGTGCCCAACGGTGGGAAAGTTTCTTAACAGGGTTAATATTATTATCCATCTATATCATCACGCCAGATCCCTAGCGGGGTAGGCAGAGAGTAAAGAGTTCCAACAGGTTCTTTCCTTACATACCTCTCTGGCTTCCTCCGCTGGCATAGTTCGTCTCTCGTCGTTCGAATATTATTATTATTTATTATTAGAGGCGCTCGTAGCGCTGTGTGAGGCGCTCGTAGCGCTGTGCGACCGCGGTGTTCTTACCGATCACCGCTTGTGGCATTTTCATATTCGAGCGTCTCCGTGCTTCGGAAGGCACGCTAAGCCGTTGGTCCCGGTTACCACTTAAATGTGGTAGTCGTTAAGCCGAGTTGGAAGCCTTAAAGGCGGCTTGATAAGTTCCAACAGCAGGTGGCCACAAACCTGCCTCCACCAATCCGCACTGGGACCGCGTGGTGGAGTATGACCTAATCTCTCTCACCTCGATTTGTGAAAGAAGGCCTTTGCCCAGCAGTGGGCAGTATGGCTGATATTATATTATTACATCAACCTTGCGCTTAAAAGAGCTAAATGAGTCGTGTCCAATCTCCAATTCAGGTAACTTCTCAACTAGTGAGTTAGTTCTTAAATTCGCATTAATCTGGGTATAGGGGAATTTGTACCTGATTATTATTTAGTATTTATTTTTTTAATTACAATATTTTACTAACTCGCTTGCGCTGCGTATGTCAAGTGGTTTTAACTTTCTTTGTCAAGCGTTGAGCTAACCTTTATATTTTTTTTTTATAATTAGGCATGTTTTTTGTAATTTGAAGTCCCAAACTAGGCATTATTCCTGTGTCATGAGTGCCAAAGTGTGTTAAAACACGATATTCACATACACAAATAACCAGACCGAAACAGATATTTTTGGGTCACACAGAAATTTTTTCGGGCAGAAATTGAACCTACGACTACTCCAGTGGGTGGAGTGGCTTAAGTTTTAAACTACTGGAACAATCCAAACCGTCTGTCAAACCATTTTATAATTTATTAAAAAATTAATAATATCACACTTCTGTTTCCCGCCGAAGCTTTCCGAGAGGTTTTTTTTAAAACATACGGAACCGTAAACAATGGTCTGCAATTTAAGCTTCCAACCTTTTTACACCGGAGATGATATCATAGGAAGTGACGTCACACCCACATGTTAGTAGGACTATTATCGCAAATTATAGAGAACAAGACACCATTCGCCATTGTTCAACATTGAGTATCAATTTGTAGGAAAAATATAAAATAAGAAACGCTTCCACGAGACTGTGACAAGCGGTACTAATCACGCCCACATTTCACCGACGATGTAAGGCCCCAATGTAATAGGGGACGACGCTATTGCCATACACCGGGCACAATGCCAAACCTGGACTAATACTGGAAATTTAGTCCGAAGGATGCGAACCCGTGACCTTGTGATCGCTACGCATATCATTCGTCATTAAACCAACGAGGCAATGAATAATTTTACAACATCAAAAACGATCGAAAGATCTGTCATTCTACCCACATCCGATCGGCTGTCACATCCGATCGGCTGTCAGTCGATCGTCCAAGCAGGTCGAGGCGGAAGATCTCTACCTCAACCGCTTTCGACTGCCGGACGATGTTAGGGATCTCATTCGTTCCAAGAATGCTTCTATCCGAGCGTACGACTCCTACCCCACCGAAGCCAATCGGGCCCGGATGCGCGCTTTACAACGAGAGGTAAAGCGTCGTGTCGCGGAGGTCCGGGAGGAACGGTGGGGTCACTTCCTAAAGGGCATCGCGCCATCGCATCTGGCCTACTGGCAGCTGGCGCGTAGCCTCAAATCCGACTCCACGACTGACATGCCCCCGCTGTCCCGCCCTTCAGGCGCACCCCCAGCCTTCGACGACGACGAAAAGGCCGAGCTTCTCGCCGACTCCCTCGAGAGCCAGTGCGCCCCCAGCTCTCAGTCCGTCGACCAGTCCCACGTCGACGCGGTCGACAGGGAAGTCGAGCGCAGGGCATCCCTCCCCCTCGTCGATTCCTTACCTCCTATCACCCAAACGGAGTTTGAAGATCTAATTATGGGTCTCAAAACTAAAAAAGCCCCCGGCTCTGACGGCATTTCGAATCGCGTTCTGAAATGCCTGCCCGCCCAACTCATCTGCCTCTTAGTGGCCATATTGAACGCCGCCATGGCGAACTGCACCTTCCCCGCTAAGTGGAAGGAGGCGGACGTCATAGGCATTCCCAAGCCCGGCAAACCTCGCAATCTCCCCGCGAGCTACCGCCCTATCAGTCTCCTCAACTCCCTGGCCAAGATATACGAGCGCCTACTTCTGGCGAGGCTCAAAGACTTCGTAACGTCCAGGGGTATCCTTATCGACGAGCAGTTCGGCTTTCGAGCCAAACACTCTTGCGTCCACCAAGTGCACCGCATCACGGAGCACATCCTCTCCGGTCTCAATAGATCCAAACCCATCTACACGGGCGCCCTCTTCCTAGATGTCGCGAAGGCATTCGACAAAGTCTGGAACAACGGCTTGATCTACAAGCTCTACCAATTGGGTGTGCCGGACAGACTCGTGCTCATCTTACGAGACTTCTTGTCGAATCGCGCCTTTCGTTATCGCGTCGAAATGACGTGCTCCACTTCCCACTCCATCAGTGCTGGAGTCCCACAGGGCTCAGTTTTCTCTCCGCTCCTGTTTAGCCTTTACACGAACGACATTCCTCGTTCGAGTAAGGCGCATCTAGCCCTATTCGCGGATAATACCGCTCTCTACGTCTCGCATAGGAATAAGGGTTTCATTACCAGACACCTTCAGGCATCCGCCAATTCCCTAGGGAATTGGTTCAGGAAGTGGCGTATTGAGGTGAACCCGGACAAGAGCGCTGCGGTGTTCTTCTCCAGAGGTGCCACCCCGCGCCACTCTCTGCGCCGCCCTAGAAGTAATCTCGGCCAAGTGACCATGTTTGACCGACCCATTCCCTGGGTACAAAGAGATCAAATATCTAGGGGTCACCCTAAACAGCAGTACCATGTCCTTCGGCCCGCACATCAAGCGGGTCCGTCACCGAGCATCATTTGTGCTCGGTCGTCTCCATTCGTTAATCTGCAAGCGGAGTAAAATGTCCCTTAGAATGACACTTTACAAAACTTGCGTTCGACCCATCATGACTTATGCGTGTGTTGTGTTCGGGCATTCGGCCCCCTCTCACATCGATAAACTCCAAGTGGTTCAAAACCGCTTCCTCCGTAAAGCCGTAAGAGCCCCCTGGTTCGTACGGAACGTCGACCTCCACTCCGATCTAGGTCTCGAACCTATTCGCGCCTTTATTAAAAAGGCGTCAACACGTCACTTCGCGAACGCATCTACCCATGCGAATCCGTTAATCGTAGCCACCGCCGACTACGATCTCCCCCCCGACCCCTGCCGCCACCGCCGGCCGCGACATGTTCTCACCGACCCCCCCCGATGCTTTGTCATCCCTTCTTTCCGCTCAGAATACGGGCGACGACGACGACGTAGTAGTAGATCCCCTCCCATAGCCGGCGGTTGACCGGTGCACTTAGTAGTGCACCCGTCCCCCTACAGCGACTGTCCCAACCGAGTATGTCGCCTCTTGCCCTTCTGGCTGGCTAGAGCGTAGTGGTTGCACGCTCGCCTTTAAGTCCGGTGAAGCTGTAAAGGCCTCGCGGCCAACAGCGTACATCATTCACACACACACACATGTCATTCTACTCATGAAAATAGATTTTAGCGGAGTTTTATTAAGGGGATGCCGATGAACAACGTATGTGCCAAAACAAATTGCATCATTATCTAAATAAACTACAATATTAAATTAAATACTGCTTTAGAAAGAAAGAAAGAATAACCATTTATTCAACCACACAAAGACAGACAACAAGATAACAAAATACACATTTATAAACACCAGATGTTGTGTGGGGTTGAACAGGATACTGCCTCAGCATATTGCTGCACCATATCATTGTGTCATGGTGCAGCGCTGGTATTCTGGCAGCACCTATAAGAAGGAGTGACGGCAAACCTGAACTAAGGGTTACAAGAATTTTGCTACACTTATTCCCTACGTTTTTAATAGATTTCTTTTGACTAGCTCGTAAGAGTTTCGTGTTGGAATGGGAAATGTAAAAAATAGAGTACAAATCAGATTTTTTTTTATCGGGATCTTCATTTTTTTTTTGTTCTTTTTAAACACCGTCACGCCTATATTCCCCAGAGGGGGTGGCAGAGGTGTACTGAGTACGCCCACGTTTTGCCGACGATGTTAGGTCCCATGTAATAGGGGGCGAGCCTATTGCCGTATACCGGGCACAATTCCAGACTCCGGACTCATACTGGGAATTTTTCGTTAGAAAAACTACATTTGTCCGACCTAGGATTTGAACCCAGGACCTCGTGATCGCAAAGCGATGCGCTTTGCCACCAGACCAACGAGGCAGTCAAGTGTGGGGCTAGGTTTTTTTTTTTAAAACAAACGTAGCCCCTCACTAGGATTTATTCCTGTATCGTGGGTGCGTTTACAAACATGAAAATTCACATACACAAATACTTAGACCGGAACAAATAATTGTGGATCACACAAAGATTTGGCCCGTGCGGAAATCGAACCAGCGACTATTAGACACAGTGGGCGGAGCGGCTTAAGCTCTTAACTACTGCGCTAATTTAATTCTGCATTAATTCGTAAATTCCTTTCACCGGATACTAGAATATAGATTCAAAAAAGATATATCTAAACAATAAATACCTAATTCACATACTTCATAAGATGCTTAGAACATAAAAATACGTTTTTTTTTTCAACATATAGCTCTAATAAAGTAAACCCTGATCGAAGGTGAACCGGCGATCTTGAACTATTTGATGTACCTACCTATTCGAATGACTTGAGTAATGAATGCTTTGTTTGTATAAAACGGGTGGGATGGGAAGGTCGTCCAATGATACGAGCGGCAGATGTGAAAGGTTGTGAGTTGTACAAATTTAATAAAAATATTATCAAGTCTTAGGAAAGTTAGCGGTGAGGTGAAACCTATGAGAGGAGATGGTCTGATATGGCCAAGGAGCGGGTTAAGTGGAGAATCATGGGAGAGACCTTTGCCCAGCAGTAGGACAAAAAGGGCTTCATAAAAAAAGGAAAAAATAAGGAAAGCTTGCGAAGCCAGATAATTATATTTACAAGTTATATTTAATAAAATATAACACCTTGACGTCGTGCCCCAAGCGGGGATGGCAGGGGTGCACTGATGATACTGACACTTCTGGACTCTGGATTGCTACTGATTTTTATACGATAAAAACCTTAATAGCACTATGTTCAACCTAAGATTCGAACCGAGGACCTCGTTATTGCCAGTCGCACTGCGCTAGACCAACGAAGTAATCAATATTTAACCAATATGTTAATATTTTACCAATATTTTTTACGTCCAATTATCCCAACGGGTAGAAGTGTACCTGGTACTGCGTTAATAACTATGGAGCAAATATAACCTTTTTCACATGACTCCTTTAAGCAGTTTAGCCTTCCCACGCCTCACCAACTTAAAAACAATAGTGTGCGAGGAAAACAAAAGATATTTCCATTAAAACAAAACGAGACGCAACGTTTTCCCAAAGTTGAAAAAATGCCGATTGTTAGGGAAATCTTTTTCTATAGAATAACTTCCCATCGTGTTATATGATCAAAGATTCTTTTGTTTGTAGTTTTTTTACTAACTGGTATAGTTAAGTTAGTCATTTGGCCCTAATTGCTTTGATCAACCTGTACTGTCCACCTACTTGACAAAAAGTTTTTCACATAAATCTTGGTGAGAGGACATGTCGACCACGTCAACTTAAAATATAATATAGCGATTTCTACTTTCTTTTATTCTGTAATGTTAATCCAGTAACTATATATTTTTTTAAGAGGTGGCTGTAAAAGAGCCACTAAATAACAAGTTTGACGCTATAATTTAATTTTCCTTTTATTCCAGATATATAAGAACCACTTTTTAATGCAATTATGAAATTCATTTCAATTAACATTATTGCGTGGAACCCTAAATTACCAAACATATGTATCATAATAATATAATAGAGGCTGTAGAAACATCAAGTCAAAAATATCTAATTGGATTTTAATGATATTGCCATTCTGTCTTGAAAAACTTACGCACGTCAAATGTTACGTTTCGTGCTCTAAATAATGGCGGGTAGTGATTAAAAAAGTACTCTTTCACTAAGCAAAGGAAGTTGCGAAAACATGTTCTTAAAAGTTACGAATGTAACCTTACCGGGCGTCTATTAGGGACATGGCTTATTATTTGCCTAATAAGATTTAATTTGTAGAGTAGAATGTTAGTTGGGGATTTAGAATTCCTTATTTCATAAACTACAAGGTAAGGTACGTAATAAAAACAAAATTGTGATGCAATGTTATCCGATTAAAAGTATCCTACTGTTATCCAAAGATAGACCATACCTGGTCAAATATTGACATAAGTGATTAGTTTGTACAATTTATTTTTTCCAATCACAAAATCTTGGATTCATTATTTGTGTGTGAATGATCTACGCTGTTGGCCGCGGGGCCTTCACAGCTTCACCGGACAAGAGGGCGAGCGTGCAACCACTACGCTGGAGCCAGATGGGCAAGGGGGCAAGCTCAAGAGCGCCTCAAAGAGGAACGGCCTCGGCTTGGGCAGTCGCTATGGGGAATGGACTCATTAGTGCACATTCATTCTTTTAAGTTGTTAATTTTACGAATATCAAGTAACTGGCTATGTGATATTTATAACATCGTCAATAAACATGTCTAATATTCGAATATCATATTTATTAATATAGCTATTTATTATCATATTATTATGGTAATTTCAGACTTTCGTCTACAATATAATTTTAAGTGATGAGTAAAAGGCATAAAATTATAGTAATATTTCAAACTTAAAAATAAAATACATTCTAAAAAAATTACAATGAAATTTAAGCAACGGTAACTTTCGCTACAGCCGTTTTCACTTTTAAAACCATTTTTTTTAAGTAAACCAAATACAACTTAGCATATTAAAGAATAAACAATGCTAAATGTGAATCTTAGATTATTTCACATAAAGCACGTAGAAACTGGAGCACTAAACAATGTACTTGTTCTAACAAGTCCCATACAATTAACGCGGGCTTTTAACTAAGATGGCGCCCGATAATGTCAAAATGCAGGCACGTGGGAGCGATGTAGGGTTCACAACTTTGAGATGTTATTCTTACATACATATTATAATGGTTGGTGGTTAAACGCCAATTGTAGCAATTAGACATATTTTGAATTTATTGACAGTGACAGTTGATCAGTTCTACCACGAATTGTCATATCTTTACGCACATTATAGTCCTACTAATCTAATTCATCTAAACTACTAATATTATAAATGTGAAAGTTTGTAAGTTTGGATGTTTGTTACTGAATCACGCAAAAACGACTGAACGGATTTGATTGAAATTTGGCACACAGATCGTTTATTACCTGGATTAACATATAAGATACTTTTTTTCCCGGAAAAATTATAGGTTCCTATCTAAATTCAACGCGGACGAAGCCGCGGGCAGTAACTAGTTCATATAATACAAAATGTCTGCCTTCGTTCTAAATGAAGGAACAATGTGGCCATTTACAATTAATAAACCAATCTACATCCTTCTTCCTTTCCCAACAACTAGTCAAGTAAACAAAAAATAATTAAAACTTTCGTTTTAAAAGAGTAACCGTCGAATTTCTTGCTTCTCTTCAGGAATGTCATTCCGTAATGATGGTAGAGTCCCTGTAAATTTCTTTACATATCATAAATTCTGTAATGGTTGAAATGAATTAAAAATATTCTGAATCTAAAAGGAGAATATCAGTCAATCACAAAAAAGTTTTCTTATTCCCGCGTATTCACTATAGGCGCTGTCGATTCTTTTTTCATACAACATTTTTAGTTGGAACCTTAGAATATAATCTAGAAGCTGCGGCCGCACATCAAATTGAAGCAACAATTACTACTTGCAAAGCAAGTAGTCAAACTTTCACGCGAGTAGTCAGTCTGCGACCGTCGTGCAAAACAACGTGCTCTGCGCATGTCAAATTAAACTAAATAATGCCGTTTTGTGTCATTCCGTTGAGATCAAAAAGACCGCAAGATCATATTTCATACCTAACTAGCGCATTCAGGTGCCGTATTATTTAAATATCGAGTTAATTCTTCCTTCTGTAATTGTCATAGTAAAAAACGGGTCCATTTTGTTAGTGTTGCTAGTATAACAATTATATTTTTCCCTACTTTTATTTGCTGAGGATTTATAAGTTCTAGTATTAAATGGTATTAATATAGGTAACTACCACATCATGGTTTTAATATTTATTTAAGAAGATGAAAATATATTTTTCCTTCATTAAATTACTACAAACCTTAATAGTTCAAGTATATCCATTTCTTGAGTTTAATATGCATTCAAATACACGTTACTGTAACTATGATTTTATAAAAATCTCTTTAATGTCAGTAACATTTACCCCAAAAAGTGGTTATCTTTTCGGGCTGCTAACATTACAGGGAAGTGCGGTGAGGGCGGAGCGTTTGTTGAATGTTTGGCTTCACCGCGCGGCTTGCCATTACGACTGGGTGCGGTTTCTAGATTATTTTTATTCTAAGGTGGTAACAGACAAATTTATCAGTTATGACTGTCTAACAGTTTGACGGACGATTAAGCGCAGTGGTTGAGAGATTAAGCCGCTCCGCCCACTGTGTCTAATAGTGGCGGGTTCGATTCCCGCACAGGACAAATCTTTGTATGACCCACAATTATTTGTTTCGGTCTGGGTATTTGTGTATGTGAATTTTCTCGTGTGCATTAAACGCAGCCACGACACAGGAATAAATCTGAGTGTGGGGCTACGTTATTAAAAAAGAAAAAAACTTATCAGTTATAACTATACTGAATAAATAAGACTAAATAAGTGCCGTTTATAAACGGCCTCAATATTGGAAGTGAGATTTGTATCCCACGGTAAAACTCTAAAATAAATTCTCAGGCAGCCCTAGCCAGCAAGTTGTTTCTATGTCAATAGTCATTGAAAACAACTTAGCAGTGGTTCGGAGATGAGATGGTTCCGTTATACGCGTAAAACTGTCTAGTTAGCTCTACAATAGGTCAACGAGAAAGGAATTCGCGAAGTGGTATGCATACAGTAATGTCGAAACAGTAAAGTCTCAAGCAATCGTATGTAAACATATTAGTACTTTGTCATACTAACATCTGTGTTAAAAATACAGGTTTTTATAAGCGTGACGTTACTGTGACAAAGTTCTAAAATGCTTTCATAGATTTAATTGCCTCTGATTGTACGCAACATACAAGCTGTATCGTAAATAACGCAAGATAGACACCCCGATTAGATAATTATATAGCTTTACAAAGTCAATACAAAAACCAAATTTCCAATTTTTTTACCCAATTTTTTCACTTTCATACGCCAATTAACAATGAAACTTGTACGTGTATGTGTGCGTATTGAGAAATACGTTTTAGAAATGCATTTGAAATCTCCGTATTGCTTTGAATCAAGAATAAATTTAATTTATTACAGCGCACTAAAGGAGTAACATCATTTTTTGAAAATTAAAAAAAAGTAAGATACAATAAAAATTGTTGAAATCAATTCAGTTATCGATTTAGAAAACACTACTTTCAGGTTTTGGGTTTATTATGTTACATCTTGTAGTATTGTCAAAAGTTAAATTGAGAATAAAACTAAGAAAAAAAATTGTGATCTATTAAAGGATTAGATAATACTAGCTTCTGCCCGCGACTTAGTCCACATTTAGACAGGAACCTAACATTTTTCCGAGATAAAAAGTTATAGGCTAGCAAAAGCTAGCTAGTAAAAGGTTGTAGCTATCTATCTACCAAATTTTATCCAAATCCGTTCAGCCGTTTTTGGATGGTTTAACAAACATCGAAACATACACACTTTTACATTTATAATATAACTCGGATTAAGGTATGATGAGGTAATAGCGAGATCCTGGATTCCAATCATAGGGTAAATCTGGATTGGAATCTGTGGTTCTTTTATCAAATGATTTTTAATAGCAATCTACAGTGTGGATTTGTGCCCAGTATACCATTCAGTGGTGCATTTACCAGCAGGCTGAGTAGGCTGGAGGCAAAGGCGGCAAATTTGGCTCAATTTTTTTTTTATAAGTAGTACATGGTTGAGCTTTTCTTAGCTCAAAAATATACCCAAAGACTATTTCTCGTGTAAACTTCACTAAATCGTGAGGGTAAGAATAATCTAGGAACTGACACAAAAGATACCTTAGTTCACAATCTTATTAATAAAGGTAAAAAGCTGATGTAATGATGGCGATAGAGCACAGATCATAAAATTGCAATTTCATTAACAAAGAACATGTAATTAATATGATTGTGAACTAGGGTATTGAATTGCAGAGGTTAGTAGAGGCGGCAAAAATTGAATAGCCTAGTGGCGGCAAAGGTGTAAATCCGCCATTGATACTATTATTTATACTATACCATGATGCTACGCCCAATGTAACAGGGGCGTGCCTATTACCATTAATAGACTCGCCCCTATTAAATTGAATTGTAACATAATCACCAAAATGTAGGTTTACTCGGTACACCTCTGCTACCCCGTCATGGTTCTCCTCATGGGCCTAGTATGTTACCCACGGATGTTATCAGAGTAAAAAATGAGTCTAAAAATAAAGTAAAACTGTTTGTTTTATATGTATATGTGTATAATAATTACATATAATAAAAAGGTTTTCGTAGTCACTTAGGAAATCTTTCAACACCACCCAGACCGAAGCAAGTGTGTATCACACAAAGATTTATTTCCTGCGCAGGGACCAACCCGCCACTACTTCATTCAGTGATTAATATTCTACCAATATTTACACATAATTTAAGTTTTGGAAGTATAAAAGAGAGGCCTTTGCACAGGATTGGGACAGTCTAAAAGAAGAGTTTTGGCGGGAAGTCGAAGAGTGATGTCGTCAATATGTTTATATTTCTAAAACTAGTATAATTCCGTATAATGTTAGTGGAATATTCCCAATATGTATTCTTATATGTGCATGAGTGAAGGTAACTGAAACAAAGTGATAAAACGTGCCTTTTCGATTTCCCTCAAAACGGCCGTCACAATTGGTATGAAAAGTATCGCTTTACGATCCAGGGTGGGGTACTTCATCAATTTCATTATCATCGTCATAAAGTTCATCGGGGAGTTGAATTAATTTAGAAATTAAATCTTACAATCACGATTATGCATCTCACTGGACATTGGCATAATACACTTAAAATGAGTGTGAAGCCATAACCTTAAGAAGAAGAAAAGTCTAACAAGCTAGAAAAAAAAACAAGTATTGAGATCTGTAACAAAATTGACAACGGCTTTTTGGCGGGAAATCAAAAGAGTGATGTTTCCAATTTGATTTAATTTCCAAAACTTGTGTTATTTCGAATTATAATGTGTAATGATGGTGGAATATTAACCATTATGAATTCTTATATGTGCATGAGTGAAGGTAATTGTAACAAAGTGATAAAACGTGCCTTTCGATTTCTCTTAAAACGGCCGTTGCATTGGTATGTAAAGTATCCATCGCTTTACTATTCTGGGTGGGGCACTTCATCAATTTCATAATCATCTTTGTCATCAAGTTCATTGGGGAGTTGAATTCGTTAAATGAAATTCGTAATACTTGACATTGGCAAAATACGCGTCGTCGTGATGCCAAAACATAAAAAAAAAAAATTGACATCATTGCTTCTCTCTCCCGCCAAAACTCCAAAACAATATTTTGAGGTGATATGCTATTTTATGTTGGCAACACATGCTAAGTGGGCTACCGGAGCGAGCAAAGTGTTGATAGCCACTAAATATTTTAATAAAGCCAGTTTTTATATCCCAAATACATGATAATAAGCATTGACATTCTTCACTCGCCGTAACGTGTCGCTATGATTTTAAAATATGCAGATTGACAACTAAACTAGTTTTTATGCTTTGTGATATATGCGGTATTTGGTACCATTTAAAGTTGGTCAAGTTAATATTATTTTTCTTTATACATAAGTTAACAAGTATCTTGGTTCTTTTTAAAGATAACAGGGTACATTCAATTCTTAAGTTGTCATTCATTTAGAATGTAATTTTAATTAAATATAATACGAAAACATTGCTTTTATCTATCTATGTCTATTTATATCATCATATAGCCAGATCGCTTGCGGGGTAGGCAAAAAGTACAGAGTTCCGACAGGTGCTTCCCTAACATACCTTTCTGGCTTCCTCCAGTCTCATAATTCGTCTCATACACGCTCGCTGGTTACGGAGACTCTTGACTTGTCCTTCAGATAAGACTCTGTCTGTTTGATCATGGTCTCTCCATCATCAGCATTGTATATCTATTATGCAATTTAAATTTAATATAAGAAGCACTTTCTAAGCCCCGGTAGGTCTTTTCAGTCAAAAGATGTCCTCTTCAGGACAAAAGGCCTACAAGGATATAAATACCCAATTATCAATTTTAAGAAAACCTTCCCGTATAAATAAAATTTTACTGATAATTAATTTTTCTGATTACAACGATTCAGGGGTAACCTAACCCTAGCTTCCAAAAATAGGGTCTTTTTATAGAAGATTGTTGATGAATCTACTGCGTATTTGTTATAAGAGATATATATAAAAATAAGGAAGAAAAGGTCGTGAATTTAATCATTATCATCATCATCAGCAGCCCGTGTCAGTCCACTGCTGGACGGACGTAGGCCTCTCCCATGGCATGCCACTGAGCTCGATCTTCAGCCCTCCTCCCGCTGCCTTACGAATATCGTCACGTCAACACGCGGTCTTAACTCAAGAACAAGTCCAAACAACCAACCAACCAAACAACTGCTTAGTGGCAGTGGGCAGGTCACATATGCCACAGAACCGATGGCCGTTGGGGCAGACTGGTTCTTGAGCGAATTTAATATATGGAATAAAATTTAATTTTACGTATTTAATTTTCCAAAGACGCTCGTAGTGCTATGCGACCGCGGTGTTCTTACCGATCACCAAGGTTAAGCAGCGTTCATATTCGAGCGTCTCCGTGCTTCGGAAGGCACGTTAAGTCCCGGTTACCACTTAATGTGGTAGTCGTTAAGCCAAGTTGGAAGCGGCATGATAAGTTCCAACAGCAGGTGGCCACAAACCTGCCTCCACCAATCCGCACTGTGTCCGCGTGCTCTATCTTGAATATTTACTGCAAATGTTCTATTCAACGGTAGATTGAATATGTATAAGATATACATGAAAAAAAACCGGTTAAGATATGTTCTATAACTTGTATGAATGACTTTTTTATTTTAATTAATTATATCTGAATTATTTGAAAAAAACCTGTATAATGGGTCCTCCGGGTACACTTTTCACTGTTGTCAAGGTTATCAAACAAGGGAAATTTTCAAACAATTCTCAAGGTCATTGGCGTTACTAATTCCCTTAATAAGGATTACCACAAAACAAATACACAGTTGCTTATTTATCCCTTACATAAAATTAGACAAATTATAACATAAAAAATATTTTAATAATATAACCGTAACTCATTGCTTAATTCTTTCTTTTTTCAGAGGAAGACTGGGCAGAAAGTACAGCGTACATGATGCACGAAGCTTTCGACCCGTCGCCCCCGCGGCGCGCCGCCTCCCCTCGCCGAGCCTCCCCCGCTCGCCGTGCCCTCTCCCCCCGGGCCTACGACCGAACCTTCCCCGACGACTACGACCAGTACCGCGAACAACTATCCCCTTACCGTGACCAAACTTTCGAACGCCGTTTTCGCCACGAATCTCTGGAACGCGTCAACAAAGAAAAAGAGAAATTCCCAGAAGACACAATCAACTACAGAAGGCGTTACGTCGCTGACACTAAACCATCAAACCGCAGCATAGACAGGGTCGAGGACCGAAGGTTCGGAAAACTCCAAAGAGGCGCCAGCGAAGGCAGCCTAAAAGTCGCCGAGGCATCTCCAAAAGACAGATTCAACGTCGCAAAAGAAAAATTCATGAATCTAGAAAGGGAGAGATTCAACAGGGAATTGGAACAACACATGGCAATAAGGAGGAGTATGTTGGAGAGGAACAGTCGCTCTACTTCTTCCCCAGAGGAAGAGAGGAGAGAAGAGCGTCCGAATAGAGACTTGAGCTCCCGAAGAGAGCCAGAGCGTTCTCATCGTGATGATCGCCACAGGGAGCCGGAGAGACGCAAAGATGGTGACAGGATCCGTGATGTTGTTGATTCCAGGGAGTTAGGGCATAGGGAGATGGAGAGGCTGCCTCGTGTTGGCAGAAAGAGGGATGAAGTAAAGCGATATGAGTACGGCAATGAAGAATACCTGAACAGAATTGAGCCAAAACCTAATAGGGAAGACTTCGATAGGTACAGAGATAGAAGGGAGCTCGATAGACGTATAGAAGAGGATGAGATTATAGAGCCGGTTATAGAAGAAAGAAAGAGGGATTGGAATGACAGGCAAAGGGCTTTTAGCCGCTCCCGGCTTCTTGACGACCAGCGTCAATCTTACGCAGAGGGGGACAGGGAGAGGTACTATGACAGGGACTATAGAGATTTCCGTGATTTAGCTGACAGGCAACAGACGAAGTTTCGCCATAGTTATGCGGAGCCGATACCTAGAGGACGTCTTGGGACCGTTAGGCCCTACTAAATGCCATAGTAGATTCATAGGACGATACGAAATTTGAATATACTGATCCACCAAATATGACAACTGACAGGGACTAAACGCACGAAGTGATCAGAAACAGAGGGTTATTTTGTTCATAGGTTAGAAATCGCCGCACGAACTTTTTATAATGCTACTTTAATCTGAGTTATCTCAAATTGAGTGTAAGCAGTATCAAAGTGCGAATGATTTTTAGTTAGTTGAAGTATAAAGCTAGTCCTCTGCGTCTAATTTCTTTGTGCTAAATATATGAACTGTTTTGCAACAATGTGTTACGACCCTCCAATATGTGAATGTATTTTTAACTTTAAGGTTATATCATTACAGTCCAATTTACTGTGAAGACTTGACTATATCTGACATATAGTTGCTTAACAGTCAGTGCCTATGGATTTAATTAAAGCTCAGAGTGGGTTTGTTGTCAATACCTGATTTAATATTCGTTAAATAATGTAAGTTATCATTGACATAAAGGATCCATTACGTTGAGTTAAATATAATCTTATATTGATTTGAGGCCATAAGAACCAGAGTAACTTTAAAGAAAATTAACGTTGACCTTTCTGGTTATAATAAATACTAGTAATGGATTTCAGGTGCAAGCTCTTGGTTTTTCGAATATTGGGACTCTAGTTCTCATGACTCCGTTCATTGCAAGTTGATTGGAAAAAGTAGGAATACATTTCCTGAAACTTCTATTGAAAGCTATTTTTATTGTGTTATAGACTTACGTCATGTTATAATGAATTTTCCTTATACCGGATTCTCGTTAAGGATAAATCCGTTAGTTGGAAAAATCTTCTTTATCCATTTAATTGTGCAACCGGCATGATTCAAGAAAGTTATTCAGCAACAGTATTGGCGAATTCCAATAACTATATAAGCATGTAACTAACCTTGTATAATTCAAATTAGCTGATTTTATACCCGTATACATTTAAGATTCCTATTAATTTTATTATTAAACAAATTTTGGCTTAAAGCACAAATTCTTCTTATTTTGTATTGAGAGAATTGCCAAAGCACAGTTTCTCGAATGACATAATTTTTTCTTAATCTCAATATGGAAGAATTTGAAGCAATTTTCGGGAAAAACTTCCTTGACTAGCGCCTATCAGGTCAAATGTGTAACTTTTATTAGTGTTTCGCTATTTCATCTTTAGAAACATGACATCAGAAATTAATAACGTTCTTTCAAAATACGTCTGCTTATGCAATTTTGCACATGTAAGACTTATATTTAGCTCAATGTTTTAAATTAGATATTACTTAAGAACTATTATGTAATAATAGATAAGCCTGATGTTATCAAATTTTGTCATATTATTTAAATAAGTGTGTTATACACTGGAGAGTTAAGTTTTTTAAAAGACAAAATGGACTTCTGTTTTGCAAATATTACGGCATGTGTAATTATTGATTTGAAATTGTTTTGAATTTCTCCACTTAATTTCATGTTCAGTTTAATAATTATTTGCATATTGCATTGCAATAATTTGCAAAAATATCGGTTGCGCTGTCTGTGCGTTCCAGAAGTTGATCAAAACGCACAACGCAAAAGTTGACCAATGTGTCCTTCAAAATATCGATTGATATGTTATTGAACATCGATTGCGCAATCCGTGCGTTCCAGAAGTTGTTCAAAACGCACAGCTCAAAATTTGATCAATGTATACTCTTAAAATATCGCTTGGTATATTATTGTAGTGCGTGACCCGACTGTCCTGGGGGTTACCGTAACATCTTTAGCAAACTATTTTAATGTTACCTTGTCGAGAAAATAGAGACAGAACTACAAACTGCGCATATCCGCATCTCTTTTTTACTGCAGAGTAAGATATAAGATATTATAACAGCTTTTTTTAAGGAGATTGTGGTATGCGCCCTGATCGCCGAAGTTGTTCAAAACGCACAGGTTGACCAATGTGTATATAGCTTAATTTATTATTGCATTACCGTTCTTTGATTAAGCACCATTCTAAGTGCCTACCCGCTAGCTATAAATATATCTATAAATACTCAAATTATGGGCAATTTTATATCGATTCAGAATAATATTTTGTAAATATAAATAATATAGTACCTTGTTAAATTTGTAGTTAGATTATGACATGTAAACAACGCGTTGTTATTCAATATTTTGTGCGTAAAAAATGTTAATTAAATGTTAATGTTAATGTATATTCGAAGAATACTGTTTAAAAATAAATTTATTACAAAATAAAATCATTCCATTTTTTTAATATACTATCGGTTTTTTGTGGTGAAATTTAATTACAATTTTAATTTCCTGAATCCTGATAGAAAATTTAAAAAGACATACAAAAACGTTTTAATAATAACAGATTATAAAAGTAATTTCGTGCCAACGCATTGTTTTAAATTTTCTGTTTGGGGTCTCTTTGATTTATTTTTAAGTTTATGATAAAAAGTTAATGGAAGTAACGGCATTGTTATACATATTAATAAACTTTTTTGAAGTTCCGAATAAATTGGAAAATATTGAATGAAATTTCTAAATCATCACAACAAATTCCACCCAGTGGCATCCGATGTCTTCTCGTAGAATGTATTTGTTTTGTAAAAATAATAAATATACACTTTATAAATTTTAAGTTTGTCTTTAAATAGTATGAATACCTTTTATAGAATGAAATCCCAGAGCCGCAAGCAAAACCTACTAAATTTTATAACACCTAAAAAATTATTGAATTGAAATTTGAATCACTCAAACACACACACACACACATTTAACTTAAGATTATTAATGACATAGAATATAAATATTTATGAATTCTCCCTCCCTATATGTAGTAGGGAAAATGGAAATGGAATGGAAGATCGAAAAGAGGAAAAATATATTCATGGATTCATCTGTGGAACCCGGTCGTTTTATTTTTAAAAGCAGGCAGTACAGACAGAACATCCTACTCACCCATCTATTTCGAGTATATTTCTCATAAGCTATCTCCCAGTATGTTATGATACTTACTTCATCGACTTGGAATATAGTGAGCAATCATCACGCGTTCGTTATACAGGGTGGAAATGTTAAGTTATGCACGCCTATTAATTCGTTTATACCAGTAAAGTTTTTATATCAGTATAAGTTGTGTAGGCAGGTAAAAATTTTAATTAAAATACTATTCTTATCGAACCTACCAACCAAAGACCGAATGATATAAGGTCTTTCCGTTACGATCAACTGAAACAGATCAACTTATTTTCTTTCTCAATGATACAACTATAGGTACTAGTCGAATAAGTGCAGGTGTACAAAGTTAAAAACATTTCTTTACTAACAGTACTAAAGTCGGACGAAACAAGAACTTAATTTCTTTTGGGACGTAATTAGAAACTTTTGGAGTATTAACAAAAAAGTGGGACTACCGAAGAACAAAGCATTGTGTGTGACATACGGCTTGGATCAATTTTAGTCGCTTAGTCACTGGATCGAGAAGTCTTGGGTTCGATTTCCGCACGGGACAAATCTTTGTGAGACCCACAAATATTTGTTTCGGTCTGGGTCACGCTACAGAAATAATTTATAGACAGGGCCTTTTTTAAACATAAAGCATTCAATAATTCTTTAGGTTTTATAAAATTAATACACAAATATTAAACAGGTCGGTTTGGTCGGTTAGTTGATTTGATTGGAACAAAATGCTTCATCGGGTTCTATTCTGTACAGTGGTGAGTTTAGTCATAATATTTTTCACATAAGATGGGTATTGACAGTTCTAAGTGCCAAACGAAATTAATATTTAATTCAATGGTTTTAAGGCATAACACTATAAGTATAGAAACAGGTCATGTCTTTTATTGCCATTGAATAAAAAATTATTTTCTTTGACACTTACAACTGTCACAGTCCTTCATGAAAAATACTATAGCCGGAGTTAAAAGCAAATTGAACAGCAGTACCTATATACATTTACTAGTGGTCGCCCATTGGTTGAAATTCGACCTACTCTTTCATCGTTTGCTGGTTATGTTTGACAGTCGGTAAGACTATAGACGAATAATATTAAAGACAAACAATTTGACCACAGAGTTTAACAATAAACAAAAGAGTATACATGTGTGTGTCAAATACTTGGTAGTGTGTGTAATGTTTTTTTATTGATTGAATGTATTTTTTATGCATAATTTAAAAAAAAATATTAGCATTCTATAATATATTCATATAAACTATAAGTGTGGGAAATTTCATACTCCTCCGTCCGCGCAATTCTTGTGAAAAGGGGTACAAAGTTTTCGCTTCACGTATTAATATAATGATAATCAAAATGATGTATTAGTTATTTTTAATGCCTTTTTTTTAGTTAATCTGTCTCTACTTATGAAATTCCACCCTGTACATTTCCATGGTTGTTAGGTTGAATCAATGAGTATCACGAAATCTTTTCAAAGTAGGTACGAGGATATCATAGAATAGTAGGCGATAGCTTATGAGCGATAAACTCGAAACAGATGAGTGAATAGGATATACTTGCTTCCACAACATATAAACGCCTCTGTACTGTTATGATATCCTGGTACTTTAAATAGAAGTTTTGTTCAAATGTACCTGTTGGAACCTTGTACTCGCTGACTACCCCGCCCAGAGAGAGAGAGAGAACGAGAAAGAGAAATATATAGTAATTTATGAATTCTCCTTTTTAAAAGCTTTTAATTAGCTAGCAATGTTTGTTAGTTCGTTGGTTTAGGTCCAATCTTGCAACAACTTTCTCTTATTCTACGGACATGAAATTTAACGTATTGGTTCATTTTCGATGACAATGCATTTTTATGGTAGGTATGACCGTAACCGGCGAGTGTGTATGAGACGAACTATGAGAATGGAGGAAGCCAGAGAGGTATGTAAGGAAAGATCCTGTTGGAACTCTGTACTCTCTGCCTACCCCGCGAGGGAGCTGGCGTGATGATATAGATAGATAGATAGATAGATGACCTGAATCTACGACCAGGATTGGTTCCAGACGAAGGAATCCCTCAACGGTCAACAGCATAGATAGGAATTTTTAATTATATATTTGATAGGGATTCGGTCGTTTTGAATTGAACCTTTATGTGGCTGCTACACCCAGGGTTGGCTCCCGATGAGGGAACTCCTCAACGGTCAACATGACAGACACAAAATTTAGTATAAGCATTTAATTATGATAGCCTGTTCCAAATTCCGTGACATGGCTACTGTAAGGGTTGACTCCCAACGAGGGAACTCCTGAAAGGTTAACAGCATACACAGGAAATTTTGTAAAGACATTTAATTTTACCACCATTACAAGACTTCTGTTATAAAAGCTTGTTGCTAAAAAGTATTTTTAAAAATAATATTATTACATAGGAGGATCGAAGAGACGGAGAACGTATTCATAGATTTATCTAAAGAACCCGATTATTTTATTTTCAAATGAACCCAGATATTTTGCTAAGTATAAAATTTTACCAAAATAATATGCACTCAACAAACCGACCAGTTGATTTGATTGGCACAAAATGCTTCATCGGGATCTTTGTTTTAAAAAAAAAAACTTCCCGTAATAGGGTTTATTCCTGTATCGTGGGTGCGTTCATATACACAAATTTCCAGGCCAAAACAAATAATTGTGGGTCACACAAAGATACGTGCTGTGCGGGAATCGAACCTGCGATTATTCGACCTAGAGGGCGGAGCGGCTAAAGCTCTTAACCACTGCGCTAAATCGTACGTCAATTCTGTCCGGTTCTAATCTGTACATCTAGTTGGTCAGTTCAATATGTCGGAGTTAAAAGCAAATTAAAACTAACAGCAATACAAAACTTACATTTATAATCGGTTTGTACTTATAAAGTTAAAATTTTCATATAAAAAATGGGACTTAACAAGAATAAAATATTAAATTATAAATAAAAATGACTTTTGGGACGTAACAGGAATAGAAAGTGGTCCGAACGAAGGATTTTTCATTTGGGACGAAACTTTGTGGGACAAACGAAGAACAAACTTAATTATTCTGTATAACTAATACCTACTTAATCAGTTATACAAGTTTGGAGTCCTTTAGGAACAACATATTATTGGAAAAGGCACGAAGCTTTAAATAAAAAAAAGTATATCTGAAATCAAAGTAAATATAATTGTCAGTAGAGCTCAATCCGCAGGAGCAAGTTCACCATTGAGAAATCTTAATAATAATATTTCTGAAAGAAAATTTGTCCTTGTAATATTATGATATAAGAGTCTACCCAACGAAGGCTGTTCCAGAGAAACGACCGCGGAGCTGTTGACACATACGCTGCATAAACGGAAGTATTTAATACTCAATAATTAAGTGGATATTAATTAAAACATGAGTTTTTTATTCAATGCACATTGTATAATAACATATAGGCACTTAATAACGACAAGAACATTTTGGTTTGGGTATTTTATGTAAATCGGGTCGCCATTCGTCCAGTCGTCCAAACGATTGCAGATTCCACGATTTATCGATTTGCCACGTCGTACGCGCCATCTTGTTTGGGCACACCTTGGATTGACATTAATTGACAGCAAAACGAAACAGTGCTGTCAATTATCAAATAATAAAAAACACAAAAATCTACAAAATGTCCACAGATAATAAATATATTTTTTTGAAAAGATTTTTTGAATGATTAGGTTTCCACAGGGCAAATTTTTAATTTTAATTCTAGTTTGTTAACCCCTCGTTAACAAACTATTTTTAATTTTAATTCTAGTTTGTTAACCCCTCGTTAACAAAATCAAAATCAAAAGTTTTTTATTCATGCAGACCAAAAGGCACTTATGAATAGTCAAAAAGAGAAAATTATTAATTACTTAAGACTCTACCACCCGTTCGGAAAGTCATTCCTGTGGAGAAGAAGGGCAAGAAACTCCACGGTTACTCTTTTTTAAAAATGAGTTTTTGAAACATTGCATTTATGGAGTATGGGAGAACAATGCAGAACGAGCTAAATAGATGTGCTTAAGTATAGATTAATCATAAGTGTACTTAGATTCATAATATTGGTCAGTGTCTACATAGTCCTCTCATTTACAAAATAGAGATGTTGTAGAGGTATATAATAAAAAGCATAATAATAATAGTAAGAGAAAGTGTTACTATAAAATATGTAAAGAGCGCGTACAAAACAACTGGTCATAGCTCCAGTGTGATGCCGAACGAAACAAAATTCAACAACATTATGGTACACGTTCAGTCAGACAAAGGGCAGGGGACGGACCAGTCCCCACCAGCAGCACCCGTTCACGAGTATGACCTGAGAAGCAGCCATCACTCTCCTCAACCATTTTAGAGGGAAAAGATTGACCCGCTCCACAGAGCCGCCACTAGCAAAGACATTTTAGTGAGCATGACCAATCCACGACCCTGTCGACATCATTCGAGAATAATATTTAAAATCAATGAACGCTCGCTAGGCAGGACACGCTGCACTTAACTTTCTTTCAATAACAGTCTCAGATTTATCAAACTGGCACTGTTTTCCTGAGCAGCTTTTGTTAGCCAGACTCATGGATATATTATAACAAGATACGCAGTCCCGTGCAAAAGTTGCACTAAAATCCATCCCCAAATCTGCGTGAGTAGGTATAGTTATGATATAAACATAAATTAGGGAATATTGTACCTTACTCGTATCACTTAAAGTTGTGTTTGTAAAAAATCGGAAGCCTGTTAGTTTTTAGTACCGTCCACTTTTGCCTGCCTTTAGGTGGTGCCATTTTTCGTGCGGCGAGCGTGTATCTAATTATATTTGATCGATGGCCAGACTATTCTTTTTACCGACTTATTTATTAGGTAATTTTGAATCACGTGCTTTCACAGCTGTCTGAACGAAGAATTGTTAAAGTATCTACAACAGCTGTCTAATTGGGCAGTGTATCTTGTCTAAATGAACGCCACATACAAATGCTATTTGCATACGCTAACTTTCCGGCGACAGATACCTAGTAACTATGAGTAAACATAAGATAGTATCGGTGTAAAGATGAGAAAGGGTATGCTCGGTTGGTTTGGGCATATAGAAAGAATGCCAGAAGAAAGAATGACAAAACAGATATACAATGCGAAAGTGGAAGGATGTAGGTGCCGGGGAAGACCTAGACTATCTTACCATGACCAAATAGACCGTGTCTTAGCTGAAGGGCAAGTCAAGAGTCTCCGTATGAGACGAACTATGAGTGGAGGAAGCCAGAGAGGTATGTAAGGAAAGATCCTGTTGGAACTCTGTACTCTCTGCCTACCCCGCGAGGGAGCTGGCGTGATGATATAGATAGATAGATAGATAGATGAGTAAACATCCTCGAAGCGACGGACACCGCTAAGGAAAGGGTACTATGTGATGTCTTCAGTCGAAAAATGTCTACTGCAGGAGAAAAGCCACCCCCAAAGAACCCGCCACAACGACAGCCTTTCTGCTGTACGGACCCACCTTCTATCAGCGACCTTCGCGAGGTCATCGGTCCATCTTGTAAGGCCCTCCCCTTTCCAAGTCTTCAGGTACGTGGTTGCCATTTGAAAACCTTTCTGGCCCAATAGCCATCAGTTCTACTATGTACAACAACCTCAAAAGAAATAAAGGGTACCATTACCTATTACAACGTGTTTAGGGATAGTAAAAAAGTCAAAAATGAAACAAACGAAATAATATTACAATCAATATTATTTACAGCCGGACCAGTGGACCAGCACTTAGAGTAACAAAAACACATAATATTGCACCGAACGTTGCACGAAGTTTACATATAAGATCATTCAGTAGTTATAAATTAATATAAATACCTATACTTATCTGGACAAAAGTCTTCAAAGACTGAAAGCGATGAATGAAGGTGTACAAATGGGTGACTTAGTGGTAAACCATCTACTTTATGCAGATGACGCGGTTTTAATAGCGCCAACAGCCACTGATCTGCAAACACTAGTCACAGTTATGAAGACGACTGCATGATCAATGGCTTACACTTGAATGTGAAGAAAACCAAGATTATGGTTTTTGAAAGGAAAGAATCCAGAACGAATGTAAGGATTGTGGTTGGTAACGATGTGCTGGAGCAAGTGAATGAGTTTGTATATCTTGGATGCGCCTTCAGTAAGGATGGGAAATACACCGCTGACATAGAGAGAAGAGTGAGTGCAGGGAACACAGTGAATGGTGCGATGGGAAAGCTACTCGGGAGCCGGCACTTAAGCCATAAGGCGCAGCTGGCCATACATAACGGAGTTCTTGTCCCAACGCTGTTATATGGTAGCGAGAGCTGGGTATGTAAGAAGGAGAATGAAAGTAGGATAAATGCGGTAGAAAAGCGAGCTCTGCGGAAGATGTGCGGAGTGAAGCTGACCGACCGCATTAGCAACAGCATAGTAAGACAGCGAGTAGGTATGAAAGATAGTATCGGTGTAAAGATGAGAAAGGGCATGCTCCGTTGGTTCGGGCATATAGAAAGAATGCCAGAGGAAAGAATGACAAAACAGATATACAATGTGAAAGTGGAAGGATGCAGGTACCGGGGAAGACCTAGACTATCTTACCACGACCAAATAAACCGAGTCTTGTCAGATGGAAAAGTCAAGAGTCTCCGTAACCGGCGAGCGTGTATGAGACGAACTATGAGAGTCGAGGAAGCCAGAGAGGTATGTAAGGAAAGAACCTGTTGGATCTCTGTACTCTCTGCCTACCCCGCAAGGGATCTGGCGTGAGGTTATAGATAGATAGATAGATAGACCTATACTTAAGCATTAAATCATCATGTACTTACAACATACATATGCTCACAAATTCTTCTTATTTTGTATTGAGATAATTGCCAAAGCACAGTTTCTCGAATGACATAATTTTTTCTTAATCTCAATATGGAAGAATTTGAAGCAATTTTCGGGAAAAACTTCCTTGACTAGCGCCTATCAGGTCAAATGTGTAACTTTTATTAGTGTTTCGCTATTTCATCTTTAGAAACATGACATCAGAAATTAATAACGTTCTTTCAAAATACGTCTGCTTATGCAATTTTGCACATGTAAGACTTATATTTAGCTCAATGTTTTAAATTAGATATTACTTAAGAACTATTATGTAATAATAGATAAGCCTGATGTAATCAAATTTTGTCATATTATTTAAATAAGTGTGTTATACACTGGAGAGTTAAGTTTTTTAAAAGACAAAATGGACTTCTGTTTTGCAAATATTACGGCATGTGTAATTATTGATTTGAAATTGTTTTGAATTTCTCCACTTAATTTCATGTTCAGTTTAATAATTATTTGCATATTGCATTGCAATAATTTGCAAAAATATCGGTTGCGCAATCTGTGCGTTCCAGAAGTTGATCAAAACGCACAACGCAAAAGTTGACCAATGTGTCCTTCAAAATATCGATTGATATGTTATTGAACATCGATTGCGCAATCCGTGCGTTCCAGAAGTTGTTCAAAACGCACAGCTCAAAATTTGATCAATGTATACTCTTAAAATATCGCTTGATATATTATTGTAGTGCGTGACCCGACTATCCTGGGGGTTACCGTAACATCTTTAGCAAACTATTTTAATGTTACCTTGTCGTGAAAAAAAGAGACAGAACTACAAACTGCGTATATCCGCATCTCTTTTTTATTGCAGAGTAAGATATAAGATATTATAACAGCTTTTTTTAAGGAGATTGTGGTATGCGCCCTGATCGCCGAAGTTGTTCAAAACGCACAGGTTGACCAATGTGTATATAGCTTAATTTATTATTGCATTACCGTTCTTTGATTAAGCACCATTCTAAGTGCCTACCCGCTAGCTATAAATATATCTATAAATACTCAAATTATGGGCAATTTTATATCGATTCAGAATAATATTTTGTAAATATAAATAATATAGTACCTTGTTAAATTTGTAGTTAGATTATGACATGTAAACAACGCGTTGTTATTCAATATTTTGTGCGTAAAAAATGTTAATTAAAATGTTAACGTTTATTCGAAGAATACTGTTTAAAAATAAATTTATTACAAAATAAAATCATTCCATTTTTTTACAAATATATTATCGGTTTTTTGTGGTGAAATCTAATTCAATTTTAATTTCCTGAATCCTGATAGAAAATTTAAAAACGTTTTAATAATAACAGATTATAAAAGTAATTTCGTGCCAACGCATTGTTTTAAATTTTCTGTTTGTGGTCTCTTTGATTTATTTTTAAGTTTATGATAAAAAGTTAATGGAAGTAACGGCATTGTTATACATATTAATAAACTTTTTTGAAGTTCCGAATAAATTGGAAAATATTGAATGAAATTTCTAAATCATCACAACAAATTCCATCCAGTGGCATCCGATGACTTCTCGTAGAATGTAAATACATTTATTATTTTTACAAAACAAATGTTTTGTAAAATTAATAAATATACACTTTATAAATTTTAATTTTGTCTTTAAATAGTATGAATACCTTTTATAGAATGAAATCCCAGAGCCGCAAGCAAGACCTGCGTAATTTTATAAAACCCAAAGAATTATTGATTTCTTTATGTTTATAAAATCCCCTGTCTATAAATTATTTCTGTGCCGTGGGTGTGTTTACAAACACGAAATTCACATGCACCAACATCTAGACCGAAACAAATATTTTTGGGTCACACAAAGATTTGTCCCGTGCGGAAATCGAACCCGCGACTTCTCGATCCAGTGAGTGGAGCGATTTAAACTGATCCAAGCCGTATGTCACACACAATGCTTTGTTCTTCGTTAGTCCCACTTTTTGTCAATACTCCAAAAGTTTCTAATTACGTCCCAAAACAAATCAAGTTCTTGTTTCGTCCCACTTTATAAAATACTGTTAGTAAAAAAATGTTGTTAACATATTTTTAATTTTGTACACCTGCACTTATTCGACTTGTGTCTATACTTGTACCCTTGAGAAAGAAAATAAGTTGACCTTTTTCAGCTGATCGAAAAGGAAATACTTTATATCATTCGGTCTTTGGTTGGTAGGTTCGATGAGAATAGTTTTTTAATTTAATTTTTTTATTTGCCGACACAACTTATTTAATTCTTTTTATTTTTTTTCTAACCTATATTGTCCCACTGCTGGGCAAAGGTATCCCCCATAACCTTCCAGACCGGTCTGTTTTCAGCCATTTCCGGCCAATCCTTTCGAAATGCATCCAAGTCGTCACGCCAACGCTTCCTGGGCCGGCCTGACGACGATGACCATCTGCAGGCACCCATTGCGTAACGACTTTAGCCCACCTCTCAGGTTGCATTCGACAAACATGCCCCGCCCACTCCTATTTGAGCTTTGCAGACTTATTACCCACATCAGCGATTCCCGTTTTTGAGCGTATTGTGGTGTTACGAACTCTGTCTAGTAACTTAATACCCAACATACTTCGTTCCATCGCTCTTTGGCAAACCTTAAGTTTGGACTTTTGAGACTCGGTCAGTGACCACGTCTGAGCACCATAGGTTAGGACGGGCAGGATACACATATCGAGAATTTTCCGCTTAAGGCAAATTGGAAGGTCACCCTTCATTAGCCTTTTCATGGACCAGTAGCTCTTCCAGGCGTTATCGACACGGCGTTTGATCTCGCTGTCTTGCGTATTTTCGACTGGCCCATATAAACGTATTCATCGACATAATGTATATCCTGCCCATCTACCACAACCCTATGTTTCGTGCTACTGGTCATAGCTTTTGTCTTTGATCGATTCATCATTAGTCCAACCTCAAGGCTTGATGTGCTCAGATCTTGAAGCATTTGTTGTAATTCTAGGGCAGATGATGCAAAAAGGACAATATCGTCAGCAAATCGAAGGTCGGTAATTCTTGTATCACCGACAACAATGCCCTTCGTGGACCATCTGCCTGCTAGTTTCTTAAAAATCACTTCCAAAGCACTGGTGAATAGTTTTGGAGAGAGAGGGTCGCCCTGTTTCACCCCTTTTTCTATTTTAAAAGTATGTCCATAGGAATTTAATTTGATGTTGGCTGTACTATCGGTGTATATCTGTTTTAATAGGTCAATGTAGGTTTGGTTTATAGTTTGATTTCGCAGAGCGGTGAATATTGCACAATGGTTTACGCTGTCGAACGCTTTTGCGTAGTCCACAAAGGCCAAGTATAGAGGTTTCTGAAACTCGGTATGTTTTTCTATAGCTTGATTTACCGTTTGAAGGTGATCCATTGTAGAAAAGCTTATACTGGTATACAAACCTTTACTGGTATAAACGAATTAATAGGCTTGCATAACTTAACATTTCCACCCTGTGTAACGCACGCGTGATGATTGCTCACTGGTATATTCCCAGTCGATGAAGTAAGTATATGCCCAGTCTGAATGTACTAGTATTATAAAATCTTGATCAAAGTAGGTACCACGGCATCATAACATACTGGGAGATAGCTTATGAGAAATATACACGAAACAGATGGGTGAGTAGGATGTTCTGCCTGCCACCACATGAGCCGAAACACCTCTGTACTGTTACTGTTACTGGTACTTGGAATAGGGATTTTGTTCCAATGTACTCACTCTCCCGCCTTCTTTCAGTACCTATATCGTTTATATGAGCTAAATCTTCTAGTCTATTATGATGTCCTAGTACTTTAACTTAAGAACTCATCATGACGTACGCATGTGAGGTGTTCGGGCATACAGCCCACTCTCACATTGATGAGACTTCAAGCGGTTCAGTCCCGCTTCCTCCGCAAAGCCGTAGGAGCCCCGTGGTTCGTACGAAATGTCGACCTCCACTCCGATCTCGGTCTCGAATCTATTCGTGCTTATATTAAAAAGGCGACAACTCGACACTTCGCGAACGCATCTTCCCATGCGAATCCGCTAATCGTAGCCGCAGCCGACTACGAACCGGACCCCTGCCGCTACCGCCGGCCGCGATATGTTCTCACCGATTCCCCCGATGCTTTGACATCGCTTCTTTCCGCTCCGGATACGGACGATGACGACGAAGTCGTAGATCCCCTAGCCTGCCGACCGGTGCACTAATTACACCCCCTCCTTCCGTAGCGACTGTCCAAACTGAGGCCGTTCCTCCTTGAGGCGCCCTCGAGTATGTCGCCTTCTGGGGTCGAGCGTAGTGGTTGCACGCTCGCCCTTAAGTCCGGTGAAGCTCACCGGACGAAGCTCAGGCCTCACGGCCAACAGCGTATATCACTCAAACACACACACACACACATTTAACTTAAGATTATTAATGACATAGAATATAAATATTCATGAGTTCTCCCTCCCTATATGTAGTAGGAAAAATGGAAATGGAATGGAAGATCGAAAAGAGGAAAAACATATTCATGGATTCATCTGTGGAACCCGGTCGTTTGATTTTTAAATGGATCCAATTATTTCGCTAAGAATAAAATTTTACCAAAATAATACACAAATACGAGTATTAAACAGGTTATTATATATTATATACAGGTTATATATCAAACTAAATTATTTTTCTTTCTTTCAATAACTCAGATTTATCAAACTGGCACTGTTTTCCTGGGCAGCTTTTGTTAGCCAGACTCATGGATATATTATAACAAGATACACAGTCCCGTGCAAAAGTTGCACTAAAATCCATCCCCAAATCTGCGTGAGTAGGTATAGTTATGATATAAACATAAATTAGGGAATATTGTACCTTACTCGTATCACTTAAAGTTGTGTTTGTAAAAAATCGGAAGCCTGTTAGTTTTTAGTACCGTCCACTTTTGCCTGCCTTTAGGTGGTGCCATTTTTCGTCCGGCGAGCGTGTATCTAACTATATTTGATCGATGGCCAGACTATTGTTTTTACTGACTTACTTATTAGGTAATTTTGAATCACGTGCTTTCACAGCTGTCTGAACGAAGAATTGTTAAAGTATCTACAACAGCTGTCTAATTGGGCAGTGTATCGTGTCTAAATGAACGCCACATACAAATGCTATTTGCATACGCTAACTTTCCGGCGACAGATACCTAGTAACTATGAGTGAACATCCTCGAAGCGACGGACATCGCAAAGGAAAGGGTACTATGTGATGTCTTCAGTCGAAAGATGTCTACTGCAGGAGAAAAGCCACCCCCAAAGAACCCGCCACAACGACAGCCTTTCTGCTGTACGGATCCACCTTCTATCAGCGACCTTCGCGAGGTCATCGGTCCATCTTGTAAGGCCCTCCCCTTTCCTAGTCTTCAGGTACGTGGTTGCCATTTGAAAACCTTTCTGCCCCAATAGCCATCAGTTCTACTATGTACAACAATCTCAAAAGAAATAAAGGGTACCATTACCTATTACAACGTGTTTAGGGATAGTAAAAAAGACAAAAAATAAAACAAACAAAATAATATTACAATCAATATTATTTACAGCCGGACTAGTGGACCAGCACTTAGAGTAACTAAAACACATAATATTGCACCGAACATTGCACGAAGTTTACACATAAGATCATTCAGTAGTTATAAATTAATATAAATACCTATACTTAAGCATTAAATCATTATGTACTTACAACATACATATGCTCGCCGGTTACAGTCTCCGTAACCGGCGAGCGTGTATGAGACGAAATATGAGAGTGGAGGACGCCAGAGAGGTATGTAAGGAAAGAACCTATTGGAACTCTGTACTCTCTGCCTATCCCGCAAGGGATCTAGCGTGATGATATAGATAGAACATATATACAAGAGAGTACACCTCAAGTATTTTTTTGTAGCAAAAGTTAGATACACTAGTTACATTTGTTCCTGGTGATTCCTGCAACGTTAAACATCGAAAGCTAAAATTTATTTTAAAAATTAGCACTGAAAAAGCAAAAAATTCATTTGGAAACAAAACATCCCCGCTAACCGCGCGGTTTCAAGTTGCGCGCTATTCTCTTTGACATAACTTCTCCAGTTAGTAAAATATATTAACTCGAATGTATTTTAGCCACGAATTCGTTAGGAGGCAAGTGTTCCGCGCAAGTGTTATCGGTTGAGATGTCAAGCAAAGTTAAACGACGTCACTCTATGACTTGTAGCGCGATCTAAGTCATCTATATTTGTTTAAGAGGTTTCATACATCGATCGTCCATATTATTGCGCAACACACGTCTACACTTTGTGACTTCTGTTCCCCAACAAGCGACGCGGCGACAAGAAACAGGTCGCGTGACGTCACCGTCAGACTTCAAGCGACTTCTCAAGGGACTCAAGTCGCCCCCTAATTAAGACGAGCCTATATTCTAGAGCACAACCCAGAAGTCACACAAGAACCTGTTGAAACTCTGTACTTTCTGCCTACCCCTAAGGCATGTGGCGTAATGATATAGATAAATAGAGTGAGAGACAACACAGATTGTATTACACAAAGGCCCGCCAAGTGGGAAGCGTTTTGTTTCAATTCTTTTTCTGTAATTAATAACAGGTCGTTCTAACCACGTGACTTTTCATTAAAAATATCATTTAAGGCACAGCCAAACGAACGCGTCCAGCCGCGTCCGGGATGGCGAGACGGTCGCAATCAGTACCTGCAGTAGTATTTATATGGACGTGTTTCCACCAATGCGTCTTGCGTTCTCCACGCACAATCTGTGCGGCGTCTCCACGCGCGATCATAGAGAGATAGACACTGATCGCGGGCGCGGCTAGACGCGTTGGTTTGGCCGTACCCTTACGTACACTGAGCTGTTATTACTAGACAAGAGAAGGCGCTCATAGCGGTGTGCAACCGCGGTGTTCTTACCGATCACCAAGGTTAAGCAGCGTTCGACTCGGTCGGCCTAAGATGGGTGACCGTTTGTGGCATGTTCATATTCCAGCGTCTCCGTGCTTCGGAAGTCACACTAAGCCGTTGGTTAATAGCCACTTAATAGTCGGTAAGCCGAGTTGGAAGCCTTATAGTCGGCTTGATAAGATCCAACAGCAGGTGGTCACAAACCTGCCTTCATCAATCCGCTCTGGGTCCACGTGCTGGAGTATGACCTTATCTCTCTCACCTCGATTTGTGAGGAAAGGCCTTTGCCCAGCAGTGGGACATATAGGCTGATATTAAATTATTATACAAGGTGTAACATAATGAATGCAAGACCTGAAATTAGTTTGTTCTAAATCGGTAACTGAATTGATTCCAGCAATTTTAACGCATCTCACATTTTTTTGATTTCCAAAAAATGTTACTCCTTCAATGCGCTATAACAGACTAAAGTTATTATTGATTCAAAGCAATACGGAGATTTCAAATGCATTTTTTAAAAATATTTCTCAATACGCACGCTTTCACATACAAGTTTCATTGTTAATTGGGGTATAAAAGTGCTTAAAAAAGGGGTGAAAATCTTTAAATTTGAAAATTTGATTTTTCCTATTGAATTTGTGAGGAAATTATCTAGATGGGGTGTCTGAGGTCTTGCGTTATTTACGATACACCTTGTATACATGCCAGAGAAGACATTTTAACTAAATAGCTTCTCGAATACGTATTATTCAATGCTTCCGACCATTCTTTTCGTTTTCTTAGCGTTAACGATTGTAAAGACCACTTGGCTACTGGCTCAGGGTCCCAATTCTAAGAAAATTCTTATAAAACCAAATCTTAATAATCACCGATCGACAGAGATTATCAGTTTTTGTATAACATACGCAAACATAGAGGCCGTTTAAGATTAAGTTCAAGTAAATTTATTAATAAGGGGCCCTGATACTTTACTGCTATCAACGGAGTTAAATGACACAACTAACAAAAAAACAAGGGAAATCAAGCTTTTTGTTATGAAAATAGAGTGCTAAATCAATTAACTAAATTTTCGAGTTGTGTCATATACCAGTGAGTCAGAGATATAAGATTATTTGTGAAATGATTTTGTCTCCCTTTTTCGCTTATAACGGCATTCAATAATAAGTGGCGCTATTCTATTAACCGGCACCACACGGGGAAAAGGATTTGTAGCATGTTAATAAGATTGAATGAGTAATTGAATATGTCCTACATTATGTACACATCGTTGGCAGAATGTAGCCTATACCGACCCAATGCTGGGCTAAAGCTCTCACCATCGAGGTATGAGAGAAAAGGACCACTTCACCACGCGGTCTCGGTGCGGACTGGTTAAGGTAAGCCTGTGGCCACCTGCTGTTGGAACTTATTAAGCCGCCTATAATGTTTAGAGGCGTAACTGCGACTCCATAGAGGTTGTGCAGGGGAAAGTGGAAGGAACTAGACCACGTGGGAGGTCACCGATGCGGTGGACAGATCAAATTGTCCGCAGTGGGAGATCCTTAGATCGAGTGCACCAGAATTTCAAACGATCGAACTAAATGGAGAGATATCTTAAGACGAGCTACATCAGCCTCCAGCGACCACGTCCACTTTGTCAAGAGGGAAGCGAATAAGAAGAAGAATAAGGGTTCCAACTTGGTTTAACACCTGCCACAAGAGGTAGTGACCGGGACTGAGGCCTTCCGAAGCACAGAGATGCTGGAATATGTTTTCGCCACAAACGATCACCCATCTCGGACTGACCGAGCCAAACGGTGCTTAACCTTGGTGATCGCTAAAACACCGCAATCCTGCAACATAATATTACAGTGACACAACTCACTAGCCGGATAAGTAACGCTTTTAGAATTAAAGTTCTTATTCAAATTGAATTGTGTCATTATTACATTCAACCATTCATCTTTATGCACTTAGGAGATAAAACAATCTAGCTATGATGTTTTGTTAGATATTCAAAGTCATAAAAAGACGATTTAATTTAAAAACAAGTTGATAAAACAGTCTCATAAACTATAATAATAAAAATTAACTTAAAAAGTCAACTTAAGTAAAAATACTAAGTGAACCTAAGCTAACTGACTAAAAATATTGCACCTATGTAAAAAGGTTATTAAAATAAATAACTACATACATAGTATAACTTAACAAATCAATATCGATATACTTTAAATCCTTATTTTTTAAATAATAAGGTGGTATACGTTTGAGATGCATATTATAAAAAGTATATATGCAAGTATAAATATAGGATTCATTCGCTTTTCTATAGGAGTACCATCATAAGAAGTCCGATTTGACAGCTGTATCTGTATATAATATATGACAAAACAGATATACAATGCGAAAGCGGAAGGATGTAGGTACCGGGAAAGACCTAGACTATCTTACCATGACCATATAGACCGGATCTTATCTGAAGGACAAGTCAAGAGTATCTGTAACCGGCGGACGTGTATGAGGCAACTTTAAGAGTGGAGGAAGCCAGAGAGGTATGTAAGGAATGAACCTGTTGGAACTCTGTTCTTTCTGCCTACCCCGCAAGGGATCTGGCGTGATGGGATAGATGGATAGATATTACAAGAACATGCGGCGTAACCCAAACGATGTCCCACCTTATACCGTGCTCCGCATCCTAACACGCGTACGCAGGAGGATTGGATGGGTGCCTCCGACAATGCAGGCAATGTGGCCGCATTCTGGGCTGCTTCCATATAACTATAGCATGTTTGCCGTCAAAACGCAAAGAAGAAGACAAGAACATGAAGTACTACAGTTCCACAAGGGTCTTTTAACCTGCGATCCAAATCGGAACTAACGCTGCCATCAAGTGGAATGTCACTTCATGACAGTCGCTGAGTTGCCGTTTACTATGAAATTTACCCAAATTCTTTTTTTAATTAGTAACCGCGTGGATCCATCTGTTGGAATATTTATTTTCCTGAAAGTAGGAGAATTTTGATAGGACCAAAGTCACTGACAGCACTCAGAATTGCTAAACTGAAGTGGCAGTGGGCGGGGCACATCGCTCGTAGAACTGACGGCCGTTGGGGCAGAAAGGTTCTCGAGTGGCAACCACGTACCGGAAGACATGGAGTGGGCAGGCCCCGTACAAGATGCATCGGTCCATCTTGGTGGACCTGGTGAAGGTCGCGGGTAAAAATTGGATGAGTACAGCACAAAGCCGGTCGTTGTGGCGGTCTTTAGGGGAGGCCTTTTTCCTGCAGTGAACGTCTTTCGGCTCAAGAAGAAGAAGAAGAAGGAAAATTTTACTAAATGTCAATATCATCCACGGGATAAAAGATCCTCGTCGCACTTCATATTGTAATGACGTTTTGATACTTCACGTCTTTTAATTAAATGTCATTTCAACTGTCAGAACGGACTTTTTGACTATAGTGTAGGACGTTTTTGATAAAAACGACTTTACACAAAATGAGCAATGTTATTTGAGTTCTAACAATTGCATCAACATATCACTACAATCTTACTTTGCCGTGAAATAGAGACAGAGCTATCTATTACCATCACAGTGTACTATTTACGTTAGTAACATTATAATAAACTGTTAATAACATCTCTATCTTAGGACAAAGTAAGATCATAGCATTGTTAAACAGATTGTGGTAAAGTCAGCAATAAAAGTCGCTTAAAATTGCCAGTTTTTAAAATCCGTAATATAAAGATATATTACAAACCTTGATAAACATTGTCATAGCCAAGTTATTAGCGACCTATTCAAATACATTAAGATCCACAAAAATAATAGATTTGATGCATAACAAAAGCGTGCAGGCGATTTGAAAAACTGAAAATGTTAAGCGACATATGTTCAAGAGGTCATAGGTAAGTGACAAGCGTTTTGTTTACATTCTCTTGGCGCAATCGCGCATTGTCCTGACCACGTGAGTATTCCTCGTAAAATGTCATTCCCGTACATTCTTTCGCGTCCTAGGCGTTAATGACCCTATAAACTCTACTTGGCTACAGGTTAATTTCGATAAGTGAAACATGTACATTTAAATTTATGAGAAAAGTTCTATGGTCTTTTAGTTAACTCCTAAATTAGTAACAAGTCCATTTTAATAATAGATTTACATGTCAATTATAAATTAATATTTTTTTAAATATATCAAAATATGACTATGTTTTATTGCACAAATTACTTAACGCATTACCATTTCATCATCTATTATCTGTTGTAAATAAGTAAATTTCAGGTCTACTAGCTAATGCAAACTATAGTAGGTACCTCGAAGGCTATAGTCAAAGTTAGCCACCACTTTATTTTAAATCAATTTTCAACTAAGTAAAAATATTTTTCCCTGTGTCAAAATTGTGTATCAAACTTTAGAAGAAAAGTGACATTATTAATACGAAATACATTTTATATCAACGAAGAACTACATTACCTGAATGTACTTTTTCGAGTTATGTCACTATTCCCCCAAATGTTTATTCAGGGCTGGCTTAAATCTATCCAAACACACGGCATTGAGCAGAGAAGTGGACATAAAAAGCGCGATAGTGTAAACTTTACTGCCCTCGTCATAAATATTATAATAATCGACATTATGAGGAATGTTTGGTTTCATCTACTAAAACTATATAAATTTGTTGTTTGTAACAAATTATTTGAATTTCATACCAGTTTCAGTAGAGATTTAAAAAAAACACATCGCCGCCATTTTCTCTGTGCCGCCATTTTGTCGAAACCGCCATTTTCTCGAAAACCACATTTTGCAAGCACTGCATTTGAGATTAAGAAGAGAGCTCACATATCTGCCCTTACTTGCTAAGTACTCATTTTTATGTCCACAGTATACACTATGTCCAGGAATACAAATAACTGTAGCAACTGTATATATTTATTCTACGGCAAATATCCAAGTGTGTCTTCAAGACTAGCGTTCCTGCTCAACGGGGGATGGTCGAACATTCTAGCGAGGGGCGGCGCGGGGCGCGGGGGGAGCTCCCGGGCGGCGGGGTGGAGCGCGGGCGGCGCGGGGGGAGGGGGGCGGCTGCGTCGCACGCCGCACAGTGCCCGTACGTCCGTCCGCTGCGACAGACGTACGTCCGCGAATAAAGCCGCCATTTCTGCTGATTTTTTCACGCTAAGAGCCTCTTGAGAGCCCGCTCCTGTGCTCCTCACTGAAATGAGTTAGGTCATATTCATTATAAAGGCCAAACAAATTAAGTTAAAAGACTAGCTAGCGCTAAGGTTCTCGCCGGATCTTCGCAGTGGAGGCCGCGTTCCGATCCGGTGTTAGATGTAAAAAATATAATAATTGTGATGTTTCTGGCCTAAACAAATAAATGATTTTTAGCGTTGACTATAACGTTATAGCTGTCAGAAACTATTACAATTGGGTTGATGACCACAACGCCGGCCACTAGAGACGCAAAACTACAGGAGGAAAAGAAGAGAGGGATATTCGAAATACCTTAAAAACTGTCAAGCCTATATTCAGCCATGAGAGCGGCAGAGGTGTACTATTTACACTCACATATCACCAACGATATTAGATCCCAATATGGTACGGGGCGAGCCTGTTACCGTGATACCGGACACAATGCCAGATTCCGGCCTGCTACTGCGATTTTTTTTTCAAATAAATACTATTTGTCCGACCTATGAAGAATCAAAGGTCGGACTAATCCTGGGTAGGAAACCAGAATGTTGTGATTACTAGCTAAAATAAATGCCACTAAACCAACGTTTTTTAAACATGAATGTCTGAGAGCTTCGAAAACCCCATTTAATGTGGTAGTCGTTAATCCGAGTTGGACGCTTTATAACTATCTATCTATCTATCTATCTATAACCTCACGCCAGATCCCTTGCGGGGTAGGCAGAGAGTACAGAGTTCCAACAGGTTCTTTCCTTACATACCTCTCTGGCTTCCTCGACTCTCATAGTTCGTCTCATACACGCTCGCCGGTTACGGAGACTCTTGACTTTTCCATCTGACAAGACTCGGTTTATTTGGTCGTGGTAAGATAGTCTAGGTCTTCCCCGGTACCTGCATCCTTCCACTTTCACATTGTATATCTGTTTTGTCATTCTTTCCTCTGGCATTCTTTCTATATGCCCGAACCAACGGAGCATGCCCTTTCTCATCTTTACACCGATACTATCTTTCATACCTACTCGCTGTCTTACTATGCTGTTGCTAATGCGGTCGATCAGCTTCACTCCGCACATCTTCCGCAGAGCTCGCATTTCTACCGCATTTATCCTACTTTCATTCTCCTTCTTACATACCCAGCTCTCGCTACCATATAACAGCGTTGGGACAAGAACTCCGTTATGTATGGCCAGCTGCGCCTTATGGCTTAAGTGCCGGCTCCCGAGTAGCTTTCCCATCGCACCATTCACTCTGTTCCCTGCACTCACTCTTCTCTCTATGTCAGCGGTGTATTTCCCATCCTTACTGAAGGCGCATCCAAGATATACAAACTCATTCACTTGCTCCAGCACATCGTTACCAACCACAATCCTTACATTTTATAACCTACTTAATAAATCTCAACAGCAAGTGACCACAAGCCTGCCCCCACCGAACCTTACTGGGTCTACATCGTGGAGTATGACCTGATATCTCTTACTTCAATTTGTGAGAGAAGGGCTTTACCCATTCGAAAAGTACGGGCTTATTTACTACTAACTACGAAGTCTCTTGTAAGAACCTTTTGCTCACCATTATCAGGGTGGTTTATTATTACTATGGAATCCGCGCATAATGACATCGAAGATAAATTTGAAAATGAAGAAATATTTTCAGGTTGTTACTGACCGGTGAGTCTCTGCATATTCCTGGAGCGCGTGTCCTTGGCCTTGTTCTGCAGCAGGAGCTCGTAGTCCAACGCCACGCTGTCCGAGCTGCGCGCGCGCCGACCGCGTTCAGAGCGCCGGCGCACCGCCTGGGACCTGCGGGAGACACGTGGACTCAACTCCATTCCGATCTCGTTCTCAAACCCAATCACGCCTTTATTAAAAGGCGACAACCCGATATTTCACGAACGCGTCCAATCATCGGAACCTCTAATCGTAGCCGCCGCCGACTACGAATCTTACACCTATCAGCCACCATCGCCATCCGCAGCATGTACTCACTGGCCCTCCCGATACCCTTACTTCCCTTCTTTCGGATACAGATACCGCACACAGGATCAGACACCGACCTCACCGGCGAGATAAAAGAATCTCTTGCCCGCAGCCGGTGCAGAGCACCACGGCGAGACACCTAGTATACGCCCTCGCCCATAGCAACTACCCAAGCCGAGGTCGTTTATCCTTGTGACGCTCTTGAGCTAGTTGCCCCCGTGCCGGTGAAGTTGTAAAAGCCCCGCGGCCAACAGCGTAGGTTATTCATATACCACACCACCACGTGGAGTGAAGCCAAGAATTCATTAGAGGAGAAATGTCCCCTGAACGTCGCTTGTAATGGCGAGCGACATCAAGTATCAAATCGCGCACAACTTATTGAGTTATCGTAACCTGTCGGGAATCACGCTAACAAGTACATCTATATTATGTAACTTTGTAGTGCGAAAGGAATAGAATATTAAATCGTTAGCGTCACGATAAAGTCAATCTGTTCGTGTAAAGCCCTCTGTTCCTTGCCTCCACGTGGCACTAGACTTGTGTTTCGCAACAATATGGACGAACGGTGTATGAAACCTCTTGGGGCAACATGCTCGAACAAATATGGACGACATAGGTCGCGATGTTTAACAGCGTCATCAACACAACCCTGCCTCTACCAATCTGGATAGAGAATATTATCATAATTCACCATGCGAACTCATCGCATAGTGGATTTTGATAATATCCTGTACCTACTGTCCTACTGATGAAAAATTCTTCTCTTACGAATCGAGGTGATAGACAAAACTATCATACTTCACATCCATCACCATCACCATTTCCACCATTCACCACACCGTTCGGACTGACCAGTCCGAACGGTGTACTATGATAATATTCTCTTTCACCTCGATTTGTAAGAGAAGACTAAAAAGTATTGGAATCCATCAATAGGACTCCACCATGCGGTGAGTCCGCATGGTGGAGTATGATAATATTCTTTATCACTTCAAGTAAGAAAAGACTTTTCCATCAGTAGAACAGTAGGGGCTGATGAATTCGAACATTCATCATCAGCCAAAGCCACCCACTACCTCTAAAGATCACTACGACTAGCTTTGTACAGAACACACCCAGCTCATGACCTTCAGCAGATCGTCAGTTAGCTCACTCACCTGCTTCTTATTCCTTTCTCATCTTCAAAAACTTTTTTCATTCGGTCTGAGTAGTTCTTCTGGCTGGAGCCTCTCAAGTACTCCAGGCTCTGGGAGCTCTGCATACTCCGCCTGGGCCCAGTGCAGTAGCACTTGTTACTATCAGCACAACTCTCCGAGTCACAAGAGCAGTAACTGAAGTCCCCATCGTAGTATTCCCTGGAATTGTGAATTTACAAATAATAAAAAATGTCACGCTCATATTTCCCAAGCGAAAATGGTACTGTGTTAACCCACTTTTGCCGATGATGTAAGATCCCATGTAATGGGGGGCGAGCCTATTGCCATTTGACCGAGCACAATGTCAGACTCTGGAGTCTGGCATGGCAATAGGCTCGGTCCCTATTACATGAGACCTAACATCGTCGGCAAATTGGGGCATACACAGTTCACTTCTGCCACCCTCGCTCGGGGAATATGGAATCATTCCAGACTGATACCGAAATTTCTATTATAGAAAAATTACATTTTTCGATACCAGGATTTCGTGATCACTACGCGCATTATTCGCCATAAGAGACCAAAGAGACAGTCTGTCCCCCTACGGGAACAAACATGAATGAAATGTTGCTAAAGAAGTAAGCTAAGGTATTTGGCAGTAGTGAGGTATTTGAGGCCGCCATTCTTCAAACATCCTATATCGATCTTTCTAAAACTCCACAAGTCTGCGTCAATATTTACAATTATAACATGTTCGTAAATCTTTACAAAACATGTTTCAAAACCATCAGAAATATATCCAAGATTCCGATGCGTTATTTTATATAATATCGGCGTAAATAAAACTAAAAGCAAAAGTTTGCAATATGAAGTGATTTACGCAATCTTCGAGCGATCAACTTTATATCATTGGCATTTACAAATGGCCATGCACATTTAGAGTAGGGGTGTCGATGTGTCGATATTCATGTCGATAGAGCAGAATTACGTCAACTTATTAAAGCGATGATACTGTCATCTATAAAATATTGTGTCATCTTTTTGTAATGAGTTGAGGCTTTATATTTTGAACGACTAAACACGTAACTTTAAAATATTATATTAAATTAATGGTAAATCTAGTTCGCGTGGAGTGGTGGCAGCGTTTCCTCGCTAAATATGCTTGTTTTCTGAGCAAGACATAAGCCATCTCTTATCACCTGTAGAGACAATGACTCTGGGTGTTATTACATAAAGTATACTTCTCTTTCTAGTTCTTGCGAAACTAAAGTAATGAATATAGATTATACAATAAAACTATTTAACATTGCTTAGAGCAATATAATATTGCAATAGGTGTGTCTGTGTGAGTGATCAACGATGTTGGCCGCAGGCCTTTACAGCTTCACTAGACAAGAGGAATAGGTTCGTTTCAAGATTATTTTGGTAATACTTATATTGTTTTATACGAATTAAACGCTTACAAAATGTCTTTATAGTGTGATTATTTCTTAATTTTTGTTGTTTTTTTAATATTTACTCCTCATGTTATAATTAACCCAGCTGCCATAGTTATTAAGAAAAATAAATATATCTATGATTTGATTTATAATTAACTATCGATATCAAAATATTGATTTGCCTATCACCGCTCACCCCTACACCGCACCAACATTATCAACTCTCATCACAATTATTTACTATTCATATAATCATTCGTAAACTCCAAATTAATTTGACTTTACAACCGAAAATTTCTACTTTCCTCTGTCTGTGTGTCCAATAGAATAATCCTAAAGTGAGTGTGTAGTTTTAATTATATTGACGTAGACTCCGGCGTCTGACAAAGAAAATTTAATCTTATTTGTTGAAATTTACAGTTGATTATAAATTGTTGGAAATGCTAGTAGAAATGAAATGTGTGGTGTGTTAATTAGAGCGTAGCGCGACCGAGTCGTCCAGCAGCTCGCTAGTAACTGAACCAAATTAAAATTATTTACAGTTGGACGTCGAATTCTTAATTTCACTTAGTGCTTTTAATGATGAAAGGAAGGATTTCCTTCCATAAGCATTTATATGTCAAACATGTAGAAAAATTGACTGGCTTGTTGGGGTCATGACGCACACTACGGCTGGCGATCACAAGATTCTAGATCAGATAAAGTGTGGGATTTGTTTCAAAAGATTTTTCAGAATTCAGATCCTAAATCGATATCAGAAACACAATTAACTAAATAATATGTGTTTTAGGGAGTTTTTAAAGTGTTTAAATTCTACAAAGTTCCATAAGATCCTACTTTCTATCTTAGATTATGCTGATGTGTGCTACTTAGATTTGACGGAGGACCAGCTAGATAAACTAGAGCAGCTCCAAAACTTCGCGATTAGGTTTATATTTGGCTTACGCAAATATGACCATGTCTTTGCATTTCGTACACAACTCAAGTGGCTGCCCAATCGACTTCCCCGGGATTCGCATATACTTTCTCTTCTCTACAATATATATAACCCTTCTTCCCCTTCTTATCTTAAGGAGCGTTTCGAATATATAAAAAGCACTGGCACCGAATGTCTCAGGTCCTCGGAAAATCTTAGCCTAAGGATGCCCTCTCACAATAGCAGCTTTTATGATAAGTCTTTTGCTGTCCAGGCGGTACGACTGTGGAACACTCTACCTGTCAGTATAAGGCGTGCGTCGACCCTAGATAGCTTTAAAGATCAGGTGAAAAAGTACTATTTCTCTACTGACTTATCGGATTCTGCTGTGAAACCTAAATAGGTAGGTTATTATGTGTTATTTATTTATTTGTATTTTTGTATCATTAATATGCCACGTATGTGTATTTTTTAATATGTGCGTTTTGTTTTCTTTTTATATAATATTTTAAATTTATACGGCTAATGTAGGTATAGTTTTTATATAAAGAATATGTATATAAGTATGATTTCTAGCAAGTTCACCCCCGTCAATATTACTTACAAATCTATTTCTCCATCCCAAGGTTGCCTGGAACAGATTGCTTTTTAGCGATAAGGCCGCCCTTTGTGTTAATTTTAGTTCTTTTTGTTATTTTGAGATGTATCTTATTGGTGCACAATAAAGAACTATCTATCTATAAGAATAGTCTTATTTTTGGTTTATAGAAATCTAATAGGCATGATGGGGTACTATTTGAGTGGAGATGTGATAAATTTTATATAATTCTGACCAGCTCATTTGAAATAACGGTCAAGATGATATGAATGCACATGAATAATAGTAAAGGTTACTCACTTCGAACAATCTTTACAGCTCTTGCTTTTGCTCAGGAGCCTGGCCTTCGCCGAATCCTTTTTAGGCTCAACAGCGGAGCAATAACACTTAGATTTGCAATCGTCCTTCAAAGAACAATAGCACCTATCCATACAGCTTTCCGACTCACATTCGGAACACGAGACATATCCACTTGAGCTGTTTCGGTTCTGACAACCTAGTCTATTGCTTAAGGTTAAAAAATCTGAGTCTTCGGAAGTAGAAGTTCTCTCGCCAGTTCTCGTCTTTCCATTCCGTTTCGAAACGTGGACCATCTTATCAGTACGTTTGGAATGTCTCGGTCTTGAAGCTTGTCGTTTTGGAGACGGTAGCATCGGTTCTTTAGGACGGAACTGCCTCATATCATAGCTGGGTGTGGAAACAGAGCTTTCTGATATAGGATCTCTAGGACTCTCAAGATCCAGCGAACAAAGCTCCGATTTGTCGCCTTTATTTCCCATCTCTTTGCCGAATGGCATCCTAAAGACCATTCGGAGTCCACTTGCTCCTTTCATAATCTTTCTTCTCTTATTCTGAAACATACTGTTCCTTCTCAATATTTTCTTCTTTTGCTTCTTCATTATTGCTTTGCTGTGCTGAAATATTTCATCCTTTGTGAGCGTCACAGCTAATTTCAAAAGAAATTCTTTGTATATCGGTTTAAGGTCATTGAAGGACATCCCTTCAGCATCAATTATGGCGTTCATTATCTCGTCCATGGAATGCAAGTTCTCCTGAACTTTGAATTCATTAAAAAGTTCATTGAACCCTAACGGTGAGCCGCCTCCTTTCTTGCCGTTGTTTCTGTAAATTAATAATTTCAACTTGATTAAGACAGAAAAAATATAGGGTGAAAAATAAATATCGACAATTTCGTTAAGTTTTTTTTTGTTTCGGTCACATTGGCGCTGAATAGTCCAAATATGACTGGTCATAAGAAAAAGTTTGTATACACAGCAGTCACGTACAGAAAGTTGCAATTGAAATTAAAGGTCCTACATTGATGACTTCGTGTTATCATAAACCTAGTACATTGGCTTTCTCAATAAGGATGTTGTAAGTGCAATGATTGGTAAAAATAGCTCGGTGTTGTATTGGATCAGAGGAATGCAGCGGACGCGGTTGCGTTGGCACAATTATGGACATGCGATGTGTGGACACACTCGACTGGCCGCGCCACATACGCTTCTCGTGGCAGAAAAATTTTGATTGAAAAATCTACGCAACGAAACGTCAGTCATAAGTATTTGTAAAAAGGAAATGATGCTCTCAACCGGCTAAATGAAAACAGTAAATGAAATTTCAGATGTGATTTAATGGCCAATAAATCACGGGGAAAAGTTACATACCTATGTCCAATCGACTTGTACCTCGTCAGTCCACCAGCGTTTAAGAAGCTACCAGATCGAGGTATTGCCACTTTCGTCAGTATGTCACCAGACTCATTAAGAGATTTCCTGCCGCTCTGACTCCTTCTCAACGGCTCTTTGGGAAGTTCAGGAGGACTTTCCGATGACGGTTTCGATGGTATTGGCGGGGGCAAGGTCGGTGGTCTCTGTATACTTTTCCGTCTTTCTAACTCTTTGAACAGTTCTATCTTTTCTGATACTTTGCTTCGAACGGAAGATTCGCTACTGGTCTGTACAGCTTTAGGATTCGGATTCAGACAGACGTTGCTCTGTTGTAATTTTTTGACTGATTTTTTTGAGTCCTGTGTATCGCTTCCGCTCGTGTCGTTATGTCTTATTGAGTCTAACTTTGCTTTCACTTCCTCGACGGTGATTCTTTTTATTTCGGCGGGAGGTATCGATGGAGGTGGGGGCAGGAAAGTCATGCTTTCCGATGAGATCTTTTTGGTTCTTTCCAATCTGGGTTTCTCGATGAACGACTCACTGGCGGAGAATCCGTCCGCTCGGTCACTTTCGCCGCTTAGCGAAGACGTGCTTCGTTTTTTCCGCGGTGGCCTCACCGGCACCTCGCATGGTGACATACTGCTCCCAACGCTCATGCAGCTCACTCCGTTTCGATTCTTCAGTTTCTTATTGTCGTTGTGACCTTGGCGGCTCATATGCGCCATGAGGGATTTGTATAACGTGGCAGCTATAACGATAGCGTCCTCTGTCGTTTGGCATACAAACCCATGACACTCCAATTGCTTTGCGACGCCGATTTTCCTCATCACGACAGCGAAAAGGGGTGAATGCGAGTTTTCGTTGTGGGAGAGGATGTATTTCTTGTCGGTGGTCTCAAGTGTTTGGAAGAGGGCTTGTCGATCAATGTTGTCGGGGTCAGTGATTAATGGTAAAAAAGCGTAGCATAATTCGTGGTTGTCCGTTTCCGATGGTTGGACAACGAATTTGACGGCTGACCATACGGCTATAGTTGGGAATGGATTTAGTTGTTCTAAGTCCCCTTTATCGCCTTTGTATCTAACTTTGAGGCCGCCTTTAGATATTTCTAATCGTCCGTTTAATGCTGATTTGTGTCTTAGATTTCTCCTGTAGGAAAAATATAGGTCTTTGAGAGGTATCTGAAGTCCTGATAAGCTCGTGACTTTGCTCTGGAGCGGGGTCGATCCGAGGTAGTGCACGTTAAATATGTGGACTCCTATACTCTCGATCGACTGTCTAGATTCGCCCGCCATGTCAGCGAACATCTTTTCTATTCTATCCTGTACGGTATTGTTAATAGCGTTGATTCTACTCTGGCAATAGTCGTCATCTTCGTAGATGGTCAATTTGCTGTCGTGTGTCGAGCTGACCTGTAAAGAAGAGAGAATTTTAGCTAATTGAATCAATCAATCTCTATGTAGTTAAATTATAATAGCATTACTGCCACGGGAATCGTAATAATCAAACGAATAGAAGTAAAAAAACCCACGATTTTTGCGAATCCGATGTCGCCGCTTTGCCGTAATACATGCAAAGATAAAAAAAATTGACTGACTCACATACACTAGCATTTTCTTTTAATATTTCCAGATGTATTGTATTATCCTATAAGTACAGTTTAGAAAGATTTAAATACCAATAAGCCACTGTGTCGCGTACATTGGTCCGCGTAATCCTGAAGCATGCTATAATAATTTATCTCACATGTGTGGCGACAACTTCATGCGACTACACGACTTCTAAATTTACCTATCACTTGGTTACTAACTCTATAACTAGTAAATATTATAATTCGCATTCCTGTTTATTTGATTATTTGCAATTTGCAATCAACACACACGTACACACCGTTACGCCTATATTCCCCAAGCGGGGGTGGCAGAGGTTTACTGAGTACACTCACTTTTCGCCGACGATGTTAGATCCCATGTTATAGAGGGCGAGTCTAATGCCATATACCGGGAACAATTACAGACTCAAGCTTTCGTTAGAAAAATTACATTTGACAACAATTTAAACCTAAAGTGAAGTTTTCTAGGGTTACTTTTATAAACTAAAAATTATTAACTCCGACATCTACAATGCGAGTGATGGAGCGTAGTACCGTGTTCCGTACTTGATCGATACGTTGTTTACCTAAGATGCTACGATCCATTGCTCGTTGGCAAACCTGAGTTTGGACTTTTGAGCCTCGGTTAGTGACCACGTTTGAGCGCCGTAACTGAGAACGGGCAAGATACATAGCACAATAACTTTCCGTTACAATATTCAAGGCAGGTCGCCTTTCATAAGCTGCCCCATGGACCAGTAGCTCTTTCAGGCGTTTGCGATGTTGCCGAGGCAGGCCTAGAAAACGGTGGCGCGATGACCTCGACGCGTATCAAACAGAATGGCCGACAGGGGATAGAGATCGTTTGAGGAAATAGGGGGAGACCTTTGCCCAGGAGTAGGACACATTAGGTTAAGAAAAAAAAATCAAAACAATGCAAACAGAAATAAATTATTAACATTTTTTTGTTGTGCCATACTCATTTCCTTACAATTTAATTTAGTCATTTGTACGCGTGCAAATTGAATTACATAGATATTTGGAAATTTGTAGGTACAGTCATTATTACAAATTGTTATAATTTTGTAACGCCTTCTGATGACCTGCGGTGTGGCAACATCTAACGCAACAAGTTCAGTGTGTTAGGCTGATATAGATATTGCTTAATATTGTTTTAATTTACACGAATATCATCACGGTCGTGAAAAGACACTTTCGAAAAACAAACACTGCCTTATTGGTCTACTGGCAAAGTGCATCGCTTTGTGATCACAAGGTATATAGGTTTGTAACCAAAAATTCCCATATGGCTCCGGAGTCTAGAATTGTGCCCGGCTCGCCCCCTATTACATGGGACCTAACATCATATGCGAAAAGAGTACTCAGTACACCTCTGCAACCCAGCTTGGGGAATATAGGCGTGACGGTGTGTAAACACCTTCACACTCGTTTCCTAATCGGTGGTGGCAGAGGTGCACTGAGTACGCTTTTCGCCGACGAAGCTCGAAGTCAGTGTAATAGAGCCTGAATCTCAACCGCAAACTTTGTCGATAGAAGAACCCAAGACCTCGTCATCACCACCCGCAACCCACCGGACCAATGAGGCATTTTATAAAATCAAAAGGCTACAGTATAATGACAGCAGGTGGCCACAAACCTACCTCCACCGCACGGTAAGGGGTCCGTGAGGTTGAGTATGACCTAATCTTCTCACTTCGATTTGGGAGAAATGGCTTTTGGTTAGCAGAGCTAGTACAAGCGGCAAAACTTTTCTAGTCTCTATCAATCTGTATCATCACTTTTCTCGTCCGGTACAAAAATTCGTAAGCACGTGCTTCAAGAATTGTACGCAAGTCGAAATAATCTTATCTATACCATGCCATGCACTATGCATAAGGCAAAACTATTATTTCAGTCGCAGTCGCATATGTCGCCTAGGGCGACATATGCGACTGCGACTCAGTACTAAGTGCTGCCGCAGTGGGACTACCAGCAATGCCTTACCTCGTCCCATATCAGAAGCAATTACCACCAGGGCACCGTGTGTGTGTGTGTGTGTGTGTAAATGATCTACGCTGTTGGCCGCGGGGCCTTTACAGCTTCACCGGAGCATGCAACCACTACGCTCGATCTAGAAGGGCAAGGGGACAACTAGCTCAAGGGCGCCTTAAGGAGGAACGGCTTCGGCTTGGGCAGTCGCTACGGAGGGAGGGCGTATACTAGGTGGCTCGCCATGGTGCTCTGCACCGGCCGGCGGGCAAGGGATTCTTCGACCTCGGTGACGAGATCGCTGTCTGATCCTGGATGCGGTATCTGTATCCGAAAGAAAGGATGTAAGGGCATCGAGAGAGTCGATGAGAACATGCCGCGGACGGCGGTAGCGGCTGATAGGAGGGGAGTTAGGTATGTAGTCGGCGGCGGCTATGATTAGCGGACTTCTAGGAGGAAACGGGATTGAATCGTTTGGACCCAGGGTACCAACTACCGTTGCAGGTTTGGAAATCATTAAATCAGCTTCGCACTCAGGTAGATAGATGTAGGCAAAATTGGTGCACATGAGGATTCAGAGATCTAAATGTGAAAAAACAAAACAGCAAACAAACAAAGCAGCAAGTAAACAGCCTGCAATTATAGTGCGACCTCACAGACTGTCCTGGTCTGTCCTTTGCAGTCCACTTGGACAAGGGAAGAGCTGAGCGTGGCCACGAATGGCGCGATCAGGCTAGCCACTCACCTAGCGGGACACACACTGACACGATAAAAGAAGAAGCAGCGGGTCAGTAAAGGCAGTTATTAAATACAGTAAAAATATGCAAAATAAGTGACGTCCGTCCCACAAATTATGTTGTAACATGTTGCTCGAAGACACACTGTTTGTCTACACAGCACTCTAACTTCTGTTCCTCAACAAAAGCAACGCGGCGACAACGAAAATTTTGACGCTAGTGAGTAATCTCGCTTTCGCATTCATGTTTATTTAGTAAACTTGTAATGTGAAAAGGATTATATAGGATATATTTCGCTTATTTCCATAACATTATTTCATATAGTATACTGCTCTGGACATGTTCTGCTGAACTGAATACCATCTTCGTGCTTTAAAAAAGGGCTATTCGTGCAATTTACAATTTGGCTCCCAGAGCTTCCCTTAGAGAAAAAATCAAAGAGATAAATATTCTAACTGTTGTCTCACAATTTATATATAAAAATCTCTTATATGTTAAAAAGATTATCAGTAACTTTGAAAAATATAGCGAAATTCATTATGTGAATACACGGAAGAAAGATGATCTTATAGAACATTCTACTCGTCTCCATAGAATTAGCAACCCTTTCATGGGGCAATGAAATATGCCTATTAATAAGTTTAAAAAGGCTATTAAAACTAGACTATGTAGTAAAGGACATTATAATATTTCGGAATATATCGACGATAAAACTGATTAGGTTTGAGCAGGTTCTCATCCGGCAACTCCTAAATATAGTTTGTAAAATATTTTGTTATTAAAATACAATTTTGTAAAAATAGAATGATAAACAGAAAGGTCAGTCCAATTAAGTTAAAAGACTAGCCCGCTGTGTTTCTCGCCGGATCTTCTCAGTGTGAGGCCGCGTTCCGATCCGGTGGTAGTTGTATAAAATGTAATAATTTAAGCGCTCTTGTTGGCCTATACAGATAAAATATTTTGACTTTGGCTTTGACTTTGGATGGCATATCAACAAGCTAGCGTTACTTTAAGAAATGTTGTGCTAAGATCATAGGTCACGCGATAACGTCAGACTTGTCGAGCGACGTCGCTCAATATCTCAAGCGACAAGTAAAGTGGAACATTTTGTTCCCTAATGAATAAGAGGTGTATAATCTCACCTTACTATCCCGCCTGTCCAAGTCGACCGCGGCGAGGCTGGTGTGCGACAGGCTGGCGATGGAGCGCGAGTCGTCGAACAGCGCGTCGATCTTCTGCTTGTAGAGCGAGAGGGAGGACACGCTCGGCGCGCGCGCACGTGTCTCGTCGTCGCGCCCGCCCAGCCGGAAACCGCCGGACGGCGCGCTTTGCTCGTATGTCACCATCTAAGGACGAAAATGATGTTTCACCTATTGACTCATTATGTATTAGTACGTACAAGAAAAGGCACCCCTATTATTGGAGTGGATACACCCCAGCTCGCATAGTCTCTGCAAGGTGCTCGTTGCAACGTGACACGTTCGATTGCAAAATTATATTTTATTTATTTATTTAAGAAGCTTCACAGCTTACAATTAATAAGGTACAATCATATACATAAAAAGAAACTCCAATGACGAAGTTTGCAAATTAGCAATAAATTACAAAGGTAGACATAAATCCTCAGACAAAGGATTAGAATTGAATAGCATAGATGTGCACGCGTGTGTGTATATTTGTGTGTGTGTGTATGTGTGTGTGTGTATGTGTGTGGGTGTGTGTGTGTGAGTGTGTGGGTGGGTGTGTGTGTGTTTGTGTGTGTGTGAGTGTCTTTTAGAGGTAGAATTTTGGCATGATGATGATGAAAAATTATTTATTATCTGATAATATTCTTATGATGTTTGTTTTAAAAGTGTTGCGAGAAGAATTAAATAGGTCAAGTGATGAAAATTTATTGTTGTACAATGCTGGTAATCTATTAAAAGGTGAGAATTTTGTAAAATTATTTGATGCTTGGGGGGTTGAAAGCAGTGGAGTATTCCTGGTTCTTTTAAGGGGAGTATTGAAATTAATTTTATCTAGCAATTGTGGACAGTCAAATTTGTTATTAAGAATATCATGTAAAAACATCATGTCTAAAAGTTCCCGTCTTTCTTCTAAAGTGTTAATTTTAAAACTGGTGCATGAATTCAGGTAGTCCTGATCAATATTATTGGCTAAAGCCAATAATAACCTTAATTATAAATAATTAAGGTGCTTTATGAAAATGTGTTGAATTTTTTCTATTTTATCTATGTATTTATAGTATTATAGATTACATACTGTGTAAACTGCTCGTAAAACATAAGATTATTGTTTTCGAAAACACAAGCACCCCCGCTAACACCGCACGTGCCTCTCGGTCATCACGTTGTGCGACATTTTTTGTTTGTTCTGGCTTCTCGACTACGTAGTAGAAAAGCCTGTTAAAACAAAAATGTTTACCCCACTTCTTCTTATCGTTTCGACGGCAGACATGTCGAATCTATATAAAAATGGCCCAGAGCCGATGAGATGGCCGCGTATCTCGATCGCATTGTCGGTAACATTCATCAAATCCTATCCCAGGTGTTGGGGCATGCAGAGCACGTTGTAACTTTTCTATGTTTATTATTATTACTTTGTTTGTGATTGCCAGTGTAAGCAGAGCATCTTCAATTCAATCATCCTTTTGTGTTGTAATAATTTCGCTTTTTATTATCTGTATTATCTTTTTTTCTTTTGGCTTTCTGTCAAATTCATTATTGTGTCATATTTTTGTCTGTTTTACTTGTTTTTGTTTTTTAATTTATTTTGATTTTTGTATATTATAATAATTCTAGGAGTGTATTTAGCGTGACAGCCCGTGGTCACTCCAAGGGCCTTACCAGAATACCAGCGCTGGTTGCTTCAACCAGCATAACGCTGAGGCGGGGCCATATGTGGTACTCATACCTAAATATACATGCTTGATGGCAGTATGATTTATTTATAATTATGTAACTCATTATATTAAGTTAATTGCCATTGTCATTTTTTTTTTTTTTTGTTTTGCTTGTATGTACCATATTAAACGTTTTTCTTTCTTTCTTTTCTTTCTAAGGTGGGCCATCGATTGGGTAACAGCGCATAAACACTTCAGATTGGTATTGTCTGTAAGTGTCCACCAGAACATATTTTCCTTGCTCCGGCCGACTCGAGTCCGTAGTCTGTTTAAAGACTTCCAGACCGGCCATAGTAATTTATGTCCAGGTGGGAGACTCTTAGCAGGTGGTACAAAAGGATTTGGAAGGGGTATTCCATCTCTCCAAAGGTTGCACCTCGCTTTTGGTGGCTCCAAAGTTAGTGGGTCGACACGCTTGATAAAGCTTTTACGGCTCATCAGCCGTTGCTGCACTGGGGTGTGACCATGCATAGGGTGCCGTGGGCCGTTTTCCATTCCAGTCGTTTCCTTTTTTACCCCTTATTCACCCACTAGCATGATTGTGTGCAGGGAAGGCAGTCATGAAAGTAGGGCGGGCATGTAAATAAAAATTGCAGCATACACGAACAACACTGCCGGCAGAACCGTAAAAAGTATTTCACATACACATTTGTATTTTGTCTTTATGTACCGTTTTACCCCTTCAGTCACTAATGTGGCTGTGGCTAGTATATGCCCTCTCCCATAACGACTGCCCAAGCCGAGGCCGTTCCTCCTTGAGGCGCCCTTGAGCTAGTTGCCCCCTTGCCCTTCTGGCTCGACCGTAGTGGTTGCACGCTCGCCCTCTTGTCCGGTGAAGCTGTAAAGACCCCGCGGCCAATCATTCACACACACACACACACACAACATATTACGGTTTTGTAAAAGTACGAACATATTTTATACGCCCACGTGAGGAAAACTACAGCATAATGCTAACAACAAAAATATATGAAACGCAGAAAACTGTAATAGGAATTAGTATTTCATAATTTTGTTGACGTCGAAGGCCAATAAACAATTCGTCTTTAGGTCAAATTATAACGAACGGCTGCTATCTTTATGTAAGCTTGTAATTACGGTTTTTACTGTCCAATTATACATGAATTATGGCCGAAATCGGTTGCCGCATGACCGATCAAGAATAATTTACACGTTTAACGCCCTAATACTTGCATTTAGGTGCACAATGATGATTGCTCGTTAGTCTAGTCACATATAACGATCACGAGGTCCGGTGTCCGAATCCTAGTTTCGACGGCCAAACCAATGCGTTCACCCGCGTCCACTGTGGCGTCCCCGGTGGCGATCACGGTGTCGATCAGTATTTCCCTATGATTGCGCGTGCAGGCGCCACCCAGATAGCGCGTGCAGGACACAGGACACGTTGGTGTGAACATTTCCAAACAAATATTACTGCAGGAGCTGATCGCCACCGTGCACGCTATCGCGGACTCGGCTGGATGCATTGGTTTGGCCTTACCATAAGTGTTATTGGATTTTCTTGGTACTAGAATTATTAATAACAAATCTGTAGTCTGGAATTGAGCCTGTGATAATATAGATAGATCATGGCAATAGACTCGTCATCTATTTTATTTGGATCGAACATCGTTGGCGAAATGTGGAATTATAAAATACATCTCGTTCAATCCAGTTAGTTACACACGTGTAACCATACAACTAAGTGTAAGTGTGTTAGTTCTATCATTACACAAGTGTAATCATACATCTAAATGTTAGTGTGTTAGTTTAATCGTTAAATACGTATAAAAATACAGCCAGATATTATTGTGCGAGATGAGATAACACACATGTAACAATATGAAACAATACAAAAATCTAGGTGTTTGTGTGTTTTCTATCGCTGTACACGTGTAATGACTAAAATATTAGTGTGTTTAGTACATACTTTTAATAATACAACTAAGCGTTAGTGTATTCCTTTTATCGTTATACACGTATAACTAAGTATTCATGGGATAGTCTGTCGTTACCCAAGTAACGATACAACTAAATGTTAGTGTGTCAATTCTATTGTAACACATGTGTATCAACATAACTAACAAACCAGCAGAATCTCTTTCTCTATCTATCTTTATCATCACGTCAGTTCCCTTACGGGGAAGGCAGAGAGTACAGAGTTCCAACAGGTTCTTTACTTACATACCTCTCTGGCTTCCTCCACTCTCATAATACATTTCATACACGCTCGCCGGTTACGGAGACTCTTGACTTGACCTTCAGATAAGACTCGGTCTATGTTTGTATGTGTCAGAATGTTGCAACTTACATTGTTAATGATTAGAAAAAAGGATGAGGGCGCGTCTTCGTGAATATAACACTTAAGAATTGGATGCAAATCAGTGTTCCTAACCGGCGTGTATGAAACGTACTATAAACGAGGAGGAAGCCAGCGAGATCTATGTGGAATGGGTCTGTTGGAACTCTGGACTCTGTGCCTTCTAATGATATAGATGTTCATGTAAGTGTAGATGTGACTGTGTTAAATCAGTAGGCTATAAGATAATTTCATAATCAAATCAATCAAACGATCAAAACACAAACTAATATAAATAAGGCGTTATTACGACCAGACAAAGATTTCACCAGTTGTAAATCACATGCCATTATGTATTTTATTTGCAAAAATCTGCATTTTACCGTCTTATTTTTATGATTCTTTCGACATTTTTGCTTAACAACAAGAGAACACAGTGTTACATCGCAAACTGCTGAATATACGATTGTATTGTCGTTTTGTAATAGATTATGGGTATTTAAAAGCTATTTTATATTCATGAAGCGGTTTTAGATTTGTTTTGATATACTATGCTTGGTTTGTAAAAAAATTGGTCGTTGTGGCGAACTTTGGGGAAGCCTTGTTAAGTATTATACATTTATCGACTGATGCTTATGATTGCTATAACCCTTTTGGACGGGCTTTACCCTGACTTTTGGCAAGATTACACGGGGACAAGGGTTCAATACGTACGGGCCTTTACTACGCAATTCATGGTAAGATAGTCTAGGTTTTCCCCGGTACCTGCATCCTTCCACTTTCACATTGTATATCTGTTTTGTCATTCTTTCCTCTGGCATTCTTTCTATATGCCCGAACCAACGGAGCATGCCCTTTCTCATCTTTACACCGATACTATCTTTCATACCTACTCGCTTTCTTACTACGCTATTGCTAATGCGGTCGGTCAGCTTCACTCCGCACATCTTCCGCAGAGCTTGCATTTATCCTACTTTCATTCTCCTTCTTACATACCCAGCTCTCGCACACTTTGTCTATCCTAGAATTCGACCCCAAGACCTAGTGATCCTATATACATATATCAACGATGCAAATTTTTGTCGGACTGTTCTTCCCTTGACCAATTGTAAGGCAATCTAAATGTCGGAAACTTAAAATCAAGAAATAAACCGCGTATAACAATTACTATTATTTTTTAATACTCACTTCTTTGAAAGTCGATGGGCCCCGAGCCCAATACTTATTAGCATCTTGACACTTCTGCGCCTGCTAGCCAGAGCACCTGCAACAATACACAAAATGACAATTCGTTTAATACACACCGTTTGTTTAACATAATTAATGCGAAAGTTCGTATATTTGTTACGATGAATCAGCCTCTACTGTCCCAGTATTAGGCAAGACCTGCTCTCACAAGATTCGGTTATACTCCACCACGCGGACCCAGTGTCTAACAGCACACTTATCAAGCGGGGCTGCTAAAATCTGCTGAGAGACTACCACGTGAAGTGGTAACCAGGATCAACAATTTAACGTGTCTTCCGAAGCATAGCGGCGGTCGGAAATGCTACAAAGGGTCATCCATCTCGGACTGACCGAACGCTGCTTAATGTTGGCGATTGCTACGAACACTGCGACCCGCAGCGCTACGAGCAGCTCAATATTTGTGAGTTATCAACAAATTACTCATTAAAACAACAAATCACTCACTAAACATGTCGCATGTTGCAGAGCTAACACAAGCTGCGAACAGTGATCAATTTTCAATATTTAGCTGGACGAAATTCTATTTTCTCAAAACGATGATAGGTCGACGAGAAAATTTCTATGTAATCAGGAACATTTGCTTCATATCGTGCGTGGTTCAATATTAATAAAAATAGTACATACTTTTCGAGATGTTAATAATTTATTTAAAAGTTTACTTTTTTACTTAAAGGGAGAAAAATATTTGTAATTATGGTTTAAATTTTACCTAATTTTTCTTGTAACCGAGGACATGTTTTATAAAACAAATATTAGAACATGGGGATTTTAATTTCATGTAAAAGGAGTAACTTTCATCTATTATATAAAATTTTCACAGCCTGTTACTGTCACCTGAACAAACTTGGTCAATTCTAGGATAGTGTTGCTACGTTTAAAAATTATGGTTTATTTAACATGCTTAAACGAAGTCTTCCAATAAAACTTTCAGCTAATCAATCAAAAGCCATGCCATTTACATATATTATAGATATAATTACAGTCTTAAATGTTTTAGTAGTTAGAAATAAATCGCGCCACACAATACATACCTTTCATACTACAACTTCTAGCAAATAATGACTTCGACATATCTTGATTTTGTGAAAATAGAATTTCGTCTAGCTAAATGTTAGAAATTGACCACTGTGCGGCGCGACAAGATATATATCACCGATCTTGACACCCTTGGCGAAAGATAACCATTTGGTCTTACGTGGAAGCCATTTGGCAAAGTTTATTAGACATGAGAAAAGTCGTTTCAAGAATTGTCTTGTACAGACGTATAATAATAATAAGTCATTTATTTTCAGTCTACTGAAATTATACAAAAATTTTTTTTTCAACATACAGACCCATAGAATAAAGGCAAGACAATTTTGACTTGCGTACAAGACTCGAATCACGGGCTGACAAGATTTTGTTCGGCGTGAGAAAAGTCTTGCCTCCCGTGCTAGTCCAGCTAAGTGCATTAATGACACAAATGTAAAAGCACGATTAGAGAAACCAAGCTTTTTTGTTTTGAAAGTGTTAATTAAAATAGCCAAATTTGTGAATTGTTTCACTATTAAATTTTTTTCCTGGGAAAAATCCTGCATAGGACTTCCGCAAGCCTCGGGGGAAGCTCCCGGGGCGTGTCGGATTCCTACCGACTTAAAAACCCCAGGGTGGCCGACATCAGCACTTTAGTACCTACATTAAGCCAACGATATATCACGTATCCTTTTTGATATGTGAAGGTAAAAAAGAAAGTACATTTTTTAACGTACAGTATCAGGACAATAATTTTAAATGTCCCATTTTGTGGTCGCCTGCTCGCTACCCACAGGATATGAGGCTATTTACCTTTATCTAAGCCATAAGTACCTAAGAATGTCAAGTATTTTTACACTTTATACGCAGAAACTTAGGATGACTTCAAATTAGAGCCTCAAGGAAGTGTGCAGTGTGCTGCTATGGCGAAATTGTGGTGAGGCTACAAAATACCAATGGTTTCTATACCTCTAATAATCTGAACAAGATTCGAGTGATATCAACACAAAAAATAATAGTTCTAAACCTTTTTAACTGACAACGTTCAATTAATAACAGAAAAAACTTTAACCTACATCAAAAATATAAGAACAAATTTAACAAAAGCAAAGAATTTGTCGAACCATTCCCGTCACCAAAACAACGGCGAGTAAAAATGGCGGTTATAATCAAACCATAACTTAAAATGGAATTGCGCACTTCAATTATACGAAATTACGATACTCCTTGATTTAGAAGTATATTGTGATTTGTTTACAAAAAACCTCAACGCAATCTAAATAGGATATAGAAGCGCAGTCTCAGTCCCACTGTCATACTACAATTGGGCTTAAGTCGCAGTCTAGAAACTAAATTATAAAAATGTTGAGTCATGACACAGCGGCATCGTTATAACACTTCTTTAAATGACTAATTTGAAGCTAGCCGTAAAGATGCACAAATAAATGGTTTGTTATTTTAGATATACCAGAAAGAAGATCGTAAATTACCTAAGATAAACGGTTTATTTAATTCAAATTAAATATGATTATATAAATTTATATGTTAATATAAATCTATTCATAATTATAAATACTATGAAATAAAACTATTTTTCGGATTTTATCGCGGTTTATTTTTGATTTTTAAGTTCCCGACGTTCGAAAAATAGTTTTATTTCATGTGTAATATTCGCGTAAATCTAAGAACTCAGTATATAAATACTATATATAGAATCTTGATTCAAATCCAATTAATATTTACATGAAAAATACTAAAATAGGTTCTAATAAAATCTACAATTTATTACTATGTATATAAAAGCTACTAATAATCTAGTGGCGTACGGTACGACTGCGAGGTCCTGGGTTCGAATTCTAGGTCGGGCAAAGTGTTATTGAGATATATTTCGCAAGGGGAAAATCTTTAGAAGACTCTCAGTTCGCGGTGGGGAAGACAAAGTTATGTAAGACTTTTACCTCATTAAAAAACCACCGCGGTGACCTCCTTTAACACGTTATGGAGCCCCGAGATCTCCAACATGCTATCCGAGAGAGACACTCATTGGATGGTGCAATATTACATTTCTATCATAACACAAATAACTACATTATTGTTAAACATGTGTACGGATAGGACTATCACACTAGCAGCACATTATACGTTTGCACTGTAATCGATTAGACAATTGTTATCCATGACGTCACCACTTATCATAAGTGCTGCTAGAGTACCAGCGCAGTATTGAGTTTAACCCCATGCAACCTCTAAAATCTGTTTCTCTGTGTTATATTCTCAATGTCTTTGTGTAAGGTTGAATTTTTTATTTTCTTCTTTTATTAGGACAAGTAAGACACGTCTTCGTGGATTAATTTTTACACTCGCTACGCTAACACCAAAACTGTTTTATTTGATATAAATATAATTACCTACCCAAATTCCGAGTAAACAATGGGGATGAAGCCCCATTGTTTACTCAGGGCACGGGCCTGCTCTCAGTTTGAGAGGAGGCCCGTGAGCAACGGTGGGACAGTTTCTAAACAGGGCTAATATAATCATTATTATAATGGTGATGAAGTAAGATATTGACAGAATGGTGGCCTAGAACAGGCAAACGAAGGTGGGTAGATGATATATCGAGAGTTGAAAGAAGAACTTGGGGTAAATTAGCACAAGACCGCGAAGAACTGCAAAAAAAGGGAGGATGCCAGTAAGTTGTAGAAAGCTGACGATGATGATGTAAATGAGTGGTGCACAAGGAAATAATTATGATTTTTAAATCTACTATCTAATAGTTCTACAGTTACACAAATATTGGTATTGTTTAATACAAATAAGCTGTACTATTGTAACATGTGTGTAACGATAAAACTAACACACTCCCAAAACGTTGCTATTGCACTGTAAATGTGAGAAGTTGGCCTCGTCTTTGTGGATTAAGTGATCGTGATAAAGTGTAGATACACTTGCTACACTTACACCAGAAAGGGTGTAATTCGAAACATATACCAGTAGTTACCTACTCCATTTATCCTTCTATACTTCGTATAAAAGTTATCCATCGTATAAATTTTAACCTGAATTTATATAACAGTAAAATAACTCTATTTTAGTCACAAAATTGTCATTTTAAATAAGTTGATGTATTTTACTCAAATAAACACGTTTATCAGATAATTGAATAATTACCCCTTAACTACGTAAATGAGAAGAGCGCCACCCATTAAGTATCCCTCTCTAAATTGTATTTGTACTGCAAGCGATTACGAAAGTGTAGAACGCGACCTCGTATTAATATACTATCTTTAATATATTCCAATGAATATTACTTACAACATTTTAAAAAAATATTTCACTCAACATAAAAACGCCGATTTCTTGCTAACAGTATTTTCATTTTGATATCTTCGGAAATACTGTCGACTACATATTATACTTGTTCTAGATTGCAATCACAACTAAACGAAAATCGACTGACGATTTAGCGCAGTGGTTAAGAGCTGAAGCCGCTCCGCCAACTGTATCTAACAGTCGCGGGTTCGATTCCCGCACGGGACAAATCTTTGCGTGATCCACAATTATTTGTTCCGATCTGGGTACTTGTGTATGCGAATTTTCACGTTTGTAAACGCACCCACGATACTGGAATTAGTCCTAGTGTGGGGCTACGTTTTTCTTAAAACAAACAAATTGTGATGGTTTATTCAGAAAGTTTGATTGGAATGGTCTATATACATCCGCTAACTACACCGAAGCAGTACGAATCCGAGATAATACTTAAATGTTGACTTAACTATGCAAATGAGACTATAAACAGTAAAAGCGAAAGTCCCCCGCGGTGTGCACATTCAATGTTGCTTGTAATATGATTTTCTAAGTCAAATACCTTCTAAATCCCCGTGTTTGTGGCGGGTATTAGGTATCTATTATTTTAGTTGAAGTAAACTAAAAAGTCTCCGTAGCCGGCGAGCGTGTATGAGACGAACTATGAGAGTGGAGGAAGCCAGAGAGGTTGTAAGGAAAGAACCTGTTGGAACTCTGTACTCTCTGCCTAGCCCGCAAGGGATCTGGCGTGATGAAATGGATAGATAGATAAACCGAAAAGTATATGATTTTTTAAATAGGTAATTCGTTCGTTGTTAAAGTGAGTCAACACTGAGCTCTGAGGGCACTGACAACATTGTTTTCTATTCTTTATTATTCTATCTCGCTACTTATCTTACTTCCCAATTACAGTACCTATGCTCCAATCATAATAAACATCTTCGCTTCTCTAATAATTGTCTTCTTCGGTGTCCCTCTTACCGGACTAATTGCATTGATTTCATTCACTCTTCCTTCTTTGTCCAATCCGTCTTTCTGTGGAACGCATTTCCCCAGGAACTCAGGAGGGGTTCCAATGGTCTTTCTATTAAAAAAAATCAGAACTATCTATTGCACAAAATGTCGGCAGATTCTTCTAGACGATAGTAGTTTCATGTCGTTATATCACTCTGTCTGATTCATATGTATCGCTTTGATTATATGTACATATGTAATTAGTTGTGTTTTTTATTAAATATTTTGGTTTCTTAGTAATTTTTTTAGTATTGTTTTCCTCTCTATTTTTAGAACTCGTAATTTTTCGCACCAACCACTGCTGTGGTCACGCCACCTCGAGGTAGACTGCCAGAAAGTACCTCAGGCGTTAAGTCCACTTATGTATAATAAGAATCAAGAAAGAATGAACAAATAAATAGAATAGTATCGCTACCGACACTCTTTTTAAAATAAATAGTAAGAAATGTGACGTTGTCGACCATTTTTCAAAATAGATAACGCTTTCTTTATTTTTCTTAAAAAAACCATAGCCCTGAACTAGTAGATAGAGTAGATTTATTCCTGTGACGTACACAAATACTCAGACTGTAACAAATATATTTCAAGTACCTCGATCACGGGGACGTGTACCAAGATATAGGCAGGGAGCGCAAGGTGCTGGCGGCAAGCTGCAGTATGCCAGCTCGCAGGTTTGCACGTTGTACAAATGAAGTAAAGTCACTTTCTTTAGAGCGTTCTGTCAGACTTTTTATACGTGCAGCCTGTGGGTTCGGTATACGCAGAAGGCTTACAGCACTCTGAATACAGTATAATAATGCTATGAGAATATTATTGGGATTACCGCGCTACTGCAGTGCGTCAGGTGTGTTCGCGAACGTAGGTGTTGATAATTTTCATGCCATTATGCGTAAGCGAATTACCTCCACGTAGCAGAGATTTCGGGGTACTGCCAATAACATTCTTCAAAAATTATCAGATAAATTCGATGGACCTTTTGTGCGACAGTGGTCACGGATGCATATGTGCCGAGGTATTTATGTACCCAATTAGTTTATGTTTAATATAATGAACTGACATTAGTATAAGTTTTCACTAATATACTATTGGTCATTGGTCTGAAAAAAATTATTTATCTATCTATCTATCTATAACCTCACGCCAGATCCCTTGCGGGGTAGGCAGAGAGTACAGAGTTCCAACAGGTTCTTTCCTTACATACCTCTCTGGCTTCCTCGACTCTCATAGTTCGTCTCATACACGCTCGCCGGTTACGGAGACTCTTGACTTTTCCATCAGATAAGACTCGATTTATTTGGTCGTGGTAAGATAGTCTAGGTCTTCCCCGGTACCTGCATCCTTCCACTTTCACATTGTATATCTGTTTTATTATTAAATAATTGGGGATCATACAAAGTATTGTCCCGTGCGGACCCGATCTAATCGATTACAGTCAAACGAACCCGCTACTATTCGACCTAGTGGGCGGACCGGCTAAGTTCTTAACCACTGCGCCAAATCGTCCGTCAAATGATGATCTGCATTATGATTGATGATTTAGCGCCTCATTGGACAAGTAGTGGATGCATGGCCGCGTGTGAGTAGCATTCACGACGTCCTGGGATCGGATCGGACAGTGCGGATTTTTTGTAGAAAAATCCTTAATAACAATCCAGAGTAGTATAGAGAATTGTGCACGTTATGATGGCTATCATATTTGGACCTAACATTGTCGGTGATATCTACATATATACTAATTATAGACAAAATTCTTTTATTATTAGGGTAATCAGACGTTTTAATGCTCTGGCCAATGATATAGATATTCTAGCTATCTATCTATATCATCACGCCAGCTCCCTCGCGGGGTAGGCAGAGAGTACACAGTTCCAAGAGGTTCTTTCCTTACATACCTCTCTGGCTTCCTCCACTCTCAAAGTTCGTCTCATACACATTCGCCGGTTACGGAGACTCTTGACTTGCCCTTCAGATAAGACACGGTCTATTTGTACATGGTAAGATAGTCATATAGATATTGATCTCTTTAATTGCTCCATAAGTCGGCTTAAAAAGCAGTTAAGCGACAAATTCTTTCAAGACATACTAAAAGGTGATTAAGATTTTTTTTGCTTTTCCGAATTTATTTTTGCTGCTGTCTTTCCTACATTTATATATTTTATTATTTCTTTTAGATACTATCAGCGGAATCCTTTAAATGGTCACCTCTTACTGTAATAGTCGTCTAAGTACTTATTACCTAGCTGTTACATTACAAAAAATTGCAAAAATAAATAATACTCATGCAAACCTTTGCCTTTCTTTGGAAATGCAGGCATGTCGGATTTTGATATTTTTTATTTTTATTCCTTTTTATAGGTAAAGCCATATGTTGTTCAACGCCCTAGATTTAAGCACAAGGGATCCTGCAAGGGATCTGCGTGATGTTAAAGATAGATTCATGCTAGCAGAACTGCAAATAAAATCTGGTATTGCATAATATTTTTAAGCCGCAAACGTATTCACACTGGTTCTTCATTTTAAAATATCACCAGGGCCATTTACATTTTATTAATTGCGAACATTTAAATGGATCGGTTTTAATATTAATTTGATACATCTTTAATATCAAGGCAAATTGTTAGCCAATTTATTAAAGCGGCGCTAGGGTTGTCAAATACTCTATAAAAAAATTATTACCTATTAATTTTTACCAAAGATCTTTGGAAAAGACTTTTGTCCTGAAGTGGATATGTTTCAGCTGATGATAGGATGATTATTTATTTTCACTGCTTGCCTCGTTGGTCTAATGACGCATGATACAGCTGGTGATACCGCAATCCTGACTTCGAAACTTAGGTGGAATAAACTAGTATTTCTTTATTTTTTAATCTTTGCTATCGTCAAAGTCTAGTGACTGAAATCGTGCGCAGTAAGATGGCAATAGACTCGTCCTCTTTAATATTTGAACCTATTTATAATATTAAAGGGGGCGAGTCTATTGCTTGTTCTCTCTCTTGAATTTGTAGATAGTAAGGAAGTACACTCTATATTTATTCAGTCACGTCAAAAACGTTCTGTATGACTCGAAAACCTTTTTAGACACTAGTAGAAAATTTCACACGTTCGCTGTAAGCGATTATTGTAAAGAATTAAATTCAACGATCTAATATAATTACTAACAATCCTCCGCGGCTCGCGTGTCACACAAACAAATAGCATTATAGTTCGGCCAATTCAATTCACGAAATATTCATAATTTATATACCTAAACCGTTCTCGTGAGTTAATAGTTAGCTATTGGGGAAAACGAAATAAAAAGGAGTGTAGTAATTTGGCCCACCGAGAACCAGAGAACTTGAAAAAGCTAATGGTGGAAGGCAAGAGGAGTAGAGGAAGTCGCCAACTAGATGGATAAACGATTCAAAGCGATTTCCAGCACCAGCATGCTAGCTGCCATCAAACAGGACTGAATGCTGGAAACCCTGGATAGCCCTGCTTCAAAAACTTGATCGTGATAATCACGACCTGAATCATCCATGAGAAACCGTTCGAGAAGAATTTTCTAAGATTCTTTTCGAACGGTTATATGTATGCATAAATACGTAGCAAAGACACGGCGAGCGACTACAACTTATAAAATAGTACAATTTTTTATCGTGACAACCCTGCCAAAGACGATTTTCTTGCGTCAAGGACTATACGTTCTATAACAAACGCACTGAATTTTAATTTACTAAAATTAGTCCGGGTCAACCTGGTGTTGATACCTACTATATTTTAATTAGTTACTATCTAAGCCGAAACCTGTCACTGTGGGTTCACCATTAATTGGAGTAGCGGAGTCAAATGTCACATATCATGACTATATAGTGGAAGAAGTGATCAGAGTACGTATGATCTTAAGCAGTCTTGTATTAAGGGAAACTTTGTATGCATACATTTTGTCGATTTTTCTATGAAACAGCTGACTTTGCTTATCGCTAAAATTAAAAATCTCAACACTGAAGTTGTTGTTTACAAAGTCCTGCGTGTTTATGAGTTAAAATGTTCGTATGTTTGTCTATCTGTCTTTCCGGTTCAAATCTTGTGATCCATTTTTCACGCACTTGCAGGTATCCGATTGAACTGAAATTTGGCAACCACATGTGAGGTCGTTGACAATGCAATAATATGGTACCATAGAGCTGGTCTGATGATGGAGTAGAAAGGTGGGAACATGTAAACTATACAACGTAAACCCCCCCGTGTTGGGGTTTATTAGATTGGTATTGACATGTACGATACAACCAGATAGTGTTCAGGGTCTGATGATGCAGCCGAAATGTGGCCAATGGAATCACCCAACTACTCAATATAACCCTGCCATGTTTAGGCTCATTGGATTTGTGTTGATGAATACTTTAGACCCGGATGGTGTCCAGGGTCTCATGATGGAGCCGTACGCCATAGCAACTTCTCAACTAAGCAAGATTCGGCAGCAAGATTCGTTGTCAAGAGTCGTTTTTGCTATAAAAGCTTGTTGTTAAAAAGGTATTTTTAAATTAAAATTATTTAAGTAACCCTGTATATGATAATCATAAAAATTATTATATAGTAAATAAACATCGTCACGCCTACATTCCCTGTGTGTGGTGGCAGAGGTGTACTATGTACACTCACGTTTCGCGGACGATGTTAGGTTCCAATGTAAAAGGAGGCGAGCCTACTGCCATTATAACGGGCACAATTCCAGACTCTAGACAAATATTGTCCCACTTAAAATTCAATCCTAGAACCTGATTCTATTAACGAAGTTAAATTCATTTTCTTCCCTGTAAATAAGGGAACCATGTAGTCATTCTCATCTATCTATCTATATCATCACCAGATCACTTGCGGGTTAGGCAGAGAGTACCGAGTTCCAACAGGTTCTTTCCTTACTCAGTCATTCTCATGAATAGTATAAATTGTTTAATATATCTCAGACCCACCTAATAGACTAACCTACATTGTTCTTCCATACCCACAACAACATATAGAAGGAAAAAATTTAAAAATACTATTTTAAAAGAGTAACCGTGGAGTTTCGTGCCCTTTTCCACGGCGATGACACTCCGAAGTGGTGGTCTTTGTTACTTTTCTGACGATTCATAAATACTATTATGATTTACATGAATAAAAAATAGGTACTCTGATTCTGATTGCCCCCCATACTACTATATTAACAATAGACCAGCGAGACAGATTACATTTATTATACTAAGACTCCGTATCACTGATAGATATTATAATACTTTTAATTAATTTACCTTTATCGAGATGTATCGGGCTATTAAATTTCGTTTCCTGGTTGGTTACTAATTAGTTTCCAAAGTCAAATGTCATCTGAATAAAATTATAATTTTAATTATGTGAGAACGTTACCGCCATAAGATAATATTAGCTTCGATGTCCACAGCTTAAAAAAACGTACTAGGTATTATACAGTCTGTTGTTTTATTCGCGTGGAATTTACGGCAGTACATTTGTAGCAGAACACAAACTCATCGAAAAATCAAGTAACTCTAAAATTAGTTATTTTTTATAAATAAACCACTTTTTATTCCCCAATTGTTTTTTTTAAATGCAACCCCACGCTATTAATTATTAATGTGTTTTGGGTGCATTTACAAACATGAAATTTACTACACAAACATCCAGACCGAAATAAGTATTTGTAAGTAAACATTTGTCCCGTGCGGGAATCGAATCCGCGACTACTCAATTCAGTGGGCGGAGCGACTCAAACTCTTTACCACTGGACGCCCTTGAGCTACTTGCCCCCTTATCCGATGAAGCTGTAAAAGCCCCGCGGCCAACAGCTTAGATAACTCACACACACACAAAAGTAGAGTATGTTTTACTTCACTAAGGGTTATTGTGAATTACGGTTTAATGACTATTAGTAAATATTTGGGCTAAAGACAAACATAGTATATAAATTTTAAGCAGTGTAGAATAATTAAGTACTACGTCTATTAGGAATTACATACATTTCAGGAGAATTCAGAACAACAACATGTATATTGACACTAAAAAAATTATGTGTAAATGTTAAAAAGACATCTTAGAAAAGCGTTATTTTTCGCAAAAATCATATCTCGGTTCCTACCTGCTTAAAAAAAACAGTACTTCTGTATTTCCCAAGCGGGAGTGATAGATAGACGTTTATTATGTATGTAATGATAATGAGTATGTTATTAAGTCCCAGTAGAAGAGAAGGTGAGGGTAATTTCATTAGACTGGACACAATTCACAACCCCTTTAAAAATATACCTTTGAAAAATAAACAGCCGTTCCAAAGATTTTGTCCTACCCACCAATCCGCACTGCATCCGCGTGGAGGAGTATGAACTATTCTCTCTCACCTTGATTTGTGAGAGAAGGCCTTTGCCCAGCTGTGGGACAGTATAGGTTTTTATTATTGTTATTATATAGATTTTGTTCAATCTATCTATCACTATCATCACGCCAGATACCTTGCGGGGTAGGCAGACAGTTCAGAGTTCCAACAGGTTATTTCCTTACATGCCTCAATGGCATGTAAGGAAATAACCTGTTGGACTCCACTCTCATAGTTCGTCTTATACACGCTCGCCGGTTACGGACACTTGTCCTTCAGATAAGACTCGGTCTATTTGATCGTGGTAAGATAGTCTAAGTCTTCCCCGGTACCTACATCCTTCCACTTTGGCATTGTATATCTGTTTTTACATTCTTTCTTCTGATTTTGACGTATCCATTTTATTTTTCTTATCATCAACATTTTTTTTTTCACTATATCAAAAAAACCATAGAGCAATTGGTATGTATGATGTTAGTAACACGAGGTTATTAGCGGCTTATAAGTAACCCTGTATTAGCTTTACGGCAGGTATTATGTATTTATTTGCCCTGCATTTTAAAGACTAACGGTTAAATAATTTCAAGTATTATATTTACTCAATAAAATACTGCTTGATTGGTGTTTTGTTAGTGGCAAGCTAAGTTCAATGATCGAACTAAGTAAACGGATTATTGAGTTCAGCGGTCGGCCATCTTTGTTTTATATCCGTATTAACAATTAAGGTGCTATATTTTTTTGCAGTGATTTATATGAGCATTTTATGAAAAATAACCACATGTGTTAGAAATCCGGAGTCTGGAATTGTGCCCGGCATGTAACAACAGGCTCCCCGCCTATTATATGGGACCTAACATCGTCGGCGAAAACTGGTACATCCAGTTTTGGCCGACAATGTTAGGTACATAGTACACTTCTGCAACCCGCGCTTTGGAAATATAGGCGTGACGTACGAGTGTAAAACTATCACTTATGTAAAAAGATTAGTTCCATAACTGTATTTTTATATGCAAAATGTACATTTAGTACGTAATTAAACTTTCACGTGATTATTGAAATGTTTATTAAACTCGTAAAATATAAGTAAAATATAAGTTATATTTTCATTATAACTTATATTTTACTTACCTTTTTTATAATCGTGATCACATTTCTATATCATCACCACGTCAGACCTCTGGCAGAGTAGGCAGAGAGTACAGAGTTCCAGAAGGTTCTTTCCTTATATACGTCACACACATTCGTCGTTCACATTTCCACGGACAAATTGACGTTTACAGGATTGTCAGAATTTGACACTTTTTAAATAGTCACGTACCAAAATTTACTCTTTTGTCGATAATAGAAATAATATAAAAATTTAATTACACAACTAAATATTACCTTTATTTAGTTTTATGTTATGACAGGTGTAAAACTACACGTCGATAATATTTTATTCACAATTTGTATCACTTAAATTTTTTTTTAAGTAAAATCGGTACTCATATCTAAAATAAATTAATTTAATACATAACTTCTTGTTTCAATGCACACTGAGTAAAATTCAACCTTAATTGAATAAATACAATAAATATGTATGTCGAAAATTTATGTCGATTGATTTAGATTTTATTTCTACACTAGTCGTCTTAAGCTGGTATATTTTTTTTTTGTTTTGACATTTGCACTTTGCCTTCCGTGGATTTGTAAACACGATTTTACAATGGAAATAATTACTCCTACATTACCCGAGCGGGAGGGACAGAGGTGTACTGTGTACACTAATAATTCGCTGATGATGTTAGGACTGATCATAACAAAGTGTATTCCTATTGTCTTTATACCGGACATCATTTTGACAGACGATTTGGCGAAGCGGTTAAGAGCTTAAGCCCGCCACTGGGACAAATAGTCGCGAGTTGGATTCCCGCACGGGACAAATCTTTGTGTGACCCACAATCATTTGTTTCTGTCTGGGTATTTGTGTATGTGATTTTTCATGTTTGTAAACGCACCCACGACACAGGAATAAAGCCTAGTGTACGAGTTTTTTAACAAAAAAAAAATCCACTATTGAGAATATTTTGGAAAATTCCCTAAGAACACTTTTGAGATTCGAAACCAGGACGTCGTTATCGCCAGTCGTTTTAAAAGTAAAAGGCTCATTGCAAGTCCCTAGCTCAGCGAAAATAAATAGGCACGGACTGTATAAAAAGGTGTATTTACAATATACAATAAAGGGCCGTGGTTGGTGGTGTCTGTTGGCGCCGGTGGATGCAAGTGAAGTGGCCGCCGCAGTAGTGGTAGGGGTTGTCGATGGTCGCTTGTGTCTGCGTTTAGTTCACGCGTGAACACTCATGAAGGGTATAATAATTCGCCATAATTATTTTTACAGCAATAATGTATGTGACATAGTGACATTCACTACTTATCGACGAGTGCATGTATTTGGGCCAGATTATCTCGTTTCATAACCGGCAAGATAAAGAAGTCACTAGACGGATAGATAACGCCTGGAAGAGCTTCTGGTCCATGAGGGATTTAATGCAGGGCGGCCTTCCCTTGTCCCTCAAGCGTAAACTCGTGGATATGTGTATTCTGCCTGTCCTAACCTACGGTGCTCCAACTGGACTCGGTGACTGAACAGCAGAAATCCAGGCTCAAGGTCTGCCAAAGAGCAATGGAACGCAGCATTCTGCAGCAGTGGTAAACGGAAGGATCGCGTCAGAAACACCACGCTACGGTCCAAGACTCACGTTACAGATGTGGGCTTAAAGTCGGCAAGGCTGAAGTGGGATTGGGCAGGACATGTCATCTGTATAGACCTGTAAAGGTGGGCAAACATCGTCACAGTATGGATCCCTTAAGACGGTCACAGGTGTCGTGGTCGACCGAGGCGAAGATGGCGTGACGACTTGGAGACTTTTGCGGGAAAGACATGGATACTACTAGCCCCTGATCGATCTTTGTGGAGAGGTCAAGGAGAGGCCTTTGATCAGCAGTGGGACACAGTATAGGCTATTAAAAAAAATAATGTGTGTGAAACGTTGTCTATTTCGCATGTATGACGAACCGACGATAGTTTCGAACGAAATCATGCGCTTTTTCAATTCTAGTGTATTATTATTCATTTTTGTGGTTCTAACCCTTCCATCTACTAACCTGGCTACCCACAACTAACGCCTGAAATTATTGATCGACCCCAATCCAAGCTTCGCCATCTAAGATTGACATTCCAATTCATATTTTGGACGAAGCGTGCTATAACCAATCTGCGGGTTGAGTTCGCAATCTTTAAAATCATACTACACATACACGGACTCCGTTGCTGAGTGTTCCGGTAGCTCGCACTAATTTACTTATGTATTCACCTGTGGCTCGCGCTAAATGTATTGTGATCTCATACATAAAGAAATTGATATTTTTAGTTGCAGCCAGAGGAAATTGATTGAATGCGCAACTAAGTGTTTAGAACAAATTAATAATAATATGATTTAAATTTTTGAACATACTTTAGTTGTGGGTGATAGCATCGATTTGGGTAACTGTAAGGATGTTGTCTATCTATCTATCTATAACCTCACGCCAGATCCCTTGCGGGGTAGGCAGAGAGTACAGAGTTCCAACAGGTTCTTTCCTTACATACCTCTCTGGCTTCCTCGACTCTCATAGTTCGTCTCATACACGCTCGCCGGTTACGGGGACTCTTGACTTTTCCATCAGATAAGACTCGGTTTATTTGGTCGTGGTAAGATAGTCTAGGTCTTCCCCGGTACCTGCATCCTTCCACTTTCACATTGTATATCTGTTTTCTGATTCTTCTGATTCGTGATTCTTTTCTCTGGCATTCTTTCTATATGTCCGAACCAACGGAGCATGCCCTTTCTTATCTTTACACCGATACTATCTTTCATACCTACTCGCTGTCTTACTATGCTGTTGCTAATGCGGTCGGTCAGCTTCACTCCGCACATCTTCCGCAGAGCTCGCATTTCTACCGCATTTATCCTACTTTCATTCTCCTTCTTACATACCCAGCTCTCGCTACCATATAACAGCGTTAGGACAAGAACTCCGTTATGTATGGCCAGCTGCGCCTTATGGCTTAAGTGCCGGCTCCCGAGTAGCTTTCCCATCGCACCATTCACTCTGTTCCTTGCACTCACTCTTCTCTCTATGTCAGCGGTGTACTTCCCATCCTTACTGAAGGCGCATCCAAGATATACAAACTCATTCACTTGCTCCAGCACATCGTTACCAACCACAATCCTTACATTCGTTCTGGTTTCTTCCCTTTCAAAAACCATAATCTTGGTTTTCTTCACATCACAAAAAATCCTACTTCCAGGGAATTATCTCAGCAGGTGGGTCCGCACGGTTAATAATAAAAAAAGAACTTGGGGTGAATCTCATCGCAAACGGCAACTCGGCAACTGTCAGGAAGTAATGTTTCTCTTCATAACAGCGATAGTTCTGATTTTGGCCGCGGGCCAAAAGATCCTTGTAGAGCTATATCTTCGGGAGGGCGCATCATACATTAAAGATTGGCATTTCTATAAAATTTTCAATTTATTAGTGCCAATAACCAATTTGTGCATTTTGTCATTTTCTTCGATCCGTGTAAACCGAAGTGGTAACACAACTGCAGATTGCAATCTAAGAATTAGACTACTTCGACTTAGAACAAACTAGAGCTAAGCCGTAAACTGTTCAGTTACACAATATCTATCTATATCATCACGCCAACTTCCTCAGGGTAGGCAGAGAGTACAGAGTACCAACAGGTTCTTTCCTTACATGATGTATAGTATAACCTTAAAATCTAATACTATTTTTGCAATAATTCTGTTCTCCCGATTGTCCGTTTATTAATAAATGAAGTATGATAATTTATAGGTGACTTGAAATCATACAAGTATTTTTTCATTGCTGTTGGTTCTGAGGCGAATCATGTATGGACGAATAATCTCCTTTGGCGCATATCACTACATGTGTTGTTTAATAAAGTGGTTTATTGTCTACCATATGGAGTAGCAGTCCCCCCACAAGGTGGACCGATGACCTGGTGAAGGTTACAGGGAAAAGCTGGATGCCTGTAACACAAAGCCATTTTTCGTGGCGATCTATGGGGATGGCCTTTGTCTTGCAGTGGTACAAACAAAGCTGGTCGTCGTGGCGATCTTTGGGGGTAGTTTTTGTTTTGCAGTGAACGTCTTTCGGGTGATGATGTTCATGGCTTATTATTGACAAATTTCTTAAATTATCATTTGTCACGCGTGTGTGAATGATCTACGCTGATGGCCGCGGGGCCTTTACAGCTTTACAGCAAAAGGGCGAGCATGCAACCACTACGCTTGAGCCAGAAGGGCAAGGGGGCAACTAGCTCAAATTTAAAAGATAAAAATGCTTGGATAGATGCTATTCCAGCTCCACTTGAGTCATAACAACCTATTCAACTGTTGTTAGTTAACATTACCTCTCTTCCTTCTATTAATTTAACACAATATGTACTTTTTTTGTAAATGAGGGAACCATGTAGCCATTCTCATAAATAGTATTATTCGCTTTTTTAACTTAGACTCACCTGATGACCAACCTACATTGTTCTCCCATACCCCACAACAGAATGTAGATGAAAAAGTTTGTAATTTCTTATTTTAAAAGAGTAACCGTGGAGTTTCTTGCCCTTCTTCTCCACAGGAATGACATTCCGAAGTGGCGGTAGAGTCTTTGTTACTTTTCTGACGATTCATAAATACTGTAATGGTTTACATGAATAAAAAAATATTCTGATTCTGATTCTGATTCTACCTCAAGGAGGAACGGCCTCGCCTTGGGCAGTCGCTATGGGGGAGGGCGACTAGGTGTCTCGCCGTGGTGTTCTACACCGGTCGGCGGGCAATGTATTCTTCGACCTCGCCGGCGAGGTCGGTGTCTGATCCTGTATGCGGTATCTGTATCCGAAAGAAGGAATGTAAGGGCATCGGGAGGGTCGGTGAGAACATGCCGCGGACGGCGGTAGCGGCTGACAGGAGGGGAGTTAGGTTCGTAGTCGGTAGCGGCTATAATGAGCGATCCTATGATTGGACGCGTTCGCGAAATATCATTTGTAGCATGCCTTGTGATTCAGGTTAAAGCAATAAGTATTTCTTTCTTTCTTTCATTGATTATTACGACGTGTTGGACACGAACAAAGTCCTATAATCCAGTATTTATATTTGGCATAAATAACTTTATCGATAGGACCGTCGCTTACTATGGATTTAGTTGAAAAAAAAAGTATAAATTAGCAATTTTAGATAATTGCATTCGTCGAAAGTTGAGGAAATGAGAGAGCAAATGAAACGTTACCAATAAAATGGATCTGCATAATTATTTGTTGATTATTCATGTGTTCATATTAATACTTATATATATAAAAGAGAAATGTTATATAAAATATACACCAGAAATATTATATAATACGTATTTTGGTTGAAATTGGGTTTATGGGTTTAATTAATACTTAGCCGGAAAATGTGTTTTTTCTACTGAAAAAATCCTGAATAGCTGCCCCGTGTCCAAATAATGCGTCTGGCAATCACAAGGCCATAGGTTCAAATCCTAGGTCGGAATACCAACAGAATATTATTTTATAATTAAATACGACATCGATTATTATCGATTAACGGTGACATCCCGAAAAACGGGCCGAAAAATAGGAGTCTTGTAGTTTATTGGCAGGACCATCAATCAAATATAGGTAGTACACGCTCGCCGCACGAAAAATGGCACCACCTAAAGGCAGGCAAAAAGTGGTACTAAAAAAATAACAGGCTTCCGCTTTTTTGCAAATACAACTTTAAATGATATGATTAAGGTCCAATATGCCCTATTTTATGTTTGTATTATAAAATTGCGAATGGTAACTCGTGCATAGCTTTGACTGACAAAATACAGCTGACAATTCCGACCCGTTCTCAGCGTAGTAGCCTGAATTTACTCAGTATGCCACCCTCCAATAATAACGTTTCGCAAAATAATCCCCTTCATCGAATGTTTCGATATTGTAACAACATCCCTATTGACTGCGACATTTTTTAATGCAGTCATACAAGTTTTAAACTAAAAATTCTAAAACACTTCAGCCATCTTCTTCGTAAAACACTAAATGTAAATATATATAATATATTCCTTGTTATGTTGTTTTTCTTTTCATATTGTGTAAATTAGTAAATTGATGTCGTTTAATATTTGTAGAAGTTTCCTATTTTTATATTCATCATCATCATCATCTCAGCCTATACTTGTCCACTGCTGAACATAGGCCTCCCCAATCGCTTTCCAGCGTAACCGGTCCGATGCCACCTGCATCCAACGACTTCCTGGGATTTTCACAAGATCGTCGGTCCATCTGGCAGGCGGTCGTCCCACGCTGCGCTTGCCAATACGTGGTCTCCACTCTAGAATCTTTCTGCCCCAACGCCCGTCCGATCTACGCGCTATGTGGCCCGCCCATTGCCACTTCAGCTTGCTAATCTTAACGGCTATGTCGGTGACCTTGGTTCTTCTACGAATCTCCTCATTCCTGATTCGATCGCGTAGAGAAACGCCGAGCATAGCTCTCTCCATAGCTCGCTGAGCAATTCTAAGCTTTTTTATGAGACCTATTGTAAGAGACCACGTCTCTGATGATTTTTATATTAGTTTGCATTATTTTATTTTGCATTCCTATACCTGTTTTTTTGTAGCATGTTTTTGTTTATAAATTGTGTACAGTCAGTAGGGCAGCAGATATTATATATGTAATTCAAACCATTTATTATACACTTGTCTGCATATCTGTTACTGTACCTATCGAAATAAATAACCTGGATAATGTGGATTTGGGGACGTGTTTTAGTGTAACTTTTGAACAGAACTGCGTATCTTGTTATGATACACGGCAGGACCTTCAGATTTACAAACGCGGTGGGTGTTTTTGAACCCGCGCCATAAGATGACCGTTGTAACAAATTGTGTGCCACACAGTGAGAGTTAACAAAAACCTTTCCTTAAACCATAAAGCTCGGTATTTATGCCCTGATGTCGGTGTGTCGAGGCAAGTAGGGTAGAGTAACTGTCGCGCGCAGGGTGGCTGCGCCAGTTAGCCGCGCGCACCGTTAGTACACAGCGTGGCGAATTCGATCGCTGCAGAGTTGCGTTGGAATTAATTGAGCCAGCCATCTCTATAATAATATCGTTATTGTCTCTAGGAAATTCCGAAAATTAAACTTAACTCAATTTATTTATTTTGTATATACCCCGTAGAGGCTTACAAATTGTCAATTTATATTTTTTTTTATCTTATCTACCACGGGATCGCGGCCGCGGCCCTTACTAAAAAGATCCGGCGAGTAACTCGGCAGGTTTTTCTTTTTTATTTAATATTTTTACACTATTTTTCCTTTTTTTAAATCATACTGTGTAATATGTGTCTTATCTGAAGGGCAAGTTAAGAGTCTCCTTAACCGGCGAGCGTGTATGAGACGAACTATGAGAGTGTAGGAAGCCAGAGAGCTATGACCAAACGTGGATCGTTTCCATAATAACGTGAAATGATAGAGTCATAGTATTCTGTATGAATATATCGTAAAGCGGCACGTTACGTGTTTAGTTGAACGTAGCGAATAAGGAGCCTGAATTGTCGAAGTGTATATTTCGATTTTATTATTAAATAGGAATAGGAACTAGCTAGCCTTCTTGTGACACATTAAAATAAACACCATCACGCCTATATTCCCCGAGGGTGGCAGAGGTGTACTGAGTACACTCACTTTTCGCCGACAATGTCCTAACATTGTCGGCGAATATTACATGGGACCTATCCCATGTAATATTAGGCAAGCCTATTGCCATACAACGGGCACAATTCCAGACTCCAGAATCATACTGGGATTTTTATTTCATTAAAAAAACTACATTTTTCCTACCTAGGATTTGAACCCAGGTCCTCGTTATCGCAAAGCGATGCGATTTGCCACTAGACCAACGAGGCAGTCCTTGTGACCTCATGATGTAATCAGTTATTTTATTGACTTGTAAATATATATATGGACTTTTGTCGTCGCACAACTTTCAAGTAAGTCCTTGTAAGAATTCTTGTTCAATTCATCCATGCTTAGATGTTTGGAGCATCTCGAGTGTTTAGACGTGTGAAAACGTCGGATCGACGCCATTTCTGTCTCGGGTAGGATGTGTTTTGATAGGGCTGTAATGGGGCTGTATATGAAGGAAAAATGCGAAAATACTTTTGCATTGTTACGCCTCTTCAAGCGGGGATGGTAGACATGTAATGTGTACATGTGATGGCTGCTCAAGTAGTCATACTCGTGAACGGGTGCTTGTGGGGACTGGTCCACCCAGAATCCTCCAACTTTTCATTATAACCTATATTTAAAAATATTATTATTAGACTCATATCTCAGATTACCTCGTTGGTCTAGCGGCAAAACGCATCGCTTGATGATCACGAGGTCCTGGGTTCAAATCCTAGGTCGGACAAATGAACTTTTTCCAACGAAAACTTCCTAGTCTAAGTCCGGAGTCTGAAATTGTGCCCGATATATGGCAATAGGCTCGCCCCCTATGACATTGGACCTAACATCGTCGGCGAAAAATGGGTGTATCCAGTACACCTCTGCCACTCTCGCTTAGGGAATATAGGCGTGACGGTGTAATAAGTTCAAGTAAAAGGCGGTTTATACTAGACAATGTAGTAAAGGATATTACAAAATTTCGGAATATATCGATGATAAAACTGTTTGGGTTTGAGCAGCTCCTCATTCAGCATCTCTTAAACATATGTTTGTAAAATACTACCTGTTGTACTCACAGTGGGACTAGTCCACAAATTCAAAGTCGCACAGCGGGCTATGGAGCGAGCTATGCTCGGCGTCTCTTTGAAGGATAAAATTCGTAACGCGGTAATCCGACAAAGAACCAAAGTTACCGACATAGCTCGCAGACTCAGTAAGCTAAAGTGGCAATGGGCTGGTCACATCTGCAGAAGGACCGACGGCCGATGGAGCAAGCGTGTCCTAGGGTGGAGACCGCGACTTGGTAAGCGTAAGGTAGGACGGCCCCCAGCTAGATGGACCGACGACCTCAAAAAGGTCGCTGGGACAGACTGGATGCGGAAGGCGGAGGACCGTGTGCAATGGCGCGTGTTAGGAGAGGCCTATGTCCAGCAGTGAACTACGATAGGCTGATTGATTGATTGATTGAAAATACATTGTTGTAAAAAAATAATGATAAACAGAAAGGCCAGTCAAGTTAATTTCCGATCCGTCGGTAGTATATAATGTAATAATTTTTGAACTTTGTAAGAGTGCCTATGCAATAAAATATTTTTGAATTAGACTTTGACTTATTAAGCCGCCCGCTGGCTGGCGAAATAGTATAACATTAAGGCCTGTATTATATCGAACGAACGAAAATCAGTCGTGAATCTAGTTTTAACTAACATTTCAGTACAAAAATCAGTTTTTAAAACTAGATCAAGACTGATTTACATTCTGTAATACGGGCCTAGGATCTAACATCGTCGATAAAATGTGGGTGAACATCTCTATCACCCTAAGGGAATACAAGTATGATGATTTTCCATACAACCTACTCACTTAGATCAATAAAAATCGACACTTACGTAACAATTGACGGTCGGCTTGGTCCAGTGGTTAAGATCTTAAGTCGCACACTGGATCGAGTATTCCCCGGTTCGATTTCCGCATGGAACAAATCTTGTGTGGCCCACAAATAATTGTTTCGGTTTGGATGTTTGTGTATGTGAATATTTATGTTTGTAAACGCACCCACGACACAGGAATAATTCCTAGTGTAGGGCTACGTTTTAAAAAAAAACACAAGTGACAATTTTCTCTTAAATCAAATCCCACTTAATATATGAAAACAATTATAACATTCTGCCTACCCCGCAAGGGATTTGGCGTGATGATATAGATCCCAGTTAACGATTAGGTGGTAGTCGTTAAGCCAGATTGGAAGCTTAATGGGCGGCTTGATAAGTTCCAACAGGAGGTGATCACAAAACTGCCTCCAGTAAGCCGCAACAAATACCGTCTGAGAAGCCACTCCAAACTCAAACTCAAATTTTTTTATAAGCCCTGCGGTGGCGCTTACAAATATTTAATTATTTTTTTTGTTATAATATAATTTAACTACCACCGGATCGGAACGCGGCCTCCACTGAGAAGATGCGGCGAAGAAACTCTCGTCTCTCGGGCTCGTCTTTTTTATTTAATTCTCTTTCTGTTTTTTTTCTTTCTTTTGTTTTTAATCATATTGTTTGAATCATATACAATGTTTAGGTTACAATTAAATAATGTACTCCAATATCATGGCACAAAAACTGATGAATCGACACAAAACCTTCACGAGGCTAAAGAAGAACGCTCCTCACGACCTCCTATAGAAACGTAAAAAATAAAATAAACACCGTCACGCCTGTATTCCCCAAGCGGCGGTGGCAGAGGTGTACTGAGTAGACCACGTTTCGCCGACGATGTTTGCCAAGGCCGGGCACAATTCCAGACTCCGGACTCATACTGGGAATTGTTTGTTAGGAAAACTACATTTGTCCGACTTAGGATTTGAACCACTGGACCTCGTGATCGCAAAGCGATGCGCTTCGCCACTAGATCAACGAGTCAGCTCCTATAAAAATTCATTAACCAAACCGCACTGGGTCCGCGTGATAAATTATGACCCATTTCTTTGACCTCGATTTATGAGAGGTTTTGCCCAACATTGGAACAGTATGGGCTAATTTATTATGTAAAATGGAGTGCACAAGGAATTTTCCATCACATTGGGACCAAAAGTACCTAAAAGTGAACCTACCTAGGATCCTTAGAAGCAGTAGAACAAGCTTTTATAGCAAAAGCTCAACTAAGATATCTTGCTTAGCTGAGGAGTTCCTATGGCTTCCTTCCAGCTCCATCATCAGACCTTGTACACCATCCGGGTCTAAAGTACTTCGTCAAGATAGATTCACCAAGCCCAAATACGGTGGGGTTATATTGAAGTAGTTTGGGGTTTCCATTGGCCACCTTTCAGCTTCATCATCAAACCCTGAACACTATCTGGTTTTATAGTACTTGTCATTACTAATCTAACAAGCCTGTTCAACACGCCTGCCAATCCAACACGAGGGGGTTACGTTTTATAGTTCACATGTTCTTATGACCACCTTTTGATTCCATCATCAGACCAGCTCCATGGTCACATATTATTGATGTAAGTTTTTAAAATTTGTTAAGTTCATAAAAATAAGCGTCAAAATATGAATATAATTTCTCCCTCTTAGAAGAAAACCAAGCGTGAAAGATGTTATATCAGATGCGTAACTTATTCCAAAATAGCAAATTCATTTCTGTCCATGAGCTGCATTTTTAGCACAAAATACATATTAAAAAATATACATAATCATAAATAAATGTTGCAATATTTAATAAAAGTAATTAAAAGAACAATTTTAGATGCCGCTGTTTCGAAAAAATAGTAAATTAAATTATATAATATGGAATATTATATATGTAAGACTAGGTTAATTTTCAGACATTTGGATACTAACTAGGCAATGAATATCTAGTGTCGCTTTTTAAAGATGAATTTATGTAACACACACTTAGACTGCCTCGTTGGTTTAGCGATCACAAGATCTTGATGTCAAATCCTAGGCCTAACAAAATGGGTTTACTTATCGAAAAATAGCGGTCCGGAGTCCAGATTTGAGCCCGGTATAATGACAATAGGCTCGCCTCCTATTACATTAGAACCATAGGCGATATGTAGGTGTACAAGTAAACATCTATCACCCCCACTCAGGTAATAAAGGCCTGTTCGGTTGTATTGTAGTATTGTTCTGACTGCGGAACTCATAAATATGTGTATTTATGCGCGATACCACTCATTAAATGAAAAGGTGACGATGATTTTAAATACTTACTCATAAGACCTAAAAGACTTGATACAGTCTTAGAAGGCCGGAAATACTAATGCTTGTACGTATTACTATCATTCATTAATATGAAATAAAACTATAATGTGACCTCTTATAATAACATGACCGCAAAAGAATGAAACCTCTATTCAGAGAAAACTTAAAAATAGTCGAAAAGCATATTATTTGCCAACTTACAATTATTCTATCTCTTTAAAGAGTCAAGAGCTTCTATGGTCTTTCAAAAAATATACACCGAGACATCGGTCAAACATTTATAAGTTGTTTCAAGGATTTATTGTTAGAATTAATACTTTTTATAATTACGTAACCCGCCAGACATTCTCACCTCTTCTTCTTCTTCTTCTTCTTCTTCAGCCGAAAGACGTCCACTGCAGGACAAAGGCCTCCCCTAAAGACCGCCACAACGACCGGCTTTGTGCTGTACGCAGCCAACTTCTACCTGCGACCTTCACCAGGTCATCGGTCCATCTTGTCTCACCTCTACCAACTGATAAATTCCACTTAAATACTTCAACCCACAGCTTCAACCTATCAATAAATCTTGTTTGAATTACCTATCAACCATTGAACTGTCAAATTGTCCATCAGGTGTAGAGAAAATTGGCGCATCGTACGAAACACATGGTGAAAGCTGATTTATCTTCCCGGTAAAGCTCGAGAAAACTCATAAATATATCACATGAAAACATTTTTTCTCGAGTTATTACCATAATTTAATTAAATCAAAAAATACATTAAATTTAGGCTACATTTTCGTAATGACTTACGTGCTAATTAACAGACTACGACGCAGGTGAAGTAGAATCATAATGACTAGTTATCCATAAGTTGATAGGAACCAGAAGAATAAAGTGAAAGTGTATGATATTACACCTAGTGTTGAAAAACCTAAGACCATCACGCCTATATGGCTCAATCGGGCTCAACACATGTACAGAAGGCCAATTCTCGTGATTAATTGACACAGACCGAATATTTACTGAATTGAGATTGAATTATGAATTGACTCACATTTGGTATTCTGCACCACCAAAATATCGTTTCGATTTCAGTATCATCTCAGCCTCATTTCGATAGAATGTCAAGTTATTCTATTTGAAACATATTGTTGGCCACACGTTACTCTCAGCTGCCGCAGCCTAAATATAAAATATCTAATTGTAATCTTCAATAATTTGACGTTTGTTTTGTATATTTGTTGTTCATTGTGTTAATTTTATCAAATCAAATCATTTATTTGCGAAAATGGATACAAGTACAGGATGTTACATTTTATTATTATGTGACGCCATAATCTGTCTTTAGACATGCAAAATATAATTATTGGAATACCGATTACATTTTTTTTTCAACTTTCGGTCCGATCTCGATTCGGTCGATGCGCATATTTTACGAGAATACCATTAGTGAGATTTATGACATTGAGATTAGATCGAGACATTAGATTTTGAACACTTTTAATTACGAGAATTGACCTTCAGTTACACCACATTTACCGACGATGTGATATATGGGATATAATAACACACTAGTACATTACTCTATGGGCAACGCTGTGGACTGTACTGTATTTATATAAAGATACTTAGTATGCTGGTGGGACTGGTTGCGCGGACAGCGATTAGGGAGGTTTATGTTCAACAATGAACAAGTATAGGCTGAGATGACGATGATGACGACTTAGTACAGTTCTGTACAGTTGTCCCAAATATATATTTTTTATTTTGTTTATGTTATGTACTAAAATAAAAGAAGGCCATTATAGAAAATCTCAGTAAGTCAATCATTTGAGATTGTTTCCCAAACTCCAGATTGCTACTGAGTTTTTCGATACAAATATGTACACTAATAGCACTATCCGATCTAGGACTTAGCACAAACAGATTGACGTAAACGTCGCGCTACCGAATTTAAATACCATCCTTTTCTGACTAAAACTTTACTAAATAATGATGAATGTGACAACACGACTTCTCGACAACGTCAATCTGCTCATGTTAAGCACCCTGCCATATCGTTTACACTTCCCTATGCTCTACTAAACCAACAAGCCAATAAACTGCACAATTATAAAGCCTGTTAGTCTGAACAAAAACATCGAGGAATCCGTGTTTACATCGGGCAGTGACTATGCGATATTCAAAATGTTCCGGTTTCTTGATACCGTAATGAACATAGAAATCGTGATCCTAGTTCCAATTATACAGGATTCAACTAGACAATCGTGATGTTGGGTATGTATGGACCCATTCTATGCTAATTTGAGGAAATTAAACCGCGATAAAATCCGAAAAAATAGTTTTATTTTATGTCTAATTTGAGGATGCTAAGTCTAATTTTCAAGAAAGAAAGCTAGTTGATGAAGATGCATTAAGGTTACCTATTAACCTCTCAACTTATCTTTAAGACCACGACTTTTACATGAAGTGGTAAGAATTAACGGCTTTACATTCCTTCCTAAGCTTACGAAACTGCTTGGATCAGTGGGTAAGAGTTCATTCCACCCTGACCATTGGATCGAGTAGTGGCAGGTTCAAATCCCGCACGAGACAAATCTTTGTGTGACCTACCGTCACGCCTATATTCCCTAAGCGGGGGTGGCAGAGATGTACTTTGTACACCCATTTTCACAAACGATGTAAGGTACCATGTAATAGGGGGCGAGTCTATTGCCATATAGCAGGAAAATTCCAGACCCCGGACTGATACTGGGAGTTTTAGTCCAAAAACAACATTTGTCCGACCTAGGATTTAAACCCAAGACCTCGTGATCGCAAAGCACATTATTCGTCACTAGACCAACGACCCACAAATGTATTTTTTCAGTGTGAACATTTATGTACGTTTGAAAAGAACTACTTAACCTCAGTGAAAGCTTAAAACTATGCACTTCAAGAGCCGCAGTACAGATTAATGGTGGCCCAAATAACCCAGATGCTCGGTACATAGCAAGACCCTAGGTTCAGTCGCAGTGCCGTTATATAAATGTACTTGCCAACCGCAGTACTGTAAATCTTAACTGGATGTAGGTTTGTGTGCTTGAATACTGGTTCTAACTAGGCGTTGCCCTATTATTTTGGTGAAGATTCCAATCTTAACTAGGCAAATAATTCACGTGGAAATATTTACTGAAGACGACTTAATGTGATGGTTGGCCGGTAAATGAAAATCTGTCTATATTTCACTGACAGCAAGTAAATTTATCCTTGAGTTGAATATTGGCCGAAATCAGCCAATAGTGACCTATGCTCTGGTCACTATTGGCTGATTTCGGCCATTTTCATTACAATATATGTCAAAATTCTATCCGTAGTAGGCAAATCTACCCTTGAGTTAAATATTGAAACCAGCCGTTTATCAAATAGTCACGAGTTCGATCCTTGTACGGAATAAACCTTTGTCTTAATCTTTATTATCACGCCAGATCCCTAGTAGGGTAGGCAGAACGTACTAAGTTCCAAACGGTTCTTCCACACCTCTTTTTGTGACCCAAAATTGTTTGTTTCTGGGTGTTATGTGAATTTCATGTTTGTAAATTATACACATTTTGACATTTAAAGTAAAAAATGTGATTTAGACATTTGGGAAAACTTAAGAATTAAATGTGATTTATGTATTCGAAAAAATAAGACTTAACTTTAAGGTCTTGCTAACAAAGAAACTAAATGTAATAGGGAACATTGATCAAATATATGTAGATATAGGCTCGCTGTACAAAAATGGCACCACCAAAAGGCAGGCAAAACTAGTCGGCACTAAAAAATAAACAGTCTGCCGCTTTTTTGCAAATACAATTTTAAAGAATACGAGTAAGATACAATATGTCCTAATTTATGATTATATCATAACTGTTACTTCTCACGTGGATTTAGGGACGATTTTTAGTCTAACTTTTGAACGAGACTGTGTATCTTGTAATGATATTTCGATGTTTGGACCTAGAAAATTAGGCATCTAAGGCATCTAAAAACACGGTTCAAAGACTATAAATTGTAAAATTAATAAACTACTTACACAATAGACCTAGACTACGTTACCCGAGTCCTATTTGAAGGACAAATCAAGAGTCTCCGTAACCGGCGATCGTGTATGAGACGAACTATGAGAGTGGAGGAAGCCAGAGAGGTATGTAAGGAAAGGACCTGTTGCAACTCTGTACTCTCTGCCTACCCCGCAAGGGATCTGGCGTGATGATATAGATAGATAGAACTTGTACGATGTGGCTAGAATCTCACAGCACAGACGGTCGTTGTGATAACCATGGAGTTACCAGGACTATAACCATAGAGCTCAGGTTTATATTTACACTAAGCAGAAGCGGTATTCACCTAACACCAGTATAGTGGTACCCTGAAATGCCTTAGCAATATGCTGAATGTAATTATATGGTACTTTGAGGTGCTTCAGCATTATGCTGAGTTAAGATAGAAAGAGTACTCCTTATTGTACTCACCAGCGTAATTAAACTAAATACATACAATTCATTTATGGCAGTAGGTACAATTAGCGGTCTTATTGCTAAAGGCAATCTCTTTCAGACAACCAGTGCGGTGTAAGAAACAATCGATAGAATAATGTTACGACCCGGGCATACCCTGATATCTCGAAAACTCTTATCGGGTAATGTTGATTTTAAAACGCAAACGGATCCATAGGGGATATAAGGGTGTGTAAACACCCTTATATCCCCTATGGATCCGTTAGAAGAAATATCTAGAATCCGCGTTTAAGTGCTAAAACGTCTAGAAGGTTAATAATATAATATCAGCCTATACTGCCCACTGCTGGGCCTTCTCTCACAAATCGAGGTGAGAGAGATTAGGTCATACTCCACCACGCGGACCCAGTGCGGATTGGTGGAGGCAGATTTGTGCCAACAATCTTATCAAGCCGCCTTTAAGGCTTCCAACTCGGCTTAACGACTACCACATTAAGTGGTAACCGGGACCAACGGCTTAACGTGCCTTCCGAAGCACGGAGACGCTCGAATATGAAAATGCCACAAACAGTCACCCATGTCAGGCCTACCGAGTCGAACGCTACTTAACCTTGGTGATCGGTAAGAACACCGCGGTCGTACAGAGCTACGAGCGCCTAGAAGGTTCCTCCCCTTTATCTATCGCCGGCGCGCGGTCGCGGTAAACAAGTACCTAGTTGGTCACGTACATATAGGTATGTAATAATAGTACCGCTTTGTGGGGCGTGCCGGCTATTGTTCGATGTACTTAGAGGGTTCGCGTTCTAGAACTTTCATACGAGTATAAAAAGAGCACTCAACGCGGCGACGGACACAGTCCCTCTTCGGAAGCGACAACTATTAAATCGAGAACAAGCGATCTAAGAGAAATATACCAAAATCAAAATCAAAAGTTTTTTATTCATGTAGACCAAAAGGCACTTATGAATAGTCAAAAAGAGAAAATTATTAATTACTTAAGACTCTACCACCCGTTCGGAAAGTTATTCCTGTGGAGAAGAAGGGCAAGAAACTCCACGGTTACTCTTTTTTAAAAATGAGGTTTACAATTCTTTTTGTATACATTGCATTTATGGAGTATGGGAGAACAATGCAGAACGAGCTAAATAGATGTGCTTAAGTATAGATTAATCATAAGTGTACTTAGATTCATGATATTGGTCAGTGTCTACATAATCCTCTCATTTACAAAATAGAGACGACGGACGATTTAGCGCAGTGGTTAAGGGCTTAGTCCGCCCCGCCCACTGTATCTAATAGTCGCGGGTTCGATTCCCGCACAGGACAAATCTTTGTGTGATCCACAATTATTTGTTCCGGTCTGGGTATTTGTGTATGTGAATTTTCATGTTTGTAAACGCACCCACGACACAGGAATTAATCCTATTGAGGGGCAACGTTTTTTAAAAAAAAGAGAGATGTTGTAGAGGTATATAATAAAAAGCATAATAATAATAGTAAGAGAAAGTGTTACTATAAAATATGTAAAGAGCGCGTACAAAACAACTGGTCACAGCTCCAGTGTGATGCCGAACGAGAACGAGACCTTACCGGCGACCTTAGCAACGATATACGTATACTAAGAGTGACTAAGCGACTTGGAAGCAGTATTTGGGTACTAACGACAGTAGTACTAGTATGTGTTGATTGCTTGTGTGTACTTGCATTCGACGTACTGTTTTGTGTGTACAGCGCCTAATAAAGTACTTCGCACGTTATTCGGCATTCAATTTACCCCGCAAACGTAACAATAATGCACCACTTTAGTATCACAACTAGCTAATTATTACTTACTTTTTTTAATTTGTTGCTGTGTACTTTGTGTCGTTGTATAAATATTTTTCTTTTTTTCTTTCTATCTATATATTATTTTACTAGATAAAAGTTGCCAGTCCGAGCAACGGTCCAAAAAATAAGACCACAGATATGAACGTGGTCTTATTTCGAATTAGTTCGATCCAACCATAGCCAATGCGTGGAAGACTCAAAATGCTAGAGTTTACTAAAACTTACATAATAAAAAGATCTGAAGTTTTTTAATACTTAAAATTAATTTCTACACTTGCTAGCTACGAGTAAGATACGTAACGCGGCCATTTTTGGGTTGTTATTTTGTTCGTGATCTACTCATAACATTTAGATGTTTCTTTCATATGGAGTCAAGAGGACAATAACTACGTCTAGATACAATTTAACCTCAGAATGCATCAGCAAAATACTACGACCCTAAAAGACTGACCATCTATTGCTAATAATTTACTATAGTATTTTTTTTCACATAGAATGGATAGTGACAGTAATAATTGTCAAACGGAATTATACTTCATTCAATGGCAAAAAGAGGCATGGCCCGTTTCTATACTTATGGTTTTATGCCTTAACACCATTGAATTAAATATTAATTTCGTTTGGCAATTAGATCTGTCACTACACATCCTATGTGAAAAATACTATAATGGCCGGTTCAATATTCAACTCAAGGATAGATTTGCTTACTGTCAGTAAAATTTTGAGAGATTTTCTATAAAAAATATGGCAAAATTCAATCTGTCACACTACACACTATCCATCCATAGTTCACTGATCTGATCGCGCTCTTAGTTATCAAAACACATTACCTATAACTACCCAATATAAACAAATCTATCGAAATCGATTACTTTAACTCCGGTTATGTAAATCCCCTAAATATAGTTATATCACACTTATATCGCTCGCCGAATTAAATAGCGTCTCAACTAAAAAGAGAGAACAGGAGGAATTGAGCCGTATAGATTTTAGATTAGAGTGTTAATTTAAATGATCATGTTTTTAAGTTGTGTTGTTATTACATGAGGCCAGATGTTCGATTTCGTTTTCTAACAAGCGTAATATCATTATTAGGAATAGTTAATTTATTCTCTAACCGCCATATTTCACATTTATTGTAATTTTTTTATTCTTAAAGTGAAAGTATACGGAGGTCAGTGTTAGCTGCCGGTGTTAAAAAAGATGGCGTCTTGCGTTGGAAGTGTTTTAAAAATAAATTAACGCCTCTTGTTATTGCCAAAAATATAGGTGGGCAAAGTACACCTAATATTCACAAAAGTAATTTAGCCCCAATGTTGTAGGAGATCCCATTTGTAAAATTATCGCGGTGATTGACAGATAGAAAAAATTAACATAGTCTCCACGCGTGGGTAGAAGAGGCTTACTATCCACGCCCACATTTCGGACCGGATCCCAAAAAAAGAACCTATTGCTATTACGCGATATAGAAAAATCACACTAACAGTTTATTCAACCTTAGATTAAATCCAGGGCCTCGAGATAGGCATGGCATAAAGATATTCATGCAACAAATTAAGGTATTTACGTTTTCATCAAGATCTTAGTATCGGAAATTGAATCAATTTCAAATATTTTTGATATGTGTTACAATTAAGCGTTATAAAAGTTACCAGCCATATAGAAAAAATGTACTTCAAAAGCTGACGCGTTGAAGCCTCAATTACATGAATTACATCGGTATTCAGGGCAAGCGAATCGCAAAGACCCGTGAAAGATTAACTGCCGGCCCTAAAGTGAAAACTATATTACACTGACCGGGATATTTTTGTATCAGTTGCTGGAAGACACGGTAAGTTTTAAAAAAGTGATTTGGTTGCCTTACTACGAAGTTCATAGCGAAGGAATCGAAAGGGTGCAAAAAAAGTTTCCAAATATATTATCCTATAGATTACAATTAGGTCGAGAATACAGGTCATATAGTTGCAAATTATGTAAATTCCAAATGACCTCTCTCTCTTCTCGTCGCAAGTGTAATGAACTTATATACTTATATAAAATTGTTCACTCACAAATTGATTGCCCCGATTTGCTATCTGTCCTTAATTTAAATACACATTATAGATCTCGTAAACCATCCCCCAGAATATTTTTCCTCAAAGTTTATAAAAACAATACCTCCTTTTACAATCCTTTAATAAGAATGTGTCGACTGTATAATGATATCATCTCCAATCCCGCTATTGATTTGTTTAAAAATAGTCTCAGGATTTTCAAAACCGAAATCCAAAGTATTCTCTGTTCCAACAGATTTGGCTAAGTATAGCACTCATCTTTCATTAGTTATTTTAGTATTTTTTATTGTATATTGTCTATCTATCTATCTATAACCTCACGCCAGATCCCTTGCGGGGTAGGCAGAGAGTACAGAGTTCCAACAGTATATTGTACTGTGCTTAAATACTAACACTTTAGATGTAAGCCCGTAGCCCCGTAATTAAGGTCTAACACAACTAACCCTTTTATCTGGATCTCTCTGTGCACACATAGAGCTACAATCTAGTTTTATCTTTTAACATATATAAATGTTTATTATTTATAATTGTACCTTGTTCTGTGAGCCAAATAAATAAATAAAAACAAATAAAACGCGTTTATAATAACTTACCTTGATAAAACGTAAAAGGTCTTTGATTAACGCTTCTATTACACAAGAAATATATCTTTATTTCAGATATATACAAGTTTCTGAGATTTTGCGAGCTTTAAGCACCTATGCTTCTAAAAATGAGTCCTCCCCGAGAACATAAAATATTTTTTTTTCTACTGCTTGGCAAGAAAGGTGATAGCCTAGTGGTTAGAGCGTTGAACTGCAAAGTCAGAGGTCCCGGGTTCAAACCCAGGCACGCATTTTGTCTTTTCGAAGGCATGTGCGGATTAAAAATTAACTATGACTTGCTTCAACGGTGAAGGAAAACATCGTGAGGAATTCTGCATGCCTAAGAGTTTCTCGAAGGTGTGTGAAGTTCGCCAACCCGCACTGGGTCAGCGTGGTGAATTATGGCCTAAACCCACACAGATTGAGAGGAGGCCCGTGCCCAACGGGGGACAGTTTCTTAACAGGGCTAATATTATTATTATTATTACTGCTTGGCAAAGATTTCTCACAAATCAAGGTGAGAGAGATTAGGTCATACTCCGCGCGAACCCAGTACGGTTTAGAGGAGACTGATTTAAATCTATACTTAAAGCTATAAGGCTTCCTACGTGGCTTAACGACTACCATATTAAGTGGCAACTTATACCGACGGCTTAACGTACCAAAGAATGGATTCGCTCAAAAATGGAAAAGCTACAAACGATCACCCATCTCATACTAACATAATCAAACGCTACTTAACATTGGTGAGTTATCCGCAGCACTACTAACGTCTCTTAATAATTCCTCATACTCATTACCTACATAGTAAAGTGTGTATAATTATATAAATTTTATTAACTTTCAACTATAATGAGGACTAACATCCGATACGTCTCAACTATCTATAATATAAAGGCTCAGCACTAACAGATTGACATTAGCATAACGCTATCGAGTTGATATGACATCCTTTTCACACAACGAACTTACTAAATAAACATATACGTAACAGTACGCTTTCGCGACCACTTTACGATAGCGTCGAAATATTTGTGCTAAGCCCCCTTCTCTGTGGTACGTTACATCAAAAACATTTCTAAGAAAATACGTTTTAGCTATTAAAAATTGCATCTTTTATTTACAGATACAAAATGAGAAAGTGGAAGGATGTAGTTACCGGGGAAGACCTAGACTATCTTACCACGACCAAATAGGCCGTGTCTTATCTGATGGGCAAGTCAAGAGTCTGCGTAACCGGCGTGCGTGTATGAGACGAACTATGAGAGTGGAGGAAGCCAGAGAGGTATGTACTAGTAGTAGTAGTATCTATCTATATATATCATCACGCCAGATCTCTTGCGAGGTTGGCGGAAAGTACAGAGTTCCAACAGGTTCTTTCCTTACATATCTCTCTGGCTTTCTCCACTCTCATGGTGCGTCTCATGTAAATAGTATATAGTAGCATCTTTTATTTAATCGCTACAAATACACATATCTATCGGTTTGCGTGCAACTTACCGAGTTTAAATTACTCGACATAATTGCTTAATAAACTGGCAGGAAATACCAGCGATTAGCGTCGAGTAAATAATATAAATATACTTTCATTACTGCCAAGCAGTTACTCAACACTCACTCCAAGAAATCATTGATGAGAGTTGGAATAATATTGGATTCTATAGTTTTTGTTGTAGTCATTTCAGCGTGGTTGTCATAGTTTCGACTGTAAGGCAATACTTTGAAGTTATCGTTTTACTTGTTTGGGTAATGCAGATTGGAAGCCATCTTTCACACACACTTTATAAAATTTATCTCAAACAGTCCACAGAACACAGCTCCATTACTTGCTCCCTACCACACTAACATCGCACGGCAGTCATCGGGCGGAGTGTCCTTCAAGTACAATCCCGAGGAGGATGGCGGAATGGTGGAAGCAGAGGATGGCTGGTAACTAACATCACTGCATCGTTGTTGGTGGAAGTGAGTCTAGTTATACAAGATGGCAAGCAAGAGGAGCACTGATACGTTCCTCTCGGACATTCCAAAATCCCTCCAAAGTCTTACTGCCAGTCACCGCGGGGCTTTTAATCGGTAGAAGTCTCCAGTAACTTCTTCTAAAGCTAGCCTAGGTCCAGAGGTTTTCTCACATAAAAAAAACATTTGTCTTGACAACAACGTCTAAGCCAATATTCAACGATTGAAAAATACACATCCCCACAGACGAATCAGAAACTCTTCCTATTTTTAAGTCAATTTAAATATTATGTAATTGTCTTGACAACAAGATGTCTAACTAATAGCCAGTTTAATAAAAGTTTCATTAGTAAATAGCACTCTAACAGACGTCAATTAAACAAGCGGGCTTGGCTGCGTACGCGCAGTCGAGGCACTCGCCTCCACTCACTGATTATGCCGCATACTAATGAATGCAAACCGTATTATCATGCACGCAAATCTTATGCTATTTAACTCTCTTTACCGACATGATGCGCCATCGGTAAAGACATGTCGGTAAAGACTAGCCACAGGTCTAGCTTGGCTGCAAGCATTTTTAACCGACTTCAGAAAAGGAGGAGGTTCTCAATTCGGTTGTATTAATTTTTTTTTTGTTTGTTACCTCAGAACTCTGTCATTTATAAACCGATTTGGATTTTTTTTTATTGATAGGCTATACTTCCCAGTTGGTTCAACTTATTCTTTTAAAGAAAAAATACTACCTCCAAGGGTGATTTTTATGGGCACGATTTTTATTTTTCTCATAGATAAAACTTTTAATTATCCTTTAAAATTGTATCTATGAGAAAAATTCTATAGGTATTTCACTATAGAACTAAGCTGAGCAATATAATATAGGTATATAAATATTAATAATTAAATCACACACTTTTCAAAAAAAAAGAAACCGACTTCAAAGTGTAAAAAGCAAAAAAAATATATTTGTAGTCGGTGCCAAGTAACCGACTTTGCCGACCGACTAGCACCGACTTAAAATATATTTATTTTGCTTTTTAGTTTTTGAAGTCATTTTCCTTTTTTGAAAAGTTATTAATGGGTATGAGTGAGTCCCTTACAATCGTAAGGGAACAAAATGTTATCTGTTGGGCGAAGTCGAGAGACATCGCATGTCGCTCAACATTTTGTCTCGCGAAGTATTCCGTCTGGGATTGTGTACAGCATGATGGAAATGGAAACGTTACCCGTTCTATTCGGACCCAACAACATTGGCAATATGTGGGCGTCACAATACAGTCCTGCCATCCCCGCTTAGGGAATACACGACAGTATCTCTTTAAGAATTCGTACCTCATTCGATAAAAACGAAACCATTATAGGATCACTACACAGTTTGAAACTATCGGACAAACAGACAGACAGACTACAATGTCTGTCTCTCTGTCAGTTAATTTATTTTCTTAACAACATCTTCACGTTCGCTCTTCCGAGGAATGTAACCGATTACCAATATGAGAAAACCTTGCATAAAATTGGTTACCGTCATTTCAGCTAGTCATTTCGTACGTGAGCGTACGGTATGCGCCGGCGCAGGCACTTCCGCGCGATGCACTAGGAACTGAGCGTTGCACCGCCCGATTAACCACACCAGACAGCTGATGCATTGCTGAATTATCGATCAATTTATGACTATCAGATCAACGTAATGGTTTTTTTTGTTGTATTTGTAAATGTATAGTTTCGCAATGGATTATGATATTGGAATTCGAGGAAGACGGCTTGAATGAGTAGTAAGAGCAAAGGTCGTTCCGCCAATTAAAACGAGTAGTCGCGGGTTCAATCCTCACTCGGTATAAATCTTTATGTCACGTGTTTCTAGTATTCATAGCAATGGATGATATATAGTCCCTTGTTGTTAATAATGTATTCAGCCGATAAATTAGAACATTCATATAATTTAAATAAAACGGCATTTTTTCTATCTATCTATATCATCACGTCAGGGATCTGGGATGGGTAGGCAGAGGATACAGAGTTCCAACAGGTTATTTGCTTACATGCTTCTCTGGTTTCCTCCACTCTCATAGTTCGTCTCATACACGCTCGTCGGTTACGGAGACTCTTGACTTGTCCTTCAGATAAGACTGTCCATTTGGTCATGGTAAGATAGTCTAAGTCTTGCCCGGTACCTATATCCTTCCACTTTCGCATTGACAAATTTTAAAACCTACATCATTCGACACTTTTTAAAACCCATTCAACCTACGTCCACATACTCATTTAAAATAAGCATTTTATGTTCTGTTAAAATAGTTACTATCCAAACTTTTGTTTATAAATAAATATCACACACCTATGCTTCAGTCAAGGGCACGTGTTTACATACGAATGAAGTAAAAAGTTCCACTGAATGTCACCTAAATTAAGTTGAAACAAAGCAAGAAACTAAGCTTCTAATTCTTTCTCACCTTCATTTGTAGGCCTGCATCTCATCGCTATCCGGCTCTTAGATAACCAACCATTCTTCTAAAAACTAACTTAATTAGGAATCGCGCAATAGCTACACATCCTCACTTGTTGCAAGCTCTCATACCGTTCATTAACCGCGAAGCACATCGCACAAAGGGTAACCTACTTTCAAATATCGACCTTCGATCGAAAACATCGGTCGAAACTTGTTAAAATTACAATGTGAACGTGCGAGCGATGGTACTTCAGTCATTAGTAATTGGTTAAGGCTTCGTGCTTCGGAAAGTACGTTAAACTGTTCTCTCCTGATGTTTTTGCTATGTCAGAATCGGTCATCGCTAAACAAATGATATAGTGACTCTATCTATCTATATCATCACGCCAGATCCCTTACGGGGTAGGCAGAGAGTACAGAGTTCCAACAGGCTCTTTCCTTACATACCTCTCTGGCTTCCTCTACTCTCATAATTCGTCTCATACACGCTCGCCGGTTACGGAGACTCCTGACTTGTCCTTCAGATAAGACCCGGTCTATTTGGTCATGGTAAGATAGTCTAGGTCTTCCCCGGTACCTACATCCTTCCACTTTCGCGATATAGTGACACTCCTAACAAAAAGAAAAAAGATTTAAAAAATCCCAACTAAGATTAAGCGATGTTATATAGTAAAACTAGTTTCTACCCACGACTTCGTTCGCGTGGCTTCAGACCGGAATATAACATTTTTCCGGGATAAAAGAAACTTCCTATGTGTTAATCCAGGAAATAAACTGTGTGCCAAATTTGATCCGTTCCAAATCCGTTCAGCCGTTTTGGCGTGTTTAAGTAACAAATATTTTTCACATTTATTATATTAGTAGGATTATTTTCCTTTCGCTTGGTATATTTACTATATTTCTCATTCAAAATACCTCAATGCCTTAAGACTATAGTTTTTAGAGATGCTACAGACTAGGTCTCTGATTCATAAGTCATCACTGGACTTATGAATCAGAGACCTAGTCTGTAATAATAAGCTTAAAGTTACTTACAGAGCTAAGGAAAGGGCTATGCTCGGCGCTTCTCTACGTAATCGAATCAGGAATGAGGAGATTCGTAGGTAGCCCGCAGGACTAGCAAACAGAAGTGGCAATGAGCGGGCCACAAAGCGCGAAGATTGGATGGGCGTTGGAGCAGAAAGATTCTAGAATGGAGACCACGTATTGGCAAGCGCATCGTAGGACGGCTGCCTGCCAGATAGAACAACGATCTTGTGAAGATCGCAGAAAGTCGTTATTTGCAGATGGCATCGAACCGGTTGCACTGGAGAGCAACTGAGGAGGTATGATTAGCAATGGACAAATATAAGAATAAGAATAAATTTATTGTTCAAATAAATTAATAACTAAGATACATTGATCAGTGAGCTCCAAACTAGACGGAGAGTCTATCTTGGAGTTCGATGAACAAAAATAATGTGCAAATGTTTAAACTAAGTATTACCAAGGAACAGTAATTAAATGTAAGTGATGAAAGTTTTGTAACAATTAAGTAAATAATAAGAAAAAAGAAAATTAATGAAACAATAAAAATGGATGCTAAGAAAAAACAAAAAAATAAATTTCACAACCTTAAAATAAACCACGTAGAAAAAATAAAAACAAAAGCAATTGACAATTAACAGAGTAGTTTACCAATTAAATAATGAATAACGCTAAGTGATGCTTGGATAGTAAGGTACAAGTGTATGTGTGTGTGTGTGTGTGTGTGTGTGTATGTGTGTGTGTGTGTGTGTGTGTGTGTGTGTGTATGGATGCCTAGGTTTGCGTGCGTGATTGAGCATCTAGAGTTTAGGCACGAGTGTGTACTTTTCATATCAGACTCTCAGTTTGATCATACCCAATATTGAACAGAAACTTTTTCACTGTAGATTTACATGTGAAAGCCGAGAACCAATATTTAATTTCTGCTTGTTTATAAATCTTGTTATATGAGTTAATTAGCGAGAATGCAGGAGAACGTCTTGCTAAGAGCGAAGTGGCATCCGGTAGCGGGATTCTAAATACACGTCTTGATGTAATAAAATTGAAATCTTTTCTAGTGTACAAAACTTTGTGTGTTTTTATAGTAGCAGATAAAATATAGAGCTGTCTCACCCGTAGGACTTGGAAGTCACTATACAGTTGGTCTGTTGGAAATCGAAAAGGTTTCTTTAGAGTTACTTTAATAAGGGCTCTTTGAGCTCTTTCAAGCTCAAGCAGGAAGGTCTTGCCTGCGCTTCCCCATACGCTGATGCAATACTGGATGAGCGATTGACCAAAAGCTATGTAGACTTGTTTAAGGATATCAAGGGGCAGACAGTCGCAAAGTTTCCGCATGGTGTGTATAATTTTTCTAACTCTTCCAGATAATGCAGAGATGTGAAGTTTATATGATAGATTTTCATCTATATGGATGCCTAGGTATTTAATGAAGGGAGTACGTTGAAGAGAGGGGCATTGACTATACTCTGGTGGTTCTGTGCTGCGACAGAAGTGAATTTTTAGAGATAAGTATAGGCTGAGAAGAGGGTACTATATTAATATAAACTCAAAATTTTCCCATCTTTATACAGCAAAAGTCCAGCGTGGACTGCTATAGGCTATAAGTGATGTTATAGCAAAAAATATTGAGAGACCCTTCTTGTATGAAAGGCACATGCGTCACATTGAATTTTTACGCATAAAATGTAACCTATATCATGCAGACCATTATAACAAATCGATTTACTCTTTATTCATAAAAAACGGATGAGTGGGGCGCTATGGTGGAACATACATACATAGGCTGGTAAAATAACAAAAAGCAAAAACAGGAGAAATGTAATTAAAAATTAGAGAGAGCTTATTTCAATTATCATGTTGAGGTTATGTTATTGTTACATTTGGGCAACGAGATTTATCGGACAAACGACAAAGGTAAACTCAAACTCAAATAATTTGTTTGTATAAGCCCTGCGGGGGGGGGGGGGGGGCTTACAAAAAGTCATTATTTTTTTTTTTTAATTTTATTTATCTACTATACTACCACCGGATCGGAACGCGGCCTCCACTGAGTACATCCGGCGAAGAAACTCAGCGGGCTTGTCGTTTTTTTATTTAATTCTCTTTCTATTATTTTAAATTATATTGTATGGATACAATGTTAAGATTACAATTAAATAGTATATGGTATTCTATTCTGATATAGAATACCATATACTATTACTACTATACTATTTTATTTACTTAAAATTACCTATTTATATTCTGAGGTTGGATATTCTTGCATCTCGTCGTGTTCTGGACACGAAATATCGTATTTACTATGTATTTACCCAATAGACGATCTGCGTTCATATCTTTTTCATTTCATTCATATATCTATGTGATATCCTATCACGGAGAATATCCAAAGTTTACCAAACAATGACTTAAGAGTGACTTGTCATAGTGAGAAGTATTAAAATTAAACGATTACTATATAAAAGATTATTTAATTTGCCAATTTATAAAGTGAGCGCCAGGGGCACGAGAACAGATATAAAATCAAGCGGCTAAAAGGTTAATAAGGATATTGAGATATTCATCCATAACACAGAACATTGATAAAATCAACTTGAACACTTGGTTGCGCCATATTATTACAAACACACACACGAATACACACACACATACATTACTTTCACAACGATGCATCGTAAAGTATCAAAAACTGAATAACATAAAAAATATTAAAAATAATGCATTAATATTCAATTACAAAAGTTTGATTTCATTTAATTTACATTATAGGTCGAATAAATGAAACCTAAATTGCATATGATTATGTTTTGCGTAAAATGTTATGTTTGGTAATCGAATACTCGAGTCTTACAATATCGAGATTAGGCCAACATTAATTCCGAAAAAGTAAACTATTAAGAATTACGTTGAGAATTTTTGTTTGAAAATTAACCATTTCTACCGACAGAGACGGACGATTTAGCGCAGTGGTTAAGAGCTTGAGCTGCTCCGCCCACTGTGTCGAATAGTCGCGGGTTCGATTCCCGCACGGGACAAATCTTTGTGTGATCCACAATTATTTGTTCCGGTCTGGGTATTTGTTTGTGAATTTACATGTTTGTAAACGCACCCACGACACAGGAATAAATCCTAGTGTGGGGTTACGTTTTTAAAAAAAAAAAAAGACAAGAGTGAATAATGTACCCGAAGGACCAAAACAGCAAGTTTTTTTTAATAATTTAGAAATAACTAATAGATTAGATTTACCTTATAGTCCGCAAGACATTACCAATGAAATATATACATATATTAAAACTAAACGAGCTGAATCTGTGCATTAAAAACGAATATTTTTTGAAAATTTAATTGTGGTGCACTTCCTTATCGATGTTGAGGTCGTTTTTGGACTTATTGTCTGTCTGTCTGTTTGTATTTCAATCACGAATAAATTCTAAACGTATTTTAATAAAATTACGTATGGTAATAACTTATACCCTGACTTAAAATAATAACTTTTTATCCCATGTAACATGTAGCAATCCGGGATTATCGCGCCAACAAACTTTATTATTTTTATCGCGCATTGTTTGTCACGAAGCGCAATGTTACGGTAAAATGTGTGATTTTGCCTACACATGAATTCCTTCTTAAACTGATATTGGACTCAAGTTCATCTCTTCACCAGGAACTCTTCAATGGCTAAAAGCACTAATCCGAAAGTATTCATACACGTTTGATTTACAAACTCAAATAAGATTTCGTGCATGAACCGATGATTGTCCCTTCTGGAAAGAATTTTTTATAGATAAATGGCTCGGCATGAAAATGGATGATTTTTTATAGTTTGTTAAATATATAGTAAGTATACTACTTTTTAGCGCGGAAAATGCAAAATTCCTGCGGGACAGATTTTCTTTCTTTGTTTTCTTAACACAGCTGAACGGATTTGAAAGAAATTTAGTATGGAGGTGTTTTAGGTCTTGGAATGCTATCTCGGAATATGTCCAATTACAAAATAAACGCGTGCGCAGCCGCGGGTAATAGCTAGTAATAATAATATAACACTAGAATTGAAATATCGCTTGTTCAAGCCCACGATGGCCGTTTTATCATACATTGCACAATTTGCAAAAATAGACACACTCACACTCACATAATTGCTGTAAATATATTTTCCGATTAATGATATTACCTTAAAAGTTCAGTTACAAGTTTTGGAAGAATTTCATACCAAATTTAGACTTTCATACCAAATGTATCACATAATTTGGTACCCGCAGACCTGAAGCATTTTGTGATCATTTTTCTCCATGTGTGGCGACAAGTTTTACCGACTAAACGAATTCTATCTACCTATATCATCACGCCAAATCCCTTGGGGCGTAGGCAGAAAGTACAGAGTTCAAACAGGTTCTTTCCTTACATGCCGCTCTGGCTTCCTCCACTCTCATAGTAAGTCTCATACACGCTCGCCGGTCGACGACTTCTAGTGTCTATTAATACAATTGCTATAGCATTACGAAACGCAGAGTAAGAAACAGAAAGAACTTTAAAACCCGGAGCATAGACTAGGAAGTGTATACCGTTTACATAGATAAAAGTCGACAGATAAAAAATACGGAATGTTTATGTCGCTTAATAAATTAATGACATAATGTATTTATTAATTAACACATCTATTGCATTATTTATGAGTGTTCAGAATGTTATATAAAACTATCTCCTAATTATCTCGAGTTGAAATTACAGAAATTGTTTTTGTCTCATTATTACGATTTCTGTGGTTAGAATCCTAGATCAGACAAAATGCAAAATTCCATCACACGGTCATTTTACGAAGATATCGTAACACAGCTCGTTTGGTCGTCACGTCGTTTGGTCCTACCAAACTCTTTGGTGACAGTGTCTTGGTATAGACGTCTCCCTCTTATCAGCTGCTACCACCGTCTGCGGCATGTTCTCACCGACCCTCCCGATGCCCTTACTTCCCTTCTTTCGGATACAGATAGCGCACACATCAGGCACCGACCTCGCCCTCGCCTAAAGAATCCCTTGCCCTCCGGCCGGTGCAGAACACCACGGCGAGACACCTAGTATACGCCCTCCCCCATAGCAACTGCCCAAGCCGAGGCCGTTCCTCCTCAAGGCACCCTTGACCTAGTTGCCCCCTTGCCCTTCTGGCGCGACCGTGGTGGTTGCGCGGTCGCCCTCTTGTCCTGTAAGGCTGTAAAGGCCCCGCGGCCAACAGCGTAGATCATTGACACACACACGGTATATACGAGTGTATATTAATGGAATGCAATAAAACGTTCATGTTGATTTTTCCAGCAATTTCCTAGCATTACGTTTGCTTTATACGTAATCTGTAGTTCTACCAAGTAGGGATGGGATTAAATCAATTCACTGCATACTCGGTCTTTCCAATCCTAAAAGTTTAAAAAGAAGCTACTGGTTATACATTTATACACATATGGCATTTAATGGATGACCTAAAAACATTATACTTATTTGCACTTGGGCTTAAAGAATACAGCAATTATAACTTAAACATTTTCTTAAAAAAAATTATTAGATTTCTGTAAAAAATATATGATAAACGTGATCTCCATATTTGGGTAATCAATACATATGCCTCATATCGAAGTTTGAGTATCGATTCTAACACCTATCTACATACGATACTACTGCTACGCCAAGTTCCTTGCGGGCTTGGCAGAGAGTACATATTTTCTTTTCTTACAGACCTCTCTGGCTTCCTCTACTCTCATAGTTTGTCCTATACACGCTCGTATCGATTCTTAACCGCACTATTCAAATTGAATCTCAAATCGATTTCTTTCAGAAGCAGTCGCCATCCCTAAACCAAAGTATTCCGCCGCGGAGATCTAGTCAGAGTATTAATTTTCGACGACATAGAAAGTCGAGAGTCGGGACTCGGCTGCATAAATCTTACTCACCGCGCGCAGATAACGAAACTTGATTAATTACGGAATCATTCACGTATTATTTTGTGATCTATATTAATTGAATTAAGGAGAAGTTGGTATCTTAATTAGTTCAGCTGACATAAAAAAAGACCTACTTAAACATTTATATTAAAAAAAGAATTGACTCACACAAGGCGTTATTCCTCTATTGTTGGTGCAAAAACAAGGTATGAGCCACACAGAGATATATCTAGTGCAGAATGGAAGCTACGTATACTTAATTCAGTAAGCTGAATTTCCTCCACTCCCAGCGCTAGAGCATACCGCTATCAAACTAAATGCACTATAAATTTTGCCATAATTTATGCACTTTTACGTAATTTAATCAGACCAAATACTTGGCAACGTTTTTATTGTAGTCAGGTATGTTTATAGCCGCACTAGTGCCGGAAAATTTTACCCTCACAAACCTCGCTTGCCTTTATAAGCTACAAAGCTACAAAAATTCCAAAACGTCTTAAAAGAATTACATACTACAAAAAAAGTAACACAGCATTTATTTACTTCCCAAACAATATGATTAAAACGGAATAATACACATTACACATACACACATATATCTCTCTCATTTGTGTGTGTAATTTCACTATCATAAGGCACATATACATAATGTATATAACCTTATGGTGAAATTATTGGGTACATTGTTAAGCCGACTTCTTAAAACTTGTTGAATGACCCCTAACCTTAACTTTCGCTGTAACAATGTTTCCGCAATGTCATCAAGAACTTGAAATAAAGAGCGGTTTACCGCGAACGCAGCCAATCCTTGACCAGTCGACCGCACTCCCGCCAAAATGCTGACAGTGACAGCTGACAAACGCGGGAAAACAATATGGCCGTTGTGTGTGTGTGTGTGTGTGAATGATCTACGCTGTTGGCCGCGGGGTCTTTACAGCTTCACCGGCCGGTTATTACAATGGCAGTAAGGTAAAAATTTCGTTCCACGAGATCGCTTATCTTATTTACACATTGTCTTAACAACAATTTTATTGTGTTAGTATTTTTGGGTTGCGTCCATAAAAAAATACTTGCTATAACATTAGGTACAGTTTTAAAATATGTTCTATAGTGTGTCGCACATGAACATTGTAAAGTTTTTAAATAAATTAAGAGGTCAATCATGGACTACGAAACGATCGAATATGCGCTTAGCAATAAGCCTTTTGTTTTTTCAAAAAAGTAGCCACACCATAGGAATTATTTCTGTGTAGTAGCATTTACAAACATGAAATTCACATCCTTACCGAAACTATTATTTGTGGGGCCCCACGAAGATTTATCCCATACCAGGGTCAAAACTGCGACTGTTCGAATTAGTGGGCGGAGCGGCTTAAGCTCTTTACCAGCTAACCAGGCCATAGTCAATCGATTAATTGAATTTAAATTAAACTATTTTCGGATTTTATTAGGATTTATTTTTAACTTCCCGACAGGGACGTCTCAAATGTTTCACAGCACCCTTATGGTCATAGGACGGTGTTTTATTTATAGGTACCTAATGTTCGCATAAAGCAAAGAAGTCAATATACTACATGTACATTACAGTTTATCAGATAAGACTAACCTAACTTAACAATTCAATAGACGATTAGATAGAGGAGCGCGAAGATTATCTGAACGGTGCATTCTGTTTGGGCTGAATCAAACGGATTCACCGTTTACCAGTGTTCCGTTTGGAAATCCCGCAATCCCCTTCTGTCGAGCCATATATTTTATGACGCAACGAGATATTTCTAGTAAATTCTATATTTCGTAATTTTCCCGTGAAAGGCTGAGGATCTTTTGAGCATTTTCTCGGTGACCAAAAAAGCCCACCCAGAACCAAAACAGATCTAGTTTCATAGTGTCTTCGAAGCATAGGTAAAAACACAATTAAAAATAAACCGGAATAAAATTCATAAAAAGTATCCCTTTTATTTCATGTGTATTATTCGCGTAAAACTAAGTATTTTATATTGAAAAATCAACTGTTTCAAATCCGTCCCTCTACCTCATTACGGAACCCTTAGTATCCAAATCAAAATCAGACTGTCTATTTTGTTGCTTAACCTAAATGCTATAAAGAAAATTATATTTTAACATTTCCAGGCAGTTTTAATGACTAACGAGCATAACCTACAATTCTCGTTTTTTTTCTTGCAAAGTAAGTACTGTTACAAATTGATGTAAGATAAAAAGAAACATGTATGACTCTATGCTTATACAAACGTACCATTACATTAATTTTATTATATTATTGACAGATTGATCAAATGAGAATAGGATGTGGTTAGCAGCTTTTGTAGAGATAGCGGGATTCAGTTACACGAATGTCTTATTGTAATTTCTGGAATGAACATCAAATGTTCTTTTTCAAAGCCTTTTACGCAACAGAAAACTGAGGTCTCATTGCTCTAGTGCTCCATAGTGCAAGTGGCTCCATAGTCCTAGGTTAAAATCCTGGGTCGGACTGAATGTGTTGTGGTGAATGCGGTGGACTGGACTGCTGGTTACACGTTACACTTATATTTCCCAAGCGGGATTGCCAAAGGTGTAATATGTACACCCACACATCGCCTATGATATTGGATTTCAATGCAATACGGAGCTAGCTTATTGACATCACACCGATGATAAAACCAAGCTCCAGACTGCGGCTAAGAATATTTCGATAAAAATTCACCCTTTTTGCGACATAGGATTTAAATCCAGGACCTCACGATTGCCACTCGGACCATTGCGCCTCTAGATCAACGAGGCAGTGTGTACAATTAATAAAGAAAATTACAATCATATCTCTGTGGCGACCTCCATAAAGCTTCTACCTTGGCTTATCTAACACATTAAGTGGTAACCGGGACCAGGCTTAACATACCTTCTCAAGCACAGAGGCACTGGAATATGGAAATGCCACAAACGGACTCAGACTGACAGAGCCAAACGCTACTTGACATTGGTGAACGCTTAGATTCGGTACCACGATCTCTGTGGTCTCGTAATGCTCCAGTGCTTTTATAAAAATCAAAAGTTTTTATTCATGCAACCAAGGCAGTTATGAATAGTCAAAAATAGAAAATTATTGAAAACTTAAGACTCTACCACCCGTTCGGAAAGTCATTCCTGAGGAGTATAAGGGCAAGAAACTCCACGGTTATTCTTTTTAGAAATGAGAGTTTTTAATTTTTTTTTGTGCACATTGCATTTATGGAGTATGGGAGAACAGTGCAGTACGAGCTAAATAGATGTGCTTAAGTATAGATTAAACATAAGTATACTTAGATTCATGGTATCCGTCAGTGTTTACATAGTCCTCTCATTTACAATATGGAGACTTTGACTTTGCTGCATCGTTGGTCTGGTGGCAAAGCGTATCGCTTTATGATCACGAGGTCCTGGGTTCAAATCCTAGGTCAGACAAATGTAGTTTTTCTAATGAAAAATTCCCAGTATGAGTCCGGAGTCTGGAATTGTGCCCGGTATATGGCAATAGGCTGGCCCCCTTTTACATGGGACCTAACATCGTCGGCGAAACGTGGGTGTACTCAGTACACCTCTGCCACCCCCTCTGGGGAATATAGGCGTGACGATGTGAGACTTTGTAACGGTATATAATAAAAAGTAATAATAATAGTAAGAGAAATGGTTACTATAAAATATGTAAAGAGTGCGTACAAAATAATTGGTTATAGCTCCAGTGTGATGCCGAACGAGACAAAATTCAACAGCACGGTACATGTGTAATCAGTCAAAGGATAGATGACGGACCAGTCCCAGCAGCACCCTCTCACGAGTATAAATGGAGAAGCAGCCATCACTTTCCTTGACCATAACAGAGGGAAGAGAGTGACCCGCGAGTGACCCGAGAGTTATTTGAGATAAAACACGACTTGTTCATAAACACCGACACGCCTATATTCGCCAAGCGCGAGTGGTAAAGATGTACTGTGTACATCCACTTTTCGCCGACGATATTAGGTCCCATGTAACAGCTGGCGAGCCTATTGCCATATACCGGACACAGTTCCAGACACCGGTCTGATATCTGTTTCGATAGAAAAAGATTTGTTCGATCAGGATTTGAACCCAAGACCTTGAGATAGCAAAGCGCATTATTCTCACTTAGAGCAACTGCCTAGTTGCTCTAGGTGCAAATAATGCGGTTAGTAGATAATTAAGAAGTAGACTGCCTAGTCTACATCTTAAATATCTACTGCCACGTAAAGTGATAGCCGTTGACCTAACGTATCTTCCGAAAGCCAGAGACGCTCGAATAAGAAAATGCCACGAACTGGCTAAATGAAAATGCCACGAACGGTAACCCATCTCAGACTCACCGAGCCAAACCGGCTTAACCTTGGTGGTTAAATTACCGCGGTCTCACATCGCTACGAGTATTAAATGCTTTTACCACAGATAAAACACGGCATGTCCATAACTGCTATTATAGCTATGAAATGTAGGCACCAACTTTCATTGGTAAGTTACCGTCATACGTTAATGTTTAACGGTGATCGCGCATGCGTTATGCCGGGTACGGTACGTGTGTACTGGGTCATCGCGTGTTGGACGCGAGCACGTGGCCGAATCAGTTATATTGTCTGTGCGTCTTTATGAAAAAAAAGAAATGTCAATTAAAAACAAGCATCCACTTTTTTGAAAATATTAGGATTGTTTCGATCCTATGAAGGGTTGTTAGAGACGTTTTAAATACTATTCGTATTTCAAGCGTCTACATTTCGCAAAACTAATCTCAAAAAACCCACCTCGTCTAAATCCCACAGCAGGAAGATAACTCTTACATTCATTCGGGGAAAGTAGTCATCTTTAGAAATAGTAATTTAGGGAATGTAGTCATTTTGAGAATTGGAGTAGTCATTTTAGTAAAGTGGTCATTTTAGGAAAGTAGTCATTTTGAGAAAGTGGTCATTCTGAGCCTAACACTTTTTAAGTATGGCCAGAAAGGCCAGTCGAATAAATCCATTCAAGTTTTAGTACATTAGTTAAGCTGCACCGCCAACTGCATGAAGTGGTCGCGGGTTCGATCAGAGTCTTTGTGAATGTTAATTTCATATTTGTGAGCGCACCTATGACACAGGTATAATTCCTAGAGTCAGGCGACGTGATTATTAAAAAAAACTATCCTTAGCAATGTACGCCAGAGACGTTATTCGTGTGAATCAGTATTACGAATCCTCAGAAATGTGACAAAGACTCTACCACGACTTCGGAATGTCTTTCCTGTAGAGACGAGGGGCAAGAAGCTCCACGGTTTCCCTTTAAAAATAGTATTCTAATATTTTTTTTTATATCATGTTGTGGGCTATGGGAGAACAATGTACGCTGGTCTATCAAGAACAAATTATACTATTCATAAGAATGACTCCATGGTGTGTAAGGAAAGAACCTGTTGTACCACTATACTCTTTGCCTACTAGAACAATAAGAAATAGAAACGAACTAGCTAGCTTGCCTCATTGCAGACCTTGCTCCAGTCAGGTGGTACATATAAATAATGTAGTACTTTGACAATCATAGCACTCCAAGTTTCCAGAGGGCCCTCACATAAAAAATATACCATAAAATAATATTAGCCCTGTTAAGAACCGTTGGGCACGGGCCTCCTCTCAAACTGAGAGGTTTTAGGTCACAGTCCACCACGCTGGCCCAGAGCGGGATGGCGAACTTCACACACCTTCGAGAAACTCTTAGGCATGCAGGTTTACCCACGATGTTCTCCTTCACCGTTAAAGCAAGTGATAGTTAATTTTTAATAAGCACATGTTTTCGAAAAGACAGAGGTGCGTGCCTGGGTTTGAACTCGAGACCTCTGACTTTGCAGTCCAAGAGTCTAACCACTATCACTGCTGTTATATACCATGAGCCACACCACAATATGATTCCGAGGCGAAAGTGCCCACTCTATGAGCAACCTTACGGAAACATGTGCAGATTAGCCACGGTTATACCATATTATACTAAACTTTCTCGCCGGTTAGAATTGGTACTCTGCTTTTGTAGTAACAAGTATATAAAAGTAGTGGTAACTCATTGGATGTAGACTTGCCTTTTAATCACGATGGTTAGTGTTCGAAGTGCCTAGCAAGTTGGATTTATTCAAAATCTATGGACGATTATTATTTTTAAAGAATGACCTTACGATGAATTTTATTCGTTCAACTGATTTTAACAAGCTTCTATAGAGTACCATTATGCAGTCTATACTCTCTTAAACAACTTGAGTACAGCTTACAGCTGTAAAGAGGGAATTTCTTTACTTCGGGGGATAAGTTACAGTTCTTTTATATTTATTTAAGAAACTTCACAGCTTATAATTATTAAAATACAATCATATAGATAAAAGTGAAACGCCAATGACGAAGTTTTCAAATCAGCAGTAATTACAAAGGGTTACACGTTAATCTCTTGTCCGGTTAAGCTGTAATGGCCCCGCGGCCAACAGCATAGATCATTTACGTACACAAAATCCTCAGACGATGAATTAAACAGTTAAATAGCCAAGATTTGCTTGCTTGAGTGTGTGTGCGTGTGTGTGTGTGGGTGTGTGTGTGGGTGTGTGTGCGGTATGTGAGTGAGTGTGTGTGGGTTTTAGAGGTAGAATATTGGTATGAATATAAGTATAAAAGTGTTTCAAGAAGAATAAAATAGGTGCTGGTATAATTTGATGCTTGAGGGGTTGAAAGCAGGGAAGTATTTATTCCTGGTTCTTTTAAGGGGATTATGGAGATTATTTTATCTAACGATTGTGGACAGTCGAATGTGATATTTGAATATAATGTAAAAACATCAAGTCTAAAAGTTCTGGTCTTTCTTCTAAAGCGTTTATTTTTCTTAAGTCTTTTTATTTTGCAAATATCGGTGAACTTTCAAAACCAAACCATTAGTAAAATATGTAGATTGTAGGTATATAAGGAAATATATATTTAATAAAAGTTGTACAAGCAATTTGAAAAAATGAGAACGTTCAGTTACTTATGTCTCTCACATACATACACATTTCCGACTAAAGTAAATATAGGCGTGACAAATATTTTTTCTCTTCAAAACATATCTGAATCCACGCATTAAAAATATACCCGGCCAAACTCTCGCAAAAGAAGTACCTACCATTTCAAACTCAAGTTGATCTTGTACATAAAAAAAGTCTTCAAATACTCGTCAAATTAATCTATTAGCAGAGTATTGACCCAGAGGCATACCGAGGTATTTGTACGAACGACAAGTCACTATGAAAGTGTGTTAAGTTGAACAAAAAGATGGATTCACGTCCAGTGTCGCTTTTACTAGCTCAAAAACTTGGTATGTGGGTGTTGCACGATAACTTTGGTGGTTCCGTAGCTTTAGATTAAGTAATTGACTAATCTCTTTCTTTCTGGGTGACTTGTGCTGAATTTTGTATGTCGATTTGTGCCTACGCACGGGGTCTTTATTCTGTGTACCTCTGTATGTACATACTGTGCATGAATTAGCTTTATGATACTGAGTAGGTATGGGTTCTTTGTTCCGTGTACCTCCGTATATACGTACATAAATATATATCAATTTATTTTAATTTAAACTTGCATACAAGGTCACGCCTTGATTTTTTTTATCAAAAAATCTCATTTATAGTCTCAGAGAGCAAAGATGTAAATTGTACCCGGTAAGGTGGCAATAGGCTATGCATGGAACCTAACGTTGTTGGCTATGTGGGTTTACAGAGTACACTTTTTGGAAAAAATATAGGCGTAAAAGTGTTTATTTGTTGTTTTTTTTTTCATTAGTAGTGAAGGATCCAACCCCTCAGATAATAAAATACAACTCTATTTCCAACTACTGCCCATGAAAATATTAAATTGTATTCAATTTCTATGAATAAATACTCGCAATAAAAGCTTATTTGATTAAAAAAAAATGTTGATTAACATCTCTATTGTCAGGTATCGTTATTCACAAATATGCATAAGGAACTCTAAAAAGTCATATAAAAGTGTGTTGAATTTCACATTGCGATATAATCTTAATAAAATACGTAGTTGTCAGGTAGGAATATTACAACTTAATCAGTGATTGGTGATGCAGAATCCTTGTTGGATGTACTGTTAATTCGATTTCGCGTGAAATGCAACGTTTAGTTTACGGTTCTCAAAATCGTTAAAAGCTGGTCGTCTCATGTCGTGGCGATTTTTGAAGGGGCTTTTGACAGCTATGGACGTCTTTCGTTTTCACCACGCCATCTGTCAATACACACATACCTACTTAAAAATGGCGAAATATCAACGTGAAAATCGATAAATCTAATGAATGGTAATAGTATTAATTTAATGAACTGCATACCTATTCTAAATATTTGTATTGAAGAAGTCATTTAATTTTCTTGGTTTCTATATTTGTTTAGCTATGAAAGCTCCCAGTTAGCACCATCATGCATAATACAGGAGTTGGGCTATTGCGGGTTACAATTTTTTCGGCGGAACAACAAGACTGTCACGGATTCTGTCATGAGATAACCCGTTACAAATTTGACATGGGAAAACTGATTTCGTTTGTATTGACGTATAGACAAGAGTATTTTGACATGCGATTAAGACTCGAATCACGGGCCGACAACATTTTGCGCCCAAGAAAAGTCTTATCGCCCGTGCTAACCCAGCCCTATTCACTATGACTATCTATCTATCTATCTATAACCTCACGCCAGATCCCTTGCGGGGTAGGCAGAGAGTACAGAGTTCCAACAGGTTCTTTCCTTACATACCTCTCTGGCTTCCTCGACTCTCATAGTTCGTCTCATACACGCTCGCCGGTTACGGAGACTCTTGACTTTTCCATCAGACAAGACTCGGTTTATTTGGTCGTGGTAAGATAGTCTAGGTCTTCCCCGGTACCTGCATCCTACCACTTTCACATTGTATATCTGTTTTGTCATTCTTTCCTCTGGCATTCTTTCTATATGCCCGAACCAACGGAGCATGCCCTTTCTCATCTTTACACCGATACTATCTTTCATACCTACTCGCTGTCTTACTATGCTGTTGCTAATGCGGTCGGTCAGCTTCACTCCGCACATCTTCCGCAGAGCTCGCATTTCTACCGCATTTATCCTACTTTCATTCTCCTTCTTACATACCCAGCTCTCGCTACCATATAACAGCGTTGGGACAAGAACTCCGTTATGTATGGCCAGCTGCGCCTTATGGCTTAAGTGCCGGCTCCCGAGTAGCTTTCCCATCGCACCATTCACGCTGTTCCCTGCACTCACTCTTCTCTCTATGTCAGCGGTGTATTTCCCATCCTTACTGAAGGCGCATCCAAGATATACAAACTCATTCACTTGCTCCAGCACATCGTTACCAACCACAATCCTTCACTATGACCAAGGTGAATTACCATAACTTCGTAAAATTAACGTGTAATTTTATTCTGTTAGGTACTGGAGTACCATTAAACGATCATTTCACCAAGTTATCGTAACATACCGCGTTACGTGTTTTATTGGTGATAACGAATAAGAATAATAGATTTTAGATTATATGTTACTAGCTGTACCCGCGACTTCATTCGCGTTATATTCAAGCGTGTGTTTCAAGTTTTTTTTTGAGATAAATTTAGCGTATATCAGTCCCCTAGATAAAATCTATTCGCTTGCCAAACTTGATCAAAATGTGTTTAGTGGTTTAGGCGTTAAAACGTACAGACAAACGGACAGAGTAACTTCCGAAATTATAATATTAGTATGGATGTATTATCCTCAATATATCGGACAAGTAACACACGAAAGTAAACGTAAAGTAGGGCGCGATTCGCGAACGCGCATTACACGTTTGTTGGTCATTTTAACATAACTCGTCAAAATCATTATGTGGTCAGTAAAACTGAGTAAAAATTTACCAACGTGCTATTTAACGTTGTGTGTAGCAATAAATGGAAGTGTCATAATCTTTACAAAAGGTAACTGACTATTTAACGCGTAAAAGTTTCAAATACAATATGGTAGTCAGGCCTTTAAAACAAAAAATAAATAAATATAAATTATCCAAATCAGTCAAAGAAACACGGTAATATATAGTACGAACGAACAACAGAATATCTACCAAAAGTGTCCTATCTGAAGAGTAAGTCAAGTCTTTGTAAACAGCGAGCGTGGATGAGACGAACTATGACAGTGGAGGAAGCCAGAGAGGTCTGTAAGAAAAGAACCTGTTGTAACTCTGTACTCTCTGCCTTCCCCGTCCTTGCAGTAACTACATGTTCTTTCCTTGCAGACCTCTATATCTATAGATCAAGGGATCAAGCGTGATGATGTAGAGAAAAAATTTAACAAAAACAACGAATTTTGTTTCTTTTGTGGAAAATAGGGAGCCCTGTAGGTATTCTCTGAACAATTAATTTGATTAATTTAAATTAGACCCACGTGAAAGACTTGGAGCGACCCCTATACATCGCTACATAGTTGCGACTGCGTACCAATAGATGGCGCTGACCATCCGCCACACATGTCTACAACGCGATATGAGAGTTAGCACAACGCGTTGCATATATTTAAGCCCCCGACAACAGCTCTCGGGGCGAGTGGCAGGCTCCGCCAGAAACACCCATCTGGCTAGAAGATCTTCCTTTTGACAAATCTTGCCACAACATTCCTGCTAAAGACTAACCTGCATTCTTCTTCCATACCCACAACAGAATTTACAGGTGGAGGAGTCTGTTACTTTTCTGACGTTTCATAAATACTGTAATGGTTTAAATGAATAAAAAATTTTAAGATTCTGATAAGATAAATGAGAGGCGCTCGTAGCGCTGTGCGACCGCGGTGTTCTCACCGATTACCAAGGTTAAGCAGCGCTCGACTCGGTCGGCCCGAGATGGGAGACCGTTTGTGGCATTTTCAAATTCGAGCGTCTCCGTGCTTCGGAAGGCACGTTAAGCCGTTGGTCCCGGCTACCACTTCATGTGGTAGTCGTTAAACCGAGTTGGAAGCCTTAAAGGCGGCTTGATAAGTTCCAACAGCAGGTGGCCACAAACCTACGTCCACCAATCCGCACTGGGTCCGCGTGGTGGAGTATGACCTAATCCCTCTCACCTCGATTTGTGAGAGAAGGCCTTTGTCCAGCAGTGGGCAGTATAGGCTGATATTAAGATTCTGATTCTGAATTTAACCAACTGAAAGAGCATTCAGGTCAAAGAATAAACCCAAATTCAAAATGGTGGATATTTTGGATATAACACAACCTAAAATGTAATGGTGATATCCAATATCATTTACACGTATTTACGACAAACTTTTTTAATAATTCGTTTACATAAAAGTCCACGGTAAGCTGAATAGGGTATAAATAATTTTATGGGATAGAAGACCAATTTGAAAGAATTAATCATAAAAACTTTCTAACTGCCCAATGACAGCATTCACATAGTTTACCAATAAAAACGTAAACGTCCGCAGATCAACAAAATAATTACCATAATACCGATTACGAAATACGTCGTAAACGTGGCGTCTAAGAAATCTGTATAAAAATTTAAATATCACAACTAATTTCGGAGAAAATCACTTTCACGAATCAAACGAAATAAAATATTTATTTTGTACATAAAAACTGAGTACTGTTGTTCATTTAAATGTAAATATTTCTTAATATTAAAAAATTCTAGTAAAAATATTTATCGTATGAGAATGACATTTCGTCAATGAAACAAACTTAGCACCCAGGCTTAGCACGAAAAGATTGACGTTAGCGTGACGCTAGCGAGTTGTGCTGTCACTTTCAAGTTTATTTAGTAAATTTTTAGTGTGACAAGGATGGCATATCGCTAGAGTTGCGGTAACGTCAGTCTTTTCGTAATAAGCCCTTAGATGAATAGAGCGCGTACCACAATCTTCGATCACAGTCGATAGTTCTATATCTTTTTTACGGTATAGTAAGACTAAAATAGTTTTGCTAAAGAGGATGTGTTAACCCCTAGATAAGCGCTCTACAAATCTTCTTGTATCCATTGGATAGCTATATTGATGAATTGGATGTATCCTAGTATAAACAGAAGTGCATTAATATTTTTTTTTAATACCTGTGAATTTTCATGTTTGTAAACGCACCCACGTGTAAATAGATCGTAGTGTGGGGCTACGTTTAAAAAATTGGTTGTTACTCCCTAAACATCTCAATAAAAGTCATTTTAATAAATACCTAAATACCTGTTTATAAGGCTTAGTTTGTATTAACATTAACGAACGAACAATCTTTTTTTATGTCATCGATCGATATAATCGCTCAACAGATGACAAGAATGAGTTACAATATCAAATAAATTTAAACCACTGACGTTAATATTTAATATAGTATAATGGCTAACAGTTCGTGTCAATTTTTTAAGCACCTTGATAACTTTTAAATCGATCGAAAATATCGGAACGGAACCGTGTATCCCCACTTTTTAACCGACTTCAAAAAGGAGGAGTTCTATGTTCGGTTGTATGTATGCTTTTTTTTATGTATGTTCAGCGATATTTCCGTTAATTGTGGACCGATTTCGATATTTTTTTTGCATTGGGTTCAGTATATCTCCAAGGTGGTCCCATATTAATTTTATTGACATTGGACCTTGGACTTAGAAGATACACCAGGGAACTCCTTAACGACAAACAATAGGCATGTGTAAATTGAGATATTATGGGTATTACGTCAATCCTATAGGTACTACGTCAATTCTATAGTAGGGACTATAGAATAATTCACTGGTCACTTAAAATTGTAAAATAAAAATCTTTTATAAAAAAAGGTAAACCGACTTCAAAAAGCAAAAAAATAAATATTTGAAGTCGGTGCCAAGTAACCGACTGCACCAACCAGCACCGACTTCAAATATTTATTTTTTTGCTTTTTGAAGTCGGTTTACCTTTTTTTATAAAAGATTTTTATCACAGACGATGTTAGGTCCCATGTAATAGGAGCAAGCCTATAACCATTGCACCGGGCAAAATTTCAGTCTCCGGACTGATACTGGATATGTTTCTGTCGGAAAATTACACGTTAATCCGACGTAGAATTCAAACACAAGACCTCGTGATCGTTACGAGCATTATTCACCACTACACCAACGAAGCTGTTAATTTTTCTCTTTTTTAAAATGAACTTAATGTTGATGCTGAAGGGCAAGTCAAGAGTCTCCATAACCGGTGAGTGTGTATGAGACGAACTATGAGAGTGGAGGAAGCCAGAGAGGTATGTAAGGAAAGAACCTGTTGGAACTCTGTACTCTCTGCCTACCCCGCGAGGGAGCTGGCGTGATGATATAGATAGATAGATAGAAGTTAATGTTAACATGTTTTTGACAAGGAAGTTTTGGCGGGAAGTCAAAGAGTGATGTTGTCGATTTGTTTTAATTTCCAAAACTTGTGTTATTTCAACTAATAATGTGTAATGTTGGTGGAATATTAACCATTATGTGTTCTCATATGTGCATGAGTGAAGGTAATTGTAACAAATTGATAAAACGTGCCTTTTTGACTTTCCTCAAAACGGCCCTCGCAATTGGCATGTAAAGTATCCACCGCTTTACTATCCAGGGTGGGGTACTTCATTAATTTAATTATCATCGTTGTCATCAAGTTCATCGGGGAGTTGAATTAATTTAAACAAACACGATTATATATTTCACTGGACACTGGCAAAATACACTTAAATTAAGTGTGAAGCCATAACTTAAAGAAGAAGAAGAAGACATTTGACAAATAAAAAAAATTCTGCGGCCCTCCTTACAAAGTTATGTAGTCAGTTCTTAGGTGATATGTCAAAAGGGAGCTACAAGGATCTCTGGGCTCGTGGATGACATTTCCAGGGGGCGTTGGTGTGAATGAGGGTTAGCATTTAAGATTTTTCTACTTATAAGGAGATATTTCAACAGGTGGGTCCTCACGGCTACTCATTAAAAAAGAACTTAGGGAAATTTCATAGCAAACAGCAGCTCTGCGACTGTCATGAAGAGACATTTCTCTTGATGACAACGTTATTTCCGATTTTCGCCACGGGCCAAATGATTCTTGTAGGACTGTATTAAAATGGCACTACTACAGTTAGTCCAGCTTAATTATCGTCCAATTAAAATTATTTATTGTTAGAATTATTTATTATAATTTATTATTACAATTATACACTGGAAATGAATCTGGAAATGAGAGAAATACCAGTTTTTTTTTATGTAACTAAAAGGAAGCCAAGCAAGGCGGTCGGTCGTTAAAATACTTATCTCAAATTTCTTTTTAACGATTTCATGTGCGTCGATATGTTATCTTTGAAGATTGAGTTTTTAAAACACAAACATTTAAACATATAGATTATCCTAAAAAGGGGTGGTCACAGACATTCGGGATACTTTAAAAATCAAAAACTGTTAATATTTTGGCAGAATTTTAAAGTTGTATGCTCCAAAACAATTCCGGGCCACACTTTTGGCCAGAAGTGGAACAAAACAGGTTAAAAAAAAGACCCTTCACGCCTATATTCCCCAAGCAGGGGTGGAAGGGGTGTACTATAAACACCCACTTTTCGCCGATGATGTTGGGTCCTATGTAATAGGAGGTGAGGAGGTGATATACCAGGCACAATTCCAGACTCCGGACTCGTACTGGGAAGTTTTTGTTAGAAAAACTACACTTTTCCGACCTAGGATTTGAACCCAGGACCTCGTGATCACAAAGCGATGCGCTTTACCACTACACCAAGGAGGTAGTCCGAGGTATTTGTATAAGCCCATAAAAAGCACTTACAAACAATATTATAACATTTTTTACATCTACCAACGGATCGGAACGCGGCCTCACATTGTGAAGATTCAGCGAGAAATTCAGCGCACTAGTCTTTTAACTTATATTGTTTCATTGGCCTGGGGTTCTGTTTATCATTTTTGTACAAAAATATTTTAACCGCATATATTTAGGAGTTCCTGAATAAGGAAACATTAGTTAGTGGATGGTACTTTTCACGTTACCACGTTAGCCAGTCGCCTCAAGACTAGCCAGTTCCGCCAAGTCAGTCATCAAGTTGGCAGACCATCAAATATACTCAATGCACTCATCGCAGTAAACATGCTCATAAAGTCTGAGACAGTTGTAAGCTGTCAAAAGTGGCATCATATGGTACCGCTAGTGTAAGTAGGCCCATGCACTTTCACGGCACGCCGGCGGGGGCCTGACAGAATCTCTCATTTTCCTCTTAAGATCCGATTTCAATTAAAATGAGTCATCGTTCGCGATTCCGCGCTCGGGGGACCACGGAGAATGCGATGTACGTTTACGACCGCTGCGCCTATGGAGGTAACCAGTAAAACTATAAACCACGGTCTCTTTACGCAATTCTTTTTGATAGAAGCTAAAAATAACTAGTCACTTATTTGCTATTTTTTTTAAAAGTAGCCTCACACAGGTTTATTGCTGGGTTGTGGGTGCGTTTACAAATATAAAAATTAACATACACAAATACCCAGACCAAAACTGTCATCATAACTTCGAGAAATGGACATTTGAATGGTACTCTAGTTCCAAATATCATTTCGCGATCATTTTACAAAGTTCATAGCGAATCTATACTATATAATATTATAAAGAGGAAAGATTTGTATTTTTGTATGTATGTAACGAATAAACTCAAAAACTACGAGGGCGATTTCAAAAATTCTTTCACCATTAAAATACTACATTATCCATGAGTAACATAGGCTAAGTTTAAAAGATAAATATCCACCCGTGCGAAGCCGGGACGGGCCGCTAGTAATATAAAAAAGAGGAAGATTTGTATTTTTATATTTTTGTATGTTGGTAATTACTGGATGGGTTTTAATGATTCTGTCACCGTGTGTGTGAGTGATGTACGCTGTTGGCCGCGAGGCCTTTACAGCTTCACCGAACTTAAGGGCGAGCGTGCAACCACTACGCTCGAGCCAGAAGTTCTGTCACCATTAGGAAGCTAAAGTATCCAGAAGTAACAGGCGTAGGTAGGTGGCGCTGTTGGCGACCGGGTATGAAGTCGCGGGAAACTGCTAGTAGCGAATAACTTGGCACAGTAGCCTATTTCGGTTGGTCTAGGGTCAAGATTAAACCTTAGCACACACCTGTAGATTTTTCGAAATGTATGTATCATAATTACTTGTTAACTGTGAATAAGGGAAAACCTATTTTGGTTTTTCCAAAACAGAAGGCGCGAACTGCGACCGAAGCTTCGATAGTTCGACCAACTAAGCTATAGTTTGGCTGTTCGATAACGAATAGAATTTATTTATTTATTAGATATGGAGCAACCAACCTAAGAGCTAAAAATCTATCTATATCATCACGCCATATCCCTTACGGGAATGAGAAAAGGCTAATGAATCGATAATATATAAAATTTGTACAATTTCATCGCCTAAGGATGCCTGCAGCTTAATTTTATGGAAATGTATTAAAGAATTATACAATATTCACGATATTTGGCAGTCGGCACGGTCAAGCATTCATATAGCCCTTCTCAGTGTTTCCAGATAAAAATCTTTTTGCAATTTTGGAGCAAAATATATTTTTATAGAAAAAACTTGAGGATACAAATCTAAAAAAATATATCGATTAAATAGTATTGTAATTACTAACAACTGGGCCTAGATGCCTTCAATAAATCAGCGACTGTCCCAACCGAGGGCGCCTCTTCGAGGCGCCCTCGAGTATGTCGCCTCTTGCCCTTCTGGCTGGCTAGAGCGTAGTGGTTGCACGCTCGCCTTTAAGTCCGGTGAAGCTGTAAAGGCCTCGCGGCCAACAGCGTACATCATTCACACACACACACACACGCCTTCAATAAAATGAATTATTATCATTATTATTGTCATAAATCAGCATATTCCGTCCCATTGCTGGGCAAAGGCCACCTCCCACAAATCGAAGTGAGAGAGACTATAGAAGGTCATAAAATATAGAAATATAAAAAGAAAAAAATCATGGAAAAGCTACTATAAAAATTGGTTTGGGAATATTTTTATAAAAACTATAAATTTTTGGGGAAAATAATCTGACGATACGTTTCACAAACATTTACAAAAAGAACAGTAGAATAGATTTTTTTATTATTGTACTTAAGCTAAAGTGGCAATGGGCTGGTCACATCTGCAGAAGGACCGACGACCGATGGAGCAAACGTGTCCTAGAGTGGAGACCGCGACTTGGTAAGCGTAAGGTAGGACGGCCCCCAGCTCGATGGACCGACGACATCGCTCGAAAGGTCGCTGGGACAGACTGGATGCGGAAGGCGGAGGACCGTGTGCAATGGCGCGTGTTAGGAGAGGCCTATGTCCAGCAGTGGACTGCGATAGGCTGATTGATTGATTGATTGTACTTTCAAGTAACTAAGACTCGTACATGGGCTAGTAGACCTATGACTAATATTAGTATTACCTATTCTTGATTACAATTATGGGTATATCCCGTGTGAGATAGCGCAGCAGCGGCTTACATATTCGCAGTCTTACTTAATGGCTGACAAAGCAAGACATTCGGATAACAAGAGCGCTGGCTCATGACGCTCAAAAGTTTGGTCTGTATATTCAGCGAGAAAACGCAGCCAGCATTCTTGCCACCATTCCATGCAGGTGCGGTCTTTTTGATTAAGGTTTATTTTTTATACTTGAGTTTAATGTGAGTGTTTCTTTGTTAGATAGACTAATTATATTAAATGTTAGTATCCTATTTAAAAAAATAAATTAATTAAAACGTCGTTGAAGCTAGCCCGCACCCTGTGCACCAAGTATGCACACAATGTACCTCGCATTTTTAGAGAGTAACCGTAGAGTTTCATGCTCTTCTTCTCTACAGGAATGACGATCCGAACGGGTGGTAGAGTCTTAAGTATTCACTAGACTTTTATTTCTGGGCTTCTTCAAGTGCTTTTTGGTCTTAATGAATTAAAAGCTTTTGATTTTGATAAAGAGAAACAGAACGATGCGTGAAGTACGAAGAGAGTATGTTAATAGTCGACGCTATCACAGAACTGCACCAAGCTTTGAGCAGTAGTGTATCTGTAGCATAATTTAAATTCGGTATTACGTGAAAACAAAAAAAAAACAAAATTTTCCTATGTTAAAGCTATTTTAACCCACATCAACCTCGCGATAACAATATAAATTGAGCCATAATAAGCGCCAATTAAAGCGGATATTGCTTTGTTAATGTTTAGGCAGTTAAATAGTAAGTCGTTGCAAGTACGTTATTCACAGCTTTTACTGCTCAAACTTTCGAACAAACATGTTGTGATTTTGTATGGAAAATACTTCAATAGAAACGTTTTGTATGTACCTCATTATATAAGTTTCAATAAAATGGCTGTTTTTCCCGTCGGGGACGAACTTTTCCCTAATGTATTTTTTGATCCCCATTTTACATGCAACGCTAGGATCCCTCCAGGATTAAAGTCGTTGTTCTAGATGATGACCAAAGTCAAGCAGCTTTTGGCTCGGTCGATGTGAGATGGGTGACCGTTTATGGCAATTTCATTTGTGAATTTGTCCCTTCTTTGGTGGTTCGTTTAGCCTAATTGGATCCCTTATTGCACGTTCTATCTATCTATCTATCTATAACCTCACGCCAGATCCCTTGCGGGGTAGGCAGAGAGTACAGAGTTCCAACAGGTTCTTTCCTTACATACCTCTCTGGCTTCCTCGACTCTCATAGTTCGTCTCATACACGCTCGCCGGTTACGGAGACTCTTGACTTTTCCATCAGATAAGACTCGGTTTATTTGGTCGTGGTAAGATAGTCTAGGTCTTCCCCGGTACCTGCATCCTTCCACTTTCACATTGTATATCTGTTTTGTCATTCTTTCCTCTGGCATTCTTTCTATATGCCCGAACCAACGGAGCATGCCCTTTCTCATCTTTACACCGTTGCACGTTGATAAGTTATAATTATAACAGCAGGTGGCCAGAAACCTGCCTCAATCAATCCGCATGGTGGAGTAAACCCTATTCGCTCTCACCTCGGTTCTTGGAAGGTCTTTGCCTAACAGCAGAACAATACATGCAAAGTAAGATTGCAATAATACTACTAAATATTTTGTATGTCCACTTTTCTGCTTACTACCGCTGCTTATTTATTTGCTGAGTTAACACTGTTTACATATTCGTGTCCTGTTCCTGCTTGAGCTGTATGCTGTATGGTAACCCAGTAATTGAATTACCCAGGTTATAAATCTGCTAACATAACGGGAAGCTAAAACTTTAAATAAATAATACGTCGAAATTGAAATATACCCTGTATTTTTAACAAAAATAGTTATAACAATAATAATAATTTATAATGTTAGTTTTCTTATATAGTAACAATAAGAAAATAATTACAAATCATGGTCGTTGCCCGTTATTAGCCACAAAAAAACAATAAACACGCAATGAAACGCAATAAGCGTAACAGATAATAAATATTTACAGAAAAAAAAAACATGAAAAATATAACTTACCATATTAAATTCCAATTAGTATTCCTTTGGCACAATAATCCACAGTCAAGAAAAGCGTAACATAAAAAAAAACTTCGCAATAAAATAAGTAGATACAATTACACAAAACCAAAAATAAATAATTTCGTTTCCTAAAGACACATCACAATAACGTTCGAAAATGCGCGCGCGATATTCGTAGACATTTTTAATTGGTTGTTTTTTTTATTGTTGCGTGCAAAGGTGCATGGCTATGTATGCGTGCTGCCGCGGCGCCGGCCAGTGGTCAACTGCCTTCGGTTTTTCACACGAGCGACTAGAACCAAAGGCTATTCTTGATATGAAAAAATAAGTGAAACTTTTAATTTGGAAACAATCTTTTTATTGAATGTCTTGTACTCGTATAGCCCTAGAGTGTAGTTTTTATATTTGTTTATTGCCATGTTATCTTATATCGTTTGCCATGACTTCTTACTTGATATGTGCCAGACTTTCCTGGAGAAAATTCCAGTAACCACCGTTTCTTCACACAACGTCACGCCTATGTAGCACCAAATGGAGGCGGCAAAGGTGTACTGGATAGACTCACGTCACCGACTTTGTTAGGTCCCAGTCTAAAATGAGCAAACCTATTGTCCTTATACTGGACACGATTTCAAATACCAGACCGCTATAAGAATCTTTCCATAGAAAAACTACAATTTATTCTACCATTCGAACCTATTAAGAAAAGTTAATGAAGCAGTTACTTATACTCATCATATTTATCTTCTCTTAGATTTGCCTTCATAAAGTTTATTAAATTTACCTATTAATATGAATATTACGAGTACATGGCAAAGAAAGAGGTTTGTAAGAAAAACTTGGAAATCTGTACTCTCTGACAACCCCATAAGGAATTTGGGTTGATGATAATATACATACTTAGATGAAATTTGTCCTGACTGTTTCTGATAACTTCATCCAGAATAAAGGTAGTGATATTCTTAAATACTTCAACTGAAAATTACCAATTTACAAATTTCTATCCCTAAGTGACGTAACGTAGAAAATTAGAAACCCTTTATCGATACATAATTATATTCAAATCGATACAGCTATATGTGAATGCAAAATCGACACAGAGACGTAGTAATCGAGTATCGTATAGAATGATATCGATGTAGTATGAATAAGTGGCCGTGAAAGCTGGCTGCCTTTGTGCGGTCCCTGGACTCATGAAAGTTACCGCCTGGGGTTTACGCCTGTGTCATACTATGTATCTATGGATAAACAACAAAAGTAAGGAACCTTTATAAAATACATATCATAGCACGATTATAATCCCTAATCGTAATCCTTTTTGTGAGTAATTTATTTTAATTTACATTTTTGACTGCCTCGTTGGTCTAGTGGCATGAACAAATGTAGTTTTTCTAACGAAAAATTCCCAGTATGAGTCCCGAGTCTGGAATTGTACCCAGTATATATGGCAATAGGCTCGCACCCTATTACAAGGGACCTATCATCATCGAAAAGTGGGTGTACTCAGTACACCTCTGCGACCTCCGCTTGGGGAATAAAGGAGTGACGATGTTTTTATTTTTGTTAATACTGAATTCTTCCCTTTCACTCTTCTCTGTTATTTGCAATCTTCGGCTAGTCCCATCCCACTATTTTCGTCTGGGCCTACCGCGATGCATTTTGCTATTATGTGGGAACCAGTCCGTAGTTATGTTGGCTCATTGGTCGTTTGCCGGAGTTTTGACCTGCGACGACGATTTGCGTCATGGAACATAGTGTGGTACTTTTGACATGTTCTATAAGCTTGCTATTAAGAATACTATGCTCCATAAAATGCTAACAAACAGCGACCGCGGAAGCGAAGTTTGTTAGTTCCAGAATGTATCTGAAATAAATTGTTAACTATTTTGGGTGCGTACGATAATCTCTTTGATAAAGCTACTATATAATCTAGTCTATATAGTCTCCGTAACCGGCGAGCGTGTTTGAGACGAACTATGAGAGTCGAGGAAGCCGGAGATGTATGTAAGGAAAGAACCTGTTGGAACTCTGTACTCTCTGCCTACCTCGCAAGGGATCTGGCGTGATGTTATAGATAGATAGAGACTATATAGTAATAATAATATTAGCCCCGTTAAGAGACTGCCCCACCGTTAGTCACGGGCCTCCTCTCAAACTCGGAGGGTTTAGGCCATAGTCGACCACGATGACCCAGTGCGGGTTGGCGAATTTCACACAATTTCGAGAAACTCTTAGGTTTTCTCACGTTGTTTTCCTTCACCGTTAAAGCAAGTGATAGGTAATTATTAATACGCACATGCTTTCGAAAAGACAGAGGTGCGTGCCTGGGTTTGAGCCTGAGACCTCTGACTTTGCCGTCTAACGGTCAAATCACTAGACTATCACTGCTTTAAAGCTACTATATACTTAGCTTTAAATAAGAAAATTTGAAATACCCTTTTCCGCGGAAAATTAAGATAAAATCATTTTTCTTAAGAGGAGTTTTCGCCATTTTCATTTTATATTCAAAGGCACTATTGTTGAAAGAAATTTAAATTGGTACCAAAATCTTCTGCGGTATGCTAATTATTATCTTGTCAACACACTTGTTCAGATTACGCGGTTTCCAGCAATGCGCGAATGAGATTAATTTGACGATAACATAACATACTGCGTATTTTATACAGCACAAAGCCTGTCGTCGTGAAAATCTTTGGAGCCCTTTGTCCTGCAGTCTCAGACTAAGATTTGTCTAGACTGAGCATTGCTAAAAAATAATAATATCAGCCTATACCGCCCACTGCTGTGCAAAGGCCTTCTCTCACAAATCGAGGTGAGAGAGATTAGGTCATACTCCACCACGCGGACCCAGTACGGATTGGTGGAGGCAGGTTTGTTACCACCTGCTGTTGGAACTCATCAAGCCACCTTTAAGGCTTTCAACTCGGCTTACCGACTACCTCATTAAGTGGTAGCCGGGTGCGCCTTCCTTCTTAACCTGCCTTCCGAAGCACGGAGACGCTCGAATATGAAAATGCCATAAACGGTCACCCATCTCAGGCCGACCGAGTCGAACGCTGCTTAATCGGTAAGAACCCTGCGGTCACACAGCGCTACGAGCGCCTCACTCGTACGCTGGTGCTAAAATGTTGCCAAAAAGCGACCTCAGTCACGCTACGCATTTTGTGCACATAATGCCAGTCGCCGTCCGCGGCATGTTCTCACCGACCCTCCTGATGCCCTTACATCCCTTCTTCTGGATACAGATACCGCACACAGGATCAGACACCGACCTCGCCGGCGAGGTCGAAGAATCCCTTGCCCGCCGGCCGGTGCAGAGCAACACGGCTAGACACCTAGTATATGCCCTTCCCCATAGCGACTGCCCAAGCCGAGGCCGTTCGTCCTTGAGGCGCCCTTGAACTAGTTGCCCCCTTGCCCTTCTGGCTCAAGCGTAGTGGTTGCACGCTTACCCTTTTGTCCGGTGAAACTGTAAAGGCCCCGCGGCCAACAGGGTAGATCATTCACAGACACAAACACACACACGCTGTCAATGTGTGCGTGCTACAATATATCTACTCTATGATTAGATATATTGTATGCCTTTACCAAGCGTGCGATGCTCTAGACAAGTAATTTATCTAAGCCTGCGATGAACGTCTTTCGGCTAATGACGATACTGCGTACTTTGTACTCTTAGCCTACCCCGCAAAGGATCTGGCGCGATGATATATATATATACATGCATTACACTGAAAAAAATACCTGTGAGCCTTATTTTGCAGTTTAAATGGACAATAACTCATGTTTTCTTTTCTCTTCTACCAGGAATATTTTCATAGTGGTTCCAAACCACAGCAGTTCAGTTATACGCAAAATTACAAAACAGAATATGGTTCATTGTATCTCATATCTATCATCATCAATACTCCACAGAATAGGTCCCATTGCTGGGCAAACATGGGCTGGGCGATACACATATTAATTTATACATTTAATAAAATTGTAACCGAACCGAATCTGAATGACCATGGACTTTTTAAAATTTTAGTTGGGTTAAAAATAAAATTAATAAGCCCCGACACGCCTATATTCCGCACGCAGGGGTGGCACAAGTGTACTGCGTACACTCACTTTCTGGCGATGATTTTCGGTCTCATGTAATAGGCGGCGATCCTATTACCATATATAGGGTATACTTCCGGACACCGGATCGATACTGGGTATTTTACGATACAAAAGCTACCTTTGTCCGACCTAGCATGAGAACCCAGGACCTTGTGATCGCAAAGCGCATTATATGGCACTAGACCAATGAGGCAGTCCAATTGGGGTACACTTACTTATAATAATATAATTCCTAACATTCACTACTTCAATAAAACGGCCATGTCCTTAACATCAGAGATAGACATAACGTTAAAATCCGAGACGCGCGATCTGCGCTGCGCAAACGCAGCAGGCGTGTCTCGGTGAGCGGCGGGCAGCGGGCCGCTATCTCCGCAAATATCCGTTGCAAGAACACGTAGAATAAGCAACTCGAAGAACCGACATTATGAAGGTTTGTACCAAAGGACTTTGTTTAAGAAAGACTGTCATGCCACGCGGGAGTGGCTGACGTGTACTTTATACAAGGTGTGACATAATAATCGCAAGACCTGAAAGTAGTTTGTTCTAAATCGATAACTGAATTGATTCCAACTATTTTTAATGTACATTCGATTTTTTATTAAATTTTCCAAATATTCTTTGTCGTTCAGTTCGCTAGAAAAAAACTAAATTTATTCTTGATTCATAGCAACAAGGAGGTTTCAAATGCATGCCTAAAACGTATTTTTCAAAATGCACACATACACATACAAGTTTCATTGTTAATTGGGGTATAAAAGTGCTTAAAAAAGGGGTAAAATCCTTTAAATTTGGAAATTTGGTTTTCATTTTGAATTTATGAAGCAATTTTCTAATCGGGGTGTCTGAGGTCTTGCGCTTATTATGTTACACTTTATATATTCACTTTGGAGATGATGTTAGGACGATGTAGCAGCAATAAGACTTTTAAGGTATGATATATGCATTGTTATCTCTTTTACCTTCGCAATATATAGGGTATCATTATCATCAGCATATAACAGTCCACTACTAGACATAAACCTCTCCAATTGTGTGCCATTAAGTAAGATTCTCGACTTCTTTCTTCAAATTTAGATTAAGTTGTCATTAGTTTGACATACCTTTTTAAGGTACAACAAACCTTTAAACAAACTATAATAAAAAAAAGACTTGGCATGGCTTTGAACACACCTAAAATCATTTTAACGTAAGGTTGAAGTCTTACAAAGGTCCTCGAAAACCGAATCTTTATAGCCACATCAACAGCATTTAGCTATTCTCCTGTTCTACTTCAGTAAAAAAAATCAGAGAGCTTAGCATGAATGGCTTGATGCTATCTAGTTTATACGCAATTTTTTTCCCAATAAAAATTTAATAAATAAAGTGAAGGTGACAGCGCGCTTTTTTGACAACATTACGATAACGTTAGTCTGTTTGTACTAAGCCCTCTGAATGCCGTTGATTTGTCGAAAGTTAAGATTTATTAAAAATCCGAGAATTGTCTCGTTGGTCTAAGGGGCAAAGTGCGTCTGGCAATCACAAGGTCGTAACTTCTTTTGCTATTTTTCTTTAGGAGAAGCTCTCCGATTTGCCTGGTGGGGCAACATTCTTAAAAATAGGTATAAATCTTCATCGCCATTGTGTCTTATCTACGAGTTTACTCTTTGCGCGTCCAGATCTGGCGATGCGCGGTGCGTGTGCTATATACAGTTATTAATTACACTGTCATACGAGCACCGACGGTTATCGATTATGACGGATGAGCTTACTCTTGTAACTAGATCTGATATACTGTTCCTTTGAGGCAAGTTGTAGAACGTTTTGTAGATAGTAGCCACCTTTGGGGTACAAAGGATTGTAGAGGCGCTTAACATAAATGTCGACGGTAATAAATAGACACAAAAAAATTGTACTATGTAAGCTTACCCTTGTAACGCGATCTGCGATACTCTATTGAGAAAAGTTGAAGAACGTTTTGCTATGTCGGTAGTGGGGTATCTTTTGAGGGTAGTATAGGTATATTTTAAGTCTGTGGGGGAACTTAACTCTAATGTAGACAGCTACCACCTTGTCTTGAGAAAAGGTTTGATTATGTTGATCCCTTATTGTTTCTGGATGAGCAACATTTTTAAAAATAGGTATAAAACTGCATCGCCATTGTATCGTATCTACGAGTTTACTATTTGCGCGTACAGATCTGGCAATGCGCGGTGCGTGCGCTATAAATAGTTATTAATTACACTGTCCTACGAGCACCGACGGTTATCGATTATGACGGATGAGCTTACTCTTGTAACTAGATCTGATATACTGTTCCTTTGAGGCAAGTTGTTGAACGTTTTGTAGATAGTAGCCACCTTTGGGGTACGAAGGATTGTAGAGGCGCTTAACATAAATGTCGACGGTAATAAATAGACACAAAAAAATTGTACTATGTATGTTTATTTTGCATCAAAACCCTAAAACTTTAATATATTGCTAATATTAAATTGTGATAATGTTCACCAACTTCTGATAATAAACAGATTTCAAAAATTGAGACTGTCAGCGATATAAGACCCTGTCTGTACACCTTTGCCTACCCTTCCTCGAAGGGTATATTATAGCAGAAGCGATTATTTTATTTTACAAAATAGATTACTTCAAATAATAATTTAATTCAAAGGTCGTTGGTCTAGTTGCGTATGGTGTGGTTGGCGATCACGAGGACCTGTGTTCGAAGCCAAGTATTAATTGGAGGGTTTTTCAAAAACAAAATCTATGTATCTGTCGAGAAAGAGAGAGAGAAAGAGAGAGCGTAAAATCGTGCCCGGTATAACGATAGCCATATTTAAATTTAACCGTCCACTATATGTGTGCGTACACAATGCACTCGACGTCTCGGCATTTGTATTGGTTTTATAACTAATACATGTCGTAAAAGCCTAACTGAGGTTCGAATATCCACCCATCAACAACGTGACCCCTCGACTTAATTATTTATCGCTGTGTTGAAAATTATTTCATAGTATACAGCCTCGGCTGGCCACCGTCAAACATTGCATCACCATCCTTCTACCGCAATCGGGTAAAAACTAAAGCGATTACATCAGAGCTATAGCAGTAATTATGTTGTATGCATAAAACATTATCGTATGTGAAATTGCATAAGATGTTAACACAAAATCATTACTAAACCCCGCTTGCACATATGACAAGCTATTTTAAGTAGTTCATGGAATAAATTGCAATATAAGTAAATGAAAAATAGGACTCGCACCCGTTCGCAACCTGTTTTCGGAACTCGATGTGACGGCACCATTTTTAAAGTAGCCAGTCGGCGCTATTAGCCCCTCAACGTGGGGCGAAATTAATATTTATGAAGCACCGATTCACCCCTCTTAATAATACGATTACAGTTATACATAAAATCAAATTAATCACATTTTAGCTTAAACTCAATTCATCAACACCAGTAACCCGTGTCTACCTGTAAACTTCTATAACCAACAATCAGAGATGAGCAAAATATAATCAGATTAATGATTGACCACCCCCCGCTTGGGGAAATTAGGCGTGACGGTATAATAATGATTTACGATTACAATTACATTTTGTAATCTTCAGTGATTACGTTTACACTTTTGATCCTTTTGTTGCCAGCTTTTACTACCATTACTACTACTTACTACCATTAATCTGATTACATTTTGCCCATCTCTGCCTACAAATAATCACAGATTAACTATAGACGAATATTGGCTAATTCCTAATTGCTTCAATTAACGTTAAAATTATTTCCGAAAAGACGTTGGCCATTCTTTTTGGAACTGGGCCCGCCACACATTCCCACCGCTGTAACTTCTGTAAGCCAGGAACCTTAAGATTCTTCTTAGATGACATCAAGGTTTTAATCCGAGGGAGTGCTTTGTCTCGAAACCCGCAACAAATATAATTATATAGAAATGAAAATAGAAAGAAAAAAGAGAGGCGTTAGACAAATTAACATTTTCTAACAAACTTCTTTATTGCACACAACTGGAATTACATAACCTTTTATAATGGGCAAAAAGGATCATTTTAACTGTCATAGGGCAAATGGGTTCTTATGCTGTCAGGGGCAAAACATACGGGGCGAACGGGTACGAGACCTCTCTGTATTCCTCATAGAGGACTGGGAAACTTGGTTTAGAAGATTTTTGGGCCGCAACCTGCAAAGAAAGGTCCGTTGATTTAACGCATAAATTACTACCACAGAACACATTACTCAGAGAAAATACTATACTTTTCAGCTTAACGACCGTCGTCCAGTTAAAAAAGTACCTCCAACACCGCCCTCTCTTTTCTAGCTCTGGTATTAGATAGTACTCGAATTTTGAGTAATTACAAAAAGCAGAGTAGTATTTTAAATGGAACTGGGTTTCGCATAAATCTTGAAAATCAAAGAGTGTGAGTAATAATAAATCATTTTGATGGGTTTATAGTAATATTAATATAATTGATAGATTGCGTTGTAATGTCCAATAAAATAAGGATATTTCTTCCAATCAAGTTTGCACCTTAGACTAAAGCCTATGATTTTAGTCCTTACTGTATGGTTTGTACATTAAATAGAGGCTAACACACAAAATCATTACTAAACCCCGCTTGCATATATGACAAGCTATTTTAATTAGTTCATGGAATAAATTGCAATATAAATAAATGTGAAATAGGTCTCGCACCCGTTCGCCACCGGTTTTCGGCACTTGATGTGACGGCACCTTTTTCAAGGTAGCCAATCGTAGCTTTTTGCCCCTCAACGTGGGACGAATAGATATAGACATCTTTCAGCCTCAAAATCAGTGAAAGTATAGAGCGACAAGCATATTTTGGCAGAGGGCGTTAGTGTGAAATTAGTAACATTTTCTTACTTTTATCGAAATATTTCAACATGCACAGTTACTAATAAAAAAGCAACTTAGGTTAAAATTATTTTATCTGACTTTATATGTTATAGAATAAATAGGACTTCATTTGATTTGTTGATTTAACGTAAACGCTGACAAAATTAAAAGTATAAATTGATGAGGCCGACAATTTTAAAATTAGTTTGATTTGAGCGCTCGATCGGAGCAGACGAAGGAATCGGGTGACCGGGATTTGTTATAAAGTGTATCGGTTACTCACACGGAATTAATGATCGAGATTAAAGGTATGATAACCATATATTAAAAGTGCTTTATTTGCTTCTTCACACATCAGAAGCGGGACAAACCAACAAGGTATGTTCAGCGATATTTATTATCTATTTTTCCTTACCTTTGTTCTAAAATTATATAAATACATGAAAATCTATTCGTATTTTATGATGATAATATTTTAAGCCACAATTTTTTAGTATTCACCGGACAATATATATCTATTCTTTGCTACACACCCGCTTATTTACTTATTTGCGATTCATAATTGAGATTAGCCACTTGTCTTCACGGTTTTTTTTATATACACTCTTTTGGGTATACACCGTATGTATGCACAGCAATATCAATAATGATCTATGATTGTAATGAATATATATATATGATCACAATAGTTTACTTGCGTGTAAACATTTTAATCCATTCAAGGCGTATTCACAAAACTTTAGGATGTATATAAAGGAATTTCAATGAAAAAATATAGAATTGGTACAATAGGAATATTGACGAAATTAACATTGATGAACCATGTTAGTGTCAGTAAAGACGGTTACAATAGTAATAAGAAAATGTCAATGAGAAATAGTAGCAAAATTCTATAATATTAATTTCTTTTTGACATAAAGCTCTTTCCAAATGGTTTCATATTATGGGCTTATAGTAATAGACTATAGGTCTCGTTGACATCACGAGTATTACCTGGTCATGAAAAAGAGGCCCTTTGCGAGAAGTAAGAATTATGTAAGTTGCCTGCTCAGATTAATTATGAGACGGATAAAAAAAAACAACAGACTGAAAGTCAGGTGTTCGTGGATAGAATCAAATCAAATCAATTTTATTGTTGTTACAGGTATATAGATTTGCTTAGGTCTACGTTGCATCTTGATTCTCTGTAGCATACCCTGTTAGGTTTACAATAATATTAACATTAGAGGATTTTGTCAAAACAAACATTGAATTATTAAATTATAAAATGTCTAGATATCAAATAAAATGAACGAAACACTAGTAGAATTATAATAAGTAAAAAAAAAATCTAAATATAATATTAATAATGTCCAAATCATAATGTCAATCAATAAAAAATAAGGTTTAAATTAAAAAAAAAAACAATAGATAATTATGTCACTGTAAGAAATTCATCAATAAAATAGTAACATTTGGTTATTAGTAATTGGAATAATTTCTTTTTAAATTGCACCACATCCAAGTCCCTAATATCATTAGGTATTTTATTGTACACCTTAGGCGCCATACTGAATATACTTTTATGCATGAGCGCTGTCCTTGACGATCGTATGTCAATATCATGTCTGAATTTTTCTCGTAAGGTTCGAGTTGCATTGTTTTCAGCTGTTTTCTTAAATGAGGCGCTGTTTTTTTTTTCCCCAAAAATGCAATTTCAAGAATATATAGACTAGGTAATGTTAATATTTTTAGGGATGTAAAATGTGGCTTACAGCTGTCTGTAGATTTTATGTTCACTATGGCTCTGATACATCGCTTTTGCGCCTTAAACACAGACTCCTTTTCGCAAGAATTACCCCAAAATATAACACCATAGCGCAATATAGTCTACATAGCCGTAGTAAGCGGTGATAGCAGCTGACTCGTTGACTACATTTCTAAGTTTGTAGAGAGCGAATGCGAATTGACTTAATTTTTTACAAGATTCGATTCGAGAGATTAATCCTAGAAATTTAGTATGCGACACTTCCTCGATAATTTCGTTATTGAAGCTAAGCGTAGTATTAGGAATATTATTTCTTTGTCTGAAATCGATTATCTTTGTTTTATTTATGTTTAAAACTAAATTATTTCGGTCAAACCATATAATTGACTGTCGTAGTGCATCATTTATGTGACTGTCAAAGTGCCTACATTTATTGTAGCTTACGAGTATAGTGCTATCATCGGCAAAAAGAACCATTGGATATGTTACATATTGTGGGAAGTCATAAATGTACATCAGGAATAGCACTGGGCCTAAGACGCTACCCTGTGGAACAACGTAATACATAGTACGTTCAGTTGAACGATATGTTAGCTCTTTTCGTTCCTTTATGCAAATTCGCTTGACCTCGGTGCACTGTTTACGGTTACTAAGATTCTATAAGCAACAGAGCATTTCCTCTAATTCCATAACAGTTTAGTTTACTGAACAGAATATTATGGCTAACTAAATCAAAAGCTTTTGTCATATCCATAAACAGGGCGCAAATTGGTGTTAGATAGTCTACGTTAGTCATAATAGTATTGAGAAAGTCGTACATAGCCAGATTTATAGATTTGTTTTTTTTGGAAACCTTTTTGTTCTTTAAACAAAATGTCAGGTTTTACTAAATAGTTATAAATCAGCTGATAAATTATTCTTTCAAAAATTTTCGATATAATGGGGATGAGCGCGATAGGCCTGTAATTTTATAGATCTCTTTCGTTATCTTTTTTGAAGATAGGTTTTACTATGGTAATTTTAAGTTTGTCTGGATAAATTCCTGTGGAGATACTCAAGTTTATTATATAGCTTAAAGTTTCAGACATTTCCTTTGAGACAGATTTTAGCACATTTGTAGCAATGCCATCATACCCAACGCTAGTTTTGTTTTTTAGATCCAAAATAGTTCTATGCACTTCTTGTGGTGTTGTAGGCCGAAGAAAAATTAAGTGAATGCGTAAGTTTAACAAATTTGACTCAATGTTGTCATAGCGTTGAAAAGTACCTGCCTGGTTTATGTAATAATCATTAAAAGTATTGGCAATGTCAATAGGATTTGTTATTGTAGCTCCGTTATTATCTATCTTCATTATATATTCTTGTGTTGATCTAATTCTATTCTCATTTATTATGCTCCAGATATACTTTGCTTTGTTTTTTCAGGTTCGCGATATATATTTTTCGCTTTTTTCGTTAGTTTAATAATTTTTTTCAACCTTATTGTGTAGTTTTTTAGTTGCGTTAAGCTGTTGGTAGATGTATTCTTCCTATGCTGCCATAACATATTACTTTATTTTACAACATCGTCTAATACCAGGCGTTAGCCAGGTCGGGCGCCTTATGGATCCTATTCTTTATGCTATAAAAGAGAAGCATAAATGGTAGAAAAGCTTAAACAAGCAACGTTTTTTTTATGACACTGCATCATACTGCATAGTCAGTGCATTCAGCCAAATCGATGGAAATTATGGTTACCTCTATTTATAGTTAAATTATTTTAACATTGCTACATTATAAAGATGTTCCTCGTCCGTATCTTTTAAAGATAAGTTTCTCGACATATAGAACAGTTTCTACGCTTACTAAATTATCTATATTATAAATACTCGTCCCGACTACAGATTATTTTCCCATTACATATATGACTAACATTCTACCTTTGTACAACCGTTCAATTCCCTTCATTATTATAGGTACACTCGTATTATCAATATTATTAGAAATTAATTAGATATTATTAAAATGTGAGATTTGAAAATACACGCAGCCAAAGATTCAAAAAACGAAACGTCACTTTGACAATCCAATTAGCAAGGTGTTAAGATCAAATTGGTGATATTCCAATTTCAAATTTCGATAAAAATTTAAAAAGTTGCTGTGTTTTTGGATTACCCAACCATTTATTTATGTTTAACCATATTTTTCTAAAATCGTTATTACATCTTTCTATTTCTTCTTGTCTGTATCTGTTTCTCGCCACATCTATGAGTTTATTGACTTTACTTCTGTATTTTGTGTATTGTAACCTTTTGTTCATATTCTTAGGGGTCGATTTCCATGCTCTAAATAATATGTCTCTGCGTTCTAGCTTTTTCTTAAGCTCGTTATTTACCCATGGTTGCGTAATTCTGCTTTTTCCTAATATCCTATGCGCCCTGCTTTTCTCATAGGCGTTAATAAACACTTTCTGTAATTCTTCAAATAATAATATAGGGCAATTTATATGCAACAGCTCAGTCCAGTTAATTGTAGATAATTCTTTTTTTATAATCGTTTCATTTAAAATCATTTGCACTCGGCTATTCGTGCATACTTTATCCGTTATGGTACTTATTCCCACTAGGTAATGGTCCGACAGGGTGCAGTTGAGCAGATGTGCGCGCGCGGCGAGTGGCCGGCCGCGGGCGGCGCGCGCCCACACGTGGTCGATATTAGACGCCGTCGGTCGTCCATCGACAACTGTTTCGCGCGTTATCTCTGTCGCAGGAATAGTACATTGCAGGCCGTTATCACACAGCATGTTTTTATATTTAATTACTACGGAGTTTGTTTCCTGTGAAATATCGATATTGGTATCTCCTATCAGTATAATTTCTTCTGAGTTTGGTATATTTGTTAGGATAATGTTCAATTCCGTGATATATGACAATTTATTCGTATTGGGCGGTCGGTATATAGCAACAAGATATATAGTTCTCGTACCAATATTTAGTTTTCCATATGTTAACTCTGTTGCTTTTAGTTGTATCGGTGGTATTTCCATGTTAAACTGTATAGATTCTTTCACATATATCACTATTCCACCTCCTCTTCTTAATTCCCTAGTATTAGGATACGCTATATATCCAGGTATATTATAAAGTGTCAGCTCCTCATTCTTTATATTCACCTCGGTGAGAACAATAGCACTTATTTTTTGTTCGACTATGCAGTCGTTAAGTAAAACAAGCAACTGGTTAAACTGTTTCCGGAGAGATCTTATATTTAAATGAATAATGTTTAAGTGATTCTTTATGAAATGTTGTGTCCAGGTGTGTAAATCCTTATATTTATTATATTCAATTTCACATGAGTTCAAATAAAATGATTCGTTGAATTTTGTTGTTAGCAAAATCTAGTAGTGTGGATACGCAGCATCATGGGTCGCTGTTTACTTGTTTATAGTATCATCGCATAGCGATTTGATGTCATTTTCTTACTTTATACGGATAATTTTATCGTTTTCGTTTTTTCTTACTAAAATACTGGAGTTTTGGATCCAGATAAATTTATATGTCGATTTCAAACGGTTTCTAGTTTCCCAGAACAGTAGCCTTGAAGCCTTAGTTAAATCTTCATTTAAATATATATTCATTTTGTTATCATTGCCGTAGATATCATTATTCGTCAAACGGGCTTTTCGTTTTTGCAGCCATTGATCCCGGACGTATTTAGACCGCAGCTTGACAATAACAGGGCGCGGTCTATCTGCTCCCGGTTTCTGTGGGCCTACCCTCACTGCACTCTCAATATCTTCTGGGTTTAGGTTAAGCTTAGTAGCAATGTTGGAAACGACTTCCAGTACATTTTCGTTTTCCTGGTTCTTAACCAAGCATGCAATCTCAATATTACTTTCTTTCTCCTTCTTCTCTAAACTAATTACTCTTTCTTCTAAGGCAATATTGCATTTTTCAAGGTATACACATCTCTGTTCCACAGCCTTTATTTTATTTTCAGCATTTTTCTTAAAATCAAGCATTTGTTGATATTTTTCGGCATAGAAATCTACTGTATCAGCAAGTTCATCTAGTTTTTTTTCCACCTTAAAGATAACTTCCAGTTTTTTGTTCATTTCCATTAGAAGAGTTTCTACAGTTATATTTTGGGGATCAATATTAATGATTGAAGATTGTGGTACTTTGAAAGAGCATGATTTTTGGCATTCATCGCATAACTCTGTTTGCGTAAATTGTTGATTGTTTCGTACGCATTTCTTGTGGAATACACTTTCACAGGCTCCTTTACATTTAATCACATCGTCTTTTGTTATAGATAAAAATAATTTACATTTTTTACACTGCACCATTTTTTTTTTATTTGTGACACGGGTAGTTGTATACTATAACACGAAAAACAATTAGCAAACACGTCCGCACGCTGAGCGCAAGCGAGCAGCATGACTAGATCAAGCCGATCTAGTAATTAGGGCGTAGACCGCTTCGGTCACGAGATCTAGTGGCCGCGGGTTCGATTCCGCTCGGAATAAATTTTAGTGCATTTGTTTTGATTCGTCTCTTGTAACGTATCCACAACTATATCATTACGCCAGCCGTCAGATCCCTTGCGAAGTAAGCAGTACAAATTTCCAACAGGTTATTTCCTTACAGACCTCTGTGGCTTCCTCTACTTTCATACTTCGTCTCTTACTCAGACGCCGGCTACAAAGACTCTTGACTTGCCCTTCAGATAAGACATGTCTATTTGGTCATGGTAAGATAGTCTAGGTCTTCCCTGATATCTAGATCCTTCCACTTCCGCGATGTAAATCTGTTTTGACATTGACAACCACCAGAGCATGCCCTTTATCATCATTAGACCAATACTACATTTCATAACTACACGCTTTCTTACTATGGTGTTGTAAATACTGTCGGTCGGCTTTGCTCCGCACATCTTCCGCATTTCGACTACATTTATTCTGCTTTCTTTCTTCTTACATACGCAACTCTCACTGCCATTTAACAGCGTTGGAACAAGCTATGTATGGCCAGCTGCGCCTTTTGGGTTAAGAGCCGGGTTCTAAGTAGCATTCCCATCGCACCATTTACTCTATTCCCCGCATTCCGTCTTCGATCTATGTCAGCGGTGTATTTCCCATCCAAGATATACAAACTCATTAATTCCAGGACATCCTGACCAACTACTGTCCTTGCTTTTGTTCTGGATTCTTCCCATTCAAAAACCATAATCTTGGTTTTCCTTACATTCATATGTAACCCATTGTAACTAGTGTTCGTAGTTCTGTGACTATTAGCGCTATTAATACTACGTGATCTGTATAATAGATGATTGACCAGGTCACCCATTTTTACACCTTTATTCATCGCATTCAGTCTTAAAAACTCCGTTTCTCACACAACACTCCATCCACAACTATATTCAATATCCCTAGTGCGAAGCCAAGTTTTTTATAAAAAAAGGAAGGCAGTTCATATTTTTATTGGCCGTCACACTGGAGCGACATAATAAATAACATATTGGGGCTATTCATTATCGATAACTGAAAAAGGACTTTATCTACAACAATACTATTGTATCGTATATGCTGACAACAAGTAATCGTAAACGTATTGGCATTTTAACAACCTGCCAACCACACGATCCATAAATAAAAAATACCTTTTCTATAATACACACTACGTTTATTTGAATAACTAATACAAGAATTGAATACATCGTTGCTTTATATCGTTGAAAATGTTCCCATAAACAATCAGAAAATACTATTTTAAAAATCTACACAAAATATATATTGTACAAAATTATATTTTCACTCCTTTTTTGTTAAGTATACATTTAATAATAAAGAAAAAACTAGACAAATCTGTAATATCATTAATGGCACTCATAGCCTAAAATATTTGATGTCTTTTTTCCAAAAAAAAATATAAAATATATTTTTTATCTTTTTATTAATTATACCTATTTACATTTTAGTTACATCGTAAATATTTATTGATTTATTAATAATATTTTATTAAATAATATCGCTCTTCTGTTACAATATAACAAATGCGTGTAACAACGACATTATTTTATAGAAAACTGTCATGGCTGCTGAGAAACTTATTTTAAAGGGAGATATATGTAATCAAAACCTCAAAATGAACGGAGACGATCTCATATTATTATTATTGCCTGTATTTTAAAAGTTATATATTTGGATTGTAATGCAATGATGTAGGTACATGGTTGATACATCTGTCTCCATAATATTAAATTAAAGGTTATAATAAATTACGGTTGTATTTTGATGTCTAACGACACTGCGTTTTTTTTATGACACTGCATCATACTGCATAGTCAGTGCATTCAGCCAAATCGATGGAAATTATGGTTACCTCTATTTATAGTTAAATTATTTTAACATTGCTACATTATAAAGATGTTCCTCGTCCGTATCTTTTAAAGATAAGTTTCTCGACATATAGAACAGTTTCTACGCTTACTAAATTATCTATATTATAAATACTCGTCCCGACTACAGATTATTTTCCCATTACATATATGACTAACATTCTACCTTTGTACAACCGTTCAATTCCCTTCATTATTATAGGTACACTCGTATTATCAATATTATTAGAAATTAATTAGATATTATTAAAATGTGAGATTTGAAAATACACGCAGCCAAAGATTCAAAAAACGAAACGTCACTTTGACAATCCAATTAGCAAGGTGTTAAGATCAAATTGGTGATATTCCAATTTCAAATTTCGATAAAAATTTAAAAAGTTGCTGTGTTGTAGTTATTGCATGCGTTGGTTGTCAGCCCTTTATTAGCCCTTATACTCACAAGCGCTTTTTAGTGCGTGTTTCTTCTTCTTCTTTAAGTTATGGCTTTGCACTCATTTTAAGAGTATTTTGCCAATGTCCTGTGAAATGCATAATCGTGTTTCTCCGATGAATTTGATGAAAACGATGATAATGGAATTAATAGAGTACCCCACCTTTGATAGAAAAGCGATGGATACTCCACATACCAATTTCGACGGCAGTTTTGAGAAAAGTCGAGAGGCACGTTTTATCACGTACATAGTGCGTGTTTTTCAAGCGCTTTTTTAACAAATGTACGGTTTACTATTTATTTCACCCTAACGCTTTTTAACAAACTAAAAAAAAGCGTGTGAAAGAGGGCTTTAAGTACATTATGGAAGAATAAGGAGTGAAATTAAAAAATGAGGTATTTTTAGAATTATTCATTAGTTTCGATAATAGCCAGAAGTAATAATAAAATTATTATTATTTATTATGAAAATATTCACTTATTCATCTTTTCAAAATTATATAACTCCTTTACGCCATCTTTCATACTTATTTTCCATTATTAAGGCACAATTAAATAGGTAAATAAATGACTAAATAGTGCTTAGTATAATAGTGAACAGAACACATTTCATAAATTTTATTCAATTTTCTAGACATGTTTTGAAAATTTATATTTCTTTGAAAATTAATATTCCTTCATTGCTAATGACAATTATATAATAAATAGTATGATTCTCACATATATTCCCAAAACTTAAAGTTGCTAGCCCATGTTGGAACCCTGGGACTCGTACCTAACATGGCAAACGATTAAATAACTGAGCTTACATAATCTCTTGAGCAGTATTACTATAATCTTATTATGCCGGGAGAGAGAGATACAGTTTATAGCCCGTTTCCCTCTTACGGCAAAATAAGATTACAATATTTTTTCTAAAGAGGTGGTAACTGTCCTGGGTTGCCTCTGCTTCTAAAAGGTTTGATTAAATAGCCGACAGAGCGCGACGAGAGCGTGACAGAAGCGCTCGTCTACGTCCGGTTGCAATGTTTGCCGTCGCGTCGAGCAGGGCTGCGCTGTGGCGTCTCCCGTACATTTCAGTACATTACAACTCCCCCAAGCTGCGCCACCGTTGCGCCAAGCGGGGCTGCGCTGTGTGGCGTCTCCCGTACATTTCAGTATATTACAACTCCCACAAGCCGCGCCACCGTCGCGCCGAGCGGGGATGCGCTGTGTGGCGTCTCCCGTACATTTCAGTATATTATAACTCCCACAAGCCGCGCCACCGTCGCGCCGAGCGGGGCTGCGCTGTGTGGCGTCTCCCGTACATTTCAGTATATTACAACTCCCCCAAGCCGCGCCACCTTCGCGCTGAGCGGGGCTGCGCTGTGTGGCGTCTCCCGTACATTTCAATACATTACAACTCCCCAAGCCACGCCACCGTCACGCTCCCGTTGCACTGCGTCGGCTATGTGGCAAAACCTTAAGGTTTTCGCACATTAAATTGACTCAACGGTAATTCTACTCTGACTTGACTTACAGTAAAGCTTTGAAATGCTTATAATCATGTTCCTTATGGTAAATCATTCAACGATTGAAAAAAGTTGAAATTTCCACCGTGAGAAACGCGATCCCATTTTAATGATTTACTTTGAGTGAAGTTGGAGTGGAGTCGGCGTCTAGTCTATGTGATGTGCGAAAGCCTATAGCACCCAGGAACAAACGAACTATAAAGTTTTTGATTTTTATCATGAAATGTGCTCTCCACTTCGTAAATACTATTAATAAGCGAAATATACAATATTTATTACACCTTGTAAAATATAGCATGATTAAAATTATATCTGTCATCCCATACTACACGCCCAAATGTTATTTAATATAATAATCAAAGCTTCTTAAAGAAATTGTAGCAGCCTTCTAACTATGTCAAGTCTGTGCCGACAACAATTAAATTTATTGTTATTCTCTACTAAACTCATAAAATAATACACATATTTTGTTACGTATAGAATTATTCAAATATAATAGTAATAAAGATGTTAAGATGTCACAACGGTCTTAGATCTGCTTTCTTCTTCAGGGCCCTAAGACCTCAGTTTTTTTGACCCGCCTATGACAAAGTCGAAGTATGTTGTCACATACTTATTTTGTGTATTTTTTTAATAAATAATCACGCTACATTCTACAAGATATAAAAATAATACCTTAAACTAAACAACAATCTTACAATGACATTTACTGGACAAAGTATCAACTAATTGGGCTCATACTCAGTGCAGGTGTACTTAACATTTTTTTATAATTTATTATTACATAGATAGTGGCGGAATGTTCTTACATAGTTGCGGAATGTTTTTACATCGGTAAAGCATTTTCTCAATATTTTAATTAAACTTCAATGTAGTTTCGTGGTTTTTAATGATGATGAGTGTATGTAGGGTATTAGTGAGTCTTAATGTTAAGAGTTAGTCCCTTTTCTTACTTTTAGACTTTTGTGCCCGAACTAATGGAAAAGTTGGCCATGCCAATTAGGGCCTTAGTCGGACTTAACATTTTACGATTGCAGTCAAGAGACAAATGCCAAAACTGATAATTTAGAGAGCCTAAACCGTATGGAGATGTTCTTTGTTATATACTGGTTACGATCACCCATCTAAATTTTCATCGCAGCGACCGTTGCTTAACGTCATCGATGATGGCCAGATAGTCAATACAACAGGCTGTGAACACCCTATTCTTATTTGGTAGTATTCGAAAACTGTCTTCAAACATTTAATCAAAATTGCTCATCAAAATCAAACAGAAAACTACATATATTTATCTAAGCAAAAGTGAATACCGATTTCTCTGGCCATATCAAAAACAGGCCAAGATAACCACGTAACTACACAAAGGTCGATTAGAATCGAGAAACACAACCGAAAATGTTCGTGACAAATCGTTATAAATCGACAAACTCCCAATTCGATATGACGATCGATTGTTGTACGGACAAACTTGTGGGTGCAGTTAAAAATTATATTTTGTTTTCAGATTCCTTTGACGTACGGTTTCACGGACCGCAAATGTTATTTGGTTATGTTCGTGATTCGAATTCGAGGTAAATTGAATTTATTTTCTCCGGTCGGTTGCGCGCACGCAATGCTTTCGTGTTTGGCTGTCAGATGGCGCCTTTGCAGCTGTGGCGTGGTGTTATCTGGAAACAGTTTTGTTATGCTTAAAAAAGGTTTTACGGGAAAACGACGGACGGATTTAACGCAGTGGTTAAGAGCTTAAGCTGCTCCACCCACTGTGTCTAGTAGTCGCGGGTTCGATTCCCGCACGGGACAAATCTTTGCGTGATATACAATTATTTGTTTCGGTCTGGGTATTTGTGTATGTGAATTTTCATTTTTGTAAATGCACCCACGACACAGGAATAAATCCTAGGGCTACGTTCTTAATTTAAAAATAAATAATTTTTCTAGGAGTACGGGGAATTTCAAATTTCTAGGATCTGAGGGCTAAGGACGAAAATATTGACGTAAGCGTGACGCTAGCGAGTAAGCGTGCTGTCTCCTTCATGTTTATTTAATAAATTGTAGTATGACCAGGATGGCATATCAACTCGCTAGCGTCACGCTAATGTTAAAATGTTCGCGATAAATCCAGGACCTCGTGATCGCAAAGCGCATTATTCGCCACTAGACTAACGAGGCAGTCATCGGAGTTTAAGTTTAATAAATACATACGAGCGGACGGCTTGCTCGAGTGGTTAAGAGCCTAACCCTCTCCGCACACTGATCGAGTAGTCACGGGTTCGATTCCCGCACGGGACAAATTTTTGTGTGACCCACAAATCTTTTTTTCGGTCCGGGTGTTTCTTTATGTACATACGTGTTTGTAAACGCACCAATGACACAGGTATAGTTCTACTATATATATACTCTACAGGTATAGTAGAAAAAATAGTTACCTCGGCGCGTGCCTCGCTCGATGCGCGTGCGGCGGCGCCTCCCGCCGCTCCAGCTCGTCGGGTCCGAGCTGCAGCCCTGCCACCAGCTGCATGATCTCACGCTCCTTCTTCAGCTCCTCGCGACCTGACTCCACCTGGAAACACAAACAGAACATCTTAGAAAAGAGTTATTCCACCAAACTATTCACATCCCTCTGTCAAATAGTTATGCAATAATAATAATAGTAGAAACATAATAATAATTATTATTTATTGATTAACCAAATTAGATATATAATTTTCTCTCTATCTATATCATCGCGCCAGATCCCTTGCGGGGTAGGCAGAGAGTACAGAGTTCCAACAGGTTCTTTCGTATCATACCTCTCTGGCTTCCTCTACTCTCATAGTTCGTCTCATACACGCTCGCTGCTTATAGAGACTCTTGACTTGTTCTTTAGATAAGACTCGGTCTATTTGGTCATGGTAAGATAGTCTAGGTCTTCCCCGTTCCCCACATCCGTCTACTTTTACATTGTATATCTGTTTTGTCATTGTTTCTTCTGACATTCTTTCTATATGCCCGAACCAACGGAGCATACCCTTTCTCATCTTAACACCGATACAATCATTCATACCTACTCGCTTTTTTATTACTTTGTTGCGAATATGGTCGGTCAGCTTCACTCCGCACATCTTCCGCAGAGCTTGCATTTCGACCGCATTTATTCTACTTTCATTCTCCTTCTTACATACCCAGCTCTCGCTGCAATATAACAGCGTTGGGACAAACACTCCGTTATGTATAGCCAGCTGCGCCTTTTGACTTAAGTGCCAGCTCCCAAGTAGCTTTCCCATCGCACCATTCACTCTGTTTCCTTTACTCACTCTTTTCTCTTTATGTCAGCGGTGTATTTTCTATCCTTACTGAAGGCGCATCGAATATATACAAACTCATTTACTTGCTCCAGCACATCGTTACCAACCACTTTTTTTCTGGTTTCTTCCCGTTCAAAACATTCAAATGTAAGCCATTGTTCATGCAGTCGTCTTTTACAACTGACTAGTGTTTGCAGATTAGTGGCTGTTGGCGCTATTAAAACCGCGTCATCTGCAAGTAGTAGATGGTTTACCACTAGGTCACCCATTTGTACACATTCATTCATCGCTTTGAGTCTTTGAAGACTTTTATCCAAATATATTATAAACACTCTAGCGAACAACACGCAACCCTGCTTGGCGCCAATTTCAACGTCAAACCAGGGTGACATGTTACCCACGCATGCCTTACTGTCCACATAGGTGGACTGGACGGCTCGTAACAGAGTGCCATTTATAACATACTTTAATAAAATGTCCCAAAGTCTCTTTCCCACAACTCTGTCAAACGTCTTCTCCAGAACCACAATACCGCACAACAACCTTTCGGCCCACTGCCAGATGTTGCGGAGGGAGAAAGCTTGATCCGAACATCCTCTTCCGGACCTGAAACCCCCTTGTGCTCGCACAACATCGGAGTTCTCGCGCATTCTCCGTTCAGAATCAGAATATTTTTATGCATGTAAACCATTACATTATTTATGAATCGTCAGAAAAATAACAAAGACTCTACCACCACTTCGGAATGTCATTCCTGTGGAGGAAACTCCACGGTTACTCTTTTAAAATAGTATTTTTCCATCTACATATTGTTGTGGGATATGTGAGAACAATGTAAGCTGGTCTATTAGGTGGGTCTAAGTTAATTTTAACAAATTATACTATTCATTTGAATGGCTACATAGTTACCTCATTTACAGAGAAAGAAATGAGAAAGAAAAAGGTAATTTAACTAAATTAATAGAAGTCAAGTAGAAAGAATCCAACTATTTTTGTCGTTTAAATAATCATCTAGCGTATAATAAGCTCGCTTACTAAGCGTACGTTTAATACAAGCTATGAATTTATTGTCACTAAGTTAAGTGTCGTTAAGAGGAATTTTATTATAAAATCTAACACAGTAACCCATGAAACAAAGTTTGACAGACGAAATTGCGGTTGATCTAATTTATTTCTATGTCGCGTATTATAGCAATGCCTATCGCCTAGCTAATTAAATCTATATTTTTTGTTGTATACAATATGTTTTCATAAATATACTGACACGGGCCCGTCATAAACAATTCTCTCGGCTTGTTTAAACAATTCTCTCAGAGAGTCGGGACTACCTAAATTATAAATGACTCTTATAGCCCTTTTTTGTAAGATAAAAACAGACGCAATGTCAGCTGCCCTACTCCACAATAATATACCGTAAGACATGACACTATGAAAGTAACTGAAATAGACCAAACGTGCTGTGTCCACATCAGTAAGTTGTCTGAACTTTCTTGCGGCATAGGCAGCAGCACTAAGCCGTTTACCTAAAGTCTTAATTTGTGGGCCCCATTGTAACTTAGGGTCAAGCGTGATTACGCTTGACTCTAAGTTACAATGGGGCCCACAAATTAAGACTAGACTAGACTAGAGATCTAAGAAAGAGTATCATTGATAAACTCAAGTTTCTCGTTGTTCAATATAATATCACATGCAGTACTTTTCACATTTGGTATAGAAAACCTTATACATTAAGTTTTTTTTGTTATTAAGCACTAAATTATTGGTTGTGAACCAGTTAAGTACTTGAAGAATAGCGTCGTTAACCTCGTCCATGTTATTAACATGTCTATCTACTTTTAAAATCAAAGAGGTTTCGTCCGCAAATAACCCTACCATCGCTAGTTTTTTAAATTACTTAAGGTAGGTCGTAAATACATACCAAAGATAGAAACGGATCCAGTATCGATCCCTAAGGAACGCCCATTTTAACTAGAGCTCCTAGTGATTTAATTTCGTTTATTTGAATAAACTGCTATCTGTCTCCTAGGTACGATTTTAAAAGATGGAGCGTTCTACCACGGTTTCCATAGTGCTCCAGTTAAAGCAACAGTCTTTCATGTTCAACACAATCAAATGCCTTCGACAGGTCGAAAAAGATGCCAATGGCGTCCTGTGGGTTCCCCCACGCATGAAAGATATGCTTTATTAGGATAACACTAGCGTCGTTGGTACAACATCCTTTGGTGAAGCTATATTGCTGATCGTGCTGATCGTCGATTTGAGCTTTACAGCTCCGTTAATCTAGTATCAGGTAAGTTTAATTCCTTTACATTACAGAATATAATAAATATAAACACCTTCACACCTATATCCCACAAGCGGGGTGGCCATTATATGGAGCACGATGCTAGACATTGGACTGTAACTGACAATTATTAATTTTTAAAAAATCACCTACAAGAATCCAGGACCTCGAAATTACCAGACGCACCGCACTAGATCAATAAGTCAGTTATTTTTGTGAACTAGTAGACAAGAAATAGTGTGTTCAAACTTAAGCCCTCATTTGCACAAGCACTTTTTAAGAGCGCGTGAAAAAAGCGCTAGTATTAAACATATCGATAAACTTTTGGACAAATTTTAATTTTATGCATATCGTATTGTCACTCCAGCATGGCGGATTACGGCGATATTATGGTGGAGGGATGTTATTTCTCTCTATTTAAAATTACTATTCCAAAAGGTACAACCAAAAAAGCGCCTACAGCGCTTGAAAAACCCGCCTTGCAAAAGCGCTTGTGCAAATGAGGGCAACGTGGTATTTCTGGTCTACCATTACAATCATTTTTTTCCGGACTATAAAATGTAAAAAGTGCCTGTTTGCATTACAAAGTACAAGAATGTGACTATTCATTTCGTTACGTCAATAGCGAATATAATGTCATTCGCACCTTTCTCTGTATGTTTGTTATTACGCACATTGTTAGCGGGGAAAGTAATTTTTATAGATGTTTATGTTAGTCTTAAGTGAAGCTGGTTACATCAAAGTTGAATAGACAAGTGCATATTTTATTTTCATAACTCTCTAGAGGTTAATAAAGAACGGAGGATCATATTACATCGATATTAGGTTCTAAGATTTACGCGAATATTACACATGATTTTAGTGGTGTATTTACCAGCAGGCTGAGTAGGCTGGAGCCTAGGGCGGCAAATTTTAGGGGGGTGGCAAATTTGGCTCAATTTCGTATTTTTTTTGTTTTACAACAAAAAAAAATTCCTTTTATATTATATACATACGTCACGCTTAAAAATATACCCAAAGACTATTTCTTGTGTATAATATCAGCCTATACTGCCCACTGCTGGGCAAAGGCCTGCTCTCACAAATCGAGGTGAGGGAGATTAGGTAATACTCCACCACGCAGACCCAGTGCGAATTGGTGGAGACAGGTTTGTGGCCACCTTATCAAGCCGCCTTTAAGGCTTCCAACTCGGCTTAACGACTACCACACTAAGTGGTAGCCGGGACCAACGGCTTAACGTGCCTTCCGAAGCACGGAGACGCTCGAATATGAAAATGCCACAAAATGTCACCCATCTCGGGCCAACCGAGTCGAACGCAGCTTAACCTTGGTAATCGGTAAGAACACGGCGGTCGCACAGCGCTACGAGCGAGCTTTCTTGTGTAAACTTTACTAAATCGTGAATTGTAAGAATAATCTAGGAACGGACACAACGATCCCTTAGTGCACAATCATACTAATAACGGGAAAAGCTGATGTAATGTTGACGATAGAGTAAAAATAATAAAATTTCATTGACAAAGAAAATGTAATTAATATGATTGTGAACTAGGGTATTGAATTGCAGAGGTTAGTAGAGGCGGCATAAATTTAATAGCCTACTGGCGGCAAATGTGTAAATCCGCTACTGCATGATTTTATACTCGTATTACAAAGATGCAAACCAAAACACTAGCCCAATTAAAAGTATTTTTACAAGCTTTTATTTAGCTTGCAATGGTTGTTAGTTTGTTGGTTTGGATCAAATCTTGAAAACTAAATAAGAACCACTTCCTCCTATCCTACAGAGTTTAATATTGACATGTTGGTTAAGTTTCAATGACAATTCATTTTTATGGTAAACATGACCTGATCCTATACCTAGGATTGGCTCCAGACGAGGGAATTCCTCAACGGACAACAGCAGAGAAATGAAATTTTAAATTCACTATTACCTGGCTGCATATAAGCTTGTTCTTAAAAAGTATTTTTACAATAAAGTTATTATTGCAGACTGTTACTTCGTAAACTTTATATTTGAGTCCTTTAAGGAAGCAGTGAAAAATAGAGTAAATGATCGATTGGTATTGCGGAATAAAAAAATAAACAACATAATTAACTCCGATAACGAATTATATTTCGCTTAGACTAAGACTTGTCTAGACGGAGAATTGCTAACAAAGATGACGACTAAAAGCGGCCTTAGTGTCGCACTATGTGTGCGTGATGCCTGTGTTTAATTACTTGAAAATTTGTGTAAAAGTTGTCAATATATGCGTGCGCGTCCGTACTACAATTTATCTAACCTATGGGCAGCCTTGTCCGGTGGATCTGTAAAAGCCCCGCGGCAAACAGCGTAGATCATTCACACACACACACCTATGGGCAGAGTTGGTCAAAAATTAATCGTAAAAAAGTAGCAATTAAAATATTTCGGATTTCGTCGCGACTTATTTGTGGTTTTAAAGTGCTCGACGTATCGAGTGGTCTACAGCACCTACTGACTAGTGGACTGAGACTTTTGACGTTTAACAGCCTTGTTATTCCGGAGTACCTCAGGGGATGATTTGAAGTGCAAATGAAATGTCAGTTCATTGAATCTATAATTGAAAAATACGCTTGATCTTTGTATTTACAGATTTAACAAAGCTTGTTAACTGCCGAAGTATTCACACTTACCCTCTTTCAATATAAAATATTTTTTATCTTGTTGCTAAGAACTTTTTGTTTATTGTATTTGTTACGCTGCTCGATATAATGTATTACCTTGTGTTCTCATGTAAGTGAATTTAATTCTTTATGAGAAATAAAGTTTCTAACCTAAAAATGCCCAACGCTGCCTATGGGTACATAAATTGTATGCCGTTTCCGCGCGCCGGCCGGTGCAGAGCACCAACGGCGAGACTCCTAGTATACGCCCTCCCCATAGCGACTGCCCAAGCCGAGGCCGTTCCTCCTTTAGGCACCCTTGAGCTACTTGCCCCCTTGCCCTTCGGGCTCGAGCGTAGTAGTACCACGCTCGCCCCCTTGTCTGGTGAAGCTGTAAAGGCCCTTCGGCCAACAGCATAAATCATTCACACACACACATATTTCATAATCGTGGCTGGTAGAGATGTACAGCGGATATACATTCACATCCTAAACACCGTTGTTAGGTCCTAAATGTAATAGGGATAGCCTACGGTCATCATACTAACGTAATTCCAGACTCCAAACTGATAATGAGATTTTTTTTCTATAAAAAAAATACCCAACAACTCTATCCGACCGATTACAATCCGAACCCAGGACTTTGTGATCGTCGGCTTCACCTTGCCTCACAAGAACACCGAGGCCCTTTTGTTACAGCAATCTATACAATAAACAAAGATTTGTCTGTTTGTTTGCAATCGATAAACTCTGACACTCCAAAAGTAACATACCGTATTTCAGTAATAATAAGATTTTAGCCTGAAATAATATGTATCAATTCCTGAAGATATTGTTATAAGGGTTAGGTCGACAAAATAAACACAATGAATCCATAAGTTACATTATATGTTACGCAACATGTTAACTAAACGCATAGAATTTAAAATGTCCATTATTAAAACGCATACCACGCTCGATTACCAACGTTACTACACAACTCTATAATACATGTTACGACACTGTCAGCTAGACTCGCAATAACTATACGCAATTATAGTTTCCTTATGGTTCGCGACGTGGAATTCGATTATCATCACGCAAGAACTAAACGTTGAATAGAAAACGTAGAAAAAAATGTCGCGCGGTATGCGATAATTCCTTTGACAGTTTGATGACTATTTTATAAGATTTTATATCGCACATAAAAATAAAACGGACACTTGAGAGTATGCTTGAAATTTGTATCTTTCATTTTTTTTTTGTCTAACAAACTTGTCCAATTTGACGTATTGGCATTATCCTCAGTAAGCAATGGCGCCGGCTTTTGTTTTTTTGCCGTAATGGTCACAAGTCAAAATGTATAAAGGGTTTTGGCGGGAAGTGGAAGAGAGATGTTGTCAATTTCTTTTAATTTCCAAAACTTGTGTTATTTTAACTAATAATGTGTAATGTTGGTGGAATATTAACCATTATGTGTTTTTATACTTGCATGAGTAAAAGTAATTGTAACAAAGTGATAAAACGTGCCTTTTTGACTTCCCTCAAAACGGCCGTCGCAATTGGTATGTAAAGTATCCACCGCTTTACTATCCAGGGTGGGGTACTTCATTAATATCATTATCATCGTTGTCATCAAGTTCATCGGGGAGTCGAATTAATTTAAACAAACACGATTATATATCTCACTGGACACTGGCAAAATACACTTAAAATTCGTGTGCAGCCATAACTTAAAGAAGAAGAAGAAGTAAATTTATAATTTACCGGTATATCTATCTATATCATCACGCCAGGTCGCAGGGTAGGCAGAAAGTACAATGTTCCCACAGTTCCAGACTAGACGTTATCTACATCTACACTAATATAACAAAGAGGAAAGATTTGTATTTTTGTATGTTTGTAACGAATCAACTCCAAAACTACTGGACCGATTTCAAAAATTCTTTCACCATTAGAAAGCTACCTTATCCAGAAGTAACATAGGCTATATAACATAGACCCGGTAGGTGGCGCTGTTGTCGGCCGGGTACGAAGTCGCGGGAAACTGCTAGTACTCTATATACTACTTGACGTTGACGAAATACACTAATTAAGTGTGAGCCATTTAATATCAAAATCAAATTGTATAAGCCAATAAAGACGAGTGGCGACAATAAGCCAATTTTTATATTTCACTGGTTTATTTTAAAATTGGTAAAATACACTGTTTAAGTTTGGGGCCATTTTTATAAGAAGAAGAAAAGCACTTACAAATGTCAACATTATTAAATTTTTTACATCTACCAACGGACCGGAAAGTGGCCCCCACCGAGAAGATCTAGCGAGAAACTTAGCGGGCTTGTCATTTTTGTCTATATCTCTATTAATTTTTTCCATAATTTTCTGTATAAACGCTATGTTATGTTGTACGCCTTACGACTGAGATGTAAGACATATATACACAGATGTAAGATAATGATAATGTTTTTAAAGAGTGAAAATCTAAAGGGTATTGGGAGGACCAAGCTCCACAAGTAGCACCGTTTACGAATATGTCTGCTTGAGCAGCCATCACTTTTTTTAGGTTGTTAATTTCTCCTACAACCTGCTCGCTAAGGGAAAGCGAGGGGATATGCCTGGACTAAAACCCTCACAGGGCTTCAACTCGTCGCTGTAACTGGTGCAGGTTACGGGAACGCGTGAGCAACCATCCGCGACCCGCCAGCGACCGTCCACCTTGGTGGACACCAAGGTGGACGGTCGCTGGCGGGTCGCGGATTCGGTTCCTCTTATAGCGGAATCACTTTCCGCACACTACTTTTAAAGGGTGTATGACACGTACTATCCTCTCGAGGGGCGGCTGTTGTTTGCAGACAATGGGTAGTCCCCCTTCTCATCGGCTGCGGACCCTTATCAAGGTGGCATAAGGTTGGGGTAGACACGCTGTCGCCGCCTTGGTCTACGACGACGGAGCGGATCACCTAGAGGCGAGATTCCCAAAGTGGTCGGTTTCCCAGGGGAAACGCAAACTGATTTTGGGGGTAGACGAGGTCTAAAAATCGAACCTAAACATCTAAAAAACGATTTTGATTATGCAAGAAGAGTTGATTACCATCAACACACACGAGGAGCTTAAACAGAAGTTAAACCAAAGCTATTAGAAGTTCTGGTTGCAACGCAACATTGAAACACAGTATCCTGGATTGTGGAAAATTGCTGAAAAATACCTTATCGCTTTTCCATCATTATACCTAGTCGAAAAAGCTTCAGTGTGGTTAAAAACATTTTGACAAAACAAAGAAACCGTTTGAAAATCAACGAACGCGGAGATTAAAGGCTGCAACCCTCCAATATTGAACCGGATAGCTAGATGGGTAGACAGTCACAAGGTTCACCCATCACACTGATTTTTTTAAGTCATTGCAGCCATCACCTCCCTCGACCATATTAGAGGGAAGAAAGTGTAGTATGAAACCCGCAAGTGTAATATGTTAATTTCAAGTTATTAGGTACCAATTAATTACAAATAGCTGCCGATTTGGATCAAACTGTACTTTCAAGTCTTGCGTTAATTACGTTATGCGTTGTATAATTAGTTAAATGAGAACATAATGCGTATTTTTCTTTACAAAGTATAACCTGAATGACGCCAGACCTCAGACACCCCAATTAGATTTTTTATTTACAAATCCACAACGATAATTAACTTAACACACAAGCATAAATATATTCATTATTTTGCGTTATATAGCTTGAACTAATACTTTAAATTTCAGGAGTATATCTTGGTGCGTCATATCACGACTTAATTGTATGTAGTGATATCCTTTAATTGGCGAAGAATGATAAAATTACGTAAAATTTATACTCTGTAGTTGGATGTCCAAATAAAAAAAAATCAAATTTCCGTTAATTACATTTTATTAAGAACTTAGATATTCTTATTATTTTATTTGGATAGCTTACAGCTGTTAACAACAATATTCAATACTATCATAGTAACTATAAGTCATTTATACGCTACCACATATGAAAATATATCTAAATCAACTTTGAAACTAGGCGAATTGAATAACGACTGAAAAGTCCGTATTGCTTTTAATCATGGTTAAACGTATTTAATACAGCGGATAGGGGAGCGACTGGAATGAGTTGAAAGCAATTTGAGGTAATTAACAAAAACGGAAAATATATATGATTGCCTCTTTGGTCTGGTGGCAAAGCACGTAGCAAGAGGACCTGGGTTCGAATCCTAGGTCGGTGTTTCACCGTGGTGCTCTGCACCGGCCGGCAGGCGAGGGATTCTTCGACCTCGCCCGCAAGGTCGGTGTCTGATTCTGTGTGTGTTATCTGTATCCGAAAGAAGGGATGTAAGGGCATCGGGAGGGTCGGTGAGAACATGCCGCGGACGGCGGTAGCGGCTGATAGAAGGGATTAGTTACTCTCATATCCTTTGTCCCGTTACCCGCTTTTTTTCACAAGTTCGTTCCTTTGAAATTATCAAAGGATTATTGAACAAACCGGTGTCCCTATTTCGTTGTACACTTCCGTGTGTGTGTTCTGCATTAGCATAGATAATTAACATGTGCGTTCGAAACGTGTCGAAACAAAAGAAAGCCGAACGAAAGAAAAAGTGAGACGGTAAATCAATCAGACACCGCTTCGTTAGGTGCCGATCGAACTTCCACTTCGTGGGTTTAAAATATTTTTAACACGGATATACAAGGTTTAACATAATTAACTCAAGACTAATTTGTTCTAAATCGGGAACTGTATAGATTCCAACTATTTCTAATATATGTTCCACCGTCACGCCTATATACCCCAAGCGGGGCTGGCAGAAGTGTACTGAGTACACCCACGTTTCGCCGAGGATGTTAGGTCCCATGTAATAGAGGGCGAGCCTATTGTCATATACCGGGCACAATTCCAGACTCCCGACTCATACTGGGAATTTTTCGTTAGAAAAACATTTGTCCGACCTAGGATTTGAACCCAGGACCTCGTGATCACAAAGCGATGTGCTTTGCCACCGGACCAACGAAGCAGTCAATATTAGTATAGATAATAGAAAATAGTTGCAAAGTGTAAATATTAAATAAAATATTCACTTTTAAAAGATCCTACAGATAATGGACTCTGTAATAACCACTGCGCTAATACAAGGCAATTAACTACTGTGTTCTTATTCGCTATGACCAATTCGAAAACATAACGCGTAATGTTACGATAATTTCGTGAAATTATCGTTTAAGGGGGAACCTAACCCTAACTCCCAAAAATAGGCTCTATTTACAGAAGATTGTTTATGAATGTACTGCGTATTTGTTATATGAATAAATTATATTAATACGTGAAGCAAAAACTTTGTACCCCTTTTTACGAATATTGCGCGGACGGAGGAGTATGAAATTTCCCACACTTATAGTTTATATAGGAAGAAGAAAGTGCAGAATGATAATATTTTTTTTTAATTATGCATAAAAAATACATTAAATCAATAAAAAAAACATTATACACACTACATGTATTTGACACACACACGCATATATACTCTTTTGTTTATTGTAAAGGCTGTGGTCAAATTGGGAATAGATTAATATTGTTTGTCTTTAATATTATTTGTCTATAATCTTACTGAATGTCAAACATAACCAGCTAATGATGAAAGAGTAGGTCGAATTTCGACCAATGGGCGACCACTAGTACATATAAAAATGAAAAGGTCGTGAATTTAATGTATGGAGTAAAATTTAATTATACGTATTCAATTTATCTAAATAATACTTTTACAAAACTTTGAATATATATTGCAAATGTTCTAACCAATGGAAGATAGGATATGTATAAAATATACACGAAAAAAGCTTAAGATTTTATTTTAATTAATTATATTTGGCGACTTAAAGCCTACATCCGTAACTTGCGTCATGGAACGTAGCTGAAGTGGGTTCGGGCAGGACATGTCGTGCGTATGGACCCGCAAATGGGGGCAAACATCTTCACGGTATGGACCCCTGAGGACGGTCACAGACGCCGTGGTCGGCCGAGACGAAGATGGCGTGACGACTTGGACTCTTATGCGGGAAAAACATGGATATTACAGGCCCAGGATCGATTTGTGTGGAGATGTAAAGGGGAAAGTTTTGCCCAGCAGTGGGATACAGAAAAGGCTATTAAAAATAAATTGAATTACTGGAAAAGAACCTGCATTTTGGGTTCTCCGGGCCCACTTTTCACTGTAGTCAAGGTCATCAGACAAGGAAACTCTCAAGGGCATTGACGTTAGTAATTCCCTTAACCGTACTCCAGTGGTATACAGAATACCATTACACGATCATTTCACAATAAAATCGTTACACGCCGTGCTTTTTCATAGCGAATAGAAGCCTTGTAATGCGCGGTCTACTCAGATGCCGACATAATTATGAGTGTTTTCACACTATTATACGGACGATTTAGCGCAGTGGTTAAGAGCTTAAGCGGCTCCGCCCACTGTGTCTAATAGCCGTGGGTTCGATACACACACGAGACAAATCTTTTTGTAATCTACAATTATTTGTTCCGGTCTAGATATTTGTGCATGTGAATTTTCATGCTTGTAAACGCACTTACGACACAGGAATAAATGCTAGTGTGGGGCCACGTTTTTACAAAATAAAAGTACACTATTTGGCTTTTATTTAAAATCATGATTATCTTGCCATCTAACATCGTTAGTAACGTTTACTGACCACACTACTACATCTACAGTGATTATCAAATAATAAGTTAATAATTTAATTAATATACAGAAAACGAAACAAAATAATGTATTAAGTCCTATAATAAAATAACCTTTGAGTTATTAACTATCGTCAACCGTAATCAACATTCAAATCAGTGAGTATTTTTTTCTCTCTGCCTGCAAGGGATCTGGCGTGATGATATAGATTTTTTTTAAACTTTAAACTGATTTTGTCTAAGCTATGATTTTTAAGTTGCATCACCTTTCGGTGAAGGTAGAGCCTTCAAATCCTTCTACACGGGTCCCAATAACTTTACCATTGTACTATCCACATTTTCATCATCACTACTTATAGAGCCCAATGGACGAGGGACGAGCCTATACATTCATCCAATATGCAGGGCACCTACATTGGTCTATAATAAATATTTATAATAAGAAAACGAAAAACTGAGCCCACATAAATACAATAAATTTATTACTTGTCTAGTAACTACTTAAAGAGTAAACTGCATGGATAACCTGGAGTCTTAGCTCTAAATGCTGATACGATAAGCGAGAGAAAAACACACATCAACACGAGTCCAACAACGGACTGGAATCTCCTTCTCTTGCCGTCAACTAGCGACCTTCCTTCTAACCCTTTTACTCCACCAGCCGCTTCTATCATCGAAATCATGCCCACAACTACAGCCCCATTCAAGAGAGCAACAACATAGCTCTCAAAAACAAATTGACCATGAGATCCTCCATTCATATACACCGGCCCATGTTTCGTCTTAGGAAAGAACGGTGGCACTCTAATATGATTCCACATTTGTCCAGAAATCATTGCTAAACAGAATAATACAGCCAGACTGGCCCAAAACTGCTTGTCGTAAAGAAACTCCAGGTTAATCCTTCGAGTATATAGAAATGCGGAGAAAAGGAAGAACAGCATAAACAAGGTCATTACTCTAAAATAGTTCGGTGGTCGGTACACCCTGATTTGAATATCTGTTTTGTCTAGGATCCATTTTGCGATGGATTCAGCATGGATCCCAGTTCTTTCGAAATCTATAGTCTCAGCTGGCTTGGATTTGGGTGAGAAATGCATGATCACTGGTGCTGTGTTAAGGCGAAGCATTTGAAAGATATCGAAGCCATCATCAAAATCGACTACTCCGAAGAAAAGCTTGTTGTTAGAAGTTTGGGAAAGCCTAAATGAGTTTGCAATAATTCTCAATTCTTCGTTAATGTGCTGGCAGATGTTGCATCGACGTGCTGGAGCCATTGCTGTGAATATGACAATAAAGGAGTAGCTTCTAGGCGAGGATTTGATAAACTCCTTAAAATCATGATAGTTCAGAGATATGAGGGGATGTTTAGCTGCGAGATCAGTTAGTCGTTTGACTTTTTCTTCTAGTCCTTTGGTGCGGGTTTGAGCTGCCCCTTCGTAAACGTTATACGTGAGAATTACAGTGAGAAACAGCAAACCCTTCATTTTGATAATAAACTTCAAAAAAATTATGATTTCAACGGAATTTGCTACTCGATTTTTAGCTACAAATACTTATTTTGACGTTTATTACTCAAAGGAAACGTCAATACCATAAATAATAAAAAATAAGCGTCTTATATCATTAGAGTTCATAATTATTTAAGTGTTTTTCTTATTGGATTCTGCATTTTTGTATTGGAAATTATAATCTTGAAAATAATAATATTCACCCACCTCTAAGCAGAGGTGCTTGCTAGAGGTATAAGTACTGTGTACACCCACATTACATCGATAATGTTAGGTCCCAATAATACAATATACAGTCGTACAAGGATCTTTTGGCCTGCAGACAAAATCGGAACTAACGCTGTCATCAAATGAAATGTCACTTCATGACAGTCGCAGAGTTGCCATTTGCTGTGAAATTTACCCAAGGTCTTTTTTAATTAGTAACCGTGCAGACCCCCCTGTACAAATATTTCCCTCGAAGTCCGAAAATTTTACTAAATGATAACCCTAATTACACACCAATCCATATCAATGTCATCCACGCAGCAAAAGATCCTCGTAGCACTATACTTAATGGGAGACAAGCGTACACTGCCCTATAATCTATTTATCTATCTCATCACGTCAGATATCCCGCAGGGTAGGCAAAGAGTACAGAGTACAGAGTGTGGGGCAACGTTTTTATAAAAAAAAACATAGAAATAGAAAATAGAAATAGTTCCAACAGGTTCTTTCCTTACATACCTCTTCGGCTTCATCTACTCTCGTAGTTCATCTCATAAACCACTACCCTGGCTAATAAAGAAAGACTATGTTGTTAAGCCGAGTTGGAAGCCTTATAAGCTTGATAAGTTCCAACAGAAGATGGCCACAACCCTGGCGCCACCAATCCACACTGAGTCCGCGTGGTGGGCAGTATAGGCTGATATTATTATTATGAAAGAACCTATTGGAGCTCTGGCGGGATAATCGACGGACAATTTAGCGCAGTGGATAAGAGTTTAAGGCTTTCCGCCCACTGTGTCTAATAGTCGCGGGTGCGATTTCCTCACGGGACAAATATCTGTGTGATCCACAATTATTTGTTTCTGTCTGGGTATTTGTTTATGTGAATGTTCATGTTTGTAAACGCACCCACGATGCAGGAGTAAATGAAAAAGTGGGGCCATGTTTTATAACAAAAAATTATATAAAGGCAAATTTGTCCATACATAACACCTATATTCCCCGAGCGGGGGTGGCAGAGGGTTACTGTGTATACCCACTTTTGGCTGACAATGTAAGATCCTATGTAATAGAGAGCGAGCCTATTGCCATATACCGGGATACCGGGAATTTTACGACAGTGAAACGAGAAAATCTCCAGTTTTCCGACCTAAGAATTGGAGCCAGCACTATCGCAAAGCGCAGTATTGCCACTAAACAATAAGCAGACAAATGATACATGCAATTACAATAATATCAGCCTATATTGCCCACTGGCGGGCAAAAGTCTTCTCTCACGAATCGAGGTGAGAGAAATTAGGTCATACTCCACTACGCGGACCCAGTGCGGATTTTTGGAGGCAGGTTTGTGGCCACCTTCTGTTGAAACTTATCTAGCCGCCTATAAGGCTTTCAACTCTACTTAACGACAACCACATTAACCAGTACCAACAGCATAACGTGCCTCCGTTCCGTGCCGTTCGAATATGAAAATGCCACAAACGGTCACCCATCTCACGCCGATAGAGACGAACGCTGCTGAACCATGGTGATCAGTAAGATCACCGCGGTCGCACAGCGCCACGAGCCTCAATAATGTAAGCATTAAAATAATCTTATAGTAAGTTAGTAACGGGTAATGCAATCGAAACTCGGTTAGCAAACAAAACAACGTAATCGCATTACTGTAAGTTCCCACACCGACCGCCGATTACATAAATACTATCACGACTGTAATATATATTCAATGAATGCGCATTTGAAAGCATTGCAATCACATCACGCCTATAATCACCCAAGTGGTGGTGGTGGAGGAGTTCTATATACACCTACATTACGCCGACGCCAAGAACCTTTCAAGTATTTTAAATATTAATTAGACAAAAAAACATGCATCCCATTCACATAAAAAAAATGCAAAAAAATAAACACAGGGTGGCAGAAGTCATGCCATTATACAATGTCTGACTCCAGACTGTTGTTGGAAAATTTCGATTGAAAAATTTCACTTTGTCCGATCTAGGATTCAAACTCAGGACTTCGTGTCAGTCATATAATAGTAATTATGTTTGGTAAATCAAGAACGCGAAGCGCTCGTAACGCGGTGCGACCGCAATATTCATAACGATATCAAGGTTAAGCAGCGTTGACTAGGTCAGTCAGAGATGGTTGACCGTTTGTGACATTACCATATTCGAACGTCTCCGTGCTTTGGAGGGCACGTTAAGTTGTTGGTTCCGGCTATCGCTTAATGAGGTACTTCACCGTTAATCGTTAAACCAAGTTGGAAGCCTTATAGGCGGATTGATAATTTCTAACAGCAGATGGCCACCAACTTCAGTTTAGAGAACTTTAATACTCATAAAGAACGTTCCAGTTCACTTAGAATATGAACAATGAATATTACAATAAAAATAAGAAAAAAGGTAATTGGTCTTACAATTAAAAAATAATCAATGATCAATGACCCCTAGAAGAAATGTCTACATATTATGTTCGCTAACTATAACTTACCTCCACTAATCCACACTGGCTCCGCGTGGTGGAGTCTTTGACCAGCAGTAGGTCAGTACAGACTAATTTATTAAAACAAGAAAATCTACCTACCCCGCAAGTGATCTGGGTTGATGATATAAATAGAAAAAAATCTTACTAAAATAATCTGTGGAGATTTCCACGCGATGTTTTACGGCAACCAATAAACATCACACATCGGAAAACCCAAAGTTGCGAATCTGAACTTGAACCTTGGCCTTTGTACCTACAAGGCGAGCGTTAAATCAACAGGCTTTTATCAATGATATAATAATAATATTAGCCCTGTTAAGAAACTGTCCCACTGTTGGGCACGGGCCTCCTCGTAGAGAGAGAGGGTTTAGGCCTTATCCACCACGCTGACCCAGTGCGGGTTGGCGAACTTCACACACCTTCGAGAAACTCTTAGGCATGCAGGTTTCCTCAAGATGTTTTCCTTCACCGTTAAAGCAAGTGATAGTTAATTTTTAATACGCACATGCTTTCGAAAAGACAGAGGTGTGTGCCTGGGTTTGTCTAAGGTCTCACTACTAGGGTCTCACTGCTTTATATCAATGTTATTAAAAAAATATCATTGTTTTGTTGACTGCCTTATTACATGGGATCACATCGTCGGCGAAAAGTGGGTGTACTCAGTACACCTCTTTTGTCCTCGCTTGCGGAATATAGGCCTGACGGTGTGACTGTCATATTGGTACTACTACTACTATATCATCATGCCACATCTCTTGTGGGGTGGCAGAGGTACAGAGTTTTCTATTCGAGATCTATAAGGAACGAACCTGTTGGAACTCTGTACTCTCTGCCTACCGGTACCCGGTAATCATGAAATGGTTTTAAAATAGTTTTAAATAATTATTAGATATTACTTTTTACTGAAAATAAGGCTAACGACCGGAAATGAAAGCTTAGAACATTAGATTGTGAAGTCAGATTGATTCATCTTACAGTTATACAAGGATTTTGTGGTCCGCGGCCATAATCGGAACTAACGCTGTCATCAAGTGAGATGTCGCTTCATGACAGGCGCAAAGTTACCGTTTGCTATGAAATTTACCTAATTTTTATTTAAATTAGTAACCTTGCGATCCCACCTGTTGAAATATTTCCCTGTAAGTAGGGAAATTTTACTAAATGAAAACATTCATTTCACACCAACGCCCCCCTGTTGATATCATACACGGGCTAAAATATTCTAGTTGCACTAAAAGTGGAACACCGTTACGCTTATATTCCCCAAACGGGGGTGGTAGAGGTGTATTGTACACCTATATTTCGTCAATGATGTGAGGTCCCAATGTAATAGGGCACAATTCCAGTCTTCGGACTGCTTCCGAGACTTTTTAGAAATAAAACCCCAACAACACTATACTTTCTGCTTACCCCGCCGGGGATGTGGCGTGATGATATAGGTAAATAGATTTACGACAGTTTATCCGATATAAGAATCGAACCCGAAACTTTCGTGGAAGTAAGCTACACCATGCATCACTAGATCACAATAATAATATTAGCCCTGTTAAGATACTGTCCTTCTCTCGAACTGAGAGGGCTTAGGCCATAGTCCACCACGCTGGGGTGCGGGGGTGCGGGATGGTGAACTTCACACACCTTCGAGAAACTCTTAGGCACGCAGGTTTCCCCACGATGTTTTTCCTTCATCGTTAAAGCAAGTGATCATTAATTTTTAATATGCACGTGCTTTCGTAAAGACAAAGGTGCGTGCCTGGGTTTGAACTCGAGAGCTCGGACTTTGCAGTGCAACGGTCTAACCACTAGACTATCACTAGATCAACAAGATATTTTATTTTTTTAAATGACGCATATTTACGGAATGAATAAAGCACTATATGAGGATGTAAAAAATGTTTGAACAAAAAGGGAAAGGAGGAAAGGAGGTCCGCGAATTAATAGAATTGTGAATTATGGCATTTTATCCTTTAACAGAAGCGTTTCGCAAGTTCGGCTGTGACGTACGCCGAGAGGGGCTGCGCTGTGTGGCGTCTTCCGTACATTTCAGTACATTACAACTACCCAAGCCGCGCCACCATCGTGCTCCCATCGCGCTGCGTCGGCTATGTGGCGAAACCTTTAAAGCTATGTAGGTAAGGATACGGTCGCATGCGAACACTTAAAATACACGCCGGTACTGAAATTATTACATTGATTCCAAATATTCACCTCGGTGCAACACCGATGCAGTAAAATCAAAATCAGAATGCTTTTATTCATGTAAACTATTACAGTATTTATGATCCGTCAGAAAAGTGACAAAGACTACTACCACTTCGGAATGTCATTCCTGTAGAGAAGAAGGGCAAGAAACTCCATTGTATTTTTATGTGTAAAAAAACTAAAGTGTTCTTCTATATGAACCCATAGTTCGCTCGTCGCAATTTAATAGGGGTTAAACTATTGCCCTTCCATTGAATGGATGCTATGTAGAATGCAGAATCTAATCGCCCTCAACACTTTGCTCTACTAGACCAACGAGGCAGTCTATCAAAATATATCAATGCAGTATACAAATCAGAATATTAAATTTCTTTCAAACATCTCTAACCACCCTTCCAAGAATTTAATCGTAAAGGATCAGATGTTAACATATTTGTGGTCACACAAACGTCATACACTCGAAACAGAAACTCGTGAAAAGTGAGTCAAGTTCAAACGCGGTCGCGACATCCGGCGGCGCAGGCGCAGCGCTCAAACGAAATGCAAATTAACACGGATATCTGATTGAATATGAAAAATTATGCGTTGGCTAAGGTTAGGTCGCCTATTACTAGACGATAAACGAGATCTCGAAAAAAGAACACCGTCCCAATAAATTTATTGACAAATAGACGGTGTAGAATCTAATTGGATGACTTGGTCACGGGTTTTAAAGCTTCAACCGCTCCACGCACTGGATCGAGTCGTCGCGGTTTCGATTCCCATACGCAACAAACCTTTGTATAACGTACAAATATTTGCTTCGATCTGGGTGTTTGTAAATTTAATGATTGTAACACGACGGAGGAATAATTCTGAGTGTTAGGCTATGTTTAAAAAAAAAAGATGTAAGTTTCGAGAGAATTTTTCTGTAAATTATTTTTATATGTACAAATAGAACGTGTAGCTTGGGAAAAGAGTAAAAGAACTTTTATAATCGGTCCAGTAGTTTTTGAGTTTATTCGTTAAAAACATAGAAAAATACAAATACCTCTTTATAATATTAGTGGCGATTAAAATAAAAACTATTTATGTCACACACCGTCGCGCCTATATTCCCCAAGCGGGGGTGGCAGAGGTGTACTGTGTATAATAATAATATCAGCCTATACTGCCCACTGCTGGGCAAAGGCCTTCTCTCACAAATCGAGGGGAGAGAAATTAGGTCATACTCCACCACGCGGACCCAGTGCGGAGTGGAGGCAGGTTTGTGGCCACCTGCTGTTGGAACTTTTCAAGCCGCCTTCAAGGCTTCCAACTCGGCTTAACGACTACCACATTAAGTGGTAACCGGGACCAACGGCTTAACGTGCCTTCCGAAGCACGGAGACGCTCGAATATGAAAATGAATATGAAAAAACACCCACGTTTCGCCGACGATGTTAGGTCCCATGTAATAGTGGGCGAGCCTATTACCATATACCGGGCACAATTCCAGACTCCGGACTCATACTGGGAACTTTTCGTTAGAAAATCTACTTTTTTTTTGATGATCACAAAGCGATGCGCTTTGCCACCAGACCAACGAGGCATTATTTATGCCACATGCTGTTGATAAAACGTCATTGGATAAACAAAGTACCAACGAACTTGGCTCACCGATACACAGTCGATTAGCAGTCGTATCACATGCGACGCTTGCGCATCGCAAATAGTCACAGTTTGCATTTCTGCCGTAGAAAGTACTGCGTGCGTGCACCCATATTGTTTTCGTAATTTACATATATTAACGCTAAGGACCTCATTTGGAGGAGCAGTCGAGAATGAATAATAAATATATGACTTGCTTGTTGTTGCTAAGTCAAAGACATTGTTTTTCTTTGTGCCGTTTATAACACAGTGAACAAAAGTGCGGCTCTTAGTAAGATACTAGTTATTTTATAATTTTAATTACACTACTACAATAAAACAGCCTTTTAGCACTCAGGAATAATGTGGCTTCCTGTTAGTGAAAGTATATTCAAAACCAGATCAGTAGTTGCAAAGATTCTACAAACTACTATTTAAGTGTACCGTCACGGCTATATTCCCCAAGCGAGGGTGGCACAGGTGTACTGAGTACACCCACTTTTCGTCGACGATGCTAGGTCCCATGTAATAGGGAGCGAGCCTTTTGCCACATACCGGGCACAATTCCATGACTCATATTAGGAACATTTCGTTAAAAAAACTTCATTTGTCCAACCCAGGATTTGAACCCAGGACCTCGCGACCCAGGATCACCAAGCGATGCGCTTTGCCACTAGACCAACGAGGCAGTACCCACACAATCAATCAATCAGCCTATCGCAGTCCACTGCTGGACATAGGCCTCTCCTAACACGCGCCATTGCACACGGTCCTCCGCCTTCCGCATCCAGTCTGTCCCAGCGACCTTTTTGAGGTCGTCGGTCCATCTAACTGGGGGCCGTCCTACCTTACGCTTACCAAGTCGCGGTCTCCACTCTAGGACACGCTTGCTCCATCGGCCGTCGGTCCTTCTGCAGATGTGACCAGCCCATTGCCACTTTAGCTTACTGTCTGCGAGCTATGTCGGTAACTTTGGTTCTTTGTCGGATTACCTCGTTACGAATTTTATCCTTCAAAGAGACGCCGAGCATAGCTCGCTCCATAGCCCGCTGTGCGACTTTGAATTTGTGGACTAGTCCCACTGTGAGTGGCCACGTCTCAGCCCCGTAAGTCATAACAGGTAGGACGCATTGGTTATAGACTTTAGGTTTCAGGCATTGCGGTATAGGCGAAGAGAAAACGTGACGTAGTTTGCCAAATGCTGCCCAACCCAATTGGATCCTGCGGTTGATTTCTTTCTCGAAGATGTTTCTACCAAATTGGACAACTTGTCCAAGGTAGGCATATTCCCGAACAACTTCGAGCATCGAACCATCGACGTAGATCGGTCCCGGCGTGACATGCTCATTAAACATGATCTTGGTTTTATCCAAGTTCATGCCGAGACCGACACCTCGAGAGCTAGAGCAGAGCATTTAGGCTATGCAGCATTTCGCTTAACTGTTCCAGTGACTCTGCCACGATGACGATATCATCGGCAAACCGAAGGTGTGAGATGTATTCGCCGTTGATGTTAATGCCACGCCCAATGCAGTCCAGCGTCTTGAAGACGTCTTCGAGTGCATTGGTGAAGAGCTTGGGGGATATTACATCCCCCTGTCTTACCCCTCGACGCAGCTCGATCGGGTTGGTCTTTTGGTCCTGGAGCTAGACGGTCATTGCGGCGGTATCATACAGACATCTCAACACCTCGATATAGCTAGCGCCAATCGATGCCACATCACTGCAGAGCATCCAAAACTGCCCAGGTTTCGATGGAGTCGAAGGCTTTCTCGTAGTCCACGAAAGCCATACACAGCGGCTGATTGTACTCTTCGGTCTTCTGTACAATCTGCCGAACAGTATGGATGTGGTCTACGGTGCTGTAGCCTTTTCGAAACCCGGCTTGTTCCGGTGGCTGGAACTTGTCAAGTCTTCTGGCGAGGCGGTTTGTGAGTACTCTCGAGAACAATTTGTAGACGTGGCTCAGGAGTGAGATGGGTCTGTAGTTCTTCAGCAAGGTTTTGTCACCTTTTTTGAAGAACAGAACCACCGCACTCCCGCTCAACGCTTGAGGTGTTAAGCCCTGGTGGATGACGGAATTAAAGAGGCTCGCTAGCTTTTTCAGGACTGGAGTCCCGCCTGCTTTTAGGAGCTCAGTGGTGATTCCGTCATCGCCTGGCGACTTGTTATTTTTGAGCTGCTCGAGAGCCACTCTGACCTCGTCCTGGTTGACATCAGGGATGTCTTCCGTGTGGTGGCGTGTGAGTGGGGCTCTGTGGTCGTCAGCGCTGGGTCTCGTGGGTTTAGTCATCCGTGTCATCCGTCCTACAAAGACCTGTACGCATACAGGTCTTTGTAGAAACTCTCAATTTCCTTGAGTATCTACAACTTGGAGGTTACGGTTTTGCCACCCGCAGTTTTAAGTTTCGTCAGATGGGATCTACCTAGCTGGCGAACGAAGACTTTGGTGCCTCTGTTCTGTTCAATCGCAGCCGCGATGGCGCGGGTGTTGGAACATCGGAGGTCACGTCGCACCCGTTTCCGGGTCTTCCGGTTGAGGTTCCTCCCATCCGGCGAAGACGCCTGCGTGGATGACATTTCCCGTCTCTGCCTCATAAGTTCAAGAGTCTCGAGCGAGAGTTTAGACTCTCTGTTACCGCTTTTGCCGGGAAACACCCTTCGAGACACATCCTGTAGCGTTTGACCACTGTGTCGGTTTTCTCGTCATCATTGCCTTCGGTCGGGCAGGTCGAAACGATTTTGAAGCTCCAGTTGGAACTTTTCGGACCCTAAAGCTATTTGAGGCGCAGTAGGTCTGAGAGTAGACCTCATCATACGACGCCTTTTGGCCCTGAAGTTTATATTTAGAGCGCCTCGGACAAGTCGGTGATCGCTGCCGGTATTAAACCTGTTGATCACGGAGACGTCTCTAAACATAGACTTCCTGTCAGTCATGATGAAGTCCATCTCGTTCCTCGTCACAGTGTCGGGGCTTCGCCATGTCCACTTTCTATGAGGCTTCTTCTTAAAGAACGAATTCATCAAGAAGAGCCACTGCGACTCCAGAAAGTTGACCAGCATCTGCCCCCTGTGGTTTCGGCGCCCCACGCCGTGGGGTCCGATTATCGTTTCGCCGCGTTCTTGTACTTCCACTTTGGCATTGAAGTCCCCCATAACAACGTTGTAGTGAGCCTTGGTGGTGCCATGTAATGCCTTGGTGATGTCTTCATACATGGCTTCGGCTATGTCGTCGCAGTATGTCGAAGTCGGCGCATATACCTGTACCACCATCAGGGTGTATCTGTCGGTGATTTCAATTATGAGGTACGCTACCCGTGTGGACACACTGCTGACTTCCACAACGTTGTTAGTGAGAGCTTTGTTGACCAGGAAACCGACACCGCCCTGAGAGGGCCGATCACCTTCCCGAAAGTAGAACAGGTGGCCTGACTCAAGGGTTATCGTGTCCTCGCCCTGTCTTCGGACTTCGGATAACCCCAATATGTGCCAGTTTATGCGACCTAGTTCTACCTCGAGTTCAGTGAGGTGTTGGTCCAGCCGTAGAGAGCGTCCATTGTACGTAGCCAGGGTCAGGTGTTTTTGATAGCCTTGTGTCGTAGCCCGGAGATTCTTCGCACCCCCTGCCCCGCTGTTACCGCGACCGCTACCGTGGCAGCGGACAGCGGGACTACCGGGAACTGGGGGCCTTTGGTTTAGGTGCCTTATCATGTTAGGAGGTTTTTTGGCCTACTATACCACACTGGCCAGACGGGTTGATATAGGGTTTATTCCGAATTTTCCTTTTCTGGTCCTTGATCGGACGACGTTACTGCCTTTGGTGGACTCTTACCACCAGCCTAGCAAAAGTAAGGCTACTGGGGCATTCTAAGTTTTTCTTTCGCTTCCAGCCCAGTAAGGAATAATTATGATAAATAATTAAAAACGACGTAATATAGAGGAAAATATATTTTAAAATATGAAGAGTCTGTTAAATAAATTTTATTATGAGGTCCTCATCCTACTAGACATGTCTCTATCTACACTTTACTACTAATATATTCACCATACGCCCATATTTAAACATTCCAAAAGCCTTCCTCATTCCATCCTTAAGGTTGCATGTATCGATGTAGGAAAGTCGACGGCCGTGAGTTGTGGGCACGATCTGTAGCTACCACAAATATCATGATATCTCTCTTACACTGTACAGTTAGTATATGAGAATAAAAGGGACTACATAATTTTTTAAAACAGTCCAGGTTAAATACAAATGTGTATAGTTTTTAGACTTCATGGATTTTTTCCCAGTTCTCAAACTATTTTGTACATATATGCCATGAAAAACATTTATCGGTTCGGTCAGTTTGAGATCGGCGAACTTTTGTGGCATTTTGTTCTTTCTACTTCGAAAACGTTAAACTGTTAGTCATGGTTACTATTTAATTTGGTAGTCGTTGAGCCAAAGTGGAAGCTTTATAGGCGGCTTGATAAGTTTCAACGACACAAACCTGCCTTCACCGCGTCGCACTGGACCCGCGCGGTTGAGTATGACCTATTCTCTTTCACCTCGATTTCTTGCCTAGCACTCAGACTGTACAGGATGAGTTGCATAAAATGAGTATATTGGCGATGGATGGCTTGATCCAGTGGCCAACAGCTTAAGCCGCCCCGACTACTGAATTAAGTAGTTGTCGGTTCAGTCACTGCACGGGAAATCTTTGCGGGATCCACAAAAATATTAATTCACGTCACGGGAATAATTGTCTTTTAAATAAAGAGAATCCACCACCATCACGCCTATATTTCCCAGGCGGGGGCGGCAGAGGTGTACCGAGTACACCCACTCTTCGCCAACGATGTTAAGTTCCATGTAATAGGGCGCGAACCTATTGCCATATAGCGGGCACAATTCCGGACTCCGGACTCATACCGGGAATTTTTCGTTAGAAAAACTACATTTGTCCGAACTAGGATTTGAACCCAGGACCTCGAGATCACAAAGCGATGGGCTTTACCACTAGACCAACGAGGCAGGCACATAAAGAGAAAAAAAGGAATTGTCAAGAGTTAAGATGTCATAGCGCATTGCATACAATGCGACAAGGTTCTTTTGGCAAGTGAAATGAAAGTGGTTAGGGTATTGCTACTATGGAGACACAATCTGGCTACCGTCTTTAGGATTCTGGTTTGGTCATGCTCACTATAATGTATTTGCTTGCGGCGGCTGTCTAGCGCGGGTCATTCCCTTCCCTGCAATATGGTCGAAGGGAGTAATGGCTGTTCCAGCAGTCGTACTCGTAAACGGGTGCTGCTTGTGGGGCTGGTCCATCTGGAATCCTTTTGACACTCTTTACAGATCAAAACATTTAATTCATACCTCGATCGTACACACACACACACACTGGAGCTAGTTCGTAAAATATTTAATTATAATCTAAACATTGTATCCACACAATATGATTAAAATAAAGAGAAAGAGAAATAAATAAAAAGACCATCCCGCTGAGTTTCTTCGCTGGATCTTATCAGTGCTGCGTTCCAATCCGGTGGTAGATTAGAAGTTAAATTAGATTTAAAAAAATGTAAGTTGACTATTTGTAAGCGCCCCCGCAGGGCTTATAGGAAATAAATTATTTGAGTTTGAGTTTGGAAATATTTCTCTGGAAGTAGGAAAATTTGACTATAATATTTTTCATATAGGATGGGTAGTTATTTTATGGTATTAAGGCATAAAAACATAAGTATAGAAAACGGTCATGCCTCTTATTGCCATTGCACGAAGTATAATTTTCTTTGACACTGACAACTGTCACGGTACCCACCTTGCATATAAAATACTATAAATGGTATCCCTGGTTTCACACAAACCCAAAAGAATCTTGTCAGGAGTTGTGGCGGGAAATCGAAGAGTGATGTTGTCAATTTGTTTTAATTTCCAAAACTTGTGTTATTTTGACTAATAATGTGTAGTGTTGGTGTAATATTAACCATTATGTGTTCTTATACGAGGCATGCCTTTTAAGTTTTGTCGCTTCAAGAAAAAAACACAACTAGAACCACGTAGCTTAATACACTTTTCCGTTCGCTCAAATCAGTTATTATAACATTTATTCCACTCTAAAGTGGGGGTGTTCAAAATGGCTGACTTGAAAGCGTCGACTGCTTCTTCACCGGACTGGAACCTTTGACCACGAAGACTTTTCTTAATTTTAGGAAATGTAAAGAAATCGTTAGGGTTTAGGTCAGGACTGTATGGAGGATGGTCAAGAATTTCCTGCTTCAAATACTCAACCGTTTGACGAGCGCTGTGTGAGCTTGCGTTGTCGTGGTGCTGGATGATGCGTCGCTTTGAGTTAGATTTTCGAAGTTCGGCGATGACTTGTGGTAAACAAACTGTGGTATACCACTTTGCGTTAACCGTTCTACGATTTTCAAGTGCAATAGTCGCAACATGGCCGGTTTTTCCAACGAACGTGGCCACCATCTTCTTTGAAGTGCTTCGAGAACGAACAACTTTAATCGGCTTTGGCTCGTCTTGAAAGTCCCAGATTGTAGATTGTTGTTTGGAATCAGGATCGTAGGCATAGATCCAAGATTCGTCACCACTAATGATGTCGTAGACGTGATTTGACTCTCCTCGGTTGAACCTTTGCAGAGTTTTCTTACACCATCTGACGCGGGCCGCCTTGTGATCGTCGGAAAGCAGAAGCGGTATCCAACGGCAAACTAGCTTTCTCACACCAAGCACTTCATGCAAGATCTTCTGAATGGTTGTCCCTGAGATGCCTAATAGAGCCTCTATCTCTTGATACGTCACATGACGATCTTCGAGAATTAGTTGTCTCACAGCAATGATGTTATCTTCAGTGAAGGCGGATTTTGGGCGTTCTTCGCGAGATTTGTCACTAACACTAGTATGTCCACGCTGGAATTCTAAATACCAGCGTTCGACAGTCCGCAGACATGGGGCTTCATCACTGAACACAGATGTTAGCTCTTCAAAACACTGAAGCCGTGTCAGGCCTCTTCTAAAGTTGTAGAAAATTATTGCACAAACATTTTCCTTAGAAAGATTCATTTTCGTACGTAACCTGACAGATTCCAATCGACGCTGTGACTAAACAATAGCATTAATCCTAATACTTTTAACTGTTTTGAGATTCAAAATTTAAACACATTCGAATATAGAACAGTTCCAAATTCAAAATTGCAAAATTCATGAGAAATATGGAAACGACAGAACTTAAAAGGCATGCCTAGTATGTGCATGAGTGAAGGTAATTGTAACAAAGTGATAAAACGTGCCTTTTTGACTTCCCTCAAAACGGCCATCGCAATTGGTATATAAAGGATCCACCGCTTAACTATCCAGGGTGAGGTACTTCATTAATTTCATTATCATCGTTGTCATCAAGTTCATCGGGGAATTAAATTAATTAAACAAACACGATTATGCTACTCACTGGACACTGGCAAAATACACTTAAAATAGTGTGAAGCCATAACTTAAAGAAGAAGAAGAATCTTGTCAAACTATACATGAGACCAGTCTGTCTCTTTTTCACGAGGCTTAAAAACCTAACATTCACGACGTCGAGTTCTCGCAAATTTTACGTAAGCAATATAATTTGTTTAGCAAATTGACATTGGCACTAAATTAGTGCTGAGTGTTTATTAATAGAAAACATGACGACATCACAACCCACTGCACTGTAATTGAAAAGTAAATAATGAAATTTGAAACATTTATGTGAAATATTTCGTAATTCTAAAAAATTGTATACTAACAGGAAAGGAAAACGGTCAAACGGCGTTTTGGAAACTTAAGAGCTTAGTTTTTTATTACATACTAGCTGTACCAGCAACTTCTTTCGCGTTTTTCTATTTTGTTTATTAAATACGAACGGACGATTTAGCGCATAGCTTAGGAGCTTAAGCCGCTCCGCCCACTGTGTCAATAGTCGCGGGTTCGACTCCCGCACGGGACAAATCTTTGTGTGATCCACAATTATTTGTTTCGGTCTGGGTATATGTGTATGTGAATTTTCATGTTTGTAAATGCACCCACGACACAGGAATAAATCCTAGTGTGGGGCTACGTTTTTTAAAATACAAAAACGAAAATTAAAGGCACAAAACAGTGTGCAGTCAATTAAAACTTACCATTTTAAGATAGACTAGTTTTAAACTAGGCAGTACACCTAACTATATGCCCTAATCTATGTTACATATGAACAGTAACGTAATAACAAAATGAAATAATTAAGAAAAAACAATACCAGAAAATTTGGAAAATTCAGTCAAATTAAATTTACCATTCTAACTTTTTAAATTTACTATTACTAAAGTTATTTTCAAGCGAGTATTTCACACCTAAGGGTGTGAAATACTTTATCTTTATTTGAGACAAAAGGTATGATAAGACTATCACCTTCCCCTGGATAAAATTTATTTCCTTGCTGAATTTGACCAAAATCCGTTCATCGGTTTCGGCATGATAAGGTAACAGACAAACAGACAGAGTTACTTTCGAATTCATATTATAAGTATGGATTTAGTGTATCGGGATTTTTATGTAACTTGCGTTGATCGTTTACATTGTCCTTACCTTGCTCAGCCAATGTCAAGTTTGGAGCCATTACTGCAGTATTAGAAAAGGAAATAAATTTGGAGATAAACTCGAGAATCACAATCCAAAAAACCAAAGATAAATATAGCGGTTTCCGCATTCGAAGAAAAATAAAGCTAAAGGCTAGGATAAAAATTGTTTCTTTGTTAAGAAAAGATTATCATTTTTGGGAAAAATACATTCATTAATATAACAAGAAACGCAATGAGGCGAATTCTAGGTGTACTATATACACCTCTGCGTACCCATTCAGGGAATAGCGTAAGGCTATCAGTGCTAGCCCGTCAGTTTGTGTGTCACACGGTCGTGACGTCGAAATGTTGGCCATTCACGATACCCATTCAAGGCTGCAGCTTTCACAATCAGCTGGTACCGTATTGTTATTCTTGATAACTTAGTGACGCGGCCACCGGGCCTGTTAAGATTGTAGGATTGACACTTAAATGTTGACACAGACCGGGTCTAATTTTTAATAAATTATAGTATTTGAGGTTTTCTAGCCCTTTGAGGTTCACATCTTGCAGTCATTGACCTTTACGTATGTATACATATATACAGATATTTATATATGTAATATAAGTCTATACGGATATTTATATAAGTATATTGTTATTTATTCCCCTTATTTCCAGGTTCTCATCTCTGACGTTTTGGTGCTGCCAGAATACCAGCGCTGCACCATGATCCATCGTTATGGTGTAGCAATATGCTGAGGCAGTATCCTATTCAACCCCACATAACCTCTGGTGTCTGTAAATGTTTTGGCTAGTTTTTTTTCCTTTTTTTTCTCTTTGTTATAACTTTTAGTTATTATTTTCGTTAATAATTTTAGTATCTAGTAATACTATGTGAGTGTGGTTGAATTAATGTCTTTTCTTTCTTTCTTTTCTTCTTTCTTCTATTTTTCATGAAGGAAGGGTACTGTGACAGTTGTACGTGTCAAAGAAAATTATAGAGAGAAATAATTATACTTTATTCAATGGCACTAAGATGCATGCCCTGTTTCTATACTTATAGTGTTATGCCTTAATACCATCGAATTAAATATTAATTTCCTTTGGCACTTAGAACTGCCCATCTTATATGAAAAATATTATAATAGTAGAATACATGCATTTTTTTTATTTAATTTTTTAAACGTCGCGCCGCACTCGTTTTTATTCCTGTGTCATGAGTGCGTTTACAAACATTAAAATTCACATACATAAATACCCAGACCGTACAGTGAGATATTTTACAAGCTTTTATTAAGCTTCCAATGTTTGTTTGGTAGTTAAATCTTGCAGACTGAATCAGAACTACATCCTCTAATCCTACGGAGTTGAAATTTAACATATTCTCTCTCTCTTCGACAATTGACTTGTCCTTCAGATAACTAAAGGACAAGTCAAGAGTCCCCGTAACCGGCGAGCGTGTATGCGACGAACTATGAGAGTGGAGGAAGCCAGAGAGGTATGTAAGGAAAGAACCTGTTGGAACTCTGTACTGTCTGCCTACCCCGCAAGGGATCTGGCGTGATGATATAGATAGATAGATAGGAATTTCATAATTGTAAATGCACCTACAGGACTTATTCCTTGTATAAGGCTACGTTTAAAATAGCAACTCCTGTAACTATTGCTAGTTCACCGAGCACAATTTTTAGCACAAATCTCCAGTCTGGATTAAAACCTATAATAAACAACCGTATCACATGCCACTGGACTAACAAGTCATATCCTTTTTATTTAGATATACACTACGATGTTTCTTCCTACGAAATACCCTTCCAGTTGAAAGGATGTAGAGATTGATTAACCTAGGAAGAACTAGACTTTACCATGACTTAATCGATAGTCTTATCTGAAGAGCAAGTAAAGAGTTTCCGTAACCGGCGAGCGAGTATGAGTCGTACTATGTAAGTGGCAGAAGTCAGAGAAGTCTGTAAAGAAAAAAACCTCTTTGAATTCTGTACTCTGCCTACCCCGCAAGGGATCCGAGGTGATGTAATAGATCAATTATAAACATAGATATAAATTTAATTCTCCTAAATTATGTTCCCCAAAATCTTTCACCTCCAAGAAACTAAATATTAATGCAAGCGTTTATATAACGCCACGAGGTCACCCAGCAGCATTATATAATATATAATCTCCCGCATTTACATACATACCATAAAGAAATGCTGGGTCGTTAAGAATCAAATTTAAAACCAGTTTAGGCGGGCCATAATATTTACGACATTGCTTATATTCTACCAGTTATTCTTGAATGTCTCATAATTATTAGGGTAAATCTTTAATGTATGTCGATCCCCATTACAGATTATATTTTAATGAAACATGAAATTTAACTTTAAAATTATAAATAAGTTATCATGACTTCTTCTTCTTCAAGTTATGGCTTCACACTAATTATAAGTGTATTCTGCCAGTGTCCAGTGAGATATATAATCTCGTTTGTTTAAATTAATTCGACTTCCCGGTGAATTTGATGACAACGATGATAATGAAATTAATGAAGTACCCTACCCTAGATAGTAAAGCGGTGAATACTTTACATACCAATTGCAACGGCCGTTTTGAGGGAAGTCGAAAACGCACGTTTTATCACTTTGTTACAATTACCTTCACTCATGCACATATAAGAACACATAATGGTTAATATTCCACCAACATTACACATTTTTAGTCGAAATACAATAAGTTTTGGAAATTAAAACAAATTGACAACATCACTCACACCGCCAAAACCCTATCATGACTTCATGACTATTATAAAATTTAAGAAATATTAGGCAGAGAGTTTTGGGCTTTGGCGGGAAGTAGAAGAGTGCTGTCGTCAATCTGTTTTAATTTCCAAAAATTGTGTTATTTCGAATTATAATGTGTACTGTTGGTGGAATATTAACCATTATGTATTCTTATATGTGCACGAGTGAAGGTAATTGTAACAAAGTGATAAAACGTGCCTTTTTGATTTCCCTCAAAACGGCCGTCGCAATTGGTATGTAAAGTATCCATCGCTTTACTATCCAGGGTGGGGCACTTCATCAATTTCATAATCATCCTTGTCATCAAGTTCATCGGGGAGTTAAATTAATTTTGAAATGAATATTCGTAATACTTGACATTGGCAAAATACGCGACGTCGTGATGCCATAAACATAAAGAAAAAAAAGAAAAACTAAAGTCTGCCTGAATCGTTGGTCTCGTGGCGCATAGTATTGGGTTCAATTACTAGATAACTAGCAACAAAACAATCATAATATCGTACCCAGTTTATACACTGCTACTTCCGCCACTTCCCGCCTAGATCAAGGATGCAGCGCCACCTGTTCACATACTCCCTTCGCACTTCAAGCATCGCTCTGTGCTTGTCTTATATATGTAACAACTCCCGACATCGGAATTTTATTCCAAAATGATATTGCTTTTACAAAAATATCCCCAAAACAATTTTTATACTAGCGTTCCCATGGCATTTCTGATGCATCACCCTCGCATTTTTTTTTTGTATATTATTTATTTCTTTAGATTTTGATCTTTAAGTTTTTTGAACATTATTTTCGCCATAATTCCAAAACGATTTCTAAACTGGACACACTGAGTGGAGGGAGGCTGTCACTCTGCTGCCTCCCGCTCAATAAAAGCACCAACAAAGGGGGCGCTGGACAGTTATAGTGTGGGAAGAGAATTAGAACGTAAGTGGCGCGTTTATACGAATTACCTGCCCTCACTTCACAGGCAGCGTGTAAATTGGGTATTAGGTCAATTTAATAAAGCACTAAAATTAAAACGATAATAGCAACTGTTTTGCGCAACATACATTTCAATTAAATATTATATGAACAGCCGTTTCAAATTCAAAATAACGCAACAGAAAGCAAAAACAAAACGTAAAAACTACGCAACCATAACTATTGAATTAAATTTACACCACGTTCCATTTATTTTGTTAAAAAGTCGACATTGGCCGCCAGCAAAACTTCTGTGCCACTAGAAAGTAAAATACACACAAAAAAAGTTGACTGTCAAGTTTTCTCCCGCCAAAACTGGGGTCGGTGACCGATTGACATCCGATAGACCCGCCCAAACATATTGATACACGCCGAGACATGGGTGTTCGGGCGTAACCTGATCGAGTCTTAAAATGAGACGGGTATCAGATAATCGCCATCTTGCGCAAATCGTGTCGGTTCTCTGAAGGAAGCCGTAGTAACTCGAAAGAGGCAACTTTATTTCTTTAATTTCTTCTCCATATATATCGTCTTTTTTTTTGTTTTCTTTTTTAACTTTATAATAGAGGTTGAAAATCTGAACAACTGTTATATGGCACTCTGTACCAGTAATATCGTATAACATAAAATTTAGAAAATACTAATTTTCGTGATGGTCTAAGTCCCAGCTTATTAGATCAGCTGGGTCACTATTAGGGGTCAGTAGGTATTAGAAGGGTATCTATGTAATTACAGAGCCAGTATAATCTGGAAAAATAACTGTTGATAGACAAAATTTAGGGGAAGAGGCCAAGGGAACGCCCTAAGAAATGGTCAGAACAGGTATCATAACAACTAGAGATACCAGTCAACACGGTACTCCATCTGCGATCACAGAATATGGAGGGAATTTTTAAAAAATCTAGCAATGGAATCACGGTCTTTAGTAATGAGGGAACGACTAAAGGGAGAGACGCCAGCAAAATTTACGTCCACAAAAATGTTCTGCGCTTCTAATAAGCATCTTTAAATTACTTTTAATGTTAGTTGAAACTTTGATAGATAATATTATACATTCCTTGCAGCTTTTCAAATTGACTTCGACCTCTTAACAATTTAAGAGGTCAAGTTCATTGACATTCACATCTGGGTTCCTATTCTTATTAAAAAATCATAGTACGTGTGTTGTGTATATGCCATGGTATATGGGTAAGTGCAGACGATGACAGCAGCAGATGACGTAAATTATAAATATTATCGCGTCTGTAGAGGGATCTAACTGCCTTAAAAGCTGTGCCAATATTTAATACTTAAATAAGTATCAAATATGGGGTTTTGGCGGGAAATCTAAGTGATGTTGCCAATTTGTTTTAATTTCCAAAACTGGTGTTATTTCTAATTATAATGTGTAATGTTGGTGGAATATTAACCATTATGTATTCCTATATGTGCATGAGTGAAAGTAATTGTAACAAAGCGATAAAACATGCCGCAATTGGTATGTACCACATTACTATCCAGAGTGGGGCACTTCATCAATTTCATTATCATCTTTGTCATCAAGTTCATTGGGGAGTTGAATTAATTGAGAACTGAATATTCGTAAACTTTGTACAATGGCATAATGTAAACGCAATTGTCACAAAAAAGTATCAAATATTGCCACAGCTTATTAAGTTTAATTTAATACTCAAAGAAGTATTAAATATTGCCTCAGCTTTTAACAACAAAATTACAGGTAATACTAATTATCTAAATAATATCAGTAATTTCCGATAGTAAACTGAATAGTTACAGAAACATTAATTTGGCCTTTTCTCATTAACACGATGACCGATTTTTAGAACTTTCAGATCACATAAAGATATAAGCTAATAATATAATAATAGCATTTAGCTAATTTGGAGGCAATTAGTATAGTTAAAATGTTCAAATAATCGTCTAATTGAAATAATGACTTTAATATTTTATCTTGAAGAGAGTTAAGAGTTCTGTAAGAACTAAAAACATAATAGTCCTAGCACCTAGGGATCAACATAATGGTCCTTCGAGCCAGATTATTATACCCAAAATTATTTTGAACAAACTATGAAATATGGATTAAGTATTGTCGTAACAGGCTTTTTGTCATCCTAATAATATTACAACACAAAATTTTGTAAGAATGGATATATGGATGTTTGTTACTGATTGACGTAAAAATACTGAACAGATCTTTATATAACTTTACAGTAATGTAGCCTATACATCAAACAACACATAGGCTTCTTCTTCATCTGAGCGTATTCCTGGTAGCATCATCAGCTGCTGTTTCGGAGCCCAGGGTCCGCGTTCTTGCTTCTGCTTTTCCACTTCGCGCGGTCTTTGTCATCCTTTGTAGCGAGGCCATTGACACGCAAATCATCCTTGACGACGTCAAGCTAGCATTTCTTGGGTCGACCTCTTGTTCGGGGACCCGGCGGACGTAATTTGCCTGGTAACACATAGGCTACCGTACTAATATTATAAATGTGACAGTTGGTATGTTTGGATGTTTGTTACCCAATCGCGCTACATCGGCTGAGCGGATTTGTACGAAATTTGGTACACAGATAGTTTATTACATGGATTAACATAAAGGATACTTTATATCCCGGAAAAATGAAGTTACAGTGAAAAACTAGTAATTTATAAATATACATACACTAAACTATATAGTCATAAGCTTCCATGAAACTACTTGTGCGTTACAAAATAAACATTTTTATTATTATTATTATTACATACGCAGACGAAGTCGGCCGCTAGTGTTCAATAGTTTTTACGTCTTTAAGCGAAAAAGATAAGCCCGCTGAGTTTTTCGTCGGATCTTTTCAGTGGAGCACGCGTTTCGATCCGGAGGAAGATGAAATAAATTAATAATTCGACATTTGCAAATGATTTGTGTCGGCCTAGTCAAATGGCTGATTTTGGACTTGTAACTTTGAAAAAACTATGGCGACGAATAACGCGTCGTGAATTTTGGACACCTACCTAAGTACTGGATTGACGTCATTCTTGCTTGTCTCGCACCGCATTGTTTGTAAGTGCCCTTCTTACGACTTCCATAGACCTCCGTAATATTACAATTTGATACACCACCTATTTCCGTTTAACATCCTAATAAAAAATCAAAGCCGACTGATTTATGTCCATAAAAAAAAAATTAAATGTCTATGGGCATTTTTTTCTTTTTTTTTGATATGCCCACCTCTGACATCGTGAAATACTGACAGCGTGGTATTATATGATAGCCTTCACAACAAATTACCGGTTTTAGATTTCATTCCGATGATAAATTCTTAACTTGACATAAGTGTATGTATATCTATCTATATCATCACGCCAGGTCCCTTGCGGGGTAGGCAGAGAGTACAGAGTTCCAACAGGTTCTTTCCTTACATACCTCTCTGGCTTCCTCCACTCTCATAGTTCGTCTCATATACGCTCGCAGGTTATGGAGACTCTTGACTTGTCCTTCAGATAAGACTTGGTCTATTTCTATGTATATCTATAGTAATAAACGTCTGTTGCCTTTTCCCGCCCAAACCGCTGAAAAGATTTTGATCAAATTCGGCAAGAAAATAGACTTTATCCAGAGGAAAAAAAAAAATTTTCGTTGGTCCGATCTACACAAATGAGTTCACGGTCTCTTGAGACCTTGCAGTGGTATGCTTGGTTTTGGACTTGATTATATTAATTATCGGATCCCAGGTCGATGGAAATTTAAAATAAAAAATAAACCGCAATAAAATCCGAAAAATAGTTTTATTTCACATTGTATGAAGGTTTGGCATGTCTGACTTAAGAGAAAGAGCGGGGTGTGTCTTCGTGAATTAAACGATCCATACATATTTCATAACACAGTTACGATTAGATATCGATTATTGATCAATTTTATCGATTCACAAAAAAGTCACGCAATCGGCACTACTTGACCAATTAACCGTAAAATTGGCCTTAAATAATTAAAAACGCTTTAAACACATCCAATGTTGCATTGGAATAGGAACTCTAATGGCTTAAAAATACAATTGAAACTAATATTTTAATGATCTGTACGTTATTCCTTTTCGGTGCTACATCGAATTCGCATTTCTTCAACAGACCGATTTATTTCAACCTGTATTTAGTTTAAATTCATGTAGAAAGCAAATATTTGGCAATTAGCTTGAACGATGGTTATTTTTATTAATTGTAAATTTTAAATAAAAAAAAGCACCTCGGAAAATAAAAATTATTTTTATCTACGTCGTCACAATACCAAGATACAATAATGTTATTAGAACTAGAATAAACATATCACATTAATGGATAATTCTCCTCATACCCATAGAAGTGAGATAGTAAAAAATATTACCTAAGCAGTGGTGATGGAGTTGTACTTTGCACATTTGTCCGATATGTGTGTGTGTGGCTGTGTGAATGATCTACGCTGTTGGCCGCGGGGCCTTTTCAGTTTCACCGGAAAAGAGGGCGAGTGTGCATCCACTACGCTCAAGCCAGCAGGGAAAGGGGACAACTAGCCCAAGGCTGCCTTAAGGTTGAACTGCCTCGGCTTGGCAGTCGCTATGAGGGAGGGCATATACTAGGTGTCGCGCCGTGGTGCTCTGCACCGGCCGGCGGGCAAGGGATTCTTCGAGCTCGTTGGCGAGGTCGGTGTCTGATCCTGAATGCGGTATCTGTATCCGAAAGAAGGGATGTAAGGGCATCGGGAGGGCCGGTGAGAGGACCATTTTTCTGATGGTTTTAGGGTAATACTTGTATGTGTAGTAGGGAGTTAACTCCATATTTGAACAAAGATTATTTCAATAGAAAAATCTCAAGAATAAATTTTCCAACAGGATTCCATCACCCAAGATGTCGTGATCCGGTAGATTAACAGTCATTATATTTATACATAGGTTTAAAACAAACTGATTTCATTTATTCACAAACTAACGCACGCAAAAAATACTCGGGTTAAAACAGAACAAATCGCATTCAATACGTAATATATAACCTCCTGTCAACACTTATTTTACAATAAAGAGTCTAATTCATAACACATTACGCACACATAATTAGGTGACAATCGCTTCCCACGAGAAGATCTCCACACAAGCGACCTCCATCGCCACCGGGGCATTCTATACAGCTTTACGCATACCTCAAATTGTTAAGCTTGAGACTTTGTTGCATAAACATTTGTGCAAACATTTGTTGTTATTTGATGAGACATGGTACCATTATTTATCCTTTATTAATCGTAGTTATTATAATACCGTCGTACTAAATAACGTGCTCTGCGCGTATCTAATTAAATTAAATTATGCCGTCTTGTGTCGTTCCTACCTGAAAACTGCTGTTGAGCTCAAATAGAAACATGATAGGATCACATTTAATACGTACCTAGCGCATTTAGGTGCCGTATAATTTAAATATCGAATTTTTGCTTCCGTCTGTAATTTTCATAATAAAATACGCGTCCATTTTGTTAGTGTTGCTAGATTAAAAAATAATTTTTCCCTACTTTTATTTGCTAAGGATTTTATAAATTCTACTTTTAAATGGTATTAATATAGTTAACTGCTACATCACGGTTTTAATATTTAGTTAACATGATGAAACTATATTTTCCTTACATTAGATATTAGATTACTACAACCCTTAATAGTTTAAAATATATCCATTTCTTGAGTTAAACATGCATAAAAATACATGTTACCGCAATAATGATTTTATTATCATCTACTCTAATGTCATCAACATTTATCCCAAAACGTGGTAATCTTTCCGGGCTACCAACATTACGCGGGTGCGACGTGCGGTAAGTGCGGGACGTATGTTGAATTTGTGGCTTCACCGCGAAACGTGCAATTATGACTGGACGCGCCTTCTAGAAATATTATTTATTCGAAGTCTAGGACGCCCTACTGCTGGGTTAGCTAGTTATTTGTAAGGCAGCGGGCAGGGATTAGAGGAAGAGAGCTGAAGATCGAGCTCCGTAGCGTGCCATGGAAGAAGCCTATGCCCAGCAGTGGACTGATACGGCCTGATGATGACGATGAATTTCATGATCGTTGGACCCCTCCTCCGTCCTTGTCACCTGTTAAGTAATTTTTGGAAGGCCCCTTTATAAATAAAAAAGGGTATAAAATATTTTATTCCCTATTACTATATCCCCTTACTAATTTATACCTTTTTATTGTATACTCATTATAGTAGTAGTAGTAGTTAGCGGGTTACATTTTTTAATTTTTTGGTAAAGAACGCCACACTAGGATTTATTCCTGTGTAGATCCCCGCACAGAATAAATCTTCGTGCGACCCACAAATATTTGGTTCGGTTTAGGTATTAGTATATGTGAATGTTATGTTTGTAAACGTACCTAGTTATGTATACCAGACCAGTACACAGCACGGTGCAAGTACTTTAAAATATGATGCAATAATAGCAAACTATTGCTCATGCAAATTAATTCCAAGTACTGTTTTGCTGATTTGGCTTAACTTGCCTCAGCTGCGTATTTATCATGTCAACAAATATCAGGTTACATGTTTAGTCTCAGTTCAGTTCCAATAATTGTTTTGATTAATAAGAAGATATGAATCAATACGGCGGACTCTGCGTAGGCGCCTTCTAGAAAGATGTGTTTACTTGGCAATGCCTATAAATAGCCATCACCAAGCGAAGTACCTCAATATCGAATTAGCTCTCTTACCGTTCGCACGAACTTTAAGCAATACTATTGACTACATAGTATTTTGTATATTCATTATAAATTTATATTGTAAAATATAATTTTATAAAGTCACGCCCGCCTTTATATTTGACTACCTACGCAAGAAAAACGCCTAGTGTGAGGTTGTTTTTTTTAATTCACCCACATTTCTACAATATATTTTGGCACCCATGTGACAGTTACCCTATCGCTAATCGTATTAAATTCACAACGCCAAATGTAAGACAGGTTGCAACTAATGTACAAATAAATGGCGTGGATTTAGATCTTGTAGAGTCGACTGTATTTCTAGGTATCACTATTGATGCCAGATTACAATGGGGTCCCCATATTGATCAATTATCTGGTAAATTAAGCTCAACGGCATATGCGGTAAAGAAAATTAGATTACTAACTGATATTGAAACAGCTAGACTTGTTTATTTCGCTTATTTTCATAGTATTATGTCATATAGCATACTACTATGGGGATGCTCTGCAGAACTTAATACCATCTTTGTTCTCCAGAAAAGGGCTGTTCGAGCAATTTACAATTTGGCCCCGAGAGCTTCTCTTAAGGAATAGTTTAGAGAGATGAATATTCTAACTGTTGCATCACAATTTATATATGAAAATCTTCTATATGTGAAAAAAAAAATCAGTAATTTTGAAAAATATAGCGACATTCATCATGTAAATACACGGAACAAAGATGATCTTATTGTACATTCCACTCGTCTCCACAGAATTAGTAATTCTTTCATGGGGCAATGTATACGCTTCTACAACAAATTACCCATAGATATCCGAAACATGCCTATCAATAAGTTTAAGAAGGCAATTAAAACTAGACTCTGTAAGAAAGGGTATTATAAAATTTCGGATTATCTTGACGATAAAACAGATTGGGTTTGAGCAGCTCCTCAATCAGCAACATTTATAAATTATGTATAATATTTTTAAAAAAAAAACGAAAAAAATGGTTATCGGAAAGGCCAAACAAATTTAATTAAAAGACTAGCCCGCTGAGTTTCTCGCCGGATCTTCTCAGTGGAGGCCGCGTTCCGATCCGGTGGTAGATGTAAAAAATGTAATAATTTTGACGTTTGTAAGTGCTTATGTATTGGCCTATACAAATAAATGATTTTTGACTTTGACTTGACTTTGACTTTGAATTCCGGGCCCATGAAACATGTCTTTCCCGATTTTCCGTCATAGATATTTCTATACAATAACTTCCTTTAGCATTAGTAAATTAAATTCATTAGGGAAGGACGTTATAAATAGTTTTAATATCCGGCCTTGCGCATTCGTTAAATATATAAATAGTTATTTATTTAGAAAGTTAACATATGCATAATAGACTAGTTAAGTTAGTAAATTGGTCGTAATTTAAAACAGGTAATATGATAAAGCATGTTCCGGTTATTTTTGATAATTCTATGTATATTTTTTTAATGTATGTTTTGGGGTAAATATTTTTTTATTTAGGCAATTGCGCTTACATTATGCTATTGTTCAAATTAAGGGAAACCATGGTAAATAGTAAATTCATTATTTTGTGTCTCTTAATATTTCTAAAGTATCTTATTTGTGGACGTCCAAGGTATAACAGTGATACTGGAGTTTCTTTTTCTAAGGATCAATAATTTAGGATTTTTACACCAACCATTCAAAAATTACAACTGTATGAATTAAATCTTATATGATCTGCGAATAAAATAGTCTACTTTAATATTCAATTCATTCAAGTGCTAATTTATTTGACTTTGAACTTGTGTGTGATAATTGAGGAATCAGCCCTTAGATTAGATATTGAGTCCTTTGAATATAGTTAATAGTTAATTCGTTAATAGCATTAAATATACATTAACTTATGACGTAACACTCATTGCGTTAAATGTGAAGTTTTAACGAGGATTTAATTGCGGTTACTGGCATATAATAACTCTATCGAATTGGTTTATTTACATTAAAGCATTTCAGGGTTAATAGCCCACGTTTATACTTAAGAAAAGCTAAAGAATACATTTTAGTGATTATTATTTAAGTCAGTATTCTATCTTTCATCACGCCAGACCCCTGGCGGGGTAGGCAGAGAGTACAGGGTTCCAACAGGTTCTTTCCTTACATATCTGGCTTCCTCCACTCTCATAGTTCGACTCATACACGCCCGCCGGTTACGGAGACTTTGACTGGTCCTTCGGATACGGACACGGTCTATTTGGTGATTAATCCTACTATTATAATAAATGTGAAAGTTCGTATGTTTAAATGTTTCGACGTTTCTTACTCAATCCCGCAAAAACGGCTGAACGGATTTGAATGAAATTTGGCACACAGATAGTTTATTACCTGGATTAACATATAGGATACTTTTATCTAGGAAAAATGTTAGGTTCCCGTTTAAAGTCCACGCAGATGAAATCGCAGGCAATAACTAGTTTAATTATAATTCTTTGTCACACTTAGAGCGAGATTTTTTAATCACCAGATAAAAGTTACATATCAACTTAATTATAATCTGCCTGAATATATAATAAAAATGAAACAATTGAACTATTTCATACAACTGTAATACATACACCTGTAATTATTAATTTCTTTATGGCTTATTTGACATCTACATAAGTTCATATTAAATTCTAAAGGATGAATCATGTACATAAATTTTATTGTACAGTAGAATATCGATTTGATAAAAAAAGATATGCATAATACTTATAAAATATATTCTACTAGGTTCTGCCCGCAAATTCGTCCCCGTTGACTTTGGAACAAACCAAACCCAACCTAGTCAAACGCAAGTAGTCCAACCAACTTCGCTGCCTTTGCCTCAATTGTAAAGGTGTTGTACAAAAAAAATATAAGATGACGTCATCTTCGTATTGCCAACATCAAAGTTCAGCGGTACTGTTCATAATACCAAGGTTTTTAAAAACACGAACGGGTCATTGTCTCGAATAGTTTTATAGGAACACTACCTTTGCTTCCTTGCTCCGCTAGCAATAAAAAAACGTGTAGATGCTCTGGACAATTAAAAAAATAATAATTCTTTTTTATACATTTTTACATCTCCTTTTAAATTAATTAATAATCATTTATATTAAAAACAAAACTTTTGATGTACTACGTTTTTAAATCGGCTTAAAAAGTACAAAATAATTTGAAACAAACAATGTAGGGCGTTTCGTAATAAATTATTTATACTTTTAGTCGTTTGTGTGGCTGTGCGTGTGTATATGTGTCTGCATATGTGCATGTGTGAATGATCTACGCTGTTGGCCGCGGGGCCGTCACAGCTTCACCGGACAAGAGGGCGAACGTGCAACCACTACGCTCGAGCCAGGAGGGCAAGGGGGTAACTAGCTCAAGGGCGCTTCAAGGAGGAACGGCCTCGGCTTGGGCAGTCGCTATAGGGGAGGGCGTATACTAGGTGTCTCCTCCGGCTGGCGGGCAAGGGATTCTCCGACTTCGTCGGCGAGGTCAGGGTCTGATCCTGTGTGCGGCATCTGTATTCCAAAAAAAGGAATTAAGGGCATCGGGAGGGCCGGTAAAAATATGCCGCGGACCACATTTTTTACAAAAACAAAAAATAATATAATCGACAGATTAATGTAATGACATGATATTTAAAATCTGACTACAATATTAGGTATCAATATGTAATGATAGTTGTAATTTGTGATTAAATAGATATTCTTTCAGAATGACAGACAACCTAGATTTTTTTTATTTATAAAAATCGTTCACAATACATTACACCATCGGTCTTTCGTGGTAACAGTTTCTCAACGTAGCAATTACTTGTACAACCGAGTTTTCGGAAACAACTAGAGGCAATATCGAGAGATCATGTAAGTACGACAATACATCTCACGCTCATTTATGCTTATAAAGGTAAGAGCTGAACGGTCTTTGACATAAATCGCTAAACATTTTCAGGTTTCCAAATCACTGGCATGTATCAAAACTATAATTTTTCTTGATCTACGAAATATAACACCGTCACGCCTATATTCCCCAAGCAGGGCTGGCAGAGGTGTACTGAGTACACCCACGTTTATCCGACGATGTTAGGTCCCATGTAATAGGGGGCGAGCCTATTGCCATATACCGTGCACAATTCCAGACTCCGGACCTAGGATTTGTACCCAGGACCTCGTGATCACCAAGCGATGCGCTTTGCCACCAGACCAACGAGCCAGTTATAATATGTGTGCTAATATTTGGTTCCTATAATGTTCACCAACTTTTGTTAAATGAAGACTCATGACTTAGTCGCTTACTGTACGAAGTCCTTCGTCGAAATATTTTAGGGCCTAATATGCCTCGCCATCTGCGGACGAATCTGTCGCCATTTTTACAAGCTTTTATTTAACTTGCAATGTTCGTATGTCTGTCTGTCTTTCCGGTTCAAATCTTGTGATCCATTTTTCACGCACTTGCGGGTATCCAATTGAGCTGTAATTTGGCATACGTATGTAAGACAATGCAATAATATGGTACCATGGAACTGGTCTGATGATGGAGTCGGAAGGTGGGCATAGGAACATGTGAACTATACAACGTAACCCTTTCGTGTTTAGGATTGATAGATTTGGATTGACAAGGACTATACAACCAGGTAGTGTTCAGGGTCTGATGATAAAGCCGAAAGGTAAGCAATGGAACCACCCAACTACTCAATATAACCCCGCCGTGTTTGGGCTCGTTGGATTTGTCTTGACGAATACTTAAGACCCGGATGGCGTCCAGGGTCTAATGATGGAGCCGGAAGACAGCCATAAGAACTTCTCAACTAAGCAAGATATCTTCGTTGTGTTTTTTCAATAAAAGCTTAATTTGAAAAATGTCTTTTTAAAATAAAATTATTCAGTCACCATTTCACACGTCTTTTGAAGAGTTGTGCGTTTGCTAACATGAATTTCACATGACAAACACTCAGACAAAAACACACAGATTTATCCCGTGCGAGATTGGAACCCGCAACTACTTAGTCCAGAGACTTACGCGTCGCTTAAAGACAATTATAGAGGCAATGATAGCATCACCATTTCTTCATTCCGTGCGGATAAGACAGCTATTTTAAAGGTTCCTGTTAGTCTTCTACATCAAATCGTTGAAATTTGTTTTCAAAATGGTCGTCTTATATTTTACCCAGTCTTAAAAGTTATTTGTTCATAAAAATCTGCCTAAATCTTTGCCTTCCCCGCAAGGGATTTGGCTTGATGATATAGATAGAATGATACAAATCCCTTTAAAAACTAGCTTTCATTTTGTTCTCGTTGGTTTAATGGCGAATAATGCGCATAGTGATCACGAACTCCTGAGTACGAATCTAGGTTGGACAGAATGTAATTTTTCGATAGAAATTTTCCAGTATCAGTTCGTAGTCTGGAATTATGCCTGGTAAATGCCAATAGGTTCACCCCTATTACATGGGACCTAACATCGTCGGTGAAAAATGGGATGACACAGTACACCCCGCTCGGGGAATGCAGGCGTAACGATGTTTATTTTTTTTTCTTTTTTAATTGTAAAACCACAACGAACTGCCTCATTGGTCTGGTGGCAAAGCGCATCGCTTTGTGATCACGAGGTCCTGGGTTCAAATCCTAGGTCGGACAAATGTAGTTTTTCTAACGAAAAATTCCCAGTACGAGTCCGGAGTCTGGAATTGTGCCCGGTATATGGCAATAGGCTCGCCCCCTATTACATGGGACCTAACATCGTCGGCGAAACGTGGGTGTACCCAGTACACCTCTGCCATCCCCTCTGGGGAATATAGGCGCGACGGTGTATATATTTATACAACAAACCTTGCGAATTTTGCAATCCCTAAATAGCACACGAACCTTATCTTTATACACATAACGGTGATTATCGTTTAACAATAGCATATAAGCTGCTATTCATACCTTACGATTTTCAACCACAAGAGCCTTTTTGCTATAGTAATTAAGTCTTATTTCCCTTGATAGCACCGATAAACCTTCAAGAACCATTTCCTTAAAACCCTATTATAATGTACACAAAGTTGATAATAGCTTGTCGATTACTAAGCCTGTGTTAATTATTCAATAGGACTGTAATTATATGTAAATAAGGTTGATAATCGGATGGCATATTAATGCAGGCTATGTTATTCGGAACGCAATCGTTTGGGTTCGAACACGCATTCCGATCAGCGTGCCACTTGCGTGACATTTCGCCGAGACGTGTTAGAATAACCAATGTAGGTAACCAGTGTGGTTAAGCGCCGTACGACAAGGCCAGCTTGTTGATGGGTTTGACGGATAAACTATAAGACACTTTGTATTTTGTACTGCAGATATAGTTTTGAGACTATATCGAAAAACTGTAGGTAACTGTCCGAAGACTCAGAAATTTGCTCGAAATCATTGCAAAAGGTTCGTCCCCTATTACATTGAGACAACATGGTCAGCGAAATGTGCGCTCGGCGCGACGGTGGCGCGGCTTGGGGAGTTGTAATGTACTGAAATGTACGGGAGACGACACACAGCGCAGCCCCGCTCAGCGCGACGGCGGCGCGGCTTGGGGAGTTATAATGTACTGAAATGTACGGGAGACGACACACAGCGCAGCCCCGCTCAGTGCGACGGTGACGCGGCTTGGGGAGTTATAATGTACTGAAATGTACGGGAGACGACACACAGCGCAGCCCCGCTCAGTGCGACGGTGGCGCGGCTTGGGGAGTTATAATGTACTGAAATGTACGGGAGACGACACACAGCGCAGCCCCGCTCAGCGCGACGGTGGCGCGGCTTGGGGAGTTGTAATGTACTGAAATGTACGGGAGACGACACACAGCGCAGCCCCGCTCAGCGCGACGGTGGCGCGGCTTGGGGAGTTATAATGTACTGAAATGTACGGGAGACGACACACAGCGCAGCCTCGCTCAGCGCGACGGTGGCGCGGCTTGAGGAGTTATAATGTACTGAAATGTACGGGAAACGACACACAGCGCAGCCCCGCTCAGTGCGACGGTGGCGCGGCTTGGGGAGTTATAATGTACTGAAATGTACGGGAAACGACACACAGCGCAGCCTCGCTCAGCGCGACGGTGGCGCGGCTTGAGGAGTTATAATGTACTGAAATGTACGGGAAACGACACACAGCGCAGCCTCGCTCAGCGCGACGGTGGCGCGGCTTGAGGAGTTATAATGTACTGAAATGTACGGGAAACGACACACAGCGAAGCCCCGCTCAGCGCGACGGTGGCGCGGCTTGGGGAGTTATAATGTACTGAAATGTACGGGAAACGACACACAGCGCAGCCCCGCTCAGCGCGACGGTGGCGCGGCTTGGGGAGTTATAATGTACTGAAATGTACGGGAGACGACACACAGCGCAGCCCCGCTCAGCGCGACGGTGGCGCGTCTTGGGGAGTTATAATGTACTGAAATGTACGGGAGACGACACACAGCGAAGCCCCGCTCAGCGCGACGGTGGCGCGGCTTGGGGAGTTATAATGTACTGAAATGTACGGGAGACGACACACAGCGCAGCCCCGCTCAGTGCGACGGTGACGCGGCTTGGGGAGTTATAATGTACTGAAATGTACGGGAGACGACACACAGCGCAGCCTCGCTCAGCGCGACGGTGGCGCGGCTTGAGGAGTTATAATGTACTGAAATGTACGGGAAACGACACACAGCGCAGCCCCGCTCAGCGCGACGGTAGCGCGGCTTGGGGAGTTATAATGTACTGAAATGTACGGGAGACGACACACAGCGCAGCCCCGCTCAGCGCGACGGTGGCGCGTCTTGGGGAGTTATAATGTACTGAAATGTACGGGAGACGACACACAGCGCAGCCCCGCTCAGCGTGACGGCAAACGTCACGATCGAATGCAAACGAGCGCTTCTGTTACGCTCCCGTCACGCTCCGTTGGCTATTTGACCACACCTTTAGGATTTTTAAGGAGCCTACAATGTAAAATGTTGCAATGTAAATGTTTACATAAAAACGTAGAACCCCGCTAATTATTTATCGTGTTAATAATGCTCATTACAGTTCATTTATATCCTGTCTGTCGGTCGTACCGGAACAATTTTGACGGAATAATTACTTACCCAGTTACTAACAAATGCTAGCTATTTTAATTGGCCTATTTTTTCTTTCAATTGATTTCTAATACCTTCCGGCTCCCTGTATAATCGATTACAGGACTTCATGTTATTTTTCGACTAAATCGACAAGATCACCTATACATATATAATAATATCAGCCTATACTGCCCACTGTTGGGCAAGGCCTTCTCTCACAAATCGAGGTGAGAGAGATTGGGTCATACTCCCCCACGCGGACCCACTGCGGATTGGTGGAGGCAGGTTTGTGGCCACCTGCTGTTGGAACTTATCAAGGCGCCTTTAAGGCTTCCAACTCGGCTTAACGACTACCACATTAAGTGGTAACCGGGACCAACGGCTTAACGTGCCTTCCGAAGCACGGAGACGCTAGAATATAAAAATTCCACAAACGGTCACCCATCTCAGACCGACCGAGTCGAACGCTGCTTAACCTTGGTGATCGGTAAGAACACCGCGGTCGCCCAGCGCTACGAGCGCCACTAATATATCACTTAATTCGGTCAATTCAGGCAAACAGGCAAAAACTGTATTAAAAACGGTGAAGATCAAAAACTACTTTTGAGAAAAAAACGATGCAGGGGCCACAATTTATGTAAAGAGTAATTCGGGATTGCGGTTTAAATTATAGCGTACTAGTTCTGGACTTTGTCCGCGTTGAAATTAGACTGGAACCTAACATTACATATTTGCTTGATAAAAAGTATCCTATGTAATAATCCCGGTAATAAACGATCTGTGTGCCGAATTTTATGCAAATCCGTTCAGCCGTTATGCGATTAACGAACATCTAAACAAACTATCTTTCACATTTATAATATCAGTGGGATATTGCGGGATAGTTGTTGCATTTATACGTCTCAGTTTAAACAACTTTTTATCTATCTGTCTATATCATCACGCCAAATCCCTTACGAGATAGGCAGAGAGTACAGAGTTCCTTACATACCTCTCTCGCTTCCTCCACTCTCATAGTTCGTCGCATACACGCTCGCCGGTTACAACTTTTATATTTTGCGATTGAGCAAGACTGAAAAATCCGCGAAAACAAAATTTAAGAACAATATATGTTGTTAGACTGGCGTATACCTAAATACAATAACTTTAATAATAAACAAATATAAAAATATTAATGATGTCATGTCCCTATGCAAGCCTTTTAAAGGTCCGGGTAAAGCTCATGAATCTCAGCGAGATACAAATAAAATATTTAACATATATGTTAACGACATTTCGGACTGTTTCAGAAATTCAGATTACTATCTTTTTGCTGACGATTTAAAAATACTTCGACCTATTCACTCCCATCAGGATATTGCTCTTTTACAAGAAGATTTAAACCGACTTACTCATTGGTGCAACAATAATCTTATGAATCTTAACGTCAGTAAATGTTATTTTATTAAATTCTCTCGCAATAAAACTAATATAACCAGCCATTATAAAATAAAAAATCACTCTCTCCAAGAACTCCAGAAAATCAAAGACCTGGGCATATTATTTGATAAAAAACTAAAGTTTGACGATCATATTAACTCAATTCTAACTAAATCATTCAAAATTTTAGGCTTTGTTTTACGCAACATTCGACTGTTTAACATTCCTCGGACTAAAATAACTTTGTTTAACGCACTCGTCAGAAGTATTTTAGAATATGCTTGTGTCGTTTGGAGTCCACATTATGATATTTACAAAAAAAATATTGAACGTATTCAAAAAAGGTTTCTGTGGCACCTTGTGTACAGTTGTAAACTAACCAAACAACTTCCCAGTTATTCTTCTCGCCTTAAATATTTTAAGTTACATTCTTTATCTGACCGTAGGATACAATTGGACATGTTATTCCTGTACAAAGTTATTAATGCTAAAATTGATTGTGCTGATTTACTGTCTAAATTTATGCTTAATATACCTCGCAATTTACCAAGACCTAATCGATTTGTTCCGTTCCATACAAACAGTTCAAAAACCAATTTAGGGTTATACTCCCCAATCAATAGATTATCGAAGCAATATAATAGTTTACATAAAACAATTGATGTTGATATTTTTTCCAACAGTCTTGCAAAATTTAAAGAAAAGATTAAAAAGTATCACACGTCCTGTTTACCTTATCGACTATATTAAAAAATTACATGTGCCTATATATATATATTTACATGCAACCCTTCAAGAAATTCTATATTTTATTATTTGTTGTTCTCACTATTTGCATGCCGTGGTTGCCTATAAATATGACAACAATTAGTTTAAGTTTTTATTTAATTAAGTTTTCGAATGTTATTATTGTATGTCATGTTGGTGATCCTAAATAAATAAAATAAAATAAAAATAAAATAAAAATAATAAACGTTTATTTTGCAATGCAGAAGTTATTACAGGGAGCTTAAGATTAAATAATACACGATATAAGATAAGTATTAAATAAACTTTCGTCATGAGTCTCCAATTCCAGGTCACCCAGTATAGGCGAGACGAGTTTTAGTTTTTTAATTGTTCTCAGCTCGTCGGCTTTAGGGGTTGGTCATTGATCATCGAACTGTATAGCACGTAACATTATGTAGACGCGAGCACAAGTTACACAACCACCTACCACGCATGCGCGAGCCAGCTAAACTTGTCCCAGATATGCGGACATAAAAACCTTAAACCAACCGCTTTTTCAGATCCAACCTTATACAGTAAATTTTAAAGTACATGTTGCCTCGTCAATTCAAAATCATTGGTTACGGTTTGCCAGCGTAGAAATTTCTACCATATCAGTATAAAAATAAAGTATTTTTTGAATGGGTTTTATGGTTGTTAATAGTAGGTAATCGAGTTCTTATGAGTGCTTATAATATGTTAAAAATGGAGTTATTTAGATGAAAATTACAACGTTAAGTAGATGATTGATTGCGTCTTTGGACTAGTAACGTATAGTAAGGCGGGCGATCACGAAATTCTGGGTTCGAATATTTCTAAGCCTGACAAAGTGTGGTTTTTCTACCAAAATACTCAGTAGCAGTCTGGAATTCGAAGTTTAGACTCTATTTAATGGCAATAGGTTCATCCCCTTTTACATTAGGACCTAATATAATAGACGATGCGTTGGTGGTTAACACTTAAAAATACCTCTTCCAACCGCTTCGCAAGGATGAGATATACCGTCGTAAAATGACGACTCCGGTCCGGTCTGGTTATAGCATAGGCCGCTCAGCAGATCAAGTAATCGCCGATTCGATCCCCGAACGGGACAAATGTTTGTGTAATCCACAAATATTGGTTTCGGTGTGGGTATTTGTGTATACTAATTTTGAGGTTTATAACCAAACCACGACACAAGAATATCCCATTATGTAGGGCTCTTTTATTGTTTTTAATGCATGAATATACTTGACTGCCTCGTTGGTCTAGTGGCAAATAATGCGAGTAGCGATCATAAGGTGCTGGGTTCGTCTAGGTGAAACAAAAATGTGTTTCAATATTCAATTTCAATTTTATATGACATTGTGTCTGGCCCGCCCCTTTTTAGTTACCACCACCACCAGTACACCTTTGCCACCCCCGCTTGGGGAATATAGGTGTGACGGTGTTAATATTATTTCAATGAAAATACTTAAAGTTTCAGTGGAGTCGTCATCACTTTCTCCGCATAACGGGTCAGCTGAATGCCTCACCGCGGAATGGCGGCTGGATTGCGAAAACTACCGCAGCCAGTTACATTCGCGATTGCGTCCAATGAACAAGAAATTGTGCTTTTTACTGTAAATTTGCTGTTGAGGTATTGGTGTTTATATATTTGTTTATTTGCTGCACAAATATGTTGCACCTGCTGGACAAAAATATTTCGGATTTTATCGCGGGTTTATTTTAATCGGCTGACGATTTAGCGCAGTGGTACAGAGCCTAAGCCGCTCCACCCACTGTGTCTAATAGTAGCGGGTTTGATCCCCGCACGGGACAAATATTTGTGTGACTAACAATTATTTCTTTCGGTCTGGGTATATGTTTATGTGAATTTTAATGTTTGCAAACGCACACACGATACAGGAATAAATCCTAGTGTGAGGCTACGGCTTTAAAAAAGAAAAAATATAACTTCCCGAAGAGTGCTTATGTTACTCTGTATTACCAAAAACGAAAAAAATTCTAGGTGATTTGATCCGTAACCGGCGAGCGTGTACGAGACGAACTATGAGAGTGGAGGAAGCCAGATAGAACTAGTGTTGTAAAAACGCTCGAGTCGGCGTTTAAAACGCTCGCATCTTCTACGTGTTTCAACGCTCGTGGCCGTCGACTCAGCGCTAAACGCTCGACTTGAGCGCTCATTTTTACGACACTAGATAGAACCTGTGTAAAGAGATCTATAAGGAAAAAACCTGTTGGATCTCTGTACTCCCTGCCTACCCCGCAAGGGAACTGCGGCGTGATGATATAGATAGATAGATTTGATAAATAGTAGCTACTTATATAGAACATTCATTACGGTTTGATATAAAAGTCACATAATCACTGTAAAACGATACTAAAATGAAAAACGCGTCAGCTGTCCTCGTAACTCGATCACGGGTAGGGCTGTCACGCCTTCCGGAGACTTGCCTTCCTACTTTTAATATCACAACGATCAGCACGTGTGTCGAATATTGATTCATGATATCCGACAAGAGGTGACAGGTAAGTTAGTTGCGCACGTGATTATCTCGAGGTTCAGTGTAAGAATCCTTGCATCGGGTAAATCAATTGTTTCCCACTTCTTGTACTCTCTGTATGCCCCGCCAGGAATTTGGCGTGATGATATAGATAGAAATAGACTTGCTAGAAATTTTAAAACGAGATTGCCTCGTTGGTCTTGTGGCAAAGCGCATCGCTTTGTGATGACGAGTTTTTCTATCGAAAAATTCCCAGTATGAGTCCGGAGTCTGGAATTGTGCCCGGTATATGGCAATAGGCTCGCCCACTATTACATGGCACCTAGCATTGTCGGCAAAAAGTGGGTGTACTCATTACACCTCTGCCGCTTGGGGAATCTAATCGTGACGGTGTTTATTTTTATTTATTTAAAATGATCATTATAAAACTACGTTGTTGGTCTCGTGGCTGTGGCTTGAATTACTATAGTTATTGAATTACTATTCCAATCAAACTTTAAAACTCCATAAACCACCATCACCACCTTCATATATCATCATCATATCATATCACGATTTTCGATGTTTTAGTTGTGATTGCAATCTATAACAAGTGTATTATGAAGACGACAGTATTACCGAAGACATCGAAATGAAAATGCTGTTAGCAAGAAATCGACCGGTTTATGTTGTGTGAAAAAGTTGGATTGGAATAGACTAAAGGTCCTAGGTTTAAATCCTAGGTTGGAGAGTGCGTTTTTTCTATTAAAAAAAAATCTGTAGTTTTCCGGTTATATATTATGTAGTCTGAAATTATTCCCCGTATAAATTAAAGTTCAATTGCAGCCTTGATAGAAGGAACACTGGTTCTCATCAGGGACAAGACGCAACCTCCACTTCAATGGCTTCTTGCACGAATAATAAGGAGCTTTCCAGGAGCAGATGGCGTTACAAGGGTTGCAAACATTAGGACAAAGAAGGGAATTATCCGAAGAGCCTATAAGAATATCTACCCCTTACCCATTACTTGAATACTTCCCACAGGATCTCTTCAACGCAGAGAGCATGTTAACGCGTGAACTTAACGCAGGCTCAAGCGACCATCGACAACCCCTACCACTACTGCGGCGGCCCACTTCACTTGCATCCACCGGCTCCAACAGACCCCACAAACTGCGGCCCTTTATTGTATATTCTAAATACACCGTTTTATACAGTCCGCCCCTATTTAATTTCTCTGAGCTAGAGATCATACAGCAATAGGTAAGAAAAAGTATTTTTTTTTTTTATTTATTATATTTCATTAGTTCTCCGGAGTCTGGTATTATACCCGTTACAATGATAAAAGGCTCGCCCCTATTATACTGTGACTTAACAACATCGACAAAATATAGGTGGATGTACATCGTAGAAAGAGAATTAAATAAAAAAGGCTACGCTAAGTTCCTTCGCCGGATTTTCTCAGTGGAGGCCACGTCCCAATCCGGTGTAGCATTGAAATTAGATTTAAATTAAATCTAAACTGACTATTTTTAAATGTCCCCACTGGGTTTATATCAAATAAATTATTTGAGTTTGAGTTCCTTTGCTACCCACTCTTGGGGAAAATAGGTGTAAAATGTTTCCTCCTTAATATTAAACATTGTAACTGTTTATTTGATTCATTCTCGTAACATCCCTAACAGAACCTTCTAGCTCATAAAGTCAAAGCAAACCAATGTTATGTAACCATTTGAAGAAATCGTGAAAACCCACTTCGAATGTTTGAGTAAATTAAATATTTATTACCTATGAAACATGATTGCACATAGCCCTCTCTTTGTTTACTTTCAAATTAATATAATGATAAGAGCATTGAAGTGACCAACTTACCTACTTCTGCGATTAAAAGAATTAAAGTATTTCACAGAATCTCGGCCAAAAAACACGTATAAGGAAAAGATAATTGAATCTATATTTTTATTTTTAAAAAAAACGTAGCCCCACACTAGGATTTATTCCTTTGTCGTAGGTGCGTTTACAAACATAAAAATTCACATACACAAATACCCAGGCCGAAACAAATAATTGTGGATCACAGAAAGATTATTCCCGTGCAGGAATCGAACCCGCGACTATTAGACACAGTGGGCGGTGCGACTTAAGCTCTTAACCACTGCGCTAAATCATCAGCCGATTAAAATCAGGAATGAGGAGATTCGTAGAAGAACCAAGGTCACCGACATAGCCGTTAAGATTAGCAAGCTGAAGTGGCAATGGGCGGGCCACATAGCGCGTAGATCGGACGGGCGTTGGGGCAGAAAGATTCTAGAGTGGAGACCACGTATTGGCAAGCGCAGCGTGGGACGGCCGCCTGCCAGATGGATCAATGATCTTGTAAAGGTCGCAGGAAGTCGTTGGATGCAAGGGGCATCGGACCGGTTACGCTGGAAAGCGATTGGGGAGGCCTATGTGCAACAGTGGACAGTATAGGCTGAGATGATGAGGAAATAGGTTTTCTCATTCCTATTATTATGACCAGTAGCAACGATAGAATAGTTCTGTCGACTGTACGACCCAACGAGACCGTAATAAGGCCCTAGAAGTCGTATAGCCACTGAACTTGTCGCTACACATGCGAGAAATTTATCACAAAATGCTTCAGGACTGTATGGAGCAATGTATATGATACAGTGGCTAAAGTTAATATGGAGTCTTCTAAAACTTGTAACTGTACTTATAAGATAATAAAATTCATCAGAAAAATAAATTACAGCTATCCTCCTCCTCCATGCGTCGATATCCTCAATGTTGAGGGTCGGGACCTCCAGGAACAACGATATCGTGGATTATGTTCCGCCAACCAGCTCGGTTCTAAGCCGTGTGTATCGCATTAGAAATTGTGGTGCCCAGGGCGGATCGGATCTGATCGGACTAGCAAAAAGGCCCACGAGCTCTTGGTCTCTTTCCTTCTACTTTGCCAGTGACCAGCTTTTCGAGACTGTCGCCCTTTTTCCTGGCTATGTGGCCGAAAAACTCGAAAATCCTATTACAGCTATATTATGATTTAAACAGCCTCTTAGTTTGTGAGGAGAGCCGTGCCCTACGGTGAGACAGTTTCTTTACAGGGCTAATTTTATTATTAATATGTATATGTCTATTTTTTTCTAACTGTGCTTGTATGGTCAGTGGTTTCGAATGAAATCGTGCGCTGTTTCACTTCTAGTATCTTCTAATTATGATTTCTTATGACCAGTTGACTGTAAGGAGATACGGAGAATTTAATTGCAGTTCTTTACATGTTTCTCTACTCACCAGGCTTAGATAATTTGCATATAGAAATTTTTAAGATAGGTTTCCTCCTTACAGACCTTCTAGCTTCCTTCACTCTCATAGTTCGTGTCCTGTTCGGGAATATGTATTTCATATTTGTAAACGCACCCACAACACAAAAATAAACCCTAGTGTAGAGCTACGTGTAAAAAAAGTTTAGTTAGAAACGACAATGGCGACAAATCACAAATGACACATTCGCTTGGCAGACACAAGAACCAGATTCAAATCTAGTCTTAAAAGCTATTTACATAAATTACGGTTACAGCCGACTACATACATCATATAGGGTTAACGAATATCATTTTTAAGGACCAGAAAAAAATGACATTTCTTTCTTTTTAAGGCCTTTTTTACAAGCTTTTATTAATCTTACAATGTACGAACATTCTTGTCTGTCTGTCTGTCTAGCTTTCCGGTTCAAATCTCGTGATACATTTTTCAAGCACTTGCACTCGCATGCGATTGAGTCAAAATTTGGATACGTATGTAAGTTGACGATGACATTATATATGGTACCGTGAAACTGGTCTGATGGTGGAGTTGGAAGGTGGCCATAGGAACTTGTGAACTATACAACATAACACCCTCGTGTTTAGGCTTGTTAGATTGGTATTAACAAGTGCTATACAACCAGATGGGGTTCAGGGTATGAAGATGAAAGGTATCCATACCGTGTTTGGGCATGTTTGATTTATTGAGACGTGTACTTTAGACCCGGATGGTGTCCCAGGTCTAATGATGCAGCCGGAGGGAAGCCTTAGGAAATTCTCAACTAAGAAAGATATCTTTGGTGGTTTTGCTATAATTACTTGTTTTTAAAAATACGCGCTCGTAGCGCTGTGCGACCGCGGTGTTCTTACCGATCACCCAGGTTAAGCAGCGTTTGACTCGGTCGGCCCGAGATGGGTGATGGGTCTCCATGCTTCGGAAGGCATGTTAAGCCGTTGGTCCCGGCTATCACTTAATGTGGTAGTCGTTAAACCGAGTTGGAAGCCTTAAAGGCGGCTTGATAAGTTCCAACAGCAGGTCACCACAAACCTGCCTCCACCAATCCGCACTGGGTCCGCGTGGTGGAGTATGACCTAATCTCTCTTAACTCGATTTGTGAGAGAAGGCCTTTGCCCAGCAGAGGGCAGTATAGGCTGATATTATTATTATTATTTCAAAATATATTTTTAAATGGATCACAAGATTTAAACTGCAAAGACAGAGAGACATATGAACATTGCAAGTTAAATGTAAGCTTCTTATAAGGTAGAATTGTCATTGATTTTGAAAGTAGCCCCCCCGTAGGGATTATAATTTAAAATTTCGACCATGCCTCGTCTGTAATATGGAAATTGGCAGCCCTGCATACAATAGCACAGTGAGGCGACACCTACCGGTAAAAAGCCGCTAGATTGATTGCGAGCCGCCACCGCCACGGCCGCTTGTCGCCAATACCGCTAATTGAACTACGAAATATATGTTATCAGTTACACACCGTGATGTGTATCCAGCGATGTGTGCGACGATATGCTAATTAGGCAGATTTTTTTTTTTGCTCCTTATTTTAAATATAGTGGCCTTAGGCCGGCTGACGAGACAGTCGGAGCTCCCTAGAATTGCTTTAAGAGGCTGCGTAAGCCACTTTCGAATGACTTGTCTTTGTTATATTGATTAGTGCGAAATTAATCACCATTTGTTATATAAATTGGCGTTATACGTTTCACGGATATTTTGTTGAAAATTTATAAAAGGTGCCGTGTATAGTGAATTTTTTTTTAATCAATTTCTACTTCTTGTCCCAAATGTATATCATATACTAGACTAATAACTTCTTCTACTAGAAACGCGTTAGAACTAATTATCTTTCAAAGATTATTCTATGTCCATGTCACTTATCGATGGCAGAAAGCACAATTTACGTAAAGGACATAAAGTTTTAACGTCCCTTACCTCAATTAAGATTTTATCATAATATATTTTAGCTTTAGTTAATTTGCCAATAACTTGTCTTCATGATAGGTTCCATTAATTTTCAACCTAGTATATTGACGCATATGACACGATAGGCATCGTAAAACTACCAGAGCTCTTATTCGCTATGATTGATTAAACACGTAACGAAACGAGTTAAGATAACTTCGTGATATAATCGTCTGTCTTTAATGGTACTCCATTACATGATCATTTCACGAAATTATCTTAACGCGCCGCGTTTTTTCATAGCAAATAGAGGCCCAACTCTTCATAAGGGCTCATGCATTGAGCAGAGGTAATATCTCTATTACCATACGTTTTACGAGATACTAAATCGCATACGATCTTTAAAGCTTCAATAGCTCCTCTAATGGCGGAGAAATCCCAATAACACATTAGGAACTCCTGTGTAGTAGGTGCGTTTACAATCATGAAATTTACATACACAAACACCCAGACCGAAGCAAACGGACGATTTAGTGCAGTGGTTAAGAGCTTAAGCCGCTCCGCCCACTGTGTTGATCAGACGCGGGTTCGATTCCCGCGCGGGACAATCTTTGTGTGACCCACAATTTTTTTTTCGGTCTGTTTATTTGTGTATGTGAATTTTCATGTTTGTAAACGCACCCACGACACAGGAATAAAAATCCCAGTGTGGGGCGACGTATTAAAAAAAACATTTGTTCCGTGCGGGGATCAAACCCGCGACTATTCGATCCAGTGGGCGGAGTATATAAACCAATATTTTTATATCTATACCATCACGCCAGATCCCTTGCGGGGTAGGCAGAGAGTACAGAGTTCCAACAGGAGTATTTTTCATACATTTTTTTTACTTTTTGTGTCCCATTGCTGGGCAAAGGTCTTCCCCTACTCCTTCCAAACAGTTTTGTCTTTGGCCAATGATGGCCATTCAGGCTAAAACGCATCTAGATCATTGCGCCCCTGCTTTTTACGCCTTCCACAGCGACGATGTCCGCGTACTGGGACCCATTCGGGTAAGGTGACCAGCCCAATCCTACTTGAGTCTAGCGGTTTATACATATCTCAAGAAAAATCTCAAAATAAAATCGTTACGTGTATTACGACACCGCAAAATACATGCTACGCTAGTAATTTTTTAGATCACACCGGGCGATCTGTCCGACGATATGTCAATTTATAACTGTACCTACGCGAAGCCCCGTAGCCTCATAGTCTATGATTTGACGCACTTAAAGAACTTATAAAGTTTGTTAATGGTTTTGATATGATAACGACAGCTAAACGACTCAAAATTTGCGTTATAAAACAGATGTTAATGTGCGAATTTGATTTATATTGTCACTTACATAAGATAAGCAAAGACTAATAACCTTCCACAGAGAATAAACATTGCCATAAGAACGTGGAAATGCTGCCAATCTTTTAGGCACGTTACTAAATGACTGCAAAATACCACAATTTATTTTTTAGTAAATAAGTACTTTCTACTATGCGTTCGTAGCGCTCCGGGACGGCGGTGGTCTTAGCAGTCACCATGGTTAAGTAGCGTTCGACTCAGTCAGTCTGAGATGACCGTTTGTAGAATTTTCATTATTGAGCGTGTCCGAGCTCCGAAAGGCACATTAAGCTGTTGGTCTCAGTTACCACTTAAGTGTGATAGTCACTAGTCGTAAAGCCAAGTTTGAAGGCGGCTTGATAAGTTCCAACAGCAGGTGGCCACAAACCACTCCACTACACCACTGAGTCCGCGTAGTAGTGACTGATAACTGATGGTTGCGTTAATTACACGATGTACTATGTTCACTTATAATTATAATTACGAAGACTGCCTTGTTAATCTAGTGGCGAAAAATGCGCGTTGCGATTGCGAGGTCCTGGGTTCAAATCCTAAGTCGGACAGATGTAGTTTTTCTATCGAAAAATTCCCATTATCAGTCCGGTATCTGAAATTGTGCCCGGTGTATAATAGGCTCGCCCCCTATTAATGGGACCTAAAATCTATCTATCTATATCATCACACTGGATCCCTTGCGGGGTAGGCAGAGAGTACAGACCTAAAATCCCCAAAATCGTCGGCAAAAAGTCGGTGTACACAGTACACCTCTGCCTCTCCCGCTTGGAGAATATGGGCGTGACAGATATTTTTTTTTTGTAATGAGTTATTGGTATATTACACCGTCACGCCTATATTCCCCAAGCGGGGGTGGCAGAGGTGTACCGAGTACACCCACGTTTCGCCGACGATGTTAGGTCCCATGTAATAGGGGGCGAGCCTATAGCCATATACCGGGCACAATTCCAGACTCCGGACTCGTACTGGGAAGTTTTTTGTTAGAAAAACTACACATGTCCGACCTAGGATTTGAACCCAGGACCTCGTGATCACAAAGCGATGCGCTTTGCCATTAGACCAACGAGGCAGTTATATTAATGTACTAAAATAATATTTGAATGTAAAGAAAACCAAGATTATCATTTTTGAACGGGAAGAAACCAGAACGAATGCAAGGATTGTGGATGGTAACGCTGTGCTGGAGTAAGTGAATGAATTTGTATATCTTGGATGCGCCATCAATAAAGATGGAAACTACACTGCTGACATAGAGAGAAGAGAAGAGTGAGTGCAGGGAACAGAGTAAATGGTGCGATGGGAAAGCTAGTTAGGAGCCGGCACTTATGCCAAAAGGCGCAGCTGGCCACATAACGGAGTTCTTATCTCAACGCTGTTATATGGCAGCAAGAGCAGGGTATGTAAGAAGGAAAATAAAAGTAGGTTAAATGTAGTGGAAATGCGAGCTCTGCGGAAGATGTGCGGAGTGAAGCTGACCGACCGTATTCGCAACAGCGTAGTAAGAAAGCGAGTAGGCATGAAAGATAATATCGGTGTGAAGATGAGAAAGGGTATGCTCCGTTGGTTCAGGCATATAGAAAGAATGTCAAAAGAAAGAATGACAAAACAGATATACAATGCGAAAGTGGAAGGATGTAGGATATCTTACCACGACCAAATAGACTGAGTCTAATCTGAAGGACAAGTCAAGAGTATCCGTAACCGGCGAGCGTGTATGAGACGAACAATGAGAGTGGATGAAGCCAGAGAGGAAGCTAGGAAAGAACCTGTTAGAACCCTGCATTCTCTGCCTGCCCCGCAAGGGATCCGGCGTGATGATGAAGATAGATATACAAGCTGTAACATAATAAACGCAAGACCTGAAAGTAGTTTGTTCTAAATCGATAACTGAATTGATTCCAACTATTTTTAATGTATCTTATATATTTTTTTAAATTTGCAAAAAATGTTTTCAGTCCTTCAGTGCGCTATAAAAAACTAAATTTATTCTTGATTCATAGCAATAAGGAGATTAGAAATGCATTCCTAACCCGTATTTCTCAAAATGCACACATACACGTACAAGTTTCATTGTTAATTGTGGTATAAAAGTGCTTAAAGAAGGGGTAAAAACTTTTAAATTTGTAAATTTGGTTTTCGTTTTTAATTTATGAAGCAATTCTCTAATCGGGATGTCTGAGGTCTTGCGTTTATTATGTTACACCTTGTATAATATAACGTTTAACAAAAATATATTCCAGTCTTTGTAATGTATAAAAATTTTAAACAAGCTCGATTTACTCATTCTAAACCTTCAGTTTCGGGTCAATAAACTAATTAATCGCGTAACAACCGGCTCATTTGGAAATAGGTTATTATTGGTTCCCACCGGCCCACCGGGGCTCGGTACACAATGAGAGTTATTAGCGAATTAACAAGCCTTTGTGCTTCATTTTCGTTACAGCTGAGATGCTGCATTCATTATGTATGTAATGATATAGACGGACGAACACCTTAATAACTTCTTTCTCTTTCGTAGGGGAAAAATCTTTGATAGATTCTCAGTCCTCTGTAAATAAGACTAAGACAAAAGAAGGAAGTATGTAGGACTTCTATCATAAAAACTCCCTGCGGTGGCCTCCTTCGAAATTGTACGGCGCTATTGGATCTCTATAAGAACGCACCGGTGCCTCTCTCTTGAGCCCCCCTCTTCTGAGCACATCCTGGGGAATTCTCCAAACCGCAATAGTGTGCACGGCAGTGACGAACCAGTCATGCCACAGTCCTTTTCAACTAGACGCTAGAACACACCAATCAAGACCAATATGATCCCTGGCTTATTATAATATTAGCTCTGTCATGAAACTGTCCCACCGTTGGGCACGGGCCTCTTCTCAACTTAATGCCTAGTTTATATTGTACCAACTTGTGCGTGTAGCGCAGACAGGTGATGTAAAAACGCTCGAGTCGGCGCTTAAACATCATTTTTACAACACTAGGTCCTGAGCCTGTTGGCAAGTTGAATTTGTACAATCTTCTTCTAATAAAGTGCAACAAGAATCTTTTGGCACGTGACGCCGTCATCAAATAAAATGTCGCTTCATGACAATTCGCTGCCGTTTGCTATGCAAATTTACCCAAGTCCTTTTTTTAATTAGTAGGAATGTTTTAAAAGACATTTTTTTTTATTTTATTCTATAATTCAATTTAGTTTACTGAGTCCATATGATGCAACTTGACTAAGTTCGTTCAGGATGTGCGTCAACGCTCTCGAATTAGCTACACCGTTAAGACCCACCTGTTGAAGTATTTCCGCGGATTTCAAAAGACATTGTTCTACGCCCATACATGATTTGCCCCAGAACCAACCGCAATGAAAAAATACTTGTATGATTTCAAATCACCCATAAATTCTCTTAGGGCATTTATTATTAAATGGCCAAGCAGGGGAATCTCAACATTGCACAAAAAGTACTAGATTTTGAGGTTATAATTCAGTAGCCATTAATACATATGAGGTTATATTGTGTGTTGACATTCAGTAAAGATGTCGGCGACTTCGATATAAGTACTTACAATACTTTGAAATATTCGTTTTAGATTGCAAATTGTCCGTTAGATACGGATATTAATGCCTTATAGATAAATAATGATGGCATGGGTCAAATTTTTGTTGGTTCTGGGGCAATTTTCGACAATGTCCTTTACTAACTGCTAACCTTAATTTCACATCGCTATCGATTACGGAAAGCGAATTGAAGCAAAATGCTCGCAGATTGTCTAGGCCGTCTACGCTTAATATATTCTGAATAATATCATTGCCGTAATGACACGATGGAATATATAAAATAGTTATTAATTCTGTTTCAAGTTCAAGACTTCAGATAATTTAAATAGAGCATCAATATTTTATAATTTCTACATAAATGAATATGATTAGCATATTTTTTATCAGATGTAAACAAACACCGAGGATTACATGAGAAAAAATTACTATCAGCAGAAAACCTAGGTCAGACAGTGCTATTAGAGATTTTCTGTCGAAAAATTCTTAGTAATTCGAACCAGAAATGTGAGCGTAAACACTGCCACTCCTCCTTGGAGAATATACGGAGTTTGATTTATTTATTTTTATAAGGTTTTATTTAATAGCAGTAATAGCCTAGTGGTTAGACGGTTGAACTGCAAAGTCAAAGGTCTCGGGTGCAAATCTAGGCACGCACCTCTATCTTTTCGAAAGCATTATTAGCCTATTAAAAATTACCTATTACTTGCTTTAACGGTGAAGTAAAACATCGTGTGGAAAACTGCATGCCTAAGAGTTTTTTGAAGGTGTGTCAAGGTTGCCAACCCGCACTGGGCCAGCGTGGTGGACTTTGGCCTAAACCCTCTCAGTTTGGAAGCAGGCCCGTGCCCAACGGTGGGATAGTTTCTTAACAGGGCTAATATTATATGATCTATCTATCTATCTATCTATATGATCACGCCAGCTCCCTCGCGGAGTAGGCAGAGAGTACAGAGTTCCAACAGGTTCTTTCCTTACATACCTCTCTGGCTTCCTCCACTCTCATAGTTCGTCTCATACACACTCGCCGGTTACGGAGACTCTTGACTTGCCCTTCAGCTAAAACACGGTCTATTTGGTCATGGTAAGATAGTCTAGGTCTTCCACGGCACCTACATCCTTCAAATTTCGCATTGTATATCTGTTTTGTAATTCTTTCTTCTGGCATTCTTTCTATATGCCCGAACCAACGGAGCATACCCTTTCTCATCTTTACACCGATACTATCTTTCATACCTACTTGCTTTCTTACTACGCTGTTGCGAATACGGTCGGTCAGCGTGACTCCGCACATCTTCCGCAGAGATCGCATTTCAACCGCATTTATCCTGCTTTCGTTCTCCTTCTTACATACCCAACTCTCACTGCCATATAACAGCGTTGGGACAAGCACTCCGTTATGCATGGCCAGCTGCGCCTTTTGGCTTAAGTACCGGCTCCCAAGTAGCCTTCCCATCGCACCATTCACTCTATTACCTGCATTCACTTTTCTCTCTATATCAGCGGTGTATTTCCCATCCTTACTGAAGGCGCATCCAAGATATACAAACTCATTCACTTGCTCCAGCACATCGTTACCAACCACAATCCTTGCATTCGTTCTGGTTTCTTCCCGTTCAAAAATACCTATATATATTATATGATATATCTATTTAACTTGCTTTGGTCGTATGCCTGTCTTTCCGGTTCAAAGTTTGTACTCTATTTTTCAATCATTTGCTGTTATTCGGTTTAGGTGTATTTTGGCATACCTTTGAAACTTCAGTGTCAATGCAATAATATGGTATCATGGAGCTGGTTTCATGATGGAGCTGGAAGGTGGCCATAGAAAGTGATCTTGTTAGATTTTTATCTTGATAACGGTAATATCCCTAATTATATTACTAAGATTTATCAGGTAATTACATTCAATACTATTGCATCTATCTATCTATATATATCATCACGCCAGATCCCTTGCGGGGTAGGCAGAAAAACAGAGTTCCAAAATCCATACTATTGCATATTTGATTATATTTTGTTATATTTTATTCCTGTAACCTAACTATTAAAGGGAGATAGGATCCCCTAGCACAAAAAAAAATTCAACCAATGTATAAATTTTTACTTGATTAGTGTATATAAACCCTAGACGGTATCCAGGGACTGATGGTAAAACAAGAAGGAATTATAAAAACTCTTCTGCAAATAAGCAAAATATCTCTGTATAGTTTCCCTTTTTAAAAACGAATTTCAGGTTTATTTCCAAAAAGGAACTAAGTTCTTTTGAAACGTCACTCTTTAACTTAGTTCATACAAATATTACAATATATTCTCTAACCAACTGAACCAACTATTGACCAACAATACGAACGTACGTTCCGATTGTACAGATGTTTTGTGTACAAAGTCGGTCCTTGTCCTATTCACATAGTTAGTCGTTAGAGTATTTATCGTGTCTTGAATCCACAAAAATGTTACGACGTGGCCTGTCCATACATTATTTTATATTCTAAACGGCACACAGAGATCTTAACCTGATAGAAAATAGGTATATTTTCAAGATTATCCTCGTGAGAGTCCGGAATAATTCGTACACCTTACACCTTGTATTATGATACAAGGCGTATCGTAAATAACGCAAGACCTCAGACACCCCGATTAGATAATTCACAAAATCCATGCGAATTTTTAACCCCTTTTTCGAATCAAAAGCTTTATATGAATAAAAAACTTTTGATATAAAATCATGTAGACCAAAAGTCACTTATGACTATTCAAAAATAGAAAATTTTTGATTAGTTAAAACTCTACCACCCGTGGTTGAGGCCTAAGTTATCAATAATTTTCTAGTTTTGAACGCCAAAATAGAAAATTATTGATTAGATAGATTAAAAGTGCGTAATGCGTGGGAATGATCCGACGCATTACGCACTTATACACACCAATTAACAATGAAACTGAGTATGTGTGCGAATTGAAAAATACGTTTTAGAAATGCATTTGAAATCTCCGTATTGCTTTGAATCAAATATAAAATTAGTTTTATATTTCTAGGAAAGAACCTGTTGGAACTCTGTACTCTCTGCCTACCCCGCGAGGGAGCTGGCGTGATGATATAGATAGTTAGATTTACTATAGCGCATTAAGGGAATAACAACATTTTTTGCAAATTTCAAACAAAAATGTAATAATATACATTCAAACTAATTGGAATCAACTCAGTTATCCATTTAGAACAAACTACTTTCATATCTTGCGTTTATTATGTTTCACCTTGTATAATCTATATCTAAATGAGAGAACTATCTGGAGAATTATTGAAACCATAAGTGTTAGTACATTTACATTTATTATATACTTAAGTTTGTTTGTCTAGCACGTTCTGGGCAAAACCCCCCACAGAATACAGAAAGTGATATTTCTTTATTCCGTGGTTCTTCCATACTTCATGAAGGCAAAGTGAATTGTAAAACTTAATTTTTTTTTAAAGTTACCGTTGATTTTCTTGCCCTTCTTGTCCTCAGGATTAACATTCCGTACGGTTGGTAGAGACTTGAATAATCACTACCCTTTTCTTTATTGACTATATATAAAAACTATCTGGTGTACATGAACAAAAACCTTGATTGATTTTGAATTTATTCTTTATATATATTGAAGACGTCCGCCCCCTCTTCTTGTGTATGTACAGCACTAATCTCAGAAAATACCGCACGGGTTGTCATTCGGTTTTCACAAATATATAGATGAATTATCATGAGGAATTGACCACCATACGAGATCTCTTGCTGTTACAAAATAAAAATAAATACCGTTACGCTACAATCCTCAAGCAGGGTTGGTAGAATTATCAATCAATCAATCAATCAATCAGCCTATCGCAGTCCACTGCTGGACACAGGCCTCTCTAGCACGCGCCATTGCACACGGTCCTTCCGCATCCAGTCTGTCCCAGCGACCTTTTTGAGGTCGTCGGTCCATCGGTAGAATTATACTATGTATATATTTTAAATCCCAATGTTAGCCCCTATTGCCAGACGCCAACGTAGAAATTTCAATGGAAAACCCCTAATTACACTGTGTTCGACCTAGTAACCTAGGACCCAATGATCGCTAGTTTGCACTATAACGAGACACTCACAATACAATTGTCAAATTAAACGCAAATCTTTACAACTCCAATTGATCATACAAAGCTACCACGTCAACTTATCGTAAAGAACATTGACCGTTCGCCAGGCCTTGCGTGGGACACGAGTACATACTACATACATCCCACCCCACCTCTATTACAACTTACCAAGACTGATTTTTCCTTGTACCATACAATTACAAACTGGTAAAGTTGACAATGGTGTTCGCACGCTTATTAAGTTTAAGTAAAGTAGAACGTCGTAACTGTGCGGGGTTAAAAACTTTGCATGAATGGTGGCGTCTCATGATTTTGTGTCTATTATCGGATTTTAGTAAGGATATCGGTAAACCATAAGTTTTAACCATTACTAAACGTGGTATCTTACAAATCATTGACCAAACATGAGGCTCAAATAGGCGGGAAGGGAATGGGTTTTTTTTCCTACTCTTCCTGTTTTCATTTCTTTCTGATTAAATTCGTTGCAGGTGCCAAGACAGTTAAAGCGCTCACGGGAATCCTCGAGTTTCAAACCTTGGTGTCATCTATGGAGGCCATTGTGGATCTTGACTTACAGGCGTTACGGTGGGTGGTGGGAATGTGTGGCGGGTGATTTCCATATTATATATTGTTCTCTCATACCAAACAAATTAAAAACGTAAACAGAAAAAATGTAAAGCCTTTTTATGAAAGAAATTATTACATGTATTATAAATTTAAACCTGTTGGAACTCTGTACTCTTTGCCGGGGTAGGCAGAGAGTACAGGTTCAAGGCAAGGGATCTGGCGTGATGATATAGATAGATAGATAAATTTAAAAAAAGCCTTTTCAAAAATAACTCCGTCTAAAGGACTTAAGTAACGTAATATTCGCCAGTACGTATTGCTCAAACTTTATCTTAAATAGAAACTGCAAAATTTACTACACGAGTTCCGAAATCCTGGTTACATATAAAAGACTTCAACGGGAGCTCGACATATTGAAAACATGGTAATTTTAACATAACATTTGTTGTACCTTTTTGCAACCGAAGTATTTTGATAGAAATCCTCGATCTTTGTTTGACCTACAATGGAGCCCAGGACCTTTTGGTCTCTGCCGACGCCTTGCACCACTAGACCAACAAGGACTTATAAGTGTGTATGAGCTGTTGCCTTCGCTTGCGTTTGTATTGTAATTCCAGATAGGTAGGTGTTAAATTTTAACTAAAGTGCCTGTAGATACCCCTGTCTCTATCGAAATACGTGTTGAACTTTTCCCTATTCCGTAGTAATCCAATAGATTCTGATCATAGTTTTTTAGTAATAATAATATACATACTAAAGTTGGAGTTGGCGAAATTTGGGTGTAAGCAGTACACCTCTGTCAACCTCCATTTGGTTAATATGAGCGTGGCGATGTTTTTCTACTAATGCGTCGAGATGAGAAGCAGGTAAATTATTTTTTACAACGACTCTAGCGATGAGCTCACGTTTCAATTATTTATTGTTTTTTGTCGCACACTAGGTGAGCAATACAGATGTTTTACAAGGAAACACTACGCTTTATGACGAAATCAGGATGTTAAAGATTACTTATTGTAAATATTTATTTTACTCGTATTAAAATTACGCCGATATATTATCCTCTTTTTTTTTTTAAAAAAAACCGCTCTATCCTGGGATTTATACCTGCGCCGTGGGTGCGTTTACAAACGTGAAAATTTACACACACAAATACCCAGACCGAAACAAACTGTAGGTCACACAAAGATTTGTCGCATGCGGGAATCGAACCCGCTACTATAAGACACAGTGGGCGGAGCGGCTTAAGCTCTTAACCACTGCGCTAAATCGTCCGTCAATGATTTCGTATCAGATCGTTTTGATAATAGAGCGACCGTTCTACCCTCCAAGGAATCATTGCTTAATTAAGTGGCTTTTTGAAAGGGCTTATTTCCTGTTTTGTACAAAAAATAATGTTTGAATGAAATTTGATTCTAAAATGTCATTTTTATCTACCTAATCCTACCTCAACTCTGTTCAAATAATTTCCATTAAAAATCGATATTAAAAAGTGCTATTTCAATACGATTAATTTCTCCATACATGTCTAAACAGATAATATGTTTGCCACTGACTGAAGATTTTAACGTTTTCTGAAGAAATGGTAGGGTTGAAATCCTATTCAGAATTTCTCATTTGTAATTTCTATTAGCTCTACAATCCCAGTAATCATACTACGCCGAACCACCACCTCGAGTGCATAATATTATTTAACAACTAGTTTCTGCCCGCGACTTTCTCCGCTTAGTTTTTTAACCGGAACCTAACATTCAGCCGAGATAAAAAGTATCCTATTAGTTAATCCAGGTAATAAGCTATCTGTGTGCCAAATATGATCTAAATCTGTTTAGCAGTTTTTGCGTAATTGATTAACAAACATCCAAACGTCTAAACATACAAACTTTCATATTCATAATATTAGTAGAATTTTCCTAAGTACAAAAACAAGTTTCTCATCATTCTATCAGATAAGTTATTACTTAGAAACCTATGTAACCTTCAATTAATCGATGCCGTTATTGATGCCAACTACTGACGCAGGACTATAATTGTAAAATGGCGATTAACAATTACAGTTCTTTATTAGATACCTAGTAGTCATGATCGGGGGATAATTATTTTTAAAGGACTTACTCGTAAAAAGGTTAAGAATGACTTGAGTGCCATGTTGTTTTCCTTGCAATCAATTTTGCTATGGTTTAAAAACAACTTAAATGGTTGAATGTAATAATAACACAATTAAAAAAGTTGTATTTGTTAGAACCAGAGAGACAGCTTTATTTCTCTCTCCTTTCTCTTCTATGCGGGCTGGTGCTAGGAATAAGTTACGCCGAAGAATTCGAAAAAAAATTCAATTCTTTGTGTCTTTCAAAATGGTAAAATTTTCGCATTATCACGACAGGTGTTGTTTAAAAAAGGGGTTGTGTTTCTTATTATTGGCAAATTTGTTAAGTTTTCACGGTCATTTTTATTGTAAGCTTCACGGATTACCTCAAGTACTCAAACAAATTGTCTAACCCTTTGTATGACAATTATGTAAAGTTATTTATGATATAGAAGTTACAAGTTATAAGCATAACTTGAGACGGTGACGGAGGCAGGTCCCGGTAACATCGATGAACAAACCCGCAACAAACCAGTTAGAAATGTATCCGCTGACGCAACGCACGCACGGGGCTCGGCTTCCTCGCCCACGAGACGGACGGGTTACAAGTATGTCGGCTGTTATGTAGGAAAAGTGCATAAGTAGCTAAACATGCTAATTTTTAACGGCGAGTGTGTATGAGCCGAACTATAAGAGTGAGAGGAAGCCTGAAAGGTAAGAAGTATGTAAGGAAACAACTTGTCTAAACTCTCTAACTCTCTAATAATATAGGTAGATATATTTTTTAACTATTTAAAAATCTTTATATAGAGAAGAAGAAAGTAAGAAAACATATTTATGCTACGACTTGGTTCAGCATAAGAGCGTAGACTACTCAACTCTCAGATCGAGTCTCGGTTTCGATTTCCAAACGAAACCAATCTTTATGTAACCCACAAGTATTTGTTTCGGTCTGAGTGTATGTGTATCTGAATGTCATATTTTTAAAAGCACCCACGACACAGGAATCAATCCTATTACTTACTAGGACAGTTGCTGATTTGGAATAAACTATTTTCAGGTAATTTCAGTTATTGTTTTGATGGCGGATGATTTAGCGCAGAGGTTAAGAGCTTAAGTCGCTCCGCCCACTGACTAATAGTCGCGGGTTCGATTCCCGCACGGGACATATCTTTGTGTGATCCACAATTATTGGTTCCGGTCTGGGTATGTGAATTTTTCATGTTTGTAAACGCACCTACGACACATGAATAAATCCTAGAGTGGAGCTACGTTTAAAAAAAAACTATTGACAAAGCACTGAGGGCTAACCAGACTTAAAGATACCACAAGATAATGCAAAAAAACCCCATGAATATTCAACATCAACTTCGTCTTCCAACGAATCAGTAAAAAGGTTTAAAACGAGTTACAAAGTACATATCGTTTTTGCTTCAACATCGTACGACCAATCATGCAGCAGTGAGATAATTGCGCCGGCGCATACCTGCATATACAAATGATTACCGGACGGCCGGATTGTCACGTAAGGCCCAGATTTGAGGCTTGAGACCTCATAATATACTTTGTTGCGAGAGAGCATGTTTGTATTAATGTATATGTCTTTGGTAACCCTAAATAAGCAACCACCAATCCATACTGAGTCCCTGTGGTGAAGTAGGGGGTATCCTCTCTTGCCTCGATTTGTGTGAAAAGCCTTCCTGACAGTATTACAGAATACACTAATATCTTTATGCAATATCAACCTTTATACCAAGCTTCAGCAACGTTCGTATCTGTCAGTTTGATGTGTGTGTGTGTGTGTGAGTGATGTACGCTGTTGGCCGCGAGGCCTTTACAGCTTCACCGGACTTAATCCTGTCAGTTTGAGATGAATGAACGTTTAAGGATTTTCCATATTCGAGCGTATCCGCATTACGAAGGGCACGTAACTCCATTGGTCCCAGTTACTACTTAACGTGGTAGTCATTAAGCCAAGTTGGAAGCCTTATAAGTAATACATAAGTTCTCGTGATAGAGTATCTATTACCTATTTATTCTTTATCAGTTCGGTTTGTGAGAGGTCTTAAAAGTAATCAGTCAGAAACTAGTATCAGACCAAATCTTCGGCTACGTCTTCAACTTCGGCTACGGCTTCAACTTCGGCCAAAATGGGCCGAAGTTTTAGCCGAAGCCGAAAGTTTCCACGAAGCACCGAAATTGAACGATCTAATACAATTTACGGCTAACGAATGCACGAATTGAATATCATTAGATTATTTGCCCGGTATTCATTAATACACACAATATGCAATACAATCTTCGATATAAAATAAAAATAGGTCAGGCACTTGGAATTTATATGGTCTCAAGAATCACGTAATTTTCCTGAATGCCTATATGTATATTGATTTTAGGTTTTATACGGATATATGTATTTCCATTAAATGCGGCGCAGTATTATCGACTTGATGGCATTAAAATGTTGTTTAATTAAAAAAATGGAGTTAGGAAGTCTGGATAATCCCATTGAAGACTGATTTGTTTACTTATTTACTACAAAGTAACAAATAACGTCCTATGCCATTTTTTTACGATTAGACATTACCTATGTACTGAGTTCTTAATTTAAAAAACATCCTAATTTCAATAGAGAAGATGGCTGGGTGCTTCCATCGTCTTGGGATCCAGTAATTAATATAATCAAATCTAAAACCAAGCATAACACTGCAAGACCTCAAGACACCGTGAGCTCATTCTGCGTAGATCGGACCAACAAAAACAAAAATAATTAAGAAGTTTGAGGGTACCCCGGAACAACTATGCCTTTTGGACGTCTAACACCTCAGTCCTTCCCGTGACCATGGGTGCTGCAAAGCACTCGAAACGTCGGGAACTTAAAAATCAAAATAAACCGCGATAAAATCCGAAAAAATAGTTTTATTTCATTACCTATGTGTTTGGGAGAATACGTAAACGGGATTCTGTATGTAATAATGACATTTTGAATGACTGTCAACCTGTAAATGAGTGTCTACCTATGAGTAACGTGTCGCAAAATATGAAGTGGTAACCGGAATCATTGGTTAACCGTGCGTTAAGCACGGAGACCCTCCAATGAAGAAATATGCATTTCATTTAATGTAGTTATCGAAGGCGTGCAACATTATTTTGATGGAATTTATCCAGAAGTTCGGCCTAGACAATCACCTTTTTTTTTTGTATAAGACCATATAGTAGCTAAGCGCTAAACTAAAAAAATATATGAAAGACTCACCTCAGGCGGAGCAGCGAACTTCAAGTTAGCTAAAGATCCGTGCGACCGACTCCGGTGCTCCTGTCTAATGCTGTACGAGAAAGCTCGCTCATTCAGGTGCCCTTTCTTCCTGTAGATACCGCCGGCGTCCTCGACCGCTTCCAGCCCTGTCATGCTTTGAGCAGCTTTCAAAGCCGGCGGTGGAGGCTTCGAGCGTCGAGGATCCACTGTGGCGTATTGTAAACGGCCCCTGCCCGCGGGAACAGGGGGAAAAGGCCCAGCGGCCAATGCGGCTGGCACACGACCCCTGTGCCCTAAAGTCGCAGGCCTGGCGTGAGGCAAAGTCGCAGCAGGATGGGCGACTAGAACCATCGGGTGCCCGCCGGCCCACGCGGGAGGCGCGCGGCCTAACGACCTCCCATTCATCATGGGCGCGGGTCCAGCGTACAGCTCGTCCACTGACGCTGATGACTTCTTCTTCATCTTTTTGGTCGTGCCCTTTTTCTTGGGCTCTTCAGGTGGCGGCGGCGGTGGAGGGACCGACGCCGGCCGCGTGATCTGTCTAGGTCTTGGCGCTCGAGTAGGATGCGGGATATCATCGCTAGTGTCGTCTCTTTCCACCTCCCCGACCCATACCTTGTGGTTTTCATCGCCATCGTACACTTCGAGCTCTTCGTCTGGCTCGGGGGGTAGTTGTGACGGCGCTCGCTCCGCCTCTAGCCGCTTCGCGTAGGAACTGTCAGCGTACGCGTGGAAGCAGCACCGCACCAGCGCGTTCGCTGCCGCCTCCCTGCGGCAGATGAACGCGTGACACTCCAAGACTTTGATGCCCTGCGTCCGACGCAACACTGCCGCGAATAAAGGTGGGCGTCTCGGCGCCGGCGCACGGGCGAAGGGCGAGTCCAGAGGCAAAAACCTCGGTGCGCCTTCGACGGTCACACGCCGCACCGCCGCGCAATAATGCAAACTCGATATAGGGAAAAACCTCGCCACTCGCGACCCACTCTCGTCAATGTTCTCGAGCAGGATTCCGTTGGACCACACCGACAACCACGAGTCTATGCCGCCACTAGTCGCTCCCTTTTCCGGGTACAACTCGCGCAGCGGCTCCTGAATGCCTTGGAGTCCATCCTTGCTCTGCTGCGGCACCGCGGAGCCGAGGTACAGCACGCGGCACCGACATATCGGCGTCGACTCCATTTCGGCACAACACTATCACAACATGACACTGTATCACAAAAACACTGATATTTTGTTTAATTTCTCGTGCGGTGCGTACGTGTAGCCGCGGGACGGGCGCGGGCTGAGTGAGCGGAATTCAAGATGGCGGCGAGTGCGCGCGGGGGCGGCGCGGAGGGGGCGGCATACCTGCGCGGACGCACCTGCGAAGAAGCCGCGGGTCGGTAGATGGGCCGCCGTGGCGATGAACCGGCGTCGTGTCAAATGGTCGCGAATTCGGTCGCGTTTCTCTGGGCCCGCCGCGTCAGCGCGACGTGACGGAATGTCCCTGTTGCATGCTGCAGTGAAATCTGAAGGTCGATCGCCCATTCAGATATTTCCCTGGCGGGTACTTTCATACGGCCCATTGATGTGTAAATTTGTTGCGAGTGTCAACACTTCATGGACGTGGCCCATACGAGGCAGGTTTCTCTGTCACTTTTGCCTGTTTCGAAAAATTAGGTATACCTACTCAGCGAGTACTAAGTAAGGGCAATCGTAAGTATAATATCGAAGAACAAAATATTTCATATATAATATTCACGAAATGTTGTTTTCATCGACGACAGCTTGGTCTAACAGTGAAAGAGGAAGTCGCTCCGCTCACTGGCTCGGATTGTCGCGGGCAAGCCCCGCGCAGAACAAATTTTTGTACGACACACAAACAGTGGTCTCGTTCGGGATAATTATATTGTGAAAATGGGGTGTGTTAATGTATCCACGAAATTGTAATAATTACAATTAAGGAGTATAAATTAACACTTAAAAAGAAGAAAAGGAATTTCGAACACGCAACCAGAATACACTTAATATTCATAAATCTAAACTAATATGCAAATTAGTGCTACCTATGAAGCATGAAAGGACATACGTTTCACTTTTACAATTAGTAACGATAGGTACCTCATACAGGTTTTGCCCTTCGATTAATCGAACTACATAGATGCTACAGAGTTGCTGTTGATTAATTACCTTTATTAAAATACTTGATTAACGTGTTCCACCGGTGGTAGAACTCTGGGCTTGCTCAAGAGATAAAAATTTTCTCTTTTTTGAAATAATGGAATTTCTTATACCACAGAAGAATTTTTTTAATCATATTGTGTAAATACTATATTCAAGTTACAATAAAATAGTTTACGATCTAGCTCCAGTGTGCTGCCTAACGACCGAGATATGAGACATGATGTTATTCGTAAAGTGTGTACAAATGATTACAGATGGACCAGTGACCATTTAAAAAACGACAATTTAAAACCATCTTTTGAATTCTTATTTATTTAAGGATCAATGACGTCGTATAAAATAAAAATCCTACACCAGCCATTAAACATGTTTACCATTGAAAATAATGAATTTAACAATAGCCGTTTGGTATTATTCGCAACGCAATTAAGATTCTTAGGCGCTATTAAAATTCTATGCAGTCAGTTAGGCAACAAAGCCAGTTTTTAAAGGAACGTTTTTATTAGCAAAGAGTCTCAATATACAATTAATTTAATTAAACGCAAACTTTTGAAAGGTCGTGCTGTCGGTAGAAATTATTAGTATTATGGGTGCGCTTACGTACGACTCGACTGCCTCGCTGGTCTAGTGGCAAAGCGCAGCGCTTTGTGATCGCGAGGTCCTGGGTTTAAATCCTAGGTCAGACAAAAGTAGTTTTTCTAACGAAAAATTCCCAGTATGAGTCCAGAGTCTGGAATTGTGCCCGGTATATGGTAATAGTCTCGCCCCCTATTACATGGGACCTAACATCTGCGGCGAAAAGTGAGTGTACTCAGTATACCTCTGCTACCTCGACTTGGGGAATATACGCGTGACGGTGATTAAATACATAAAATTCACACAACAAACACCCGAAACAAACATTCATGAGTCACACATACATGCGTTCCGTACGGGAATCAAACCTGCGACTACTTGATCGGAGCGGAGCGGCTTAACTACTGGACCAAGCGGTCTGTCGATAACGTTTAGATTACACATTTAGCGTTACACTTTAGATCGATAGAATTATTACCCATTATTACTAAAGCAGCAAAGTCGAATATAAGTATACCAATAAATGCTTTCAGAGTATGGCAGTGCACACATGTTGCACCCCCGTGTGGGGATCGAACCCGTGACCACACGATCTTGTAAACCGAGCGGCCTCAGCTTCGTAGTGCAGTGCGCCCTCGGATTCGGACGTGCCACACTGCATATACGAATTATTGCAATTCGCGATTTGCGCGGCGATAGCCGCTGCACGTCATTTCCGCTATGAGTTCCGAAAAACTCATAGCCAACGAAGTGTTGGCGTTTTTACAGCACGCCATCGACACCATGGATGAAGTTAGCATCGAGCAGATATGCAAGACTAACTTCAAACAGGAAGAGATCTGCAATGCGAAGGTGCTGTTGTACGAATCGCTTGGTAAGAGCGATCAGATGCCGTCTCGCAGGAGGGACGAAAAGGGCGAGAGAAGTCTCCGAGACATAATCAGATTGTTGAAGGCGACCGATCCCGACGACGTGCCCGCTTTTGTGGCGAAGCAGCTGCATAGGCTACCCCCCGTCACATTCGACCACGTCGATGTCACCAGGCTGCTGAAGGATATAACCACCCTAAAGTCCAGCCTGGCCGAAGTGCAATTCAGGTTAGAGGCTTCGGAAACTACCATCCGCGAACTACGAGAAGAGGTGGCGTCATTGCGTGGCGCCAGCCCGGAAAGTAGGTCGCACGAGGCCTGTAATGTGAACGTTCGTCGCGGGGCGCAAAATGCATCCGTCGGCAGTTTCGAGTCGGCCGATGCCTCGCCAGCTGTTGCTACGGGCCCGCGCGATACACCGCGCCCCGCTGCCCGCAGCATACCGCACCCCGCCGTTCGCAGTACACCGCGTCCCGCCACCTCCACGGCCCCGCCGGTGACGTCAAACGTAAACACGGCTTCTCCTCGCCGTGATTACGCCGCCGCTGCCGCCCGCGCACCAGAGAGGACAACTGGGAAGGTACGTAAGGTGCCTCGGACTACCACAAAGGGTCAAGTTGATGAGGAAGGCTTCATCAAGGTGGAAAAGAAGAAGAAGAAGCCCCCTCGAAGAAACCGGTGTGGGTCTGCACCGGTCGACGATGGCACACTCCTGCGTTCAGCAGTACCGACGACGCTGCTGTACGTGTCACGGCTACACTACACCACCAAAGCCGATGACATTGTGGAGTATGCCCGCAAGAAGTCCTTGTATACTCTGAGGGTCGAGAAGTTGAATTCGCAACACAATGCGGCTTTTAATTCCTTTGTTGTGCGAGTTCCCACTGCCAAATTGGAGACCTTCATGAGCGAGGACTACTGGCCGAAGGGTGTCGTTTTTAGAAGATTTCGTGGGAGACTGAGAGATACCCCCGTACAGCGCAACATGTCGCCGGCAACACATGTTACTTAGTTTATAAGTTTTTATATATATCGGCGCAACTACAATATTTCGTCGGTTATAAGAATAATTTGATTGTTTTAAAATGATTTCATAAGCTATCAGCTTATATTTGATTACTTTGTGATTATTAAAATGAAAAATTAACGTGAGAATGTTAGGTTATCTAAAACATAAACAAAATTCATTGTATTTCAAATAATTCAATACTTAACCTAAAAACTTGTGTACACGTGCATGCGCGACGTACTCTATAAATACGGCCGCACAGAGCGCGCTCGGGGCATTCTCGCTCGAACCGCTAGACAGTGCGGACCTCTCTCGGACGTCGTTACGCTGTCAGTTTGAAATAAAAACGAAGCTTTGGAAGTAACCGTGAAGTTTTTCTTTTGAAGAGCGAACATGAGCAACCACCATGAAAACGACATCAGTGAACCTTTTAAAAATACTACGGAAGGTCTACCTCCGTCATCAGAAGTGGGATTGCAGGAAGCTCCTATCCGAGCCACTGCCTCATCAGCTCGTTCACCACCTGATCAACCGGAACCAACCAACACACAGCAGCAGGGGCCTGTGTTGGTCACCAATACACCGCTGGAAGCAGTACTACAATCAAGACCACAAACATACGCTCACCATGGAATGCAGATGGAAGGCATACCACCACAATTTCTGATGCAAATGATGGAGATGATGCAGAAAATGTCAGAACGCCTATGCGCTCCATTCACCGATACAAAAATAAGGATCAAGGACGTCTACTTACCATCATTTGACCCGGACACACATGTCGGTGTTCGAGAATGGTGCCAGCATATAGACCAAGCAATTGAAGCATACAGACTCAATGATTTTGATGTCCGAATGAAAGTCTGCAGTCTGTTGAAGGGGCGTGCAAAAATGTGGATAGATGATTGGATGGTCACTACTACTACGTGGGAAGAGTTGCGGAAAAATCTCATCACCACGTTTGAACCTGAAAATAGATACTCTCGGGATATCATCATATTTAGAGAACATGTTTACGACTCAACAAAGGACATTGCGGAGTTCTTGTCACGTGCGTGGATCTTGTGGAGAAGAGTCACCAAGGACAAACTGGGAGATGAACACGCGGTGGAGGCAGTAATTGGATGCGTTAACGATGAACGTTTGCGTATTGAATTATTGAATGCCAGAGCAACCACTGTTCCTGAACTCATCTCAGTAGCAACATCTATACGTAAGAAGCGTTCTCACCCTAGCTCAAGTTCCACAACACATACCAAGCGTCCACGTTTTTCGGACAGCACACAAGCAACATCAATCACGTATATGTAAGAAGACAAACCACTCCACGAACGATTGCCGATTCAAACCATCGGAGAATAAACCTGAAGCTCGCAATAAGGATTCAAAAACACCAACCACACCTGCATGTACCTATTGCAAGAAACCGGGCCACACTTATGCAACTTGCTTCAGTCGCGAACGTTCCTTGATTTCAAACGTGAACTGCGTGGCAAGCAATAAGCTGGCTCCTATCACCATCAAAATAGGCGAAAGGATTTTGCAAGCTGTGTTCGATAGCGGGGCAGAATGCTCAATTATACGAGAATCCGTTGCTACAGTTCTACCCGGTCAAAGGAGACCAGTAGTCAATTATTTGAAAGGGATTGGTCAATTCCCCGCCCTATCGTTAACCAAACTTGCAACTGTATGCGTTATAGACACCGTCAGTGTTGAGCTGGAGTTTTACGTATTGCCCGACTATGAAATGTCAACAGACATTTTAGTGGGTATGAACCTGATTCATGGTACTAATCTAAGCGTGATTATCACATCCAACGGGACGAAGCTAATTCATAAAGCACACATCAATCACGTGAGTACCAGTTCTCCTCTCTTCAACCACTTGGACTGCGACCTAACCAACGACGATGACGTCATGCAACTACGTAGACTTCTGAATAAATACGAACACCTGTTTATTCGTGGATATCCAAAGACGCGAGTCAACACCGGCGAGCTAGAAATCAGACTGAAAAATCCAGATAAATTCGTGGAAAGAAGACCATATCGCCTAAGTCCAGTGGAACGAGAAAAAGTGCGCACCATAATTCAAGAACTTCTGGAACACAACATCATCCGTGAGAGCAAATCTCCTTACTCAAGTCCCATCATCTTAGTAAAGAAGAAGAATGGTGACGATCGACTTTGCGTAGACTTTCGAGAACTTAACTCGAACACGCTGCGGGACCATTACCCGCTTCCATTGATTTCAGATCAGATTGACCAGTTGGCAAATGGTCATTTCTACACAAGCCTCGATATGGCGGCTGGTTTTCATCAGATTCCTATCGGTGAGACCTCCATAGAGAAGACCGCTTTTGTCACACCAGATGGTTTATATGAATACCTCACCATGCCGTTTGGTTTGAGCAATGCTTGCTCGGTTTACCAGCGATGCATCAACAGAGCTCTAACATCATTGCTGGGAACAGCTGCACAGGTCTACGTGGATGACGTGCTGAGTAAATGTGCAGATTTTCCTGAGGGAATATCACACCTGGAGCGAATCCTTATAGCACTACAAGACTCTGGATTTTCTATCAACGCTGACAAATGCAGTTTCTTCAAACGATCGATTGAATATCTTGGAAACGTAGTTTCGGATGGACAAGTACGACCTAGCCCACGAAAAGTAGAAGCCCTCGTCAAGGCTCCAGTACCTAAGACTGTCAAGCAGGTCAGGCAGTTTAATGGGCTGGCAGGATACTTCAGGAAGTATATCCCTGACTTTTCTCGTATAATGGTACCTTTGTACGAACTGACGAAACAAGGTGCAAAATGGGTATGGATAGACAAACACGAGAAAGCACGTAACACGATCATCGAATGCCTAACGTCTGCTCCAGTGCTTACGTTATTCCAAGAAGAAGCACCCATACAACTATACACGGATGCAAGCAGCCTCGGATTTGGTGCAGTACTAGTACAGGTGATTAATGGACGTCAACATGCAGTTGCTTTTATGAGTATGAGAACCACGGACGCCGAAAGTCGCTACCACTCTTACGAGTTGGAGACACTGGCAGTGGTACGTGCTATAAAACACTTTCGCCAGTACCTGTATGGGCGAAAATTCACCGTGATAACGGACTGCAATGCATTAAAAGCGTCCAAACACAAGAAGGATCTCCTGCCGAGGATTCATCGTTGGTGGGCGTTTCTGCAAAACTACGACTTTGATGTAGAGTACCGCAAAGGGGAACGTCTCCAGCATGCTGACTTTTTCAGTAGAAACCCAACTGAATTGGCAGTCAATGTTATGACAAGAGACTTGAACTGGCTCAAAATTGAACAACGAAGGGACGAGGAACTGCGACCGATAATGGATAGCCTCAGTGACAATAACCCAGTCGAAGACTATATCTTGGAAGAGAATGTCTTAAAGAAGAACGTCAATGATCCTGTTTTCGGTCAGCAACTTAGTATAGTCGTTCCCAAATCCTTCCAATGGAGTATCATCAATTCTTTTCACACTGCACTAAAACACCCTGGATGGGAAAAGACATTGCAGAAGATCCGAGAAACTTATTGGTTTAACAAAATGAGTTCGATTGTTCGACGATTTGTGAATAACTGCGTGATATGCCGGACATCCAAAGGAAGATCCGGAGCTATTCAAGCCCAATTACACCCAATAAAGAAACCAACGGCTGCATTCCAAGTTATTCATATGGACATAACAGGGAAGCTGGGTACTCCAGATGATCAACAATACGTCATAGTCACGATTGATGCCTTCTCGAAGTATGTGTTACTGTATTTCACCAGCAACAAAAATCCACATAGTACATTGGCTGCTCTAAAACGTACAATACATCTGTTTGGCGCACCAGTCCAAATTATAGTCGATGGAGGAAGAGAGTTTCTTGGCGAATTCAAAGAATACTGTGACCAGATCGGAATAAATATCCACGATATCGCTCCAGGAGTCAGCCGAGCTAATGGCCAAGTCGAAAGGGTTGTTGCAACCCTCAAGAATGCATTGGTAATGATCAAAAACTATGAAACGGAGCAGTGGCACACTGTACTTGAGGGACTTCAACTGGCAATGAACTGTACAACTCATCGTGTCACCGGTGTTGCCCCACTGACACTCATTACACAACGAAAACACTGCGTACCTCCTGAACTTCTCAACCTGGTGGATATTGACAATCAAACTGTTGATATCGAAGCGCTTACTCAACAGGTACAACAGAAAATGTTGTGCTCTAGCGAACAAGACCGACAACGCTTCAACCTACGTAAGGCCAAAATACATCATTTCCAAAGAGGAGACTACGTCTTAATTAAAAATAATCCTCGCAACCAAACCTCGCTGGACCTTAAGTTCAGCGAGCCATATGAAGTCTTTAGAATACTGGAAAATGACCGATATTTGGTAAAGAAAGTCATTGGCAGAGGGAGACCCCGCAAGGTTGCCCATGATCAGCTGCGCCGTGCTCCACAACCTGGTGATCAGTTGACCGTATCGGCGGGAAACGAATCACCCACTCACCGAGACTCTGTCGCAGTACCAACCGAGCCCATTCCATCGACCTCTCGAGAAGAGATGCAATTCCAGTCAAACCACGACCTGCTGGTTGAAGACAACTCATCACAGTAAACTGTAAGTTACTCAATTCAATAGTACCAAATAACTCGACGAGAAACTTTTACTTATTATTTGCGAGACACTTCGAGAATCCTACCAGAACCTCTGAGAAACTACGAGACACTCCGAGAACCCTACGAGAACCTTCGATAAACTAATAGACACTCCGAGAATCCTACGAGAACCTTCGAGAAACTACGAGACACTCCGAGAACCCTACGAGAACCTTCGAGAACCCTTCATTAAATCTTCGAGAACCTACAAACCGTATAAGCATTGATATTGTGAAACATACAAGACAGTTGTGTTTATGTAACAACTAACATAGGCGACGACAGTTGCTTACAGATATCCAACTCAGAGAAAGTATTTTCCATGCTTACAGATAATCACAAGTATCACGACGAGAATCAACAAGGCTGGTGCAGAGCGCGCACCGCCTGTCAGTATGGCCGTATCGGCGCAACTACAATATTTCGTCGGTTATAAGAATAATTTGATTGTTTTAAAATTATTTCATAAGCTATCAGCTTATATTTGATTACTTTGTGATTATTAAAATGAAAAATTAACGTGAGAATGTTAGGTTATCTAAAACATAAACAAAATTCATTGTATTTCAAATAATTCAATACTTAACCTAAAAACTTGTGTACACGTGCATGCGCGACGTACTCTATAAATACGGCCGCACAGAGCGCGCTCGGGGCATTCTCGCTCGAACCGCTAGACAGTGCGGACCTCTCTCGGACGTCGTTACGCTGTCAGTTTGAAATAAAAACGAAGCTTTGGAAGTAACCGTGAAGTTTTTCTTTTGAAGAGCGAACATGAGCAACCACCATGAAAACGACATCAGTGACGTCAGCTATGCTGACGTCACACCTTTTAAAAATACTACGGAAGGTCTATCTCCGTCATATATTATACGTATGTTAGTCTGTAAGGTATTTATTCTATGGGCCCGTAAGTTTAACAAAATATTTTTGTAAAATTTCAGTTGCCTGGATTAAATGACTTATTATTATTATTATTATGTATATATTTATTCAGTATAATTTCTTATAAAATATATATAAAAATATAAAATACAAATATTCTTATATATATTGTATAAAAAAAATGTGCTCCACCGACAGCAAGGTCTACGACCCATGCTACCGGCGGTCAGGGCTCCAAAGAGAGGAACCTCCTCACAATGCGTGCCGTTTCCAACATTACTGCCTTCTGTATCAGGCCCTTCACCCAACTGCCTAGCGAGAGCTTCTCAAGGTGTTTATCGAAGCTCTTCGCTATAAGGCCGTTGACTGAAACGACCATCGGAATAATGATAGTTGAATCAACATTCCACATGGCGGTAACCTCATGGGCCAGGTCCAAATATTTTGATAATTTTTCTTTTTCGGCCTTTACAAGGTTCTCATCATGCGGAATGGTGACATCAACTAGCATTACACGACGCATCGATCGATCTATTATCACGATATCAGGTTTATTGGCTACAATAGTCCTATCCGTGATAACAGATCGATCCCAGTAGAGCGTGATATGACCACTTTCGAGAACTGGAAGAGGCTGGTACTGGTAGTACGGTACTTCAGAGTCCACAAGGCCATATTTAAGAGCAAGTTGCTGATGGATAATCCTAGCCACTTGGTTGTGTCTGTGCAAGTACTCTCCGTTAGCAAGACTAGAACAACCGGAAACTACATGTCTAATAGACTCACCGGGACGGTGGCATGCCCGACAAATGTCAACCGTGCCGTCCTTTAGGATGTACTTCCGGTAGTTGTTCGTCATGATAACTTCGTCCATAATTGCAAAGACAAAGCCTTCAGTTTCCCCAAAAAGGTTGCTGAAGCTTAGCCAGGTCACGGAAGCGAGCTGGTCCACATCAGGCCCTGTAAGAGCCCGATAGAACCGTCCGTGTAGCTCCTTGCCCTTCCATATGGCTGTGCGGTCCGAAGTACTTAATACCTGGGGCCTTCGCCAGTTCCCGTTTGCCAAGGAAAGCGGAGTTAGGCCTCTATCGATTGCGGCAACATCTCGATACATCACCACGGATACACTCAAAAAGTACTGTCTGAGATTGCACACCTCGCGGTTGTGTAGTGTCTTAGCGTTTAAAAACCCACGACCACCGCACTTCCGCGGGATGTACAACCTCATAACAGACGACCGCGGGTGATGCATACGATACGCTGTCAGCAATCGACGGACCTTTCTATCCAGGGCATCCAGTTCAGACTGAGTCCACCTTAGTATGCCAAAAGAGTATGTAAGAACAGGCATGACCCAACCATTGAAAGCTCGGACCCTATTTCCACCTGATAGAAGGCTTTTTAACACTTTTATCAGGCGGGCAAAGAACCGATCCCTCAATGATTGTTTCATATCCTGTTCCGCTATACTTAAGGCTTGTGACATACCAAGATACTTGTAGGAATCCATTTCAGAGAGAGACCTGAGGGATATATCTTCAGAGAGCTGTTGATTAAAAGAATCTTCAACTCTCCCTCTTTGTACATGGATGACCGCACACTTGTCTACTCCAAACTCCATTCCGATGTCGTTGCTAAAATTGCCGGTTATTTTGAGCAACTCCATCAGGTCTGTTTTCTTCGAAGCGTACAACTTGAGGTCATCCATGTACAGTAGATGAGATATAGGCTCACTCTCCCTCCGCAAATGGTAACCTAGCTTTGAATCCTTAAGTATAGCACTTAATGGATTCAAAGCTAAGCAGAACCACAACGGACTCAAACTGTCGCCCTGAAAGATACCCCTGCTTATCTTTATCAAGTCCGACGAACCAGAAAGGCCACCACATCCTGGGTGACGAAGAACTGTGGTCCACTGCCTCATACACGAACCGAGGAAAGAGCATAGCGCCGGGTGTACTCTGTACAGCTCCAGCACCCTCCCCAGCCATGTATGAGGCACCGAATCATAGGCCTTCTTATAGTCAATCCAGGCCATGGAGACATTCTTTCTGGATCGTCGTACCTGTTGGCAAATGGCAATATCAATGAGGAGCAAATCCTTTGTACCCCGGGACCCCCCCTTACAGCCATTCTGAGTAGGCGATAGAATATGCTGTGCCTTAAGGTGATTATTGATTTTTATTCTCAGAATGGATGTAAGGAGTTTATAGACCGTAGGTAGACATGTAATCGGTCTATAATTTTTAGGTTCCGAAGTACTGCCAGATTTGTGAATCAAGTGAGTGACACCCGATGTCATAAAACTAGGAAGCGATCCCAATTGAAGAGCTTCTTGGAATTGAGTCGCTAGACGAGAATGTGAGCCCTGGAGCCTCTTTAGCCAGAATGCGTGCAGTCCATCCGGCCCCGGACTTTTCCAGTTCGGCGCCGCACGAACCGCACAGGCCAGATCTTCACGGCTTATGACTACGGGCTCCATTTCCTGAATGGGCCCACAGGATCGTCCAACAACATCAAACCATTCGCCCTCGGAGTGAGTGACGGGCACTGACCAAATTTTACGCCAAAACTCGGCCATCACGGCCGCATTTGGCAAGTGCACGTCAGTCACTCTCTCTTGGGGGCGCTCCCAAGCCTGGTATACACTCCTTTGATTCGTCTGGAAGGTGCGATTCACGTGGTATCTGTCTGCTCTCGCCTTATACCTGCGAATCCTCTTCGCCCATGCATAAACTTTTTGCTTCCAGTAGTCTATGCGTTCCGCGACTCCTGCCACATAGTCCACAGGAGCCACTCGTGTGCCTGCAAAGGCTTGGGTCACGAAATGCACAACTCTCGGGCGGTTGTTTCCAGCCTGGAAGCACAACAATTTCGCTATGAGCGTCCTAGCCATATTTATACGCCGCTCTATTCTGCACTGCCAGAGTGGTTTAGCATTTGTGGGTTGGGTGGCTCCATGTAGATTAGGAAATCTTACACCTGCCACCCGACACACCGCCACCGCTCCACAGTACAAAATAGAATGGGTATCACATAAGTCCACACTGGTCTCCCAGTGTGGCTTTAAAACATTGTCTAGGGCACTCACAAGCGAAATGTTACGTCTATGCATGGGCAAACGGGGTAGGCATGGTCTTAGGGAAATCAGTGCAGACCGATACTCCGCAAAGGCATCCTCCAGAGCTCTTCTCACCTGCTCCTGTAGCTGGTCACTAACACTTACCTGCTCGCTATTTACCTCCTCCGATCGTGCGAAGTTATTCAAAGAGATAGGATCTTCAACACTTCGCACGTTGGATTCAGTACGAGCAGGAAGTGCTTCGCGGTGCAGTCGCTCAAGCACTGTGTCATCCAACAACTTGCACCGCTGGATGGCACGTACTTGATCCGATAGTCGTTGCGCAGTAACGGCGACAGTCGGGTGAAGCCCCTGAAACAGAGACAACAATTTCGGACGGTAAGCGGTGAGGATGGTTCCTCCCTCTGTAGCACCATAGTAGGCCCGCATGACACTCAGATTTAATTCCGGAGTCCATCTCATGCGGCGCACTACACCACCGGTAGCAGGGGCCGTGGGCGGAGCACAATGTCCCGCTGGTCCCAGGCGTGCCGGCAGCGGTGGGCGTCCTCTCCTCGCAGATTTTAATGTAGGTGGAGACGCCGATATCCCGGCATCGTCGCTAGAGTCCCCAGATGTCGGCGGTGTAAAAAAATCTTCATCCTCCGAAGGCTGGGGCGAGGTGGGCGAGGTGGGCGAGCCGGGCAAAGGTGTTGGGCGTGCGCTAGGTGACCGGGCATCCCGCTGCCGACACAGCCGCTCGGGGTTTCTTCGGCTGGGCTCGGCCATTTACAGATGTGTTATGTTTTTCTTCCAAATCCACATTTTGCGAACCCACGTTCGCATTGTAAATTTTGCTCTTAAAGTGTGTTGTTTTTTGATGTTTGTTGATGTCTAAACGGATACTTTTCAATATTTCTTCGCCAAAAAAATTTTTATTTACACAAAACGACGTGTCGTTGACAGCGGTTGCCATGGTCTATTTATTATTATTATTAAACCATTCTACCAACCACCAACTTCTCTTTGGTAATTCACAGAATAGGGGTGACTTTAAAAGAGCTCTTTTGCACTCCACGACTTTTTTCAGATAATGCAAATACCTGTAAAGATAATAACTCCTTTGAACTGGAAAGCAACTATTGAAGATTTTAACAGTCATGCGCCTGCGGTCTTGACATAAAGAACGATTGCTATATTACCGAGTTCAGTCGATAAGTCCTCACCAATTAATTTTAACGTTGGTGCATTCGGTAGTCTTTTCTATTGTCCAAACCTATCGATATTATCTTCGGTATCATAAACCAATCGATAATAGTAGTTAAAATATAATCATAAAGATTTTACACACCCCTATCTAGTGCCAATTAATTACAGAGTCTAAAGAATTTACATAGCCGAGTAAAGTCATGTGTTTCAAATTCTATACCTACTTGGCTAAGAAAATTAACTTTGACAGTTTCTTAAGTATAGAATACCAAACAATGTGCTTATTAAGTACGTAGTAAATACTTGAGTAAAAATGACTACTTAGGCATGTTTATGGATACAGGTGTTATAGACGGAAATCGGTAAGATAGCGATTATTATAGTATGACAAGACTGCTGAAACCGGAACGAATGTAAGGACTGTGGTTGGTAACGATGTGCTGGAGCAAGTGAATGAGTTTGTATATCTTGGATGCGCCTTCAGTAAGGATGGGAAATACACCGCTGACATAGAGAGAAGAGTGAGTGCAGGGAACAGAGTGAATGGTGCGATGGGAAAGCTACTTGGGAGCCGGCACTTAAGCCATAAGGCGCAGCTGGCCATACATAACGGAGTTCTTGTCCCAACGCTGTTATATGGTAGCGAGAGCTGGGTATGTAAGAAGGAGAATGAAAGTAGGATAAATGCGGTAGAAATGCGAGCTCTGCGGAAGATGTGCGGAGTGAAGCTGACCGACCGCATTAGCAACAGCATAGTAAGACAGCGAGTAGGTATGAAAGATAGTATCGGTGTAAAGATGAGAAAGGGTATGCTCCGTTGGTTCGGGCATATAGAAAGAATGCCAGAGGAAAGAATTACAAAACAGATATACAATGTGAAAGTGGAAGAATGCAGGTACCGGGGAAGACCTAGTCTATCTTACCACGACCAAATAAACCGAGTCTTATCTGATGGAAAAGTCAAGAGTCTCCGTAACCGGCGAGCGTGTATGAGACGAACTATGAGAGTCGAGGAAGCCAGAGAAGTATGTAAGGAAAGAACCTGTTGGAACTCTGTACTCTCTGCCTACCCCGCAAGGGATCTGGCGTGAGGTTATAGATAGATAGATAGATAGACAAGACTGCAGGCCAAGAGATAGGCTTAAATGGAAATAACATGCCAGAAACGAACATTCCAACTTTTTAAATAGAAAATAAGCCCTTCTCAAGTCACTATACAGTTAAGCTACATATGCATGCGTATCGGTTGTTTACGAGATGCCGAGTTCACAAACGTGCCTACTATTAACGGACCTCGCGGATCGCGACTTATTATGCAGGAATCCTGTTTAAACCTTTATTGCTGGGTCGTCTTTTTGTTATTCACACTTAGCTCCTTGTAAAGGTAATGTTTTAAGCCTATTTGAGGAATACATTTTTATTAAAAACTCTATCTATCTATATCATCACGGTAGGTCCCTTGCATAGGCAGAGAGTACACAGTTCCAACAGGTTCTTTCCTTACATACCTCTCTGGCTTCCTCCACTCTCATAGTTCGTCTCATACACGCTCGCTGGTTACGGAGACCCTCTACTTGTCCTTCAGATAAGACATAGTCTATTTGGTCGTGGTAGGATAGTCTAGGTCTTCCACAGTAGGTACCTACATCCTTCCACTTTCGGATTGAAAACTCTTACTGGATCAATTAAACAAAAATAGAAGATTTACTTTATACTTCATCATCGTCATCTACCGAAAAACGTTTATTGCAGGACTTCTTCCTGCAGGACTCGAATTTCTTACACATAGGTATAATTATGACAATTGAAAGTATGAAGATAGTGCTTTTTTCCGTGCAGGGAACCGGGGTTCCGTACAGCACGCGCTGTAGGAGAGTCCAGCATAAAAGTCCGACCGACTGGATCGGACCGAACCTCTCCCAGCCAGCACTAGACGTTTATGCCAAGAAACTCGTCGTGGAAGGCTGTAGTCTCCTTTCGCAAGATTATGATTTCCACAGGCTGTCCAAAGTGATCGAGAAGGTCTATAACGTTAGGGCGAAGACAGTCCACCGAAAGACAAACAACAATTGACAAATGACAATCAATGGACAATCAAATCCCGGACGTTTTAGCGCAGTGGTAAGAGCTTAAGCGCTCCGCCCACTGTGTATAATAGTCGCGGGTTCGATTCCCGCACGGGGCAAATCTTTGTGTGACCCACAAATATTTGTTTCGGTCTGGGTATTTGTGTATGTGAATTTTCATGTTTGTAAACGCATCCACGACACAGGAATAAATCCTAGTGTGGCGCTACCTACTCGTATTTCAAAGTGAAATATGGATGGTGACCAGCCTTCTGATGCTCACAAAAATTCGGACCTTTAGAATATAGAAGAACATAGATCACGGAAAGCAAAAAACTGGGTCATGAGCGTCTTTATAGGTGCAGGAGGGAGGTTCGCCTGTCCCCAAGACAAGCTCTTAGAAGCACGGAACAGTGGGGCACCAGTGAGAACCGTGTGATTTTTAATTCGCAGGGAACTGACACACCCTGCAACCTTCCCCCGAGGCTCGCCGAAATCTTTTAATATCAAATCCACTTGCACTTTAGGTCTTCCTTGAAAAAACAATAGGATGGAATTGGTGTTTAGAAATCAATAGGAAAGACGTGAGTAAAAAATCGGACGCACTCATCAATCAAATATAGGTAGATACACGCTCGCCGCACTTAAATGGCACAACAAAAGGCAGGCATAAGTAGACGGTACTAAAATAATTAACAGGCTTCCACTTCTTTGCAAATATAACTTTAAGTGATACGAGTAAGGTACATGTATGCCCTAATTTATGTTTATATATCATAACTATAACTAGTCACTAGGAATTGGGAACGTTTTTTACTGTAACTTTTGAACGGGACTGTGGTTCTTGATATCAGTGTTAGGCATTTTTTTAATTGTAGGATCAATCAATTGAAATCTATCTATATCATCACGCCGGATCCCTTGCGGAGTAGGCAGAGAGTACAGAGTTCCAACAGGTTCTTTCCTTACATACCTCTCTGGCTTCCTTCACTCTCATAGTTCGTCTCATTAAATTGAAAATTCATTTGCAATTAAATTAATCTCCCCGAGGTACTCCAGAATAACAATGACGTATGGACGATCATGTGTGCTATAGAGCACTCAAAACGTCGGGCACTTTCAATCCACAAATAAGCCGCGACGAAATCCGAAATATTTTAATTGCAATATAATATTTTAAACTTAATTGTCACCCAGCTCTGCTTGTTATGATATATCGATGGACGCACCACACAATATCCCCTTTTAAGTACTATGATAATTTTAAATTATTATTATTATTATGAGCAATTTGTGCCCCACTGCTGGGCAAAGGCATACCTCCACTTTTTCCACTCCTCTCTGTTCGTTGCCATGTCAGGCCAGTCTTTCAAAAGTTGTCCAGTTCGTCCCGCCAACTCCGCCTGAGTCTACCGCGTTGCCTTTTTGTATTCAAATTAATTTTTGATTTAAAATTGATTCCAAATTAATTTTAATTAATTCGGGTGTTAATAAAACAATAGTACACTCCATTACAATATATTTATATCTACAAAACCATGTAGCAGTAAATGCTTTTAGACTTCATCTTCTAGAATTTAGATGCTTTGAACGCGGGCTCCTCGCCCGGCTGCGGCGCTTTGCGCTTCTGGATTATATTCTGGATCTGTGGACAATATATAGAAATAAATAACTCTCATATGCCCCATGATGTATCTCAAATTATTTTACTTTTTATCTTTAGCATATCTATTTCATTATTAGCAATTTTGGCATATTAACAGACGACTAGATTTAATGATTAAAGGACTACCGCGATAACAGATCACCTGACTACTGATCGACTCAGAGAGAGACAGTGATGCCTTGCCTGCAATTACCTTAGATATGAATAATAAAGGACGAATATATTGAGTTGTACATATTGACTGCCTCGTTGGTCTAGTGGCAAAGCGCATAGCTTTGTAATCACGAGGGTTTAAATCCTAGGTCGGACAAGTGTAGTTTATCTAATGAAAACTTCCCAGTACGAGTGCAAAATCTGGAATTGTGCCCGGTATATGTGGGTGTACTCAGTACACCTCTGCCACCCCCGCTTGGGGTATATTTATCCCCCCGATAAATTTTATCATTTTCTAAAAAAAAATACACTATAAAAAAAAAAATTATTTTCAAGCACTTAGCTACAATTGTTCTCTATGTTTTTAGATTCATTGACTAGTTTTTGAGTGTTACGCGTTGGCATTGAAGTGTAAAGAAATAAAGATGACTTTAGATTGTTTCCTATCGAGAAAATTCGTGTGTGTGTGTGAATGATGTACGCTGTTGGCCGCGAGGCCTTTACAGCTCCACCGGATTTAAAGGCGAGCGTGCAACCACTACGCTCTAGCCAGCCAGAAGGGCAAGAGGCGACATACTCGGTTGGGACAGTCGCTGTAGGGGGACGGGTGCACTACTAAGTGCACCGGTCAACCGCCGGCTATGGGAGGGGATCTACTACTACGTCGTCGTCGTCGCCCGTATTCTGAGGGGAAAGAAGGGATGACAAAGCATCGGGGGGGTCGGTGAGAACATGTCGCGGCCGGCGGTGGCGGCAGGGGTCGGGGGGGAGATCGTAGTCGGCGGTGGCTACGATTAACGGATTCGCATGGGTAGATGCGTTCGCGAAGTGTCGTGTTGACGCCTTTTTAATGAAGGCGCGAATAGGTTCGAGACTTAGATCGGAGTGGAGGTTGACGTTCCGTACGAACCAGGTCCTACGGCTTTACGGAGGAAGCGGTTTTAAACCACTTGGGAGTTTATCGATGTGAGAGGGGGCCGAATGCCCGAACACAACACACGCATAAGTCATGATGGGTAAAACGCAAGTTTTGTAAAGTGTCACCTTATTTCTAAGGGACATTTTACTCCGCTTGCAGATTAACGAATGGAGACGACCGAGCACAAATGATGCTCGGTGACGGACCCGCTTGATGTGCGGGCCGAAGGACATGGTACTGTTTAGGGTGACCCTTAGATATTTGACCTCTTTGACCCAGGGAATGGGTCGGTCGAACATGGTCACTTGGCCGAGATTACTTCTAGGGCGGCGCAGGGAGTGGCGCGGGGTGGCACCTCTGGAGAAGAACACCGCAGCGCTCTTGTCCGGGTTCACCTCAATACGCCACTTCCTGAACCAATTCCCTAGGGAATTGGCGGATGCCTGAAGGTTTCTGGTAATGAAACCCTTATTCCTATGCGAGACGTAGAGAGCGGTATCATCCGCGAATAAGGCTAGATGCGCCTTACTCGAACGAGGAATGTCGTTCTTGAAAGGCTAAACAGGAGCGGAGAGAGAACTGAGCCCTGTAGGACTCCAGCAGTGATGGAGTGGGAAGTGGAGCACGTCATTTCGAAGCGATAACGGAAGGCGCGATTCGACAAGAAGTCTCGTAAGATGAGCACGAGTCTGTCCGGTACACCCAATTGGTAGAGCTTGTAGATCAAGCCGTTGTGCCAGACTTTGTCGAATGCCTTCGCGACATCTAGGAAGAGGGCGGGTTTGGGTCTATTGAGACCGGAGAGGATGTGCTCCGTGATGCGGTGCACTTGGTGGACACAAGAGTGTTTGGCTCGAAAGCCGAACTGCTCGTCGATAAGGATACCCCTGGACGTTACGAAGTCTTTGAGCCTCGCCAGAAGTAGGCGCTCGTATATCTTGGCCAGGGAGTTGAGGAGACTGATAGGGCGGTAGCTCGCGGGGAGATTGCGAGGTTTGCCGGGCTTGGGAATGCCTATGACGTCCGCCTCCTTCCACTTAGCGGGGAAGGTGCAGTTCGTCATGGCGGCGTTCAATATTGCCACTAAGAGGCAGATGAGTTGGGCCGGCAGGCATTTCAGAACGCGATTCGAAATGCCGTCAGAGCCGGGGGCTTTTTTAGTTTTGAGACCCATAATTAGATCTTCGACCTCCGTTTGGGTGATAGGAGGTAAGGAATCGACGCGGGGGAGGGATGCCCTGCGCTCGACTTCCTTGTCGACCGCGTCGACGTGGGACTGGTCGACGGACTGAGAGCTGGGGGTGCACTGGCTCTCGAGGGAGTCGGCGAGAAGCTCGGCCTTTTCGTCGTCGTCGAAGGCTGGGGGTGCGCCTGAAGGGCGGGACAGCGGGGGCATGCCAGTCGTGGAGTCGGTTTTGAGGCTTCGCGCCAGCTGCCAGTAGGCCAGGTGCGACGGCGCGATGCCCTCTAGGAGGTCACCCCACCGTTCCTCCCGGACCTCCGCGACACGACGCTTTACCTCTCGTTGTAAAGCGCGCATCCGGGCCCGATTGGCTTCGGTGGGGTAAGAGTCGTACGCTCGGATAGAGGCATTCTTGGAACGAATGAGATCCCTAACATCGTCCGGCAGTCGAAAGCGGTTGAGGCAGAGATCTTCCGCCTCGACTTGCTTGGACGATCGACTGACAGCCGATCGAATGTGTTCGGTGAAGGCATCAACGGCCTGATCGGTGCCCTGAGGGGACGGGATGGAGTCCGAGCTGAGAGGGAGGGGGGAGGGTCGGCATCCGCCAAGGCCGTGCTTAGCGCATGCCAATCCACCACCGTCTTTGGGTCGCTGATGGGCGGAAGGGGGGGAACCGAGTCTCATGACTACAGGTCTATGGTCAGAGTCGAGTTCCTGGACTACTTCCAAGGAGTGCAGCCGTAAGGTGACACCCTTAAGAAGCGCCATGTCCAGGACGTCGGGTCGGTGGTTGGGATTGTTGGAGAAAATTCGTTTAATCGTATATTTGTTTTACCAGCTTCTAAAATATATAGGTTCGATTCCCGCACGGGACAAATCTTTGTGTGATCCACAATTATTTGTTCCGGTCTGGGTATTTGTGTATGTGAATTTTCATGTTTGTAAACGCACCCACGAAACAGGAATAAATCCTAGTGTGGGGTTACGTTTCTTAAAAAAAATAAAAATAATAATCTAGATACTTCTAAAAGTGCATGTAGTACAAAATAAGTTTTAATCAATGTAGTGTGTTAAGTGCTGCAACTGCCTACAGCCTATCCTGAATACATGCAGCACAACACTCCTGACTATCTTTAGGTGAAGCCAATCTCTTGGAGTGAACGCCTTTCGACTAAAGATAAAGTCGACACGCTAAACATGCGAAGAATTTTAGCAAACTATGTATTGTGTGTATCTTCCTTATTAGTTGACACATAACAATTTTCTCTATCCCTCTCTCACCTGTTGCCACTCCCTATCCAGTTCTGCCTTCTCGCTCTTGTCCTTGGTCTTCCTTGTCTTGCGTCCGTCCTGCGTTTTCACGCCGTACTGGAAGGCGGCCTTCGGCAGCGCTTCCTTGCTGCTCATGTATGCCGAATACTCCTCCTGCGTGTCGAAGTCCCAGCGACCTGGACAAGTGAAATTATTCATGGTACCAATTAATTAATGGGTAGTATTCGTATATTCAAGTAGCACACGTACAGCAGTAGTCGGTAGTGAAGAGAACACTTTACATTGGGTGGACGGCTTGATCCAGTGGTCAAGAACTTAAGCCGCTCCAGCCAGCAGCCGCGGGTTCAATCCGCGCACGCGACAAATCTTTGAAACGCACAAAGATTTGTATGGATCTGGATGTTTATGTATTTTAATTTCATGATTGTAAATGCAACCACGACACAGCAATAATTCGTAAGGGGGGGCTATGTATTTGCTGTGTATTTTAAAAACAAATGTCATTCGTTTATAAAAAGTTATCACAACCATTTTGGACACGAGTTTTTATAGAAGACAAACGTTGAAGCTCCGCTGCACCATGCGCCGCTAAATCAACGAGCCAGTCTATAACAAATTATTAGCATCAATATTGCGTCTCTATTCCTTGTACCTGTTTTCTAGCTATGAGGTTTCTAAAGAAAATGATTAGAGAAATATAAACAAGTTACCGATGGGTCCCTTCTTGTTGCCGGCGTCCATCTTGGTGTAGTCGACCTCGTCGTCGGAGTCGTCGATGGCGTCGTCCATCTCGCGCAGGCCGGGGTAGCACTCGGCGTAGCCCTCGGGCTCCGCTGCCAGCCGCGAGAGCAGCGCCGCCGACCGCGCGTCGCGCTCCTCCACCGTCGCCCCGCCCCGACGGGCCGGGACCGGGCCTGCGGGGAGGAAATGGGGCTATTTTAGACACTACTCGAAGGTTTGTACAATTTTTAGACGAGATTTAATCCGGGCCGAAGGGACAACACACTGGCGGTCGTGAGTCTGGAGACCCAGGAGAACCGGGAGGCTGTTTCAGACGGGCCTCGGCCCGGACCGAAGGGTCGCAGCGCCGTCGCCATGCGGGAGGAGCGGCCCTAGTACGAGACTTGATCCGGATCGAAGGAAGATGGGACTCGATCGGGACCAAAAGGAAATTTTCACTATTTCTTTAGCTATACCGGAATTGGTGTATACTGCTGAAAACTTTTGCATTTATACGTCAGACTAAACATCTTTTGTTATACAACTTTTTATTTCTTCGCGATCACGCACTCAGCTAATCAATTTGTATGGAAAACTAAAGGTACAGTCAAACCAACGCGTTCAATCCGAATCCGCGATGGTGTGCACGGTGGCGATTAGATTAGTAGTTACTGCAGTAGTATTTGTATGGACGTGCTTACTGCAACGCGTCCTGCGTCCTGCACGCGCGTTCTGTGCAGCGTCTGCACGCGTGATCATACGGCAAAAGTGTATATCGATAAACTATTAATAATATTATAATATTAGCCCTGTTAAGAAACTGTCCAACCGTTGAGTATTCACTCAGCTGTTCATTAATCAATTCATTGGCACTCCAGGCATTCACCTGGAGTGCCTGCAGTAATGATGGGAGCAACATCGAGCAAGCTATACGTGAATCATGGCATTCGCAGGCGTTTAAGCTGGAACATATTCGTATACAGGATTTGTGCACAGCGCACTCGTTTCCTAGTCTTTTTGTTTGTTTTACCCGCACCGAACGGTAAACAGTGCATACATGTGCACGTATCCTCGATTCTATTTTACCGTATCAGACATATTTTCGTAGGCAAAATACTAAACTTACTAACAAAGTACTTAACATTTATTAGTCACTGAGGGGTACCCCGATATGGTCCTTCGAGCCGGATGTGGACCAACCTATAGAATCTATAGGTCTATACTATAGATGGATAAAACTGAACACGTAACGCGGAGCGTTACGATAACTTTAATGGTACCCCAGAGGCGTACAGAATACCATCACACTATTATTTCAAGAAGTTATGGCACCGCCCCGTGTTTGGTCACAGTGCTAAAGGTGTGGAAAATACATACCTTCTTCTTTATCCACATCCATAGGTTTATCGAAGTACGGTGCTCTGGGCCTGTCGTCACGTCGGTCGGCACGTCGGTCACCAGCCACGTAGTCCCCGATTTCTCCGTATATAGAGTCATCGTTTCTGCCCTTCTCCGTCGGCTTGTCCTACAAAACAAACGATATGTGATTTCTTCTGTACATGCTTCTAAAAGATGTTGAAATTTAGGTTTAACTCATAGAATAGGAAGACTATAAATGAGTAAATGAAATACCGTTGTACCAACAACTATAAAAGTAGGATGAAGAAACAGATAAGTGATCAGAACGGAAATGGGAACACCAATAAAATTGGAGACAAAGGCCGGAGCTGTAACGGCAAGTGATACAAAAATAAGATCATTGATGGAAACTCCTGAAATTGGCATGTGTAACGATAATGTGTAACAATGTGTGTAACAACAGAGCCAACACAGTAGAAGCAAGCCCATTTACTCAGTAAATGATTAAAGGGGTAGAGATGTCGTCCTGGATTGAACATTAATGAATTGAAAAATCAATGAAGCGGAAACTAGACTGGAACCAGAAACGTAACAAAGTAGACTCCAGGACGGAAATCAGATTCAATACGATTACTAAAACTGTATATAATACCACTCAAAAAAAGCTGTAAATACAGATTCAGAAAAGGAGCAAGGATAGAAACGGGAACCCCAAGATCTGTAAAACAAATTCTGTGGGTAGGAGTTGCTACAACTCTATATGTTTACCACATTAGGTTATCTCACCGAAGTCGTCCTCAGCCGCCTATGTCTGGCTGTGGTTTATCATCTCACCTTGGTCTTCTTGAGCTTCCTATGTCTCCCGTGCCTAAGGTACGAGAAGATCTGCGCCAGCTTGTCGAGCACCACGTCGTTGGCCGCAGCTGCGCAGGTCCTCAACTCGAGCGCGGGCACGTCGGCCTTGCTGCGCGTCAGCGTCGTCGGAATATCACTATCCAGAGCACCTTCCTCGTCCAGCTCGACGACGTACGCCATTCGGCCCGGTGCGAACATCTCGTTGCGTGTCACTTTTTTGTTCCTGTGATTGAAACAATTTCTATCAGTAAAATACCGGGAAGCCGGACCTATATGACTTTATATGAAAGCTAGAATTTAATGAATAAATAGTCTAATATGTAATTACGAGCGTGTTTGTGTGAATGATCTACGCTATGTCGATAGCGGCCAGGCAAGAGGCCTTTACATCTTAACTCCAGCTCCATCACGCTCCAGCTTTCAAGGGGGCAACTAGCTCAAGAGTATCTCAAGGAGTCAGGAGGACAGTCCATATACTAGGTGTGTCCGCCGGCAGACAAGGCATTCTTCGACCTCACCGGCGAGGTCGATGTTGATCCTGTGTACGTTATCTGTATCCGAACAGAGGGAGGTTGTTCGGGCATTGTGATTCACCAATTATGTGGGTGGACCGCAAAAACTGCGACTCGGAATATGAGGGTAGTTGGAAAACTACAACATTGAATTCGGGTGCAAGGGTGTTGATCGATTACCGGAAATATTTAAATTACTACATTATTCGTCGGTTTATTTGTGCAAAACAACTTGTGAGATTTCGGACAATAAGGTGGTATGCTAAAGACATCAATATAAAAGGATTGAAACAACCAGGCAGCCGTGCACGGCGGAGCTACCTTCGGGAGACAAGTCAAGGTGAGTGGTTCACCTTGTATTTGGGGATTGCGGTGCCTGGACTCCCAAATCTAACCGATAGAAAACTCAGGACCAGCAACTGAGCTATCGAAGGGGTTTTCACATGAACATAATTTTGGTCCCCGAGCCGGATTGGGTTTTCGTAAATTAGTTGGTTAGATAGGGGTTTCATTTATTTATAACGGTTACAAACGGGGCACCTACTTTTGGCATAGAAATAATTATTTAAATTGTAATAGGCATTGTGTTTAGAGGTTCTATTGTTTTCCAAAGATGGCAAAATCTTTTGAAAGCAAATTTAAAATTAAATACGACTGGTTTGTAGATTCGTCAAAATTAGTAAATAGTAAAACTTGTAGTTCGGGTGTTTTATCAGCTCGGTTCAAAAAACTGCATGACTATTTCAATGTTTTAACGGAGTCATACGAGGGCATACTGACCAATACTTCTTCAGAAGATGAAGAAATAATCGGTAGATATGAGGTAAAATACAAAGAGGCCACGGAGTTATACAACCAGTTGGATGCGGTCTCGGCGGCCTATCCGAACCTTGACGGCACCCACATGCCCACGGAGGGCGCGTCAACGCCGCGGCTACCGCGGATTGTGCCTAGTACGTTTGACGGGGACGTTTTTTCATGGTGTAGCTTCATTAGTCTGTTTACATCATTGGTTTTAACACGGAAAGATATCACTAAAACGGAAAAATTTCATTATCTTATTTCGCACGTGGAAAAGGAGCCTAAAGCACTTATTAAACATCTGCCGATGGTGGACGGGTCGTTAGACACGGCATTGGATATCCTAAAAGGCCGGTATGAAAATAAAAGATTGTTGGCGGATTCACTGATTGCGCGGATTTTACATTTGCCGGTGTTGAATAAGTGTGCTGGGCTTCGAACTAAAATATTGAACCCGTTATTGGAATCTTCGCGGGCATTAGCTAATTTAGGTTTTCCAATTAACGAGTGGAGCTACATTTTATTGCATGTAAGTCTACAAAAATTACCAATTGACGTCAGAACACGGTTTGAGCAAAAACACGGTGGCAATAATATAAGTTTACCCACTTTTGATCAGCTCATAGAATTCCTACAACATGAATGTAGACTTATAGACACGGCCACTGCGGAACCGGTTTCTTATTACGCGGATCGCACTCACAACAGGCCCGAGCGCAGGGTGCATAATATTGTGACGGAACCACCAGCACAGGACCAGCGGGAACGGGCGAACAACTACGGCCGTATTAAAGACTGTGGCTATTGTCAGAGGTCGGGGCACGGTATAGACAGCTGTTATAAATTTGCTGACATGTCCAGGTCTAAACGTAAGGATTGGGTTAAAAGACAATTCTTATGCTTTCGGTGCTTCGGTACTCATTTGGCGGCATCGTGTACCCGCAAGGTACCATGCAGTCGGTGCGGAAATATCGGACATAACAAACTAATTTGTACAACGTCCATTGCGCGCTCTGACTCACCGGCGGACGGCGAGCCGTATACACGGCGCGCATTTGTTACGGCGCAATGCGATAGAGCGACGGGCGGTCGGCGGCGCTCACCTATTACTCAGTCGCGGCGGTCACGGCACGCGTCTCCTAGGTCGTCGGTTCGAGACTCGCGTTATCCACGGCGTGGTGATAGTTCCGCGGGATCTATGGACCGGGTACGCGAGTTAAAGGATGGTTACGGGCGTGATTCGGACCCACGGGAACAGCGGGACTGGGAGACCCGACACCGCCGGGAGCGGACTGATTGGGGTGGGCGGCAGTCGAGTCCTGTGGTGCCGCGTGTGCCACAGGAATAGCAATTACAGTCGTGTAATGTCGCCTCGGTACCTCGGCTAGCGGATAATGTCATCTTACCCACGGTCATTGTAGAAGTAAAATCCAATCGGGGGGATTTTATCAAATCCAGAGGCCTGCTAGACCTGGGTAGTCAAGTCACTATAATTAAGAGTGATTTGGTAGCAAGTTTGGGTTTAAGGCGAAATTACAACCAAACACCGTTAACAGGCGTCGGCGGATTTAATAACAATGAATGTTGTCATGTTGTTAAATTTTATTTTAAACCGGTAAATTCGAGTTATTTGTTATCGGTTACGGCGGTGGTTTTGAAGAAACCAACTTCATATTTAGCGCGTAGGTTTAGTAAACAAATTGCTCATATAAAATTTTCGGATGACGGTTCATTTAATATGTCAAATGTTGACATAATTTTCGGATGTGACATATTAGGTCAAATTTTAAATGGTGAAAAGGTGAATTTCGGTACTGATGGACCGTATGCTTTAGGCACCATTTTTGATTTTGCGATTTTCGGTCCGGCGCAACCATTAAAAAATGATAACTCGGAATCAAATGTTAATGTTGGTGTTACATTAATTGAAGCGGTCGAGAGATTTTGGCGATCGGAAGAACCACCCAGGCTGAAAATCAAGGACCCGGCGGACTTAGAATGTGAACATTTGTTTTCTACAACTACCTCACGCGGCTCGGACGGAAAATATGTTGTCAGATTACCACTGTTGCCAGATCGACAGCGGTTGGGAGAATCTAAGGAGACGGCCCTGCGTCGATTTACGGCCTTAGAACGAAAAATGAAACGGCTACCAGAATTTAAAAAAAAATATGTGGAATTTATGTCGGAATATTTAAGACTCGGTCATATGACGGTTTCCAAATTTGATGTTTCGTCAGGACAGGAACATTATTTTCTTGCGCATCACGGTGTTTTTAAAAAATTAGGCGACGTCGGAAAAATTCGGGTAGTTTTCGACGGAAGTGTACCCACCAGCACCGGTGCGTCCATCAACGATTGTTTGTTCACGGGTGAACGACTTCAAAATGACATCACACAAATTATAATTAATTTTCGGTTGCCTCTGTTTGTGTTCACTACGGATGTGAAAATGATGTTCCGGCAAACCTGGATACATCCGGACGATCGGAAATACCAATTAATATATTGGCGCTCGTCACCCGATGAACCGTTGGTAGTTTATGAGCTGACCACAAACACATACGGGTTAAAGTCCAGTCCATTCGTCGCTATACGGTGTTTACATCAGTTGGCGAGTGACGAGGAGCACCGGTTCCCGCGGGCGGCCCGGCTGCTGCGTCACAACAGTTACGTGGACGATCTGAACGGCGGCGCGGACACGCTGCGCGACGCGCGGCATCTGAAGGACGAGCTCGTGGCGCTCATGCACACGGCGGGCTACGAGCTCAGGAAGTGGTCGTCGAACGCACCGGAACTGTTGGACGACTTGCCGGCGGATCATTTGGAGACGGCTCAGTCATTTAAAATGGATACAGACGGATCGGAATTTATGAAGGTTTTAGGTATACAGTGGAACCCAAGGTCAGACAGTTTTTCGTATAAGTTGAATCTACCAACGGACACTACTGTCACTCGGCGCAGTATTTTATCATTGACGGCTCGCCTTTACGACCCTCTCGGATGGGTGTGTCCGGTTGTTTTCAAAATTAAATTATTACTACAACGATTGCTTAGCACTGGTGATAATTCACGGAAGGTAGACTGGGACGCTCCCGCGCCGCAGGATATAGTGCGAGCGTGGCGCGATATCGTTTCGGATTTGCCTAATCTACAAAAGATTACAATACCTAGATGTCTGAAACCGGATAAAAATAGCAGTTATTCGGTTCATGGGTTTTGTGACGGATCATCGGTAGGATTTTCTGCGGTCGTATATTTGCGGTCGGTGGATGAGGCCGGTAATGTCTTTATGCGGTTGCTTATGGCTAAGTCTCGGGTGGCACCATTAAACACAAAGCGGACCATCCCTAAGTTAGAGCTGAGTGGTGCGACCCTATTGACTACGCTTATCAACCACATAGTCCCCTCCCTGCAGAGTGACATTGCGATTGATGATGTCGTGTGTTGGTGTGATAGTACCATTGTATTGGCGTGGCTAAAAACATCACCACATAAATTACAAGTGTTTGAAGGAAATCGGGTATCTCAAATTATTTCATCTAAAGTAGATATTTTATGGAGACATGTCCCCGGCGAGATGAACTGCGCGGACGTGGCGTCGCGCGGCGCGACAGCCGACGAGCTGCTGCAGCACCCGCTGTGGTGGGGGCCGCGCTGGTTGCGGGACCCCCCGGCCCGGTGGCCCGGCGAGTGCTCGGACTTTCCGGCGGACATGTTACCGGGCATGAAAGCTAAAGTTGTTAACCTTAATACCGTCGATTCAGAATTCGATTTATTGGATCGGTACAGTTCGTACGATAAATTAATAAATGTAACGGCGTACACACTACGGTTCGCTAATAATTGTAAAAATACATGTAAACTCGGCGGTAATCTCTCAGTTGCGGAACGTAGAAACGCGACCATACATTTAATACGAATTGTACAAAATACATATTTTCACGAAGAAATTTCGGCCCTTCAGTCAAAGAAATCAATTAAGGGCTCACTTCGGCGGTTGAATTTATTCATTGATAACGATCAGTTGCTTCGTGTCGGCGGCAGAATAGGTGCGTCGGAGCTGCCGTACGCTGCGCGGCATCCTGTTTTACTACCGGGCAAAGGTCGCTTCACGGAACTATTGGTAACTCATTATCATAAAATATTTTGTCACGTCGGTGCAAATACACTTTCGGCCATTTTATCTCGGACCTATTGGATTGTTTCGGCTCGACGCGTGACGCGTCATATCACCTTTAAATGCGTACAGTGCTACCGGTCCCGGGCGCGACCTGTCCAACCCTTCATGGCGGATCTGCCCGCAGATCGTGTACAGGGTGTTCGTCCGTTTCTCGGAGTCGGTACGGACTTTGCCGGACCATTTTATATTAAATCTAGCTCGCTACGGAACGCGAAGATAGAAAAATGTTTTTTGTGCATTTTCGTATGTTTAAGTACTAAATGTGTTCATTTGGAAGTAGTCAGTCAACTATCGGTTGAAGCCTTTATAGCGGCGTTTACGCGATTTATTTCTCGTCGAGGACTACCCTCACTAGTGCGGTCGGATTGTGGCACAAATTATACGGGCACGGATAAATATTTAAAAGAATTGTATGTTTTCTTGCGGGACAACCAATCTGAAATTGAACGGAACTTGACGAAGAATCACATTAAATGGCTATTTAATGCGCCCTCGAGTCCAAACCACGGCGGTTTATTTGAGGCGGCGGTTAAATCTGCAAAAACACACGTCAAGCGTGTGCTCGGCGAAGCACGTTTAACGTTCGAAGGGCTCACCACGTTCTTCACCAAGGTGGAGGCCGTCATGAACTCTCGCCCGTTATATCCGCTTAGTACGGATCCGGCGGATCTGGATGTATTAACTCCGGGGCACTTTTTGATTGGACAACCACTGGTGGCTCTCCCTGAATACCCTTACACCGATGTCAGTGTGCACCGGCTGTCTCGGTTTCAACAAATTCAAAAGATGTCTCAACACTTTTGGTCTCGGTGGAAAAATGAATACCTACACACTCTTCAACAGCGGTTCAAATGGACCTCACAGACGGAACCTCCTAAACTCAATGACTTGGTTTTGATTAAAGAAGATAATTTAGCTCCTTTACATTGGAAACGCGGACGGTTAGTCAAACTTTTACCAGGTAAAGACGGGGTTGTACGGGTTGCAGAAGTGAAAACTCAAAACGGTGTCCTGATGAGGCCCATTTCTAAATTGTGTAGGTTACCCATAGATAATAGGAACCAAGACGGGTCTTGGTTAGGCGGGGGGATGTTCGGGCATTGTGATTCACCAATTATGTGGGTGGACCGCAAAAACTGCGACTCGGAATATGAGGGTAGTTGGAAAACTACAACATTGAATTCGGGTGCAAGGGTGTTGATCGATTACCGGAAATATTTAAATTACTACATTATTCGTCGGTTTATTTGTGCAAAACAACTTGTGAGATTTCGGACAATAAGGTGGTATGCTAAAGACATCAATATAAAAGGATTGAAACAACCAGGCAGCCGTGCACGGCGGAGCTACCTTCGGGAGACAAGTCAAGGTGAGTGGTTCACCTTGTATTTGGGGATTGCGGTGCCTGGACTCCCAAATCTAACCGATAGAAAACTCAGGACCAGCAACTGAGCTATCGAAGGGGTTTTCACATGAACAGAGGTGAAGGCATCGAAAGGGTAGTTACGAAGGTATTGCTAACTTTAAACAGGATTCGTTTTAGGGTTAGCAGGTACGAAAGGTACATAGAAGTAATACTTATATAATACATAATACGAAAGCTGATTTTTATAATGCTAAACAGACTATTGATAAAAATCAACATTCGATAGTACTACCAGTAACTTTTCGTGGGCCGTAACTTCTGCCAGACGCTTCAATGAGTCGTCGAGTATTTTACAACATATATTTTGTGAATTTGTTCAAATATAACCCACATGTTGTTGTACATGTTTATATTATAATAAAACTTATAGAAAATTTACAACAATCTTCTGATGTTTTCTTCTGCGAAAGAGAAAACAGACAAATGTGATGAATGAATTCTATCTCTTTTGCAGGAGAAAAATCTTCAGAATATCCTCAATCCTCTGCAGCGTCGACTGAGGTATGTAGGACTATTTTAGCACTCCAAAAATACTTCTAATATTTCCATATCCAGAACTTGCACGTAAATGATTAGGAGAAAGGCACAAAAGATGAGCGCGACTTCGAAAATTGAACAATCTATACTCACTTTTGTTCTTGAATCATATTGTAGATATTTTTCCCCATTGTGGTTTGGAATTGCATTTCTTCTTCCTGAGAAATAGTAAACTCTGACTTTTAATCTAAAACAGTTTATTGCAAAAAAACATAACGTTAAATAATTCTTCATAATCAAGTTAGAACTGCCTGCCGACATAACATGACAACTCGCTTTAAAAAAAACATAGCCCCACACTAGGAATTATTCCTGTGCCATATGTGCGAATACAAACATGATATTGGCATGCATTAACAGCCAGACCCAAAATAAACATTTGTGATTAGCAAAGAAAATGAATGGGGATAAAACCCGCAACTATTAATTTAGTGAAGCGACCTCTTCTAAAGACTCTTTAATATGCTGTATCGCGTTTTGGCGCCTGCTGTGTTCGATCGTAACGCGTATTAAAATCAGTTTAGTGTAGCATTCAGTCGCTGCTTGAAACGTCCAAAAACGACATGGTTGTCGCGACTGGAGTTTGTAAGCGTTCGGACGCGGCAACGAGCTTCCGAAAAGTAAATAAATCGCCACTCGCCTTACAGACTTGCAACTTTTAGTATCGAGTCGGCGCTTAAACGCTCGCGTCTTCTACGAGCTTCAACGCTCGTTAGCGTCGACTCAGGGCTAAACGCTCGACTACAGCGCTCATTTAACAACACTAGTAGTCGTATCGTGTATCGTATGAATTGCGATGTCAAATGAAAGAGGAGAAAATACTGATTTCATAAATATAGTATAATATAAAACGTACCAAGCGTCAGAAAAACAAATTCTGCCATATTTCTTCACGTAGTCGGGTTACAGTTACTTAAATTTTATTCTTGTTTTGAAATAAAACTATTTTTCGGATATTATCACGGTTTATTTTCGATTTTTAAGTTCCCGACGTTTCGAGTGCTTTGCAACACCCTTGTCCACGGGAAGGACTAAGGTGTTAGACGTCGAAAAGGCATAGTTGTTCCGAGGTGCCCTCAAATTTCTTAATTATTTTTGTTGGGCCGATCTATGCAGAATGAGCTAACAGTGTCTTGAAGTCTTGAGGTCTTGCAGTGTTATGCTTGGTTTTGGATTTAATTATATATACGGGTGCTGCAAAACACTCGAAACGTCGGGAACTTTAAAATCAAAATTAAAACGCTATAAAATCCTAAAAATAATTTTATTACACGTGTAATAGTCCCGTAAATTTAAGAAATGAATATTTATTCTTATTCTTCAAAAACAACTTTGTAAATCAAGATTTAGTCGTACTATTGTACGTATAATGGTACTCACAACTACTGGTGCTTCCTTCTTCTCCTTAACTGGTTCCACTGGCTCAGCGACCAGTCTCTCCATCTCGGCTTCTTGCTCTTGCTCGCGGGTTTGAATCTCGGAGCGTACCTGCGAAACAAAATTTTTAATCCAATTATAGACCAGCTAGTATTGCAAAAATTATGAATTAATAAAGTTAATTTAAAAAACCGTCACGCCTATATTCCCCAAGCGGGAGTGGCAGAGGTGTACTGCGTACACCCACTTTTTGCCGACGATGTTAGGTCCCATGTAATAGGGGGCGAGCCTATTGCCATATACCGGGCACAATTCCAGACTCCGGACTCATACTGTTTTTCATTACAAAATATTCATTTGCCGACCCAGGATTTGAACCCAGGACCTCGTGATCACTAAGCGATGCACTTTGCTACTAGACCAATGAGGCAGTCGATGAAGTTATTTAATAAAATGTAATCCCACTCTAGGAATTATTCCTGTGTCGTGGATGCGCTTACAAACACAACACACACGTGCAGTGGCGTGCATTGCATATAGGCAATTAAGCAGTGCCTCTTTCGGTATAATAGACTGAATGTTGATATACGTTAATAATTACTATACTTAAGTATGATCTATATCATCACGCCAGATCTCTTGCGGGGTAGGCAGAGAGTACAGAGTTCCAACAAGTTCTTTCCTTACATACCTCTCTGGCTACCTCCACTCTCATAGTTCGTCTCATACACGCGATCCGGTTACGGAGACTCTTGACTTGTCCTTCAGATAAGACTAGGTCTATTTGGTCATGAGATAAGATAGTCTAGGTCCTCCCCGGTACCTACATCCTTCCACTTTCGCATTGTATATCTGTTTTGTCATTCTTTCTTCTGACATTCTTTGTATATGCTCGAACCAACGGAGCATACCCTTTCTCATCTTTACACCGATACTATATTTCATGCCTACTCGCTTTCTTCGCTTTTCTTTTCTTACTACGCTGTTGCGAATGTGATCGGTCAGCTTCACTCCGCACATCTTCTGAAAAGCTCGCATTTCCACCACATTTACCCTACTTTCATTCTCCTCCAGTAAGTATGATGATTAATATTATCTGTGTGTGTGTGTTTGTGTGTGAATGATGTACGCTGTTGGCCGCGAGGCCTTTACAGCTTCACCGGATTTAAAGGCGAGCGTGCAACCACTACGCTCTAGCCAGCCAGAAGGGCAAGAGGCGACATACTCGAGGGCGCCTCGAAGAGGCGCTCTCGGTTGGGACAGTCGCTGTGGGGGGACGGGTGCACTACTAAGTGCACCGGTCAACCGCTGGCTATGGGAGGGGATCTACTACTACGTCTACATCGTCGACGCCCGTATTCTGAGCGGAAAGAAGGGATGACAAAGCATCGGGGGGGTCGGTGAGAACATGTCGCGGCCGGCGTTGGCGGCAAGGGTCGGGGGGGAGATCGTAGTCGGCGGTGGCTACGATTAATGGATTCGCATGGGTAGATGCGTTCGCGAAGTCACGTGTTGACGCCTTTTTAATGAAGGCGCGAATAGGTTCGAGACCTAGATCGGAGTGGAGATCGACATTCCGTACGAACCAGGGGGCTCCTACGGCTTTACGGAGGAAGCGGTTTTGAACCACTTGGAGTTTATCGATGTGAGAGGGGGCCGAATGCCCGAACACAACACACGCATAAGTCATGATGGGTCGAACGCAAGTTTTGTAAAGCGTCACCTTATTTCTAAGGGACATTTTACTCCGCTTGCAGATTAACGAATGGAGACGACCGAGCACAAATGATGCTCGGTGACGGACCCGCTTGATGTGCGGGCCGAAGGACATGGTACTGTTTAGGGTGACCCCTAGATATTTGACCTCTTTGACCCAGGGAATGGGTCGGTCGAACATGGTCACTTGGCCGAGATTACTTCTAGGGCGGCGCAGGGAGTGGCGCGGGGCGGCACCTCTGGAGGAGAACACCGCAGCGCTCTTGTCCGGGTTCACCTCAATACGCCACTTCCTGAACCAATTCCCTAGGGAATTGGCGGATGCCTGAAGGTTTCTGGTAATGAAACCCTTATTCCTATGCGAGACGTAGAGAGCGGTATCATCCGCGAATAGGAATAGGTGCGCCTTCCTCGAACGAGGAATGTCGTTCGTGTAAAGGCTAAACAGGAGGGGGCGAGAGAGCTGAGCCCTGCGGGACTCCAGCTCGGGTGGAGTGGGGGGTGGAGCGCGTCATTTCGACGCGATATCGGAAGGCGCGATTTGACAAGAAGTCTCGTATGATGAGCACGAGTCTGTCCGGCACACCCATTTGGTAGAGCTTGTAGATCAAGCCGTTGTGCCAGACTTTGTCGAATGCCTTCGCGACATCGAAGAAGAGGGCGCCCGTGTAGACGGGTTTAGGTCTGTTAAGACCAGAGAGGATGTGCTCCGTGATGCGGTGCACTTGGTGGACGCAGGAGTGTTTGGCTCGAAAGCCAAACTGCTCGTCGATAAGGATACCCCTGGACACTACAAAGTCTTTGAGCCGCGCCAGAAGTAGGCGCTCGTAGACCTTAGCCAGGGAGTTGAGAAGACTGATAGGGCGGTAGCTCGCGGGGAGATTACGAGGTTTGCCGGGCTTGGAAATGCCTATGACGTCTGCTTCCTTCCACTTAGCGGGGAAGGTGCAGTTCGTCATGGCGGCGTTCAGTATGGCCACTAAGAGGCAGATGAGTTGGGCGGGCAGGCATTTCAGAACGCGATTCGAAATGCCGTCAGAAAATATTATCTCTACCATCTATAATAACATTCAAGTCTTTGAAAAAAAATCGTCTTCAAACTCTTGACCATGAGCGCAATATTCAAAAAACTAGATCATATCAGCCCATTGCAGTCTATGCTGGACATGAGCCTCTCCCAATTCGCGCCACAATACACGGTCCTCCGCCTTCCGCATCCAGTCCCACCCTGCGACCTTCTTAAGGTCGTCGGTCCACCCAACTGGGGGGCGCCCTACCTTACGTTTGCTGAGTCGCGGTCTCCACTCTAGTTTCTCCATCGGCCATCGGTTCTTCGACAGACAAGGCCAGTCCACTGCCACTTTAGCGAGCTCACTCTGCGAGCTATGTTAGATACTTTGGTTCTTTGACGGATAACCTCATTTCGGAGTTTATCCCTCAAAGAGACTCCGAGCATAGCACGCTCCATAGCTCGCTGCGCGACTTTGAGCCTATGGACTAGCCCTACTCTAATACTCTTATAATACTCGGGGCCAACTTTATTCTTCTACTCGCAAGCGGATGCGGCGGGGACGGCGGCAAAATAATATTTTAAAGTTTGAATCGCCGTCATTGAAACCGATGTGGAGGGCTATATATAATGTCAAAACAATTGAAAGTAGTGCATTTTCATTGTTATGAGGTAGGCACTGCTTATTTGCCTATATGCAATACACACCACTGCTCACGTGTACAAACACTAAGTCCAAAGCAAATATTTGTATGTCGCACAAAGATTTTGTCCCATGCGAGGATGGACCGAACTCACGACCACTGGGTCCAATGATCCACTCCTGTAGCCAACTTGACTTCTCAGTTCTTACAATCATGAACGTGAATGACATTTTAAAACGAATAGTCACGTGGTCAGCACAAGCCGCTATCGATCGCGAAACGATCATAGATACAGAACGCTTATGTCTCGGTTAGACCAGCAGAGCGACCTCAAACCAGAATATTTTATTAATGTAAACCACTATAGTATGAAATAAAACTATTTTACGGATTTTATCGCGGTTTATTTTTGATTTTTAGATCCCGACGTTTCGAGTGCTATGCAGCACCCATGGTCACGGGAGGGACTGAGGTGTTAGACGTCCAAAAGGCATAGTTGTTCCGGGGTACCCTCAAACTGCTTAATTATTTTCTTAATTATTATACCACTATAGTATTCATGAATCGTTAGAAAAGTAACAAAGACTATACCAAGTAGAGTAATCGACCACCCGCGACTTCGTCTGTATAGGTATCTTTATATATTATATAACATTAAAATAACACACATGCTAGTGTATAAGCTATTTTTCTTTTTAAACGTAGCCCCACACTAAGATTGATTCGTGGATGCGTTTTAAACATTAAAATTCACATACACAAATACCCAGACTGAAACAAATAATTGTGGGTCACACAAAGATTTGCCCCGTGCGGGAATCGAACCCGCGACTATTCGACCCAGTCGGCTTAAACTCTTAACCACTGCGCCAAATCGCTCATCAATTAATGTAAAGTTTCATCAACATACGTTCAATAGTTTTTGCATGAAAGAGTTACATCCATACATTCATCCGACCTCACAAACTTTTATTTTTATAATATTAATAGGATATGTTTATAATATTAATAGGGTATGTTTTTTTATAGTATATGTAATTGCATATTACCTTCTGCAGCAGAGCGTAATCAAGACCTTTCACCAAGTGAGTGTGCTCCATGTCACCACCAAGATATTTGGATTCCTGAAACAATTTTCTTTCTTAAATAAACCAGAAGAGAAGAGTTTGTCATCATCATCCTACGTACTTTCTTTCGGGGTATCCATTTCAGTATCATATTCTATATTATGTATATGTTGATATAAAAAACCAAAGATACACAATCAACAATAAAAAAACGGCTCTCAAGAAGAACGCACAAATTCAAATTGTGCGCTTATTTAACGTTCACGTGCGGGGATCGAACCCGCGACTGCTCGGTCCAATGAGTGAAGCGGCTTACATTTGAAACCACTGCACCAAGTAGTCGTCGTCAATAAGTGAAGCGTTTCAAACACATTTCATTTACTGTTAAAATAAATCTAGTTGTTTATCTACAAAAAATATAAGTAAAAAATATTTGACTCCGTTCCCTCTATGTCCTGCCGGCGAGCTTCGGTCGTATAATTTTATTGCTTTATGTACGTTGCTTTGCAAATACAACTTTAAGTGACGCAAATAAGATAGATTTTACCCTAATTTAGATTTATATCATACCTATAACTACACGAGTGTATTTGGCGAAAGTGTTGTTTTGCGACATGGGGACATTTTGCGAACGTCACATACGCCGAGAGGGTAGCGAGGCAGGTACAGAGAGTGTTCAGGCTTGTTAAATTGGCATTGACAAGTACTTTACAACCAGATAGTATTCAGGATCTGATGATGAAGCCAAAAAGTGGCCAATGGAACCCCCCAACTACTCAATATAACCTCACTGTGTTTGGGCTCGTTGGATTTGTCTTGACAAGTACTTTAGACCTGTTTGGTGTCTCAGGTCTGATGATGGAGCCAAAAGAATGCCAAAGGAACTCCACAACTAAGCAAAGAGTTTGTTTTAAAAAGGCTGTTTAAATTAAAATTACTATATAGATATATACAAGGTGTAACGTAAATAACGCAAGGCCTCCGACACCCCAGTTAGATAATTGCTTCACAAATTCCATACGAAAACCAATTTTCAATTATTATTTTTTTACTTGTATGTGTATGTGTGCGAATTGAGAAATATGTATCATAAATGCATTTGAAATCTCCTTATTGCTTTGAATCAAGAATAAATTTAACACTTTAGAAATTGAAAAAAAAATGTTATGTACATTAAAAAAAGTTGGAATCAATTCAGTTATAGATTTAGAACAAACTTCTTTCAAGTCTTACGTTTATTACGTTACACCTTGTATATAGCCAGTCCAGCTTACTTGTATAATAAATATTACTGTTTTTGAGGAGAGGAGAATGCAAGAGAGGTGTGTAAGCACCTGTTTACTAGTTTCACTATGTACTCTCTGCCTACCTGCAAGGTATCTAACATAATTAGCCACCGCCGACTACGATCTCCCCCCCGACCCCTGCCGCCACCGCCGGCCGCGACATGTTCTCACCGACCCCCCCGGTGCTTTGTCATCCCTTCTTTCCGCTCAGAATACGGGCGACGACGACGACGTAGTAGTAAATCCCCTCCCATAGCCGGCGGTTGACCGGTGCACTTAGTAGTGCACCCGTCCCCCTACAGCGACTGTCCCAACCGAGTCCCGAGTATGTCGCCTCTAGCCCTTCTGGCTGGCTAGAGCGTAGTGGTTGCACGCTCGCCTTTTAGTCCGGTGAAGCTGTAAAGGCCTCGCGGCCAACAGCGTACATCATTCACACACACACACACACGATACAGCTAGATAGATGAGATGTGGTTGGAGAGATACATTATAAATATATATCAGAGATAGAAATACATATAATAATTATGAGACCTGGATAAGTTGTCTTCTTCTCTCTTTAGCATCCATTCCTGACTTCAAATCGGGTGCTACAGCTCTGTAAAATAATTTTAAACAAGTTAAAAACATGAATATGTGAATAAAAACTTAAAGGAAATAGATTTATGGCATGCTTTTCAAATTCTATTTCAGAAAGATATATACAACATAATTAACGCAAGACCTAAAAGTAGTTTGTTCTAAGTCAGCAACTGAATAGACTCCAACTATTATTAAATTTGTTAATTTTTCTTTAATTTTTAAAATCTGCTGTTACTTGTTCTGTTCGCTGTATTAAACAAAATTTGATAATTATTCAAAGCATTACAGCTATTTTAAATGTATTTCTATTACACACACCTTAATATGCATTCAAAAGATAATTAATTATATAATTTTATGGTTAATTTGGGTACCAAAGAGCTTAAAAAAATAGTAGAAATTTTTGATATTGAATTCGTAAAGCAATAATCTAATTGGGGTGTCTGAGGTCTTGTGTTATTTATGTTACACCTGGTATATGTCACACAGTCTTTTCAGAACAGAGATTTGCAATTAATATATTCTTGTTATACACTACACCTTTGTAACCCCTGCTTAAGGTTATACATGGAATAGATTACTTTTCATACCTGTAAGCACTACTTGTGTTACTTGTAGGATCAGTGGGTCCCAGTTCATTGAGTCCATCCCTCCTCTCCCGTGCCCTATCTCTGTACTTCTCTGCCAACTCTGCTAGTTTATTATCTTCTTGCTTCTTCAAAGCAGCATAGTAAGACTTTTTCTTTCTACGGAGCTCACTTTTGTTTTCTGTAGGTGGTGGCATGGACCTATGAAGAATGCATGTTATTTATTGAGACATCAGACTAGGCATGTCGATTTAAAATCGATTAATCGCTAAAAAGATTTTTTCAAGCCAAATATTCCATTTTGTAGATCGATCTGAACCGGATCTGAAAGTGAATCGGATCAATTCACGATTCAGTCATAAAAAAGTGTTAATCGAAAATATGACCGTAGGTTGTGTAAATCAGGGATATAAATAATGGCAAAACATGTTTATTGTTATAAATACTACGTTCCAAACATATGTTTATCTTAAGTCAGGTGTCTTTTTAATAATCTCTAAATTTAACGTATCATAAAATTATAAAAAGGAAGGAATATAAAAAAAACTCATTCAATCAGCAAAATAATAGGAATCAACATCGAATTGATTAATCGAGAATTTGATACTTGAGCATTCAATTCAAATTGATCCAAAGATCGATTTTTCTCTAAATGAATTGACATGCCTACATCAGACTAATACATAAGCTTAAATAATACATGGTAATGCAACAATGTAGGTACCAAAGCTGACCTAGACTGTCTTACCGAGACTAAATAGTGTTCTATCTGCTGGTCTAGTATGAGACAAAACATGAGTGTAGAAGGCAAGAGGTCTGTAAGGAAAGAATTTGTTGGATCTCTGTTCTCTGCCTACCCCACAAACGCTCTGGAGTATAATAATAACAAATGAATTCATAGTTATTTTGCTATTAGGATGTTTTATTATAAAGTCATTTTTCTAAGGTGATCTTTTGATATGAAAGCTCTTCACCCATCCTTCGGTCAACCCACTGTCTATCACGACATGGTAAGATGCAGATTCTGATACCTTCAATCTAATGAGGTGTGATTATTTAAATAACTTTCAAGGTTGGGCAGTGTCTATCAATTATTGTCATTAGCAGCCTGGGGTCTGGTATAATGGTAATAGGCTAACCTTCTATTATAATGGGTCCTATCAATGTCAAGTAAAACATCTTCATCATATACCCCTGCACCTTCGATTCGGGGTTAGGCATGACAGAGTTTACTTCTTTTAGATACTTTAAAAAAGCCAATAAATCGGAACGAGAACTCTCGTCTTTGATAAGCAATCAGTATTTTATACGAGTATTTTGTGTACATAAGCTCATAACAACAATTTTACTAAAATACTTAGCCGTACTCGGAAGGTCGATTTTACCCTGAATTGGCCATAGCCTCGCGCACAGAGCCTGCAGGGTGGGCACCCCCGGCCGGGGTAGCCCTCGGCGTCATCAACAGTTTCCTGAAGTCGTCATTTGTTAGCCTCTGGGAGGCTGGCGTGTTTTCAACGCTGTCCTCCATTTTGGAGTTTCAAATACACACAGTTCACCAATAAATTGACAATATGTTGTGCAATCCACTAATATCCTAAAAATCACTCACAATTACACACTGATTCGTTAAAAATGATCATTAGATATAAAAAAAAAAACAAGCATTTACTATAACTTACGATAGATTTACGACATCGTGTGTCAATAAACATTTTGACAGATCATTTTTTTACACTTCATTACTTACATTTGGTCTAGGAACAAGGCTTTTTGGCATATAATAAAAGAGCTTCTGTGCTATAATTATCTTGGTTCCTGTAGATTAATGCAACCAATTTTCACTAGAATTCGCAAATGCTATATGCTATCGCATTCTGGTTCTCAATCGAACCGCACCATCCCGTTTCTAGCAACGTTAAATAAGCTATACAGTACCTATGTAACGCGTGTCCTAAATTGAACTGACTGACTTTGAGTAGCGAACAGCCACATAGAATAGGTACATACGTTACCTCCTTCTGCGAGACTGTGATGTCCCAGAAGGAGGACGACGGCGGCGGGGCAGTGATACAGCCCGCTCAGGCCCCCCAGCCCAATAGCCCGGGGTCTTAAATACGGTCTAACTTGTGTGCCCCGCTGCAATATCTGGCGGGGACCCCCCCTGCACCAACATCCGCAGGGGGACCTTTGGGGTCAGGCTAGGGCGGGGGCCCTAAGCGTCCTTAAGGCACGACACACAGGCATTGGTGCGTTCCTAACAAAAGTCCCGGAGCCTCCGCGAAATGTTGGTGCCGGCCACCGTGAGGTTTGAATTAGTAGACTAGGGCTGCCACCTTTTATTTGTACAAATAAAGTACATTGGCTTTTAGAGGTAAGTAAAAAAGTATGTTGTATCAAAATAAAGTACTTCTTCACTTTACTATTTTGTTTAATAACATTTTATTTACTTTTAGAAATTTTCAATCACTACTGCTAAACAGCTTCACAGCATGTTTCCAGTCCTATATTCAAATAGATTGGAGAAAGATAGTAGCATTTTGGAAGTATTTATAGTATTAACTATTTCCTTTAAGTTCGAGAGCTTAGATGTACAAATGATTTTTTCTTTAAACTAGCTTACTTTCTATCCGGATTTTAACACCAGAAATCATCCACTTTGCTTTTAATTGCGAATACTCCAGTTAAGTCACTCAGCCGTTATGCGTAAAATTGCGATGATTTTAATTTTTTATTTATTTTATTTATTTATTTATTTTTTTCTTTTAAAAAACGTTGCCCCACACTAGGATTTATTCCTGTGTCGTGGGTGCGTTTACAAACATGAAAATTCACATACACAAATACCCAGACCGGAACAAATAATTGTGGATCACACAAAGATTTGTCCCGTGCGGGACTCGAACCCGCGACTATTAGACGCAGTGGGCAGAGCGGCTTAAGCTCTTAACCACTGCGCTAAATCGTCCGTCCGTTTTAATGATTTATGTGAAGTGAATCTTAAATAATCAAACTATGCGAAATAAAGTATTTTCGTGTATTTTACAGATGTCATAAAGTATACTTAGCCTAAATAACGTATAATACTTTATAAGTACGGGTGGCAAACCCAGTAGAGACCGACATGCCCGCCCCTCTCCCGATGCTGGCGGTAGTCCATGAAGACTTCCCCACATAAAAAAGTACAAACATTCTATACTACCACAACTACACAAGTTAACCAGAGCAACAAGCAGTCAAAATCTACTATGTAGGCTCCTCCCTTTATTGCCAATAAGTTTTATGAATAGACATACAGGCAAAGTGAATAAAACAATAAAAAAAGGTATCTTCATTATTAGTTTATTCGATCCCTGGATCCCTGCAAACTACTATAATAAATTTAAAGTAAAAGGTTGTACCCATTATAATCTTGTGTAAAAAAATATACATAAACCAGTCAACATAAGCATAAACATTTAATATAATAATCAAGTCATTATTTTATCCAAAGAAAGTATGGAAGGTGGTTCCCTTAAAACCTACATCTGAGGAAGCATCATTCTTGAAACATATGTACATCCTGAAACAAAAATATATATTTATAAAAAGCCATCTTAATTTATATTTTAGGTCCCATAGAACAAGTTACATATGCCAAACAATAACACTTGCAACTTTTGTGCCGGTATATAAGGTTATTTATGCCAAATATAAATACCGGATTATAGGACTGTTCATTGGGCATGTCGATATATCTATATCATTACACCAGAACCTTGCAGGGTAGGCAGAACTTATTGCACTGTGGTGGAAACAAAATCAGCTTGCTGCGTATATGTAGACAAAATCTTTGAGTATCGTAGTAGAAACATGTGTTTTGTCTAAATACAAATGTAGGTTGTTGTCGTTGTAGGTTGTTGTGCCCTGCCATGTTACCCTGTATTTGCAGAAGTTGTTTTTGAATGTGCATTAGTAAAGAGCTGGAATGAAATAAACAGCTAACAGTACAGTGAGCAAAGCTAACAGAGTATAGCAGAAATTCCAAAACACGCATTAAAATACCACTTCTGCAAATACACATTTATCAATACACCTACAACACAGGAGCATCTATACATCATCACGCCAGGTCCCTTGCAGGGTAGACAGAGAGTACAGAGTTTAAACAGGGTCTTTCCAAAAAGAGCTTTTTCCCGACATTATTTTTTAAATTAACATACTTTAACATAAAAACCTCATTAGTACATCGATCTCATGCCATATAAGCAAGTGAATATATAACATGTTCTTACCTATCATTCTTTATTCCCAACTCCTTTTCAACTAGTTCCGAGATTGCTTTGGAATGTTTCTTGTTCTCCTCCACACCCAGAGCACCAATAGACATGAGGTTAGCGATAGCACACGGCTCTGTGGTACCTCCAAAACTCATTGCTACATCAGACACCACAGATACAACACAGTACTGGACAAGAAATTTTTATGTATAGGTAACATATTTTGTCAGATGAGGTACTACATGATGATGAGTGGCTCATTGGTCTATTGGAGAATAATATGCGTAGCGATCGTGGGATGCTGCGTGCGAATCCTAGGTCAGACAAATAATCTCTATCTATATCATCACGCCAGATCCCTTACGGGGTAGGCAGAGAGTACAGAGTTCCAACAGGTTCTTTCCTTACGTACCTCTCTGGCTTCCTCTACTCTCATAATTCGTCTCATACACGCTCGCTGGTTACGGAGACTCCTGACTTGTCCTTCAGATAAAACTCAGTCTATTTGGTCATGGTAAGATAGTCTAGGTCTTTCCCGGTACCTACATCCTTCCACTTTTGCATTGTATATCAGTTTTGTCATTCTTTCTTCTGACATGATTTCTATAAGCATAGAGCATACCCTTTCACATTTTTTACACCAATACTATCTTGCATACCTATACGCGTTCTTACTACGCTATTGTGAATACGGTCAGTCAGCTTCACTCCGCACATCTTCCACAGAGCTCGCATTTCCACCGCATTTAAACTACTTTCATTCTCCTTCTTACATGCCAGCACTCCATTATGTATGGCCAGCTGCGCCTTTTCGCTTAAGTGCCGGCTCTAAGTAGCTTTCCCATCGCGCCATTCACTCTGTTCCCTGCACTCACTCTTTTCTCTATGTCAGCGGTGTATTTCCCATCCTTACTGACAAATAATTTGATATATTAATGAAGGCTGGAAGTAAATAATAATGATTGCCTGCACAAACTGTATATATGACTTTATTTTACAAATCATTATGCTGTTTATTTCTTAAAGCGTTATATATAAATAATGTTTATCCAAAATGTAATCCGTCGTGTTATAACTATAAATAATCTTCTTCTTCTTCTTATTTTAATTAATGGCCGCACACTTTAACAGTGTATTTCGCCAATGTCAAGTAGTAACAGTAAATTACAAAAATTGGCTATAATTAATCATACCTGTTCAGGTTTCCCAAGTGACTTAGCCAGCACCGGCACAGCTTTTATCACAAAATCCGAAGGGATTTGGTGTCTCGGAACGTTGGTTTCAATTCTTAAATGCGGCATCTTTCAATGATATACTTATTTCTTGTAATTTATATAATAAAAGCAGACAAAATTGAGTTAATGTGGTTAAAAATAATATCTCCGTAAAATAAATGTTGGATAAACGTCATGGAAAAAATTGTTATAGTGATGGACTGATGGAATGACTAAGTCCAAATATTATTAGAACAGCTGTTCATGTGCGAAATAAATATTTTAATTATCTTAAAGTAATACTATCAGTTGAAAGTTATTTTTGATTAAAACACCGTCACGCCTATATTCCCCAAGCGACGATGTTAGGTCCCATGTAATAGGGGGCGAGCCTTTTGCCATATACCGGGAACAATTCCAGACTCCGGACTCGTTACGGGGAAGTTTTCTTTAGAAAAACTACGAATACACTTGTCCGACCTAGGATTTGAACCCAGGACCTCGTGATCACAAAGCGATGCGTTTTGCTACTAGACCAACGAGGCAGACAATTTTTTTTATTATTAACAAACTAATAAAATAAATGCACATTGCCGAGGTAATACAATGTTGTCCCACGAACTTCACCAATTTCGGACCAACAAGATAATTTTCTACTGAAAATTCAAAAAATAAACACTGTAACGCCTTTATTCCCCAATCGGGGGTGCCAGAGGTGCACACGTTTCGCCAAGGGACGGGACGTAGGGAGGACGAGCCTACTGCCGTATACCAGACACAATTCCAGACTCCGGACTGATACTATGAACCTTTTAATAGAAAAACTAATTGGTCCGACCTAGGATTTGAAAACGGAAATTCGTGATTGCAACGTACATTATTCGCCAACAGGCCAACCAGGTAATCTTGAGGCCGAAGGCAGGCTAAAAATGTATTCCTACGAAAATTATTTTTAGTTGTTAGTGTCCATCCCTATTCCCTGAAATTCAATGTCAAAGGAATGTCACACTCGAACTTTTTTATCGTCATCGACTAGATAAGAGCCTTTTGGCCAGAGTCTAATAAAATAGGTATTCTTTAGCCGATAATTTTGCGTGTGATAAGTATGCTTTGGCTGAGGGGTTTTCACTGTTTTGCCGCACAATTTAGCTTATTTAAACCATTTATTTTGCCACGCACACACATTACAATTAAAATAAATATAAAAGTACACAAGAGTTGAAGTCGATAAAGTGTGGCAAGGTAGCCAGCTCAGTATTCGCTGTGCATATATGCACAACACTGATTTTCAGCTGGTTCCTGACATTTGCATAACACATATTAGCGCGTCCGGCTAAAATGAAAATGAAACACAATCATTTTACCGAGAAAAAATAAACACCAAACTTTTACATTGTGTTTGCGATTAAGCTGTTAACCTGGTTCTTAAACTGTGTTTAGTTAAAATAAGCTATAATTTGCATTAACATTTCAAAGAAAGCTAGCTTAGCACAAAGGTCAAGCTTTGAGAAAGTTCGATTTATATTTACTTTGCACTTTGCAGGCGGTCAAGATCAAGCTGAGTAAGATTTTATTGAAACTACATAATTATTTGTAATAACTTTATTTCATCGACAAAACTAGTGTAGTGATCGGTGACAAGTGAGGGAATGTTAAGAGGGGTACGAACTGTCGATAATAAAACATATTGTAGATATACCAAAATGTATAAAGATACGTCGTCAAAGCAAATTAAGATTCAACGTTAATTTGCTGGATCTCAAACACCAACACTTAATCAAAAATATGCTCTATACCTATTCCGCAATTTCAATCATCAGAGTCAAGAGGATAAACCTTTGTTTACTAATGACAAACAAATCACAGCAAATAGAATTACATCAAAATGTCAGGATATTATTCGAAATCTAATTAAACATATAAAAAAATCTCATCCAACTTTTTAAATATACATTATTAACGGCCAGTTCGTACCCTCCTTCACACACAACTTTATAATTTAAAACCACACAAAAATCAACATTAAAAAATATTTTTGATTGTATATAATTCATTTCACATACAAATCATCTACAGAAAAAAAAATGTATTTTTACACTCTATGCGTCAAGAAGGGCTACTTTTAAAGCACAATTAAGGTTTTAATTAAATTATTACATACTCATCTAATTACAATGCATGCTCTTAATAATGCATGAATGGAATATAATTAGTATAATATAGACAAGTCACTAGTGGCAGACACGATTATCACGCTAACAATAAACCACATCATTGAGATTTTACAATAAGAAATGCAAAAATTTCCAAATTTGTTTTTTTTTTTTATACCCTTTTTTCTTCTTCTTTAAGTTACGGCTTTACACTAATTTTAAGTGTATTTTGCCAGAGATATGTAATCGTGTTTGTTTAAATTAATTCGACTCCCCGATGAACTTGATGATAATGAAATTAATGAAGTACCCCACCCTGGATAGTAAAGCGGTGGGCACTTTACATACCAATTACGACGGCCGTTTTGAGGGAAGTCGAAAAGGCACGTTTTATCACTTTGTTACAATTACCTTCACTCGTGCACAAATAAGAACACATAACGGTTAATATTCCACCAACATTACGCATTATTAGTCGAAATAACATAAGTTCAGAAATTAAAACAAATTGGCAACATCACTCTTTGACTTCCCGCCAAAAAAAACCCATACCCTTTCTTTAGGTGTAAAATTGCATAAATATTTTTATTTAACATTTTTTTTCTACTTAATTCAATTCGTTTTTAAAAGTCACATTTATTTGGACAGATTTGCATTTTAATTACTCAATTTATGGTTTAGGTTACAACAATTATAAATGTTGGAATGTAATTAAATAGGCCTTCAGATAAAATTATTGTAGCTAAATTATATGCATAAAATTATTCTACCATAAAACACAATTTTATATGATGTATTGAGAAGAATAAAGACAACAAATAGTTTATTGTCTAACCCTGGTTGAAGGATAGATAATGACTTTGAGGTTATATAATTATATCCAAGGTAATGGAAAATATGATGCATAATTTATTTACATTTAAAACACACAGATTCTACTGGCGATTTACTTACTAAATTTACGAATGTGCGCGCAGAGTTAATTTTGTTTTTGCATAAATAGAAACTATTTGAATTAATGTATTTGTATACCCACAGACCACTCATCCCAAGACATCGCATTGCCCGACATATGCATTGCATATGCAACTTTGTTTTACAAAAAATAAATTATAGCGGAATCCTCTTTTTTAATTAGTTCTTAATGGATTTCTTAAAAAAGTCTGTCTCACTTTTGCTTCGTCTTTTGATTTTCCCACTTTTGTCAATTTTTCTATAATAGATTAAAAGTAAAAAAAACACAAGCTTTTTAAAAGCAAGGAATTAGGTCATAAAAATGTTAAATTTCAACCCCATAGGATAAACGGTTCTAATTCAGCTTGCTAGATTAGACCTAAATAAACTAACAAACATTGCGCAATAATGATAGATGCGTTGTCTTTCGGTTTAGTGGTCCACGTTAATATTACAAACTATAACTTCTACAAAAAGAAATAAACACTAAAAATAGAACAGAATTTATAATCATGAACACATTTTAGTTCGTATTCTTAAAATTTATGTTTAAAAAAGGTCACTTGTTCAAATAAAGAAGACTTGGACGGCTTAAAATGGAATTTTAGTTCTTTTTTTGGCTAACACATAAACTTTTCTAGTGTAGTAGATTCGAATGATTCAAGAATATTTTTGCTGTTATATATTCATCATATATTATTAATTGATTGCCAAATATTGAAAATGTATTATTTTTTTATAACGTTGCTTGCTGATCTATAATGCCAAAACTGAAGATGATTAAAGATTGTTGTACAATCTGTTGTTTTTATTATTTTTAAGTTATTAAATATTTTTTGAGCAAGTGGCACACTTGCATGTTCCAGGTAATTTACATAGACTCTATGTATAGTACAGGTGGCAGCACCATTGAACCAATATGGCGCCTATGAAAGACGAATATTTTTTACACACAATTAAGGCAAATCAAACTGATTTATTATCATTCAATTTCAACTCCCTGTAGTAAATACAACTATCAATTACATTCCATAATGCCGTAAAAATTATTCATATAACACAGAAATTTTAACACTAATACACAATGACTAGAATTCATTTCAGATTAAAAAGCACCCCTTATTTTAAGTGTCACACACCGAAAAAATATAAAAATTGGTGAACATCAAACATTTGGTGCTTGTGTCAACTATGTGTAAAACTTTCTTACATTACAATCAGTCCAAATCAAATAGAAAAAAATACACTTATTGCATACTAGAAACAAAGAACAGCAGTAATTTTAATTTAACTATTAATAAATATTTTTTTTTTGTAAATATTTCAGATTGGGGCACATTTTTTTTCTTATTTATATTTTCAAAGTCAATATAAATGCTGTTTTTTGTCTCTATTAAAAAGTAATAAATTCATTTTATCAAATTAATAAACGAGATCAAATTAAGTAAGCGCCAATCATAAATTGGAATGTCATAAAACTTTTGATCACTCAGATCAATCATCGGTTTGTATCTTGGCATAATATAAAGTAAAAATAGTCATTTCTTTAATACATTTCCTTGCCCTGTTTTCCGTTTTGGTGTTGAGGACAACACCAAACTTCAATTATAATAAAAAGGTCAGAAGTGTAGTCTTGTTTTATTTTTCTGCCATGGGTAGGAAGGGTGTGTAGAGTAACATACTCAGATCCTCTGTAAATCTTCTTATAAGAGACACATAACATTAGCTGTATAGACTCAAAAGTACATACCCTTCTTCCTCAATCACCTTCATTACATCTTTTTTTAATAGTATGTGTAAAAATCACAATAAATCAAGATCACAAGAGCTCCTACCAAAGTGTAATGGAAAGAAAACCCTTTCCATGTGTTTAAAAAGATGTGTAATATTTTTTTCACAGAGAAACAAAATGCATTGTGCCAATTTGAGATTTAAAAAACAATATTACCATAGATAGTAATATTTAGTTGTTAATTCCACCATTGTAAGCGTAATCTGCCTTGTTATGCATCACAAGGTGGTTGTCCACAAAGTAGAAACTGTCTGAACAAGTCTCGAATGGTGCAGCGATCATTTCATCAACTGGAATCAGAATATAATCCATTAAAGACAATATATGAACAAATATAACATGCAAAATTGATAGGTATGAGCTTAAGAGCTTGCTATTTGGACTTTCTGCTTGACATATTTGCATATTTGCAAAGTTTTGCAAAGAAATTTGACCATTACTTCCAGTATCAAGTAGTATAATATATTATGTCATGTTCTACATTCATTAATGTCTAATATAATAACGGATGGTGTTCAGAACCACAGCAACTGTCAACACTACTCCAACCACTATATTGAACTGTAATGGTTTTGATTCTCATACATAACAACCTAAAGAACAAAGTTACATATGCCAAATAAAATAAATGGCATTTGCTACTTTAGTTTCCAGCAATAAGGTTATTTATGCCAAATATAAATACTGGATTATAGGACTTTATTCGTTGGACATGTAAATAACATATTTGAGTAATTTTTTCAGTCTGGATGTTTACATTTCATGGTTGTGCATGCACCCTTGTACAGGACTAATTCCTAGATCTGCGCTACACTTTTAAAAGCAAAAGAAATAATTGTTTACCAATTAGAACCAGTGAAAGTCGCATGTAAAAGCTGGATGTGGACAGCAGAAAGCCTGTTGTCATTGCGACTTTTGGGGCGGGCTTTGTCTTGCAGTGGACATCTTTTGGCTATGATGGAAGCTATAAGAATATGGAAAATAACATACCAAGGTCAGGTGGCAGAGCAGGGAACTCATATATATGCTCACAAGTGTTCCTTGAGAAAGGGATACAGAAGCCAAACTCAAAGTCGAATGTTTTCAGTAGCGTGTCCCTGAAGAAGTGCTTCTCTATCATCCTGAAGTGATTCACAGGACGGGCACCAACCGTGAACTCCACACTGAAATAATTTAAAGAACATTAACATCACAAATAATATGTAAATAATTTGGGAACTAAAATCATTATGGTCCAACTAACTACCACATTATTCTAAAAGTCTCAGTAAGTCTGGCATTATAGCGGGTAATACCACTTTGGCAGTGGCAACGGGTGGGCTACATAGCACGAACACGAGACAGGCATTGGGGCAGAAAGATTCTAGAGTGGAGAACACGTATTGGCAAGCGCAGAGTAGGACGGCCATCTGCCAGATAGACCAAAGATCTTGTAAAAGTCGCAGGTAATCGTTAGATGCAGGTGACCCAGGACAGGTTACGCTGGAAAGCGATGGGGGAGGCCTATGTTCAACAGTGGACAAGTATAAGCTAAAATGATTATGATAATGAATGGCAATTTATCACTTGGGGACCATAACCAAGAACCAAATTCCAGTTAAGGACAGAACAACCAAAACAGTAATCATTTAAAAATATGGAGTAAAAAAAATTGATTGGAGTATAGCGAAGGGTGTGCACATGTTTTAGGATTAAAAAAAAGTGTAGTGAAAAGTGAGTTTCTAAATCCTAAAATGCATTCTGGACCATGACCAAATATTGGTACTTACGTAGCCCCAACAGTCTTTAGCTTCAAGAATTGTGGCGTAAACTGGTAACGAACGAATCTACCGGCGTTAGGATCGAGGGGTTCCTCAGGAGCATCCTCCGTACCCTCACTGTCCACTCCGAAGTCCGTAGGCGGCTTCGCAATCTCAAACAAAACCGTCCCAGTTTCCAGGTCACGGATTTTGAACCTCGTGAAATCTATATCGTATACATTTGCTTCAGGACTACAAAGATAAGTGTCTGCGATGTGATCGAGCCTAAGAACATCATCCGGAGTTATCTCGCTAAGAATTGCATCCTCTTTATTGGTTTCACGTAGTGTTATTGATTCACGCTCACACTTTTTACCAACCAAACTCATTTTTGAACAAGCTGTTTGCCGTCGCAGAGAAGGTATCTCAAAAATATAGGCACAATTGAAATTTTTAGGAGCTTGATAGCCGTATTAGAGCATTATTAGAACATTTTGGTGATTTTATGAATTAAAAATCCATTTGGTTCGATAAAAATGTTTGTCTGTTTTACATTTACTCTATGGTTTTACAGTTGCAGTCACAGCACGTAAAAGCAGTACTTTTACTTCACTTCATGGATACGTCAGTCTGTTAATAGGGATGTGTAAAAAAAAAACAATTTTAACTTGAATCGATTATATGATATATTTCTCATATATTTATTCTTTGAAGTATGACAAAATTACTACAACGTACAAGAGTACTTCAGCCTAAAAACGTCCACTGCATGATAAATCAATTTCTTAAATTAGAATTATAATAACGCCGTAACCGGCGAGCGTGTATGAGACGAACTATGAGAGTGGAGGAAGCCAGAGAGGTATGCAAGGAAAGAACCTCTTGGAACTCTGTACTCTCTGCCTACCCCACAAGGGATCTGGCGTAAAGGGCATAACGCCGCGAGTAACTTCGGAGAAAGCGCAGCACACCTCTCTACACCTCTGAGCCGCTCACACCGGTGTTGCCCTCAGTTGTCCTAGGACGACCGTTTGAGGGCCCATCTAGTAAGCGGCGAGTCACCGCCGGCCACGGGTATTTAGGTATAACTAATTATGGCCGGTGTCCGTCCTCTTTGAAATAGTCCAGTTTTTGTCCATCAAGCCTCATTTGCATAGCCCTTGTTTTCTTTCCATAATTTACAATAGTCCTTGCACCTGCCGGGGTCAGTTCGCTGGTTATGTTTCTTCATTTTCAGCAAGTGATCTCAGCAGGTGGCTTACATAACATTAACTTCTCGCAAAGGGCCTCTACGTGTTGGACCCATGTCCCCATGCAAGCCTTTCAAAGGTCCGGGTAAAGCCCGTGAATCTCAGTAAAATAATAATAATAATTTATTTATATTTCAAATTCAAGACTCATATTTGTTAGTAATATATTTCACTTATAAACTATGTTAGTATTCTTATTATCTATGTACAGGTATGTGAACCACCCCTCATCCTAGATGTTGAAAGCCAGCAGCTGCGGTTCACATACAAGCAGTCTAGTCTGCTCGCTATACAGCTTAGGATGCTGTTGGGGCTGGCCCGCACACGGCGCACCAGGGAAGCGCATTTCTTACGCATCGTTGCAAAGAAACAATCGACACGGGCATCAGCAAACATCCCCGATGCACTGCAGAAACGGGGCAGCCCCATCAGAACCCGGAACGCATTGTTGAATTGGACTCGAAGAGCGCTGTACGACTTTTGAGTATAAGTCGCCCACAGGCTGCACGTGTAAAATGAAGTGCAGTACGCACGGAATAACGTTATTTTAACTTCCATAGAACACCGTGCGAACCTGTGAGCTATCATATTAGCTCTAACCGACAGCGCCCTTCATTCCCTTTCAATGTCTTCATCGTCCTTGAGGTTGGCGGTCAAGATGTGCCCTAGGTATTTAAAGTTAAAAACCCTCACTAATGGTACTCCATTCAGAATTATAGGAGGAATATTTTCAAGGCAACGGCCGCCAGCCTCAAAAACCATGATCTCGCTTTTAGTGACGTTGTAGACCAGTCCGTATAGTATTATATTATCATGTATAGTATTATATTATATACCAATATATAATATAATACTATACATAAATAGCACACATATATATATACATACATATATATGAACCAGATAGTGTGACATAACGACATGAACTACTAACGTTTAGAAGATTCCGCCAACATGTTATGTAGTAGATAGACCTGCAAATTTTTTCAAAATTTGGGACGATTGTTAGCCATCTTGAGGTCCAGAGGCAATTCATTCCATAGAAGGATAGATTGGATAAAGAAGGACAATATAAAGATCAACAAAAACCAAGGGCAAAGCACCTTACTCTTCGAAGATAATTACAGTAAATCGAAATTTAACATTTTGCGCCTAATTTCCAGCAAATTTTACTTTAGAGTTGTATCCGAACTAATAGCTGTGTAAAAAAAAAATATAACGTTCCGTTTTCCAATTTTATTATAACATGCTAAACTTTTGTGAAACATTTTGTAAACTATAGAGTGGATTTCCACTGTGTAACAGTGGGATTCCTTCTTTTCACAATTTATATAATTATTTAGGTCCATTAAACATTTTAAAGCAAATCTAAAATAGTAATCGTAATGAAAGTAGATGTATCTTTCAATGTCAATACAACATAATAATATGTGAATTACTGTATATAGATAGCTTAAAATATTAAAGCAGAACACAGATTCACGGTATAACAATCACGTTAATAATTATAAAGTAAAGCTGAGATGCATCCTTCGAGATCCTTTGTGGGTTAAGTAGGATTCTTAAGTTCCCATTAATTTAAAAAAAAAAATTGAATACGATTTAATTCTGTAATAGATATAATTCTATTATAGGTATTGTGGGGTACTAGTCCTTGATATCAATTACATGAATCTTCCTGTTTATTTTAATAGTATATTAATGAAGTTATGATTTGCGTGGCAAGGAATAAGTTTAGTTCCGGTTTGTTAACTTTTCACAGTACGATAAAAGTGCGAAATATTGCGAACTCTAGGTATGCTTACGATTCGCTAATGATATCTAAATATCCCATGCGATTAATTGTTGTTGCCAAAACATCAACATGTAAACTAGAAAATAATAAAATATTTTGGATACGAGTTTCAATATGTTATATCTGCACATATTGATAAGAACAGATAACAAACGTGTGGAACGGAACGAATTTGCAAGTGTTGACGTAATATCCGTTGCGTCATAACGAAGCATGCGCCTTGTCATTTTCATTGGTCGGTCATAGATTAAAATTTTAATAATCTACCAATAATCGGGCCATCGCTCAAGTCTCGTTCTGTGATAAGTCTATTTAACAGTGGTAGTGGACTGTCTGATGTGCATTTAGGTGAAATAAAATAATTAAACAACATGATTATCAAAGAATAGTGAGTATATTGTGTTAAGGTTATAGGCAGTTCGCGAATACAAATCGATTTTCGGTACGGTCCCAATGAAAAAGTGCCACGGTCTCTGGATATCTTGAGTTATCAGTAGATAGTATCGGTGCATTATTACTTTAATTAAATTTGTTCCATTAATAATACGAATTTTATATAATTTGTGTGAATGTTTCGATTTCTGACAGTGACAGATCTTTAGGTCAAGGTTTATCGTGCAAGGAAATGCTGAATTTCCGCAAAATTATAGAACAGATGTTCATAAATAATACTTTTAATACGATTTATAGAATGGAATTAATGTGTTTCATGTCTAAAAAGGATTTTTCTTTGTTTGCAGCCGTGTCACACTCCCCCTTACAGTAGAAGAGGTAAGAAATAACATTATAAATATGCATGTAATAATTTTTAAATACACTTATAAGTGGCACTTAAAATCTGGTTTTCAATGCCAACTATATTTGTGTCAGTGTTACAAGTTCAACAGTAAAAAAATGGAAACAGTGTAAGGCAAAGAGTATATCAACATGAAACATTTTTTTTAAAGCTAAAATAATAACAAGGTTATAAATGGAAAAAATACAATACTTTAATATCAAGAATAGGTACAATATAGATTTTTGATCTTGAAATTAGTGCTAACTGCACTCTATTAATCTTTAGGGCACCAAGTCTGTATCCAGCCAGTATGTTATTCTAAGTATCATATACTTATATACAATAGTGATTCTAAAAAGAAATTAAAATTCATAGCTTCAGGTGGGAATAACCCTTCAAGTAACCTGTCATGCTAGGGCAAAAGCTCTAACTACTGATTTCTGAAGCGGGTAGCTGAAGTAGTGAATTTTTCTTTCTGGTTAAATCATTAGAAATTCTCACCTGAAGCAATGAATTTTTCTTTCCACTTGGAATCACTATTCTATATAAGCAAATGTGGATGAACAATTCCAAATATACAATTTCTTTGTTTCTTCCATTTTAACTGTATGGTAAGCTATCTGCACTACTATCTATATACCATCACACCAGATCCCTTGCTGGGTAGGCAGACAGTACAAAGTTCCATCAGGTTCTTTCCTTACATACCTCTCTGGCTTCCTCTACTACTATGTATGTAAGAAAGTTACAAATTTAACTGTAAATGTAGTTTTTTTTCAGTAGACAAAAACATAATATCTTATTTATAAAAGAATGAGCTAATCATGATAACAAAATTTCCAATTCCAGTCACTTATGATTCATCAAGTATTAGTCCTTGAATTTTCTTGGTGATAGAGTATTACTGAATTTGTATATTAATTGTTACCTTGAATATTATTATTGTTACTAAAAGCCATTGTTCTCCCATTGGGGCACAGGCTTCTCTTAACTTTTTCCACTTTTATATGTTATTTACCATCTTAGGGAAATCCTTATAAAGTTTACTGCATTGCCTTTTCCTATTATGTTGGGAGCCGTTAGTATATATTTTGCCCTATTATTTAGTGTTGTAAAAACGCTCTAGTCGGCGCTTAAAACGCTCGCGTTTTCTGAGCGGTTCAACGCTCGTGAGAGTCTACTTAGTGCTAAAAGCTCAGCTTCAGCGCTCATTTTTACAACACTACTATTAGTCCTTTGCCATGCAGCAGACATGTCAGGCACAATCCTACTTAAGGTTGATGGATTTTTGACCAGCAATGACAATTTCCGTTAATATTGTGGTGTTTCTGACATGCTATCTTAAGAACAACTGTATTAATGTAGCTAGCGGTAGATGAGCGGCTCTACTGTCTTTGAACATCCTTTTCTTTTTCCTTTTATATAAAAAAGTAGCCCACACTAATGCATTCAGGGCTAGAAAATAATTTTTTAGTTACACAAATATTTGTCTGGAATAGAGGCAGGTTACATAACAGGGCATTGGAAAACATGGCACTCACCTGAATATCTAGTGTCTTAGAAAACTTTGTGCTTAGTCTGCTAACAGGCTAGATAGAACTTGTGCCTGTACCCTGTGGCTTATCCAGGAAAAAGGTTTGTTTGGGTTTGTTTATTTGCAGGCTCATTTGTAACATGCATCATTGGAGACATTAGTATTTATAGTCCGTTATATACATGCCATCAGTCATTATCTTAGAAGATGTGTTCTGACATTAAGTTTTGAAAAAAGTCTTTTGATCCTCAATAGGATAATGTAGGCCTGTGGCAAAGATTACCACAGTTTTACCTGCAATTTCATGGGTCCATCTCATAGGGAGCAGCTGTGACTGCAGGTCTTTAGGGTCATGACCCTAAAGACCTGCAGTCACCAGGCTCCCTATGAGATGGACCCAAGAAAAAATCAAAAATTCTCAAGTGATACCATGGTATCACTTGAGAATTTTTGATTTTTTCTGTTTTTAACGATTACCTACTTAAAAGTCCCTTACTTCTTGAAATAACCATAAAATAATTACATTAAAACTTAGTGCTGATAGCTTTGTTGTTAGAATGCTCACCTTATAATCACTAGGCTCTGTTATTTGCTTGTTATGTGATACTCTCATTTGCTAACTCTCATTTCCTTTGTTGATAGCAACACCACACTTTTTTTTAAATACATAGGTCTACACTAGGATTTGTTCCTGTGTCATAGGGGAAGAAAACATGAAAATTCACATACACAAATGCCCAGACCGGAACAAATAATTGTGGATAACACAAAGATTTGTCCCGTGCAAGCATCAAACCCGCTACTATTAGACACAGTGGGTGCAGCGGCTTAAACTCTTAACCACTGGAGTTCAGGTTAAGTACATTAATCCCTGGTCTGTTATTAAAGTCTTTCATGATTTAATATTAAAATTAACTGAAGACCTATAGGGAATGTCAGTATAAGTGTGTAAATCCATTATACTTACAATCGCGCCTTACTTAGCTGTTATTTTTAATATGTGCGTAGATCAAGAAGTATTCCCGAATTTAATGAAATTTAGTAAGGTAATACCACTGTTCAAGTCCGGTGATAATGAAATACCAACAACTATAGGCCAGTATCTGTGTTGCCAGTGCTCAGTAAAGTGTTCGAAAAGATAATGCTAAATCATTTTAACGAAAGTAACATCCTGCATGATCAGCAATTTGGCTTCACCAAAGGGCGTTCTACAACTGACGCCGGTGTACCCCTAATAAAGCACACATCTAACTGATGTGGACACCGGAGGATAGTCTATAATAGCTACTTTCATAGTGTCATGTCTTACAGTATATTATTGTGGGGTAGGGCAGCTGACATTGTCTGTTTTTATTTTGCAAAAAAAGGCTATTAGGGCTATCTATAACTTGAGTAGTCGCGACTCTTTAAGAGAATTTATTAAGGAAGCCAATATCATGACGGTCCCATGTCAATATACTCGACACAATTTAGATCTCTTTAATTAGCTAGGTGATAGGCGTTGTTATAACACACGACAATGAAATAAATTAGATCAACCGCAATTTTGTCTGTCAAAAACTCATGTCACACATGTCACACGTCACACATGTCACACGTCTTTCATGGGGCACTGTGTTAGATTTTATAACAAAATACGATTGACGTGACTAAACTTAGTAAAAATAAGTTCGAAGCTTGTGTTAAACAAACACGTAACCAACCTTATTATTCAATAGAAGATGATTAAAAAGATAAAAATGCTTGGACAGATGCTATTCCAGCTGCAATCAACTTGTACAACTGTTAATAAATAACATTCCCCCTCCTTCTGAGTTCTTAGATTTACGCGAATATTACACATGAAATAAAACTATTTTTTCGGACGATTACAATTACATTTTGTAATCTTCAACGTTTACGATTACACTTTTAATCTTGAATCATGACTGAATATTACAAAATGCAATTGTAATCATTAATCTGATTACATTTTGCCCATCTCTGGTACAGGTGACACGCTTAATTGTATAGGAAAATCTAATAACTCTATCTCCTCTTTATATTTGCTTTATGGTTAGGTTAGGTCTAGGTCTACGCGAACTCGTCCACAGAAAACAGCGATTATCGTCAATGATAAAGGTAGGTTTGTCTGTAAAACAATGTTATAAATAGGTATATTAGTTGTTTTAGTCGCACCGTAATGCAGCTGGCGTTCACGAGGTCCTGGATTGGAATCGTACGTCGGACAAATTTGTCCGTTGTGTTATATCTATCGAAAATTTTAATAGCAGTCATGACGGTTCATATTAAAAGTTGTAGTTGCTACTATTTCTAATCCATATATCCTGAATTTCCTTCGGATGTAGAGCCCCGTGCTCACATTAAGGCGTTTAATATATTTTTTTTGTAAAAACGTAGCCCCACACTTTATTCATGTGGCGTGGGTGCGTTTACAAACATGAAATTCACATACACAAATACCCAGACCGAAACAAATAACTGTGGGTCAACCACAGATTTGTTTGACTGCCTCGTAGGTCTAGTGGCAAAGCGCATTGCTTTATAATCACGAGGTCCTGGGTTCAAATCCTAGGTCGGCCAAATGTAGTTTTTCTAACGAAAAATTCCCAGTGTGAGTCCGGAGTCTGGAATTGTGCCCGGTATATGGAAATACGTTCGCCCCCTATTATATGGGACCTAACATCGTCGGCTAAAGTGGGTGTACCCAGTACACCTCTGCCACCTCGCTTGGGGAATATAGGCGTGACGGCGTTATTTATTTTTTACAAAGAGATGTCCCGTGTGGGTGTCGTGCCCGCGACTATTAGACACAGTGGGGGGAGCGGCTTAAGCTCTTAACCACTGCACTAAATCGTCCGTCAAATTGAAATTATAACTCATTGTAATATTATTTTGTCAACAGTACCAAGTCGCCCAGTTGTACTGCGTGGCGGAGGTTTCCAAAAACGAGACGGGAGGCGGTGAAGGCATAGAGGTCATCAAAAATGAACCTTTCAAAGACTTTCCACTGCTCGGTAAGTGACGACATAATATCATTTGTACCAGCTGTTTTGAAATGTTTGTTATTGGTTATTCATAACCAAGGACAATTATTATAAAACCATTAGGGACCGATAATAAGTAACTTTTCCTGTGATTTTTCTTATTATATTTATTTATGCCTATTTTTGGTTTGCAAGAATATTTAAGCTTGCTAGCTTGGTTTAGCAAAAATAGAGTATAAAAATAACAGCTGTAATTTTGTGGTTGTACCATAGGATAGGTGAAAAATACATTATTAATTGATTTATTTTTACAAATTCCCACATAAATATGTTTGGGAACTTTTGAAATTAGTTTTTGCCTGTGTTTAAATTGAGTATTAGCCACAGAAATCCCTAAAATCTAATTTTAAATCTATCTATCGGTGTTTAATTAAATTTCTATATTTGGTTTACGGATTGCTCAAATTAAGCTTAAATTGGATATATAAGCGTTTGATCGTCACTTACGTACACCTACACTGTTATTCCCACGGCAATATCCGAGATTGTTCTAATTAACCTTTGGCAGATATCGTTTATTGGACGATACTTGAATACTGTTTGCATGTACTAAGTCGGCTGAGTACTTTAGAGATCATTTAGGCTAAGTTTTTTAAGTTAAATGCAGAACCTACAAAGTTAAATAGAGATTTTGTTTAGATTCTACTTAAAAAAAACAACGAATCAATCAAATTCTGTGCCATAATTGTTTCCGTGTCAAAAAAGTAAGTACCGGTTTCGTAATACAGTCGACTCTCGTTAATTCAAACCTGCGATAATTCGAACCTCTCTATAATTCAAAGTTATCTTGAGTTCCCCAGAAAATCTCTTTATATTTCGAACTAAATCAATATATTTTTTTTGTTGCAATGAATTTTCGATATGAAATTAAAAAAAAAAATATCCACTTATTGTACATAAATCGGATAAGCGTAAGCATGAAAATTTTTAAATTAATACAACGTTCTCAAATGGTGATAATTATGAAGCCAGATATTATAAGAACCTTGCAGCAAATAAAAAGCGAAAATAAACTTGTTATACCAGTCTAACAAAAAAAAATTAAGTCTCAGAAACAGAATCGAAGTACAGCTCGCGCCATCATTTATGGCCGCTCTGAATGTAGCCGATGCAGCCGCGTACGGCCGCTTGTATACGTCCGTTGTTTTCACCGGACAACGGACCGTTTTTTTTTGCCGGACTTGCAGTGTTGTATGGCTTATAATGAATGTATGCACCGGATACCGGTCCGGCGACACATTAACGCCGGCTGCGCCCTCCGCCTGCCCTCGGTGCGACGGACATCGGTCCGGCGTATGTATGTGCGGCCGCCCATGCTAGTGAATGGGTGAGCGTTGACCCTGCCGGACGTATCGCTCGTTTTTGGAATATTAGGTGCCGTCTACCTGCTTTTTTTTGGCGATGGATATTGACATCTAATTATTAATAACATTGGTCGAAAATAGACCTGTACTGTGGGATAAAATATAAGAATGTTATAAAAACAAACAATCGACCTTTGACGCTTGGAGATAAATTTGTATTGCGTTAAATGATAATTTCGAAGCCTTGTCTGACAAAGAAAAAAATGATTTTGGTATGTAAGTTATTATTTATTTTAATTATTTCTATGCATATTGATTCTGCCAATGTACACGCACCGACACAGTGGTCAGAATGCTACAGGACGTGTCTCGAAAGTTTCTGTACGGAAAAAGCAAAAACAGGGACTCTAAACTCTCGGCCGAGACTCTCGAACTTATGAGAGGTAGACGAGAAATGCCACCTACGCAGATATCTTCGTCAGATCGGAAGAACTTAAACCTTAGAATCCGAAAGCTGATTCGGCGCGACCTCAGACGCTTCAACACCCGTATCGTCGAGGCTGCGATCGAGCAGAATAAGGGCACTAAGGTCTTCGCCCAACAGCTCGGACGTCCCCGTCTGACGAAACTCAAAACTGCGGATGGCAAAACCGTGACCTCTAAGTTCGAGATTCTCGAGGAAATCGAGGGCTTCTATGGAGAACTGTTTGCATCACGGACAGGTAAGCCTACGAGACCCAGCGATGATGACCACAGAGCCCCACTTACGCGCCATTACACGGAAGATATCCCAGATGTTGATCAGGGCGAGGTCAAGGCGGCTCTCGAGCAACTTAAGAACAATAAGTCTCCTGGTGATGCTGGAATTACTACCGAGCTCCTCAAAGCTGGTGGGACTCCGGTTCTCAAAGAGCTGGCAAGCCTTTTCAATTCCATCATTCACCAGGGCCTAACACCTAAAGCGTGGAGCGGGAGTGCGGTGGCTCTGTTCTTCAAAAAAGGCGATAAAGCCTTGCTGAAGAACGACAGACCCATCTCACTTCTGAGCCATGTATACAAGCTGTTCTCGAGAGTAGTCACAAACCGCCTCGCCAGAAAACTCGACGAGTTTCAGCCACCAGAGCAAGCCGGGTTTCGAAAAGGCTTCAACACCGTAGACCACATCCATACTGTTCGGCAGATTGTACAGAAAACTGAAGAGTACAATCAGCCGCTGTGTATGGCTTTCTTGGACTACGAAAAAGCCTTCGACTCCATCGAAACCTGGGCAGTTCTGGATGCTCTGCAACGATGTCGTATTGACTGGCGTTATATCGAAGTGCTGAGATGTTTATATGATACCGCCACTATGACCGTTCAGCTTCAGGAACAAAAAACCAACCCCATTGAGCTGCGCAGAGGGGTGAGACAGGGGGATGTAATATCCCCTAAGCTTTTCACCAACGCGCTTGAAGACGTCTTTAAGACGCTAAACTGGGCGGGACGGAGCGTGAATATAGACGGTGAGTGCATCTCGCATCTTCGGTTTGCCGACGACATCGTCATAATAGCAGAGACGCTGGAACAGTTAAGCGAGATGCTGCACAGCCTAAATGTAGCCTCTCGACGTGTTGGTCTCGGCATGAATTTGGATAAAACCAAGATCATGTTCAATGAACATGTCACGCCGAGACCAGTCTACGTCGAAGAATCGATGCTCGAAGTTGTTCGAGAATACACCTACCTTGGGCAGATTATCCAGCTTGGTAGGAACAACTTCGAGAAAGAAGTCGACAGAAGGATCCAGTTGGGCTGGGCGGCATTCAGCAAACTACGTCGGGTTTTCTCTTCGCCTTTACCGCAATGCCTGAAGACGAAAGTCTACAACCAGTGCGTTCTACCAGTCATGACATACGGTGCCGAGACGTGGACACTTACAGTAGGGCTAGTCCATAGGCTCAAAGTCGTGCAGCGAGCTATGGAGCGGGCTATGCTCGGAGTCTCTTTGAGGGATAAACTCCGAAATGAAGTTATCCGTCAAAGAACCAAAGTAGTTGACATAGCCCGCAGAGTGAGCTCGCTAAAGTGGCAGTGGGCTGGCCATGTCTGTCGAAGAACCGATGGCCGATGGAGCAGACGAGTTTTAGAGTGGAGACCACGACTCGGCAAACGTAAGGTAGGGCGCCCCCCAGCTAGGTGGACCGACGACCTGAAGAAGGTCGCAGGGTGGGACTGGATGCGGAAGGCGGAGGACCGTGTATTGTGGCGCAAATTGGGAGAGGCCTATGTCCAGCTGTGGACTGCAATAGGCTGATTTGATTGATTGATTGAATGTACACGCCCTGCTGGTGACAAAAAATACTCCGCGATAATTTTTTTCTTACTGTTCTACATAGTCAGACGTGTAATCTCTTTCGCTACCAGTTCAAAACTGAGTTGTTCAACAGCACTCGAACCCAACGTCCATCCGACAAAATATCTTATAAGTATACATGGATCTCCGTTTGTTTACGGTCCGTTATCTGGTGAAAACAACGGACGTATACAAACGGGCTACCGGTGCGCAGAACGCGAAGTTAGTTATCACTGCGTTCTGCGTAGCGGTGCGCGGCTGCATTCAGAGCGGCCATAAAGATTGGCGCGAACTGATGACATTCAAGGAACGCGAACGATTGTTAAAAGAAAATTAGTGTAAACATTTGGCAATATTTTCTTTGTGTGAAAATTAAAAAAACGTGTTCATCGTTCGTCGGTTTTAATGCAAGAGAGATAGAGAGTTTGTGCCACCACTAACCACTACATATGTGCAATGTTTTGGCATTTTATTAATTCTATCTTTACACACATGTGTAACAATAATGTAACTATGTGTGTAACGATAGAACTAACACACCGGCAGACCATTTTCAATGTAATACATTAAGAGAAAAGATTAGGCGCGTTTTTATGGATTGAGCTATATACTATAACTTATTTCATTACATCATCATTCGCAGGCCACTCACTGTTGGGTTAATGAAAATATACCCTTCCATCGAAATTAGATTTTGAGAAATACTTTGTTTGCAACTGGTTGCGTATTTAAAAAATACTCTTCTATCGCAACACTTGTCAAGAAAGAATAAAAAAGAAACTCTTTGTTACGATATTCAGTTCGTGCGATGGCGGTTCAAAGCCTTCCCAATCATCACTGTTTAGTTCCAGCTTAATATATCTATACTTCATACTTCTTCTTTTTTTTTGTTGATGGGTATCGCATAAGAAACAAATTTTTTTTAGCATATATCTTTAGGATGTTTTATAAATTAATTTAACACCTTGATGTAAATGAGGTATTTTTAATGCCAGAAGGTAATAGGCATATTGTAGCCTCAGCGACATGCAGATGCACAAAAAACATCTCGGCCACACCGGTATGGGAATATAGACATGGCGGTGTTTATTTTATTGCCATAATTACAGACATTTTTTTTTAGAAATAACAACATAATATTGGTTATTTTGAAGACATATTTCAAACAGATTTTTCTCTCTCTTTAGTCTTGTTTTAGTATACATTGATGTCAAACTTTAGACCTTTGTGTGTGTGTGAATGATCTACGCTGTTGGCCGCGGGGCCTTTACAGCTTCACCGGACAAGAGGGCGAGCGTGCAACCACTACGCTCGAGAAAACTTTAGACCGAAGATGCTATCAAGTTATAAGAATTATTTAGCTCCTAGTATTCGCATTCTTGCTACATGTTTGTCCAAGCTATAATCACATTTCTTTGATGGGTAGCCCACTCCGATGGGCCATTTCAAATTCTTTTATTATATCTACGGTAAATAAAGATACTTAGAAGAATTATAAATGAGAAATAAAATAAACAGCCACAAACATAGACCCGTTACAGTTTATAATAACAGTACTACATCATCATCAGCCGAAAGGCATACTGCATATAGGTGTCCCTCAGCTTTTACCGTCAACCTTCACCAGGTCATCGGTCCATATTGAGAGAGTCTGCCCGTTCCATGTTTCCCGATCTCAACTGGAAAACCGCTGTGTTGCATAAATACGCTCCCCCAGGGAGACCCCCAACTGTAGCCAGTTCTACGACCAACGATCCCCAACAACCGTCATTTAAATTCTCTCTCCAATTCTTGCTCCTCGTTTCTGATTCGATACCACCGGGACACTCCGAGTATATTTCTTTCCTCTAACCTTTGAGTGATCTTGAATCTATAGGGGCCCATTGTTGGCGAACATGTCTCAGTGTGGTCAGTCATCACCACTGGTAAAAAACTTTCATAAGATACTGCGGTGTTTGGGATGAGAAGACATTGCGTATATGAAATTAATTAATATACTTAAAGTACTTTAACTTAAGTAGGGTAGGCGGAGTTCCAACAGGTACTTTTCTTACAGACCTTCCTGGCTTCTTCAACTCTCATAGTTCGTCTCATGTACGCTCTGGAGACTTCCGGAGGCTCTTGCGGTTCAGATAAAATGTTCATATATAAGATAAAATATTAATAATAAAATCAACTTTTTATGGTGGTTAATAACCTGCGCCTATAGCCAAGTTGACAATCTACAGTCGTTAACTCTAATAGAAAGTAAAAAATGTATGGGAATTACATTTTGCAACGGAAAGTCACGTGGTCAAAACAATGCGCTATCCATTGCGACAAGAGAATAGAAACAAAAAGCTTGCAACTTGTCTAGGCCCTCTGGTATTCCTTATGAGTTAGTTCGAAAACATTTGGCGTCCAGTCCAAGCTAAATGCCAGCGAAAACTTGAAACGCTGGCGTCTCTAGGGCACTTAAGAGAACCGTTGGGGTTAATAAACTGGAATTATTGGCATTCTTCCGAAGGTCTTAAGCTTTATTGACCGTTAGAAACAAGTAATGTAATCTTGGTCGTTTTACACGTTGCAATCGTTTTATGGTGACACAAGATGTAGATTACAATATACTAACTACAGTTAGGGTCCAAAGCGACTGAGCACAGTTCGTGCATGGTTCGTGACCCAATTTTTCTCGGCCGGCGTAGATGTGGCTAGGGATGCCTTAGTCATCCGTTGCCTTCGGACACGGCTCGCGAGCTAGAAGCTTGAGTCTGGTTTGCAAGCATCGCTATATTATTGGTACGAGTTTACGAATCAAGAACAAAAGACATCCAAAAAACAGCCGCGTTTGGATATACCTACTCGTAGCTAACAACTGTAGAAATTAGTTTTAAATGATTAATGACCTTAGATTTTTTTTATTATGATAGTCTGCAAGCTGTAGCATTTTAACGCTTCCTCGCGTCGTCTATCGTTGGAATAAACTAATTCGGAATAAGACCACTTGTAAGACCGTTTTTCGGACTATAACTTATAGTTCAAATGATATGTCGATGTTCGCGAGCCCTGCTCAATAGGTCTCGGTCAGCCTAGATCTGGCTAATTCTGAATCTACAGTCGTCACGTTCCAGCTTAGCTCACGTCTGACTAATTCAGAAATCAGATAAAAATTAGGTATAAGGGTATAGAAGTTATTTATTTTATTTTTTGATTTATGTTTATGTTTTTTACAATTGCTTTTTCTAGTCAGCAAAACAGTGAAGGGGAACTCGTCGAAAAACGAAGATTGCACTATATGCCCCGCTTGCCACGAAAATGATGGTACTATTTCCGAAATACTTACCGTAGAAACGTAGAGGCACATTTTGAACGTACATTTTGAATGGACTTTGTCTATTTTTTTAACACAATACTTTACCAAGACACATTACGACACACTGGCCAAATGGAACAAAAATACAAGTCATAAAAGAAAGATAAGGGAAATATAAATTTTTAGTTATGGAATTGGTTGAGTCTATCAACCAAATTTGTGAGTTATGTCGCTTTAACTAGGCCAGGCCAGCTATAGAATGAAAATAATCTCGCCCAGCCTTTTACAAGGGGTAAAATAAAAGCCTATTTGCAAAACCAACGCCTATTTTGAGGTCTAATTTTACGTGTTTACTGCCATGATTTAGATACATTCTCGCGCTGGCCAATTTCTTGACCATTTCTCTACTCGGTGTAGGAGGTTTTCAGTGTCGCGCAAACTGGCTGAATGTAATCGCAATCGCATGTATGATATCCTCAAGACTCGATTATTTTTCTATTTTAATATTGTGATTCTACTTTCAGTCCCTACGTTCATTTTTTGGCTTAAGATTGACGTGATTTTAATGATTTATTTATTGCTGGTTGTTACGTACGAGCAGTGGCTGTTTCTAAATATCTATAATACATTTATTCACAGTCGATTCGCCACTCTGTTCGATCACTGAAAACATGCAACATCTGTGACTAATGGATTTACACAGATGAAAACACTATCGTTGACGGATTCACTTGAGTGCTAAAATTTTGCGGTAGACGCATTAGGTATCAATCATGTTTAACATTTTGTAAAATTTTTAATAATGTTTTTTTCTGCATATAAAGTCGACAAAGATCTTAATTTTAGTTTTAACCTGTCAAATGTTTTAAGAAAATAACGAATTTAGTCGAATCCTGTCAAAATACCACCTGTTTACACAGTTTACAGGTAGGATCATGCCACTTCAGTGAGACTTAAATAAGCACCTCTCTGCCTACTACCTGCGTAGCAGACGTATGAGTTTCCTAGTCCCTGTCAAATTAGACAATACTATAAACCCCAAATAAGTAATATATATTCGACAACAACTAATATATATTCGACTCGACTTCGTCCAATATCTATACAATGTACGTCATATGATTAAAAATGTTGAAAATTTGGAGCTAACAATCTTCTGGAGGCCTGTTTTTAATGCTTTTATTTAACATGCAGTGTTCGTATGTCGGTCTGTCTTTCCGGTTCAAATCTTGTGATTAATGTTTCAAGGACTTGCGGGTATGCCAATGCAGTCATATGGTACCATGGAGCTGGTCTGATGATGGACTCGGAAGGTGGCCATAGGAACATGTGAACTATACAACGTAACTCCCTCGTGTTTAGGCTTGTTAAATTCGTATTGACGAGTACTTTACAACCAGATAGTGTTCAGGGTTTGATGATTAAGCCGAAAGGTGGCCAGTGGAATTTCCCGATGACTCAATATAACCTTACCGTGTTTGGGCTCATTGAATTTGTCTTAATGAGTAGTTTGGACCTGTATGGTGTCCAAGGTCTGTTGTTTTACTAGAAAAACTTGTTTTTAAAAAGGTTTTTTTATATTCTTTGGTTGTAAATTTTATAATAATGAGTGGACGAAGATATTGAAAAGTGAAACAGTACAAAATTAAGGCGCTTATGAATTTGACAGGATAAAACTAAAATTAAATTTCTTATCTTTATTATACCTTTCTTGATGAACTTGAAAGTAACAAGTGCACATAGGTTTAATTAATGTTTATTCAGTCTTACAACACAATTAGAATCGGTATCACGTCGTCCTTGGCCTTGTTGAAAGCCGCGTACTTAAATCATCACAACACAATAGAATTGCTTGGTTATAAAAAAAGTCTATTTTAGTTTAGTTCAATTACTGATCTATAACAAATAACCGGAACAATGTGCCCCTACGTTTATGAATAGCTAGATATAAACAATCGGTAGTAAATCGACGTTCACTTTGATCCCTTCAAAACAATATCACTACCCAGCGCTTTGATAATAATCGCTAGTTTTATAATTCTGAGTCATGGTGCTAAAGGGCCAATGCATATTTTTGTCCAACAAGGAAAAAAGGTTTGAAAAATTGTAACCTGTCTACGAAATTAACACTGAAATATATTAAAATTGTTTAAGCAGTCGCAGTTTAGTAGTCTATGTATGTATCATTGTATTTACGTATGTTCCGTTGTAGCGTCTAAACTACCCATCCGATTTTGATGGATAAGGTGTCAATGGATTCGCTATTATGGTCCGGGTGACGTAGGTCATATTTTATAAGAACAAAACCAATATGACTGATGTCATATCCAAAAAAAATGAGGGTCAACATTTTTTTTTGCTATCGAATCGCGTGGTATGACAAATGAAAGAGGAGGACATTTTGAGTTTATAAATATAGATCTATCATCACGCCGGATCCCTTGCGGGGTAGGCAGAAAGCTGCCTATACAGTTGTTCTAGAGTTCCAAAAGTTTCTTTCCTTACAGATCTCTCTGTCCTTCTCCACTCTCATAGTTTGTCTCATACACGCTCGCCGGTTACGGAGACTTGATTTGCCCTTCAGATAAGACACGGCTTATTTGGTCATGGTAAGATAGTCTAAATATAGATATAGTACACTATAAAATAGAGGCGCTCGTAGCGTTGTGCTGAGGCGCTCGTAGCGTTGTGCGACCGCGGTATTCTTACCGATCACCAAGGTTAAGCAGCGTTCGACTCGGTCGGCCTGAGATGGGTGACCGTTTGTGGCATTTTCATATTCGAGCGTCTCCGTGCTTCGGAAAGCACGTTAAGCCGTTGGTCCCGGTTACCACTTGATGTGGTAGTCGTTAAGCCGAGTTGGAAGCCTTAAAGGCGGCTTGATAAGTTCCAACAGCGGGTGGCCACAAACCTGCCTCCACCAATCCGCACTGGGTCCGCGTGGTGGAGTATGACCTAATCTCTCTCACCTCGATTTGTGAGAGAAGGCCTTTGCCCAGCCGTGGGCAGTATAGGCTGATATTATTATTATTATAATAATAATAATAATATTATGTTATTATTATTATTTTATAAAATATAGCAAACGACAGAAAAACAATTTTACTATATTTCATCGTTTATTCCGTAGTCTGGTTCACTTTTTTGTTAGAATAATACATGTACCTATTCATTTGAATTTTAGTTTTGACTCATAGTTGCTCTAAACGTATCGTTTATATTTTTAGTTATTTTTAGGATCAACCTTGCACCGCATGTAAAAAATAAAACACCTGGAGTTTGTGATCGCCTCGTATTTTGTTTATGTCGTTTCGTCTCGTAGAAGTCGCTTAGATTATTTTTAAGGGTTTGCTACTAATTGTCTGATTATACGGAATGAGTGCTGTGGCGAGCTAGTAAATTTTTTTCATTAAGGTCTGTTCACCGATTGACTTCTATCTCCCCTGATAGAAAATGACGATGGGGCAGAAGATGTTACTCGCTGACTCAGGAATAGCCTATTCTCTTTGAAATAGGTTGAGGAGACGGAAGTTAGACAGAGTTCTGAAGCGGTATGATCGGGCTAGACCCGCCTCCTCGTATGACAACTCCGGGCAACATGCCGAAACACGACTGGGTCGCTTGGTAGCACGGCCGGTTAAAATATTTATTCTCTTAAAAAAACCGCCATAGCCCAACACTAGAAATTATTTCTAAGTCGCGGGTGCGGTACAAATATGAAATTCACCAAGACTGAAACAAATCTTTATGAGTCATAGGAAGATTTGTTCTGTGCGGGGATCTTCGACTTCTCGGTCCAGTGGCCGAAGTGGCTAAAGCTTTTATCCCTTTTTTATGTTTGTGTTTACATCAAACACATCCATGATACCGTAATGATTTTAGGCCAGCTAATCTAAAAAATAAATAATCAACAAATCTGGTCCTGTTGGCGTTCTTTGAATGAGGTCTATGTCCTGCACTGGAAATGTTTTGAGTGTTGATAAAACTTCCAATCCTTGTATTGTGATGTAATATTATGACAAAAATATACTGCGTAAAATTATCTTCCATAGATTAGGAGTATCAGTAGTATTTGCATTTTTAATACAACCCTAATATAATTTTACAACTTGGTCGTAGATAATTCGCTGTTGTTAACTTTGTATTAAAAGTTTATCAATTGATATTGCGTGGCACTTTGAATGGTGGAGGCTGTTTCGTTTCCCACATTACTATACATATTAATTGGTTTACTAGTAGACGTTCGATTTACTGGGAAAAGAGTGGCGTTGTTTAAAGTTTCTTTAACTTCATTATTGTAATTTCACTTTGTCGAGAGAAAGAGACGGTGCTATATCCCTCGTTCCTTAACACAACAAAGTAAGAAAACAATAACACTGCTAAAGGGATTTTAGTCGGAGCTGGTTAAAGCCTCGAAGTAGCATTAAATAAATTGTAGCTTTTTGATTCGGAATTCCAATTCCACATACATATACGAAAGCTGCAATGGGCTGGTCACATCTGCAGAAGGACCGACGGCCGATGGAGCAAGCGTGTCCTAGAGTGGAGACCGCGACTTGGTAAGCGTAAGGTAGGACGGCCCCCAGCTAGATGGACCGACGACCTCAAAAAGGTCGCTGGGACAGACTGGATGCGGAAGGCGGAGGACCGTGTGCCATGGCGCGTGCTAGGAGAGGCTATGTCCAGCAGTGGACTGCGATAGGCTGATTGATTGATTGATACGAAAGCTACTATAGTCGATTTCATAAGTGACTAAGAAAACTATTTGCGGTTAGTGTGCGCTTCTTATAATCTCTTACAAGCGACATCTTGGCTGTGCTGAAGTGATCCGACACTCTTGATCCAACCGGTTTAAATTCTGAAATACTTTCACTTTTAGGACGCTATAATACAAAGTTATCATAGGCTATATTGTATCCTTGCTACAGCAGTAAAGACTATTGAATCACGAACTGTCACTGACCCTAACAACGACTAAACCGTAGTTGCTGTTTGATACCTGAATCCTCCATGACATCATTCTTTCCACACTTCATTAGATTCCTTCAGTTCTAATGCCTGTAAATTTTATTCTAAAATTTCCACGTAATCTACCCGTCGATGAGGGGATACTTTTGGAAATTGTATCCTGCACACGAAGCAGGCAGACACTACAGATTACAAGATGCTCTTAAATAGGTTTTTTTTTAAACGTAGCCCTTCACTAGTCTTTATTCCTGTGTCGTGGGTGCGTTTACAAACATGAAAATCCACATACACAAATACCCAGACCGGAACAAATAATTGTGGAACACACAAAGATTTGTCCCGTGCGGGAATCGAACCCGCGACTATTAGACACAGTGGGCGGAGCGGCTTAAGCTCTTAACCACTGCGCTAAATCGTCCGTAAAGTTGTAGCCCCTGTATCAATTATGTCGCTGTAGTTGACTCAAAAACATTAAGCATAGGAATTAAAGAAACAGAAGCCTATTTAGCACTAGCCAGAACTTTAAACATGTTACTATATTAGAAAACAAACTGTTAACATTTCTCTGCTACATTTAATAATCCAATGCCCTTAGACAGTTTAACTTCACAGTGTGATTGCTCTAGAATAATCTACTGACAGCTTATTTAGCCCAAGCCAAAACCGTAAATAGTCCAGTCATTTAAGCTTAAATTAGGTAAGAATCTCGGAATTCGAGATACCCAGCTGTAAGTCTGTAAATACTTGTATATTGACACCCTAAAAGTTGTCTCAAAACCTACATCTGGTAGGGTGTACGCAACTATTAAATTTCAAGGTCAAAGGTCACAAAAATCGGTTTTTTGCGCTTTTTTTGTAATTATCTCATTTCCTATGGGTTTTTTGCTATTTGTATTTATTATCAATATTGTAGAATACAAAATTCTCTACAAATTTTGAACTTGAGACAAATGTCGTTGAAGACGATAATGAAGACCAGTTTGAAATTTACCAGCAGCCGGAAGACGACGATGAAGAGGAAGAAGATGATTAAAATTATAAATTGTAGTTTTTGTACCCTTTATTCCATTTTTTTACTTTTAATAAAAATAAATGTATTGAATGATATTTTTTAATAAAAAGATTAATTCATAATTTATTCGTTTTTTTTTTCATCATGTAAGAAGTTATTAATATTAATAAGGTTAAAATTCAAATATAATTCCTATATTTTCATTAACAATTCTGCAATTACATGGGCAGGTAAGTGTTGTTAAATAAATTAATACTGAATAAAAAATTGGATAGGTTAGGAAAATAATGATAAAATATAATACAATAGTTAATAAAAATTGACAAATATTTATAATCATTGATTGATCGATAGTTCATCAACTATATATGGCGCGTTTTCGACCGGAGGCACCGGTTGATCTGAAGTGATCCTGTGACCGCGCGCTCTCCGCCCTCTATCTCGAAAACGATTCACCGTATAAAAAATTTTTTTAAACAAAATTTGTAGAGATTTTTGTATTCTACAATATTGATAATAAATACAAATAGCAAAAAACCCATAGGAAATGAGATACTTACAAAAAAAAGCGCAAAAAACCGATTTTTGTGATCTTTGACCTTGAAATTTAATAGTACACCTTGCCATATGTAGGTTTTGAGACAACTTTTAGGGTGTCAATATACAAGTATTTACAGACTTACAGCTGGGTATCTCGAATTCCGAGGTGAACTTACTTACTATAATGACTGGACTAAAAAGACTTGCTAAATTTATAAAAAATATCATATATTTTGTTTTTGTGATTTTTAACAGTCTCATGTTCTTAGACAGTTGACATCCCGTATTTTCCCTAAAAGCATTCACGGAAGCATATTTAACCCTTGTAAAAACCCTGAAAATCTTGCTAAATTCGTAATGAAACTGTCTCTTAACCTTTGCCACGGCGACTTAATAATCCAATTCAGTTATGAACTCCTACTGTTATATTACATAAGTGTAACTCTACTTGTATCCGCAACGTGGTCGTTTAAACAGCTGACGTCATCTGTGGCAGTTTACACAGTTGTACAGTTATTTGTGTAGACGCGTGGCAACGAACCGTCCTTGCGGCATGCCAGATCAATCTTTGAAATTTGATTTTTGGTTTATGAAACAGAGGCAGGTTAGAATTGACAGAGCATAATAGTCTTATGTTATGTAAGGAAAACTGGGCCAAAATTCATTCATTTTCAGAGAGCAACGCATTATGAGGCAAATTTTAGTTTGTTTGTAATTAGGTTTTTATGTGGTATGACGTGTGTCAAAGCAATTTTTGAATCGTGATGTGAAGCGAATCTCGAGTGGTTGATAAATAATTCATAAATCAATCGAGTAGCAATCATGGGTTTTATGATTAATCAATGGTTGTAAGACATAATATAATAAATGAATTGGCATTTTTTACGACCGTAATCTACCAGACGTCAACACTTCTCGGCATAGAGGTGATAACATGTACATATATCAATGATTATCGGGGTATAGTTTCACTTCATTCCTAGTAGTAACCAAAGTGTCTAGAGTTATGAATGCCATCGTTTCTGTTATTCCAAATTGTGCTATCCTGCTTCCAAAAACACCTTCCTCCTTCTCTCCTACGCCCCTCTGTTAGTTCAGTTGGCGTTGTCTCATTTTATCACCACACGGATAGAGAATAAATAAGTATGCTCATCTAAAACAAAATTACTGAAATAATGTGACCATAATTAGCCCACGGTGTACCGTTAGGACACTTTAAAAAAAAATACGACCTTGACAAAAAATGTGCCGAATTATACATATAAAAAAATCCAAGATGCCTTTCATTTCCCAGCTTAGTTCAGGACCTGATAGTTGTGACCTAATCGCTTATCGTGGTGTTTCGATATACAACGAAACTGTTTGCAAAATGCAGCCTTCACTTTCTTGGAAGCGTTGCATGAAAACCACGTCATCATCCGAATCGATCAAAGAGCGTATAGTCACTACGTAGATTCGATTTGTGATCGGTTTAGATATCGATTTGGTGTAATCGTTTTAGTTCGATGTATAATCGCGTTTTAACGCGATTGAGTTGCAGATAATCGCCATCGAAAGCTGTTTTTATTGTCGATTGTTTAGATAACATGCTATAAATGTTGTGTTCTACGAAATGCTGTATTCGTGATTCTTTCTCTGTAGGGTTTGGCAAGAGAATCGCAACTTAATTTATATGGAGTTGCCATTCCATCGCACTCACGCTACATGTTCAGTAAATAAACATGAACGAGATAACATGTTTTCTCTATACGTTATTATAATTTAAAATTTTCGTACTTGGTCTTCAGCTACAAGATGTTTTGGCATTCGTCTTTTTCCTGTTTACCGCGGGGGTTATATCTTCATATGTTATAATGACATCAGAGTATGTTTAATATTGTTATAGTCAGTGATATAAATCGGCATAACCTTATTATAGTTATTTTAACCATTAACTGGTAGAGCAAAAAATATACAAGCTGTGAACGGGTTAAATGTTAAAAAAAAAAGATTCTGTACCCACAAAATGGATGTTAAATGGACAAGGTCAGTACAAAGACCAATGACAAAACATTTTAAGTCAAACCTCTAGATGTGTATTAAGAGTTTTTTTAACTATCATAATAAAGGATAAATTAATAAAATATCGCATGGTTTCAAACTGAGCAGGTTTTTGATGTTTTAATTTTCCTCAGTACCATTCATTTGCTCCTAAAAATCAAGCTATATAGCGGACTTTTATGGTGTATAGTATTTTCGGGTCCGGCTTCGGGTCCTCAAATTCTGGAAAACCGAATCTTAATCGCCTCCAACGATTGATGTTTAGCGATTTTCGTATTCTATCTATCTATCTCTTCTTCAGAGTTCCAACAGGTTCTTTCCTTACATACCTCCCTGGCATCCTCCATTCTAATAATTCGTCTCACACACCCTCGCGCTGAGATCAGACACGGTCTATTTGGTCGTGGTAAGATAGTCAAGGTCTTCCCCGGTACCTACATCCTTCCACTTTTGCATTGTATATCTGTTTTGTCATTCTTTCTTTTGACATTCTTTCTATGTGCCCGAACCAACGGAGCATACCTTTTCTAATCTTTCCACCGATACTATCTTTCATAACTATTGGCTTTCTTACTACGCTGTTGCGAATACGGTCGGTCAGCTTCATTCCGCACATTTTCCGCAGAGTTCGCATTTCGACCGCATTTATCCTACTTTCATTCTCCTTCTTACATACCCAGCTATCGCTGCCATATAACAGCGTAAATATATCGATGAGTACTTTACTCAGTGCCACCAACAGAATTAAATACTGCATTCATTGTAGCTGTATTTAGTGGATTTCAGAGTTGGGCTAAAATTATTGTGAGTATTGTAAAAACTATTATATTGCAATTAAAATATGTCAGATTTTATCGCGGTTTGGTTTTGCTTTTTAAGTTTCGGACTTTTAGAATGCTTTTCAGCATCGATGGTCACAGGAGGGACGGAGGTGTTTGACGTCCAAAAGTCATCGTTATTCCGGAGTACCTTAGGAGGATTCATTAAATTGCAGTTGAAATTTTAATTGATAAATCCTACAATTAAAAAATAATTGAATAATGCCGATTGAGTGGAGTGAAGCTGACCGACCGTATTCGCAACAGCGTAGTAAGGAAGCGAGTAGGTATGAAAGATAGGTGTCAAGATGAGAAGGGGTATGCTCCGTTGGTTCGAGCATATAGAAAGAATGTCAGTAAACAGATATGCAATGCGAAAGTGGAAGGATTTAGATACCGGGGGAGACCTAGACTATCTTACCACGAACCAAATAGACCGAGTCTTATCTGAAGGACAAGTCAAGAGTCTCCGTAACCGGGGAGCGTGTATGAGACGAACTATGAGAGTGGAGGAAGCCACAGAGGTATTTAAGAAAAGAACCTGTTGGAACTCTGTACTGCATGCCTACCCCGCAAGGGATCTGGCGTGATGATATAGATAGATAGATAAAATGATGCCTGCACTGTTAGACTTAAAGTTCATTTTGCCAGTTCTCATTACTCGGTTTATATTATTAATGCGTTATTTAATGATATCGTTTGTGCCATGCTATGACGCTACTCATATCGTTGGCCCAACACCATTAACATGCAATTAGCATTAACCCGTATTTAAAATCGCATTAGATACCTTATTAGCTACGACCAAACACGACGCTTTTTGATAACTTCGTGAAATTATCGTGTTTTGTATGTCACTGGAGTAGAGATGGGCAAAATGTAATCAGATTAATGATTACGATTACATTTTGTATTGATCAATTATATTAATTAATCGTTGAAAATTACAAAATGTAATTGTAATCGTTAATCATTAATCTGATCACTGTTTGCCCATATCTGCACTGGAGTACTATTAAAAGAGCATTTCCTAAAGTTATCGTAACGCACCGCGTTACGTGTATCATTCATCATAGCGACTAAGAACCCTGCTATTTACTGGCGTTTAGTGATTATTTATATAATTAGTAGCATTTGGGATAACCTTGATGTGCATGATTATTTAATTTAGTGTTTATAATTAACGTTTTCTTGAATGTTTTAAGTACCCTTGAACGTCGGGAACTTAAAATTAAATACAAACGGCCATAAAATTCGGGGAACAAAAATATTTCAAACACTAATTAGTATAATAGTTAATTCTTTGCTGCATTTTAAAGGCAAAGACGAAGACAAAATATCTATCTATATCATCACGCCAGTTTCCTTGCGGGGTAGGCAGAGAGTACAGAGTTCCAACAGGTTCTTTCCTTACAGACCTCTCTGGCTTCCTCCACTCTCATAGTTCGTCTCATACACGTTCACCGGTTACGGCCAGTTCAAGACAAAATATAGGGCCGTGTAATACATAAACGCGACACTCCTGTTTTATTATAGACTAGGTTTAGACCCACAGCTTCGTCCGCTGAAAGTACTTGTCCGCCATCTTCATTTTCAAAATGAATGTCATTATTACTTTTTTTATTATTATTATTATGAAACTTACTCCCCTTTCTAGTGAATACCGGGTCTAACACACAATGTTATATTTTGTTTTGCCGCTAATACAGGGTTATTGGTCATAATTTAATAACCTCTTAAGGGCAACTTCTATACCCTATGACAAACAACGTTATTTGTGACCTTTTTACATGTTAGCAGAAAAAAATATCAGCTTTTTCGTTTAAAAAAATACAGCTGTTTATTCCCTAAAATAAAAAAAACAGCACACGTTTATGATGTACAGAAGTTGCCCTCGAAGGATTTTTCATCATCAACAAACCAAAGCGCATTCGACATGCGGCAGATATGTCCGGCCTAGCTCCTTTTGAGTCTTGCAGCTAAGTGGCCTACACCAGCGATTTGTATTTTGGATCGCAGAACCAATTTCTGACTTCAGTATTACAGCTTATTTCTAACGTAACTATCTTCATTCAGGTGGCAAATACTCATCTGGCCAGTACACGTACAAGATCTACCATTTGGCGTCGAAGGTGCCCGCCTTCATCAGGCTGCTGGCACCCAAGGGTTCCCTCGAGGTGCACGAGGAGGCCTGGAACGCCTACCCTTACTGTCGGACTGTACTCACGGTATGTTATCTTCATATTATTATACATACATTTACGCCTAAAATCCCACATGATAGGCAAAGACGAAAGGGCATTGTCGAAAATTGCCTCAGAACCAACAAACATTTGACCCAAGCCATCATGATTTATCTATTTTATTAAAATAATGGCACATATCCGTATCTAACGGACAATTTGCAATCTAAAACGAATATTTCAAAGAATTGTAAGTACTTATATCGAAGTCGCCGACATCTTTACTGAATGTCAACTCACAATATAACCTCATATGTATTAATGGCTACTGAATTATAACCTCAAAATCTTATGCTTTTGTGCAATATTGCGAATTACCCGTTTGTCCGTTTAATATAATAAATTCCTTAAGAGAATTTATGGATGATTTTAAATCACAAGTATTTTTTCATTACTGTTGGTTCTGGGGCAAATCATATATGGGCGCAGAACAATCTCCTTTGGTAAGTTCTCCACATGCTGCGGTTCTGACACACCTGGACTGCCTGGCTCTGAACTTGACTGTTTCATTTTAATACCATCAAGGACGTTAATCCAAAAGTCATGAAGGCACTGCGGCCCTCGTAGCTCAGTGCTACCGTAGTGCTCTTAGCGATCCGCCGGCCGGTGCAGGGCGCCACGGCGAGAGATCTAGTATATGCTCTTGACTATAACGACAGCACAAGCCGAGGCCGTTCCTCCTTGAGGCGCCCTTGAGCTAGTTGCCCCCTTGTCCTTCTGGCTCGAGCATAGTTTTTTTTTTTTTTTTTTTTTTTTAAAACGTAGCCCCACACTAGGATTTATTCCTGTGTCGTGGGTGCGTTTACAAACATGAAAATTCACAAACAAATACCCAGACCGGAACAAATAATTGTGGATCACACAAAGATTTGTCCCGTGCGGGAATCGAACCCGCGACTATTAGACACAGTGGGCGGAGCGGCTTAAGCTCTTAACCACTGCGCTAAATCGTCCGGTGGTTGCACGCTCGCCCTCTTGTCCGGTGAAGCTGTGAAGGCCCCGCAGCCAACAGCGCAGATAACTCACACGCAAAAATGCTCTTAGAGATCACCAAGATTAAGCAGCGTTCGGCTCAGTCGATCTGAAATGTGTGACCCTTTGAGGCTTTGCGATATTCGAGCGTCTCCGTGCTTCGGAAGGCACATCTAGGGCTGCCACCCGTACTTTATTTTAAGTATTGTACATTATTTAGGGTAAGTATACTTTATGAGAACTATATATTTCGTATAATTAGATTTTTGGAAGATCCATTTTACATAAATTATTATAATAAAAAAAAATGATCGCAATTTTACGTATAACGGCTGAGTGACTTAACTGGAGTATTCGCAAAGTGACTTAATAAAAAGTCATTTTTTTTATGTTGATGCTGTGAAAATTTAGTAGTGATTGAAAATTACTAAAAGTAATAAAAATATGTTTCTAAACAAAATAGTTAAGTGAAATAAATAATACTTTATTTAGAAACAATGTACTTTTTTGCCTACATTTAAAAAACTAATGTACTTTATTTGCTCAAATAAAAGGTGGCAACCCTAGTTAAGTCGTCGGTCTCGGTTATCACTTAAGGGGCTACTTCGAAAAAAACGTGTTTTTGTACTCCATATACTTCAAGAAGCCTATTGATTAGACACTTAATATTTCTTAATATGATTTTTGACTGTATATTTTAGAATCTGATGAAAGGAGTACAGGATTCAATGAAATTTTCCCGATAGAAAATAATCTAAAGTCATCTCTATTGATTTTCATTTTCTGATTTCAACGCAAAATGCTTAAGAATTAATCAATAGAAATTACTTAAAAACGTAGCAAATAATTGTACCAAAGTTCTTGTAAACAAACCAGTTTATTTTTCTACCCTAGGTCGGACAAATGTAGTTTTTCTAACGAAAAATTCCCAGTATGAGTCCGAAGTCTGGAATTGTGCCCGGTATATGGCAATAGGCTCGCCATCTATTACATGGGACCTAACATCTGCCACCCCCAGTTGGGGAATAAAGGCGAGACGGTGTTTTTTTTTTTTTGTGTGCAGTGTATTTTTTATAGAGTAGTTTTTTTTTATAAAATGATATACTTTTGCACATCAGGTATGTCATTTATTTCCGAGCGCGCGCTGGGTATATCCGTCTCTAATTATTCTTTTGTCAAGTAGTAGTATCCCTGTCCCTCTCCCGGTCGATAAAGTGGTCGATCGCTAAACTGTGAATGGCGGACCATTTAGCGCAATGGTTAAGAGCTTCAGCCGCTCCGCCCACTGTGTCTAAAAGTCGCGGGTTCGATTCCCGCACGGGACAAATCTTTATGTGATCCACAATTATTTTTTCCGGTCTGGGTATTTGTGTATGTGAATTTTTATGTTTGTAAACGCACCCACGACACAGGAATAACTCCTAGTGGGGGCTACGTTTTTTTTAAACAAAAAAAACTAAGTTGGATGCCTTATAGTTCCAACAGCAAATGGCTACAAACTATCAGCAATAATCCGCACTGTGTCCGCGCGGTCTAATCTCTATTCGATTTGTGAGAGAAGGCCTTTGCCCAGCTGTAGGACAGAATAGCCTGATTTAATGTGTAATGCAGGTATGGACGAATGCACTTGTAAAATGGAATTTATCATTGTCCAATTACAGTTCTAATTTAATCGGACTAACATTTGAAATAAGCAGTGATAGCCTAGTAGTTAGACCGTTGGACTGCAAAGTCAGAGGTCTCGGGTTTAAACCCAGGCACGCTCTTCTGTCTTCGAAAGCATGTGCGTGTTAAAAATTAAATATCACTTGCTTTAACGGTGAAGGAAAACATCGTTAGGAAACCTGCATGCCTAAGAGTTTCTCAAAGGTGTGTGAAGTTCGCCAACCCGCAGTGGGCCAGCGTGGTGGACTATGTCCTAAGCCCTCTCAGTTTGAGAGGGGGCCCGTGCCCAACGGTGGGATGGTTTCTTAACAGGGATCATATTATTATTATTATAACATTTGAAATAAATCTATTTTTCGGATTTTATTCCGGTTTATTTTTGATTTTTAAATTCCCGATGTTTCGAGTGCTTTGCAGCACTCGTGGTCACGGGAAGGTGTAAATCTGAGAACTCAGTATGTGACTAACATTTTTTTGCTATTTATGTATTTTCCCATATCAAATGTATGGAATTCAGTAACGAAGGTTTAGTACAAGCAATTTAATAATAAATTTGTCGTTATAGATAGCGATAAGGTACTTTGAATGCGCCGTTTACAATCAGCAGTATTACCGCACTCGAGCGGCGATAATCTTATCTCTTATCAATAGGCACCTAATGGGAACTTGTTTATCGAAACATAGGTTGTTCCTTGTTTATCTGTGTTAATTGATAGTGGTCTTTGCTTCGTTAGAACAATGTTGTTTATAGATTGTCTTTGGATTTTTGTGCGAATTCTTTGAGGTGTGGGGATGATTGTGTAGTTTTTTACTTCACTTATGAAGTAAGATAGGAGGTTGCCATGGCAACAGGCTTAACCCTTGGTTAATAGTATTATTTTCACTACATATTATAAAACGAAGTCTCAAGTCGCGTCTGTCTGAACGCGATAAACTCAGTAACTGCTGAATGGATTTTCATACGGTTTTCACCAATGGACGGAGTGATTCCAGAGGAAGGTTTATGTGTATAACTTACGTGCGAAGCCGGGGCGGGTTATTTATTATAGGGTGTAAAGCGACAGGTGCGCAAAACCTGGAATTGTTGATAGTACCCATCAATATGATCAACTATTGATGACAGTTATCGTAAACACACCCACACAAATAAGCTTTAGATTTAATTCTTGATTGTTACTTAGCCATTTCGTGGTATGCTATTATATCTTGTAATTTTGACTCCGTATCGTCTCATAAAGTAGAAAGAGCTCTGTGGTATTAGATACAGGAATTCTGCTATTTCAGACACAGAACCACATTAATTTGCTTTAAATTAAAGATTGCCTTATTAACTTAAAAACCCCTTATTATCAAAGTCTCCGTAACCGGCGAGCGTGTATGATACGACCTATGAGAGTGGAGGAAGCCAGAGAAGTATGTAAGGAAAGAACCTGTTGGAACTCTGTACTCTCTGCCTACCCCGCAAGGGATCTGGCGTGAGGTTATAGATAGATAGATAGATAGATTAAATACAAATAAGCGTTTTTATACAAAATGTTTCCTATAACTGTCCCCATAGTTAAAATTGTTCGTATTGTCAAGTAGTATCACCTGTTTCAGGTTTTTGGACACCTGCCCTTACACCTTGCAAGTTTGTGCATACAGAACTAAACAACTAAACTATAATAACCCAAAAACTCACGATTTGACAAGCCGAGCCGCCTACGACTCTGAACTTTCATTAACATAGGGCGGTATACCATGGTTTCATATCAGCTTTTCGATAAACAGGGTGTGTGTGTGTGTGTGTGTGTCAATGATCTACGCTGTTGGCCGCGGAGCCTTTACAGCTTCACCGGACAAGAGGGCGAGCGTGCAACTACTACGCTCGAGCCAGAAGGGCAAGAGGGCAACTAGCTCAAGGGCATCTCAAGGAGGAACGGCCTCGGCTTGGGCAGTCGCTATGGGGGAGGGCGTATACTAGGTGTCTCGGCGCGGTGCTCAGCACCGGTCGGCGGGAAACGGATTCTTCGCCCTCGCCGGCAAAATCGGTGTCTGATCCTGTGTGCGGTATCTGTATCCGAAAGAAGGGATGTAAGGGCATCGGGAGGGTCGGTGAGAACATGCCGCGGACGGCGGTAGCGGCTGATACGAGGGGAGTTAGGTTCGTGTTCGGCGGCGGCTACGATTATCGGATTTCTATGAATGGACGGATTCGCGAAATATCGAGTTGTCGCCTTTTTAATAAAGGCGCGAATAGGTTCGAGACCGAGATCGGAATGGCGAGATATACAGGGAACTTTCCTGCACACTACCACGGTTTATATACTCGCGCTGACCAGTTTAAAGTCCGCTTCCTTGCTGGCTGCCGTGCGAGGGAGCTAAGTGTACTCCAGGGGTAAGATGTGTGTTGCTACATCAATTTAAAGTTTTTATGATGTGTTTCAGAATCCGGGCTACATGAAGGAGAACTTCGTAATCTGCATAGAATCCCTGCATTTACCAGACGCCGGCGACCAGTATAATGTAAGTTTTTTTATTACTCGAGTAAGATAAATAAATAAGAAATAGTTTATTTCCTTTGTCGGAACTTAATTTACTTTGGGTCTTCAGATAAAAGGTATTCATAGACTTCCATCTTCGCTTCTTTAAACACAGGTATTTCTATTGGTATTTAAAAGGAGCGCTTGCTTCTCTTGTGATTATAAGGGCAGATCGTTCGATCATCTGATAAAGGTTATAGGATAAAATACAACATAAACAAGCAAGAACTACAATTCTATTACTTCTCCTCATTACATAAACGTAATGATTAAAAAATTTGTCCTTAAATAGATATACAAGTGGAGACCTTTTAATAATAGCAATATCTGCGTGGCCTTGAAAATGCACAACTTGTCTTTTTCGCTAATGTACAGACAAACAAATCAACGCATCCGACGAATTTCGGATAACCGGATGACTCTGAATGCCAAATAAAAAACAAACAAAATAAACCACGTCACGAACGTGGTTGTAAAAAAAAGTGGCTACAACCTTTTCGTCTTATTTCCCCTAATATATACGTTAAAAAAATTATGAATTTACACCATTTTTTAACCGACTTCAAAAAGGAGGAGGTTCTATGTTCGGTTGTATGTATGCTTTTTTTTTATGTATGTTCAGCGACATTTCCGTCAATTGTGGACCGATTTTGATAATTTTTTTTGCATTGGGTTCAGTATATCTCCAATGTGGTCCCATATTAATTTTATTGACATTGGACCTTGGACTTAGAAGATACACCAGGGAACTCCTTAACGACAAACAATAGGCATGTGTAAATTGAGATATTATGGGTATTACGTCAATCCTATAGGTACCCTACTATAGAATAATTCACTGGTCACTTAAAATTGTAAAATAAAAATCTTTTATAAAAAAAGGTAAACCGACTTCAAAAAGCAAAAAAATAAATATTTGAAGTCGGTGCCAAGTAACCGACTGCACCAACCAGCACCGACTTCAAATATTTATTTTTTTGCTTTTTGAAGTCGGTTTATCTTTTTTTATAAAAGATTTTTATTTCGTGAAAATTTCCCAAGTTCCAAAACTCTTGCACACCGTTTGCTTTACCGTGGCCCAAATTTAACCTAATTATGTATAGCTACATAATTACAAGCAGCGATAGCCTAGTGGTTAGACCGTAGGACTGCAAAGTCAGAGGTCTCTGGTTCAAACTTAGACACGCACCTTGTGTCTTTTCGAAAGCGTGTGCATATTAAAAATTAATTATCACTTGCTTTAACGGTGATGGAAAACATCGTGAGGAAACCTGCATGCCTAATAGTTTCTCGAAAGTGCGTGAAGTTCGCTAACCCGCACTGGGCCAGCGTGGTGGACTATGGCCTAAACCCTCTCAGTTTGAGAGGAGGCCCGTGCCCAACGGTGGGACAGTTTTATTAACAGGGCTAATATTATTATTATTATATGTATGTATGGATTTACTTCTCTCCGGAGAGATGAACAAGGGCCGAAGCCAAGTGCTTATAGTCAATGGGGTCCTGATAATGATATTAATTTACGAATTATGCGGCAGGTATTTAAGATGACGGCTTTTTTAATTAGGTTTTAAAGTGGATGCATGTCGAGAGTAGTGAGACATTGTGTTGTTTTTATTATTATTATGTATAGCTGGTTTGGGGTGATTAAGGAACAAACATCCAACCTTTTATATTTATTGTTAATAGAAGGATTACTAACAATATTGTAAGGTTGAAAATCTTATCTGATAATCCAATTGTACCGTTATCTTTACACACCTCATCATTAGATATCTCTGATCCATTTAATATTTTTTTTTTACATTTGCAACACAAGGCTGGGCCATAATTATGTATTTTAGTATTACAAACAAATTATCTATCTATCTATCTATATCATCACGCCAGCTCCCTCGCGGGGTAGGCAGAGAGTACAGAGTTCCAACAGGATCTTTCCTTACATACCTCTCTGGCTTCCTCCACTCTCATAGTTCGTCTCATACACACTCGCCGGTTACGGAGACTCTTTGACTTGCCCTTCAGCTAAGACACGGTCTATTTGGTCATGGTAAGATAGTCTAGGTCTTCCCCGGCACCTACATCCTTCCACTTTCGCATTGTATATCTGTTTTGTCATTCTTTCTTCTGGCATTCTTTCTATATGCCCGAACCAACGGAGCATACCCTTTCTCATCTTTACACCGATACTATCTTTCATACCTACTCGCTTTCTTACTACGCTGTTGCGAATACGGTCAGTCAGCGTGACTCCGCACATCTTCCGCAGAGATCGCATTTCGACCGCATTTATCCTGCTTTCGTTCTCCTTCTTACATACCCAACTCTCACTGCCACAAACAAATTATACAATATTAAATTTATTTATATTAGGCACATCAACAATATTCATATGTCACATTTACAACTAGCATTTAACAATATTATAATCTTATATGAATATCAATTATAGATGTACACAACATTCCTTGATTTACGATTGGCATGTCCAGTTATTAAATAATAATAAAAACATAATTACATAATTAAATTGAAAACAAAATAGGTACAATTATAATAAAAATTTAAATAAAATAAGAGTGAGACATTTGATGTAAATAATAATTTAATTAGAAATTATATATCGTCTAATAACATTTGAGGGCACTCGTAGCGCTGTGCGTCGTTCTTCGTGATTACCAAGCTTTCGAGCGTTTAATCAGGTCAGTCAATGGTGACTGTTCATGGCAATTTAATTTTAAAGGCGGATTTTTTGACGGACGATTTAGCGCAGTGGTTAAGAGCTTAAGTCGCTCCGCCCACTGTGTCTAATAGTCGCGGGTTCGATTCCCGCACGGAACAAATCTTTGTGTGATCCACAATTATTTGTTTCGGTCTGGGTATTTGTGTGTGTGAACTTTCATGTTTGTAAACGCACCCACGACACAGGAATAAATCCTAGTGTGGGGCTACGTTTTTAAAAAAAAAGAAAAAAAAAAAAGAAAGATAAGAAAAAAGAAAGCCCCTGCATACTTCGAAAAGCATGTTAAGCCGTTGATCCCGGTTACAATGTGGTTGACGTTAAGCCACGTTGGAAGGCAGCTTGATAATTTCCAACAGCAGGTTTCCACAAACCTGCTTCCACCAATCCGTATTGGGTTCGCGTGGTGGTCTGTGATCTCATCTCACATGGATTTGTGAGAGAAGGCCTTTGTTTGTGCAATAGTGGGATAGTATAGGTTCACATACTGAGTATTTTTTCTTTGTTTATTTTTTTCTTTTTAAAAAACGTAGCCCCACAAGAGGATTTATTTCTGTATCGTGGGTGCGTTTACAAACACGAAAATTCACATACACAAATACCCAGACCGTTCTTAGATTGACGCGAATATTACACATGAAATAAAACTATTTATCTGATTTTATCGCGGGTTATTTTTGATTTTTAAGTTCCCGACGTTTCGAGTGCTTTGCAGCACCCATGGTCACGGGTGGGAGGGTTAGTATAGGTTGTCAAACCGTCACACCTTTATTTCCCAAGTGGGGGTGGCAGAGGTGAACTGTGTACACCCATTTTTTGCCGACCATGTTAGGTCCCATGTAATAGGGGGCGAGCCTATTGTCATATATCGGACACAATTCTAGACTCCTGACTCATACTAGGAACCTTTTAATAGAAAAATTAATTTTTCTGACCTAGGATTTGAACCCAGGACGTCGCAATCGCAATTCACATATTTGTAATATTTTACTAATTGCAACTCTGTTAAATAATAGGCAATCGCAGCATGTGCCGAAGATACAGGAGTTAAGACACACTTGACCTCTAATGTCGTGGGTGTATATAATATACCTCTGTAACTTCTGCTTGGGGCAATGTAGGTTTATTTTTTCGTAATACCTTTATGAATGATTACAAATACCATTATTTGAGGCTGAAATTTTATTATTACTGAATTATAATAGGACGAATGCTCGGTGACCTCAATAGAGTATCCCAACAAGTGGGTCTTAAAATGAATATGGACAAAACAAAAATAATGTCTAACGTCCATGTCGTACCCACCGCACTCACCGTTGGGAACTCTACTCTTGAAGTTGTCGACGAATACATTTACCTGGGACAGGCAGTCCGGTTAGGTAGGTCCAACTTTGAGAGAGAGGTCAATCGACGAATCCAACTCGGCTGGGCAGCGTTCGGGAAACTGCGCAACATCTTCTCATCCAAAATACCTCAGTGCCTAAAGACTAAAGTTTTTAGTCAATGTGTGTTACCAGTGATGACATATGGATCAGAGACGTGGTCTCTTACAATAGGTCTCATAAAAAAGCTCAAAGTTGCTCAGCGAGCTATGGAAAGAGCTATGCTCGGCGTTTCTCTACGTGATCGAATCAGGAATGAGGAGATTCGTAGAAGAACCAAGGTCACCGACATAGCTCTCAGGATTAGCATGCTGAAGTGGCAATGGGCTGGCCACATAGCGCGAAGATCGGACGGGCGTTGGGGCAGAAAGATTCTAGAGTGGAGACCACGTATTGGCAAGCGCAGCGTAGGACGACCGCCTGCCAGATGGACCGACGATCTTGTGAAAATCGCAGGAAATCGTTGGATGCAGGTGGCATCGGACCGGTTACGCTGGAAAGCGATTGGGGAGGCCTATGTTCAGCAGTGGACAAGTATAGGCTGAAATGATGATGATGATGATAATATAGCGTGTTACTTCTGGACAATGCAGCTTTCTAATAGTAAAAGAGTGTGTGTGTGTGTGAGTGAATGATCTACGCTGTTGGCCGCGGGGCCTTTACAGCTTTACCGGACAAGAGGCCGAGCGTGCAACCACCACGCTCGAACCAGAACGGCAAGGGGGCAACTAGCTCAGGGGTGTCTCAACGAGGAACGGGCCTCAGCTTGGGCAGTCGCTATGGAGGAGGGCGTATACTAGGTGTCTCGCCGTGGTGCTCTGCACCGGCCGGCAGGCGAGGGATTCTTCGACATCGCCGGCAAGGCCGGTCTGATCCAATGGTGAAAGAATCAAAATTGGTTTCAATCAAATTAAAAGTTAAGTTAGTTCAATAGTTTTAGGCCCCTATTATATATAGAACGTAAATCAGTCATGAATCTAGTTTTAAAACTAGATGCACGACTGATTTTCGTTCTGTAATACGGGCCCTAGAGTTTATATATTACAAACAAACAATTCTTTTCTCTGTACTATTAGTAACATAAATGAATACTTCTCGCAAACTTGGAAAGGACAGAACAATGTCCTTTACTTTACCTTAAGCAAGTACTAAGACTAAGTACTAAGTTTAAAAAATTTCGTAATGGCCGTGGTTGTAACAATTTTATTATGATTATAAAATATTGTTTTATGCCAAAGTCAAGGCTAAAACAATTAAATTGAATAATGGTTTGTTGATAATGTAATAGTTATCTATGCTGAGGTAAATTGAGTGGAATCATAATTAAATGATTATTATCTATAATCAACTTGTCTAACTTTAACATTAAAAAGGAACACTTTGTATGAAATGGCTTTTTTAACCGACTTCAAAAAGGAGGAGGATCTATATTCGTCTGTACGTATGCTTTTTTTATGTATGTTCAGCTATATTTCCGTCAATTGTGGACCGTTTTTGATGATACTTTTTGCATTGGGTTCAGTATAGCTGGTCCTATTTTAATTTCATTAGTATTGGGCCTAGGACTTAAAAGGTACACCAGGGAACTCCTTAACGACAAACAATAAAAATGTGTAAATTGAGATAATATGGCTATTACGTCAATCCTATTGGTATCCTACTATAGAACTAAGCAGTATGTTAGCCGGCTTCAAAAAAGGAGCAGGTTCATAATTCGTTTATTTTTTTTTATAACTTTGCTTATCTATCTATCTATCTATAACCTCACGCCAGATCCCTTGCGGGGTAGGCAGAGAGTACAGAGTTCCAACAGGTTCTTTCCTTACATACCTCTCTGGCTTCCTCGACTCTCATAGTTCGTCTCATACACGCTCGCCGGTTACGGAGACTCTTGACTTTTCCATCAGATAAGATAACTTTGCTTATGAACCGATTTTGATAATTCTCTTTGCATTGGATTCAGTATAGCTCTGAGGTGGTCCCATTTCAATTTTATCGTAATCGGACCTTGGACTTTGGAGATACACCAAGGGACTCCTTGATGGCAAACAGCACGAATGTGTAAATTTAGTTATTATGAGTATTATATCAGTCCTGTAGGTACCTTACTGTAGAACTAAGTAGAATAATATAATATAGGTATATCAATAATAATAAATTAATTCACTTATTACTTAAAATTGTAAAATAAAAAACGTTTAAAAAAAGGGAAACTGACTTAAAAACGCAAAAAAAAAACAAAAATTGAAGTCGGTGCCAAGTAAGGACTAGGAGAGGTAATTAATGGACGCCCCCTAACCTACTGAACCAACTGGCACCAACTTCAGATATTTATTTTTTGCTTTTCGAAGTCAGTTTCCCTTTTTAAAAAGTTTTTTTTAGAGTCTAATAAATGCAGAAACAGTATTGACAAATTAAAACTGCAAAAAACCGTAACATAAAATGGTTAAAAAAAGAACTAGGTAATAATTAAACCCTAGCATGTTTTATCACGGCGATTTGACGCAATATCCGCAGCTTACAGGTGTAAAACCAGACTGTGAAACTCGTTAAAAACCACGTTTATTCGTCATAAAAAAATCTACTTGGACTGCCTCGTGTAATGGCAAAGCGCATCGCTCTGTGGTCGCGAGGCCCTAGGTTCAAATTCCAGGTCGGACAAATGTAGTTTTTATATCGAAAAATTCCCAGTCCGGAGTGTTGAATTGTGCCCCGTACATGGCATTAGGCTTGCCCCCTATTACATGGGACACTAACAGTGTCGGCGAAAAGTGGGTGTACACTGTACATGTCTCCTTCCCCCGCTGGGGGAATATAGGCATGACGGTGGTTACCTTTTTTTATAAATTCTATTTATAGATACCCAAAAGTGCCGGTAAAATAAATTTAAAAGAAAATCTTCTACAATTTCACATGTTTGCTGCTTACCCTTCTGCTCCTTGACATTCTCACTGTACAGCTGTCGATCTTGACTAGTCATCGTCACTTGCGCAAGCACAGGACTGGTCCAAAGATCGAGTAGGACAGGTTTTGCGAGGTCTGACATTGAGCAACGTAACGAGCTGTTTCTTATCGCGCCCGGTTATATCAGCTGGCAGATTTGCGTAAGATAAAAAAACCGGTCTCACGTTCTGAAGGTTCCGAATAAGGGCCATCAGGTAGCGCTATTTGAATTTTTCATCGATTTCTATCTATCTATGTATATCGTCACGCTACATCCCTTCTGGGGTAGGGAGAGAGTTCCAACAGGTTCTTCCTTTACAGACCTCTCTTCCTTTCTCCACTCTCAAACACGCTTGCCGGTTACGTAGACCCTTCAGATAAGACACGGTGTATTTGGTCATGGTAAGATAGTCTAAGTCTTCCTCGGTACCTACCCACTATTCCAACATTTATTTTATATGCCCAAACCAACGGAGCTTACTCTTTAAATTTCCATTGATACTATCTTTCATCGATTTCGATGAATTTTCTGTGATGAAATAACAAATTCCCAATTTTCCTTTTTTTTTTACTTGTACTATGAAAGCTTGCTTTTTGCCAAATTTTCATGATTCTAGGTCAACGGGAAGTATTTTAAAGGAATTGATGAGTAAGATTAAATGCCCATAATTACTTTTGATTGTGTTGGCTTAAATTTTTTATATCACCAAGGGTTTCGTAGACCTTAGTTTTAAACATAAATTGACCTCGATTTGTGAGAGAATGCCTTTGTCTAGTGGCAGGATGTGAGGACAGTAGAAATTGATTTATTGTGCCGAATGGTGTTTAAACCGTGAGATGGCAGAAGATTGGGTTTGTTAACGCGGTAGGGCTTAGACTCTGCCTGGACTGAGCCGACTAGAACTGAAGTAACATATCATTGAATCGAGTTAATTCTATTGTTATTAACTAGGTCTGCAGTTCTCACCCGGGTCCTTATTAGCTATAACCAAACGCGTCGCGTTACGATAGCGTTGTGAATTGATCGTGTAATTGTGTTCTGTATGTATACTTCAATGGGTGTACCATTAAACGATTATTTCATGAAGATATGATAACGTGCTACGTTGCGTGTTTAATTGTTCATAGCGAGTAAGGGCTCGAAGTAGATTTTTATAAACAGGAAAAAATATCCTAAATAAACATAAGCAAAGTGTGTAAAAAAATATCATCTGCCAGGAAGTTATCTACCTATAATAGTATTATCAAGGCGGATGGAAATTACAGTAATTATTACACACGCGACAATCATACACGTGTATACACAAGATGTAACGTCAACAATGCAAGACCTCGGACACCCCGATTAGAGAATTGCTGCATAAATTCAAAACGAAAACCTAATTTCCAAATTTTCCAGGTTGGGGCGATTTTCTAAGCACTTTTATTAAAAATGAAAATTGTACGTGTATGTGTACCTTTTGAGAAATAAGTTTTAGGAATTTATTTGAAATCTTCTTATAGCTGTGAATCAAGAATAAATTTAGAACTGAAGGAGTAAAAGCATATTTTTGCAAATTTAAAAATAGTTAGAATCAATTCAGTTACCGATTTAGAATAAACTACTTTGAGGTCTTGCGTTTATTATGTTACACCTTGTATAGGGAACATGATTAAGGGTATTACAGAACGAAAAACAGTCGTAAATCTAGTTTTAAAACTGAAGTTTTAGTACAAAAATCAGTTTTTAAAATTAGATTCACGACTGATTTACGTTGTGTAATACGGGCCTATGGCACGGTCACAGTTTCTATGCGATGCTATAGTCCAGTCATTTAAGCTTAAATTAGGTAACAATCTCGGAATTCGAGATACCCAGCTGTAAGTCTGTAAATACTTGTATATTAACACCCTAAAAGTTGTCTCAAAACCTACATATGGTAGGGTGTACGCAACTATTAAATTTCAAGGTCAAAGGTCACAAAAATCGTTTTTTTGCGCTTTTTTTTTTGTAAATATCTCATTTCCTATGGGTTTTTTGCTATTTTTATTTATTATCAATATTGTAGAATACAAAATTCTCTACAAATTTTGTTTAGAAAAATTTTTTATACGGTGAGTCGTTTTCGAGATAGAGGGCGGAGAGCGCGCGGTCACAGGATCACTTCAGGTCAACCGGTGCCTCCGGTCGAAAACGCGCCATATATAGTTGATGAACTATCGATCAATCAATGATTATAAATATTTGTCAATTTTTATTAACTATTATATTATATTTTATAATTTTCTTCATGCATTAAATCTATATCTATTCAATAATACTGATAACCGTTTCCTAAAATTAAAAAATAATTAAGGGAAAAACTTAAATCATAATATAATTATATTCCCATTTACACTAATGACATTTTAAATAGAAAATAATTAAGTGCATCTTCTTTAAAATGTGCAGCTTTCAAATATTCCACCAACAAGTGCAGCTGCTCATCAACATTTCAAACGTGTATATTATCAAGTTCAAACTTGGTTAGGGCATGATTTGGAACCCCAGGTATGGGGTTGGGCAATGCAAAACGATTCTCTGGAGCCTATCATTACAATTTTACCACCTGCTCCAGAAGATTTGCTAAATACAATTTTCTGCAACTGCAAGAGTGGTTGTGGTTCGCGATGCGGATGCAGGAAAGCGGGCTTGCAATGCTCTTTAGCTTGTGGCCAATGTAATGGGCAAGCTTATCAATGCTCTACCATATCAGAGCGACATTAACGAAGATGGAACCTTTGACCCCGAAATCATTTTTTTTTACTTACCCATTTTTTACTTTTAATAAAATAAATGTATTGAATGATATTTTTTAATAAAAAGATTAATTCATAATTTATTTGTTTTTTTTTTCATCATGTAAGAAGTTATTAATATTAATTAGGTTAAAATTCAAATATAATTCCTATATTTTCATTAACAATTCTGCAATTACATGGGCAGGTAAGTGTTGTTAAATAAATTAATACTGAATAAAAAGTGGATAGGTTAGGAAAAAAATTATAAAATATAATATAATAGTAGTTAATAAAAATTGACAAATATTTATAATCATTGATTTATCGATAGTTCATCAACTATATATGGCGCGTTTTCGACCGGAGGCACCGGTTGACCTGAAGTGATCCTGTGACCGCGCGCTCTCCGCCCTCTATCTCGATAACGGTTCACCGTATAAAAATTTTTTTTAAATAATATTTGTAGAGAATTTTGTATTCTACAATATTGATGATAAATACAAATAGCAAAAAACCCATAGGAAATGAGATACTTACAAAAAAAGCGCAATAAAAAAAAACGATTTCTGTGACCTTTGACCTTGAAATTTAATAGTTGCGTACACCCTACCATATGCAGGTTTTGAGACAACTTTTAGGGTGTCAATATACAAGTATTTACAGACTTACAGCTGGGTATCTCGAATTCCGAGGTGAACTTACTATAATGACTGGACTACTAATGCTATTGCAAAGCTAAAGTTATTGTAGTAATGTTAAATTTGTTACTTTTATACTTTGCTTTATACATGGGTATTTAAAAACACCGTCCGTTACGTCTATATTCCCCAAGCGGAGTGCAGAGGTGTATTGTGTGCACTCACATATCGCCGACGATGTTAGGTCCCAATATAACAGGATATGAGTCTAATCAATCAATCAATCAGCCTATCGCAGTGCACTGCTGGACATAGGCCTCTCGTAACACGCGCCATTGCACACGGTCCTCCGCATTCCGCATCCAGCCTGTCCCAGCGACCTTTTTGAGGTCGTCGGTCCATCTAGCTGGGGGCCGTCCTACCTTACGCTTACCAAGTCGCGGTCTCCACTCTAGGACACGCTTGCTCCATCGGCGGTCGGTCCTTCTGCTGATGTCTTCTATGAGTCTAATAGCGGGCCAAATTTCAAACTACAGACTGCGAGGAATCATACCCAAAACCTTGTAATAGCCGCTTTCATTGTACGGCTGGATCAGCAAAGCAGTCGATGGAAGTTCTGAACAATATTTTCCATTCTATCATTAATTACAAGACGTCCAGTGCAGAACAAAGTCACTACTTCAAAGATCACCATGACGACTGTATGCAACCTTTACCAAGTCATTGATTCACCTTTTGGGGTCTGCACACTCCACGTTTTCCGTGGTCGCTCCTCGAGAACATTACTGTCCCAACCGCCATCAGTACCCTTTCTGATTCATCATCACCATCAATTTTCTATAACCCACTGTAGGCAGGCTTTCTATAAACCTTTTTGACTACCTTTAGCAATTGACAATTTTAATTATTAATACACCATCAACTTAATACTTAACATTTTAAAATAAAAAATACAATATGAATGAGAAAAAGTGCTCTCTGTAGGTGTATACAACATTATAAAAAATATTTCATATAGCATCGCTTTACCTGTGAAAGTACCTCGCAACGCTTACGGAGGCGCTGTTAATTGCCACCGCGTGGATTTGTGCCGCGAACGAGGTCAGGGCTCCGCAAATTGTATTAACATTTGAGTTTGTTCCGGTCGTATTCGTTCTATTAGCGCCAACCGCTACGTTTCGGCCCTATTCTAATTGTCAGACGAACGGAGTTTTACCAGATCGTGACATAGGTAATTAATGTTAAAATTGATTTACTATTCACGATTGTACCAAACACATCGCCTGTTTTTCTGTGCCGTTATTATATTCTAATAGAAATATTCTTTATTTTGAACAACTAATATGATTAAGAATTTTAAACTTTAATAATAGTTGTAACACTCTTGACTATCGTAATCTTATCCCTAGTGTCCCCTATTTTTAACCGACTTCAAAAAGGAGGAGGTTCTATGTTCGGTTGTATGTATGCTTTTTTTTTTGTTTTTTTTTTACATACATTTATGTTTAGCGATATTTCCGTCAATTGTGGACCGATTTTGATAATTTTTTTTTTTGCATTGGGTTCAGTATATCTCCAAGGTGTTCCCATATTAATTTTATTGACATTGGACCTTGGACTTAGAAGATACACCAGGGAACTCCTTAACGACAAACAATAGGCATGTGTAAATTGAGATATTATGGGTATTACGTCAATCCTATAGGTACCCTACTATAGAATAATTCACTGGTCACTTAAAATTGTAAAATAAAAATCTTTTATAAAAAAGGTAAACCGACTTCAAAAAGCAAAAAAATAAATATTTGAAGTCGGTGCCAAGTAACCGACTGCACCAACCAGCACCGACTTCAAATATTTATTTTTTTGCTTTTTGAATTCGGTTTACCTTTTTTTATAAAAGATTTTCTATTATGCGAAATGTTCGGAACAGTACAAAAACGTGTCCAAAGTGCAGGCTATAGCCACATAAGTTAATATCCCAACGGAGATATAGTTACATTCATACAACCCTAGGGTTACTATCCCTATCATGATATTTTTATTTTAATGTTAATTGAAAGGTGATCATATTTTGGGTGTAACCAATTTATGTACCCAGTGCACTAGTAGACCGTGTCTTATCTGAAGGCAAGTCAAGAGTCTCCGTAACCGGCGAGCGTGTATGAGACGAGCTATGAGAGTGGAGGAAGCCAGAGAGGTCTGTAAGGAAAGAACCTGTTGGAACTCTACTCTCTGCCTACCCCGCAAGGGAACTGGCGTGATGATGTAGATAGATAAATAGATAGATACACTACTACATTGTGCATACACGTAGCCCGACGACAAAACCGGTTTACGCCAGCCTTTCCCTGGGGGCATTTATACTCTAGGTATAAAATAAAATTGTAATTTTATCAAATGTAAATGAATTAAAATAAGTTCTTACCATTTTTTACGTAAGAAAATCCTAATGGACTTCCGCCAGCCTCGGGGGAAGCTGGCGGGGTATGGCGGACTCCTACCGACTAAAACCCCATGGTGGCCAATATCACACTTCGGTGAGAAGCTCCGGGATCTCCGTTAGGAACGCACCGGCTCCCCTCTGTGTCGTGCTTCGAAAAGCCCGCATTCGGGGAAGGGGGGAGCCTATCGACCAGCTTGCCAATGCATCAACGCGATACTCACGGCATCGTGACCCATACCAAGCTGCCGTCCTCCTCGGATGCGAGATGTACCTACCCACGTGCCATAACACCATCTCTAATCTCCCCAGGTACACGAGTTACCCCCAGAAAAGCTAAAGAACCGCGAGGTCGTTCCCATCGACATCGCCAACGACCCGCTCCCGTCCGCCGACTACAAGCCGGAGACGGACCCGACCAAGTTCAAGTCGGCCAAGACCGGGCGCGGCCCGCTGGTCGGGCCCAGCTGGAAGAACGACGTGAAGCCGGTCATGACCTGCTACAAACTCGTCACCGCCGAGTTCAAGTGGTTTGGACTACAGGTCAGTTTGTTTTAGTTAGATGGTAAATAAGACTGACGAATAAATTTGACGGACGATTTGGCGCAGCGGTTAAGAGCTTAAGCCGCTCCGCCTACTGGGTCGAATAGTCGCGGGTTTGACTCCTGCACGGGACAAATCTTTTTGTGACCCACAATTATTTTTTTCTGTCTGGGTATTTGTGTATGTGAATTTTCATATTTGTAAACGCACCCGCGATACAGGAATAAATGGTAGTGTGGGGTTACATTTAAAAAAATAAAAACACACAGTGGCGCGAGTTCAATTGTTTTTTCCCATCTCAAAAAATGCCAAATGCGCTAAAGAAGTTTTCACTTCAAAAAAAATATCTAAAGAGTTTCTACAGAAACGGAATTACGCTTAGGATTTGAAATATAAAAGCAGGACACGGCGTATATTAGTGTGGACATTTTGTCAATTTTTATAAAACTGTACATATTTTTTAAAGCCGCAAATAAGGTTTTAAGGTTCCACGTAACTTTTTAAATGTTAAGGACTTGGTTATGAACTTTAATTTTTATGTCAATGCCATCGCTAACATTTTATTTTAATATGTTTGTTTTATTTTCACAGAGCAAAGTAGAAAATGTGATTCAGAAATCAGAACGACGGTTGTTCACCATATTCCACAGGTAAGTTTTATCAAATAACGGATTGCATTAAAAATCAAACAAATTTCAAATGAAATATTACTACTAAAAAAAACATGAAATTAAACTATTTATTTGATTTTATCGCGGTATATTTTTTATTTTTAAGTTCCCGACGTTTCGAGTACTTTGCTGCATTCATGGTCACGGGAAGGACTGAGGTGTTAGACGTCCAAGGCATAGTTGTTCCGGGGACCCTCAAACTTATACTTAAAAAATGAACCGCGATAAAATCCGAAAAATAGTTTTATTTCATGTGTAATATTCGCGTAAATCTAAGAAATCAGTTTAAAAAAAAACAAATTTTCTTAAAATAAATAAAATCACGTCTATGTAGCATCAATCACCGTCAAAGAGAGCAATATAATGACGGACGATTTAGCGCAGTGGTTAAGAGGTGAAGCCGCTCCGCCCACTGTGTCTAATAGTCACGGGTTCGATTCCCGCACGGGACAAATCTCTGTGTGATCCATAATTATTTGTCCCGGTCTGGGTATTTGTGTATGTGAATTTTCATGTTTGTTAACGCACCCACGACACAGGAATAAATCTAAGAGTGGGACTAAATTTTAAAAAAAGAAAAAGAAAAGAAGGTATATATGTCATCTGTGATTCCGAATGTTGCCGTGATATTGGCATTATGTCCAACTATTTTTGACAATCTGGTGTTCGACTAATTTTGACCTTTTAGAATGTTCATCCAATTTTGGTGCTAGTCTTGTTCAGTGAGTCATGTATGCTGCGGTGGGTTCCTAAACCTCTATAGGATTTAGAAAGTCTGGATGCAGTCATTGACTTCTGATGTACTTGTACATAAAAAGCTAAATTAACAATAAAACTTTTTTGTATGGATTTAGAAGGTTATCAGTCTGAACGTTTTTTACTCGACTGTTCCAAAAAGAGGGAAATATTTACTTTATATTTACAAATCGTTGGTCTAGTGGCAAATAATGTGCTTGCGATCCCGAGGTCTTGGGTTCAAATCCTAGGTCAGACAAATGTAATTTTTCTATCGAAAAAATCCCACAGTCTGGGATTCTGCCCGGTATATGCTAATAGGCTCGCCCCCTATTACATGGGATCGTCGGAAAAACTGAATGTACATAATACATCTCTGCCACCCCCGCTTGGTGGGAATATAGGCGTGAAGGTGTTTTTTGTTTTTTTTAAATTTACAAAATGGATTTGAATATTCCAGGCAAGTGTTTTGCTCTATGGACGACTGGTACGGCATGACCATGGCGGACATCCGCGCCATCGAGGACCGCACCAAGGAGGAGCTTGAGAGACTCCGCCGCGAGGGAGAGGTGCGCGGCATGCGCGCGGAGAACGAGTAAGCGTGTCTGCTAGCACATATGCGTGCGTGCGGGCGGGCATGCGTGCGTGCGGGCGTGCATGCGTGCGTGCGGGCGTGCATGCGCGCGTGCGTGCATGCGTGCGTGCGACGTGCATGCGTACGCACGTACGCGCTAGGCGTCGGGCGCGGCTCCAAACTTACACCATGTAAGCTGACTATACATAAGCCCCATACACGCGTTCAACAAACCAAAATGTTCTAATCCCATACCTGAGAAGCATAATATTGTAGCCCAAACTTATCTACTCTAAAACATGCGACGTTTAATATTGTAATTAACAAAATTAAGTATATAATAAATAATCTATCCCTTTTAATGTCCTTCAGCACGGACCTGTTCTAAACGAGGTGGATTCAGATCCTCCGTCAATTAGTATAATAAAACATACCCGAAATTTTTGAAATATGGTAAATTTTGGCAAAGACTCTCCAGCTTCTAAGGTCTAGGGTTATTTTGTGCTTACGGCAGTTTATAATTCATTAATTAGAACTTGTGAACATAACATGAATGTTTAGCGAGTTACGATTATAAAGGCATCCAAAATTAACACACACAACGACTTGTGATTTTTTGCGTTAAACGTAAGACGCGGTACTGTTGTAACTACATTTATACCTACTTACCTAAGTGATTTTAGGGGGGGAATCTTCCAAAGATCCCTTGCTAATTGTCTGAAAGATGGACTGGGAAATTCGGGAATGTTACGTATAGAAAAATCCCTCGGCAAGGCAGGGATCTATCTACGAACGGAGCGCCTGCCGCGTTCCGTACTATCGTTCTAGCATATTTCTTGAGGGAACAAAATCGCACTCCCTGGACATGTGTTCTATACTATAGTTAACTATACTTTGGTCGTTTTTTTACTACCCCTTTTTTTTACTTTCCAATTAAATTCGTTACGGGTTCCAAGACAATTAAAATGCTCCCTGGGACTCCCCAAGGTTCAAGCCTAACATCTAAGGGGATGTGGATCCTGGATTACAGGAGTTACAGTTGTGAAAATGCGTGGCGGGCTTAGTCCCATTAAAGAAGATAAATGTGCTATCTACACGATTCGTGTGCTGAAGTCGTCGTGTGTGTACGCGCTTAGTCGCGAAGTTTCGATAATACAATAAGTCGTTTGTCCGTTTTAGTATTAAAATGAAATTAGCTCAGATAATATTTTAATGGTTGCGTGATTATATGTAATAAATGTATCGATAGCCATTTCGTTAGTGTGAGCAATAACGCCCGCGCTCGGCGAGTTTCCGATTCCGACGCTCACTGCCCAGGCGGATAATAACTGAGATTGCTATATTAAAACAGCTTACTGCCCCAGATCGGCCATTCTGTGGCACCGTGGCATGTTACCACAAAGCAAATATAACGAGGAGATGCTATTATTAGATTTTCCTATACAATCTAGCGTGTCACTGGGCGGGATGAAGAGGACGTTACATCCCACTTAATTCTGTATTTGCCATCTAGCTTAGAATTACACTGACGTAGACCACGCCCATCGCGATAACGTCAGGGCCTAGTTGAAAGACACATTGCACAGTTGCTTAGGTCGACTTCTCTTTATATTTGATTAGTGCACGTTACTACCACAGATATCGTAATAATAAAACACTGGAAGTAAAATAGCGCACGATTCCGGAGTCTGGAATTGTGCTCGGTACATGGCAATAGACTCGCCCTCTATTAAATACGACCTAATATCGTCGGCGAAAAGTGGGTGTACACAGTACACCTCTACCGCCCCCGCTTGGGAAGTATAAGCGTGACCTTATAAGTACAATCCTTGTGACTGTACTTTGACTTGACTTTTGAAAGATTTTCATACCAACTTTAGCCACGGTATCAACACACGGTCGACACTTATCTTGTTGGCTTATCGGGCCGAGGAGACCTCAGGCGCACTTCGACCCGATGGGATCTTTTGTGCTGTCCTTGCCCAGATGCTCTTACGTACCTAAAGAACCAAATACTCCCTGTACCAGGCTGTAGATTCCAGCAGGGGGAAGAGCCGAAGTTCCTCTGGGTTTGCATAGACCACTCCAAGTAGTTTCATTCGCCGCGCCGCCAGTGCGTCGCAGTGGCAGAGGACATGCTACATGGTTTCAGTATCTGTACCACAGTTCCTGCATACCACGTCGCTGCAGAGGTTCATCTTGTGTAGATATTCTTTTGAGCCATAATGGCCTGTATATGCTCCAATTAGTTGCCTTAGTTGTAGTCTACTGTGTTTTAGTAGTCTCTTGCTGTCGCTGTCACACCATATGGAGAGAAATACCTAGGAGTCTCAGCCCTGTATTTGTTTTCCACACTTTCTTGTGTTGTTCTTGGGCTTATTTGAAGAGCGCACCTCTGTAGGCACCATCTAGTATGCCTAGGAACGGTTGTGGACCAACAAGTTTTTCCATTGCTGCCTTTCTGGCCAAGTCATACGCACGCTCATTGCCATCATCGCCCGTGTTGTATTAGTCGACACAGTCCTGAAGCATTTTGTGATAGTGTGTTATTATTATGATTTCTATGGTTACTACTAGTGTCTATGCCTACCTATCAGTGTCGCCAACTGGATTTACGACTGGTTTCTGAATTAATTGGTCTCCCACTTACAGAAGTAATGTCGAAAAGGAGTAGTATGTCAGCATATCTTTAACCTACTGTGTTGCCACGAAAACAATACAAAAATGTATAATTTGTTGTGTTTCTTCTATAAAGTGTAATAATATTTAGAGTCCAGCAGCGCATTTAATAATGTATTTTTAAGTAAATAATTACAGTAAAATATGCAATAATTTCAATGTTTGTTGTTTATTTTGAAGGCTAGCATTGTTCATGTTTGTTGCTTAAATTTTTTTCGTGGTAACACTGTAAATAAGACTGATTGCAGTTGTACTGTAAAATTTTGTTAATATCTGTTAAATGCTATTTCTAAAATTCTTCTTTATAAATTACTTAATACATACGCTACTTAGCCGCGTATAAATTATACATTTTTTTTTAAAACAAGGCGATCTCAGTTGAAGCTCGGGCAATAATTACCATTAGATGAAAAAAATAAATATATAATTGATATATGGTATAGATAATATTTAAATAAATAACTAATAAGTCGATGTAGTCAGTGGTTAACAGGTAGTGTTGTCGTTACCTAATTAGTAAAAAAAATATTATTGTAATTCGAGAATTTGACAACTCTTTTTGCAACGAGATTGGTGAATATCAAAGGCACTTTCAGGCGAGCACGAGTATATTCGACAGTCATCGAAAGCGCATGTCGTCTTGCTCTCTCTACAGATTTATTGTACAAGTATGAGCGAGATAGCATGATTTTTCGACGCCTGTCGTTCGCTTGTGCCCCTGAGTTTACATTTCACTATATAATAGTTTATTTAGTTGGAGTGCCCGATTTTTCGGGTGGGTTTGGCTGTTGTGTATTTATGATATAAATATATACTTACTATATGTAATGCAGTTAGGAAGATCGTATCCGATTCCTGTAGGCTTGTCAAAATAAAATTGGACTTCTTTCTTAATGGTTTCTTAGTGGTTTCTCTGAAAAAGCTAAACTGTAATTTTAATTCTGCGCATGAATTAACGGGACGTATTGTAGTTAGTTTCTCAGAGCTATGCGCATGTATAAAATAAGGTTATAACAGATTTTTTTAAAAGATTATAGTATGCGTCCAGTTCATATAACTTATTCATCTTACTTCTTCCTAACTAAGACACGCAGTAGTACCCAATTGTAATAAAATAAATAAATTTCGGCACTTGTAACTAATGGGAAATTTCTTTCGGTGCAATATATTTTTTAACTATGGCAACCCTATGCAAAATGGTAGTTGGGTTACTAAACTTTATTGGTGTTTGTGAGAGCGGTTCCGCCACGTTACGTTGCCTGAAATGGAAATGAAAATAGATAAAAATCAATATCATATTGCAAATTAAACTTTTACCTTTAAGCGATGAAGTTTAAACCGCCGCTCTCATAAGAAACCAAAGCATTAGGGTGTTGCAAGGTGAATGTGCATTAACTACGGTTGGTACGGTGTCTATGGTATTTTTTTTAATATGATAACATTAACTTATTTATTATCTGGGCCCTGGTTCAGGTTGCAACACCCTGGGAATAGATGATTTTTTCAAGTATATTTTTTAATAAAATAAGTTTTTTTTTTGTTTAACAAATCAGTATTTTTAATAATTGTGTGACATTCCAGATTCTGTATCGACGGCAAACAACATTTTTAATATGATTTGCTACTTAATATTATTTATCTGTTAGCTCTCTCAAATCGTTCCGTACACTGCATATTGTTTAAATGGAAATAATTTATTTAAAAACAATCAGTACAATATTATGAAATTATTTTGTTTTTATGTGAAATATCCATTCTCACTGTGAAATTAATTTATGTTCCTTTGTTTTTAACCAGACTTATTATGTTCAGTAGCCTATGTATTTGTGTTTTGTGAGATTTTGGGCAGAGCTTCCGATGGACAAATGTATTAAACCAAGAAATAAAAAAAAGATTAATAAGGATTCCATAATGTCATATCTTACGTCTCGCTCGCACTTGCCCTGTGTGAGGGAGAGGCGCATAGGCGTCATTTTCGAACTTGTTTCTGATATAAATGTAGAAGTGAATAAAGAACCCTATTGGCTTATACCTTAGTATAAGTTTTCCGTGAGCTCTGCCCAAAGTATAAGCAATTGCTTAATATTGCACTTTTATTTTAAGTTTTTTTTTTTACTTATGTTGTAATAAGTTTTACATCAAATACAGCGTGGTATATATATTTGCAAGTAGTCGTTTTTTTTTTTGTAGATATCAGAGAAATTATCTCATGACCCGCTTGTAGCGACGCCTAGTGCTTATCTGTTTTTATACATTTCGATACATAACAGTACTTATCGGACCCTAAAACTGATTATTAGAAAATGAACCTCATTTCCATGATAACATGGTCTATAGTTCCTCGCGTGCGAGCTCCGCGTTAACATCTCCTGTAATATATAATAGCTTTTTGCGTTGATGTTGTTAAAGCTTATTTGTTGCAGTTACCAAATAAAATTAAGTACACACACGGTTTTTCTTTTTATTTTCTTTTGCTGACCTTACCCGCGGGCTGGTACGGACTACACACTATAGTCTTTTTCACAAGACGGCGACGTGTAGGAGCTGACATTTCTAAAAATTTGATGATCAAATCGAATGAAATAGAATTGATTGAAAATCTTATCGAGACAATTTATAACGACGAATGAATAGATATTAAAAACAAAAATTTAGGAACAGAAGAAAACAAAATACAAGAATTTCGTTATTTATTTACGAATTAGTCTGAAGCGATTAGTCTGAAAAATCGTCTTAATTCGTCGCTTAGGTGAATTAATATTTATAAGTCTATGACACGATTTTACGTCAAAATGAAGCATCCACGTTTTTTATTAATTTCTTAACCATGAGTATACTACATCTCTCAATCGGATACGTAGAATAGTATATTCGTAACGAAATAAGGAATAGATTTTGTTTATTTTAAAAACAATATATCAATTATAACGATTTAATTGTGTCACTTCCTAAAACGCGAACCCTTCCAATTTGCATAATTGAGTAATAGTTTTATTAAGTTTTTTTTAATAATTACGTAAATTTATATAAACTGTGTATGATCTAAATGAAAATTATAGTAGATTATTGATTTATTTTTATATTCTTGTTCATTTTTTGGACTGCCTCGTTGGCCTAGTGACGAAGCACATCGCTTTGTGATCACGAGGTCCTGGGTTCAAATCCAAGGTCGAACAAATGTAGTTTTTCTAACGAAAACTTCCCAATATGCGTCCTGAGTCTGGATTGTGCCCAGTATGTGGCAATAGGCTCGTCCCCTATTACATGGGACCTAACATCATCGGCGAAACGTGGGTGTACTCAGTACAGACTTGCCACCCCCGCTTGGGGAATATAGGCGTCACGGTGGTTTTTTTTTTGATTTCCTACTTTAAATACAATATGCATAAAATGGAATATGATCAAACGTCACTCTACCCATGTGTCGTGAAAAAGACTATAAAGCCCAAGTGGGCTCCATCATGCAGTGTTAGCGTTGCCTATTGACTATAGGATCTTTCATGTAAGATGGCTACTGTGACAGTTGTGTCAAAGAAAATTATACTTTATTCAATGGCAATAAGATGCATGACCCGTTCTATACTTATGGTTTTATGCCTTAACACCATTGAATTAAATATTAATTTCGTTTGGCACTTAGAACTATCACTACCTATCTTATGTAAATATTATAGCTCGAGGTTATAACGTTCAGTTGAAAGCAATTTAACGTTACAACCTCGAGTTAAGCGATAGGTAACGCTAAACCAGAGGGCCTAGACAAGTTGCAAGCGTTTTGTTTCTATTCTCTTGTCGCAATCGATAGCGCATTGTTTTGACCACGTGACTTTTCGTTGCAAAATGTCATTCCCATACATTTTTCCGCTTTCTATTAGCGTTAACGACTGTAGATTGTCAACTTGGCTATAGGCGCTGATACGCGCAAGAGGGTCTAATGGCCGGTTCCTATATTCAACTCAAGGATAGATTTGCTTACTGTCAGTTGAATTTTGTAGAAATTCTATCCGTAGTAGGCAAATCTATCCATGAATTGAATATAGGAACCGGCCGTAAGTAAGTTAAATTTTCCAAATCGCTTGCATACTTTTATTTGCATCAACCCGTTACTTTTTCCTGAACTAAGTTTCGAGTAGTTGCTAATATTTGATTTTGTATAATACAAATCGGTATTATCGATTTGAAAAATTGAGAATGTTTAGCTATTTGTGTCGCTTCTAGTACCATTCATTTTGATATTAATTTTTTATTTTAAAAGAGTTAAGAGTGGAGTTGCTTGCTCTTCTCCACAGTAAAAATAAAATTTTTACGATAAATATTTTTTTTATTATTATCAGATTTTTGTTCTTGGGGTTACACCCCGATATCTGGGTGCCACCCATGCTAGCTACGCCCCTGTCAGACAGTATGCAATACTTTTGTCTTTAACGTTATAGGAAAAACCCGCATTTTTAGACAAATATTGTGCTATGCTTTTTGATGTTTAAAAAAGCATTCATGATCAGCGAAAGACGTCCACTGCAGGACCAAGGCTTCTTCATAGATCGCCACAAAGACCGCCTCTGTTTGGTAGATATGCATGATTCACCATTTTCTTTATATTTGCTTCTCTCGTAGAGGATTCTATTAATTCTGTCCATATAACTACTGTTTGCTCCATAGATTTTGTCTGCGAGTAGTCCACATAAACGGTACATAAGCCGAATCTGTTGAACACAAATTGTATTAACTTTGATAGACCCAAATGTATGTCCTTGATAATTAAAATGAAGGTACTGAATCGTAAAGTCATCTTAATGGCAAGAATAAAAGTTTTCTGATATAAGTTATAAGGATTCAATCCATAAAGCAACAAGCCAAATTAATAAGAGTATGTACCGAAAAAAAAAACAATTAATTTGTCAATGTATAACAGATTACTAAATAACACCGTTTTTTTCAAGTGGTCTGCCTATTGAAACCCACAGAGACACCATTTAGTTATAGGATTACCAAATCTGTCCAAAATCAACAACTTTAATGTCAATGAACTACATTTTGCTCAAAATTGCAATAGCAGAGTTAAGCTAGGGCTTAACTCTGCTATTGCAATTTTGAGCACCCTCTTCGTTCTAAGAAGTGCATCCATATTATATCAATATAATTAAGAGCATGTTTAACGTGGAAACGCTTAGAAGAAGATTCTTTCCTTAAGCACGATTGTCCCAACTTTATTTTTATAATTAGAAATCGGGCATCATATCGTCCTTGTCCTTAACGCGAAGTTGGAATGCGTGGGAGAGAAAACGCTTCTTAAATAGGATGCCCTACCTAAAAGTTAGAAAAGGAAGTTGTGGATCCCACTTTACAGACCTCTCTGACTGCCTCCACCCTCATACCCCCACTCCCTTTTGCCAATGTGTAAGAAGGACAACAATACTATTGTTATGTCAGGTGTAACTCATAATTTGTATACAACAGATTCGGAGGGATCATTATTATATATTCTTTAGTACACTAAAATTGTCAATTTTTAAATAATTAGCTAATTAAAAGGTTTTTGAAAGTTCTCGCATTTGAAAAGTAAGTATAATAATATTGTAATAAATAACATTTGTTGTAAAATGTACTATGAATATTTTGAGGCCAACACGAATAAAAATAATTTAAATCTGTTATGATTTGTTTCCATTATGAATAAATCTGTAGATATTTGATCTCGTGGAATGTTTTTGTTTTAATGCGGGCGGTTTGCCAGCCTACCCTATAATTATTGAACCTACTGTCACACGGTTAACCAACCCGACGTCCTGGACATGGCGCTTCTGAAGGGTGTCACCCTACGGCTGCACTCCTTGGAAGTAATCCAGGAACTCTACTCTGACCATCGACCTGTAGTCATGAGACTCGGTTCCCCCCCTTCCGCCCCTCAGCGACCCAAAAAGACGGTGGTGGATTGGCATGCGCTAAGCACGGCCTTGGCGGATGCCGACCCTCCCCCCCTCCCTCTCAGCTCGGACTCCATCCCGTCCCCTTAGGAAACCGATCAGGCCGTAGATGCCTTCACCGAACACATCGACCAGTCCCACGTCGACGCGGTCGATAGGGAAGTCGAGCGCAGGGCATCCCTCCCCCCCGTCGATTCCTTGCCTCCTATCATCCAAACGGAGGTCGAAGATCTGATTATGGGTCTCAAATCTAAAAAAGCCCCCGGCCCTGACGGCATTTCGAATCGCGTTCTGAAATGCCTGCCCGCCCAACTCATCTGCCTCTTAGTGGCCATATTGAACGCCGCCATGACGAACTGCACCTTCCCCGCTAAGTGGAAGGAGGCGGACGTCATAGGCATTCCCAAGCCCGGCAAACCTCGCAATCTCCCCGCGAGCTACCACCCTATCAGTCTCCTCAACTCCCTGGCCAAGATATACGAGCGCCTACTTCTGGCGAGGCTCAAAGACTTCGTAACGTCCAGGGGTATCCATATCGACGAGCAGTTCGGCTTTCGAGCCAAACACTCTTGTGTCCACCAAGTGCACCGCATTACGGAGCACATCCTCTCCGGTCTCAATAGACCCAAACCCATCTACACGGGCGCCCTCTTCCTAGATGTCGCGAAGGCATTCGACAAAGTCTGGCACAACGGCTTGATCTACAAGCTCTACCAATTGGGTGTGCCGGACAGACTCGTGCTCATCTTACGAGACTTCTTGTCGAATCGCGCCTTCCGTTATCGCGTCGAAATGACGCGCCCCACTCCATCAGTGCTGGAGTCCCACAGGGCTCAGTTCTCTCTCCGCTCCTGTTTAGCCTTTACACGAACGACATTCCTCGTTCGAGTAAGGCGCATCTAGCCCTATTCGCGGATGATACCGCTCTCTACGTCTCGCATAGGAATAAGGGTTTCATTACCAGAAACCTTCAGGCATCCGCCAATTCCCTAGGGAATTGGTTCAGGAAGTGGCGTATTGAGGTGAACCCGGACAAGAGCGCTGCGGTGTTCTTCTCCAGAGGTGCCACCCCGCGTCACTCCCTGCGCCGCCCAAGAAGTAATCTCGGCCAAGTGACCATGTTCGACCGACCCATTCCCTGGGTCAAAGAGGTCAAGTATCTAGGGGTCACCCTAAACAGCACCATGTCCTTCGGCCCGCACATCAAGCGGGTCCGTCACCGAGCATCCTTTGTGCTCGGTTGTCTCCATTCGTTAATCTGCAAGCGGAGTAAAATGTCCCTTAGAAATAAGGTGACACTTTACAAAACTTGCGTTCGATTTATCATGACTGTGACATGATTATGCGTGTGTTGTGTTCGGGCATTCGGCCCCCTCTCACATCGATAAACTCCAAGTGGTTCAAAACCGCTTCCTCCGTAAAGCCGTAGGAGCCCCCTGGTTCGTACGGAACGTCGACCTCCACTCCGATCTAGGTCTCGAACCTATTCGCGCCTTTATTAAAAAGGCGTCAACACGTCACTCCGCGAACGCATCTACCCATGCGAATCCGTTAATCGTAGCCACCGCCGACTACGATCTCCCCCCCGACCCCTGCCGCCACCGCCGGCCGCGACATGTTCTCACCGACCCCCCCGATGCTTTGTCATCCCTTCTTTCCGCTCAGAATACGGGCGACGACGACGACGTAGTAGTAGATACCCTCCCATAGCCGGCGGTTGACCGGTGCACTTAGTAGTGCACCCGTTCCCCTACAGCGACTGTCCCAACCGAGGGCGCCTCTTCGAGGCGCCCTCGAGTATGTCGCCTCTTGCCCTTCTGGCTGGCTAGAGCGTAGTGGTTGCACGCTCGCCTTTAAGTCCGGTAAAGCTGTAAAGGCCTCGCGGCCAACAGCGTACATCATTCACACACACACACACACAGTCACACGGTTAGCAACAAAGCTCTTATGAGCTTCTGACACAGCGCATCTGAAGGATGGTCACAATGGGGTGTTTGATAAAATTGTAAAAAAAAACACGATTTATCTCGGTATAATAACATCGTCGGCGAGAAGTGGGCTTGTGTCTGCCCCTCCGTATGTGTACATAGGGTATTTAGGTGAGGTGCAGGTCACGACCCGCAGACGTGAGGAATGTGACTCGAGGAAAAGGACGGAGAAAATCATGGCAAAACACATATACAATGCTAAAGAGGAAGGATGTAGACCGCGGAAGACCTAGACTATCTTACCATGACCAAATAGATCGTGTCTCATCTGAAGAGCAAATCCACTCTCCATAGCTGACGAGCTTGTATGACACGAACTATGAGAGTGGAGGAAGCCAGAGGTATGTAAGGAAAGAACCTGTGGGAACTCTGTACTCTCTGCATACCCCGCAAGGGATCTGCCGTGATAATATAGATAATAAAATCATTCGGACGACACACCTACTTATTCAGATGGTAAGTAAAAAACCAAAAATAATGATCATTTTGATCGTTTATTGCAATTGATTAAAATTAACAAATTTAAATTTTGTAAATGAATTAATACCTGGGAGAAACTAATATTATGCAGTTCTTCCATTAGTCGTCTTATCATGGACGATTGTACAGTCAGAGGCAATCATATGCTATCACTTTAGTACAGTTCGTGCGATATAACTTGGCCGGATTGAAGTTAGCACTACCCAGTACATGCGTGACTCGTGTTTAGTACCATTTTTTTCTTAGCGACTATAAACATCCAAGTGCTCGGGAAAGGTAACTTCAATCAAGTTAAATCGCGCATACTGCACTTGGCACTAATTAATGTAATGTTATAAAGACCTGCGTTTTTAAAGGCAGATGTTAACATAACAAAGCCCTAAAGTGGTTTTAGTGCGGCAAGGATCTTTTAGCCAGTGGATGGGTGTTGGTGTGAAATTAGGGTTATAGTTTAATTATATTTTCCTACTTCCAGGGAAATTAGGCGCCCAGTTAGTAACCTTTAAAAAAACTTGGGTAAATTTCATAGCAAACGGCAACTCTGCGACTATCATGAAGTAACATGTCACTTGATGACAGCGCTAGTTCCGATTTGGACCGCGGGCCGAAAGATCCATGTATGGCTGTACATATTATTTCCCGTATCGTATCGATGTCCATAGTCCATATTTACTTTGGACTGAACAGATTTTAGTTCCTCGAGTATTCGCTAGGTGCGCTGTACAATTTTTCATATTTATAAAATAGGGAAATATCGAGAATCGCCTTTATAAACTCATGGTAAAAATACTAATAAGAATAAAGGCAGAGACAAACTTCGTAGCCGCATGCGAATAAGTAAGACTTTCGTGTGTGCGTTAGAATGACTACGGTTTTGACGGAGGAGTCTTTACAGCTTCAGCAGACAGTACGATAAGCGAGGTAAGACTAGCGTTAACAGCTTAACGATGGCTGGCACATAGCGTTGTAAACATGAGGGCTGAAGTCGAGCGTTTAGCGCTGAGTCGACGCGTTGAAGCACGTAGAAGACGCGAACGTTCTAAGCGCCGACTCGAGCGTTTTTACAACAATAGGCACAGGCCCTTCGGCTAAATGCATCAAGTAGTCGCGGGTTGGAACCAGCACAAGCATATTTAAAGAAGATAAATAATAGTTGGATGATACAAATATTTGTTACGATCTGGGTGTCTACACTCACCTACAACACAGAAAGTATAAAAAAGCACATCAAGAATTTCAATTTTAATCCACCACCAATCCGCTGTCTGTGTAATGGAGGATGACCTATTTTCTCTCACCCCGTTAGTGAGAAAAGGCCTCTGACCAGCAGTAGGACAGTATACGCTAATCTATACAAGGTGTAACATAATAAACGCAAGACCTCAGACACCCCAATTAGAGAATTGCTTCGTTATACAAAAGAAAAAACAAATTTCCAAATTTAAAGGTTTTTACCCTTCTTTTAAGCAATTTTGTACCCCAATTAACAATGAAACTTGTACGTGTATGTGTACGTTTTATGAAATACGTTTTAGGAATGCATTTGAAATCTCCTTATTGCTATGAATCAAGAATAAATTTAGTTTTTTATAACGCACTGAAGGAGTAAAAGCATTTTAGGCAATCCTAATAAATTAAGATACATTAAAAATTGTTAGAATCAATTCAGTTACTGATTTAGAACAAACTACTTTAAGGTCTTCCGTTTATTATGTTACACCTTGTATACTAGGTGTATCGTAAATAACGCAAGACCTCAGACACCCCGATTAGATAATTGCTTCACAAATGCAATACGAAAACCAGTTTTTTTTTAATTTAACATTTTTTACCCCTTTTTTAAACACTATTATAGCCCATTTAACAATGAAACTTGTACGTGTATGTGTGCGTTTTGAGAAATACGTTTTAGTAATGCGTTTGAAATCTCTGTATTGCTTTGAATCAAGAATAAATATAGTTTATTATAGCGCGCTAAAAGATTACAGCATTTTTTTGAAAATTTACAAAAAAAATGTAAGATGCCTTAAAATTTTTTGGAATATAATTCAGTTGCCGATTTAAATAAACTACTTTCAGGTCTTGCTTTTATGCATGGTATGGTACACTTTTATTTTTCTATTTTGTAAATGATCAAAAGGCGTTACATACCGTAGCGGACATAGACCAGACCAGGTCATAGCAGTTTATGTCTACTTTTATCATTTTAATGTGAAAACCAATATCACAGAATGAATATGTAGCCAGAGAGGTATGTAAGGAAAGGACCTGTTGGAACTCTGTACTCTCTGCCTACCCCGCGAGGGAGCTGGCAATACTGCGAGCGGCGAGCTGGATAGATAGAATACGTACTCGTAGGCAGCAACTAACTAATTACCTATAATATAATAACGAATAACGGTCGAATTAAGTAATTTGGAACGACAGTATTTATTCTTCTGTTTTTAATTATTCATCATATCAATTTGAAAGAAGATTTTTAAAGAACGGTATTTTTCTTTGTGTAATCATTATTTAGTACTAACGTTATAAGCATTAAAACCATAGTAGAATTAGGTAATTGAGTAAAAGTTTGATTGTCTAAATAAATATTTTAAAAATAACATTACTTTTTAGACCAAGTTTGGGTCAGGCGGAATTTCACGTTTCCAAAGGCTAGCCAGCTAACATCATTCAAGTGCTAAATTCGCTTATAAAACCCAAAAATTCCAAGCGTCAACATTTACATCACATTGTTATTCAAATACTTATACATATACCAGACTAGCTAGCGTATATTTACAAAATACTTTTTTTACAACGCCTCAAACATCGCGACAATATTTATCTAATTAATTCCGATCTTAAGATACTATTCGATACTCTATTGTTACATGTATATCGTGTAAAAAATCAGGATAGTGCATGAAGCAAATACGGGTTTTCATGTTTTATTTTTGGCGGGAAGTCGAAGAGTGATGTTGTCAATTTGTTTTAAAATCCAAAACTTGAGTTATTTCGTTGATTGTTACAAAGTGGTAAAACGTGCCTTTTCGACCTCCCTCAAAACGGCCGTTGCAATTGGTATGTAAAGTATCCACCGCTTTACTATCCAGGGTGGGGTACTTCATTAATTTCATTATCATCGCTGTCATCAAATTCATCGGGGAGTCGAATTAATTTAAACAAACACGATTATATATCTCTGGACACTGGCCAAATACACTTATAATTAGTATGTAGCCAAAACTTCAAGAAGAAGAAGAAGAAGAAAATACGAAGAGGATGGCCTTAGCTATCGTGGCCTAAGCTAACGTGGCTTACCTCAGTTTGCCATCCCTACTCTCTCCATTCACATGTCCGCTCAAGTTCGCAAAGCTATCAAATATTAACTATTTTTACTAAAAATAAAACATTTAAAATGAAGTTATATATCTTAATATGCAAAAATTACTTGAATCGACATTATGGTCACACAAATAATATCACATTTCCCTCGTAAGTATTTTTTTCGTAATTTTTAAGAATACTTTTACATTAAAAATGTCATCTACCGTTTTATAATTGAACTTACAAGTAACATCGACATAGACGAACCGTTTAGTATTTACCAGTTTCCACTAGATGGCAAATACAAATGTGGGTTGGGCGTAACGTCTCTCTCGCCCTGTGCTACCCCGCGCAACGACACATTTCATTCTATAGAAAAATCTGTCTAGGCCATCTCCCCTTTGTATTTGCTTCGTGGGATAATGTAATTTTTATATGGAATAATGTCTTTTCTACGAACAAGGCGTCATTGTGTTTGATGGAATAGATCTCTTACAGGTACATGTCATGGCTGCTGACATATTACGACCAAATGCCAAAGCGTGGCCACACTAACGTTTAGCCGGCATCGCCAAGGTGCGACCGATATGTCACGGCGAATAGCGGTTCTGCAGTTCAACAGGTTGTGATATTCCCTCAGGATAGAAATCAAACCCTAGTTTTCCGTGGCATCATTTATTAGCGGAATGACATCCGTCACCCACATCTCATCGTTCCATAAAACGTGTAGTGACCATAAAGGTCGCTATACTACACTCCTCCCCACTAAAACGCTACACTACACTCCTCCCCACTAAAATGGGAACAACACAACTCTGTGGAGAGACCAGCAGGAACCAACTCTATTTCGGTAACTTATTTAGTCTACACTTCCGAATGGGTCGCGGCTGGGGCGGTACAGGCGTGGCTGGTGGCGTTGTGTATTCCTCTTCCGGTTGCTCAAGTCGCCGCCCCTCGGGCAATGAAATCGTTACGAGCCCCGTTTCCGGACACGGCCCCGTCGTGCGGGCGTCCGTTAAACTCTGCCTGCCTTGGTTGGGCCTCTAGAGGATCCACGCTCGGTGCAACCCCGTGCGATCGATTACGAATTGTGGGATCACAAGTAAATTCGTATCCCTACGCCTTAACTGATCAATATGCCTATGTATGTGGTTATCTTTTCTATCCAAAACCTGAAAATCCTTAGCCCCTGAGGTGCTAGCCACTGTACCTGGTAGCCATTTCTCTTTCTTTAAAAACTGGCGATACCAAACATCGTCACCAACTCTCACTACCCTATCCACCCCTCCCGCGGCATCTACTTGAGTCCTTTGCATCTCCCGCACCTTTGCTTCCCTATCCGGCTTGATTGCGTCTAAACGCGTCCGTAAGCGCCTACCCATAAGCAATAACGATGGAGTTTCACCTGTCGTACAATGTTCAGTGTTACGGTAGTGGAGCAAAAACCTATTTAACGTAAATTCCACACACTCTCTTCCTAATAACGCTTTTTTAATCACTCTTTTTAGAGTCTTAACAGCATTTTCAGCCGCACCATTCGAGGCCGGGTGATAGGGAGCCGAAAAAACATGCTCAATTCCCTCCCCCTCCAAAAATGTCGCAAATTCCTTTCAATTGGTAAATGACTAAAAAGATTCTCATACACAATATTACTAATGCATGATATTGCCGTACCGGTATCAATTTCCATCTCGAGTAAAACGTTATCAACCGTGATGAGTAAACTTACGGCTTTATAGTTATTTAATGCCAATAGATTCATGTGTTCAATAGCATCCTCTTCCTCCTCCTCGCTCGACTCCTGACCGGCGTGACCGTAATGGAAACCTCGCCACACAGCTTTATCGCCACGACGTTCATGCCACTCCCGCGGGCTCCGGTCATGTATAGACGGACACACCCTTCGCAAATGACCAACCCGCTGGCACTTGCTACATACAAACTTGCGAAACCGACAGGTCTTGAAGCAATGGTTGTTAGCACCACAAGCTGAACGGCTGTCTCCCGACAATTCCGTCGAACATTGTACTCTTGTTAAAGTCCGTGAGGATGACGACAACTTGCCGCCGGCAGGCGGCTGGGCGCCTGCCCGAGTATTGTTCGCTGCCGGCACGCCCGCGCCGCTGCGCCCAGCGCACCCGGGAGCCTGCCCGGCGCGCCACGCACACGATAACAAAGCATGCACCGGCCAAGTGCCACTGCCAGTTGCTCCAGAATCCCCTTTCGCACCTTCGACCACCGCTGCGTCCCGCTTCGCCGCTTCTAAAGAACAAGCTAACTTGACAGCATCCGCAAACGTCATCGAATCGTTCTCCGCGAATAGCCGCTGCCTAATTACTTCGCTTCTGATCCCGCAGATAAATTGGTCCCGCAAATTTTCATTCAAACTTGAATCAAATTTACAATTACGTGATAATTTCTTCAATTCCGCCACAAAACTTGTGATGTTCTCTCCTGAATTTTGACGCTTTTGACGAAAACGGTATCTCTCGGCGAGACAACAAGGCGCCGGTTGCAAATGTTGACGCATAAGATTATCGACTTGCACGTATGTCAACTCAAAAGGCTTGTTTGGGCTAGCGAGATTTACTAGTAATTCGTAAGCCTCGTCCCCCATGCTAGCAATCAAAGTCGGTAGCTTTAAATCTTCTACCACTTTATTCACTTTAAAGTACATATCTAGTCTATCAACATATGATGACCACATACCAGACTGTACATCAAATTCATTCAATTTTCCGATCGACATTTTTATGTATGATAATAACTTCGTTAAACACGCCAAACACACGTAATTTAACTCGTCGCCACTGTGATATTCCCTCAGGATAGAAATCAAACCCTAGTTTTCCGTGGCATCATTTATTAGCGGAATGACATCCGTCACCCACATCTCATCGTTCCATAAAACGTGTAGTGACCATAAAGGTCGCGCCCTCGCGCGCGACCGCGAGGGCGCGGAGCCAGTATTCCACCGGGCGCGGCCACTGCCGTACGCGCTGCGCGAGCGCGTCGATGCGGAGCTGGACGCGATGCTGCGCTCCGGCGTCATCGAGCCAATAGTTTGCTCAGATTGGGCCTCACCCTTGGTCCCTGTTAATAGAGCGGACGGTACGCTAGGTACGGATTTGTGTGGATTACAAGTCAACGTTGAACCCCGCCTTACTGATCGATCGTTACCCTCTGCCAAAGATTGATGAGGTGCTTGTAGGTCTTAATGGTGCACAATATTTTAGTAAAATTGATTTATCTAACGCATACAACCAAATAGAACTAGATGACTCTAAAAAATTCACTGTTATAAATACTCATAAGGGTTTATTCCGTTATAATAGGCTAGTTTTCGGGCTATCGTCAAGCGTAGGTATTTTTCAGAGAATTATGATGAAATTGTTGCAGGGTATACCTCATGTACAGGGGTTTCTCGATGACATCATAATTGGCGGTAGGACAAAAACGGAACACTTACAGGCTCTTGAAGCAGTTTTCAAGAGAATGGCCGATAATGGGTTAAAACTGAAAAAAAGCAAATGTGTTTTCCTGGTAGACGATGTTAAATATTTAGGGTTTATTGTCACGAAAGACGGAATAAAGGCTGATACGTCTAAGATTGAGGCCATTTTAAAAATTAGTCCGCCTTTGAATATCACGGAATTGCGGTCGTTTCTCGGTATGGTGAATTTCTTTGGTAGGTTCGTCAAGAATTTTAGTTCACTATTGGGACCTTTGCTTAGGTTATTGCATAAAGGGGTTTCTTGGGCATGGGACAGAAATTGCGAGCGTTCGTTTGAGAAGATCAAACGTGCGTTGGTGGGTAGTGAGGTTTTAGCTCATTGTACGGGTTAGACTGTACTCGAACAGCGTTTTTTGATGATGATAAATGATACACTTGATATTGTAATGATTCAAAGGTTTATTGATAGCCCGAATTATCACTATGCTATGAGTTAATGATAAATGAGAATTAATGTATGATATGATATATATATGTAAGTGAGCACGCGCGATTCTCTTGCTAACCGATTGCGAACTGATGATCGTAATTAATATAATGTGCATGTGGCGTAAAAATGCTGATGATGCAAAATGGACGGGCTGGCCCGTACATGCTCCCGGGCGAGAGATGAGAGAGATTGATGTTGGATGAATGAATGCAAATGATTACAAGATGATAAACAATATAGTCTTAAAACTAAACACATGCTTCTTGAATATTACAAACAGAATGAAATATAGGAGAAGTGCTCCTATTCTCTCTTAGAGGCACTCGCGAAGTAATCTCATTACGCTTGAGCTTACGAACACTAACACTTGGTACACTATACACACTATTGTTGGACGCTTTGATAACACCTTCACAAAATTGAGCGACTTGCTCAGCACCCTGTACACTTTCACTACACTGATTACTGCTGCTGCAGCGGGCGGCTGGCTGCCGGTTGGCAACCGCCTGGCCCGCCGCTGAAGACGCGCGGGCACGACGCGTGCGCCGAACACCGTAAACCAATCCTACTGCTACCAGGATACCGATGATAGTATATATTACTGCATAATGATGTACATCATGATAGGAAACACTCTCTGCTAGGGGTGCACTTTGCTTCAGAATGTCTATTTGCTTCTGAATGCTTGTTAAGTCTGGGAGCGGGCTCTCAGAATCGGTACTGGCAGACTCAGGTAATTTAGGCAAGGAAATGTTAATGAGATGATTGATAGGCGCAATTTCCGGTGTACTCAGATCAGTCCTAATGTTGTATTCACTCATATACTGTTTATGAGTGTGTATGGAAAAATCCTTTGTTTTGATTAAACAGCCTTCGCTGAGTGTCATTAAACCGGCACGAGACAATTGTATTGCGGTAATCTGATCATCGCAAAGTAGCTTCACTTGAGTTACGTCACAAATAAAATAAAAATACGTGTTTAATTGGTTTGTCTTGATCCACTTTGTCTTGCAGGGTTCTACGTTTACCTTGCAACCTTTGTTAAAATGATTCTTCTCACATAAAACTTCATCATCTCGTATATGATAAACGGGTCTCATAAAATGACATAAGACTTCGTCAAAATTTTGTAAACATGCTGATAACTCGACTTCTGTGATCATAAGAAGTGCTTCTTTTTTCAAATTAACGGCGATATAGTTGCTAACTGGAACAATGCTTCTCATGCTAAGACCTGTTTGTTCAGGAATGGGTATGAGTTTAAAAATTTCATAAGAGTCCCTAGTTATCAAGGGAATCTTTACTTCGAAAATTAAGTATTGCTTCGACATTCTACCTTTGACTTGTAACAACTGATATAAGTTAGATAGATCGCTAATATCTGTAGGTAGGGATAAGTCGTTCGGCAATTTTGCTGCTATTTTGTTCAATTCTTCCTGCAACTGGTCGGGGGTTATAAGATGTAAATTAAACTTCCCGTGATAAATGTTTGTAATCGTATCTAATACAGTGTCTTGAATAGTTTTGAGGTGAAATATTATATTATTCGCTATCATTGCTGATAAAGTAAAGTCAGACATAACGTTCACATTTTGCATGCTTGCTTTAACTTCTGTCATTGTGTTCTCTAAGTTTAGTAATTGCTTGCTAACAGTCTTATGTTGCTTTTGTATGACGTCCTCTATTCTCTTGATCACATTAAATTCAGCCTCAACAATTGTAGTATGATTTTTCAGTAATTTGCCTATATGTTGCTCATTTTCTCTAATTAAATTGATATCTTTTTCATACTTCTGTGCAAAGCTATCGTCCAACACTCCAAATAAAGTATTAGCGAGATAGCCTACACCATTGATAAGACCGCGCCGCTGTCGCGTGCGCGTATAAAATTGCTGATCTAATAACAATCCATTATAATACTTAAGTTCTGAGTAACCGTGTCTTATTTGTAACATGATGCTGTGACACGGTGAATGAACTTCCATTTTATCACACACTTTATCAAGGTATTGTATATACTTCGAACAGGCTGCAGTACCTTCCCAGAAGGGATTTAAGTCATAGTAGACTATCAGTCGCCATTCATCCCGTATAATTTGCATATTTACCACCTTGTCAAAGTAAAGGGACCTTTTATTTTGCAGCGAAGTTATGTTATATGCAGCCTGGGATGACGATATAATTGTCATAAAAAATAATACAATAGATGTAACTACCTGTGCGACGTTATAACGACTCAAATATCTTTTAGTTTTCCTATCGGATTTCTTATCAGAGTCGTTTTCGGAAACTTCTGGCTCGGCTTGTGAAAGTTCTCGATCTTCATCTTGATTAGCGGGCAAAATTGATAATTTAACTATAGGTCTCTTGATCAAACCATTCTTTGTCTGAAGTGTTACCACTCGAACATAACCGTCGCTGCCGGGGTGTAATTGTACTACTCGTCCAAGCATCCATTTTCCGGCAGGGAGATGTGCGTCATGTATGGTTACTATGTCATTAACTTTTATATTATTCTGTGGTCGTCTCCACTTACATCTTGATGATAAACTGATAAGATATTCGTGACGCCAACGTTTCCAAATATCTTGAAAGATCTTTTGGGTTAACATCCACCTTGTTCTGAGGTCTCTTTCGGTTTCATAGATAGTTAACGTTGGACCACTTGCCAAAAAATGTGAAGGGGTCAAATAATTTAAATCTTGTGGATCTTCTGTAAGTGGACACAGCGGCCTAGAGTTGAGGCACGCTTCAAGCTGAGCACACACTGTGCTGTACTCTTCGTATGTGAGCTTTTGCTCGCCGACAACCCTTTTAAGGTGGTATTTAAAGCTTTTGACGGCGGCTTCGCACAGCCCATTTGCAGAAGGCCATGACGGTGCATTAAAATGCCAGGTTATTTCCATTTCAATAAGTTCTTGATAAAACTCTTGATTAAATATCTGTTGCAATTGTTCGTACTCCTGCTGTAAAACTCGACTGGCTCCAACGAAATTTGTACCGTTGTCACTATATATGTGACGCGGAGTACCTCGTCGAGCCGACATTCTCTTCAGTGCTGCTAAAAATGATGACGTTGTGAGATCCGATACAACTTCGAGGTGCACGGCCTTTGTTGCCATACAAACGAATACCGCTATATAACCCTTGGTTGTACGGACTCCGCGACCCTTGTTAGTTTTTATAAAGACGTGACCCGTGAAATCTACAGTAATTGTTTCAAAGGGTCGGGAAGGGTTGCACCTTGCTGATGGTAGATCGCCCATAATCTGATGATGTTTGCTAGGATTATGTCTCCTGCACTTGACGCATAGACGTAATCTGGCCTTGGTTGCTCGGTTGCCTCCAATGACCCAATATTTTTGTCTCATGATAGCTGATGTTAAACGCGCTCCACCATGATAGCTAAGCTCATGGGACTGATCAATGATAAGTTCTGCTAAGCGCGCCTTTGGAATAATAATAGGGTGTCTCATATCTGGGTCGATGTTGGCGTTTCTCAATCTACCACCGACTCGAATCAACCCATCTTGATCTATAAACGGATTTAATTGACACAACTTGCTTTTAGTGTGAACATTAGCTCCTGTGCGTAAACATTGAATTTCTTGATAAAACTCAAGTTGCTGAATATGCCGTATGATAATGATTCTTGCTGCTTTCAATTCTTCTAATGTTAGAAAAACCTGTCTTTGTTCCCGTTTCTTAAATCTTAAAATCCATGCCAACACTCTAACTGCCTTATTGAATGAACTGTGTTTTGATAATAGACTGCTGACAATGCTATTCTCGTAACGCGTGATAACGTTAACAAGCTGTGGTTTTTTAATTTCTTGATGCGTAGTGTATATAGCTTGCTCTTCCGGGGTATCCTTAAACGATTGAAGCCAATCTGGACCCTGCCACCACAAACAATGTCCTCTGAGTTGCGACGGCGTCAATCCTCTGCTGCTGCAGTCCGATGGATTTTGACTTGTATTTACATAACTCCAGCAATTAGCGGGCATGATCGATATGATAGCTCTTACTCGATTTGCGACGAAGGTTTTCCATTTGCCTGGATCACCATTAAGCCATCCTAATACTATCATGGAATCTGTCCAACCGTAATGTTTTAAATCATAATTCTTTAGACATTGTTTGATCTTGGTCATCAATTTTACCAATAGGACTGCCCCTAATAATTCAAGCCGGGGCAAGGATACTGATTTACTAGTAGGAACCAATCTTGATTTTCCCGCTAGTAATACAACGGTAGCCTGCTCACCTCTCTTGATTCGACAGTATATTACGCAAGCATACGCCCTTGTTGACGCATCACAAAACCCATGTAATTCGATACTGTCGCCTTCCATTGTTTTCAACCACCGCGGTATATGTATTTTCTCGATGTTACCTAAATCTTCCCTGATTTTGATCCATTCGGCATAAATATCTTCGGGTAATGGTTCGTCCCAATTGATATTTGACGACCACACACTTTGGAAAATTAATTTGAGTTTTGTCGAGAGAGGCGATAACCATCCTAAGGGATCAAAAATCTTGGATATGTCGGATAATACTGATCTTTTCGTAATATGCTTGTTTAATGTATCAATTTTTAGCTGGAACGTAAAATAATCTTGCTCGGGATTCCAGATAAGTCCTAGCGTTTTAGTGTGTTCGGTCTGTTTAAAATCAAAATTGTTTTGACTATTTTCCGAGGACTGTAGTAGATTAGAGTCCAGCAGATCGGGGACGTTTGACCGCCACTTTCTAAGATTAAAGCCACCTGACTTCAAAAGTTTAATAATATCTGTTGCTAATGATCTTGCAGACTCCGGCGTATGGCAGCCATGAAGCAAGTCATCCATATACATAGACTGCTCTAGGGCTTCTATTGCTTTATTTGTGTAATTTTGCCGTTCATCTTCTGCTAATTGCTTCAAAGTTATCATGGCGAGAAACGGAGCGGCCTTGGTGCCGTAGGTAACTGTACAAAGTTGGTATTCTTGAAGTGCTTCTGAGGGTGAATTTCGCCATATAATCTTCTGTAACTGCTGGTCGTTTTTGTGTAACCATATCTGCCTAAACATTTTTTCTATGTCAGCAGTAAATGCGAATTGGTACTGCCTCCACTTGATAATTAGAGACTGCAAATCCTGCTGCAAGTTGGGTCCGGATTCCATGACGTCATTCAAGCTGTTTCCTGTTGATGTCTTTGCTGCTGCATTGAAGACGACTCGGAATTTAGGACTCATGGGATTTTGTATACAGTGATGTCCCAAATAACAATCTGGCTTCAAATTGTCCCTAACGGGTTTCATATGACTTAACTCTTGGTAGTCAGTCATAAATTTCTTGTATTGATCTTCAATATTAGGATGCTGCTGAAATTTTCGTTCTAACGACTTGAACTGAGCGACAGCTTTGGGCTTCGAAGAGCCCAGCGATTCTTGATAATTGCTTTTCAGAGGTAGCCTCACTTGATAACGCCCATCCTCCAATCGAAGCGTAGTAGATTTGTAATAATCAATACACTCCTTATCTCCTAAAGTTAGTGAAGATTCCTCCGCAATGTCCTCTATTTCCCAATACTTGTGTATCTCATCTAAGTTGTGTAAAATTACGTTGCATTGATAAGTACGTGTGACGTCACCGCTTAGTATCCATCCTAATCTTGTATTTTGCGCTGATGCCGCTGAACCTGAGACAGAGTCTTCCTCGACCCTACAGAGTCCTTCCAGCAAGAGTTTAGAAAAAATGCTTCCCCCAAATAATAAATCGACCGGCTTGCTTACATTAAAGTCAGGATCTGCCAATGTAATATTTTCTAAATAAGGCCAACTAGGTTTTGTAAAAGTGTGATTCGGTAAATTCTTGATTAATTTATTCATTATAAAAACATCCACATCAAATTCAAAATTACTATTGATTGCTTTGCAATTGATATTCATAACACCCTTACAACTGCTGTCCTTTTCTCCTATGCCCCATATAATGCCTGGGCAGCGTTTACGCGGTAAACCTAAAAGTTGAGCCGCGTTTTCGCTAATAAGCGATGTTTGTGACCCTTGGTCTAAGAGGGCTCGCATGATATGTGCTGACCCATCTGCTCCTTGTACCTTGATTATAGCAGTGGGCAAAAGTACTTCAGGCATGTCACCCTGCAGTGACACGTGCGAGTTGCCCCGCGCCAGCTGTGGTGGGTCCTGTTTCTGGTGTCGTTTTGCCGGCTCATTTGTGTTCGATTGTTTTGTTGAGTCGGCACCGGGTGTGTTATTGACTTGCGCAAACGCTTCGTGTATGAGCGTGTTATGTTTCCCATTGCACATACGGCAACGTTTGTTGGAAAAGCAACCGTTTCCATAATGATTATACAGACAATTTTGGCATATGTTCAATTTGTGTAAAGTATTACGTTTTAATTGAGGCGCCATTCCTAAAAATTGTTGGCAATAATAAATTCCATGCTCGTTGTTTTTGCATATCGGGCACTTATATTTCATGGAATTGTTATTGTTTGATGCTTGCGAAACCATTTGTCCATGCGCACTAAATGATTGCTTCATATTGTTGCAATGTTTGTTTGTCTGCTTAGACACATATTGCGACTGCTTGATGTTAGATGACGATTTGTATGAATGATTGTCATACTTCCTACGTGCCGATTCCATTGATGTAAATTTGCTTTCTAAAAACGAAAGAAAATCTTGTAGCTTCGGTAAGGCTCTTGGGTTCTTGATAGATGCGACGTAGTCATTGAATGTATCTGCGTCTAACTTTTGCTGCAAAAGATGAACAAGTAATGGATCCCAAGATGCTACGTCGACGCCCAGATTCTTGATGGCATTTAAGCTCTCTATAGTAGTATCATGAAGTCCTTTAATATGGTTTAGAGAGGAGTACTGAAAAGCTGGAATGTTAAGCAACAAGTCGATGTGTGAGCTAAAAATAAGCTTGATATTATTATAACGGTGATTCAAAATGTCCCAAGAAATTGTGTAGTTGTCCGACGTAATTGCTAAATGTTGAATCAACCTTTCTGCTTCTCCTTTTACTTTAGATTTTAAAAACTGCATCTTCTGCGCTCCGGGCAGCGCAGGGTTACTGTGAATCGTTTCTGTAAAGAGATCTTTAAAAGAGGACCACTGATAGTAGCTTCCACTAAATACTGGTATGTCCATCTGCGGTGTAGATTGCTCTTTATGCGAGACGGACCATAATTTCTTGTTGATAGAGGTGATAATATCGTTGTATGTTTTTTCATAATTATAGTAGGCTTGCTGATATTCTTGATTCCTATCCCCAAGCTCGCAGTCCAAATCCCAATGAAGACTATCTATGGCGGACCAACGAGACTGGACTAAACGTAATATATGCTCAAGTTCCCATTTTTCGGACTTCAGCTCCAAATGCAGGTTAGACACCGTATGTCCGAATGCTTTTAAATTGCTGCTTTGTTTTCTCAACATTTCGTCTGTCTTGCTACTTATTCCTGTCGATTTTGGCCAGGACGGTAGTTGCTGAGAAGTTCCAGGCCCACCTAGTGGAACTGCTGGCTTCAGGATGGGTGTCGACGGCCTTTCATCCTTCGACTGATGGTTAATAATAACTGCTCTAATATTTTCGTACCTTTCCTCAGCTTTTTCGTATTGATTGCAAGTGAAATATGTATGAGATTTAGCATACTCAATGCCTAAAAGCCTAGTATGATTAGACTGAAATTCCTGCCAGTACTTATCGAGAGTCTCCAACCTTCGCCTGATGTAATCAGACGTCTTTCGGTCAGAGGAATCTTTCTTGAAGTTGGTAAATATTTGTTCGATAGCATCTAGCAGCTGTTGTTGATTTTCAAGAATGTCTTCCATGTGCGACATTTTGTATTTAAATGTATGCCAAGAAAATATTTGATAAATGAAACGATCTTACTTGTCGATCTGATGGCGATGTCGAGTTGAGCCGCGTTGACCTTGTGGAGTCGGCTCAAATAACGGTGTTGATGATTGACAATCCAACTGCGCTGCAACCTTGCTAACAACACAGACACTGCTAGTTCCCTCACACGCGAAACCTAGTACCCTTGCTTGACTAGTGCACACGCGACGCGAGGTTCTCGAAGGACCATAAAAACGGATGTACGGGTTAGACTGTACTCGAACAGCGTTTTTTGATGATGATAAATGATACACTTGATATTGTAATGATTCAAAGGTTTATTGATAGCCCGAATTATCACTATGCTATGAGTTAATGATAAATGAGAATTAATGTATGATATGATATATATATGTAAGTGAGCACGCGCGATTCTCTTGCTAACCGATTGCGAACTGATGATCGTAATTAATATAATGTGCATGTGGCGTAAAAATGCTGATGATGCAAAATGGACGGGCTGGCCCGTACACTCATTATGATCCGAAGAAAGCCCTAACGGTGACGTGCGACGCGAGCGCGCGGGGGGTGGGCGCCGTGTTATCGCAGCCCGGAGCGCGCGGGGAGCGTCCGGTTGCTTACGCGTCGCGGACGCTCACAGCAGCTGAGAAAAAATATTCTCAGATTCACCGAGAAGCTTTAGCGATCATATTTAGTATTAAAAAGTTCCATCAGTACCTGTACGGTCGCAAGTTCATTTTGCGTACTGATCATAAGCCGTTAGTGTCCATATTAGGGCCCAACGCTGGCATACCGACTATGACTGCGAGTAGAATGCAGCGTTGGGCAGTGATCTTATCGGCATATGACTATGATATTGAGTATATTAAAACTAGTGACAACTGTGCCGATGGTTTATCTAGATTACCGCGGACCGACGAATATACCCAGTCTAAAGACTCGATGCCGGAGCAAACATATTTACATTTTGCACATGACGCTCTGTTGCTGGACTACAGGGAAATTAAGTATCTAACGTTGAAAGATCCCATTTTAAGTCGAGTATTAGCTTATGTTCGGGATGGTTGGCCAGATTCCTGTGACTTAGCAGGAATGGGGCCATACTTTAATAGGAAATTCCAGCTATACGAAGAATTGGGGTGTATTATGTGGGGGCACAGGGTGGTAGTTCCGGAGAGTTGTCGAGGGAGAGTGTTGAATATGATTCACGAGCCACACATGGGCATAGTCAAATCAAAGGCCATAGCTCGCAGCTACGTGTGGTGGCCTGGTATCGATGAGGCGGTAGAACGGGAGTGCCGCGCATGTGTGACGTGTGCGGCGTATGCGGACACGCCGCCGCGGTCGACGCCACGCCCTTGGGCCTGGCCGGGCCGGCCGTGGACCAGACTCCACTTGGATTTTATGGGTCCGGTGGAAGGGAAAATTTTCTTGGTCGTAGTAGACGCTATGTCCAAGTGGCTGGAGGTTTTCCCATTGCCAAATACGGCGGCGCGTGGAACTGTTTCTAAGCTGAACGAGCTATGGAGTAGATTTGGCATCCCTAGACAAGTGGTAACAGATAATGGGTCGCTATACTACACAGGTTTAGGACGGAAGATACATTTTTGAAAAAGTAGTTCGATATGATAATCAATAACAACCACATTAGTCCCATCTAGTTTGAGCCGTGTATAAAAAGGCTACACCTAAGCCAAACCAACTGCAATCAGCCGCGATTAGTCTTAGCCGACTAAATCTAGGTGTAACCGCACTTCGGCCTAAAGTCGCAACATATTCACAACTAAATAACAACATTATTCAAAACTATAGGTAATATACAAGTAAACCCAGCTAGAAGTATGAATTATCAGTGCATAATACAAAGGAAACTTATACCTATATAAAATACAAATTAAACATCAACCTGCATATTTAATTAAAATTTGATTAATAAAATAACATAAAGCAAGAACAGGCAATTTCAAAATAAATACTGTAAATACATAAGTATCTTTCATTTATGTTATAGTCACAACGTTTTCACTTAGGAATTACATTTAGACATTTCATTTTCATACAACAAATATACTTAGGCAACAAAGATAATTTTAATCAATAACTTTGGAGCACACGAACCCATAAAACACAACATGGTAATATATTAAAAATTCGGCAACGTCAATATGCTTCCGGACTCAGATATAAATAAAAAAAATTTGAGAAATTAATAATTTACAGTAAAATGGGGGTTAAGTATACGAGTTTGTTTTTCACATTATATTGTTTAATCTGTCCGATATCTCAAATAAAATATTAGTTACAATTTATGACGTGATGGTTTTATACCATAATAAATGTGGTTTGATGTCGCGCCCTTATGTCTAGTATAGTAAAGTAAGATTATGATTGTGTTAAGTTCCTGTATAAGGGTTCGGTAACATAGACCGACTCGGGTACCAGAGCTAATTTTGATCGTAGACAAGAGTTAAAGAGAAATTGAAATAAGACTTCATTTTACATTTTGACATCTTTTGTGACAAAAACATGCTCGAGGGCCGTCAGTTAGCCGTCAACCGAGAGCCTCAGTGAAACATTAAGAGGTTACCGCGACAAAACCGTGTCTTTGTTCGTCATGAACTTCAAAAACTATATGGTTACTTAGACCCGTATTATAGAACGCAAATCACTCGTAAATCCAGTTTTAAAAGATGCTTTTTGGACTAAAACTTTAGTTTTAAAACTGACTGTTCTGTAATACGGGCCTTAATATTAAGAAATATGAATTTTGACTATGAAATCCATGCCTACTCAGTATACTCATAGTAAAATAGTGTTTCAATGAGCCAGCGACTTATTTTTTTGAAACGGAGTAGTTTAAATTAAAATTATCTTCGTTACAAATCCACTTATCAAAGTTACTTAACTATTTTGAACATCATAATTTTGTTCTATAGACAGACTTGTCCCAACTTACATTTAAGTGTCTTATAACGCTAGAAATATCGCAAATAAAAATTTAACAATGATTAATCTTAGGGACTGCTTTGTTGGTCTAGGGCCAAGCGCATCGCTTTGTGATCACGAGGTCCTGGGTTCAAATCGGACAAGTGTAGTTTTTCTAACGAAAACTTCCCAGTACGAGTCCGGAGTCTGGGATTGTGCCCGGTATATGGCAATAGGCTCGCCCCCTATTACATGGGTCCTAACATCGTCGGCGAAACGTGGGTGTATTCAGTACACCTCTGCCACCCCCGCTTGGGGAATATAGACGAGACGGTGGAACATCGGGAACTAAAAAAATAAATCGCGATAAAATCCGAAAACTTATTTAATTTCATGTGTTATAGTCGCGTAAAGTTAAGAACTCAATAATAGATCAACCTTTGTGAACTTATGTAGTTTGGGCATATCTTATTCTTATTGACACATTCATTAATTTTTGGTGTTTATAGCTTACTAGTTTCTGCCCGCGACTTCCACGCGTTGAGTTTAGACAGAAACCTAACATTTTTCGGGGATACAGTCATGTGTTAACCCAGGTAATAAGCTATCTGTGTGCCAAATTTCATCTAAAGCCGTTCATCTGTCTTTGCGTGATTGAGTAACAAACATCCAAACATCAAAACATCCAAACTTTTACATTTATAATATTCATCGGATGGTTGGAGCTATTGATAACTAGGTTGCTACGAACAGCAAGCTACTCTGTTAAGTACATGCCCTATAATAAATAAATATCGCTCTACAATCATCGAATACTCTTATAAAAATGTCAATTTGTCTGATTTGAATTTACCAAAGGAAGTCTTGGCTTCAATTTCACAGCTTTTACAAGAAATTAGATCACTTGAGCACAAAATGGTACGGATAAGAGAAAATCTATAGCACCCATAGAGAGAAGATGATTTGGAGTAGGTTAATTGTCGGAAAATAAAATATTAGAAGACTTTACACGACTTTCTGGCGTTATGATATAGATAGATGGAATGCTTTAGGCATTAATAAAGCGCTAGATAAAACAACCAGCTAACTGTAAATTTCTTTTTTTTTTTTCTGAGTCTCTTCACACTCGTAGAAAATATGAAAAAATGATAAGTGGTAAACTGCCTCGCTGTTCTAGTGGGAAACCGCATTGCTTTGTAATCACGAGGTTCAAATCCTAGGTCGGACAAATGTAGTTTATCTAAAGAAAAAATTCCAGTATGAGACCGAAGTCTAGAATTGTGCCCAGTATATAACATCGTCGGCAAAAAGTGGGTGTACTCAGTACACTTCTGCCACCCCCGCTTAGGAAATATAGGCGTTACGGTGTGTATTTATTGTATATAAGTATTTGTTTTTTTAAGATAATTGGTTTCATACAAAATGTTAATCCCACCAAAATTATAAAATTGATAAAATTGAAATTTTTTTCTCCATCTCCGGTAAGGTAAGTATCGCCGTAGTTTCATATCACTGGCATAACGCCGCAGTATGTGGAAGGAAGCCCTTTTAAAAAACATCCTCAGTATTATTTTTTCATAAGTTTCAGTAAAATAATATTTTGGAAATAACTACCTGTTGGTGAATTACCTAATTGATGAAGATGGTTTCCGTACATGAAAGATGGATATGATGAATTCATAAGCTCTTTTGTGATTTATTTACAATTAAACCTAATATGCTAAGTCAAGCGGCCGTACACCAGTCCCGGAAAAAGTCGGGAGGATGAGTTGACGGCGTTAACATAGTGTCAAATCGCGTCTGGTCGCTTCAAAACTCTTGGGTCTAATAGTTGTCTTAAATTATTTTTTATTATGTATATTATTTCTATTATATACAAGTGGATTACTACCCTACGTTCGCACGACGACCGACCGACCGACCTTTTCAAAGCATGTTAATCAATTGCTGGGATGAAACTGCTGACAGTACATTCTTTTAAGAAGCGCTTATAGAGCTTTCGCATAACGCGTTGAGAAACCGCTCGTGCGAACGTAAGGTTGTCCACTTGTCTATTACCTTTCTTTAGTAGGTATATATTTTTGTTAGGTATAAATGGAAACATTGTATGATTTAATACATAGTTTATGTAAAATGGTATTACTGTATACCAATAACATCATCTTAATACACGACGTCACGTTTCGGTGACTGTATCGACCGCGGCAATTTTATCATGTATAACATTATTTTGACTTGACCTTCAGATAAGACTCGGTCTATCAAGAGTCTCCGTAACCGGCTAGCGTGTATATGACGAACTATGAGAGTGGAGGAAGCCAGAGAGGTATGTAAGGAAAGAACCTGTTGGAGCTCTGTACTCTCTGCCTACCCCGCAAGGGATCTGGCGTGGTAATATAGATAGATAGATATAGAAATATTCTTATTGAATAAGCAATCGGTGTAAAAATGATACACAGAATTCTTCGGTGGTTTGGACATCAATATAATGGCAACAAAATTTTACATAATCGCGCTCCGCGAATGCCAGCGCCAATTGCGTTTTGTCGAAATAAAATTAAAACTATTTACATAAAATCCATAATATCAACCCTTGGTTATGTAAAAATATTTATATTAATACAATATTTTGTCCCAATGATCTCAAGCATATTGAGCATATATAAAATTCTTGTGTGCGTGTATTCATAATTCGCACTCTCCTAAACGGCTTGATCGATATTAATGATTTTAATTTTGTTCTTATGGGCTCAACTAGATGGTTTGGTATGGCGTTGGACTCTGTTCAACCCAAATATAAAAGAAGCGCGTGCGAAGCCGCGTGAAACTACTAGTTGAGTTTAAATCAGTAAAATATGAAAATTAGACGTTACTCCCTCTTTTCTAACAAGCCAATTAATAAAACTTTTTTTAAAGTTTTTGATTAGTCAGATAACGCTTCATAGCATGTTACTTTTAACTTAGCTGGGTTTAATCTCAATAGAATCGAATCGAAACACATGCCACTTTACTTTAAGCGTCTTATGATTCGATTATTATGAAGGTCCGACAGAGACACTCTCAGCTTCCACTAGATCTAGATTCCAGTAAAGATACAAGTAAGTTCAATCATCGACTTCCAGCTCCAGTTCGATGTCCGCTAAGCTGATCCTCCTCAGGGTGTTGATGACCATGTACCTGGAGAAGATGACGTATAGGTACCTGAACCACACCATCTGTGACTTGTGGCGTTTCATCGCGCGCACCACGCGACGGCTCTCCGTCCAGCGGAGGAAATACCTGAAAGGAGATAACACAGAGGGGTTTAACGCTTGCTATTTTAAACTTTTTTTAAACCAATTGCTATTTTAAATAAAACGTAGTTCAATGGCATGATAAATGTTGATGTTTGATAGATTTGGTAATTCTATAACTAAATGGTGTCACGATGGGTTTAACTCGAAAATAATTGTTGTTAGTTGGTAATCTGTTAACAATGAGAATTTCATTGATTATTTATTCGGTACTGTTATTATTTTGATGGTTATTTTGACAACTTAAATGCAATGATCATAATTAATACTATTGATAATGTAATAGAGTACCAATATCAATTGAATGGTTATTGCAGCCTGTAATAATGACAAATTATGTAAAAATAGCAGAGTTGAGGCCCTGGTGATCAAATGGACTGTACCAAAATTTCATTATAATTATTTCAAGGTATCAACCTTGGAATAAAGAACTCATAAATCAAAGAAGACAACCCCCTTGCTGGATGAATCCTAAACGCTGACAGTGCAAGGCAGAAGTGACTTATCACTTAATGTTTCCACTTTTAAAAAATGCAAAATAACATACCAATCAATAGGGAATATGCGTGTAATTCAAATAAGGGTCAAATATTTTTTTTACAAACTTTATCGCATTAGAATAATGTCTATACCAATATTTTTTAATAACATTCCTTTTTTATTAAGAAAATAATTATTGAAAGTACAAAAGAATGAGTGTCTACAATACAAATGTGCATATTTGTTGGATGTTTGCTATTGAGTTAAGTTTTATTGTTATTTTTTGTTGTCGATTTACATGAAGACAAAATTTTAGTTTAAATTATTTAAGTTAATTCTTACGTTAAAGTGATTCACAGTGAGTTCACAGCAATATAAACAAGTTGATGGAGATACCCTGTCTCTTTTTCTGATTTTACACAACTTTCTCCTTATGTCCGCACCTATCGGGTGCATTTCTTATTGTATTTTTACACTTAGGCACAACACAGTGTTGTTCCATTGTATAATAGTCAATCAATCAATCAATCAATCAGCTTATCGCAGTCCACTGCTGGACATAGGCCTCTCCTAACACGCGCCATTGCACACGGTCCTCCGTCTTCCGCATCCAGTCTGTCCCAGCGACCTTTTTGAGGTCGTCGGTCCATCTAGCTGGGGGCCGTCCTACCTTACGCTTACCAAGTCGCGGTCTCCACTCTAGGACACGCTTGCTCCATCGGCCGTCGGTCCTTCTGCAGATGTGACCAGCCCATTGCCACTTTAGCTTACTGAGTCTGCGAGCTATGTCGGTAACTTTGGTTCTTTGTCGGATTACCTCGTTACGAATTTTATCCTTCAAAGAGACGCCGAGCATAGCTCGCTCCATAGCCCGCTGTGCGACTTTGAATTTGTGGACTAGTCCCACTGTGAGTGGCCACGTCTCAGCCCCGTAAGTCATAACAGGTAGGACGCATTGGTTATATAATAGTCGCAAAATACAAAATAAAAATAAGTAACTTTTACAGCTGTTCACTGGTTTATTGTTATTATAGACTTTGACGTCACGCCAAGCGCGCCAAAATGGCGGGCGTTTAAAGTGCTCTTATCTGTTTGCTATCTTTAACATTTTTTTTTGTTCTTTACATTTTGTTGTTGACGCTTAAATTTTTTTTGCGATTATATATTGATGTAATCTATCGTAGAAAAATATAAAAAAAATACACGCATATTCTTTATTGGAAAAGTATTTATTTATACGCCCACCGTCAAGCATATTTTCCGAGTATGGGGATGACAGAGGAGTAATGTGTACGTATACATTTCATTGACTATATCACGTCACAATATAATAGGAGGCAAATCTATATTTTGAAGTTCTATTGAGATTTTTTTAATAAAACTACTCTTCATCCAAACTTGGATTCATACCCAGAAGACTCAAGAAGTCTAATGAGTGCCGTATGACAAAAGGGGCAATCAAATATTTTGTTGGAGCACAGAAATGTGACACAGTACTCACCTCTTAGAAGACAGCACGAAGCTTAGTGGAAGGTCGAGAAATCCCATGTATTTTCTCAAAATATTTACAGAATCTAATGTATACACTGTACATCCTGTAATATAAAAATAAAATAAATATTTTTAATATGTAACAGTTTAACTTAATACAATAGGATTAAAATACATATGTATATTTAAGACTTAAATAAATAAAGAAATACAATTAAAAGTAGAAAAGTATAATACACTAGTGTATTACTAATAGTGTATTATATTTTTCTACTTTTTATTGTAACAGTTTTAAATTTCTATCTATAACATTACGCCAGATCCCTTAAAATTTGTCTAACCAATTATCTAAAACATGACTTCTATTTGTTTGTGAATTTCCATGTTTGTAAATGCACCCACGACACAGGAATAAATCCTAGTGTGGGGCTACGTTTTTAAAAAAAAAAAAAAAAAAAAAAAAAAAAAAAAAAAAAAAAAAAAAAAAAAAAAAAAAAAAAAAAAGACTTACTAGATCTTTGACCGACTGGTGGCCACGGAAGGGATATCGCAATCGACAAAGGCCAGTATGAAGACGGGTTGATGATGTGGTTAAGTGCGTTGGTAAGACCTGGCTAAGATTGGCTCAGGGTAGGGATGTGTGACTGTTATATTGTTGATTTGTTTACATGGATTTATGTAAATTAGAATAGGGTACTTTTCTACTTTGTTAATTAATAATGTGGATTAAGTGGGTAGATAAATAAGATGATGACATACGCACTCTTGTACAATGTCTACCTAGCAAAATACATGATTTACATTGAGTTGGTGTTTTACTAAAGTTCAGGACTTAATAGTGACGTAAAAGGGAGCAGGCTTATGCGCTGCAGTGGGTGGAATAAGATGGAAGCAATGTGGATGATGATGAGTTACTAGTGGGAATTTGAACCCTGGCTCTTGAGATTAGAAGGGCTAGGCTACTACTGCTATTAGGCTCTACATTACTTTTTTTTGGATATATAGTATCTTATACTAATCATTATTAAATAAAAAAATCTTTTAAACATACCACATTTTTAAAACGGACTAAAATGTATGATATAAACGCTCTATAAAACGAGAAACGTGAGGCGCATGCTATAGATAATAGTAAGGAGTGTAAGTAGCTGTTTTATCATTTGTGGGTGATGATTGTATAGCATTATAAATACTTATTTTCTCATTTTAAGTCTGGGGTATGATAAAATTCTTAACGTAAAAAAATGACGAGGCATTTCGTTTAGGTAGAGTTCCTGAGGCCACATTCGGGCCTATCGGTAAACCCTGAACATTACCTACATAGATCTGTAGTTCATGTTGAGACAAATTTAATGAGACCAATCACGATGGGATTATGTTATTTAGTTTAGAAGTTGCAATGACCACCTTCTGGCTTCGTCATCAGACCCTCGGCCCCACTTAGGGATACAGTACTTGTCAAGGCAAATCTAATGAGTCCAAACAAGATGGGGTTGAGTTATGTAATTGAGGTGTTCGTATAGCCACCTTGCATAGTCATCAGTCCTGGCCATGTTCAAAATTTCAAGTCTCTAGCATATCAGGAAGTTAATTTAAAATCATTTGCAAAATTTGTACCGAAAAAGACAGACAGACACCAAAGTGAGTTGATAAAAACATGGTAATAAAAGGCATAATAATTTTAATACTTACTCTTAGGCATAATCTTTTCAACAAACATATAAGCAACAGCGTAAAATACAGCATAATGATTCGGATGAGATGACACTCCACCTCTATCAAATGTCACCAGTGTATCTATATCTAAAGCCTCCAGCTGATGATTCACCAGCTTCGCTATTACTGGCACAGCCCACTGGACTTTCGGGTCATCTCGTAGCCTGGTGTCCATGATGATGCATATATTTTGATCTGGAACACCTAGTTCTTGACATGCGTCCCATAGCTCTTTGCGTCTTAAATGACCTTTGCCTTCATAATTACCTAAAAAAATATTGAGATTTTAAATTTTATGGTTTCACATAGATGACAGCAATGGAGAATACAGTTGTACAAGTATCATATAGCCCACAGCCAAAATCGGAATTAACACTGTCATCAAGGGACTGTTACTTCATTTTTTTTTTTCTTTAAAAACGTAGCCCCACACTAGGATTAATTCCTGTATCGTGGGTGCATTTACAAACATGAAAATTCACAAACACAAATACCCAGACCGGAGCAAATAATTGTGGGTCACACAAAGATTTGTCCCGTGCCGGAATCGAACCCGCGACTATTAGACACAGTGGGCGGAGCGACTTAAGCTCTTAACCACTGCGCTAAATCGTAAATTCATGACAGTCACAAAGTTGCCATTCGCCATGAAATTTATCCCAAGTTCTTTTTTTAATTAGTAACCATGTGAACCGACAGTGTTAAAATGTCTCCTTGGATATAAAGGTAAATATTACTGAATGTTAACCCTAATTACCCACCAATGCAATGTCATCCATGTGCCAAAAAATCCTTGTCACACTATAGAAAGAGCCCTTATGGCCTAGCAGAATATTTTTTAATCACAGAAACCATTGGTGTATTTATGAAATATGAATGTTAAGAAGTATCAAGAACACTACAACCATTTTGGTATGGCATTCCTGAGAAGAAGATTAAGAAGCACCATAGTTATTCATCCAAATAACAGTTATAGATTTTTTGTCTACATTATTAGATATGGGCTATGGAAAGAAAAAGGATTGAGGCAATAATGCAACTTTAATAGAAAAATATAGCTTGTGAATTTTTATGGGCAGCTTAAAACTAAAGCTGGTAGCGTCAGAGTAGCAAAATAACGTATTTAAAATTGAAAATCTACATAAACATTTTACTTATATAAAGAGATATTGTAATTGAAATTTGAATACAAACCATTAGACAAGCACAGCACATGGACATCAGCGCCCTGCTCGCACAACCTGAAGATTGTGGGCCCGAAGAACATGCACTCGTCGTCCGGGTGTGCCACAACCACCAGCACTCTCTTCGCACCCAAAGCCCCTCGAGTCCGCGTCGGCAGTCGCCGAGCATAACGCCTATACACCACACAACACACCAGCAAATACCCAATAACCCACAAGCTTATATACAACGCGAAATTCCTACAATACAACAAACTTTCAGCCACGAATTTCAAGTAGAAATTGTACAAATACTCTAAGTCATATGGCGCGTCATTAAGTAACATTTCTGACTAGAACGTATGGAACTTTTCACCGTTACAATAAGTCAGGGTATTCGTCATGTGCTTAATAGAATATTATATTAATAATCTCTATTTACAGTGATAAATATTTGAAAAATCTAAATTGTACTTTTCGTTACGGTCATTTTGACATTTTGACCGATTTGACGTTGGCAAAGAAATTGCAACATTCAGTGCTGTTTACAACGATACTAATGAATATTACAAGATCTTTTTAAAAATATAACTAAAAAGGGTTGTGATATTTTTTGCCAATACTAATGCATTCAGATCTGATTTATTTTAGAGATTGTATTATTATTTATTTCGATTTATCTTGAAAAACCTTTCAATAGTGTATTTGTTATTAAATTTTAATATTGTGATCGATAAGTATAAAATTTCCCAAACATAATTTTTAAACGCGCCGAAAAGAAACTTCAATTTTACCTTCTATAATTTGACAGCTGACGTTTTAGTCTTGTTTGTTCGGTTCCTTCTGACTTTTTTCATAATAAATTTTTAATTGAATTTTAATCAATAAGTAAAATCTTGCGATAGTTTAAAGTGCTGTACAACATGATACAACCAGACTACCCTTCGGCCATGGGCTTGCTGGCTCATTTGAATTCAGATGAGCTGAAAGAAATGCTTAACGATGACACCAAGTTTGATACAGTACTAAAGGATGTGAAACAGGTATTTTTATACAAAATTATTCTATATCCTTACAATTTCTAAACAGAATTAACTCATCATCGAGTATGTATTGAACTGAATATAAATTTTATCAGTTTTATATTTTGTTTTCGAATTGTAAACGTCCAGTGAATGACTCATTGATTTAATTACAATAGATAATTGTTTGATAAACAAAGCGAACTTGTCCAAGAAAGGTATATTTCGCGTTGTGCGAATTAAAGCTTTGATATATAAATAATGTTTTAAGAATTGGAAATTAAGGGTAAATAATATTTTTCTTGCAGGTAAAAGACTGGGAAACTGAGCGGGAGATGACAATAGCCAGCAACAGGTCCCTTGCAGAGTTTAACCTGAGCAAGGAGCCGGAGCTTGAGGGATTGAAAGCAGAAGTGCAGGAGAAGTCTGAGCTCGGGGAACAACTCTGCACTAGGATACAAGAGCTACTGGATCAATATAGTAATTTAACTTCTTGTAGATTTTTTTATTGTCCATATTTTTTCAAAGGTGGCAGTTAAGAAAATAAATGTAAAACTATATTTTAGTCTGTCATGAATATCTTGAAAAATTTATCTTGGTTCAAATTTTTTTTAAATAATGTTTCCCCACTATTCTAAAAATGCTTAAAAGTAATTTTTCTCCACAATTATTCTGTGTTAATAGTCCTCATGCACTCAATTTTCCAATTCCCATGAACACAGATAAATAAATATCATTCACAAAGCAATTATTTTTATGATGGATTCACATCCACAACTACTTAAATCAGTGAGCTGAGTGACATATTCTTAGATTGCACGACCAAGCTTTAAAAAAAAACCTTGTATGTGCAGGCTAACAGAGTAGAATACCAACAACTGTTTACTGGCTCCACAGCTTTAAAGCAAAGCTCTATGTGCTATAATTTTTAATAACTTAAAGAACCTGTTGGAGCTCAGTACTCTCTACCTACCCTGCAAGGGATCTGGTGTGATGATATAGATAGATAGATAGAACTTAAAATTTTATTTATAGAAAATGAACCAAAACTCATGTTTTCCCATTCAGAAGAGAAATCAGCTGGCATTTCACCGGATACAACACAGGCTTTACTGCAAACAGCTTCAGCTCAAACTGAAGAAGAATCAGAGAAGCTTGCCAATGACTTTCTCTCGGGCAAGATAGAGGTGGAGAAATTTCTTGAAGATTTTCACCCAATCCGTAAGAAGATGCATATTAGGAAATTCAAAGCAGAGAAGATGGCAGAGCTTCTTCAGTCTGGGAGTCAGACCTCTTACGGCAATGGGCCAGCTAAGCCATACCTGCCTTACCCAAGCTATGGACCTTCACAAAATAACCCTGGAGTACCATATCCTATGGGACCACTGAACATGCCGATGCCAGGAATGTATGGTAGCCATTTCTAGGATTGACTAGAATATTTATAGAAAAAAAAATCCTTTTTCTATAGATTATATTCTTATGAAAAATCTTTTATTAAGTATGGTATTAGAATAAATATAGAAAAAAAGTCATCCCTTATATAGATTATATTCTTATGAAAAATCTTTTATTAAGTATGGTATATTTTAACACGGATGAAGCAGAGAAGGATTATCAGTTAATAATCTAAGATTTGTTGCTTATTTCCAAGGAGGAAATTGTAATATGCCTTTATTTTTGGAACAAAATCCTACTGGCAAAGAGATTCATTCATCACAACTTCTTATGTTGCCATTCTTGATCTTGATGTGATTGAAAATTACAATGTTTGTGATTCGACCTTTCTATGCATTTGTATAATCGTTTTAACATCTGGGTAGTTTAATGTTGAAGACCAGTAGTAGTGTCTCGCACGCCAGTTTTCTCTTAAGCAATATGTAGATGGGTACATACCCCACCACTTCAGACACAAGATAAGTAATGAGCAGAGATGGGCTACATGTAATCAGTTTAATGATTACAATTACATTTTATAATCTTTAAAAATGATTGAAAATTTCAAATCGTAATCGTTAGGTAATCATTAATCTGATTACATTTTGCCCAATTCTGGTAATGAGTAATGTATAATGTCTAAAAGAATTCAATAAATCTTTGAGATGTAAGCCCATATCCGCGCGAACGTTTTTTTACACGCGTTAATAAAGCCGGAATGAAACAAATGGCACAGTACATTTTTTTTAAGTGTTTACATTAGTTTGAAAAGCGCGTTGAAAAAGCGCTCGTGCGGATTCGAGATAACTTCTTTTTTTGAAAGTAACTGACAGTTCTTCATTTGTTTATGGTGATAGTGACTCGTGCCACTAACTTGGTTTCGCTTTTACGAGGATTACACATAAGCAGGGTACCAAATTAAAACATCGTAAAAGTGTAACTGGGGTTAAATATTCCAGCGGGTTTTTGCAATAATCGGATTTGCCAACAGGTATTGTATTATTGGACAAGTATAGGCTGAGATGATGATGATGATGATGATTGTATTATCTTCCTTAAATATTTGCAAATACATAAAGTTAATGTTACGATTTCATTCATAGACAAAATAAAAAATATATTATTTTACCTCCACAAAAATCTGTTTAAATGTAAAATATATACCAAACACCATTATATTAACATACAGGGAGCTTTTTAAACTGTTTATGTAATCCATTATTTCATAAACCTGCTTATTTTTATTAATAATGTAAACAAATTAATGGACTTTATTAAATAAATTATTTTTATTTGCGTTTTTTTTACTGCACAATAGTAAAATTGAGGTCTGATTTTATAGTTATCATAGAAACGTTATCTAAACTCTTAAATCATAGCCCGACTAAATATAAGAGTGAAGGATTAAACTTTTTTATTGTATAAATAAAAAAGTTATCTGCTCTGCTCTTAATATTTAATTTGTTTATTATTTTATTTTATCCTATGAGTAATTTTATCTATTGATTGAAAAATCAGCACTTATTAATATGTATCAATTACCAGACATGAATATAACACGGATGAGTAAATTTTTGTTTTTCAAATACTAATGATGACAGATAAATTCAGTACTCTCATTGAGGAAATGAGAATTCACAAAAGGCAATTACAAAACTTTTGTTGTTATATTGTGCCTATATTCCTAACGTTTCAGATTTAATAGTAATTTCCTTGTCAATTGTTTATCATAAGTATAAGACGGACGATTTAGCGCAGTGGTTAAGAGCTTGAGCTGCTCCGCCCACTGTGTCGAATAGTCGCGGGTTCGATTCCCGCACGGGACAAATCTTTGTGTGATCCACAATTATTTGTTCCGGTCTGGGTATTTGTTTGTGAATTTTCATGTTTGTAAACGCACCCACGACACAGGAATAAATCCTAGTGTGGGGCTACGCTTTTTTTTTTTTTTTAAAGAAATAAGTCTCGTGTCTATAGTTTTATCCATAGATTTGTATGTTAACTGTCCGTTTGATGTTGGTGCTTTGTAGAGTTTTTGTAGAGAAATGTGATTTTATGAAAAAAATATATAATACTGGTAAATAGGGTCATAATAGTCTTTTAATGCCACAAAAAAATATAATTTAGAATTGAACTTGAATACTTCTTGAAGCAATTCTGAATTATATTTTTTTTTGCTGCAACATGCTGCATTTTGAACTCTTATGTACTCTTTTTTAAAGTTTATTATTATGTGTCAGTGTTAATTTCACCGCTCAATCTACACCGATTGCCCTTGCACTTGATTTTGTACTACTCTATTTAGGTTTTAAAAGAATTGACTGGGTTGCAGTAAGCAGGCTCCTGCAATGAACCTGAACACCTTACTGATTGTCTGTGACCTGTTGAAAATCTGTATTCTGCCCACCCCGCAAGGGATTTGGTGTGATGATATTGTCTGACACAAAGTTTTAGTAGGAGCGTTTTTTCAATGCGCGTTAAACGCTCGAATAAACAAATGACGAACAGTATAAAAAACGCTTACTACACTTCAAAAACACACAGAAGGGCGTACTTACAACAGGTTATAAAGTAAATGCAATCTAAATTCATCATAGATATATATTATATATATTTATCAAAAATATGTCTATATTATTAAGGAGTAAATGTATAAATTTATCAAAAAATGTAATTATACATAGCGGAGTATGTAAGACTTTTATTAAAATATTTAGTAACGGTAGTTAACGGTAGTTTATGATAACACTGAACGTTACCAGCTTCTAGAAACTTCAGCAACGGGTTATGGCAATCCTTTTAACAGTAGGGTCATGGTAATCTTACCCTGCTTAAAGAGATGTGTATATACGAATTACATAGGTTAGTCTCTTTCTCAAAGCAGAGATTATTCTAGCCCCCATTACTGATTACAAACATATTCAGTGCATGGCGAAGCTCACCATCTGAACTGGATGGTACAACCTTTGTTGTGCTTAAATAATTTTCCATCTAATTTTAATATGTTTAGCACACCCTATTTCATCAGTCACGATGAAGTTTTAACCTGCTGAAGCCCGACGCGGTACGAAATACCACTGAGATACAAGAGCGTGTAGATGACTCATAATAGCAGAAATAACTTTATTTTTTGCTAAGCTCTTAGCTGTGCAGTCTGTCTTTGTAGGTAAGCTCAGAAAGAAATAAAGAAGATGTAAATCGATATTGTATTTTATTTTATCTTGTAATCTAGACCATTGACTCATTCTTTGTAGTTCCTTTCTAAAATTCACCCCATTCGACCTCCTATTCAGCTCTTGCCTATGTCCTGTTAAAATCCCGTCCACCCGTGAACCAATTACTTATCTTAGCGTGGTTACCTAACTAAATACGTATTCAATTTAAATACTAGAGACTTCTACACACGTATGGCATATCTGATAACTCGATATTGTGTAATATCAGCAGTTACTTAAATCGGCCTCTGATCCGCATTCCTAACAATTGATTTCACTTAAATACTTGCTGTACTTGCTACATAGATTCGAGAAAACATCTTTTCATTTTGTTTCATGTACCTATCTATATCATCACGCCAAATCCCTTGCGAGGTAGGCAGAGAGTACCTTCCCCGTACCAGAGTTTCATGTACCTTTGAATAAAATACCTACTAGAATTTTGTATAACCACGATCCACACCTTCTTTTCTTTACTTTTTGTAGGACATTAACTCTCTCTAACACTTTCCAACTTCAGGCTTAAGACAAGGACGATAGGATGTTTGACCCATTTTAATTAATAATACTAAAGTTAGGACGATTGTGTTACACATTGTCCGATTTAGGAGTTAGGACTGGAAAGTCTGAGGGCCTAAACAAGTTGCAAGCGTTTTGTTTCTATTCTCTTGTCGCAATCGATAGCGCATTGTTTTGACGCGTGACTTTTCGTTGCAAAATGTCATTCCCATACATTTTTCGGCTTTCTATTAGCGTTAACGACTGTAGATTGTCAACTTGGCTATAGGCGCTGGTTCGTGCTATAGTGTAAACAAATCTTTACTTTGAAAAATCCCCAAATTCTTTTGACACCTACGTTCGGATACAATCCTAAGAAACGACGTTCTGTGTTTATTACCTAAATAACATTGTCAATTAGATTCAAATACAAAGAGAACTCGAAATTTTAAAATATAATTTACACAAATGATCGCGGTTATTCATTTTCTAAATATAAATGATCGCATGACAGCGGAAAGTATTTGAGTATGTATCCGAACGACTCAATTCTTTTCTCTCTGCTTTTTTTAATATGGCGGAAGCACTGACCGCCGTTCGGACGTCTGCATTTTTTATATTCGCGAATTATTAAATGACTCGCTAATATTTCATAAGTGTGTGAAACAAGTGTGATTTAATACATTTGTGGATTCATTTTGCCTACAAATTTCTAATTGAGCAGAACCTCGAGCCCCAAATCAGCTTTAAAAATGGTAATGATAGTTTTTTGTTTTGATACTTTTTTACAAACTTTACTTTGTCGAAAAATGTGTTTTCCTCTTTATTCCTTTACTCAATAACCAAATTATTCAAGCTTAGTACAGTTTTGCGATTTAATTGCGCACGTGGGTCTTAAAAACGGGATTTTTATCGTTTTTTTTTCTTTGTTTTCAAGTTTTCTAACCAAAAAAAGTGTCAGGGGGTGATGTCGATCACACATGTGATATTATTTCAATGTTTCTTAGATTTATGCCCTATTAGATCGTGTTACTGGTGAGTTAATTATTCAGGCTGGGTGTGGCTGTATTGATTTTCTTGGAAGGTTCTAGGTATTATGTTAGAATACGTCTTGAAGTACTGCACTGTGCCTATGTCTAGCACACTGCTACAATGCGGTATTAACGCATTGGGATCGACGATATTTTGAAATTACAGTAACAAATAGAAGTCCTATAGCCATTCTTATTATCTACATGATTTTTAAATTCTAAAATGCATTATTTTTTTTAAGAAAGCATGCAATGAGATGCACTTTTTGAGTTGCTCACTACATTTTTTTTGTTAACATGGTGCAAAAGTAAATGGCTATAAAACCGCATTATAAAACCGTGTTATCAGTTATGTAAGATTTTACTGTATTTTGATGCTTTTGCCAACTATAGGTAATGTAATGTTTCACATTTTGTGCCAAGATTGATATGTTTCAGAGAAACAAATTGTCTATGATTGTTGTTAGCTCATTTTTTATCTAAACATTACATTGAATATGATGGATATTCAAGGAATGTATATTATTTTGAGTTGAAAATAATGAATGTTTTTTTTAACTCATTTTAAGTGGTTGTAATGTTCATGTATACATTTTAAAATTAATGATTTCTTTGCAAAGATTATAACTGTTAATCTATGGGGATTTATAATTGCGTTATATATTCTTTATAGTGCATGGGGTCGATTGGCACAGTTCTGTGAAGACTGGCATATGTCTTATGCCCAGCAGTGGGTAATATAAAGCTGAGCATGATGATGAATTATATGTTTATAATTAATTTTTAACCTTGGAAGGTATTCATTTATACATCCTTACATAAGGCTGGATTAGTTTTGGATATTATTTGTAAAAGAAGACTTACTTTGTTAAAATTAAATGACTTAAAGGAAAAATGTGAAGTTTTCTTAATGTATAGAAATGTATGAATGTGAGTAATGAATTTTTCTAAATTTATAGGCTGTGTTAAAATGTAGAAGTGTGTATGTTATACACACTATATATTTCGACAAGAAAATAATGGAATATGACTTATAGGATTTATCTTTATCATCATGCCAGAACCTTTGCAGGGTAGGCAGAGAGTATTGAGTTCCTACGGGATAAACTCCACAAATACAAAAAAAATCATCTTTTATTTTCTTACTTGTCAAGTTTAACCAGGTTTTTAATGATGTAGTTAGGTATTACAAGGTCCTGTGATTGAATTCTAAGTTGGACAGTGTTATTGGCAATTTTATATTGAAACTTGTGTTTATTTGTTTTTATGTTACTTCCATCTTAAAAAGGAACATAAATTTATCTACCAAAACCAGCCATAACTGTCTTGTTAGCCTAGTAGCAAAGCACATTTATTTATTTTTATTTTATTGAATAGGTACATAAACAGATTACAACCAATAATAATAAATAAAACATAAGTATCTTAATTTAGTTCTGGGAAGTAACCCTTAATAATGTACACAAAAAGAAAAACATACCATCATTAACTTAACGTAATCTAGACTAATATTACAAAGAGGAAAGTTTAACTTTATACAATACAATTGATATCAGATAGAAAATATTTTAGAAAGAAACCTTAATTCAACTAAACACCTAAAAGTAAAAAATTTAAAAATATAAATATGAGAACCAAGACAATTGCATTACTTTGTGATCACAAAAAGGTCCGACAAATGTAGTTTTTCTAATGAAAAATTCCCAATATGAGTCCAGAGGCTTCTTATCTTATCTTAATATTGGTTTACCAGAGGGAGGATACCTCCGGCGCACTTCGACCCGATGGGATCTTTTGTGCTGTCCTTGCCCTAATGCTCTTACATACCTGAAGTCTCCAATACTCCCTGTATTAGGTTGTAAATTCCAGCAGGGGGGCAGAGCCGTAGTTCTTCTGGGTTCAGATAGGCCAATCCCAGTAGCTTCATTCGCCGCGTAGCCAGAGCGTTGCAGTGACAGAGGACGTGCTTCATGGTTTCAGTTTCTGTGCCGCAAGAGCTGCGGCACAGAAACTCATCCTTCGTCTTGTGTAGATGTTCTTTCGTGCCATAGTGGCCTGTGAATGCTCCAGTTACTTGCCTTAGTTGTATTCAACTGTGTTTTAGTAGTCTCTTGCTGTCGCTCTCACACCATGCAGAGAGAAATTCCTTGGAGTGTCTAAGCCCTATGTGGGTTTCCCATTCGTTCCTGTGTTGTTCTTGGGCATATTTGAAGAGTGCGCCTCTGTAGGCAACGTCTGGTATGCCTATGAACGGTTCTGGACCAACAGGTTTTTCCAATTCTCCCTTCCTGGCTAAGTCATCCGCTCGCTCATTGCCATCAACCCCCATGTGCCCAGGGACCCAGACTAACCATACCGTGTTGCGCGCTCCACATCTGTCAAGTAGGTATGCGCACTCCGCAGCCAGTGCTGAGTTTAGCTCAAAGGAGCTGATGGCTTTGAGAGCAGCCTGACTGTCACTACAAATGTAGATTTTCTTGCCTGTGATTCGTTTGTCCAATATCTCTTTTGCACAAATGTTTATCGCATAGGTATTTGCCTGGAATATTGATGCAAATCTGCCCATGCTTTGACTAAGGTTGTATCTTTCCATGTATACACCGGCTCTCGTTCCGAACTTGGTTTTGGATCCATCAGTGTACCATATCATTTGCTCCTTGCCTTGTTTATTTAGACCAATTTTCCATTGTTCCCTGGTCGGGATGTGAGTGCTAAATCTTTTGTTGAACATGTAAGTGGTCAAAGTCTTTTCACTTCTCATGTCCCTTATGTCATCTAGTTCCTTGTCTAGTTCTAGCTTAGTGTGTTCAAGGCCGGGCGCCGTTATGCTCCATAGTCCAGCTTTCCCTAGCCTATAGAGTGCCTTCCTTGCCTTAGTCTCAATGACGATATGTAATGGAGTCAGGTTGAGTAGCCTCTCCATAGCTGCCGTCGGTGTTGTTTTGAATGCGCCTGTGGCCAGACAGGCTGTCCTCTGCAGTTTTGTTAGGGCGTCCCTGCGGGTTTGTGTTTTAGTTCTAGGCCACCACACAATGCATCCATACGTTATTATCGGTTTTACCATAGTAATATATATCCAGTGCAATATTTTGGGCTGTAATCCCCATGCTTTTCAATACGCTGACCTACACATATTCAGCACGCTCAATGCTTTGGCTATGGTTTGTCAACATGTTTGTGCCACTTTAGTTGCTTGTCTAGAGTCACCCCTAGATATTTAACCTCAGTGGCCCATTTAATTTTATTTCCGTACATATGCAGGTCCTGTAGACCCGTTAGTACATTTTTCCGTGTGAACAGAATGACATTAGTCTTCATCGGGTTGACCGAGAGGCTATTTGTCGTGCACCAATCTGTTACTTTATCTAGAGCTTCCTGCATCAGTGTCGATACTGTATTTGGAAACTTCCCATTGATTGTTATCACTATATCATCCGCATATCCTACTCCGTAAAACGGACCTTTGTTGATTATCTTCAAGAGAGAGTCCACTACCAGGCTCCACAGAGTCGGCGATAAGACCCCTCCTTGCTGGCATCATTTAGTAGTTCTCACGGATAGCCCTTCTCCTATTAAGTGGACTGGACTATCCTGTTCTTTAGCATGTTTTTGATCCATCTGATAAGAGTTGGTTCTATCCCATGCCCTATAGCAGCTAATTCTATGGATAAGAATGTGTGCGATCAAATGCACCTTCGATATCCAGAAAAGCTGCAGCACAAATTTTCTTTTGCTGCAGAGCCATCTACGCGCGATTCACCACATAGTGCAATGCAGTTTCGGTAGACTTACCGGGTAGATAAGCACATTGCATCTTATGTAGGGGATAATCCTTTAATGGACCATCCTTTATGTAACCATCTATCATTTTTATAGACATTTTAAGAAGAATGAGCACAGGCTGATTGGTCTGTAGGATTTGGCATCCTCATAATTGGATTTTCCGGGTTTGGGAATGAACGTCACTGTCACCTGCCGCCAGATTCTTGGGGTATGCCCAAAGGCCACGCACGCCCTGAATAGTCTTCACAGATGTTGACTGAGTACTGGTTCCCCTTCTTGTAGAAGGATGGGATAAACACCATCTGGACCAGGGGCCTTAAATTGTTGAAAACTCTTTAAGGCCCATTTGAGTCTGTTCTGTTCCACGACTTTGCGAAGCTTAGCTCATCCGCTCCGCTCCTTGTATTGCTACCGAACCCAGGAAATGTACGTTGAACATTGTTTTCAGTGTTTCTTCCCCATTGTTTGTAAGTTCTCCTACCTCATTCCTTACTGTAGTAAGTGGATTTATTTTGGCCATGAATATTGCCTTGGCTAGCCTCATACCCACAGGGAGGCTGCATATGCTTTGGCAGTGTCTTTTCCAAGCCCTTCTTTTTGCTCTCCGCCCTTCTTTTTGCTCTCCGCACTTCTGTATTGAACCTCGTGAGTATCGTAGAATATTCACCAAAGTTCTTGGTTGCTTTCGCAGTGTTGAATGCTCGTCGAGTTTCTAGTCTTAACCACGCCAGCTTTGGTGTCCACCATGGGTCACGTTTCGCTATGACTGCTCTCCGGACAGTTGTTAGTCCAGGCGGTTTTTACTGCCCGAGCTATGCTATCCGCTTCGAACTCTATATCTAGTATGGAGCTGAGTCTGCCTCGGACCTTTCCTAGCTCTGCCTTAAGGTCACTTTTATAAGCGGCCCAATCAGTATTCCTTGGGTTCCGCCTTCTTGGGTTTATATTAAATGTTTCAATCCCATACTGAAAACATATATAATTGTGATCTGAGGATGAGATCTCATTGGAGACATGCCAGTTGCTTACCTGTCTACTCGCTCTGTTGGAGGCAACTGTAATGTCAATAACTTCCGCCCTGCGCCTATTTACAAACGTGGGCCTATTGCCTCGATTGAGAATTTGTAAAGGAGTACTTACCAGATAGTCCGGAAGTTTTTCCCCTCTTTGATTAGTGTCTGAGCTGCCCCAGACGATGTGATGCGCGTTGGCGTCACATCCTATGGTTAGCTCAAACTTGTTGTTGCAGGAATATTCAACAAAGTCCCGCAGATGTGTTGTAACAGGGTCCGCACATTCGTAGGGCAGATAAGGCTTCTCGGCTGCCCTTGTTACCTTCCAAGTTTAACTTTACCGTGGTAAGGTCCCTATAACAGAAAATGGACAGAGGCAAAGCGTTTATGCCATTCCTGACAAAAATGTAGGGTTCTTGTATAAGTGCTAAATCAAATTTGGCCCTACGCAGCTGGCGATCTAGCATCGCCGTAGCTGCCTTAGAATGGTGCAAGTTTATTTGTACGCACTTTAAGCCAAGCTCCTTAGTTGCTTGGTTGTGTTAAGTTGGTCCAGAGGCTAGAATTGTGCCTGGTATATGGCAATAGGCTCGCCCACTATTGCATGGGACCTAACATCGTCTGCGAAAAGTAGGTGTACTCAGTACACCTCTGCCACCCTCACTTGGGGAATACAGGCGTGACGATGTCTTAAATGAACGAATCTTAACCGAACCTACTTTTCTATTCCCTAAAACATCAGTAAATCAGTAGGAATTGACTCTATAAAAAGTAGTAAGCAAACCTATTAGCTATCTAGATTGCTTGACTTGTTAGACTAAATACTTATATAGATAGTTCCTTAGTGTATCGATAGGCATCTATAAAAATATAAATAATCTTTAAATCCATTTAATATATTTTTGACTACACAATATATCCTCATATGTGTATTAATGGTTTATATAACGGTGTTTAACCATATAGGTACCCTTACGTACCTTAATATAATTCTGTTTATAATGGGTATAGGGGGCAGTGCACAAAACCTGGAACAGGTGGTAGTACTTATCAATACTAACAACTGAAAATTAAAGAAAAATTAAATCATTTATTTTGTATGAAACCATTTGTTTTCCATTTATCTTCAAGAAGTGATGTCAGAGTAAGAGTTGATTGTATTAATAGATACCAACATCTGTTTTGTTTTTGGCACCTCTTATTTTTGATCACATCTATTATATTTAAGGGAGTAGGCAGAGTTTAGGCCAAACAATGACAGTACTAACTAAAGATTGCCATGACAACTGGTTATATAGCCAATGTACACAATCCCCATAGTTTAGAATTTTAAGTTATTCTATCTATCTATTTATATCATCATGCCAGCTCCATTGTGGGGCAGGCAGAGAGTACAGAGTTCCAACAGGTTGTTTCCTTACATACCTCTGGCTTCCTCTACTCTCATAGTTTGTCTCATACACAGTAGCTGGTTACGGAGACTCTAAACTTGTCCTTCAGATAATTTAAGTCATTCAATTTGTAAAAATAGAAATAAGCACACTCACATTATTTTCACTCAAGCAGGTGTTGCAGAGGTTAAATTCTGTACAGCCATATGTTAGATACTATATTATTGGTACCTTGGTTAATTTAGACTTACCTGATACTACATTGTTCTCCCATGCCCCACAACAAAATATAGATGTAAAAAATTGGAACATACTATTTTAATAGAGTAGCTGTGGAGTTTCTTGCCCGTCTCCTCAGGAAAGACATTCTGAAGTGGTAGTAGAGTCTTTGTTACTTTTCTGACCATTCATAAATACTATAATGGCTTACATGAATAAAATAGATTCTGATTATGATTGGATATTATAGACCTAACATTGTCTACTCCCTAGTGTAATAACAGTAATGCCATTTCTATTGAGTGTGATTTCAGAATCTGGACTACCACTGAGGATTTATCCATAGAAAAGCTACACTATGTCTGACTTAAGATTCGAAACCATGACCTGCTCATCACCTGCATTATGCGTTTCTAAACCACAATTCATAATGAATTATAATTGTTTTCTAGTCTAAACGGGCGGCATATGACGACGAAGATAATCCACCGACGCCATCAGATGACTCAGATTTTGACGAGGATGAGGATCCGGACAATTTGGAAGTCCCAGGTACTTATCAGTGGATAATAGTATGAATGAGTAAACATCCAGTATGTATAGATTTGCAGCTTGCCTTTGTAGGGGTCAGAGATCAAAAAATAACACCCGTTTGGTTTTGTGAGTTTCAAAAATAGAAGTGCGTCATAAGAGGTGTATAGTATGTAGTACAAATCTGCTGAGTGTCTCGCTGAATCTTTTCCATAGTGGTCCAATGTGAATTCAAAATTGACAATTTATATTACAGAATTTATCTAATAATAAAACTAACACTGACTGCCTAGCGAACAACGTAAGGCTTAAACAGGCCCCAGCTGTGACTTAATGGGGCAGTGGTAAAGCCAAGTTAGAAGCCATATGGGATGTTTTAATAAATTCCAACAACAAGTGCCCACAAACCAGACTCAGTATGATCTATTCTCTCTCATATCAACAGAGAATGCCTTATCAGCAGTACAGGGACAGTATAGGCGATTGATGAGTTGCTGATGAGTTAATCTATCTATTTATCTACATCATCACGCCAGATCCCTTGCGGGGTAGGCAAATAGTACAGCGTTCCAACAGGTTCTTTCCTTACATACCTCTCCCGGTTTCTCCACTCTCATAGTTTCTCATAAAACTATGAGTTTTCATACACGCTCGCCGGTTACGGAGGCTCTTGACTTGTCCTTCAGTTAAGACTGTCTATTTGGTCATGGTAAGACAGTCTAGGTCTTCCCCGGTATCTACATCTTTCCACTTTTGCATTGTATATCTGTATGAGTTTTATCAACATCATATATTATGAGTAGAAATGGGCCGATTATGGACTTTGCTGACCAGCCGACTAAACGAGTAGTCGGCGCTCAAATGTCGGATTAGTTAGCCGACTGGACTCGTTTCACCGCGCTGGCAGGTTTTGTCTACATTTTTTGTGTTTAATAACGTAAAAAGAACATAATAAATAAAATAAATATCAATTATGTCCCAAAATAAGATGCACATATGGATATGTTTTGACCTGTTGAAGATGCAGACTAATCGGCACTTAGTGAGCTACAGGAAGATACTACGTGCCGACTAGTCTGCATCTTTTACCGCCAAGTTGCCAACTGTGTGGCTAGACAGTCGGCTTTTCTTTCTAGTCGGTCCATTTCTAATTATGATGTGTTGACCAGGTGGAGGCAAGACGCTGGCCGCGGCGGCCCGGATGGGCAACAAGAAAGTCACAGTATTACCACAAGTCTCAGTCAAGCCTACCACAAACCCGCTCGCCGGTAAGTTAATATGCCATAATCATGACCACGCCCCAGGAGGAGTGGACAGAGACGTTAGTCATGCGTACAGTCAATAACATAAGTCCCTTAACATTCTCAGTTGGTCAAATTGCTTGCTTACCTTTGTTTAGCATCAAATTCATTATTTTTGTTGATGGATTTGACAATGTTCACCTACTTTTGTAAAATGAAGAATATTACTAATATGAAAAGCTGATAACTGTACTGTACGTCTACTAACCACCTTATTTCAATACGATTGTCAAATAACCACGTAAAGTGGTTGCGACAGTAAGGTTCTCGAGTGGTGAACACGTGCGAAACACGTGGAGTGGGGAGGTCCCCCCACAAGATGAACGAATGACCTGGGAGGTCGCGGGTAAAAAACTGAAAGTGTTCCTTTGGTCTTTAATAGTTAACTGGTTAGAGCATTTCGTGCACAACATACCAGGGCCCCAAGTCCTTTATTGTAATTTTAAGAAAATTGTTGATCATTGACATCATAATTGTTAGTTTTTAAAGTTTTCCATCTACTCATTTAATGCTTTCCAATTCTTATAGATTTCCATAGTCGTAGGTAAAAATTCAAACAATTGCCGACTTTTGGCACATTGTTACTGAATGATTTTGGTAGCATGTCATAATTACAAAACATGTAAAAAAATAGCAGACGGTGATTGAAGATTGACTGAATTGATGGTGGTACTCAGTCTAATGTTGATATATTTTCGAGTTATTTAATTTAAAATATACTGTCGATCACATGTTATTATCAGCTACCACAGTCTAAATAAAAATATCTAACTGAAATCTTCAATTTGACGTTTATTTTGTATATTTGTTGTTCAACTCCGTTCCAAATTTTATCGGAATTACCGTTTATATTATGTTCAACTTTCAGTCCGATCTTGATTCGGTCGATATCGATATTTTACGAGAATACCATTTGTGGGATTTATGATATTGCTATTAGATCGAGACTGTATTTTGAACACTTTTAATTACGAGAATTAGCCTTCATTGTGCGGCCGCGGACAACATTTTAAATGTACATCCGCGATATGTGAGGTGGTCTATACAGTACACCGCTGCAACCCCTGCTTAGAGAATATAGGTTTGCTGTTGTACCTACAATGAAAGAATAATTATATTAATAAAGAGCGAGTGAAGTAAGTAGTAAAAGTAAGTGAAGCAAAAACTTTGTACCCCTTTTTACGAAAATTGCGCGGACGGAGGAGTATGAAATTTCCCACACTTATAGTTTATATCGAGAAGGAGTGCAGGATGCTAATATTTTTTTTAAATTAAGCATTTAAATTACATGAAATCAATCAAAAACACATTACACACACTACCATGTATTTGACACAATACACTTTAAATTGACAATAGATTAATATTGTTTGTTTTTAATATTATTTGTCTATAGTCTTACTGAATGTCAAACGATGAAAGAGTTTTTCCAAAAAACATCGTTTACAGAGAATTTTTGTATCATTAATTAAATTATCGAAATATGTATGTCAAGTTCAATGGACAGCATTTTCTTTTTGGCTTTTTGTTTCAATAAAAAAAAATAAAAAAAAAGGTATTCTATATTTTAATCAATTTTTTTTAATTTAAATTTCATATAATTTGTTTGAAAAAAAAGGGAAAACAAAAGTGTAGCCTTGGCGAAATCTGTGATTATAGAAGTATAGGCTTTGACAATAGAACCTTAATAATGTTCAAACTTATAATTTAAATTAATAGGGAATATGCGTGTATTTTATTTATATTTTTATACGATAGATTACATCAATATATAACTGCAAAAAAAAATTTAAGCGTCAAAAACAAAATGTAAAGGGCAAAAAAAAAATGTTGAAGATAGCAAACAGATAAGAGCATTTTAAACGCCTGCCATTTTGGCGCGCTTGGCGTGACGTCAAAGTCTATAATAACAATCAATTAGTGAACAGCTGTAGAAGTATTTTATTCTGTAATTTATTTTTATTTTGTATTTTGCGACTATTATACAATGGAACAACACTGTGTTGTGCCTAGGTGTAAAAATACAATAAGAAATGCACCCGGTAGGTGCGGACATAAGAAAAAAGTGATGTAAAATCAGAAAAATAGACATGGTATCTCCATCAACTTGTTTATATTGCTGCGAAGATCACTTTAACGTAAGAATTAACTAAAATAATTTAAACTAAAATTTTGTCTTTGTGTAAATCGACAACAAAAAATAACAATAAAACTAACTCAATAGCAAACATCCAACAAATATACACTTGTTGACATTTGTATTGTAGACTTTGACGTCATATTCGATCTGACCAATAGCGTGGCGTTCCCGCTACTTTGAATTTCCCACTCATTTTTTGTACTTTCAATAGTTATTTTCTTAATAAAAAAGTAATTTTATTAAAAAAATATTGGTATAGACATTATTCTAATGCGATATAGTTTGTAAAAAAAAAATATTTGACCCTTATTTGAATTAAACGCATATTCCCTATTATTGACCGCGTGGTTCCCGGCTTAGAATAGGACCAACCCATCTCATCCCATCGGGTGTCGTACAAGGCGACTAAGGGAAAACTAGGGAATGGGCAGCAGCGTTCCCTTAACACTTCTACCATCAAAAACTGCGCTCGCCAACCCGCCTGCCAAGCGTGGCGAGTATGGCAAACACCCCCAATTTATTAAAGATAAGAATAAAACCAGGCCCCTAGTCCCCGGCGGTCCTGTTCGTCCTAGCCACGGTAGCAGCTATGGTAACGACAGGACAAGGGGTGCTAAGAATCTCCGGCAGAGATTCGGCTACCACCAACATCGAAAATTGGCCCTGGTGACATACAATGCACGCACGTTAAGGACAGATGAGAAGCTTGTTGAGCTGGAAGAAGAGATAAACAAGTTGCGGTGGAATATTGTTGGTTTATCGGAGGTCCGAAGAAAGGGCGAGGACACGATAACCTTAAAATCCGGCAACTTGTTTTACTACCGGGAGGGTGAACAGCAGTCCCAAGGTGGTGTCGGATTTATCGTCCACAAGTCACTCATAGACAACATTGTGTCCATCACTAGTGTGTCGAGCAGGGTAGCGTACCTGATACTCAGAATATCCAAAAGATATTCGCTGAAGGTCATACAGGTCTACGCACCGACCTCGGCATACTCAGATGATGACGTCGAAGTAATGTATGAGGACATTAGTAGAGCCATACATACTTCCAAAGCACACTTTACAGTGGTTATGGGTGACTTCAATGCGCGGCTGGGCAAACGGGGCGATGATGAGTTGAGAGTGGGGCAATTTGGATATGGGCAGCGCAACCCCAGGGGTCAGAGGCTGGCCGAATATCTGGAGAAGGAGGGACTCTTTATGATGAACTCTTTCTTCCGGAAGCCGCCTCATAGAAAATGGACCTGGATGAGCCCTGATGGTTCCACAAAAAATGAGATAGACTTCATCATGAGCACCAAGCGACAAATATTTAATGATGTCTCCGTGATTCACAGGGTAAAAACCGGCAGTGATCACCGAATGGTCAGAGGCACATTAAATATTAATGTCAAAATGGAAAGATCGCGTCTGATGAAGTCTACGCTCCGACCTTCTTATGCACACATCCAAAACCCCGAGAACTTTCAACTCGAATTGGCAAACCGCTTCGAATTGCTAGACAGCAGCGCATCAGTGGACGAAATCAACAACAGGCTGGTAGAGACTGTCCATACGGTCGGGTCCAAGTATTATAAGCCCCACCGTAAAAATAGACCTCAAAAACTATCTAACTCCACCCGAAATCTCATGGCTGAGCGACGTTCCATGACGCTCCAAACCTCCGATGATGCTAAGTCCTATAGGCAGCTCAATGGACAGATACTGAAGTCCTTGCGACACGATTTACGGTCCTTCAATACAAGGCGTATTGAGGAGACCATAGCACAGAACAAGGGCTCCAAAGTGTTCGCAAGAGACGCGTCTATTGGGCAAAGCCAGTTGACGAAGCTGAAGACGGAGGACGGAAACGTAACGTCGAATAGGTCAGAGGTGCTCAGGGAGATAGAGAGGTTCTATGGGCAGTTGTACACCTCAGTAGCTGAACCTGTTGTTGACTTGGTAAAAGACCCAAGAGCCAAGCTAACCCGACACTACACTGAAGATATCCCGGACATCAGCCTGTACGAGATTACGATGGCTCTCAAACAACTCAAAAATAACAAAGCACCAGGCGAAGACGGAATTACCGCAGAGCTTCTGAAAGCGGGCGGAATGCCGGTACTTAAAGTCCTTCAGAGGCTGTTTAATTCCGTCTTGCTCGAAGAGAAAACGCCGGAAGCATGGAACAGGGGAGTGGTGGTACTATTTTTCAAGAAAGGTGATAATACTTTACTGAAGAATTATAGGCCCATCACACTGCTGAGCCATGTTTATAAGTTGTTTTCGAGAGTCATCACGAATCGTCTCGAACGCAGGCTTGATGACTTCCAGCCTCCCGAACAAGCCGGTTTCCGGAAAGGCTTTAGTACCATAGACCACATACATACGCTGCGGCAGATTATACAGAAGACCGAGGAGTATAATCGGCCACTATGCTTGGCGTTTGTGGACTATGAGAAAGCCTTCGATTCGATCGAGACTTGGGCGGTTCTTAGATCTCTCCAGCGATGCCGCATTGACTATCGGTACATTGAAGTGTTGAAGTGCTTGTATAATAACGCCACCATGTCAGTCCGAGTACAGGGGCATTGCACGAAGGCGATCCCCATAAAAAGAGGAGTAAGGCAGGGAGACGTCATTTTTCCGAAACTGTTTACGGCCACCTTAGAGGACGCCTTCAAGCTCTTGGAATGGCAAGGACTTGGCATCAACATCAATGGCGAATACATCACTCACCTTCGATTTGCCGACGACATTGTGGTCGTGGCGGAGTCGCTGGAAGATCTAGGACGAATGCTCGGTGACCTCAACAGAGTATCTCAACAAGTGGGTCTTAAAATGAACATGGACAAAACGAAAATAATGTGTAACGTCCATGTCGTACCCACCGCACTCACCGTTGGGAACTCTACTCTTGAAGTTGTCGACGAATACATTTACCTGGGACAGGTAGTCCGGTTAGGTAGGTCCAACTTTGAGAGAGAGGTCAATCGACGAATCCAACTCGGCTGGGCAGCGTTCGGGAAACTGCGCAACATCTTCTCATCCAAAATACCTCAGTGCCTTAAGACTAAAGTTTTTAGTCAGTGTGTGTTACCAGTGATGATATATGGATCAGAGACGTGGTCTCTTACTATAGGTCTCATAAAAAAGCTCAGAGTTGCTCAGCGAGCTATGGAGAGAGCTATGCTCGGCGTTTCTCTACGCGATCGAATCAGGAATGAGGAGATTCGTAGAAGAACCAAGGTCACCGACATAGCCGTTAAGATTAGCAAGCTGAAGTGGCAATGGGCGGGCCACATAGCGCGTAGATCGGACGGGCGTTGGGGCAGAAAGATTCTAGAGTGGAGACCACGTATTGGCAAGCGCAGTGTGGGACGACCGCCTGCCAGATGGACCGACGATCTTGTGAAAATCGCAGGAAGTCGTTGGATGCAGGTGGCATCGGACCGGTTACGCTGGAAAGCGATTGGGGAGGCCTATGTTCAGCAGTGGACAAGTATAGGCTGAGATGATGATGATGATTATGGTCGAATTCCGACCAATGGGCGATCACTAGTATCTATAATTCAATAGACAAAGGCGTCTCTCATTTACAGAATTAGTCAGTTGCGACACATTTGCCATTTTGAGAATTTAAAAATCTGCGCCTAAACTGTCTTATCGAAGTTTTTCTATCTATATATCTGTATCATCACGTCTAATCTCTTGCTTATTGGGTACCCTGAGGAATCCCAGTCGGATTCCCTCATATTTTTGTGCCTATAAAATCTCAGTAGTCCAGTGGATTTGTGCCCGATATAATGGCGACATGTGTGTACATACACCTCGACCACTTCTTAAATATTTATTTTTATTTATTTAATATTTTTTCCAACAGCTCCATCGGGGCTCGCGTTCGGTCAGGCCAGCAACATGAAGCCGATCAAGATATCTGCCAGCTCACTCACAAAACCACACCAGTTAGGACTCGGCCGTGGTGCTGGAAGTAAGTTAAACCATTATGTACTCTAATACTTACACTTAGAATTGCTTTTTGCATCATCTTTGTTAAGGAAAATGGTCCTTTGTCTAGAAGGGTTTACACAAACTATTCATTGAGCCTTTGATAGATATTTGTAAATCTTTGACATTCGGCTGTTCTACTCATCGGTGGTTGTGGGTTTTATTACGGTACGGGACAAGTTATCGTATGAACAAAAGCTATTTGTTTCGCTGTGGGTATTTGTGTGCCTGAACAAATACAAAATTCAAATATGCAACCAGCTCGAAGCAGACATTTGTGGGTCCCACAAAGATTTGTCCGGAGCGAACCTGCGATTGCTCGATACATTGAGCTGAACGACTTACGTCTTAAGTACCGACTAGACTAAGCCGTCCAAGAACTTCGTTATTACAAGGATCCTGAACAGAATTTGAATTCGTTCCGCGATTAAACAAGCAATATTTATAAAAAACTGACTGAAATAAGGAAATTGCAGCAGAAAATTCAATAATTAGTTATAATTTTTATCGTAAAATACTGTGTATGTATGGTATGAATGATAATGACTCAGTGAGTGTGTTATTGTCAAAGAAACGTAAACCAGATTATAAATATTTATTTAAACTTTTAATATATCATGTTTTAAAACTGAGTAAAAAGTTTAAAATAATTTGTAAACATGGAAGACTGACGGACGATTTGGCGCAGTCGTAAGAGCTTAGGCCGCTCCGCGCACAGTCGAATAGTCGCGGGTTCGATTCAAGCACGGGACAAATCTTTTTGTGACCCACAGCTATTTGTTTCGGCCTAGGTAATTGTGTATGCAAATTTTCAGGTTTGTAAACGCACTCACGACACGATTAAATTCTAGTGTGGAGCCCCGCGCTTTTTTATAAAAAAAGGTCTCGAACCTATTCGCGCCTTTAATAAAAGGCGACAACCTGTTACTTCGCGCAGGCGTTCGACTATCAGAACCCCCTAATCGTAGCCGCAGCTGACTACGAACCTAACTTCCCTACTATCAGCCCCTACCGCTGTCCGCAGCATGTTCTCACCGACCCTCCCGATGCCCTTACATCCTTTCGGATACAGATACCGCACACAGGATCAGACACCGACCTTGCCGTCGAGGTCGTAGAATCCCTTGCCCGCCGGCCGGTGCAGAGCACCACGGCGAGGCTCCATAGCCACTGTCCAAGCCGAGGCCGTTCCTCCTTGAGGCACCTTTGAGCTAGTTGCCCCCTTGCCCTTCACAAGGTCAGCGATGACTTGGTGAAAGTCGCAGGTAAAAGTTGGATGCGTACAGCACAAAGCCTTTTAGAAAGGACGTCTTTTGGCTGGGCATGTCGATTCATTCTAAACAAATCGGCCTTTGAATTGATTCGAATCGAACGCCCTAGAATACATTTTCGCTTAAATCGATCATTGGCGATCGATTCTCGATTAAATCGAGCATGGAATAATCAATTCTCGATTAATTGATTCGTATAAAATAAATTAGCTGAGATAATAAAAAAAATATCCCTTCTGTCGGTAGCGTTTTAGGATGCGTTGAATTTAGGGGTTATTAATTAGACATCAGACTTTAAAAAATGTTTTGTTTAATACCTAGTATGTTTAAAAATAAACGTGCTTTATAATAATTTAAATGCTGGATGTACACAACTTAAATAAGTCATATTGTCGATTACAACTTTTTTATTATTGAAACGTGAATCGGGTCCATTCAAAGGCTTTCAGAATTGATTTCAGTGCTTTAAATAGATCTAAAGAATCGATTATTTGAGACGCAATAATCTAGTCTTCGTTTTATCGATTTTAAATCGACATGTCTACTTTCGGGTGATGATGCAGAAAACTTATAATTTGGGGCCCATGCAATAGATAAGAAGGTTGGGAGTAGCCGTGCTTGAAAAAACTCACACAATCACGGTCCATATCATTTGCTATGCAATAAAATTGTTAGCTGTTCATGTATCAATTATTTACTTATTGCACTCGCCCAATATTTTCCCTTTACATTATTTTATACCCACTCCTTCATAGTCAACTACTGATGTAATTATTTTATACTTTTTAACCCGTTATAAGAACTGAGTCCGATTGCTTTTTCTTTTTTATGATTATTGCAGTGTAATCCATTTTTGAGCTATGTTCAAAGTTTCGAGTCTCTAGCTCATGGGAAGGTTAATTTAAATTGTTTTGTATCCAAAAGAAAACATACAAGAAAGCTAGTTAATAAAAACGTGGTATAAAATATCCCGTGCTTCTTGTTAAAATAGATTTCTCTTGGTTGCTGTCACAACTCCATATTCTCATAAATACCTGAGTATATAGGCAAGTAACTTAGCAATATTTAGCATCCGCATAGCCGCCGTTTTTGTTCAAGTTATTTGCCAGCTAAGTTAAGTATAAGATTGTTGAGAGCCCTACCTACGCAGGCTAATGTCCAGTTTCAATATTTGACTCAAGGATAGATTTTTAATTTTGGCATATCTTAAGTGGCATCTATTAATTATGTGAGGGATCCAGTAAAATCTCATTTAAACATTGTATGCATAATTGAAAATCTAACGTCAACTTTTGGAAAACAAAGTAAACTAACATTCGTTTCATTTTTTACCTTAAATACAGCTTCATAGAATTCGATTTTGTATCCTCTTAACATAGCACACTTTACTAAACAAAAAAATGTAAACAACATCAATGTTGCGTTCCAATTTATACTTTAAGAGCTTCGTAATAGAGTTCGATTTTATATTTTTGATAAGTTTACAAGTGAACGGTTTGACATAGTGGGCGGCGTGGCGTTGCCGTCGCCGTTCGCGGCGGGTTCGTCCGCTGCGTACAACACCGCCTCGCTACTCGCTCAGAGTGAGTACTGTAGTGTCACACCTTGAAACAGCTACTTCACTCCATACAATATTCCGCGTTGGGATCCTAAAATCACACGCCTCGATACACTTATATGTGTACCCGTGTATCGCTGCGCGTATGGGAATCGTAAACACACATTACAGAAGACTTACGAGTACTCAGTGCGGTACACAGGAACGCATGCACTCTCTAGCATGGAGATATCGTGTCATACCGGAAGTATACATCACGTTACATACTGAGAATGAAGTAGCTGCTCTGTTTGATATGTAGTCTTGACGATGTGTTGCCTAGCCTTTGTAGTGGGTGGATCTGCTTCTTTGAGCTCTTGCAAAAATCGTTATCAACGCCTAATGCCAATAATTATCGGCTTAAAACGCCGCAGTCCGAACATTTATGTAATTTCCTAGTGTAATGTCAGGTAATCTTTTTCTAGTAATCTTTCCTAGTGAAAGCAGCGATTTTATTTTTCGTTTACAATACAAACTGATCAGCTGATCGATTGAACTTGCATGGGAAATTGAAAAATAAACATGATAAATAAAAAGCTGTACTACAAAAATTGTTTATATTGCCAAATAAATACTACAACAATCGGCATGATAAATATAAATCAACCTGTATATTCCTAATAAATACCATTGATTTTTATTCGAACTGATATTCTCTTGGACAGGATTAAGATAAGAAAACTGATATTGTTTTCCATTAAATTTGCGTCCATTACCTCTTAAAAATCTATCCTAAACGCGCTGCGCCTACGCATCTCCGTAAAAGTATCATGATAATTAATCGATTATTGCAAGAGACCTCAATTTTATGTAGTAATTTCTATTTACTTTTCTGTATTTAAATAGATTTCTATAGCAACTTTTTGGAATTCTTTTTCGTAACGTCTATCAGTCAACATTAGACTGTGTCTGACTGTGGTATTTGCGAGGGGCGTGGTTTAAGTGATAATCGCCCCCGACCACAGAACTTCATTCTTTTGCTATAAATACTGACTATTCTATTATCATCGTAGCATTTACACAGCTGCACAAATTCATAGAAAAGATACTAGAACTAGTTTTACTAGTTTATATGTATTAATGTTTTAAATAATGTATATAAACTTAAAAACCGCGTTTTGTTGCCGTGTTGTGACCAGCCCGCGCGGTCGAACCGATGGAAGCGTACATTTTAGTTCGACAAGGGACTTTTGGCATGTGGCCAAAATCTGAAGTAATGCCGTCATCAAATTAAATTGAACTTTATGAAAATTTGCCAAGTTGCCCTTTTTATGATATTTACCCATGTTAGTTTTTTAATTAGGAATGGTAAATAAATACCTTGCAGACCCAGCTGTTAAAATATTTCCTTAGAAGACACCGCCCCCTGTCAATGTCATTCAAAATGCCAAAAGATCCTTGTCGCACTATACATATATACGCACCGCGTGGAAGGGGTATTCTTCGCTTCAAGGAGATATTCTGATTTACTGTCTGATAAGTATGAGAAGTACATAGTGTAGAAAATTTAAGTATATTTTCTATATAAATTCCACGAGAATACAAATACTTGGATAGGCATAAGAAAACACTGTGAAACCACGATGATATGAATATAAAATAGTAATTATTTCCATGTCTATATTTAACAAACTACTAAACTGGGCTAAACACAAAATGTGTGCAGGCTTCCTGAACGTACAGGCCGATATCCGCTGCTAACTAAATCATGCGTTACGTATGAGGAAAATAAATTGTAGGCACATATCCGCTTTAACGCGTGCATCCGGCTTAGCTTGGTTTATCTCAAAAGCATTGGCATCATTAATGTATTTCTTCTATAGTCGTGTTCACAAATTGACGTAGACAATATTTGGCACATTTTATATAATGCACCCACGAAGGAAATATAAAGAGGAAATGGCATTATTAGATTTTTCTATAGAATCAAGCGACGATTCGACAACGATGATGAGGACGTTACTCGCCGTCCGCTTCTGTATTTGCCATCTAGCGCCCACTTCTGTATTAGAGAGTATTAAGCCATGACAGACTGACGTAAACCACACCCACTGCGATGACGTCAGGGTCTAGTTGGAAGACACAGTGCACAGTTGCTTACATCGACTCCTCTTTATATTTGATTCGTTGATGTATATACCACAGTATATATTTTTGTCAATAATAGAAATACAAAAAATATCTTATATAACATAAACTTATCTTTCATTAGTTTTTAGGATTAAGACAGGTGTAAAAAAGACGTCGTTATTATTTTATTCAGAATCTGAATCAATCTATATAAATAAAAATGAATGCCTAAATGTGTTGCTAAGCGCAAAACTAGAACGGCTGGACCGTTTCGGCTATTTTTTTTTATATTTGTTGAAGTCCGAGGAAGCTTCTTATCAGGAGAAAAAATGGAAAAATTGCACGGAAAAATGTAAAAACCGCATTTTTCTTTTACCCATTCAAACGCGTGCGCAACCGCGGGTAACATCTAGTTACTTATATTTCTACACATGTCGATAATTTGTAGATTGATTTAGTTGTTAGCTTTACACTCGTTGACTTAAGGTTGTAACATTTTTTTTTGTTTTGAAATTTGGAACTGTCTTGTTGTCCGTGGATTTGTGAACAAGAGTTTATATAGGTACGATTATATTAGTTGATCTCCACAGCTTAGCTTGCCTTATTTACCTCTTCTTAAATTAACATAAACATCGTCGGCGAAATACATAAATACACCTCTGCCTCCCTTCCTCGGGAAATATAAGCGTGACATTGTTTATCTTATTCATTGGTATTTATTTCTTGATTTCAATTCATTAAATGATTAATATGTATCTATCTATCTATATAACCAGACCAGGTCCTTTGTGGGGTAGACAGAATAAGTAGTTCCAACAGGTTATTTCCTTACAGACATCGAGGCTTCCCCAACTCTCATAGTTAGTCTCGTGTTTAAACTAAACTGGAAATTAAGTTTGTATTTTATTTAAACTTAACTACATTTTAGGTCCTCTATTCAGTACCATTCCATAATTTATTCAATACTAGTTTCTGCTCGTGACTTCGTCCGCGTTGTCTTTAGACAGGAACCTTACATTTTTCCGGAATAAAGTGTCCTATGTGATCCCGGTAATAAACTATCTGTGTGCCAGATTTCTTCCGAATCTGTTCACCTGTTTCGTGATTGAGTAACACACATCTAAACATACAAACTCTCACATTTATAATATTAGTAGGAAGATTGTACTTACCAAAAACTTTGTACTAGAGATAGCTCAGTTGAACTAATCTGGATTGAACTAGGAGACTGCTGAGGGTTGAAAAATAAAACCCTATATTACTGGTATAGGTATATTTGACCTATGAAATCAATCACTAAGTGAAATCGAGTACAAATTTACATCTTATTAACATGATTTACTAATTAGTTGAAAAGCATCTTTAAACAGCGCGCTAATTCGACTAGGGCGACATCTATTGAAGGTTATGATAAACTTATAACTACGATATTATTCCTTTGCTATGTAGGGTTAGGATACTTTTTCAATGAAATAAGATAGAACATCTTCGGCCACACCGTAACTTCCCATCAGGTAAGATGGGGTCAATGGTCGAAAAAAAATATAGATACGGCACATAGTAGATAATCAATTGAATACAGATAAACAATAAGTCAACGATTGCCATATTTCATTCATATTTGTATGTTATTTCTAAGTCTCTAAAGCTTTAAATTGAATGTCACATTACAACAGTCTCTATCGTTTTTACATAATGTACAATTAAAACTGTAATTGATCATTCGTTACGTGCATTGTATCTAGGTAGGTGCGCTATCATTTGTAATATTGGCTTTCTCCAATTATATGTTCTATGTCAAACCCCTTACAGATGTTTTTCGAAACATATTTTAGTGATTGCGTAGGCGCATGCTGCTTATAGAGGGCTACCCACTGTGTAAGGCGTAAGGTACAGGTGCCGAACCTGAAACAGGTAATACAACCTGTACTGAGCGAGGGCTGTTACCTTCGATATTCGTAATGATTGTCCCATACATATCGCTGGCTAAATGTTATCAGAATTAAAATCAGAATAAATATTATTCATGTAAACCGTTATAGTATTTAAGACTCGTCAGAAAGTAACAAAGCCTCTACTACCACTTAGGAAAGTCACTCCTGTGGAGAAGGGCAAATAACATGGTTACTCTATAATTACAATACCCAAAAATTTTATTGTTTCAATTATCACTAACTTCAAAATTGGAGAGCTTAATTTGTCTGGTTGCGTTTTAGTTATCATTATTCCATTTGGCCAGCGAATACTATTGCTGGACTGGGTTATTACTTGTCCTCAAGAAAACTCGATATAAAATGGTCCGCGTATATTCACCGATGACAAACCTTTAGATGCTTCTGAATGATTCTTTTCTTTTCATGTGGAAGTGTTTTTTTACTGGCCTTTTAGTTTCTTTTTTTTTATTGGCTAACACAAGTAAATGATTTTTGACCTTGACTTTTTTTCTTTTCCTTTTATTGTTCTGGATGTATTTCTACATATATAACTAGTTTCTACCCACATATATGCCCGCAGAACTAACTCGTATTTTTATTGTTTAACATGGCGATTTAACAATTACATTTAACAGTATTTTATCTACATGATAATCTCTTCACAGTGGAGATGGTGGGCCTCCCGGGCATGAACTCGTACCTCCTGCAGAATCTCAACCAGATCCTTGCGTCGGGTATGGGCGGCCCGCTGGCCGGCATGCTGGGCCAGTTCGCGCAGATGCCTGCGTGGGCGCAGGGCAAGCCCGGCAACATATGGCAGCAGGACAAGGTACGAAATATTATTGGCTAAGAAGACCAGCAAGCCTGGCTAAGTAGCAACCGCTATATACCTATTCTCTTGTCGCAATCGATAGCACATTTTACTGACCACGTGACTTTTTGTTGTAAAATGTAATACCTGTACATTTTTTCGTTTTCTATTTGCATTAACGACTCTAGAAAGTCCACTTGGCTACAAGATCAGGTGTATGGAATACCAGTGGTTCAGGAAATCAGTGATACAGAATACCACTGACTAAGAAGACCAGGGGTCATTCGAAGGGGTTGACTATATAATTACGTTTAACGTGTATGTGACTGGGATAAAATCTAAAAAAATAGTTATGTCTATTTATGTGATGGGTTAGATAGAATGTTTGGGGTAATCTATATTACGTAAGAAGTCAATTGCGTTTTTTTGTCCAGATGCCAGGAGAAGAGGAAGAAGTTGACGATGAAGAGATGGGAGTTGCTGAGACTTACGCAGATTATATGCCCACAAAATGTACGTATGACTAGCTCAATTTTTGCGGTCTTTCGACCACCAGTGTGACGAAGATGGCTCACAATAATTATAAAGGTCATTTCAGGATCCGGCAAAGCGTCCAGTCGTTGGCTGGGGTTGATCGGGTGGCCCTTGCTTGGTCACTAGGTCCTGGGCTCAAATCCTAGATGTGACAGTGTATAGCTAACGAAAAACGAGTCACTAATTGAACCTATTGACTATAATTCTCAATAGCAGTCCGGAGTCTGTAACTGTGTCCTGTATAATGGCGATAGCCTCTACGTCTATAACATTAGGGCCTAGTAACAACGGCGAAATGTCCTCTTGCAGGACAAGGACAATCTTATAGGATAAAGACCTCCACCAAAGAATGATAAGACGACCAGCTTTGTGTACGCGTTCAAATTTTACCATTTACAGGATATCATTCCAACTTGAAAGGGTTGTTATCGTGGTCTGACTACCTACATTCTATCTATCTACTTATCACGCCAGATCCCTTGCGGGGTAGACAGAGAGTACATAGTTTCAACAGGGTCTTTCCTATATCGAGTTCTTAGATTTACGCGAATATTACACATGAAAATAAAACTATTTTACGGATTTTATCGCGGACGTCTAACACCTCAGTCCCTCCCGTGACCATGGGTGCTGCAAAGCACTCGAAACGTCGGGAACTAAAAATAAAAAAATAAACCGCGATAAAATCCGTATAATAGTTTTATTTTCAGGGTCTTTCCTACCTACATTTATATATTTATTTCTCTTACAGTAAAACTCGGCCGGAAGCACCCGGACCCAGTAGTAGAAACAGCCTCATTATCCTCAGTGGAACCAATAGACGTGACGTATAAACTGAGTCTGCCGGACGAGACGATCCGCACCGGCCTGCTGTCCGCGCTGCAGTTGGAGGCCGTGGTGTACGCGTCGCAGGCGCACGAGCACATGCTACCGGATGGAACCAGAGCTGGGTTTCTTATTGGTGAGTGAGAGAGCAGGCCTTGTAGACAAGTTGTCTTTCTACCGCGGTTTCTCATCAGCATCAGCACCCGCGGATGATCAGTATAGTTTTCCACATCAGCATCCGCATTGATCGATGCTGATATGCACGTGCTTGCGAGTTTTGACAAATTATACCACTTGAGTCGTGACAACCTATTCAACTGTTATTAATTAACATTCCCTCTTTGCCATCTATTAATTTAACATAATGACTTTTTTTTGTGTACCGTTTTTTTGTAAATGAGGGAACCATATAGCCATTTTTCATAAATGGTATAATTTGCTTTATTTAACTTACACTCGCCTGATGACCAACCTACATTGTTCTCTGTATGAATGTTTTGTCTGTAGTAAGAAACTTTTAAAAGTGTTTTTTTCTTTGCGAACTGGCTCCGTGTAGTAAAGTATCACATTCTTTAACTTCGATTTATGAGATCCGGCCTTTGCGCAGCAAATGAGTTTGTATAAGGTATATTTTGTACATCTGCAAAAATCCTCAATATTTATGTTGTATTAATATCTTTTACATCGTGAGAGATGCGCTCGAATCGTCATGCAATGGGCGGTAGGGGCAGGGCTAGCTTTAGATGGCCAATCATATATCCACATGGAAGATAATGGAGGTGACCTTTATCTAAAAATTGGACAATACAGGTTAACAAAAAAAATATCTAAGGATTCATCGATATATCATAACTAGATAACACTCCCGTTCAAAAGTTTCAAAAGTCAAACGTCCCCAATTCGACGTGAGTAGTTACAGTTGTGAAATAAACATAAATTAGGGCATATTGTACCTTACTTGTATCACTTAAAGTTGTATTTGCAAAGCAATGGGCAAAAAGCAATAAAATTTTACGACTGAAGCTCGTTGGTGGAACTCAAAATGAGTGGAATGTTATTAACACAACATTAGTACAATATTTTTTTATTTTTACGGTACACACAAATATTTTTTAAACTTTGTAAAATGTGTTGTAAACTTTTAGGGTATTGTAATTTTTTTTATTATAGAAATGTAGCCCCCACTATTCCTGTGTCGTGGTTGCGTTTACAAACATGAAAAATCACATACACAAATACCCAGAGCGAAAGCAATAATTGTGGAGATTTGTCCCGTGCGGGAATCGAACCTATAATCGACTATTACACACAATAGGCGGAGCAGCTTAAGTTCTTAACCACTGCGCTATATAACTTGGAATGGCCATTTTTTAACCTATTAAAATCTTTCGCCCTTATATACATATCCTCCTTACAGAAGTGATTCGTACAAACCACAGTAAACGCGCTAGGTTTATAGTATTCTTCCCCTCTCGTTCGTCCTACAATAGTTCTCTATTGTTCTCTTTGGATCTCATTTCGTGGAAAACTAAAATTACATAAATTGAAACACTTAAATATAAAATAAAGCGACGTAATAACGACTCCCAGTTTTTTGTACTAGCGACTGTGATCTAGAGATTTAAGTTTTGTTTCGCTTCCGCATTCGAGAGAAAGAGACAGTTGCGGACTGCATACGATGTTCTAAATGTACAAAATAGTTGAAAAAACAAATATTTTAACGCGAATGAAGACAACACAGTATAGAGAATCATTAATCAGAACTGATACTGAAAGTAAGACACCCCATCCTTGTTTGTTAGTTTGTATAATTTTTAGTTTTTTTTTTATTACCCTGCTCGGCATGTTCGTCGTGCGGTAAATAAGCGACAAAAAAGCTAGTTTTTTTAGTAACGTCCACTGTTGTCTCCCTTCAAGTTCTTCCCTTTATTTGATCGATGTCATGATATGTTGCGCAGGCGACGGCGCGGGCGTGGGCAAGGGCCGCACCATCGCGGGCATCATCTTCGAGAACTACCTGAAGGGCCGCAAGCGCGCCATCTGGGTGTCCGTGTCCAACGACCTCAAGTACGACGCCGAGCGGGACCTCCGGGACATCGGCGCCTCGCGCATCGACGTGCACCCGCTCAACAAGGTCAGCGGACCTAATTTTTTGTTTCATTTTTTTTTAACGTAGCCCCACTCAGATATATTCCTTCAAAAATTCACGTACACCTATACCCAGACCGAGACAAATATTTGTGGATCACCCAAAGAGTTATCTCGTGCGGGAATCGAACCCGCGACTATTATACACAGCGGGCGGAGCAGGTTAAGCTCCTAACCACTGCGCTAAATCGTCCGTCAAATTATGCCTTACTAGTTGTAGAGGCGCTCATAGCGCTGTGCGGCCGCGGTGTTCTTAAGCTTTCGACTCGGTCGGCCTGATATGGGTGAGTATTTGCGGCAGTTTTATATTTGAGCGTCTCCATGCTTTGGAATGCACATTAAGTTGGTCTCGGTTACCACGTTATGTGGTAGTCGTTAAGCCGAAATGAAGCCTTATAGGCGGCTTGATAAGTTCCTATAGCAGGTTACACAAACTTGCCTCCGCCAATCCGCACTGGGTCCGCTTGGTGGTGGAGTATGACCTAATCTCTCTCACCTCGATTGTGAGAGAAGGCCTTCGCCAAGCAGTGGGCAGTATAGGCTGATATTATGAGCTGTGAAGTGCAGTGAATGTCGCAGGTAAAAGCTGGATGCGTAAACACAAAACGGTCGTCGTAGCGATCTTTAGGTCGTCTTTCGACTGAAGGAGAAGAAATTAAGAAGCGGTTAAGACCTTGACGATTGCCTCGTTGGTCTAGTGGTAAAGCGCATCGCTTTGTGATCACGAGGTCATGGGTTCAAATCCTAGGTAGGATGAATGTAGTTTTTCTAACGAAATCTACCCAGTATGAGTCCGGAGTCTGGAATTGTGCCCGGAATATGGCAATTGGCTCGCCCCCTATTACATTTGACCTAACATCGTCGGCAAAACGTGGGTGTAATCAGTACACCTCTGCCACCCCCGCTTGGGGAATATAGGCGCCATGGTGTTTTTTTTTTTAATTAGAACCAAATCAACAGGAAAATTGCATAATTTGTACATAAAATATAGTTTTGAAATGTTGCTCACCGCGCGTCTGTGTGCGTGATCCTGATTAGAACCTTAAGTACCTTAGTACCTTGCCTTAGTGATCATGAATCGCACCCACATTTGGAACAACCATCTCACAAAATATCAGAATCAGAATATTTTTTATTCATGTAAACCATTACAGTATTTATGAATCGTCATAAAAGTAACAAAGACTACCGCCACTTCGGAATGTCATTCCTGTGGAGAAGAAGGGCTACTCTTTTAAAATAAAAATTTTACAAACTTTTCATCTACATTTTGTTGTGTTCGTTTTACACTTACAAAGTGTTAGTTTTACACAAGCTTTGAACTTATTTTCACTAAGTTTAGTGACGTCAATTGGAATTTTGTTTAAAATTCTAACACAGTGCCCCATGAAAGACGTGTGAATGTTTGACAAACGAAACTGCGGGTGATCTAATTTATTTCAATGTCGTGTGTTATAGCAATGCATATCACCTAGCTGATTAAAAAGAGCAAAATTTTTTCTAGTATACATAATGTTCTCATAAATATATTGACATGTTGTCCGCAGTTCAAATACGCAAAGATCTCGTCGGCGGTGAACGGCAACGTGAAGAAGGGCGTGATCTTCAGCACGTACTCGGCGCTGATCGGCGAGACGCAGTCCACCGCCACCAAGTACCGCACGCGCCTCAAGCAGCTGCTGCAGTGGTGCGGGGACGACTTCGACGGATGCGTATCCTTTGCACAGAGACACGACACGAACCTAACTGCCTACCCCGTGTTAAACATAATTAACGCAACACCTGAAAGTGCTACTACTATTACTATATCATCACGCATCTGGCGTGGAAGTAAGAGAGTGCGGGCTCTATAGAAATCGTAAGACACTAGGACCTGTATTACAGAAAGTAAATAAAGTAATAATGTGAATCTAGTTTCAATAATAACATCTATCTATCTATATCATCACGCCGGATCCCTTACGGGCAGAGAGTACAGAGTTCCAACAGGCTCTTTCCTTACATACCTCTCTGGCTTCCTCCACTCTCATAGTTCGTCTTATACACGCTGAAATTAGTTTGTTCTTAATCGGCAACTGAATCGATTCTCACTATTTTTAATGTTAGCTAATTTTGTTTTTCAATTTCATAAAATGCTGTTACTCGTTCTGTTCGCTGTATTAAACAAAATTTAAAAGATATTCAAAGCATTACGGCTATTTTAAATGTATTTCTATTGCACACACCTCAATACGCATACAAAAGTTAATTAATTATTAATTTTTATGGTTAATTTGGCTAAAAAATAGTGAAAAACTTCTTAAAATTGGAAGTTTGAATTTCGTATTGAATCCGTAAAACAATAATCTAATTGGGGTGTCTGAGGCCTTGCGTTCTATAGATAGATAGATTCACTAAAGTCTAATTTTTTGTACTTTTCTGAACTTTTGCGGATTTATCCAACAATATTTGTCGTGCCCGCGTTTCCTAATTATTCGACAGAAAACCCGTGTTAGTATGTTGTTTTTTTTTCGTTCGTTCTATCTAATATCCAATAGAAGCTGGTTTTTTTCAACCGAAAATGTAACTAATATTGAGTATTGTTTTTTGTTTCAATTTCAGTGGAACTAAAACTTGTCAATTGTTTGTATTTTTTTAGTTTTAATAAATAACAAATCTCAATTGTTTACTGTATATAGCATAAGAAACGGCGCACGTTCCCTACCGAATGCTTATAAACGTAGTTTCGGTTTCGGTCATAGTTTCAGTAGGTTTTCTGGCAAAATCTAAATCCCAGTTCAGTACCGTAAGTTCGCTCGGACACTACAGACCTGTACCTAATACAATTAAGTTCGAAACTTTTTTTTAATGATTACTTGTCCATTATGATTTCAATTTCACTCGTCCTACGAGTGATTTTAACTCGGAGGTGGAATGGATTAAAGAAAAGTCTGCAGGATACAGCAAGTTTCCACATAACAAATCGCCAGGAGCAATTCGCTTTCGCCTTCTTCTATATTTAAACCAACAAATATATCTATGCCTCGTTGGTCTAGTGGCAAAGCGCATAGTTTGGTGATCACGAGGTCCTGGGTTCAAATCCTAGGTCGGACAAATGAAGTTTTTCTTACGAAAACTTCCCAGTTCCGGAGTCTGGAATTGTGCCCGATAAATGGCAATAGGCTCGCCCCCTATTACATGGGACTAACCTAACATCGTCGGCGAAAAGTTGGTGTAGGCAGTACACCTCTGCTACCCTCGCTTGGGGAATATAGGCGTGACGGTGTGAATATATATATATCAATTATGAGGCGAATAAATTCCTGAGCGAGCACAGATCGTGTTCGACGAGTGCCACAAGGCCAAGAACCTGTGCCCGGTGGGGTCGGGCAAGGCCACGAAGACCGGGCTGACGGCGCTGGAGCTGCAGAACAAGCTGCCGCGCGCGCGCGTGGTGTACGCCTCGGCCACGGGCGCCAGCGAGCCGCGCAACATGGCCTACATGGTGCGCCTCGGCATCTGGGGGGACGGCACGCCCTTCCCGACCTTCATGGACTTCATTAATGCCGTTGAGAAGAGGTAAGGACGTACTATTATAACTCTTAATCTAAATACCTTTCGGTATTGACATACAACGAAGCCAATATAGAGAGGAGATGACAATATTAGATTCCTCTATCAAGCTTGTCGGTGCACGGGGTGGCGCGGAACGAAGAGCACGGTACACCCCGCCCACTTCTGTATTTGCCATGTAGCTGACAATGATAGACTGACGTAAATCACGCACACCACGATGACGTCAGGGTCTAGTTGCAAGACACTGCACAGTTTTTTAGGTCAACTTCTCTTTATATTTGCTTCTTGGGACATACTATTGCAACTCGTAAGAGGTCATCGATTGATTTACACCACACACTAAGGAGAAAGGAGTAAGTCACCCAAGTTCACATTTTGTGGCTAACCATCAGTGGCGTGCATTGCATATAGGCAATTAAGCAGTGCGGACCTCATAAAAACTCAATTGAATTATCTATAAATATTATTACATAAATTAAATAATAGGCCTCGCGGCCAGCAACGTCAATCATTCACACACATCCAAAAAAGAGTCGGTGATGTGGTTAAGTGTGTTGGTAAGACCTGGCTAAGATTGGCTCAGGGTACGGATATGTGACGTAAAGGGGGGGCGGAGGCGTATGCCCTGATGAAATAAAATAATATAAATCATCATAAAATCAAAATTAAAAGTTTTTTATTCATGAAGACCTTGTGCCTTTTGTTCTACATGAATAAAAAACTTTTATGAAAGTTCAAAAAAAGAAAATTATTGATTACTACTACCCGTTTGGGAAGTCATTCCTGCGGAGAAGGGCAAGAAGATCCACGGTTGCTCTTTTTAAAAATGAGAATTTTACAATTCTTTTTGTATACTTTGCATTCATAACATGGGGTATGAGAGAACAGTGCAGAACGAGCTAAATAGATGTGCTTAAGTATAAATAATCACAAGTGACGAAATGAATAGTCTCTTGGAAAAGGGTCAAGTGCGTAGCAATCTTAATCGACGGAAATGTATGAAGAGATGTATGAACGTAGATAAAGCGAAAGAGGTGTGTCTGCCTACCCCAGTGGGATAAAGGCGTGAGTGTATGTATGTATGTGACCTTTATTTTTAAATACTATTTTGTAATTAACCTATACATGACGACTTATAGACGACATATTCAGATGACTATGTATCCGACTGAAAGACTTGGTAAGCTCATAGTAAAGAAATTATTAAAAAAACATGGCTGCGCCGTCTTAACACATTAAAATAGATAGTTCTTTAAATAATATTTCACATGCACGACAAATTAACCATATTGACAGACGATTATTCTGACGAATCGCCTGATTCGTTAATAAATAATGAAATGATTGGTTTTCTTTTATATTTGTTCCTTAATTATTGTCATTAAAATCGATTCATTCTCCGTTATAAATTATTTCGGTACGACATTCAATCGGTCAATTTTATCATTACCACATTTCTAGAAAAGTGAAATATCAAACGTCACTGTACCCAGGACTCGCGAAATACTATATCTAGCAAAATCTTCAGACTCAGACATGGGCGGGGTTAGGTTTTCAAAGAGCAAAACACAATAATTATCCGTCGGTTATTTAGTCACATAACTTATCCACACGAAACACATCACAATTTGATTATCAAGACGATCCGCCAGACCAAAATCCATTCCATCATCATGACTCCCGATTCGTTCTCCATCCTCTGATCATCTTCCTTATTCAAATCGCGTTGACTCTGTGGTCCAAGCTGATTTATTGATATATTACAGGGGTGTGGGCGCCATGGAGATCGTGGCGATGGACATGAAGCTGCGCGGCATGTACATCGCGCGGCAGCTGTCCTTCCACGGCGTGTCCTTCAAGATCGAGGAGGTTCCCCTCTCCGACGCGTTCAGAGACACCTACGACAAGTCCGTCGCGCTGGTGAGCTTGCAATCACTGGCTTTTATATCTATAATTAATATTATAAAGAGGAAAGATTTGTATTTTTGTATGTTTGTAACGAATAAACTCAAAAACTACTGGACCGATTCCAAAAAAATCTTTCACTATTAGGAAGCTACCTTATCCAGAAGTAGCATAGGCTATACAACATATACCAGGTAGGTGGCGCTGTTGTCGACCGGGTACGAAGTCGCGGAAAACTGCTAGTCTTATTATATATCTCTACGTCTCATCTTTTGTAGAGTAGGCAGAGATTAGTTCCAAACGAATCTTAGTGTACAGACTTCGCTCAACAACTTTCACAGTTCACTTGGTTAAAGAAAATTAATTCTATAGTTTTTCTTCTTAAAAAAATGAAGCCCCCTCTATGAGGTATACCTTTGTCGTGAGTTCGTTTACAATATAACATTCACAACAAACAGACAAGTCAAAACAGACAGTAATAAATATTTTGTGGGCCACAAAGATCTGCGACTACACGAAGCAGTAAGCGGAACGGCCTACCCTCTAATCAGTAGACGAAGGTGTCGTCGAATTAATTCCTTAAATAGAAATTCCAGACATCGACTTCACCGCCAGGTTCCTAGCTTGCCGACCGGTGCAGAACACCACGGTGAGACACCTAGAATATGCCCTCCCTCATAGCGATATACCAAAACCAGCCCATTTCTCGGCCGCCTTAAGGGGCCCTTAAACTAGTTATATTTTTCACATAGGATGGGTAGTGACAGCTCTAAGTGCTAAACAAAATTAATATTTAATTCAATGGTGTTAAGGCATAAAACCATAAGTATAGGAACGGGTCATGTATCTTATTGCCATTAAAAAAAGTATAATTTTCTTTGGCACTTATAACTGTCACAGTACCCACCTTACAGGAAAAATACTATATATGCCAGTCCCACGTCGACGCGGTCGACAGGGAAGTCGAGCGCAGGGCATCCCTCCCCCCCGTCGATTCCTTACCTCCTATCACCCAAACGGAGGTCGAAGATCTAATTATGGGTCTCAAAACTAAAAAAGCCCCCGGCTCTGACGGCATTTCGAATCGCGTTCTGAAATGCCTGCCCGCCCAACTCATCTGCCTCTTAGTGGCCATATTGAACGCCGCCATGACGAACTGCACCTTCCCCGCTAAGTGGAAGGAGGCGGACGTCATAGGCATTCCCAAGCCCGGCAAACCTCGCAATCTCCCCGCGAGCTACCGCCCTATCAGTCTCCTCAACTCCCTGGCCAAGATATACGAGCGCCTACTTCTGGCGAGGCTCAAAGACTTCGTAACGTCCAGGGGTATCCTTATCGACGAGCAGTTCGGCTTTCGAGCCAAACACTCTTGCGTCCACCAAGTGCACCGCATCACGGAGCACATCCTCTCCGGTCTCAATAGACCCAAACCCATCTACACGGGCGCCCTCTTCCTAGATGTCGCGAAGGCATTCGACAAAGTCTGGCACAACGGCTTGATCTACAAGCTCTACCAATTGGGTGTGCCGGACAGACTCGTGCTCATCTTACGAGACTTCTTGTCGAATCGCGCCTTCCGTTATCGCGTCGAAATGACGCGCTCCACTTCCCACTCCATCAGTGCTGAAGTCCCACAGGGCTCAGTTCTCTCTCCGCTCCTGTTTAGCCTTTACACGAATGACATTCCTCGTTCGAGTAAGGCGCATCTAGCCCTATTCGCGGATGATACCGCTCTCTACGTCTCGCATAGGCATAAGGGTTTCATTACCAGACACCTTCAGGCATCCGCCAATTCCCTAGGGAATTGGTTCAGGAAGTGGCGTATTGTGGTGAACCCGGACAAGAGCGCTGCGGTGTTCTTCTCCAGAGGTGCCACCCCGCGCCACTCCCTGCGCCGCCCTAGAAGTAATCTCGGCCAAGTGACCATGTTCGACCGACCCATTCCCTGGGTCAAAGAGGTCAAATATCTAGGGGTCACCCTAAACAGTACCATGTCCTTCGGCCCGCACATCAAGCGGGTCCGTCACCGAGCATCATTTGTGCTCGGACGTCTCCATTCGTTAATCTGCAAGCGGAGTAAAACGTCCCTTAGAAATAAGGTGACACTTTACAAAACTTGCGTTCGACCCATCATGACTTATGCGTGTGTTGTGTTCGGGCATTCGGCCCCCTCTCACATCGATAAACTCCCAAGTGGTTCAAAACCGCTTCCTCCGTAAAGCCGTAGGAGCCCCCTGGTTCGTACGGAACGTCTACCTCCACTCCGATCTAGGTCTCGAACCTATTCGCGCCTTTATTAAAAAGGCGTCAACACGTCACTTCGCGAACGCATCTACCCATGCGAATCCGTTAATCGAAGCCACCGCCGACTACGATCTCCCTCCCCGACCCCTGCCGCCACCGCCGGCCGCGACATGTTCTCACCGATGCTTTGTCATCCCTTCTTTCCGCTCAGAATACGGGCGACGACGACGACGTAGTAGTAGTAGATCCCCTCCCATAGCCGGCGGTCGACCGGTGCACTTAGTAGTGCACCCGTCCCCCTACAGCGACTGTCCCAACCGAGGGCGCCTCTTCGAGGCGCCCTCGAGTATGTCGCCTCTTGCCCTTCTGGCTGGCTAGAGCGTAGTGGTTGCACGCTCGCCTTTAAGTCCGGTGAAGCTGTAAAGGCCTCGCGGCCAACAGCGTACATCATTCACACACACACGAAAAATACTATAGTAAAGCTGTAAAGGTTCCTCGCCAACAGTATAGTCATTCCCACAAAGGAAAAAGTCATTCCTTATTATTTAATAAAGATAATTTTCGTTGTTTAGTGGGTGGAAGCGATGCAGCGGTTCACCGAAGCCGCCGAGCTGATCAACGCGGAGTCGCGGATGAAGAAGACCATGTGGGGACAGTTCTGGTCGTCGCACCAGAGGTTCTTCAAGTACCTGTGTATCGCGGCCAAGGTGAGCCACGTTATGGGTGGAGTGTTGGGATAACCCCTTGACTTAGGGGTATCATCAGTGCCCTAAGCGTCCTTCACGAGCGACCCCCAAGGAGGACGGCGGGGTGGTGTGGCCCACGTCGCCGTGAGCACCACGTCGGTGCGGGGGGAGCTTGTCATCAAGTCTCCCCCCGATGGCGGCCTCTTCGAAATGCGGCACAAGAGGGGCACCGGTGCGTTCCATACGGAGATCCCGGGGTTCCTCCAAAGTGCTGATGTCGCTCACTCTGGGGTTTTTAGTCGGTAGGAATCTGACACGCCCTTCGAACTTCCCCCGAGGCTCGCGGAAGTCAGGCTCAGGAAGAAGTAAAAAAGGGGGGTTATCATCGGTGCGCTAAAAAGGTCAGATCATAGAAACACAGACAACAAAACCGCCCGGCTGATCGATCTATTCTGTCCACTGGTATGATCGACGTGTCCTACCTATCTGTTGTATGATTTATTTGATACAATTGAGTCGTACAGGTACGATGGCTAGATATACACAAAGACTCGTCCCATGTATGGACCGAACCCGCCTTTTTTCAGCAGGGAGTCAGCAGGCCGGGTACGCTTTCACCTCTAGAAAATGCCGTCGTCGCATTCTGCCTTCCTTATCGGTTACACATAAGGGAATTACTAACGTTGATGACTTTAAGAATTTTGTTTGAAAATTTCCCTTGTCTGATGATCTTGACAACAGTGAAGTGTGCCCAGAGGACCCAGTATGCACTTTGTTTTTTCAAATAATTCAGATATAGTTAATTAAAATAAAAAAGTCATCCATACAACTTATAGAACATATTGTTACGTAGCGTGGTAAATTAAATGCCGAATAAAGTGCGAAGTACTTCATTAGGCGCTGTACACACAAAACAGTACGTCGTAGGCAAATACACACGTGAACTAATCACACACTAGTACTACTCTCGTTAGTACCCAAATACTGCTTCCAAGTCGCTGAGTCACTCGTAGTGTCCGTATATCGTTGCTAAAGTCGCCAGTGCATTCCACTTAGATTGCTTGTTATCCGATTTGATCACTATCGCTTCCGAGAAGAGACTGTGTCGTCCCCGTGCTCTGTGTTTCTTGTATACTTGTTTGAAAGTTCTAGAACGGACGCGAACCCTCTAAGTACATCGATAGTAGTACATTGAACAAATAGGTACTTGTATACCGCGACCGCGCGCCGGCGATAATTAAAGGGGTGGAACCTTCTAGACCTTTCGCCACTTAAGCGTGGATTCTAGATCTTTCTAGTCAGATTACCGGGGGACCTAAGGGTGTGTTATGCGTTTTAGAATGGACATCCCCCGATAAAGACTTCAAGATATCGGGGTATGTTCGGGTCGTAACAATATATTAAGCTTTTTTTCGTGTATATTTTATACATATCCAATCTACCATTGAATAGAACATTTGCAATATATATTCAAGATACAGTATTTTGAAAGTATTATTTTAGAAAATTGAATACGTAAAATTAAATTTTCACGCCAGATGTAAAATACAATCATTACGCCAGATCCCGAAGCAGAGAGTACAGAGTTTCAACAGGTTCTTTCCTTACATAGCTTTCTGCGTTCGTCCACTTTCATAGTTCGTCTTATACATTAAATTCACGACCTTTTCATCTTCATTTTTATACACATTTCTTATAACAAATATGCAGTAGATACATCAACAATCTTATGTAAAAAGCGTATTTTAGGAAGTTAGGTTAGGTTCCCCCTTAAGCAACCGCTGGTTATATTCGTAGCGCTGTTAGATTTTTAATAGACTTAAAAAAGGAGGGGGTCCATGTTATTCTGTATATATTTTAACCATAAGGCAGGTTCTCCTTAGTGCGGGGTGTTTTGCCTTTTCTGTACCTTGTTTTGAGAAATAAATTAAATTATTATTACTATTATATTTTTCCATTTCTTTCATTTTATAATAATCTTGTCAACAGGTAAACCACGCAGTAGTGACGGCCCGCGAAGCTGTGAAATGCGGAAAGTGTGTGGTCATAGGTCTGCAGAGCACGGGCGAGGCTCGAACTCTGGACCAACTGGAGAGGGACGACGGAGAGCTGACAGACTTTGTCTCCACCGCTAAGTGAGTATCTATTACTAGTCTAATCTTAAACGAATATTTTGCCACTATCCCCATTAGCCTAAAGTCGATGTCCACTGCAGGATTTGTCCTGCCCAAAAAGTTTACCCGTGAACTAAACCAGGTCATCGGTTCGTGTTGTTAATAGCCCGCCTATATATTTTCGCCATATAGCAGCCATCAATCGGGGAGGCGTTTGTTCTATTGGTGAGGCCTATGTTTATTTGGGGAGGCCTATGTTCGATTGGGGAAGCCTATGTTCAGCTATGATCAAGTATAGGTTGAGATAGGTGATGAAATGAGCAGCCATACACAAAAGCGCGGCCCGGAAAGCTTATGTAAGTACTCCTGTTGGCTTCTGTTATTTTTTTTCTAATTAAAATCATTGAGATTTTATTCCTGTGTCGTGGGTGCGATTACAAACATATAAATTCACATACACAAATACCCAGACCGAAACAAATAAATGTGGATCACATAAAGATTTGTCCCGCGGGGGTATCGAACCCACGACTATTCGGGCGGAGCGTTGCCACTGCGCCAAATCGTCCGTCTTCGTATTTACAAGCTAGATCTTTTTCCTTTTTTTTTCTTTAAAAAAAGGTAGCCCCACACTACGATTTATTCCTGTGTCGTGGGTGCGTTTACAAACATGAAAATTCACATACACAAATACCTAGACCGGAATAAAAATATTGTGGATTACACAAAGATTTGTCGTTTTATTTGTTGGGAGATGTGTTAGACACAGTGGGCGGAGCGGCTTAGGCTTTTAACCACAGCGCTAAATCGTCCGTCTAGATAAAGTTTCATTCTAAAACTTGAATAAAAACATAACCAAACGTTTTCTATCTATCTATCTATAACCTCACGCCAGATCCCTTGCGGGGTAGGCAGAGAGTACAGAGTTCCAACAGGTTCTTTCCTTACATACCTCTCTGGCTTCCTCGACTCTCATAGTTCGTCTCATACACGCTCGCCGGTTACGGAGACTCTTGACTTTTCCATCAGATAAGACTCGGTTACCACACGTTTTATTTACCTAAATAATGAATGCTGCGATTTATGTTGCGGCTCTCGCGTTCAGTTATATATTTGTTAGTAGCCTAAGATGATAAAAGTTTGTGCCCAGCCGAGCTAACGTATGGGGTAAGTTAGCACAATTTTAGTGATTTTGAACTTTTGGAATAATGTAGTGTATAAACAGTCTGTGACCACCTCTTCTGATTTTACAGTCGTGATGGTATTTGTAATCATCTCAAGTTTTGGGATCGGTATAGATAAGCCACCAAATAAAAATATAAATGTTGTGTTTATTTAAAACCAAACCTATAAAAAAGCTTATATGACATCATAAGTCCCGGAGTCAGGCTTGCGCATTCCTCTGACGTGTGACCAGCGTTGCGTACGCGCAGCGTTTACTCTGGTCACACGTTACAACTGACTTGCCCGCCAGATTCAAAAACAAATTCTAATTAGAGTGTTTCCTAGGCAATCGCAAAGCACTAATCATCAACTACATCGGCAGTATTCATTTCAACGAACATATTCGAAAAGTTCGCCCTTTCCAACGGTTTTATTTTACTCAGTTCCTTCGCCAATCGCCTCATTGTATCCAAGTTGGACGGATTAGGATTGCCTTTAAAGAACCTATTCAATCTTCGAAACTCATCGTTAAGAGCTTTCAAAGCACTCTCATATGTAATTTTTATATGTTGTTTGTTCATCGAGGTAGTTTCTTCCACAGGACTTTGGTTATTATCAATGTTTTCTAAAGGATCACTATAGCTTGCATTTCTTTCAACGTAATAATAATTGTCATCTTCATAAGTTTCTTCTGTTATTTCATCAATATCTAATTTAATATCTGTTTCGTCTTGCATATCGGTTTCGTTTTTAATCACTGTTGCTATCACTTTATCGTCGATGTTCTGTTCGATTATTTCCGCATAGAAAGATCTTTCGTCATCAGGAATTTCTGCGCTTAGTCCGTTTATGTCTACGTTATGTAGAATAGCAGTTAAATGCTCACAGAATTGTCCTTTCATTCCAACTACACAATCGCAGAACCAAGTATCAGTCGCAAAATTCACGTATTTCTTCTTAGTTTTAGATTTCCCATCGTTAATCAAACAGTACCGGCTTCCATCTATTTCCTTAACTTCTGAAGTCATATTCAAAACTAAGTCATTTTTAGGCAAGAATTTTGTGTAAGTTTCAGCAATAAATTTTCTTTTCAAATGAGAATGCAGTATGTTACACCAATACTTGTCTAATATATTTAGCAATACGTCTATCATTACAACTGTGTTAAAGGACTTACATTTCTGCCATATGAACTCCCTTAAAATTCTAATAGACATATCTAAAATATTGTTTTCGGTTTGCTGAAAATAATCCTCACGTTTCTCCCACTCTTCGTCTAAGTATTCCTTTAAAGTGTTTATAGACTTAACCATTTCGCTGTCTGTAAGTTTGTTGTACAAGTTCTGTGCTTCTTCGATATCACGTGATTGCAATAGTGAGTGAATCAAACTCATTGTGGGGTGTCGATGCTTTGCTTTAGTTTTACTGTCGTCACCGCAGAGTAACCTCCATATATCCTCGCAAACAGAAGCACGCGAAGCAATTATCTTTTTGTTAGGGAATAGTGCATCAAAAGCTTCCATTTGTTCCTTAATATTATTCATTGTAACTGTCTTCGGCTCGAAATTTTGATTAGTCACATCTTCTAAAAGTAATTTTGTTGAAAGGAACGCTTGGCTAAAACTATACTCTGATTGGTCGGAATGTAATGCGCACGCGATCGGCAAAGCACCTAATGTACCCCGTACAAAGAAAAACGTTACCACAGTCGCATTTCGAATGTTACTAGTATCTATGATAATATCATCCAACTTAAATTTCAATATGATATTCTTCATAAACGGCGTTACTACCACAACAATGTTACAATCTTTATTATTACTTAACGCACCATCTCTTGATTCTAAAACAACTTTCTTTTCATTGAAAATATTTTCAATACTTCGCTCGGCGCATGCATCTTTCCTTTTCGTATTCAAATAAGTAATGTGACGTAAGTTAGGGTTTACCGTAGCGTTCAACAGCTGCGTCTCGCTAGCGACCCCGTATTTCGAAACTATAGTCAACTCGTGGTAATTTTTCGCCGCCGGGACCGAATATCCGCTGTCAAAATACTGGTTGAAAATCTCGTCTGTTTCTGTAGAGCTTTTTAGAGAGTTAAACGATTCTGGTGCGGTCACTCTATGTGAATGATTAAAGTCTATTATAATATTCAAGTTTAACCCCTCTTTTAAACAGTCGTCATTTTTAATCGTGTTACGATTTGTCTTCTTAACTTTGAAATCTATTTTCGCTTTACATTCTTTATTTTTTGTCCTTATGTTCGAGATGTATGGCGCTCTCTTTTTATTGAAATTCGAATGGTGACATGCAAAAATTTTCCTGTACAATATACGTTGCAAATTTTTAAAACATTTTCTCGTTATCCACGTAGTTGATGTAAATTTTGAAAACTTGCATATCCATTCTTTAGAGAACGTATTATATGTTTCCAATTCATCGTTCTCTTTCACACGACATTTTAGTACAATGAAGAACTTTTCCGATGATTCGTATTCGAATATTAAGAATTTCGCATTCTCTGATATTTTTTCTAAGTTGTTTTTTAACTCTTGCTTGAAAAACATGTTTGTAAAACTGTCACATTTAATATAAAACGATGTTTACAAAACCTACACGATAACACAATATTGAGAATGTTATACGAATCGATGTTCTGACACAATACGTGATTTCTATATAGCGCACGTGTTGAGCGCTGAGTCGATGTACCTTTTGCGACACAAATAGAACGCAAATGGCGGCGGTGAGGTTATCGACCTCGCCCCGCTGAGCTCGCTCGTGACGGTTTGATAGTTTGGAATGGCGCGGCCGGTGACATCACCGAGTGCGGGAAATTCAAAATGAGCTGCATTTATATTTATGCGTCATTTTTGTTTTATAAATATAGTAATATTTTGCGAAAGTGGACAGATGTAGGTACCGGGGAAGACCTAGACTATCTTACCATGACCAAATAGACCGTGTCTTATCTTAAGGGCAAGTCAAGAGTCTCCGTAACCGGCGAGTGTGTATGACACGAACTATGAGAGTGGAGGAAGCCAGAGAGGTTTATAAGAAAAGAACCTGTTGAAACTCTGTACTCTCTACCCACCCCGCGAGGGAGCTGGCGTGATGATATAGATAGATAGTAATGTTTTTTTTTCAAATTTCCTTATTTCTTGTAATAAAAATTATACGGACGTGGAACAAAAATATACCTTCTTTTTTTCTTAGTTTCGTATTTCTATTATCGTGTTGTATTGTTATTTTGATAAGTTGTAATACCTAATTAAATTAATATTAGCCCTGTTTAGAAACTGTGCCACCGTTGGGCACGGGCCTCCTCGCAAACTGAGAGGGTTTGAATGAAAAATGGAAGTTTTTTTTTGTCGTATAGCATAAAAATCCTTGTGTGGTTTTATGAAACCACGGTAAAAGTGAAACATATTGGCCTTGGCTGCTCTGGCGAGCGCGTTGCATGTCGCGTGACGGTCGGGCATGTCGTGTGACGTGCCCGACCGTCACGCGACGCAACACACCGACCAAAAAGTTTGTAACGATCGAATAAAAGTTTCACTTTAATAATTAGGATATCGATGAGGCATTATTTCATATGTTAAAATTACAGAATGACGATTAAGGCTATATTAATTTTACACTCTTATAACATTGATTGAAGGAACAAAATAAAACTTGCAACAAAGCCATAAATAAGAAAAAATAAAATAAGACTACGCCCGCATGAGTATAGATGGCGTAGCTAGTCTTGTAAGTAATACGATATAATTAATACGAACATCGCTTAGTGACTTGACAGAAATTCAAGGTTGGATAAAGACAAACAAATTATAAACAAGGTAAAGATGAATGATTCTACAGATAATATTAAATACAACCACGAACTAACTATGGGAAGAAAAACATACTATACGAAGGAGCTGAACTGTACAATAAATTGCCTAATGACATCAAAGAAATTTCATCTTTTGCCTTATATAAAAAAACTATAAAACATCACATCCTAAAGAATTTCTGTATATTTTAATATAAATCCCATTAATAATTAAATTACCACAACTTTATCCTATACTAGTTTCTGCCCCTAACTTCATTCGCGTTGACTTTAGACAGGAACCTTATATTTTCCCGCTAGGTAATAGACTATCTGTGCGCCACACACATACATATACACTTGCCTTCAAGAACCGACATGTAATTGTTCACTTACTTTTTCTTCTTACCCACAACACTAAAACGATTATGATTTATGTATGAGTACCTACCGTCCTTCTGTATTTAATATTTAAGATGAACTTGTATTTCTCATGTTATAAGTGAATTGTATTCTTTTTGAGAAATAAATGTCTGAAACCGTAATATTACCTTTCGTAAAGCAAGACGGTCAAGTTCCTTATGCAATGTATCAGCAAACTCATTCCTATTTGAAACGACAATTCAAAGTCTACCAAATACGTCACTTAACGAAATGCAATATACAATAGATGTGAATGATAAGATTTCAATATTAACCGAGGAATTACAAAGCGCTAATTTAGAAATAGAAAACTTAAATTACGAAAATACCACATTAAAGAATGAAATTGACAAGTACAAGAAAATAATAGATATTTATAAAAAAGTTGGCACTTCAAAGGACTTTCTGACGCCAGTTTCAGGAAAAAAAAGAAAATAGCTAAAAATGTAATCAATGATGGTGTATCTGAGCTGCCATGCAGTCAAAAAAAACCTTAGCACAAAAATATTAGACAAACCCCAACAACACCCGCAAGAACTTAATATACTAATAAACGATGATAAGCAGCAAAACTATGCACACAAACACAAGATACCTGTGCGTAATATCAATAAATTCTCTACCCCAAATAGTATCGACAATCTTGACAGAGCTAATATCACAACCAAATGCACACAAAAGAGACTACAAAAAATATATATAATGGCAGATCACCAAGGGAGATGAGTCCAAAAATTACTTCAACGTTTGGTCGGTGATGAATATTCTGTAATTTGCATATGGAAGCAAGGGGCAAGACTTCAAGATGTACTGAATTCTTTCAAAGAAGAACTGATCACATTAACCAAACAAGACTATGTGATAATAGCTGGCGGAACAAATGACAAGAACCCGTATGACTTTTGTTTCTACACACGACAGTGGCTTGAATCTATGAAGAACACAAATATTATATTCAACGAAATTCCTTATAATAATTATTTAAATTTAAGAAAGCTTAACTATGAACTAAAATTTATATGTAGTCAATATTCCAGCGTGTCCTATCTAGACCTAAACTTTGAAAGATATATACCGAAGGGAATGAAATTTTCCCTCTACTTAGCAAGATCTTGGCTAAGAGAGATATTACATATTGATTATAGCTATAAATTGTGCTCTTACAACTCAAATCAATTGAATACAAAAATGCATACGGACAAAACGACACAAACTGACTCAAATATAATATGTAATAACCTAAATAATAGCTCCTTTAGAGAAAAAGATAAAGAGTACATTGATAGCTCTAAAACACATTCCAGACACACCACATTGACTTCACCCAAAAATAGTGAGTTCTTTCGTATATGAACAACTAAATATATTACATCAAAATATTAACGGCTTAATTAATAAATCTGATGAACTTACTATATATTTGGATGAATTAAATAGTCAAAAACAGATCGTTGATATTCTGTGCATAACTGAACATAATATGTTAAATGAAGATATATTTTTACTAAATATTCCGAATTATGAACTAATATCGTGTTACTGTAGACGCAATAGACATGGCGGATCCTGCATATTGGTGTGTAACCATCATAAAGCAAAAATCAAAGTTATCGGTAATATAAAAGAACATGCACTATGTAATATCTTAGAATGTAGCGGGATAGAACTATTGGAACATAAGCTTATTATACTCTGCATTTATAGACCACCAACCAATAGACCCGAAATATTTACACAATTTCTTATCAAACTTAATGAAATACTTGAAATTACTTGCTTACAAAATAAGAGAATCCTTATCTGTGGAGATTTTAATATTGACATACTGAATCGAAATAAAAAGACGATAGAATTTGAACAGCTATTAGCTAGCTATAATCTCAAGCTAGTTATGAAGGAACCCACACGTTTATGTAGTCGAACTTGCATTGACAACTATGCCTGCAATAAACGAGACTGCAAATATAAAATTTTGGAGCTAGGTTTATCTGATCATACTGCTCAACTTTTACAATATCCAGTCAAAAAAAGGTTTTCTATTACGCATTGGTATACCTACAAAAGAGATTACTGTACCTATAATACTAACGAATTTGTTGAATATATACAAAGCATTTTATTCAATAAAGTCTACACTAGTTCAGAAACAGTTGATGACGCGTTCAATAATTTCCATGATCTCCTAAAATTATTTTATGATTTATGTTTTCATGAGTCAAAATCCCGATACATAAACGAACACAATGGATATCAAAAGGAATTAAAGCGTGTACTAAACGCAAACGACAGATATTGTGGCAGTATAGGAAAAGTTCAAATGTTAAATATAAAAACTATTACAAAATATACAACAAAAGACTGAAAGCGATCATTAAATTAACCCAAAAATCTCAAAACAATTATTATATAAAAACTACACGAAATAAAGCATAGGCAATTTGGAAGGTTATAAATAAATATAAAGCTTATAACCAAAATACGGACGATTTAGCGCAGTGGTTAAGAGCTTAAGCTGCTCCGCCCACTGTGTCGAATAGTCGCGGGTTCGATTCCCGCACGGGACAAATCTTTGTGTGATCCACAATTATTTGTTCCGGTCTGGGTATTTGTTTGTGAATTTTCATGTTTGTAAACGCACCCACGACACAGGAATAAATCCTAGTTTGGGGCTACGTTTTTAAAAAAAAAGAAAAAAGAAAAAAGAAAAGAAAGAAAAGAATAAAATTGACCAAATAAACGTTAATAACGTCCTTATCACTAATCCTATTGACATATCTAATGAATTTAATAATTTTTTTGTTGGACAACCAAAGGCTAAAATTAATAATAATAGACTCTATAATATATCTTATAACAAATTTAACTCAATTTTTATATCACCATCGACTCCAAAAGAGATATATGAAATTATACAAGCCTTAAAGAACACAAACAGCACAGGATATGACGGAATATCCAGTAAAATACTGAAAAGAGTAGCAGGAATCGTAGCACCAGTAATATGCCATATAGTAAATATGTGCATAGAAACTGAAAATTTTCCGAAGAGATTAAAACTATCTGTGATCAAACCAATATTTAAAAAACAAGACAGAACTGAAATGAGTTGTTACAGGCCTATTGCGTTAATCCCGATCCTGGCTAAAATATTCGAAAGAGTCATATACAATAACTTAGAGGTATACTTGGAAAAAAACAATATTCTTGATGAAGAACAAGTAGGATTTAGGAAAGGAAAAAACATAAACTTGGCAATACATGCACTTCTTGACACTGTAATCACGGGTATTGATAATAAAAAAGAAGTTGCAGCACTGTACATGGACATGACCAAGGCTTTCGATTACGTGAACCATACACTTTTATTAAACAAACTTGAAGTGTATGGGATACGAGGTAATGCTCTTGATCTTATTAAGTCATACTTAAATGACAGAGAACAACAAACCGAAATATCCAACATCTCACGTGAAACAAAAACTGAAGTTAAATACTTGTCAGAACCATTAAAAGTCTGTAAAGGTGTTCCACAGGGCAGTATTCTAGGTCCATTGCTATTCAACATCTACATAAACGATCGACCTAAATCTATAAATCACCCCATGGTACTCTATGCAGATGACTGTACTGTTATGTTTGTAGCTGAAAACCGTGAAACATGTCTACGTGAAATTGATTCTGCTTTATACTCCATCATTGACTGGTTAATTGCAAATGACCTGGAAATAAATTTGACAAAAAGCTATCTTATGACGTTTAAAATTAGAGATAAGCATCCAGTCCCGTTAATGATAAAATACAAAGAATCAGTAATACAAAATATAAATACAATTAAATTCTTGGGAATACATGTTGACTCAGATCTGAAATGGAAATCACATACAGAACAAGTGTGTACAAAATTAAATAAATACTCATATGCCCTTTACATGTTACGCAAAACTGTAGACCAGAGTACACTTTTATCAGCTTACCATGGCTACGTTGGTTCCGTACTACGATATGGTATCATATTCTGGGGAAATGCTACAGAGAGAGACACAATTTTTAAGGCACAAAAGAAATGCGTACGAGCTATATGCTCTCTAAAGCTCACTGACACGTGCAAACCACATTTCATTAAGCTAAAAATACTAACATTCCCGTCGCTATATATCTTTTGAGTTAATATTATACACAAGAAAAAACATACACAGGTATCAAAAATTGAAAAGTTCTAGACATGCTGACATACTCTGTGCAAGTAGTCACAGAACGGCTTTGTTTGACAAAAGCGCACTATGTATGGGACCTAAACATATTAAAATTATATAATAAATTACCTAAACATATTAAAGATATACAAAATTTCAATTTATTTAAATATCATCTAAAGACATGTCTATTAAATAAAGCCTATTATACGATCAACGAATATTTACTTGACTAATGTAGTATGCTTAAGAAATATATAATGTAATGACAATTTAATATAATTTTTAATCACGTTTTTAATTGACATAGACTAATCTTATAATTACATTCATCTTCTAAAATAATAATATTTGCATGCCTAACTGGTAGAATATGGCTTAAGAACATAATGATATAATAATAATATCCCATATTGTAACCCATATTGAAGCAAATAAATGATTTGAATTTGAATTTAATAAGGTGGTTAAGATTTTATAGAATCGGCATATAGGTTCTGAGTCTGCCTCGACTTGACTGCCTCGTCGGTCTGGTGGCAAAGCGCATCGCTTTGTGATCACGAGGCCCTGGGTTCAAATCCTAGGTCGGACAAATGTAGTTTTTCTAACTAAAAATTCCCAGTACGACTCCGGAGTCTGGAATTGTGCCCGGTATATGGCAATAGGCTCGCCCCCTATTACATGGGACCTAACATCGTCTGCGAAACGTGGGTGTACCTGCCACCCTCTCTGGGGAATATAGGCGTGACGGAGTTTTTTTTTTTTTTAGGTTCTGGGTCGAGATTTGAATCCTGGGTCTTGTCATTACGAGGTGGCCATTCGGCCACAGAGCTATTGATCTGCTCGTTGGTGGCTGCTCGACGCTTTTATAAATGTTGACTTTAAAACAGCTATGTTATAGTTATCCGAAGTTCTCTCACTCACAGACAAGTAACGTTCGAACCTGTTCAACAGAGGCGTGTTCCAGACACTGGTGGAAAAGCACTTCCCCGCCCCCGACCGCGACCGCATCAACCGACTGCTGGGGCTGGAGCCCCCGCGGACCAAACCCACCAACCAACCCACGCCAGTTATCAACCATCAGCTGAACGGGAAGAACGGCCTGGACGATGAGGCTAACACCTCCAAGCGGAAGCGTGAGTATTGTAATTTGTGTCTTATGGAATGAGAAATAGAATCTATAGTTAAATCTATCAATCGCCTGCTGGAGCTTGAGCCCTCGCGGGGTAAGCTCGCCAGCCAGCAGACGCCAGAGTACCAAACAGTATATGAGCGGAAAAAATGGTCTGAACGATGAGGCTTACATGTTCAAAAGCCAGAATGAAGATTGTAATTTGCAACTTATGGGATAGGAAATAGGGTCTATACTTGTGTCTATCAACAATCTGTTGAGCCTTGAATCTAGGTTGTGCCGGTCAGCGATCCTCATCAGAACGAGAATTTCTGCACTATCGGAAATAGTCTACTTGTATCTATGAACCGCTAAGGCTCGAGGTATGTTGGCGTCTAATTCTCTAATTTGCCGATTTGATCACTCTATCAAATATAAAATCAAGTGAATTATAAGTATGTAATTCTATGTATTGACGTCTATAATAAAATGACCATAACTTGTATTGTTCTCCAGTGACCGCCCGGCAGCAAGCCAACGTAGCGGCTAAACGCATGCGCGGCGGCTCGTCGTCGGACGAGTTCGTGCGCGGCTCCGAGGACGAACTCGAGCTGGACTCGGACGACGAGCGCCGCGCGCCGCACCAGTCTGACTCGGACCTGTCCGACTTCAACCCCTTCCACGGAGGCAGCGACAGCGAGGACGGTGAGGAAAACATTACCTTCTAGTCTATCTATCTTATCGTTGGTAACATTTATACTTTATTTAGAGATTTCGGCACATTTCGTTTTTATTTTTTATGTCGTGGGTGCCTTTACAAACATGAAATTCAATGTACAAACACCAGACCGAATCGGATATTTGTGGGTATACACACTAAGATTTGTCCTGTGCGGGAATCGTATTCTCGACTTCTCCATCCAGCGGGCGGAGCGACTCGAGCTCTTAAACACTGGAGCAAGCCGTCCGTCACTTTACCGACGGAGCGCGACGGAAGCGTGACGGTGGCGCGGCCTGTGGAGTTGGCATGTACTGAAATATATGGGGCGTCACACAACGCAGCCTCGCTCGGCGCGACGGTAAACGTTACGACCCGCCGCCGTCGCGTCCGGCGCCTTTACATACGAAGCACGGCGGGAGCGAGACGCCAATACGCGTGCGAGCGGGATGCTAATGTTGGCCGGCGCTTCGTCGCGTCCGCAGTGTGAGTGCGCCGCGCTGCCGACCGCCGGCCGAGCGCCAGCCGAGCGCTGCGTCGCCTATGTGATCAAAACTTTAGGGCTGAGCTGTCTTAGCGCACTTCAATCCTATGGGATGTATGTTAAAGAATCCATCGCTTTACTATCCAGGGCACTTCATAAATTTCATAACCATCGTTGTCATCAAGTTCATCTGGTAGTTGAATTAATTTAGAAATGAATAGTTATATTCGTAATACTTGATGACATACACATAAAAAACCCATGGGATCTTTTGTGCTGCCCTTTGCCTTAGTGCTCCATCGTGCCTGTTGATGCAAATACTTCCTGTATCGATCTATAAATAGAACGCTTGCGAGTAGAAGAGTACGGAATTTCAACTGGTTCTTTTTTACAAACCTCTTTGTACCCAATAAATTTGTACACCTCTCAGACAAAACATAGTCAACTGAATATTTATTTCAACAAGATCTCGTTACGTTTCTTTTTTTTTATTATTAAAACGTAGGCCCGCACTAGGATTTATTCCTGTGTCGTGGGGCGTTCACAAACCTGAAACTTCACATACACAAATACCCAAACCGAAACAAATAATTGTGGATTTGTCACGTGCGGGAATCGAACCTGCGACTATTAGACACAGTGGGAGGAGCTGCTTAAGCTCTTAACCACAGCGCTAAATCTTCCGTCGATATTGTACTGACCTATGTTTTACAAATAAATGATGATTTATTAAAAAATGTTAGGCAGACATTTTTTATCTATCAATCAATCATAATCAATGAGTGGCGAATAATACGGGTAGTGATCGCGGAATTCTGAGTTCGAATCCTAGGCTAGAAGAAGTGTAATTTTCGATAAAATTATTACCTGTACCAGTCTATGGCCTGGAATTGTGTCCGCCATAATAGCAACAGCTCTCTATGAGAACTAACATCGTCGGCGAAAAGTGTTTTGTACAGATTATATAGTACTCCTCTGCCACCGCCGTTTGGGGAATATGTGAAGATAGTATTTTTTATTGCAGAACCATGGCTCGGCCGCAAAAAGAAACCTCTAAAGAAGAAGAAAGCAACGTCACCAAAGAAGAAACCGTCCACCACGCAGGACAAGATCGAGACGATGTTCGAGCGCAAGAACTCGGCCTCCACCGTGACCGTGACCACGGCCGCCGGCCAGAGCCTCACCGGCACGCCCGTCGGCACCAACGGGCTGTACCTCGGTGAGAGAGAGATGATACTAATAAAAAGGGACACATATACCAAAAGACACATAAATTAGTTCACTGCCTCGTTGGTCTACTGGCAAAGCGCATCGCTTGGTGATCATGAGGTCATGTGTTCAAATCCTAGGTCGGTCAAATGAAGTTTTTCTAACTAAACACTTCCCATTGTTAGTCCGGAATCTGGAATTGTACCCGGTATATGGCAATAGGCTCGCCCCCTAATACATGAGACCTAACATCGTCGGCGAAAAGTGGGTGTACTCAGTACACCTGTGCCACCCCCGTTTGGGGAATATAGGCGTGACGGTGTTGGGTTTTTTTTTACATAAATTAGATGTAAAGGGACATCGACAGTAGTTTGAAAACTCTGGTACTCGAAGTCAGAATAAACTAGGGTTATGGGCACCAACATTCTCTACATTTACGGCCGGTTCCAATATATAACTTGAAAATAAATTTGCCTATTATGGATAGAATTTTGACATATTTTGTATGGAAAATCTGTCGAAATATTACTGACAGTGAGCAAATCTATCCTGGCGTTTAATATTGAAATCGGCCATTAGACGTCTTACGGCGAGTCAAAGTACATGTGATAACGTGCAATCGTATGCCTTTTATTTTTAATAAAGCCTTTTAAAAAATATAAATAAAGCAGCGGGTCTGTCCAAGAGCGTGCTCGTCGCGACCCCTGCTAGTCATTAAGTCTGCAATCTTGGACCGAAGACGTACCGCAGTGCGGGCTAGGGCGTCCCCCCGAGGCGACGCGTACCGGCCCGCTCCCGTCGGTACGAATATAGGTGGAAGCGGCGATGGGCCGGGCGGGCCCGAACTGGCGAGACGTGGGGTGCAGAGTGCCGAATAGGCACTTGGAATGTAAGGGGTGGTATGGAAGATAAGATGCATAAGGTGATTGATGTAACGAAAGGGAGACGCCTGGATGCTCTGTGTGTAATAGAGACTAAGCGAAGGGGCAGTTAAACCTGTGATCTTCCTGATGGCATGATGGCTCTGTGGTCCGGGGTACCGCAGGGCAGTCATGCCAGCATGGGAGGGGGTATCTTGCTGTCTCATCGCCTGGCCTCTGGAGTGAGAGATTATGGCCTGTACGATGCAAGACTTCTCTGGGTCCGTTTAAAACTGGGTGTCACTAAAGTATTTTTGGTGGCAGCATATGCCCCCGTAAGCTCGTCGACACCCCAGGACCTTGAGAAGTTTTGGGATAATGTCAGAGCAGTTCTGGATAACTATGAGAGTAGAGGAAGCCAGAGAGGTGTGTAAGGAAAGAGCCTGTTGGAACTCTGTACTCTCTGCCTACCTTGTAAGGGATCTGGTGTGATGATATAGATAGATAGTTTTTTTTTTTTTTTTTTTAAAAACGTTGCCCCACACTATGATTAATTCCTGTGTCGTGGGTGCGTTTACAAACATGAAAATTCATACACAAATACCCAGACCAGAACAAATAATTGTGGATCACACAAAGATTTGTCCCGTGCGGGAATCGAACCTGCGACTATAAGACACAATGGGCGGGCTAAAGCCCTTAACCACTGCGCTAAATCGTCCGTCCGTAGATATAATGTTTTCATAAATATATTGACATGGGACCGTCATGACATTAGCTACTTTAAACAGTTCTCTTTAAGAGTCGCGACTACTCAAGTTATAGGCCCTAATAGCCCTTTTTTTGCAAGATAAAAACAGACTCAATGTCCGCTGGCCTACCCCACAATAATATACCGTAAGATATGACACTATGAAAGAAGCTGAAATAGACTATCCTCGCGGTGTCCACATCAGTTAGTTGTCTGATCTTCCTTACGGCATAGGCAGCGGAGCTAAGCCGTTTACCTAAATTCTCAATATGCGGACCCCATTGTAACTTGGAGTCAAGCGTAACCAAAAAAACTCAAGTTTCTCATTGTTCAGTGTAATATCATGTACAGTACTTTTTACATTTGGCAAAGAAAATCTTATACATTTAGTTTTGTTGTTATTGAGCACTAAATTGTTGGATGTAAACCAATTATGTAGTTGAAGAATAGCGTCATTTACTTCGTCAAAGTTATTAACATGTCTACCTACTTTAAAAATCAATAACACTCTCTTCGCGCGATTTTTAATTACTTCAGGTAATCCTTTCATATATGACAATATGTTCCGAGTTGAAAGCGCGACGCAACCAACCCACGTCACACCCGATGCGTCGTCATTTATGAGCCCTTAGAAGAATGACATTTATCTTGTTTAATGTCGTTCTTCTAGGCGAGGGGTAGTCAAACCCTGCTTAATAGCACTTTCATAATGTAAAGGGCCGTCTGTCTTATATCTGTTATTATTATTGCTTCTCCATTTAAGACCCCTTAGAAGAACACTATTTATCGAGGGCTTTCAGTAACCACTGTTATTGTTAAAGAGCTATTTGTCTGAGGGTTTGTATCGTCGGCAGGTCCGGCCCGCAACCAGCCGCCGCCGCGCTCGGCCATAGAACGCGCGTGCAGCATGAAGGAAGAGCTGCTGAGCGCCATCGAGCGCCTCGGCAAGCGCCTGCCGCCCAACACCCTGGACCAGCTCGTCGACGAGCTCGGCGGCACCGACAACGTGGCCGAGGTACACACACACAATTACACACGCTCCGGTACACATGAAGGAGGAGCTGCTGAGCGCCATCGAGCGCCTCGGCAAGCGCCTGCCGCCCAACACCCTGGACCAGCTCGTCGACGAGCTCGGCGGCACCGACAACGTGGCCGAGGTACACACACACAATTACACACGCTCCGGTACACATGAAGGAGGAGCTGCTGAGCGCCATCGAGCGCCTCGGCAAGCGCCTGCCGCCCAACACCCTGGACCAGCTCGTCGACGAGCTCGGCGGCACCGACAACGTGGCCGAGGTACACACACACAATTACACACGCTCCGGTACACATGAAGGAGGAGCTGCTGAGCGCCATCGAGCGCCTCGGCAAGCGCCTGCCGCCCAACACCCTGGACCAGCTCGTCGACGAGCTCGGCGGCACCGACAACGTGGCCGAGGTACACACACACAATTACACACGCTCCGGTACACATGAAGGAGGAGCTGCTGAGCGCCATCGAGCGCCTCGGCAAGCGCCTGCCGCCCAACACCCTGGACCAGCTCGTCGACGAGCTCGGCGGCACCGACAACGTGGCCGAGGTACACACACACAATTACACACGCTCCGGTACACATGAAGGAGGAGCTGCTGAGCGCCATCGAGCGCCTCGGCAAGCGCCTGCCGCCCAACACCCTGGACCAGCTCGTCGACGAGCTCGGCGGCACCGACAACGTGGCCGAGGTACACACACACAATTACACACGCTCCGGTACACATGAAGGAGGAGCTGCTGAGCGCCATCGAGCGCCTCGGCAAGCGCCTGCCGCCCAACACCCTGGACCAGCTCGTCGACGAGCTCGGCGGCACCGACAACGTGGCCGAGGTACACACACACAATTACACACGCTCCGGTACACATGAAGGAGGAGCTGCTGAGCGCCATCGAGCGCCTCGGCAAGCGCCTGCCGCCCAACACCCTGGACCAGCTCGTCGACGAGCTCGGCGGCACCGACAACGTGGCCGAGGTACACACACACAATTACACACGCTCCGGTACACATGAAGGAGGAGCTGCTGAGCGCCATCGAGCGCCTCGGCAAGCGCCTGCCGCCCAACACCCTGGACCAGCTCGTCGACGAGCTCGGCGGCACCGACAACGTGGCCGAGGTACACACACACAATTACACACGCTCCGGTACACATGAAGGAGGAGCTGCTGAGCGCCATCGAGCGCCTCGGCAAGCGCCTGCCGCCCAACACCCTGGACCAGCTCGTCGACGAGCTCGGCGGCACCGACAACGTGGCCGAGGTACACACACACAATTACACACGCTCCGGTACACATGAACGCGCGCACACATATACACACACAAGTGCACACACTTGCACGTGTTCATACATGCACGTGCACGTACACGCTCACACGCACACACGCGTACACATGTACGATCTACACATAGCTCACACATGAGGAAGCTATCTTGTTTAGTTGAGGAGTTCATCTTCCGCCTCTAAAATACCAACTGTTTTATTTTTTGTGTTTAAAAAGAATGTAGAAAACTTATATACACGAATACCCCGATCGAAGCAAATAATTGTGGGTCATACAAATATATGTCTCGTGCGGGAATCGGACCCGCGACTATTCGATACTGGGCGGAACGGCTTAAGCTGTTAACCATTGCGCCAAGTCGTCCGTCCGTATTACCGAAAAATTATTTACCGGTACGCACAACTAAGACTAAAATTAAAACCTAGAGTACAAAAGATATCACACATAATACTAGTTACAGAAAACAAATTAAGATTTTTTTAAGTTGGAACAATTGTAGAAAAAGATCTATATCGGTATCATGCACTATTGTATTAAAATGTCTGTAGACTCGAATTCAAAAGGAATTTTGATGGTACGTGGATTTCGCATTAAGTACATTTAACAGGCAGTTAGTTAGTCTACAGTGTCCCACTGCTGGGCAAAGGCCTCCCTCCATCTCTTCCACTCTATTTAGGGCTATTGGCGCCAAACGTTTCTAAGGCCTCCAGTTCGTCCCGCCATCTCCTCCAGGGCCTGCCGCGACGCCGTTTAAAATTGAGAAGAACCTATTTGGTAATCATTTTTTCCCAAGATGTGTTAGGCATACAACAGACAATACCAGCTTATTCCTATTTTAGCTTGGCAACTTTTTGGTTCATTTTGGCCATTTGTATCATGGAGCGCAGTACTCTATTTTTGATGGTCGGTAAGTTTAATACCTAGAATACTACGCTCTATGTTACGCTGGCAAACTGCGAGTGTGGACTTCTGTGACTTTGTCAAAGACTGGATCTGGTTAACAGGTAGGGTTTCCTAAAAAAGTTTAAGTGAGTCCGAAGCCCTATTTTGCTCAGCAGCTCTGGGCAATCTGCGATACCGTTCGCTATATTAAATAACTGCATAACTGGCTGTTTATCTTCCCAGATGACGGGGCGCAAGGGGCGGGTGGTGCAGACGGAGGACGGGCAGATCCTGTACGAGAGCCGGTCGGAGGCCGACGTGCCGCTGGAGACGCTCAACCTCACGGAGAAGCAGCGCTTCATGGACGGACAGAAGGACGTCGCCATCATCTCCGAGGCGGCCTCCAGCGGCATCTCGCTGCAGAGCGATAGGAGGTCAGGCCACATTATCAATGCATCATCACGATCGTTATTCTAGGGAGACCCACACCGATTTATTATTATTTTACCAGTGATTACTTCGAATCTTGAAAGTCAACTGAAGCAGAATTAAGCGCAATTATGCGATTATTTTAATAATATAGTACTACATAGTCTATTCTAAACTTTAAAATTTAGTAAACAAACCAAGACCACTTTTAGATGTTTTAGCAGTGATTGCAATCTATAACAAGTGTAATATGAAGGCGACAGTATTTCCGAAGACATTTAGATTGAAATAAAAATGCAGCTTTCAAGAAATCGACGTTATTAGGCAGAGTAAAAAAAGATTTTAAAGGATATTGTCGAAAATTGCCCTAAAATCAACAAACATTTGACCAATGCCATCATTATTCATCGATTTTATTAAAATAATGGCAAATATCCGTATCTAACGGACAATTTGTAATCTAAAGCGAACATTTCAAGGTATTGTGAGTACTTATATCAAAGTCGCCGACATCTTTACTGAATGTCAACGCACAATATAACCTCATACGTATTAATGTGAAGTATAGTATTTATAAGTGGCTATGGTTCTTAAGTAGCTCTTCCTTAGTATGTACACATCTTTATAAGAACCATACCCACTTATTGATATGTAGCATTTGTCCTCTCGGTTCCTGAATATTTCTTTTTTGCGCTTGCTACAAGCGCGCTCTATTTGATTGAACCAATGAGCGCGCGCAGTGGAACCGGGGAGGCTCGCGCTATTTGATTTGACCAATGAGCGCGCGCGGTGAAACCAGGGAAGCGCGCGCTATTATATTTGACCAATGAGCACGCGTGGTGGAACCGGGGAAGCGCGCGCTATTTGATTTGACCAATGAGCGCGCATTGTGGAACCGGGGAAGCGCGCGCTATTTGATTTGACCAATGAGCACGCGTGGTGGAACCGGGGAAGCGCGCGCTATTTGATTTGACCAATGAGCGCGCATTGTGGAACCGGGGAAACGCGCGCTATTATATTTGACCAATGAGCACGCGTGGTGGAACCGGGGAAGCGCGCGCTATTATATTTGACCAATGAGCGCGCGCGGTGGAACCAGGGAAGCGCGCGCTATTATATTTGACCAATGAGCACGCTTGGTGGAACCGGGGAAGCGCGCGCTATTTGATTTGACCAATGAGCGCGCATTGTGGTACCGGGGAAGCGCGCGCTATTTGATTTGACCAATGAGCGCGCATTGTGGAACCGGGGAAGCGCGCGCTATTATATTTGACCAATGAGCACGCGTGGTGGAACCGGGGAAGCGCGCGCTATTATATTTGACCAATGAGCACGCGTGGTGGAACCGGGGAAGCGCGCGCTATTTGATTTGACCAATGAGTCATCTCAATTTCATAGTAGGATAACACGTCAGATGTTACACATCATATGCAACTACTGTAACGCTCGCTCGTTTTTATTACATACTTTACATTAAATGGCTACTGAATTATAACCTCAAAATCTTATACTTTTTGTGCAATATTGCCATTCTTGTCAGTTTAATAATAAATGTCTTAAGTGAATTTATGGGTGATTTGAAGTCATACAAGATTTTTTCATTGCGGGAGCAGAACAATATCCTTTGTTAAAGTTTGATTGGAATATACTTATACGAGCTGTGACATAATTGACGCAAATTCTATAAGTACTTTGTTCTAAATCGGTAACTGAATTGATTCCAACTATTTTTAATGTATGTATATTTTTTTTTTAAAAACACCGTCACGCATATATTCCCCAAGTGGGGGTGGCAGAGGTGTACTGAGTACACTCACTTTTCGCCGACGATGTTAGGTCCCATGTAATAGGGGGCGAGCCTATTGCCATATACCGGGCACAATTCCAAACTCCGGACTCGTACTGGGAATATTTTTTTAACTAGCAATATATGCTATTACTCCTTTAGTGCGCTATAACAAACAAAATTTATTCTTGATTCAAAGCAATACAGAGATTTCAAATGCATTTCTTAAACGTATTTCTCAATACGCACACATACACGTACAAGTTTCGTTGTTAATTGCGGTATAAAAGTTCTTGAAAGGGGTAAAAAAATATTGAATTTGGAATATTGGTTTTCGTAATGAATTTCTATTACCTATCTATATCATCAGGCCAGAGAGTACAGAGTTCCAACAGGTTCTTTCCTTATATACCACTCTGGCTTCCGCCACTCTTAAAGTTCGTCTCATACACGCTCGCCGGTTACGCAGACTCTTGACTTGTCCTTCAGATAAGACTCGGTTTATTTGGTCGTGGTAAGATAGTCTAGGTCTTCCCCGGTACCTACATCCTTCCACTTTCGTGATAAATTTGGGAAGCAATTATCTAATCGGGGTGTCTGAGGTCTTGCGTTATTTACGATACACCTTGTATAGAGAAATTGAGCATTATGGTAGATTAACTTCATTCTAGAGTGAAGACCACGTATTGGCAAGCGCAGCGTAGGACGGCCGCCTGCCAGATGGACCGACGATCTTGTGAAAATCGCAGGAAGTCGTTGGATGCAGGTGGCATCGGCCCGGTTACGCTGGAAAGCGATTGGGGAGGCCTATGTTCAGCAGTGGACAAGTATAGGCTGAGATGATGATGATGATGAACTTCATTTTTTAAAAACACCACGAATTGTATGTATAACTATGCTCAATTATGGTGTGGAGTTATATAGTGGTTAATTTGTATACAGGGCGAGAAATCAAAGGCGGAGGGTACACATAACGTTGGAGTTGCCGTGGTCAGCCGACAGAGCTATACAGCAATTTGGTGAGTCCATCATATTTTTATAATGTATTTTTTATTTTGTAACTGAAACGGTACAGGTTTTCTTTGCTAATTAATTAAAGAAACCGTTATACCGTGCTAGTTCAATAATAACCCTGTATGTAAAAAGAAATAAGATTTAGAAAAGAAAGAAAGAAAAATAATTTATTTTGTGCTCACACAACTAAACACAAAAGAATGAAATGCATAACAAATGTAATTAAAATGACAAAAGAGTAACAATAAAAATGGTAGGAATGCAAAGCAGTGATTGTGTGAGACCCAAAATTGGTCCCTGCTTCAGCCAATGCCGCAGCTGTATTATGCTGCAGCGCTGATCTTCCGGCAGCGCAGTGCATTATTTACGAAGTAATTACAGATTCTGTCACTGTTTATAAGCGCTTGGTGGTTTCTTCACTCTAGGATTTATTCCTGTGTCGTGGGTGTTTACAAACATGAATTTCGCATACACAATACCCAGACCGAAACAAATCATTGTGGGTCACACAAAGATTTGCCCCGTGCGGGAATCGAACCCACGACTATTCGACCCAGTGGGCGGAGCGGCTTAAGCTCTTAACTACTGCGTCAAATCGTGCGCGCCGATATAGGGAACTTTTACACCCTTGCGCGAGATACGGAAAGCGATTGGTCTCCTAATCATCTTTCCGTCGCGCATCGTCCCGCCGACAGACTCAATAAAAAGACTTTTGCGCTTTCAATGTAAGTGCTTTTAATCCGTGACAAGACCTGTACATGAGTTTATTTTTAACTCCCAGCGCAAAAAGAGGGGTGTTATAAGTTGACGTGATTATCTGTATCTATGACATCGTGGCCCTTAATGGATAAACCGATTTTGATTTTTTTTGTTTGAAACGTGACTTGATTGACAGTGATCGTTGCTGTGATACATTTGAGTCGAGTTTTTTAAATTTGTAATTTAAATTTTACTTTAGTATCTTGCTGTAATTTAAGGACTTTCAAATGGTTTGTGTCGAAGCATGCCTACGACACGTAGAGGCTGTTCACGTGAAGTTAGTATAGTTACAATAGCAGATAGACCTCTTTAAAAAAAGATTGCTTAGTCGAAAAAATTTCGTTTTGCACGTACGTATTTACCAGTTGGTTAAAGGAGCCATGTAAAGGAGTTGATTGTAGGCATCGATGAAAACGATACGCATGGCGCTACGACTGCAAATTATGATCTTAATTAATCATATTTTAACGTCATACCATAGAATGAACACGTATAATCTATTCCAATCAAACTTTATAATTTTATGAAAAAGCCATCACCATTTTTAAATGTTTTAGTTCTGATTGCAATTTATAACCAGTGTAATCTGAAGTATTTCCGAAAACATCGAAATGAAAATGATGTTAGTAAGAAATCCACGTTTTTATGTTGAGTGAAAAAAAAATTAATCTTTGATTGAAATAGACTATCGGTGAGCACGGATGCATCTACATGCACCAAATTTAGTTCATCGAGCGCAAGTGGCTACCTCTGGTCTCGCTCTCACACGTCGCCCCGCGGTCGTTCGGAAGTGCTAAAATAAGGATGGGATATTTTTTGTTAATATCTGAATTTTATTTGGTGCCAAACATTAAATCATACATTTAATACTAAGCGTCATAATGCAACATATATATCTATCATGCCTTTTCTCTACTTGTAGCCGATTCAGGTTTGACGTTACCTGGCTTATATAGCTGTTCACCTTTCATATGATACCATAAACATAATTCCACTTGCAAACATTTTTTAATAAATGTCGTCCCTACCTTAACACTTTCGATATATTGAGGGTGACTGTCGGCGCAAGGGAACGAAGCTAGGGGCACTCCCTTGCGCGAGCCGTGCAGTGGGTATCAGTGTCACAATAGCTAGAACGAAACGCCGCATTGCCACAACCCACCATTGTTAACCCACGATTTCATTGCGGTCAGGTCGCACGCACCGGTCGAACCAGGTGAATGCACCCGAGTACATCTTCCTGATCTCGGACCTGGCGGGCGAGCGGCGCTTCGCGTCCACCGTGGCCAAGCGCCTGGAGTCGCTGGGCGCGCTCACGCACGGCGACCGCCGCGCCACCGAGACCAGGGACCTCAGCCAGTTCAACATCGACAACAAGTATGGTGAGTACCTATGTAAGATACCTTTGCACCGGTGCGTCCCTAGAAGATCCCGGAGCCCCCTCCAAAATGTCGATGCCGGTCACCGAATGTAACGCAATATTTAAATCTTCGACGAACGCATGAGCAAGTGCGATACTGTCATAGTTGCTGACTTCGTTTAAAGTACGGAACATTGCACCGGTGCATTCGTAGTAATGATCTCAGGGTCCCTCCGAAGTGCTGATCCCGGTCACCGTGAGTGAGAGCGGGGAGGCGCTCGGCCGGCGGGCGGCGGGGCGGCGCACCGCACACTGCGCGCGTGACGTCACGCTGCCTTGTCGCTCTTAACGTTTCCAATTCAAACAACAGCATAGCGTCGAAAAGCTTTTTGGCGGGAAATCTAAGAGTGATGTTGTCAATTTGTTTTAATTTCCAAAACTTGTGTTATTTCGAATTATAATGTGCCATGTTGGTGGAATATTAACCATTATGTATTCTTATATGTGCACGAGTGAAGGTAATTGTAACAAAGTGATAAAACGTGCCTTTCGGTTTCTCTCAAAACGGCCGCGCAATTGGTATGTAAAGTATCCAGCGCTTTACTATCCAGGGTGGGGCACTTTATCAATTTCATAATTATCTTTGTCATCAAGTTCATTGGGGAGTTGAATTAATTTAGAATTGAATATTCGTAACACTCGACATTGGCAAAATACGCGTCGTCATGATGCCATAAACATTAAAAAAAACAGCATAGCGTCCCGCTCGCACGCGTATTGGATTGGCATCTCACCCCGCTGTGCTACTTTTGCCATCGCGTGCGACGTCCCAGCTCAATTATCAAACAATAACGTACCGCTCGCACTCGAATTGGAGTCGTCCTCCCGCCGTGCTTCGTTTGTAATCGCAGGTAGCGCGACGACAATGGCTCCTAACGTTTGCCGCCGCGCCGAGTGTGGCGGAGCTGTGTTTCTCCCATACACTTCGGTAAGGTGCAAGTCCTCAGGCCGTAAATCTGGTAGTAATATTGAGTGTGGTTCGTGTGCAGGGCGCACGGCGCTGGACGCGGTGATGCGCGGCATCATGAAGTACGACCCGCCGCTGGTGCCGCCGCCGGCGGACTACGCGGGCGACTTCTTCCAGGACGTGGCCAGCGCGCTCGTCGGCGTCGGACTCATCGTCAACAGCGAGGCCGCGCCCGGCGTGCTCTCGCTGGACAAGGTGAGCTACACCACAGTATATCGGCCTGTACTGTCCCAGTGCTGGGCGAGGGCCTTCTCCCACAAATCGAGGTGAGAGAGGTTAGACCACGCAGACCCGGTGCGGATTGGTGGAAGCGGGTTTGTTGCCACCTGCTGTTGGAACTTATCGAGCCGCCGCAAATTGGCTTAGCGACTACCATATTAAGCGGTAACCGGGACCGAAGACTTAGCGTGCCTTCTGAAGCACGGTCACGCTTGAACATGAAAAGCCACAAACGATCAGGCCGTGGAACCGTGCCGGCCGACTGAACTGAACGCTGTTTAACCTGGGTGGTCGCTAAGAACACCGCGGTCGCACAGCGCTACGAGCGCCTATGCAGTTGAGCATGATAGTACTAGCGGTCCACAGAATTACGCACACAGACGCACGCTCCACGTGTAGGACCCTCTAAGAGCGGACCTTCTGGACCGCTCTCGGAGGTCGTTGAACATTTCACATGCTGTGCCTAAACCGCAGACGAGAACTAGCCTTTGCTGGATATAACTCTAAGTTCACATACAGCTCTCTTACTCGACAGTATGCATAAAAGTAGATGTAAAACTGCGCAGTAGGATAATCGGCGACAGTATGTAAACATTACTTGTCGTTGTTAAGGTCTATCAACGTTTTGCAAATAGAAAATCGCAATTTTAACAACTCATTATATGGTCAGCGCGACTAAGAATTGGACCAGTAAAGTCCAATCAAAAAACCAGCAAGCGAACAGTGAACTGCTTCCCAGTTTCGTCGTCACAAATGAAGACTTCAATTTTATCTATTATTGTGGTATAATAAATGATTGTTTGCATTATTATTGAACTGTTTGTTTTTCTCTTGGCAGGATTACAACAACATGTCGAAGTTCCTGAACAGGATACTGGGCATGCCCGTGGATCTACAAAATAGGTTATTTAAATACTTCACAGACACGCTCGCCGCTGTCATGGAACAAGGTAACAATTACTTCACATTTTCATTTTAACAAATAATCTAAGAATATGTAGACGAATTTTAGGGACTGATAGTACTCATTTATTTATGTTATTTTAAATCATCGGTCTAAAAGGACGCTACTCCTCAAGTATTTGTTGTCACTCTTTTGTGTGGTGAAGTTTTAAAGGCCCCGCGGCTAAAGCGTAGTTATTTTCATACATATGTGCAAGTACGCACACACGCGCACGTACACTCACAGACGCGCATGTTCACTGCAACTCCCACGCACACGCCCAAACAACTTTTGTAAAAAAAAAAACACCACCACGTCTAATGTAATAGGGCGCGATCTTCATCACATCGCCAGATTCCGTACTGATACTGAAATGTACTCTCTCCCTACTCCGTCACGAATCTGACTTATGATATACAGACATTGTAATAATATAATAATATTAGCCCTGTTAAGAAACTGTCTCTACCATTGAACACGGGCCTCCTCTCAAGCTGAGAGGGTTTAGGCCATGTGCGGGATAGCGAACTTCACACACCTTCGATAAATTCTTAGACATACAGGTTTCCTCACGCTGTTTTCCTTCACCAGTAAAGCAAGTGGTAGCTATTTTTTTTAATGCTCTTGCTTTCGAAAAGACAGGTGCGCACCTAGGTTAGAACCCGAGTTTGCAATCCGACGGTCTAACCACTAGGCTATCACTGCTTTTTTATTAAAAAATAGAGAATGTTAATTAACATTATGTCGTTGTGTACAAACATATTTCCCCTTATAGCTAAGCGCAGCGGGCGTTTCGACCTGGGTATCCTGGACCTGGGCAGCGCGGGCGACTGCGTGCGCCGCGTGCGTTGCGTACGTTTCCTACGGCGCCACGCCACCGGACGCGCGCCCGTTGAACTGCACACCGTACACTCTGAGGTAGGTCCACTCAATAATAGTTGCACACATAACTAGCATATTCCTGAACACTACGAATCAAAGTGTTATAAACATATCGCATGACCATTCGAGAAGTCTTTGCTTATACGTTCCAAGAAGCCCAACTTCCAGAGTTCAGAAACCCTGAGCACACGAAGTAACTTATTTTTAGTGAGCCTTGTGAACGCATTTACTGACATTGAAGAGTATGTTACTTACTGAGTTCTTAGATTTACGCGAATATTACACATGAAATAAAACTATTTTACGGATTTTATCGCGGTTTATTATTGATTTTTAGTTCCCGACGTTTGGAGTGCTTTGCAGCACCCATGGTCACGGGAGGGACTGAGGTGTTAGACGTCCAAAAGGCATAGTTGTTCCGGGGTACCCTCAAACTTCTTAATTATTTTTGTTGGTTGCAGTCTTGCAGTGTTATGCTTGGTTTTGGATTTGATTATATTAATTACCGGATCCCAAGTCGATGGAAGCACCCAGCCATCTTCTCTTTTGAAATTAGGATGTTTTTTAATTTCAATAGCCTCGCGAACCATCCTTGGTAGGAATCGGTGTTCTTTCACGAGAATTTGTGGTCTATCAAATCTGATGTTATGGCGGGTGCGGTCAATGACCATGTTCACAGACTGCAGACTTCTTTGAGAAACGTCGGGAACTATAAATCAATAATAAACCACTATAAAATCCGTAAAATAGTTTTATTTCAAGTATGTTACTTTTGAAGTTTTTAGTTTGTAAAAATTTCATATGCAAATAGTAAATATTTAGAGTTGGGTAATTTATGACATAAACCATTGATAAAGATTAAAAACAGTAACGGGCCTAAATGAGAGCCTTGCGGAATACCAGAACATGCTATTCATTCGCACGTTTAATGACAAATTTGATAGCGCGGCATGGACTGGACGGACGCGCTGGAGAAGTTCTCGGAGCTGTCGCGGCCGAAGGAGGGCTTCTACCTGTCGCAGCAGGCGCGCAACAACAAGCACACGGCCGTGCTGTGCCTCGCCGTGCCCTCCAACGCCAAGAAGGAGAAGCTCACCAAGAAGGACATGATGTTCCAGATATACAGGTACCATATTACACGAGCTGTTTTAATTTAAGTATTTTTGTATTTAACTAGCGAGCACCCGGCTTCGCACGGGTGTATTATACAAATATACCTTCCTCTCGAGTCACTCCGTCCATTGGCGGAAATCCCTTAGGCAGTTGAGTTTATAGCGTTCAGACAGAGAGACAGATGCGGCGGGGGGGGGGGGGGGGGGGGACTTTGTTTTATATTCAGTAATACATTTATAATTTTAGGTCGTCGTCGTTGTTTAATAAGCGTCGGATAGACTGAATATTTTTACGGTTAGATCAAGACAGTAGCCTGGAATCCCAACACAATTATAATCTTCTATTCAAATTGTCGAAATTCCTCATGCACAAATTAAATGATTAAATACTAGCGGTTTTCCGCGACTTCGTACCCGGTCGCCAACAGCGCCACCTACCGGGTATATGTTTTATAGCCTATGTTACTTCTGGATAAGGTAGTTTTCTAATAGTGAAAGAATTTTTTAATTGAAATTTGTCCTCGACATATTCTCACCGACCCGCCCGATGCTATTACTTCCCTTCTTTCATATATATGAAAGCCGGATACAGATACCGCACACAAGATCCGACAACGACCTCGCCGCCGAGGCCGAAGAACGACTTGCCCGCCGGCCGGTGCAGAGCACCACGGCGAGACACCTAGCCTATGTCATAGTGATTTAGCCTTGAGCTGATTGCCCCCTTGCCCTTCTGGCACGTTGCACGCGCGTCCTCTTATCCGGTGAAGTCGTGAAGACCAGACGCGGTCACCGGTGTAGATTACTCACACAGAAAAAAAAGCTTTAGGACACTACCTCGCGTCGTCTCGTGATATACATCGTGGGACGGCGAGAATCGTCGCTATATTATATTCCTGCTCCCGGTGTTAATTTGTTTCCTAAGTTTTAGCCGAAAGTAGATGTCATATGATGAATTCGTATTTGTTGTATTTCCACAAAACGTAGTAGTAAGATGTAGAAAATGCGCCTGACATTCTACAGGGCTAGCATGGGCGGCGAGACTTCTCGTGCGAGACTTAATTTTGTTGGTCTAATACGCCAGTCCAAATAATTTTGTTTATATGTCAATAGAAAACAATTTCGAAGAGTTGTCCCGTGTCGAACTTAATATCACGATCTATGTGTTGTCGCGTCGCTCGTGCTAGCCCTGCGGGGTCGCGGCCGCGGGCCGCCGCGCGGCGCGGGCTAGTGCGTGATTGCGACGTATATTTTTTTATTTTTTTTTTTAAAAAAACGTAGCCCCACACTAGGATTTATTCCTGTGTCGTATGTTTATATTATGTCCGTGTTTCGGGAGGGAAATGAATAATATTATAATAATATTCGTTCGCCAGGCCGAACACGGGCCTGCAGCTGCGGCTGGAGTCGCTGGCGGAGATCGAGAAGAAGTACCGGCGGGTGGAGAGCGCGGAGGCCGAGACGTCGTGGCGCGCGCAGTACGCGGCCTCGCTGCGCGTGTGCAGCCACGCCTACTGGCGCGCCGCCTGCAGGAACGCGGCCGACTGCGAGGTATGCGGGGCGGCTAGGTGGAGCATGGCGCGCGCAGTACGCGGCCTCGCTGCGCGTGTGCAGCCACGCCTACTGGCGCGCCGCCTGCAGGAACGCGGCCGACTGCGAGGTATGCGGGGCGGCTAGGTGGAGCATGGCGCGCGCAGTACGCGGCCTCGCTGCGCGTGTGCAGCCACGCCTACTGGCGCGCCGCCTGCAGGAACGCGGCCGACTGCGAGGTATGCGGGGCGGCTAGGTGGAGCATGGCGCGCGCAGTACGCGGCCTCGCTGCGCGTGTGCAGCCACGCCTACTGGCGCGCCGCCTGCAGGAACGCGGCCGACTGCGAGGTATGCGGGGCGGCTAGGTGGAGCATGGCGCGCGCAGTACGCGGCCTCGCTGCGCGTGTGCAGCCACGCCTACTGGCGCGCCGCCTGCAGGAACGCGGCCGACTGCGAGGTATGCGGGGCGGCTAGGTGGAGCATGGCGCGCGCAGTACGCGGCCTCGCTGCGCGTGTGCAGCCACGCCTACTGGCGCGCCGCCTGCAGGAACGCGGCCGACTGCGAGGTATGCGGGGCGGCTAGGTGGAGCATGGCGCGCGCAGTACGCGGCCTCGCTGCGCGTGTGCAGCCACGCCTACTGGCGCGCCGCCTGCAGGAACGCGGCCGACTGCGAGGTATGCGGGGCGGCTAGGTGGAGCATGGCGCGCGCAGTACGCGGCCTCGCTGCGCGTGTGCAGCCACGCCTACTGGCGCGCCGCCTGCAGGAACGCGGCCGACTGCGAGGTATGCGGGGCGGCTAGGTGGAGCATGGCGCGCGCAGTACGCGGCCTCGCTGCGCGTGTGCAGCCACGCCTACTGGCGCGCCGCCTGCAGGAACGCGGCCGACTGCGAGGTATGCGGGGCGGCTAGGTGGAGCATGGCGCGCGCAGTACGCGGCCTCGCTGCGCGTGTGCAGCCACGCCTACTGGCGCGCCGCCTGCAGGAACGCGGCCGACTGCGAGGTATGCGGGGCGGCTAGGTGGAGCATGGCGCGCGCAGTACGCGGCCTCGCTGCGCGTGTGCAGCCACGCCTACTGGCGCGCCGCCTGCAGGAACGCGGCCGACTGCGAGGTATGCGGGGCGGCTAGGTGGAGCATGGCGCGCGCAGTACGCGGCCTCGCTGCGCGTGTGCAGCCACGCCTACTGGCGCGCCGCCTGCAGGAACGCGGCCGACTGCGAGGTATGCGGGGCGGCTAGGTGGAGCATGGCGCGCGCAGTACGCGGCCTCGCTGCGCGTGTGCAGCCACGCCTACTGGCGCGCCGCCTGCAGGAACGCGGCCGACTGCGAGGTATGCGGGGCGGCTCGGACCATTCGTTTAGGTGGAGCATGGCGCACGCGGAAACGATCAATTATCGCATATCTTTCAGTTAAGAAAATAAATTGTAGTAGCAACACGCACGCACACGCAGCCATTGACAGCTTTTAAACAAATTAAAAAAAATTAACACTGGCATCACGCACACATAATGCGTAACTGAGGCTGTTTTTGGGCGCCATTATTATTAGCAATGTTCCGTCTCGATAAATCGCAGTCTAAACTCCGATGATTAGGAGCTTAAACGGCTCCACCCGCTGCTACCGGCGATTACAATTGAAGCACGGCGAGAGCGAGACGCTAATACGCGTGCGAGCGGGACGGCGGCGTGACGTCGCGCGCGCAATGTAAGTGCGTGCCGGCCCGGCCGAGCGCCAGACGAGCGCCTCCCGAGCGCTCCTTCTGCTGTGTCTAAACCTTTGTCGCGGCGCTTATCCTTGTACCGGAGTAGTTGAAGTAACTCCTCCCCCCTCGGCCGTCAGGTGGGGCTGCGCGTGCGCACGTACCACGTGCTGGCGGGCTCGGTGCTGGCCGTGTGGGCGCGCGTGGAGCACGTGCTGGCGGCGCGCTCGCAGCTCAACAAGATGCAGGTGGTGCGCCTCAAGACCGACGACGGACTCAAGATCGTCGGTCAGTACACACACCTGTACACACCGCACGCTAAACTGTATACTCCGCACACTTTCTTTCCCTCTATCTATATTAATCCTGTCGCCCTTTGTAATCTGTTTCCCTTTCGCTCCCAATCTTATCTCCCTCGCTTGCCTCTATCTCCTACGCGTGTTTTACTCCCCCACCTCTCTCCATCACTTGCTATATTGATTAATATTGAAATATTTATAGTCTCCGATAAAGTCTGGTAGGAGAGTATTATTAAATATTATACTTGATATTAAATATTGATGACAGCAGTAGATGATAGCCTAGTGGTAAAACCGCTGGACTGCAAAGTCAGAGATCTCTGGTTCAAACGCAGGCACGCACCTCTGTCTTTTCGAAAGCATATGCGTATTTAAAATTAATTATCACTCGCTTTAACGGTGAACGAAAACATCGTGAGGAAACCTGCATGCCTTAGAGTTTCTCAAAAGTATGTGAATCCAACCCGCACTGGGCCAGCGTGGTGGACTATGGCCTAAGCCCTCTCAGTTTGAGAGGAGGCCCGTGCCCACCAGTGGGACAGTTTCTTAACAGGGCTATATATGATATACTGTTGAATTTTTTGTTCAAGTTTGAAGAAAATTCAAGACTCTTATAATTCTAACATTTTCTTGCACATTCCGTGTGAACTTCATGTGTTACGGATAAAAAGTTTGACAAAGGAGTACTGTTTATACTCCTCTTACTATGCAATGTCCGAAGTTGATAAGGGACGAGTTTATTGCCCATAGATAACAGAATATAAGCTTTCAAAAATTACGACAAGTAACATAAATAATGTAACCCCACAGGTACCCTGATTCCAAAGAACTGCGTGGAGCCACTAAAAGAAGCTCTCTCATCGGATGCGGTGTCCGTCAACGAACAGAAGTTCGAGCAACCAGACGCGCTCAAGTGAACGCCCCCGCGGTATACTGTAGTTCCTTAATTATCTTCCTAGCTCCTCGGCGCACACGCACGCGCGTCTCGTACGAACGCCTACTAGAAGCTAGGGTAGTCATTTCCCAGCGAAAAAATGCCGGGAAAATTTGTGGGCAGAATCTGCAACATAATTTATATGATTGTGATATGGTATTCTATTTTCGTTTGTAAAGAATAGGTTCTTTAAAGATTAAAACTGTTGCATACATTTTCAAAGATTACTCAAACAAAATGTATGCGCATCTTTTTTACTGTAGTTCCCTAAAAGTAGTTTGGAAAATTAACCGGATAACTTGAATATCTCATTTGGTTTAACCAGTCTTATTGTATATTTTTACAGTATCTCTTATGTAGAATCTATTAGAAGGCTATGTTACTCCTGACCGAAGATACAATAGCCGGCAATAGTCGTGGGCATAAAGCATACTCTGCCTAGTGCGTCTCGTATGCAGGAAGGCTTTCTAGGGTAGTCTTGTTCCTGTGTATTACACGTATTTTAGTAGTTATCGGGTATAAATAACTACTTGGGTACTATCGTACCCTACAACCCCATAGTGCGTAAGGTTGGCATGACCCAGAGTGCAATAGCCGGCAATAGTCGTGAGAACGAAATGTCTTGTACGTAGTCCTGCTTGCTAGAGGCTAAGACACTCCTTGCCCATGGGACATACAATAGCCGGCAATGGTAGAGGGCACAAACAAAATTTGCGCAGTTTTTTCTCATACCGTTTAACTACAAGCTAGGGTAATCGTCGGAGGCACAAATTGTATTTGCGCAGTACGTGGACTTCCGCGGGCTAAGGTCAAAATATTCATGGTCCTAGATACCATAAAGGGCAATTGATGTGGGCACGAATTCTATCTTGTTGCTTTATAGCGTTTTTTTAAGGAAAGAACACTACACGCAATAGATTTCTATCAGGGCCTTTATTCGCTATGCCACATGAGATTCCCCGCAAGTAACGTGTGACGTCATAACAAGCAGTAAACATAAACACGCTTCCTTGACGAGCCTTCGCATGGAATTACAAAATGGTATTCGGTATGCCGTAAGGAATGTTGTCTACGGCAATTTTATTTTTAATTTGAGATTTCGCTGGATTCGTTCATAATCTTAAATCTGTTAATTTCGGTAAAGTATCGGTTTTTCGAATATTCGTTTCAACTTATTCAATTTCGGTAAAAATATATTTATATGTGCTGATAACATGGTTTGAAGTATGTGTCTATTGAAAACTAAGTAAATAAGTAGGGCCAGATATAAAAAAGGCAACTTTAATTAACATTAAACAAAGATCCAAGTTTTAGAACGTACGAATGTCAAATACAATAACCTATACCCACACCTAAACAAACAAAGACTTGTCCCACACATATATATAGTCTGTTTTTTTTTAAGTGGTCAATTTTACATAAAAATATTGTATGATAACTTAAGGCAATACAATTGGTTCAAAATTAGTTTATTTTATTCATTCATTAATTCCCCAATCCTTGCTCTTCGTCCGAACCGACCACTTTAGTGTCTTTAGTTGTCACACTATGTTTTTTCATAAAATTGGCCACTTAAGAAAAACCAGACTAAACCTAGCACCATTCCGATCTCAGCCTTGAACCTATTCGCACCTATATAAAAGCCCTTTTTAGCTGCTGCCGCCTACACACTTGACTCGCCTCCTATCAGCCGTTATTGCTGCCCGCGCCATATTTTCAGCAACCCTTACAATGCCCTTACTTCCCTCCTATCAGATACCGATATCACACACAGGATTAGACACCGACCTCGCCGGCGACGTGGAAGAATCCCTTGTCCGCTGGCCAGTGCATCTCTGCACTGGCCAGCGGACAAGTTTCTTTCATGTTCACCACGGCGGGACACCTAATGTATGCCTTCCCCCATAGCAACAGCCCAAGTCGAGGCCGGTCCTCCCTGAACCTAGTTGCCCCTATGCCCTTCTGCCCCCCACACCGGGAATACCGGCGTGACGGTGTTTATTTTTTGTTTTAAAGTTTGTTTTGCAAATATACATACAGTGATTTAAAATTTTTTTATTTAGTTTATTTACTATGTATCTTTATCTTTACTAGCTATCTATCTACACAGATACATAGATTATGTATCTATCTAAATTAAATAATTAATAAAGAAAATAAAAAATAAAATAATAAAAACATCATCAAGCCAGATCCCCTGCGGGGCAGGTATGTATATAAATGAAACAAAAGTAATTGGTAAATCAACAAGTTTTATTTATGAATAACAAATCAATAATCACATGCAAGTCATTTGGTATTGTTAAATGGAAACTTGTAAGTCCTCATCAGAACAACAACACATACCATCTTTGTAACCTATGACCACAATAAATGCTATTTTATTTGATTTGAACAACAAACATTCAAAATTATACAGTTTGGTATACCACACAGTAATGGTTCCAGTTTGCTACCAAGGTTACCACACCATAATTATGCAGCTATAATTGAAAAACAAATTGAAATGAAAACATTTTTCTTTAATTCATTAGTATAAAAATTCCCATCACACATGACATCACCGCACATCTTCCTCTATAAGAATGGGTCAACTTGGGTGTTCTAATTTTCTCAACCATCAGCAATTCTGTAAAAGAAGTTTCATATGAAAGATATGATATTAGATGCAAAATTAGTGCTTCATAATATATGCAACACATTATTTGATGAACAATTCAGACTCACTAATAGAAAATGCATTATAATAACCCTACATTCTACTTGTAATGAAAATTGATAATGAAAAATAGCCTATTATGTTATTTTAGGTCAACATCATCCACCTATGCCCTATAATTAAATCAATGATACAAATATTTAATCCACCACAAAATCAATAATGTAGCACACCACAAATTATTTGTCTTTATAAAATAACAAAAGTCACATTTATTTTAGTAGATACGTACCTGTTTTTTATGGGCTAGTTTTAAATGGGCCTCCTAACGCATTTAATTGGTAGGTTAGGTCTTTCCACATTTCTCGATGACCTTCCTTGAGGAGAACAATTGGTGTACCCAGACTCCACCTGTGGGTGGGTAAATATGCTAATTGGGCTGTAGAAGCTTTCGTCCGGTTCATTGTGACTACAAACTAAAACAAAACACCATATTTTTAAGATAAATGTGTACACTATTGTTGAAATTGAGAAGTTCACTTTAATAGATGAGCCACCACAATTTTCCAATGTCACTGGTTATGAGTAATAATTTATTACTACGACGACGACGCGATGATCATAATATATCATTTAAATTGCAATAAAACTATTTAAAAATGTTTGTTTACATTGAACTACCTTAGCAAGTTTTTAACATGTTTTCAATAACACGCAAGCGCGGAGCGTGTTATTTTGACAGTTCGAAACATGGCGTGTGACGAGCCTTGTCATGTTTTCAAATCTGACAGTGGCATACAGAATTCCATTCCACGCCAATAACACGTATGTTTGATAACACGTCTTGTTTCGTGTTTAAATTATCATAGCGAATAAAGGCCCAGCTGAATGAGCCGTTTAGCCCATCGCCGTTATTTTTATCAATTTGTTCATGCTCTCGACTCGTGCCGGCTGTTATAATAATAATACTTCTGAAATGTTTCAAGTTAGGGGATAACAAACTGTAAAGGACTTTACTCATTTGTTTCAGTTACTAAATGTTAGTAATTTGCAAGTAATTTTAGATTAGGATCCATGCAATCTTTGCTCTCTGCCTACACTACGATGGAATTATTGTGATGATAATAATTATGTATGTTTATAAGTTTTACACGATATTATAACGCGAGGGTGCGGGCGGACTGGCGAGCTATTAACTAGTGGGTAGAGTGCTGGTAAATCATTAGTAAATTGTGTTCATACTCATTGCTCAGGAACTTAAACGTATTTTTCCCCCTTTATTCTGGGTATATGCTTTTATTTACTTTTTAATGATAGTGAGCCTGCGCATAGACGTCAATCTGCGAGCAAGTTGACACTGAACTAGTTGCACTGAGCTGGAATTATACTTTAATAGAATGTTATATAGCAGTGATAGCCTAGTTGTTAGACCGTTGGTCTGCAAAGTCAGCGGTGTCGGGTTCAAACCCGGGCACGCACCTCTGCCCTTTCGAAAGCATGTGCCTATTAAAAATTAATTATTACTTGCTTTAACTTTGAAGGAAACATCGTGAGGAAACCTGCATGCCTGAAAGTTTCTCGAAGGTGTATGAAAATTGCCAACGCGCCCTGGGCCAGCGTGGTGGACTATGGCCTAAATCCTGTCAGTTTGAGAGAAGGCCCTGTCAAACGGTGCAACAGTTTCTTAACAGGGGTAATTTTGTATAAAAGAAAACGATATATGGTTTAACCGACAAGTATTTCAAATTATTTCGCTCTGGTCTCGTAAATGACGACGGATTGGTCCAGTCATGGGTTCGTTAACCGCACGGGACAAATCTTTGTGTAACCCACAAGTATTTGTTTCGTGTGGGTGCTTGTGTACGTGAATTTTGCGTTTTTAAATGCACCGCGACAAGGATTCCTAGTGTGAGGCTAGTTTTTTTACATAATAATAATATTAGCTCTGTTAAGGGATTGTTCCACTGTTGGGCACGGGCCTCCTCTCAAAGTGAGAGGGTTAAGGCCATAGTCCACCACGCTGGCCCAGTGCGGGTTGGCGAACTTCACACACCTTCGAGAAACTCTTAGGCATGCAGATTTCCTCACGATGTTTTCCTTCACCATTAAAGCAAGTGATAGTTAATTTTTAATACGCACATGTTGTCGATACGACAAATGTGCGTGCCTGGATTTCAAGAGACCTCTGACTTTGCAGCCCAACGGTCTAACCACAAGGCTATCACTGTTTTTTTTACATAAAAAGAAAATAAAATTGCCGTTTAGTACCCGTCTGCTAGTTAATAGCTATCAATTCGCCCGATACCTGAAAGTATTTTTTAGTTTATAATGACGACTTGACTCGTGATCGTTTTACGAATGTAGTGTTTGTTCCGAAGACTGATTGAGTAAGATCCCGGCCAGATCGACGTGATTTTATTAATTTATTTAGACGGACGATTTAGCGTGTGGTTAAGAGCTTAAGCCGCTCCGCCTACTGTGTTTAATAGTTGCGAGTTCGATTCCCGCACGGGACAAATCTTTTGGATCCACAATTATTTGTTTCGGTCGGGGTATTTGTGTATGTGAGTTTTCATGTTTGTTGACGCACCCATGACACGAATAAATCCTAGTGTAGAGCAATGTTTTATTAAAAAAAAGAAATCTAGAATTTTGTTGACGCATGCATTCTCGCTAGTTTGAAAGCGGTGCTGTTTTATAATTGTAAAATTCTAGCTTTCATAAAATCACGTATGTCTGGCTGCCCTAGGATCATGGACCATGAGATGTGGGACTTTACTAAGAGAGTGGTAACCCAGCAGCAATCTCCTTTCAAGCTGGAGAGATTCCCTTGACTCTCAGATAAGGCTGAGTATCCCTTCAAAACGAGTGGGATAGTAACACTGCCCACGAGAGCCAAAAAGTGTAGGGACTGGTTTTATTGAGGTTTTTTTTTTATAGCCATCCACATATGTTATAAACTTAAAAACTCAAAACACTAGGCTCAATGGGCAAAACAAAGGACCGACGAGCGTGCGTGTACGCCGTTCTATTCGTTCCAAGTCGCGAGCCGGGGCGTTCACCACAATCTTTAACAAAGCTATAATCTTTCTTTGCTGTAAGAAAGAGATGAGGATTTACGTAGTTTAATAGCTCTATCTCTTTTTCTCGGCAAGATTAAAATGTTGTGTTAAAGAGTTTGTGGAAACCCTCTGTTTGTTCTGCGACTCCGTCAATTAGTGACGTTTACAAAATGACGAATGACTCACGTGATCCACTTGGGTGTTACGCGCTTACGCATATGGACGTTATTATGCAAGGACGTGTCAAATGAAATTAAACTTTATTTACACGGAATAAAGTTCATGTTAGATTATTATGGTGTTTGATGTGTTATTGCAAATTCATGTCATAGTATTTAATTATTGGGAGGGATGCATCTGATTACAAGTAACGATGTCTGTAATATCCCAAGAAAAGATGGCTTTACCAGAATCGTCAGCTAACAAAAAATGGACGAAAAAAAGACTTGATGTGTCTAATTTCTAATCAAAACTAGATAAATAGATTACTGGACGATGAATTGTGCTTATTAGTTACAAGTTTTGGAAGACTTCCAACTTTAGCCACTGTACCACATACATTAGTCCACACAGTCCTAAAGCATTTTGGGATAAATTTCTCATATGTAGACAAGTTCATGCGGCTAGTGATATCCTATTATTACGATTTATGAGTTTCACCTATGTTCACCCCTATTCATCGTCGTTATCATCTCAGCCTATACCCGTCCACTGCTGAACAGAGGCCTCCCCAATCGCTCTCCAGCAAACATCGTCGGCGAAAAGTGGGTGTTCATCTCTGCCACTCCCGCTTGGGGAATATAGGCGCTCCGGTGTTTGTGTGTTCGGCATGTGACACGTGCGTGGACTACTAGCCCAGCCCAAACATTGTAACTCGTGATGTACATTCAAACTTCTGTCTTCTGGCGCGGTGGTACAGAAATCAATGTTCACACAGTTTCATGTATATTTCTCGGGTTACTGCCGCGAGTGTGCTGAGTGTAACCCGGATGTAAGAGCGTCGTATGCACACGTGCATAAGTTATTCGTAAGTACTCCACGCGTAACTTATTGTACAGTTACGAACAATAATATGTAGCCACTTTAGGACTTTGTGACCTCTTCAGCAAAACTATTTTTAAAAGAAAGCTATAGCCTGTGTATATCCAAACATCTTTCTTACAGCAAATACAGAACTTTCTTGAATACATTGTGGTACACGCCCAGTATTTTAAAAACGCAGATATTAAGAATTTATTTACCAAAATAGTTTAAAAATAAAAACATTTTACAACGGTCCCCCGCACTTAGCACAACTTGTATCTCGGGAATAACATTACTATGTATTTATAGTATTACTAAGACAGTACTAAATTGTTTACATATTATTGGTCTTTTCTGTACACACCGTGAACTTAACCTCAACCATTATCCTCGCTTTACAGACCTAGTATACGAATTGAGGGGAGATTTTAATTATTGTACAAAGTTTTATGTAATTTGTTCAATGTTTATGTTGACTTCTTGTGTAGGTCGTGGCTCCGTTAGGTGAACTAATTGGCTTTTTTAAAACCCCACATTATTTTATATGAAGACTTAGTTTTTGTTCGGATAAGACTGTTGACAATAGAATGAGTTTAACTAGTGGAGCGACGACCTTAGAGTCTGTTTATATAGATCGGTTCAGAGAACAGAGCTAATTATGTTAGCGTTAAAAATAGAGCTTTGCGTAGTTTTTACATTTCACCTCTTTTGTGTCATGGGGCCCTTGAGTGACGTTCCAACCGTCCGTTCCGCGGCGCGTTTCGATAACTTCGTGAAATTATCGTGTAATGGTATTCTGTATGCTGCTGGGTTTAGTCATAGCCAATGCCCAGTGTGAAACATAAAAAGCGACCGACCGGATATACCTGTTCGCAAGCTCTTTCAACCGAGCAATCGACCGGCTCCGCTTGCGTTTGTGTGATAGAAGAAGCTGTGTCTTTGAACAGATTTATGTGACGGACCCTTCTGCTACAGTTAACATATTATATAAACAGTTGAGCGTCTTAGGACTAGCGCTCCGAATGCGCACTCCACGCGGCTTCTCAGCAGCTCTCAAGCTTACGCCATATAGCTGACGCAGCGTGATGGGAGCGCGACGATGGCGCGTATTAGAGGGTTGTAATGTACTGAACTGGATGGGAGACGCCACACAGCGCAGCCCCGCTCCGCGCGACGGCAAACATTACGACCCGTAGCCGCCGCGCTCGACGCGATTATAAACTAAGCAGGGGGGGAAGCGAGACGCTAATACGCGTCCGAGCGGGTTACCAAGGTCGGCCGCTCGACAGTAGCGACCCGCTCGCTTCCGCAGTATGACGTGCGAGCCGCGCTGCCGACCGCCGGCTGAGCGTCGCCGAGCGTTTCCCGAGCGCTCCGTCGCTATTTTAACAAACCTTCAGAGGGTTCTACCCGCTGAATATTTCCGAGAAGTCCCATAGATCGCGCGTCTGTGTGCGTGAGTCTTATTCAGACCGCTAGTACTAAGATGCTCAACTGTTTACATATGTAAACGGTATTTCCGCTGACTATAGCAAGAACCTGTGTAACATCGTTTTTAATATAAATATTAATAAGTGTATCGTCTATAGAATGTTAGCGTACTCTGTATCGCAGCGTTTGCAATACTATAATCTACGTTCCCACCACTTTCAAGATGTAATGGCTGGCTTACATTCGGCTTGCTCGCACGAGACCTAAACAGCGGTCTTTGTCAACTTTCTCGATAGCCTAACGGCATGATCTTGGTCGAGTGTTTATATTGCGCCCACTTGTTAATCCAGTGTGGCAATTTTTGGGAAAAAAAATAGGAATAAATCTTAAAGAAACATAATAGAAACAGAAACAGTTCTAGGCATGTGGCGGCCATCGGCATAAAATGTAAGCCAGTTATTAGAAATAGTGCCTCGAACATGGGTTTTACAACTAGCCTCTTATCCAATAGTCTTATTTAATCAGATTATTTTGCGCAATGGTTAAGAGGTTCAATTCCGGCACGGTACAAATCTTTGTGGGACCCACAATTATTTCACTATTTTGTTTGTGTTTGTAAACGCGCCCACGACACGGGAATACATCCTAGTGTGGGTAAAACTACACTAGGATGTATTTCCGTTCGGTTACGGTTCATTCATGAATATGGGTATTCTATTTTATGAATGAACCGAACGACCCTTCATCAATAAGCGATACTAATACGAAATTACAAAGAGGCTGGTTTGGTTTGCAAACCAACGATCGACTAAAAGTATTAAACTATTAGAGCCCTATATGGTGTTCGGCAGTGAGCATAAACACATGTTCAAGGCATCGATGCGCTAGCGCATAAAATATGTAGGTAGACAGTTTCACTATGATTAAATGATTATGTAATAATCACATAGCTAGTCTTAAACTGCCTGAGTTCGGACACGAGGCAAAAGTTACATACCCGTTCAATTAAAACTCATGTTAAGCGTAAGCTTACAAGCTTTCAAAATATTTTAATTTCACTTACCCGCCTCAAATTATAGTTGAATGCAACTTTTGCCTCGTGTCGTCCTCGTCTCATTTTAAACTGACTTATATTTTCTTTATTGATAAAATAATTGAATGATGCTGATTATGTACCTAGTTGTTACTTTTTGTTTAATTTCTACGGCTTATTTATTAATGTTAGTTAGAGGTGTCAAAACAAAAATCATATAAGTAAAAAAAAATTAGGACCTATTGACGAAATGCGAGACGCAAAGTAGCTATACAATAGTTTCTTATTTTGTAGTGTTACGGCTATTGGAATTAAATACAGGAAAGTATAGTTCGACAAATTAAAATGTTCCGACGGCAAGAACTGGAACTAAAGTTGACGTTGAGCTTGCAGCGACACTAGCGCCGCGGTTAGAGGAATAGTTAATTTAGTCGCGCTAAGTTTGTCTCGCTGTTGACTTTGCGTTTCGTTATTTCGTCGCAAACTATGTTAAGTGAATATTATTTTATCTTATTTAAAAAAATTACATGAATTTAAAGCGGTCGCTGCATAGCGACTGTAGGTTTGTAAAAAGGGTAATATCGGGACGTTGAATGGGCTCAGATGTGGTACCATTTGTCATTAAATCTCGTCTACGTATTTCTTAATGTGTAAAAATTAAAGACGAAATAAATGTATATAATATATGGTAATTGTTTTATTGATCTCAGTCTAATTATCTTTTGTTTGTTCGAATCGTTGTTGACTGTATACTATCACTGCCCTTCCAAACATGACATCGCCGGAAGCTGATGTTGTTGACCGAAGATCAAGAAGCTAATATACTAGCCCTGGTTCGTGAAATTTCACAACAAACTAACAAAAAAAGTATGATTTGAATGGGGATGAACTAACAATTTGACAAGCGTATGAATAAATGTACAGTCAGCTGCAATGCGCTATTTACCCTAACTTCACATGTTTACATCTTGATGCAAATGACTAATTCATTGTAACGAATTGGGTACTTTGAAATTATTCATGATCCTTATCTCGAACTATACTTGTCCACTGCTGAACATCGGCCTCCCCAATCGCTCTCCAGCGCAGCCGGTCCGATGCCACCTGCATCAACGATTTCCTGGGATCCTCACAAGATCCTCGGTCCATCTGGTAGGGCCATCCCACGCTGCGCCTGCCAATACGTAGGCCCCACTCTAGAATATGCCCCAACACCCGTCAAATCTTCGTGCTATGTGGCCCGCCCATTGCCACGTTAGCTTACTGATCCTATGGGCTATGTCGGTTATCTAGGTTCTTCTAGGAATCTCCTCCTTGATTCGATCACGTTTATAGAGAAACGCCGAGCATAACTCTTTCTATAGCTCGCTGAGCAATTCTAAGCTGGAAATGATTAGTTCTCACCACTGACATGGCTTTCACCTTGAGGATTTCACTATAGGAACACACATTTGTTTCTAATTTGCTTTTTCATACTTACAACTGAGCGTAACAAAAAATAATAGTTACGTTTTGTTTTTATCATTCCCACATCAACGTTTAGTTATATCATCACTTTTCGACCTTTCATCTGACGTTTACTGAAATGTCAATTTCGGAAATGAAAATGGTAGATTTGCTCAAACCTCTCGTTGTTTTCTTTTAAATTTTCGTATTAAAAATTGCAAGTTTTGTTGCAAACATGACTGATAAAGATATTTCGGTTGAAGAGCTCGAAGAGACGGTAAGAGAACACTATATTTTAGCAATTGTTCGTGTTATATGTACAGTTATATAGCGGAATGGGAATGTAGGTCACAGAGCCGCATCTTCCCTATAAATAATGGATTGTTGTAGTATACAGCTAAAGGGTTGAATGGGACATCTGTTCTTTACTCAAATGTCATCTAAAAATAACATTACAATACAATAATGACGCTCTTTAATTGATTTTCGCGAACTACGTATCCACCCCACGGATAGTTTAAATATTTACTTATTCTTGTATGAACAACAATGAGCAATGTTTTGTCCTTACAAGGAAACTAGGTAAAGAGTATCTGCTAATTAAAAGTGATGATGTAAATAGACATTTGTAATTGCATTGATTCATGTTGACCATGTTTACCTGTATCTTTTATCATATCTTTTTTATCTCTGTGACAAGAGAGATGATTGAGTGCTGTGTTATGGTGGTGTTCCATTCGTTAAATTTTCACAATGTTTATTTGCTCAAAATAGGAAAGAATGAGAGTAAAAAAAAAGAGTGTAAAATACTGGGTGGTTTCAAGCAATAAACAATGAACTGTTGACTTTTTAGGTTGTTAATGCTAACCAATAAGATGACACTATTTTATACGACTAGAGTTTAAAAAAAATGTGATGGAATTCTGTATATCACTGGAATACTATTAAACAATCATTTCACTAAGTTATTTTTTGTGCTGTTACATGGTTAATTGTTTATAGAAGAATAAGGACCTGGGTGTGTTAATAGATGAGATATACTTGTCATCACAATATAGCCATTTCAAAACAAATTCAAATCTCAGAGGATCTCATAAATTTCTTTATCTAATTGTGAGTCTATGGTGTTTGATGCTTTGTGTAGGTTAAGCGTACGGATGAACAGCTTGACCTTATGGAGTGGAAGATGGACAATGTGGAGAAAGAGCTGGTGGTGCCCATCGACAGCCAGGACCTGTGCATCATTAACCTGATCAAGTCTGTCTCTGAGGTGATGACACTTATCTAATTTATTTTTGTATAAAATTCACATGTGCCTCTGCAAGGAAAAGGCCTTGTCAATGCCATTCCTATTTTATAAAATTAATAGTAATATATTGCTAGTAAAATGGAATAGGTACACAATTATAAAAACGAAAATAGGCAAAGTCAGTCTATATATTTTTGAAATTAAGAGTCCTAATTTAATAAACCAAATATTTACTTATTACATTCAGCTACCTCACACCGCTGATATACACAAAATTATAAGGATAGATGTACAAATTATGGTGTTTGTCTTTTTTGGAAAACAAAAACCTCCTTGCGCATGACTCACTAAATACTAGTGAGTGTTAAATAAAACTAAAGTCCCTTTCTCTTAAAACATTGGACAATTAATAGAAATATAATAGAGATTTAAGCCTGCTTACACAGTAACTCACTAATTATGATATGCCTTAAACATACATAGGAAAATTTATTAGTCTCTCTCCCTTAATTATGTTTAATACTAACCAGTTAGAGAATATGCAATCATGATTAAAGCTATGAATAAATGTATTATAAATCCAAATTATATTAGCTATGTATGTAATGGGTTTTAATTGTATATTTTCATGGAGGAAAACTGTTCAATAAACTTCTCAAAAGTTTTAATGAAACAATTACTCATAAGAGTTCATACAAATTAAGTATTGTTATTGGATAAATGCAAATATTACACATGAAACAATACTGTTTATAAGAGAGATTTTCCACTGTGATGATGTAGAAACATAAAGAGCTTAAAAAGTGACAAAAATATTTGAATCACAAGTACAAGTACTGATCAGCTCATACACATTAGTACCAAAGTACCAATTAGTACCAAAACGATTTCATTATTCAAAATGCAGAAAATGGGCAAAACTAACATGATTCATTTGTTGCAGTTTTTTTATTTATTAATTGTACATTATTTTGTTCTTCATATTGTCCATCAGTGATGAATAGCCAATTTTTAGTTTGTACTAAAACCTGACAATTATTTGTACTTAAATACATATTTACTTGCTAAATCACTACTCAACCATACTTAAGTGGCGCTTATCTTAAATATTTAAATCTGGACTGGAACTAGGTATAAACCTGTAAACAGATTTATTTAAGTTTGGCTTTTTAACATAATCCCTTTTCTGCATTGTGTCTATTAAAATAAATAATAATCCATTATATGTAATTGCTTCAGCAATATCAGGTAGTTTTTATTGAGTAAATATATTGATAGTATTATATTATACAATATTGTTGATATTTATGTATAAAAGAAATATTTATTTTTCAGCTCCTTGCATTACTGTCGATGACAGGTCAGAATACAGATAATGTAAAGATGTCATGTTGCTTATAGCTTGTTATTTTTCATTAAATAGTTTAATAAATAAAATAAATGTATGAATCAAAGAATTACAAAAGGTGTTAATTTAGTTATTACTAGCGATGCCCTGGCTTTGTGCGGGTGAATTATACACATAAACCTTCCTCTTGAACCACTCCGTCCACTGGTGAAAATCTTATGAAAATCCCTAAAAAGCTCGGTAGTTATTAAGTTTATCACGTTCAGACAGACAGACAGACGCGGCGGGGGGGACTTTGTTTTATACTAATATGCAGTGATTCTGTAAAAGATAATTAAGCTATCGAAATATAATAAAAAAAATCTTAGTTAAAACTCATATATTTATATACCCATAATTAAAACAAAAGTATTAACACATTATTGAAATTTTAATATCTACTCTATTAAAACAACACGGTAATTTAACGTTCTACATTAAAGTGACAAATTCTCTAACGTATTCGAATTAATGTTCAATATTATTTCTTAAAAACATCTTTAGCTTTTTCTTCAAAAAAAAAAAACAAAATTATTTTCTTTGATTCATTCCTACTCTGCACTAAAACAATTACTTTTCGAAAATCTAGTGATGGGACAGAAATAACAGGTACGATAGCTGTTATTTCTCTGTATCGTCGTACTGAAAACTAACAAGCTGTAGCTACCATGCTTATCGATATATAGCTGCCACAAGGCTTAAATGTGGTACGAAGTTTAAGCCTGCGTCCGCAAGCCCCCCGGAGCCGGGGCCCCGGGCCGCGCTTCACGCGATAGGCTTGACATGCGTTGCGGGAACTGACAGTATTGATGACATACTCGATATTTTACGTTCTTGTAGAAGAGATGCTTCGTAACTGCAGTCATGTATCTATGGATAACACCTATTTGTATTGGTTCCATTCAACTTTGAAGAAAGAGAAAGAGTACTTGGGTATGCCCTTGCCTAGTGAAATTGCAAAGGCCTCTCTGCCATCAGGATAAATAATTCATACACAAACAAAAAAGTGGTGTGCGCGCACTTTTGGCCCCGCATAAATTATTGCGTTTGTTGACGGCCTCTGGTTTTATTAGCAGACTACAATAATAATCACTTACATGAGTGAATTCATCAAATATGCCATTGCTGAAATCGGCTGGATTGATTGATTGGTGTAGCTGGGGCAAATAGTCGTTTTCACAAGCCCTGTATTCCGAATTACGTAATGTAAGTCAATTGCTGAAAATTTAGAAATAAACACAGCAGACTCAGCCTAGAACAGGGACTATGGGAATAAGATTTCTATAAAGAGACACAGGTCTATTTTAAAAATAGCATAGCTTTTTGAATGTTTTATAAATCTATCAGTCCTAAATTGTTGGTACACCCAAACATTTGTCACAACAAGATGATAATTCAAACAATTTCCAAACTATTGCAGTTACGAACCATCGCAATTTTATTTTATTTGATTACAATCTAGTCTACTTCTACTCATGTATATTAATTTTCTGTATCTATCTACTTTAAAGCTTCTGTTTTATGTATATTTCTTTGATATTTCCCTCTATTATATATCTGTCTGTGCGTCACGAATCCATCAGCGAATACTTCAAGATCTGGACGACCATGCTCATGTCATGTTAGATTGTCTTTTATAATGTGCTGACTATAATGACGCAGCTGAAATTATTATGAAATTTCTCTTTGGATATTTTGCTGTAACGAAATACTGATTTTTTACGCTTTAATGGAAGTTGAAAAGATTTTAATATAAAAAATAAAATATTATTTTCGGCTGTGTCATTTGCAAAAAGAAACATGTGAAAGCGATTTTGGTTTAGAGATTTAACTCATGCAAATTAATTGCCATCTATTTTAGTACCTGATTAAATAAAAAAAATATTACTAACTTTTTCCGTTAGTAATATGAATAAAAATTTTTGTTGACAAAAATAGTCCAATATTACCTATAAGAACCGCTACCTATAAGAGTCACTAATGCAAGATGCATAAGGGTGTATTTACACGTATACATACCTTACCTACTAAAGAGTCATTTTTTGACTGTTTTTGTCAAGAAAAATAACCAATTAAAAATCAAGATTGGACCAATAATGTATTTTTGAATCGATTAAACCAGAGTCGATCATCCAAACAAAGGCAATCGCTGAATGCTTCGTCCGTACTCAGGTGCGTTCGGATTACCAGCAGCTGCGGCGCGAGCTGGTGGAGGTGCAGGCGCTGCAGCGCGAGCTGTCGTCGCGGCTGCGCGCGCAGCTGCGCCTGGTGCACGGCAAGTTCGCGCGCCTGCGCCAGCGGCTGGCCGCCGCGTCGCCGCCCCGCTGAGCGTGTGCGGTGCGCCTCACGGTACGCCTCTCATGTCTTTGCAATACCTCCAAAACGATGGCGACTCTTTTCTGTTGAAACGTGACGTTTACGAAAAATTTGGGATTTACATTTAAGTTCAATTGTCGTTGGTAAATTCGAAAATGTACATAATATAACGTTGGTAAATTTTCGTTCGATTGTAATATTTTTGTTTTTTTAAAAAGAAATCTATTGATTAATAATGATTTTTGTTTATTGGACATTAAAGTTTTTAATAATTGTTTTGTCTGTTGAAAAGAAAAACTTGTTAAGTATGAAGGCCAATGTTTTAAAGCTCAAAATGTATGATTTTCATATAAAATATACCTATTTTTATGATAACAATGTTGACTGTTCGGTTATTAACGGCAGCTATTGAAAAGTATTTTCGATTGAAATTTTAGATTGTTTATATTTTAGGCCTAACTTGTTCGACCCCTAATGTAGTCATTTCAATATATAAATTTAAAATTATTCAATGGAGAAATTTATTTAAACTTTAAATTATCTTTGATCTTAATTAGACCAATAAAATCATTGTTTAATAGATTGCTATAGGGCATTCTGAAATATTTTTAAGACATGAGAGGATTACAATGAAATTTGAATATAGTATCGAAATTCCGGTGAACAAAATTGTATATGCCAAATGTTATGGATTTATACTATTTTGTTCTATGGGCTCTTTGATATTACACAACGTGAATTTTTAAAGAACTAATTCCACATCAGCTTACCCAAATACAACAGCGATGTTCTTTTTACTTATTTTTTCATACTGATGCTACCTATCGTTTTGATATCTGATATAGAATTTATAGTTTCCATGTTAAGAGTCATTAAAAATTCACGTTGTGTATATTTTACTAAACAAATTATCTGTCAACCTAGTGCCCTAACCAGTTAGTTGTATTACGAACGTTAACGACATGAAATGTGCCAATACTTATTGTTAGCGATGTATGAAATTTAGCGTAAGCACTTAGGCACCGTTTATAAATACACTGCAATTTACATTGAGTTATGTATGACGTACTGGAAGAGTCACACTGAACCATGACTGACAGGAAATAATATCTTGCAAACAAGCGTTAGCAAAAATCTGTGGCAAATTTGCTAATTAATATCTAATTTGTTCCGTAAGTATTATACATTACGTAATACAAAATTACAATTTTAATCGCCGGTTTTGCTGTCAGTTACAAGATGGCAAAAAATCTTGCGGAAAGCTAATTATCTCCTTTTATAATAATAAAACAACTTACCGCAACTAAATTATAGACGTTGCTAATCTTAACAAAATCGATTCGAAAATGGCTTATATCTGATAACAATTTAGTCCTGTATTAGCTGTTGGTATTTTGTGACATATGACAGACTCAGATTTTGTTATTCTTAAATCAGTGGATAGGATTAAGAAATAAGAGACACTACGCCTAAATTTTCCCGACGAAATTTTTCCTGACGTTCTAGTTTAGTGGTAAGGTCGATTGTATGGAGGGCTGTTCTAGTACGTCAATACTATATATACATCAACTTTGATCTCATCTTGAGGTTTGATCATAAGATTAAAATATTTTGTTTTTGGTTTTATTATAAATGATGAAGGCTAAATTTTGAAAATGTATTATCTACATGTTTATTTTGGTAGATGTTAAACTGTTGAGATATTCTGACAGTGCGTTGGTCACCCATTTTACACATGAGTGAGATATTAGTAAACTTGTCATGACAATTGTATGACGCATAATCAGGTGTTGTAATGTCGATTTTAGAATGACTTAACTTTCTGATAATTACTGATGTCATTTCTTTGCGATTATAGTACTGGAAAATTTACCTATTGTCGTCAGTGTTAAAACGGTATTCAATATAAAGTCAGAGTAAGGGCGTTCACGGAACACGGGTGCGACGATGTGTTGAAAAAAATACAATGTAAAAATTTCTGATGCGGTACGGCAACGTATATACGAAATTGTGTCTTAATTTTAACAGCTAACCATAAGGCCTAACCATAGCCTAACCATAAGATACGAAGCCAAAGGACATTGTCGAAAAAATCCCTAGAATCAACAAATATTTGACCTATTTTATTCATCTGTTTTATTAAAATAATGGCATATATCTGTATCTAACGGACAATTTGCAATCTAAAACGAATATTTCAAAGTATTGTAAGTACATATATCGAAGTCGCCGACTTCTTTACCGCATGTTAACACACACAATATAACCTCATATGTATTAATGGCTACTGAATTATAACCTCAAAATCTATCTACTTTTTGTGTAATACTGCGATTCCCCCGATTGTCCGTTTAAAATAAATGCCTTAAGAGAAATAATGGGTGATTTGAAATCATACAAGTATTTTTCATTGCTGTTGGTTCTGGGGCAAATCATGTATGGGCGCAGAATGTCCTTTAGCCCCCTATTCTATGGTCGAAGAACTGGAATAACTGCAGATCTCTATAGTACATAACACGCGTAAAAAGTATATAAATAACTCATGGGAGAAGTACTGAAATCATTAGAAATTTTGTGTTGTACAATGTCAGCTGTGGCGAGATTTTTGGGTCACTTCATCGCACCGTCACGTGACTTCGTGCATACGCTGCGCCGTAGTACCGCAGTATTGTCCTACGGCTCTCAACAATTGTGTGAATGCGGTCAAGATTGTCTTCTCACTCATCGCTGTACTAGTCCACCCGACTGTTAGTTCGTATTAGTGAAATTCATTAGTGTCGTTTCATTGTGAGTATAATGTAAGTTGGTGCTACACTTTAATACAGTTAGGATATGCGGCCGCTGTTCAGAGGGAATGTTTAGGATATCAGTCACGGCAGGGATGCATGTTAAATTACTTAAATACTAGGGAAATAAAAAAATAGGATACAATGCGAGTGGTTTTGGTTGAGATTAACAAGTTTCATGTTTTCTTTACGCTTGAAAAATGCGCGTTTCGAAGCTGTAGTATACACTCGCAAACAACCAAGTATGGATATGAATAAAATATACTTTGTTGCGATACTGTAAAGCATTCACAGAAAGGTTCGCTTCTTGGAACATTTTGTCACAACGTATGCAGAAAATACTTCCTCGCAATTTTTTAATTATCTTGAGTGCATGTTTGCGTGGTGTTTGTTGTCCCTGTTGTCGGCTGAGAGGCTATGATCTAGATGTAGGCAAACCCGAGGCAAAGCAGTCGTACTTATATATACAACGAATAATCATAAAGCTTTGGAGAGGCCAATGGAGCTCGAGCTTAAACCTGAGTACTCACTTGAGAATTACGACAGTAAACATGGTTCAACACTCGTGTGGTTCAACACAAATAATGACAGCTGTCAGATCGCAACAAATACAAATGAGCTGACAAGTCTACGACTATGGCTTGGTTACAATGAGTACTCAGCTTAACGAGTGCTTTTGAGATAGTAGCACATCCCAAACACAACGATGTCTTGGGTTTATCTACTTAGCATCGAAGTAATAGAGGCTGTGTGACAAAACCTGGAGTTCGACAAATCTAAGCACAAAATCACGTTATGTGATTGTATCATAGATAAAGATAATGGCTGCACCAGTATGAGAATAAGCTAAAGGTATGCCATGTTCTATAAGAATTGCTACCAGACAATTAATCTAAAATTTCATGGAAATGAAAAGTGTTCGGTAATAATATTACATATGTTAAGCAACCTGACATGGATGTAGGTACGAAGAATATGGCATGCTCTGTCATCGTTTTACATCTTTGAATGTATGGAGTTATTAACAATGTTTGTAAATTAAACTAGTCTCCTGCTGGAATTCGTTATTTTTAGCTATGAGACACAGAAAAATAAGCTATAAAAAAATTAAAAAATAAGCCGCGGTTATGAAATTACGTCGCTTTTAACGTTAAAATTTGACCCGAACAATTTGTATGGTCAATTCGCGACATCAGCAATGTCTGGAACGAATTTAAGCGTGTGCTAAACGATTAATGATAATAAAATGTAGCGGTGTTATTAGTAAATCCTTTGTGTTTAATAAGCTACGTATCTTAACTTAAAATGATTAATAGGTTAACGACGTACAATAAGGTATGTCAAAAAAGGCTTTTTTACTTTTAAAATAAGTTGACTTTATTAGTTAAACAATATGACTTCGTTTTATATTCTATTTTTTGGCTTAATCCATCCTTGTCGTTTTCACATCTGATCCAATTTGTACGATTGTATGGAATCTGGATCATACAGAATTATGTTGATCCACCAGTGATCATTTAAAGTGGATCACCTTAGAAAAGGTTTATCTTGGCTTTTAGGAACAAAACTAACTATCCTATTTAAGACTGTTCAATAAGTCTTCTACCAAATATTATAAATGCATTTATTTCGCCATTTTACACTTAATTCTTAGTACTTATAGTAAGGTATAAACAGCAATATGAATCACTATTTTAGCAAACTCATACGCACATATCAAAGCACTTGCATGTTTTAAAAATTATCTCATTCAATGATTATTAAATTAGGGTAGGCTTATGTCATACTTGTGATCGGTTTTTGCATGGAAGGACCAATAAAATTTGTCGAATTGGCACATTCAATGTGAAAATGGATCATATTCTTTTGATAACTTACACGCTTTAAATGATTGGAATCATTTAAACACGTCTGACTAAATTTACCGTAATAGTATTTGGTTTTTTGTTCTAAAATTATCAGTAACAACAAAATGAAAATAAATTCTGTAAGAAATAGCAACAAATTTATCAACACTTACCTCGTCATAAAAATAGTGACTGGACTTATCTATGGATTTACAGATTCGTTTAGTTTTTGTTTCCATTTCGCAACCGATTTATGTTATTTATGCCCTAAACTCTTGTTAGAGATAGCATATTGTCCTATTTATCTTCTTTAACTAAACTTGCATCGTGAAAAATTGGCATGTCAACTAATTAATATAAAATAATATCATATTAGCCCTGTTAAGAAATTGTCCCACTGTTGGGCACGGGCCTCCTCTCAAACTGAGAGGGTTTAGGCCATAGTCCACCACGCTGGCCCAGTGCGGATTGGCGAACTTCACACACCATCGAGAAACTCTAAGGCATGCAGGTTTCCTCACGATGTTTTCCTTCACCGTTACAGCAAGTGATAGTTAATTTTTAATACGTACATGCTTTTCGAAAAGACAGAGGTGCGTTTGAACCCATGACCTCTGACTTTGCAGTCCAACGGTCTAACCACTAGGCTATCACTGCTACTTAATCAACATTAATATTTTATATTATCGGGCCTACATATGTAAGTTACCAAAAGCCGCACCTCACTAAAATAAATTAGTCAAACCCATCTAGTTGTAGCGTTAAGGGAAAATACATGTCTGAAACTATGTCTAAGTCGTAAAGTCTAAATTACCGCGTATACCTGATTTATAGACTAGATTAGTTATAGACCCGAATATCGTTTTGATATAGTTTTTATATTAGGGGATTCGTGTGTGACGTATGAGATACGTATTCAAATAATAAAGCAATAGTTTGAACTGAAATCACATTTTGAATCAAAATTTATAATTTTACGGAAGATTTTTTGTTTTGTCGCCCGGCGTGTGTGGTGGCCTTCCCGCGCGGTTGAGCCGAGTGAAGCATACTGCACTATCTAATAAGATAAGAATTATTTTAATTTACTGTGTAATGAGTAGTCATTACTACGGAATCAACAATAAAATAAATAAAATAAGTCTTTACTTTGTAATAATTGAGCACACCGTCTGTTATAATATTAGCCCTGTTAAGAAACTAGCCCACTATTGGGCACGGGCCTCCTTTTAAACTGAGAGGGTTTAGGCCATAGTCCACCACGCTGGCCCAGTGCGGGTTGGCGAACTTCACACGCCTTCGAGAAACTCTTAGGCATGCAGGTTTCCTGACGATGTTTTCTTTCACCGTTAAAGCAAGTGATCATTAATTTTTAATAGGCACATGCTTTCGATACGACAGAGGTGCGTGCCTGGGTTTGAACCCGAGACCTCTGACTTTGCAGTCCAACGGTCTAACCACAAGGCTATCACTGCTTTCTCTGTTACGTATTCTGTAAATTTCACGAGAATACAAATCGACAGCCTGTATACAAAATAAATAATTTAAATACACAAAAGAATATATTAGGTAACTTTGTGATTACAGTTCAAACTGAATACGTATCTCTCAGGTATTTTGGTAAATTCAGATTGGATATAAGAGAGAGAACTTAGTATGAATTTTTAAAATGTAGCGTTTAGTTGTTGTGTAGAAACGTTTAGTTGTAAAATATTCATTTAGATTTGATGTTGTGGTAAATAACTAGAATAAAATGTTCTAGTGTTTAATGTTTGCATGTTTTTTTTTCGGTCACCAAATAGTAAAATGTCGTAAGTGTTAATAATTCTTTTTTAGTTAATAATTAGTTTTTCTGTAAGTGACGCAGAAGCAGTTCCATTTACAGGAAATTATTCACGAAAAGTTATTAAATAGTAAAAATAGACTAAATACGAAAATATATTATGTTTCTATCAATGTTTAAAGTATGGTATGAGATCATTATTCTTTTCGCTCTAATTGTGTAAATTGAGTCCCAGCACTACCGTACGTTGGTATGGCCAGATGCAATGCAACTGCGACTTTTGTCGAAACAAACAAATGCAAGATAATTGGATGTATCCAATGCAAGTTGCTGCAGAATTTCGTATAGTTCACTTGTTATTTATCCTTATTTTAATTATACCAACGTGGATATTATAAAACATACAATTACAGATATGACATTTTACTACGAGGACCGAAATTTTGTAGTTAAATCTATTTTTTTAAAACTATTATTTCCAAAATTAGAGATTCTATATGCACTTCTTATTCGAATAGTATTCGTAAATTATATTAGTAAATGCCGTTTTTGAATCTCGTTATTTTTATACACATCTTAATATAATCTACAGTAATTCTTAACTTAATTGAGCACGTCCATATTCAACTAGCACAGAGCAGCTCCTAATAAATAAAAATCTTCGTGTTGTGATTATTATTGCATAATATTCCTAATGATGGCTATTTACTACGTTGTTTTTGGTGATTCGAAATTAACACAACTCTTTAGCACCAATAAAAATAAAATTTGTAATTCTTTAATTTTCAGAACCTAATGTTATGTGATTTAACATCCTTATTATATTTAACAAATATGATTAGGACGGTAAATACAAACGTCAACCGAAATGGTGTAAATTATATTTATATAAGCCCTTGACTCGGTTAGGTTAGGTTAGTTACTATTTGAGTGTCTCAAGTCCTGTTTTGAGATTTATTTGTATTTAATATATTGTACCTACCGAGTAATGCATCTTGATGTCCAATGTATGACAATATTATCGTGCACACTGTTTCCTATCTACAACGTAGCCTTGTTTGATATTAATTTTTAAAAGTTAAGAATTTTTGGTAATCATTTCAAGTTACAAATGCATTAATATTGATGATTACATCTGTCTGATTAATTTATAGGTAAAAATTGGTTATTCTGAGGTTCGATTTTGTTAATGTTCGATGGATGTATTTGTTAATTGAAATAATATCATAAATCGATGCTCATATCTCGGTCTAGTCAGGCGAGTTACTTACAGGCGATTGGTTTTTATATTATGAATTTTGAGATCATAAGATGTTAAATTTACCTTCATTTTGAATGATTTTTCTATGTAATATAAAATTATCACAGATCTAAAACGCAGGTATCGTAGTTATACCTGAAGTCATGTCAGATTACATTATTTACTAATTATTATTCCTAATCTGGTATATAACGTCGCATGTAATAAGTGTGATTCTAATTTATTCTCCCTCCTGTCAATTTAATCCACGGGCCTAAAGATACTTGTGGCACTATACTGTCTTTACCGGAACTTTCTTAACTATTACACTTTTAAAAATTTTCTTCTGTTAATACGTTTTATCGCAAGAGTATCGGAGTAATCGAAGAAATCCAGTGACACCTAAAACTTTGCATAAGCTCGATTATTAATTAACATGAAAATTTCAATTTAAAAGCCAGCCGATACCGTAGACTCGTTTTCCTAAATCGATATGTTACGTTTTAACTTTTGATAGTGTAGATAGTAACTGCTGATATTATTTCAGATCACTATATTTTCTATGTTTGTTTCTTGTAAAGGATTGTACTTTCTTAATATTAACAACCCGATTTCGAATTTGTTTATAAATAAAGAATATTTTACGGTTACACTTTGTTTCTTTTATCCTTATTGCATTATCATTAAACAGAGTCGTTCTGACTATTGTAACTGACTCCACTCCACTACGCGGACCCAGTGCGGTGCGGTGAAGGCAGGTTTTGGGGCCACCTTGTATTGGAACTTAGCCCTTTCAACTCGTCCTAACGACTACCACGTGTAGTGGGACCAATGGCTTACTGCGTTTTTCCAAGCAGGGCGACACCCGTAAATGGAAATGCCACAAATTGACCCATCGTAGACAAACCCGAGCCGATGCCGAGCTATACCCATTTCATAAGCAAGGTATAGATAGATAGATAAGCAAGGTAAACACTGGCACTAAACCCCTTGAAAGTAATATTAACATAATTGACTGCCTTGTTGTGTTAATGTGCTTCGTGTGGTTGGCGGACAACAGTGTAATCGTGATAACTGAATAGCGCTGCTTCTGGAAACATAATGATGAACTAATGGAATCCTTCATGCAATACATGACATCATAAATTTTAATTTTATATAATTTTCTTAAATTGCATAGCACGATTTTGATGCTTCCAGAACGTGTAATAGTGTACTTATGAAAATATTCGACTTCCTATTTCAAAGGTAGTCTACAACGGGTAAAAAGTATTTTTCCTCGTTGTCCACCTTGGTGAATCACGGCCCTGAGAATCTATTAAGTGTGCGACCTTTCCAGGAGTAGAATATAGGTATGTCGAATTAGTCGACACACAAACGTCAAAATAACGTTTTCTCTGCGCAGCCCGTCCGCTCGCTATCTGTCGCGCGTATTTAATTACAACTATTTGCGTGGTTGGTCTTGCCCGCGCTTGCATGACTGCGTCCATTGCATCTGCTCGGCATTTGTAATTGACGTATTGCGTTTGGCTCGAGCATAATCAACTTCGTGAGTTGCTAGGCAGACGCGCCGTTATAACGGCGGTCGGCCTTCCCGCGATTCCTAACGGTTTCTAGTTTCGTGTGCCTATGTGGTTCGGTTCGCGGTGCTTACGTGCTTACGTGCTTGTGCAGTGATGTGTCTTCATCCGCTCGTGTGTATGCAGGTACGTCTTTGTTTACTCACGTACGTGCGTTTTGCTCTGTGTATCTACATACGTGGGTCGTTAGGTTAAAAAAAAATACCGTTACGAAAAACGGAAGGCCGACCGCGTCGTTCTAACGACGCGGTCGGCCTTCCCGCGTTTTTCGTAACGGTTATTTTTTTTTTTCTCTTCTTCGATTACGTAATATTGTTACGTAAGGCGAAGGGGAACACCGCGTCTCCCCGGTAGTGCTACCCCCCCGCCGCCGCTCTGTGGGGGGATCTGGGCATTTGGGACCCTTTTTAAGTTCACCCGCCCTGCCATTTCTCCTCTGGAAATGGCAGACGAGTTCCCTCCCGACTTCCTCCGGGAATTAGGGAGGTACATGCAGCTGAATTGCCCGGACATCATCCGGAAATTCAGCGCGACGTACACGCCCGTCGCGTCACCCGCGCACTCGTCGCCCTCCTCCCCCGCGCTCCCCGCGCCTTCTGCGCGCCCCGCGACTCCGTTCGCCGCGCCGAGAACGGAGGTCGCCGCGCCGCATCTGACCCCCGCTGACCGCCCCGTCTCGCCATGCGGGTCCGAGCCTCTCTCGGACTCCGACATGGAGGTCGAGCACGCGTTTGCGCGACGCGCTGCCCCCGCCCGGTCCCCGTCCCCGGCGTTCTCGTCGGAGGACGGCTTCGTTCCCATCGCTTATAAGAAGCGAGCGCGCAAGCGGCGCGACTCGCCACCTCCTAAGGTGTTAAAGGCCGGGGACGACGGCGTTCCTCCCGGCCCCTCCGGCCCCCGGCCATCTCCCAGCGCGGCCGCGAGGGCCTCTCCTCGCGCGCCCCGCACGTCCGTCTATCGCTCCCCCGCCGCTTGTCATTCAGGACAAGAGCGCCTGGGAGCGCATTTCCAAGGTGATTTATAATCGCCAAATTAATTATACTCACGCGCGTTCCACCGCGCAAGGCATAACCGTCAAGGTGGCGTCCTCGGACGACCATCGACGGTTATCCGCGTTCCTGCGATCGAATAAGATCGCTTATTATACATACACCCTGGAGGAGGAAAGGGAGCTCAGGGTAGTCATCCGCGGTGTCCCTAGGGAGCTGGACACCGCCGTCATAAAGGAGGACCTCCAGTCCCAGGACCTTCCCGTGCGCCAGGTGCACAGGATGGTCGATGGGCGCTCCAAGGAGGCCTATGACATGGTGCTGGTCGTCCTAGACCGCACCGAGGCCGGTCGTAAGGTTGAAGACCTTACGACTGTCCTCGGCCTCGTCTGTCACATCTCTGGCCTCTCTGTAGAGGCCCCCCACAAACGTGGCACGCCCGGGCAGTGCCACAAATGTCAGTTGTACTGGCACTCTGCCCGTAATTGTAACGCGCGGCCTCGGTGCGTAAAATGCATCGGGGACCACGCGACGTCCCAGTGCGCCTGTTCGAAGGAGACGGCGGCCGAGCCCCTCAGCTGCGTCCTCCGTAAAGCCGTAGGAGCCCCCTGGTTCGTACGGAATGTCGATCTCCACTCCGATCTAGGTCTGGAACCTATTCGCGCCTATATTAAAAAGGCGACAACACGACACTTCGCGAACGCATCTACCCATGCGAATCCGTTAATCGTAGCCGCCGCCGACTACGATCTCTCCCCCGACCCCTGCCGCCACCGCCGGCCGCGACATGTTCTCTCCGATCCCCCCGATGCTTTGTCATCCATTCTTTCCGCTCAGAATACGGGCGACGACGACGTAGTCGTAGATCCCCTCCCATAGCCGGCGGTTGAGCGGTGCACTTAGTAGTGCACCCCCTCACCCCGCAGCGACTGTCCCAACCGAAACCGCCTTTTCAAGGCGCCCTCGAGTATGCCGCCTCTTGCCCTTCTGGCTCGAGCGTAGTGGTTGCAAGCTCGCCCTTAAGTCCGGTGAAGCTGTAAAGGCCTCGCGGCCAACAGCGTACATCACTCACACACACACACACACGTACAGAGCCTTTAACTGATTAAACGGGGATCAGTCTATATTTGTGATTCACTTCGTTGATGTTCTTGGTGAAGAAGTTAACCTCAAGCCTGAGAACTGTGTTGTGTATCGTGAGTAAGTTGTATAACAAGTTAAAGTGTATTTTCCACTGTGTAATCGCGAAAATTACTAAAGCGATTTTAATATTTTTTTAACCGTTAAAAAGATATATTATCTAGAAGTAACATAGGCTATAGACCCGGTAGGAGACGTTGTTGTTGACAGGGTCTGCAAAGAGAATATAATCACTACGGATGCGAATTCGCGGAAAACTGCTAGGTTCTAATAAAAATAAAAATGCAAACATATTGAATATATTCCTTTATTCATTTGTACTTAGAAACAAATACATAATAAATGATACAAAACTGCATGGAATGCAAGGAGACGGAATTATCGTTGTTACAATCTGTTAATAATGTTAAATATACCTTTTATAGTTCGAACGCCAAGCATTTAAAACACGATAACTATATTTTGTCGTATTTACGTACATAGTTATTGCAATGGACCAACATCTATTTCTATAAAATTAAGGTTCGGAATCTTTGTTATTCTGTCACTTTAACAATTCTTTAATGTCAAAGTGACATAAGCACGTTAGTTTTCCATCATAGTAATGTCTGCATTTGATAAAGCAAGTATTTTATTAGTATTTGTATACATGACCATACTATGACGAAGTTACAAAGTGTTGGTTTTACAAGTTTGAGATAAAAATGATGGATCATCTTTATATGACAAAATAATATACTTAACACTTCGCATTAATGTAATATTATATGATGTACATAAGTAAATATAATGTCATATAGGACGAAATCTGTACTAAATGACAATTGGCGTTCAATACTTCGTAAACATTCGCGATAATTTACGTGTTTTTGCAAGAATTTAAAGACTAAAGACGCCTATAATACTTTGTTATTGCAACGTTTTACAAACATAATGTATCACAGATAAGGTAAAACATGACCACGACCTAACGTCACACGAAAAAGTAATAATAAAAATAAAACTTGAGATTACTCTTGATCAGATTTTTGAGTTAAAGCGTGTAACTACTACGACTGAAATAAAATTATTGGGATAAATAAAATACAAAAATTTAGAACCATCGATTTCTTAATTAGATTTTTGATAAACTGTATTTAATTTCAATCATAGTAATTATTAATTAAAATAATTTCGCCACATCACAAGTACAAAATGGCACCCTGTGTCATGAAAAATTAAAAATCAGACTTTAAAAATAAAGGCAAATAAACAACTTAAGAGCTAGGTAAAATGTATGTTAATAAATTAATCAAGTTAAAAATATTGTCGAAATAACGTACAAGTAATTACTATAATCATTTTATAATGATGTCTTGATTTTTAATTATTTTTTTTTGTTTGGACATAACATTCTTAGGTAAAGATATAGTGTCGATAAAAATCTTGTTAATATAATTTAACAGATCCTAAATGAAAAACTTTACAAAAGCGTTATGAATTTAGTTTCATATTATTTTAAACTTTTAACAAGATTTTCATCGACTTTATCGATGGCCATAATGACGTAAAAATATCATCATGGCCAATCGTAGCATATTTTACGTAACAATTCAGACAAATGGCACTGTTGAATATTGATACTTTATATTCCGATTTTTGACGCATGGAATTTTCTTGATATTTTTTTTTTCAACGAATCGGTAAGTTAGGGAATAACAAGTGTTGTCTTTTGAAAAAAATTCACAGCAATTCATCCTGAGCTGTGGCTGCAATTACATAAACGAATTTCACATATACTGGATTTTTTTAATGTAAAACAAGGTTTATTTGCTAATATCGCACATTCCCTCAAATATGTCACATTTCACTTTTTTGTGTGCAGTTTTTTAATGTTAACTAATATCTTTAATTACCGCAACACTTATTTTACATTTTTTTAGTCGTCAAGGATTTAAATACGATTTTATAGAAAGTTGATTTGTTTGACTTATGACACCATTTAAGCGAAAGTTCAATGAGGTTATACATTTTAAATGGTGTCTGGACGTGCCATCAGCACCATTTTCCTTAGAAAGAAAGGGATAGCAATACTTTCCTCATAGCACAGAACCAACAATTTTATAAGTAACATTTTCTCTATAATACTCGTTCGTACTAATCTAATAATTCATTTATAAAACGATACAAATTTTACTACGTTATAAAACATTTGTATATTTCGGTACATAGAGAAGAAAGACGTACTTTGAATATATCTGTGTAGTGCATAGTAGACTGGGTGAATTAGGCCCCATCTTAGTTCATAAAGTGGTATACATCGTTACAAAACTGCGACTATCTATTCACAGATGGCGCCGCATATAAAATAGACAACAATTCTCCATACATGTCTAGAATGCGATATGAGAGTTTACACGACACCTAACATATATACAAGCCCCCGACAACAACTCCCGGGGAGCAGGAGGAGCGCCCGTCTGGCTCGAAGATTTTCCCTTTGTCAAATCCTGCCACAATGTTCCTGTCAAAGTGGCTTTTGCATATAGTGATAGTCTATCTATCTATCTATCACTGCCTACCCCGCACGGCTAGACATGGCAAGTCTGATTAGATCATTTGTATCTAAAGGGTGCCAAGATTCGATTTCCAATATCCCATTCGGATTTGATTCAGTTGGCCCACCGACCGACATCCCGTTGCGGTAGTCCTTCGTTATGTGTGACTGCAAGATTAGTGAATGAAAGATCGAGATTGAGTATCATATTGGAACGAACTGTGAAGCATTTTGCATGTTCCCTAAGATAAGTGTCTTTGTGTACTGACGGGTACGTAAGGTGAATTTTGTAGTTCTCGTTCATATTTCGTATCACTGTATCATATCAGTAAAGGTCGACACATGTCTAGATCTGGCGTGATGATATAACGATAGTGATTTTTAAAAACGATTTCCAGACGAAAGGCGCCAGCTGGCTTTTAACTCTTCGTAAAGTTAGAAATCGTTACATAATGGGCAAAGGGTGTGCTTTATCCAATATAATATGTAGTAAACAGATATAGATGGGCATACAACATTTTATTTCTGTGCAAAAGCCTATACAGCAAGGCCCAGGTTATGAAAGCAAGTTTTTGCAAATAATTTCCATTTTTTAAAAGAGTTATTGCAACAATAATAATATAAAATGCTAAAGCCCTTTTTCGTTTTACGAGGCGAACCATTTCTGTATCTCCGATGTCGCTGGCCGAATGTAAAAGTGACACAACTCAAAATCATTCGAGATTGCACTCTAATCACAAAGTCATAAAGCTTTCTTTTCTTTGTACATGTTTTTTAGTTGTATCTTTCGGCCAGCGTATAATGAAGACTTAGAATTAAGAATATAGTTTTACACTGTGGTTTATGATTTGTATTTACATACCCAATTGACGTTGAGGTACCAAGTACGAATAAGATTAAACGATTTTTTGAATATGTCCTAGTTCTAAAAACGGCATCGCGAAGTCTTGTTCTTAGTAGCTTATAACCGTTCAACGAAGCAGTATGCAATACTAAAACTATAGCATATAACTGACAACGATATATTAGTATAAAAGAGAAACTTTATTGAGAAATGTGTGTTCAAAAGGAGCTATTTCCATTTTATAGTCATTCAAAGTTTGTGGCATATAGATTTGTAATTATTTATAATATAATAAAGAGTAACTGTATTAACTACGCCGACAGCTTGTATGGCGAGCGGTGCCGTTGCGACATTCATTTGTTGGCTGCCGTCATGAGCGGTCGTCTGTGCATTCAGTATATTTATGTTTATAACCAAAGAAGCGTTTCATTTGAGGACACCACAAAGTTCTATCAAAAATCGTACCTATGGCTTAGCTTTTAATGATATGAAGATTTCGTTCAGAAAACTCGTTTTGTCGAACGAATTTTTTGAACGAAATCCTGTATCGGCACATGTATTCACCTTCAGTCATCATCATGCAATCGTTAACTCAAATTAAACACCTTTGAACGCTCGATATCCGCCGTGTGTCAGGGATGAGACAATTAAAATCATTGTCCGATCCCTCTCCCATGTATCCGTGCCTGATCAAAAGTACATACACTTCGAAAACACTGGTCCATATTAAAGTTCCGATACAAGGGAGGCTATGGCTTTACCTCATCATAAAATTAAGGTTTTTTTTTTACATTTATTAAAACTTGCGTGGGAATAGTCCTCTTTGAACAGACTCTCTTTAATTACAGTTTGTATAGTCAACGAAGCCCAATATAAACGTACAAACATGGTACAAAACTGGTAAAAACGTTCGATGTTACAAAGAAGCTTCTAAAAGCAGTCTTAGTCTCAAAGGCACCTATACAAATACCTTTTGAATGTCGGATTACAATCATTTGAAGCCATTCTCACGCAATTCTGTCATGTCTTGCTCATTCGGAATGTTTCCATAAACGTGTATAAATTATGCCGAGTATTATACTTGAATTTGTGTAAAAAATACTCGTCTTATACTCGTCTATTATTAACACGGTAGAACTACATCGTACACTTAAATCTAAACTGTATTGAATATAATATAAAACCTTCTTCTTTTCGTGTCAAGGTTCATATTTTTTTTATAAAACCTTTATTGCTATAGACGAAACAATCAAACTCCATGTAGAATCTAATTCCATGTAGAATCCTTTCTTTCAAAATATTTACTATTGCTACTTGTTTTTTTTTCCATTTATTATAAGGGTTGAGATTATGTTTTATGCCTATCTTTAAAATACGAGTAAAAATGTTGAAATGGAAATTACATTATAAAAAGACGAAAGTGGCAATAAATGCTTTAAAAAGTCTACATTGAATTTGCTTGAACAAAAAACTAAATATTAATAAAATAATACATAAAATGATTACTTTTGTTATCGAGTAACAATTCACACAATGATGAGTATTGTTCCTAGATCGGTGAATTCGACGACGTTTTTTAGGTGATGTAATCTAAGTGTGCGCAAAACTAAGAGGGCGCCAGCATATATTATTTCAGACGGTATAAAATTTCATTTAAAAATTATCGATAGCTGTAATAATATAATAAGTAAGCTCTGTACTAAATACTGATGAATTATTGCATTTTAAGTTCATCTTAAGCTAATTTACGGCTGAAAATCGTAGCCTTCGCGCAATATTTGTTTCTGATGTCTTTTATTTTTTCATAAACTATAATAACATTACAGCAAACATTCGCGCCAAACGTACAGATACTAATTAACCAGTGCATTTTCTTCATTATTATACGAGTATCGATATTTTATTGATTTTTATCGACTTTTTTTATGCCCAGCACCTAATTATGCATTCTCATTCACAACATGCAAAAACGCCCACGGAACAGAACGTAACAGCTAGCGGCGGCTACATCAGTGTAAGTACAAACAACATATCAACAATTGTATATTATCTGGACATAGGTAAGCGAAAACCTGTCAATCATTTTTAACGAGCATTTGAATTGCAACTATAATCGTATAGTAATAGAATTAAGAATGCAATGATTGATAGATTGTGGCTTACTTGTGCCCAACTACTGTGTAACGTGGCAAGATTATAACACTATATCCATCGGGTAGAGGCTGGCGAGAAGCTGGTAAAATTAAATTTTCGAATATTCCTAAACTTAGATCAAGAGCGCACTTGCAGTTAATCGCTGTGCGATAATCTCGTCGTCATGTGACTATAGAAATATCAAAGAAGTAATATTACCACCGCTGCGTCGATTATGATCCAAATTACGGAAATCCAATTTGTTAAAATCTTCTAATTTCTTCATCCAACCACAACCCAACGGACACAATTAAGGACCGTATTGAAACAAACTCAAGTGCGAGTTCAATATCAAGATCGTTTTTGACAGGATGCGATGTGAAATCTCATGCGTATTCAAGAGGCTATTAGTTACAGAAATCTATGCAATTACTTAAATCTCCCTTCAGAGATCTGCACTGGAACTGCGGGACGGGACAGTACGACCTATTCTCTCTCATCTTGATGTCGGTTTGTAAGAAAAGGCGTTCTCCACAAACACTTAACAAATAGTAATAATAATCAACCTATTCTGTCGTCTGGGCAGAGGCCTAAGAGTGAGACAGGATAAGATGTTTATATATGCGATTACTGAACAATGGAACAGTACCTTATTCTTGAATAATTAAAAAAAAAATAGTTATGGCCGATTACATTATTTTTCCTATTGAAAATATGTTATTTTAACTTATTTATGTTCTGTAAAAACGATCTTAAAATCAAAGTCACACTTAAATTCTCATAAATAGGGTCCTAAATAACACGTTCAACAGGCGACTCCTCGTTGGCCGCGGCCCTGCATTTGTCCCCATCTAACTCTTTACCCTTCCCGTTAATTTTTAAGTTTGCAAAACTCACGTAGTTACTTCGAGATATGCCTGTATCCCTTCGCTTTTGTCCTTCAACGACTTTTCCTACATTTTTTTTCTCAGGCACTGCAGCTAAAGCGGGTATATCACAAGTCTGAGTGCTACGAATTAAGGGGGCTAGTTTTACCTTCTCAACAGAATTCACCGGACTTTTGATCCTATTACGTCCAACATCTACAAACGATTCTTCGTTTTTCGGTTTTCGGTCTCGATAACTGAATCTGCCGTCTGCGAAATCAGGTTTTTCGGCGACATGCCGACGGAATATTGGCGTCATTGGTTTCCCCATGGTCGCTAGTTTCAAATCTGATTTTAATACATCGCTGTTAAGTATTGGTTTCTCGTCTGTCGGTCTGACCCTGTACCTATTTACATTGTTAGGTGATGCGGGTCTTTGTACGAAGAACTGACTTCTTGATTTGTCTTCTATTTCTTTATTTCTGACTACTTCAGCCGTGTTAGGTTTGAATAGCCTACTAAATTTGGGCGACAGTAATTTCTTATTGAAAAACCCTGTTTTCTCTTGCCCTTTATCTTTTTCAACGTGTTTCGCAATGTTTTTAACGCCCTCAGCCATTATTGGGCTTTTGGTTACGTAATCAATGTTGTACCTTCTGCAGTCGGTTTCAGGTATTTTTCTTTCGTGCGTCAAACATTCCGGGTTTCGTAAAACTACATCTGTGACGTCGTAACTTGATTTTTTGGCTAAAAGATTTTCACCTTTCTTGACGATGTTAGCTATTACGGTCTTTGGGTCGACGTCCATCTTGTCGAATATATTTCGGCGCCTGTTTATAGTTATTTCATCGTCTGAGGAGTCTGTATCGTCGTCTTGCACTTCGCCGCTGTCTGGAATGCTTATATGCCTACAGAAAGGTAGGGGAGTATCTACTTCATGTTTATACTTACTCTCTAAGCCTTCGACGGATTGGTTGCGGAGGAAACAGGGTAGGTGTGTGTCAAAGTGGTCTGTCTCGTCAACTTTCCGTGTTTTGTTGTTGTTGGATTGATTGTCTAGTTTGTTGAGCTGAGAGTCCGGGCTGGTGCGTTTGAGGGGCGGTGGGTCCAGCCATTCTGTTATGTCGTCGACCTGGAAGTGTGAAGATATTAAAGTGTAAGTAAGTTAAATATTGGCTAGAGTTGTACGGTCTATAGCAGCGTTTCTCAAACTTTGTTATGCCCTGTCCTTATTTTAATGTTTCCTAATCGTGGCCTACCACAAGTTCTTTAACCCTCGTAGGGCATATAGAGAAAAAAAAAAAAAACGTAGCGGGCGGGAATAATACGCAAGGCCCGGGGCGCATGGCGTGTAAAATAAAAGCTACGCAGGACGCGTGACAAACATCACTCACTCCTCAGTGCAACAGTGGAGCAAGAGGGTTTCGCGTCGACACAAAACTAACACGTCTCTTCATAATGAACGAGTACGTTTTATTGTAAACAATAAGACTATGCTGCGACTCGGTGTTTTAATTTCAATGCCCGGTGTCGTGTCGCGACCTACCATATGGGAAACGCTGGTCTATAGAATATGGTAATTTGATGATTTTCACTCGAACGGGGAACACATTAACCGTGGACTTCGTTCAGTCTATTCGCGCGGTAGAGAGTCGAAGAAGAGTACCCTACTCACTGCCATAGTAACACTATGGCAGTGAGTACGGAAGAGGACAAAAGTGAAAATAAGTGGTTATGTAAACTTTGCATACTCGCGGTGCTTATATTGCATTGAGGTTGAAAAGATGAAGAGAGATTGAAGGAGTGTGTTAACTGTTCAGTTCGCAATTTGGACGTACCTGTCAACGTCGACTTTGACGTCGTCTTTAATTTGACTTAAGGCTTAGACGTCACATTTAAGGTCGCTAAAACAGCGCGGTCTCGCAGCGATACGACGGCCTCCTTCAGGAAGCTCTGAAGCTATGTGAGAGCGCGGTTTTTTTTAGCGATGATCGAATGTGAGCCGTGTCTAGACACTGCTAGACTAGAAAACCTGACAGAACTAGTTCTGTCAGGTTGTAATGCGCTTAATACCTTGGTGATGTTGATGGTGGTCCCCTGCGCGCGCAGTATGTACCCGGCGGTGTGCAGCGCGTGGTGCGAGCGGCTGCGCGCGTGCGCGTGCGCGGCTCGCGGCGATATGTGCGACGCGGACACGCACTTGCCCAGCGCTTGTCCACGCACTAGTTCCTCTTGATCCACCGTCGCGTTGGAGTTCGACTGAAGATACGAGACAATATTAAGGTCGCTTTTAAAGAAGCAGGGTCGGATCGTGAATGTGGAGACATCATAAAAATAAAGACGTTTTCTTTCGCGCACCAGCTATTTTGTTTTATAACACCTGGCGCACTTTCGTTTGAACACACGGGTATTCATTCGACACTAAGCATTAATTAGGTCCTTACCTATAAAATTGCCATTTTACGTGCGAAAAATGCAACTAGTTTTTTTAAAGAAAAGTATATATTTAATTTATCCATTATTGTTAATGCACTTTTGCCATTTTAATAGAAGTTCGTTGATGCCTCTGCCAGGATTTTTAATGCTAGTGACGGGAATCGATGAACTCTTTAAAAGAGTTTTACACCGCCTTGTTGGATTTGATTTTTTTTTTCTGTAAATAGTTATCCAAATTATGAAAAAAAAGGAACTCTGCTGGAGCCAGCACTCTGGTAAGTTTGGTGGCTGAGGGAGAGTTTTGTCGTAACTTCTGTAGTTTTTAAGACGGTCCGTTGTGCGATGTGTGAACGAGCGTTGTCGTAAAGAAGGAGTGGACTGAAGCAATTGGCAAGTTTGGTTGTTTGACAGCGAGCTTGTCCATCGTCATATACAATTCTTTCCAGTACACCTCTGCAGTAATTGTTGTGCCTGGTCTCAAGAAGCTGTAATGTACAATGTCGGCACAGGTCCACCATACACTTACAAGCAGTTTCTTTTGACTAAATTTGCGTTTGGGACCTTGTTTGGCTGCCTCTCCTGTGTCCAACCAGTACGACGTACGTTTTCGATTATCATACAGGACCCACTTTTTATCACAAGTGACAATCCGATTCAGAATCCCCTCATTTGTGTGCCTGTTCGACAAGTAAAGACAAGGTTTGACGCGATTTTGTTGTTATTGTTGAGTTCATGAGGTACCCTATCCCCGCTCTTTTTTATCATTCCAATTTAACGTAAATGAGTCGGTACCATCGTACACAGTCAGTCACCACTTACGTTGCAGTCTCCTGCAAGTTCCGACGTGGTATGAGATCGGCTTCCACGGCTTTCAATTTATCGTTATCGACTTTCGTCTTCGGTCGGCCACGGGGCTTTTTTTTGAGATCAAAATTTCCAGAACGGAAGCGATCAAACCAAAACCCGCGCGTGCGTTCGCTTGCGGTATCTTGTCCATACACGTCGTTAATATTGTGTTTTCTATGCTGCGTTGGTGCTACGATTGCGCTCGTGTTGGAAAACAGCGCGAAATTTTGATTTTTGTATGGTTACGGATCAAATGAACAACTGAGTTTGAAAAAAATGTCATGTAATATTTTAAAATTTATTAGAATTTGACTGCCTCTTTGGTCTAGTGGCAAAGCGCATCGCTGCACGAGGATCACGAGGTCCTAGGTTCGAATCCTAGATCGGACAAATGTAGTTTTTCTAACGAAAAATTCTCAGTATGAGTCCGGAGTCTGGAATTATCCATTAGGCTCGCCCCCTATTACATGGGACCTAACAACGTCAGCGATTAGTGGGTGTACTCAGTACACCTCAGCCACCCCCGCTTGGGGAATACAGGCGTGACGGTATTGATTCTTTTATTTTAATTACAAAATAGCCAGTATACAAAATTGGCAATTTCATAGGTAAGAACCTAATATATATTATGCACACGAAACTAACGTACTAAAGTCGCTTCATACGTTACGTGGTTTAATCTAGACGGGATGAGAATATTTGGAAACATTACTTAATACAAAATGTATACAGTTCAGTCCCGTTCGTGCACCTGTAACGTAATCGACATAACAGGTGCACGAACGGGACTGGTAAAAACAACATGTCTGTGTGTTTATAATAGCCTCCCCGTCTCTGCCACGTCCATGTTTGAACCTCGCTTCGTATACAACTGTCTTTTATGTTGAGTACAATGTACAAAGAAGGCATTTTTTACTACTTAATCTCTGGAGCGATGGTGCATATGCAACGGAAACATGGACGGGACGTGTACCATTTTGTATGTATGTATGTTTGAGTGACATACGCTGTTGGCCGCGAGGCCTTTACAGCTTCACCGGACTAAAGGGCGAGCGTGCATCACTACCCTCGAGCCAGAGAGGCAACTTAGCTCGAGGGCGCCTCAAGGAGGAACGGCCTCGGCTTGGGCAGTTGCTATGGGGGGAGGGGGTGTACTAAGTGCACCGGTCGGCGGGCTGGGCTGTACCATTTTGTTCGTGATCTAGAATTTAGTAAGAATAATGTGACGTATCCAACGAAAAAATTCAATAAACGCCCCGCACTCACCGCACTTCTCACCCGCGTAATGTTGGCAGCCCGGAAAGATTACCACTTTTCGGGGTAAATATTGATGATATTGAAGTAGATAATAATAAAATCATTGTAGCGGTAACGTGTATTTTAATGCATTTTTAATTTAACTATACTATATCATCACGCCTATATCATCATTTATAAGTTGTTTTCGAGAGTCATTACGAATCGTCTCGAACGAAGGCTTGATAACTTCCAGCCTCCCGAACAAGCCGGTTTCCGGAAAGGTTTTAGTACCATAGACCACATACATACGCTGCGGCAGGTTATACAGAAGACTGAGGAGTATAATCGGCCACTATGCTTGGCGTTTGTGGACTATGAGAAAGCCTTTGATTCGATCGAGACTTGGGCGGTTCTTAGATCTCTCCAGCGATGCCGCATTGACTATAGGTATATCGAAGTGTTGAAGTGCTTGTATAATAACGCCACCATGTCAGTCCGAGTACAGGGGCGGTGCACGAAGGTGATCCCCATAAAAAGAGGAGTAAGACAGGGAGACGTCATTTCTCCGAAACTGTTTACGGCCACCTTAGAGGACGCCTTCAAGCTCTTGGAATGGCAAGGACTTGGCATCAACATCAATGGCGAATACATCACTCACCTTCGATTTGCCGACGACATTGTGGTCATGGCGGAGTCGCTGGAAGATCTAGGAACAATGCTCGGTGACCCCAATAGAGTATCGCAACAAGTGGGTCTTAAAATGAATATGGACAAAACAAAAATAATGTTTAATGTCCATGTCGTACCCACCGCACTCACCGTTGGGAACTCTACTCTTGAAGTTGTCGACGAATACATTTACCTGGGACAGGCAGTCCGGTTAGGTAGGTCCAACTTTGAGAGAGAGGTCAATCGACGAATCCAACTCGGCTGGGCAGCGTTCGGGAAACTGCGCAACATCTTCTCATCCAAAATACCTCAGTGCCTAAAGACTAAAGTTTTTAGTCAATGTGTGTTACCAGTGATGACATATGGATCAGAGACGTGGTCTCTTACAATAGGTCTCATAAAAAAGCTCAAAGTTGCTCAGCGAGCTATGGAAAGAGCTATGCTCGGCGTTTCTCTACGTGATCGAATCAGGAATGAGGAGATTCGTAGAAGAACCAAGGTCACCGACATAGCCCTCAGGATTAGCATGCTGAAGTGGCAATGGGCTGGCCACATAGCGCGAAGATCGGACGGGCGTTGGGGCAGAAAGATTCTAGAGTGGAGACCACGTATTGGCAAACGCAGCGTAGGACGACCGCCTGCCAGATGGACCGACGATCTTGTGAAAATCGCAGGAAGTCGTTGGATGCAGGTGGCATCGGACCGGTTACGCTGGAAAGCGATTGGGGAGGCCTATGTTCAGCAGTGGACAAGTATAGGCTGAAATGATGATGATGATATCATCACGCCAGATCCCTTACAGGGTAGGCAGAGAGTACAGAGTTCCAACAGGTTCTTTCCTTACATACCTCTCTGGCTTCCTCTACTCTCATAATTCGTCTCATACACGCTCGCCGGTTACGGAGACTCCTGACTTGTCCTTCAGATAAGACCCGGTCTATTTGGTCATGGTAAGATAGCCTAGGTCTTCCCCGGTACCTACATCCTGCCACTTTCGCATTGTATATCAGTATATATTTTAAATTTAAGAAATAGATATATTTAAACTATTAAGGTGTTTAGTAATTTAATGTAGAGAAAATATATTTTTATCATCTAACTAAATATTAAAATCATGATGTAGCAGTTAACGTAATTAATACCATTTAATACTAGAACTATAAAAGTCCTTAGCAAATAAAAGTAGGGAATATTAAATTTTTATACTAGGAACACTAACAAAGTGGACGCGTATTTTACTATGACAATTACAAATGGAAGAATTAAATCGATATTTAAATACTAGTAATACGGCGCCTGAATGCACTAGTTAGGTATGAAGAGTGATCCCATCATGTTTCTTTTTGATCTTAACAGTATTTTTACAGGTAGGAACGACACAAGGCGGCGTAATTTAATTTGACACGCGCAGAACACGTTATTCCGCTCGACGGTCACAGAGTGAATACTCGCGCGAACGTGTGACTATATGTTTCGGGAGTAGTAATTGTTGCTTCGATTTGAGGCGCGCCCGGGGCTTCTTGATTATATTTATTCTAACTTTTTATCCAGTATTTACATTTGCCATAGATAATCTTATCGATAGACACGAAAGCCATTTATTTTTAAGTAAATCCATTTATTTTATAACCTTGTTCTATGGGGCCGTCAAATATAATATCGATGAAATTTCCCACCGTGCGAATGCTAAACCCTAGTGACGCGCACGACTCTATGGTTGGGCAACGTTAATTGTTAAAAGAAAAACGTGGCGTAACAACGTAACGGAACTCCGCAAAGATAAAAAAAAAAAATTGTGCGTCTCGGGACGCCCGGCAGAAGTAAAAACTTATACTAGCGCTGTGGGTTAGAGGGAGAGAGGAAGAGCCTGCCTACCGCCGCCGTATGCGTGAGAGAAAGGTAAGAGCGCTGTGGGTTAGAGTGAGAGGAAGAGCATGCCTACCGCTGCCGTATGCGTGAGAGAAAGGGAAGCCAGACAGACTGGCGCCGTTACGTGTTACGTTACGAAGCGGTTTACCCTCACATAAGAAGTTATCACTTCAAAAAAAATGTGATTTATAAGTTAGTACAAAACAAAATGAGCCTCCGCGTCAACAGTCTAGGCTCCTGTTGCCCGGCAAGTTGAGTTTATTACGAAAAAGTTGCACGTAGTGTTTGGTTTTTACTTTCTTTTGTATGTTTGTTGATGCACAGTTGTGATATTATGATATAATTTACGTCAACAAAACGTGTACGGGTAAAGACCGTATAGCTCCGGCTATGTAAACATTTTTACTAGAGACTATATTTATGCGTCGAACACAATAAAGGTTTGGTCAACTAGCCGACGGAGCGCGGCGGGAGCGCGACGGGAGAACTCGGGTGGGCTCGGCTACGCTCGGTCGGCGGTCGGCAGTGCGGCTCACACCGGGCGCACGACCGACACTGCCGAACTACTCGCACACGTATTGGCGTCTCACTCCCGCCGTGCTTCGTTTGTAATCGCGTCGAGCGCAACGGCGGCGGGTCGGTTGTGGTCGCGCCGAGCGGGGCTGCGCTGTGTGGCGGGTCCCGTACATTTCGGTGCATTCCAAGCCGCGCCACCGTCGCGCTGCCATCGCGCTGCGTCTGCTATGTGGCAAAAACATAATAGCCGTACCTTGACGAGCCCGCCGTCGAGTTCCAGGTCCCCGCTGGCGGCGTGGCCGAGCGGCTGGCCGCCGGCGCGGCGCTCGGCGCCGCGCCCGTACTGCGCGATGTCCCGCAGCAGCGAGTCCGAGGTGCTCGTCATCGTCAGCTGCATCACCACGCTCTCCAGCCAGATCTCTATCACTTCGAACGGCGGCCTGGGGGAGAGAGATACGATTTATACAAATTATATACACAGGGCTATTGTTGCAATCTCTCGAGGGCGACTTCTCCCTCGTTGGGTTAGTAGCGTAAAATGCGCGTAGGGATCGCGTAGTCCTAGAATTGTGCCCGGTATTACGCTAATAGGAATATAATAATAAGATAATATCATGACATTAAGATGTTAACGTTCGCTTCGACGTCAAATTCGACTTTGACATCGACGTCAACCTTGTCATCGTCAGCAGCTGACGCCTTAAATCGACTGCCTAGAACGCCGTCTTTAACTTCATGCTCGAATCACCTCCGTTGACGTCACATTTAACGTCTATTTTAGTCTCAGCGTCAGCTCTGTCGTGGCGTCGAGATTAGCCTTGACCGTCCACTTCGGCACCGCTAAATTAAATATATTTGAGGTCTACAACATTGGACGTTCACAACGCCCTGCCGCCCGCAGCACACGGCGCCCCGCCGGTGACGTCACACTTAAACACGACTACTTCTCTTCGTGAGTACGCCGCCGCCGCCGCTTGCGCGCCAGAGAAGACAACCGGGAAGGCACGTACGAAGAGTCAAGTTGATAAGGAAGGCTTCATCAGGGTGCGGAAGAAGAAGAAGCCTCCCCGCCGTAACCGGTGTGGTACTGCACCAGTACAAGATGGCATACTCCTTCGATCAGCAGTACCACAACACTGCTGTACGTGTCTCGGCTACACTACACCGCTAAAGCCGAGGACATTAGGGAGTACGCCCGTAAGAAGACCTCCCACACTCTGAGGGTCGAGAAGCTGAACTCACAAAACAATACAGCATTCAATTCCTTTGTTGTGCGAGTTCCCACCGCCAAGCTGGAGACCTTTATGAGCGAGGAGTTCTGGCCGAAGGCTGTCGTCTTCAGGAGATTTCGTGGAAGATTACGAGATGTCCCTGCTCAGCGCAACATGTCGCCATCAACATATGTGTCTTAGTTTATAAGTTTTTGTATATTATATGTATGTTAGTCTGTAAGGTTATACTATATTCTAAGGACCTTTCTACGATCTATATATTTTAGTGAAACTCCAGCTGACTGAAATAAAAGATTATTATTGTAATTATTACTTAAGAGGTATGTAAGAAAAGAACCTGTTGGAACTCTGTACTCTCTGCCTATCCCGCAGGAGATCTGGCGTGATAATATAGATATAGATTATTACTTTCGATTACAACTTTAACGTCGTCCGTAACGACGTAAACATACATGTTAAAATTACACATCAAACAGAAAATTGGAGATAATTATATATATAACTTTTTAACTGTAGTCTCACACTAGGATTTAATTCTGTGAGATAGATGCGTTTACAAACATGAAAATTCACATATACAATGGCCAGACTGAAACAAATAATTGTGAGTCACACAAAGATGTCCTGTGTGAGAATCGAACCCGCGAGACAAGCAATGCAAAGCTTTTTGTAAAAATAAAGTTTTATGTAAAAAATAAATAAATGATGTACCTAAATCTTTTCTTTTTCTAAGTCTACGAATATTATGCATGTGAAAGTTTGTATATTTGGATGTTTGTTACTCAATCACGCAGAAACGGCTGAACGGATTTGGATGAAATTTCGCCCACAGATAGTTTATTACCTGGATTACCACATAGGACTTAACCCGAAAAAATAAAATTCCAGTGTAAAGTCAATACGGACGAAGGCGCGGGCAGAAACTAGTATAATATAATTATATAAACGTATGTATCTGACCTGGCGTCGGGCTCGAGGTGGCAGGCGAGGAAGGCGATGCGGTAGAAGGGCTCGGGGCAGGCGGCGGCGCGGCAGAACTTGTCCACGAATACCGGCTCGTTCAGCCCGAAGTCCGCGCGCCGCGGGAGGAAGTCCGGGTCCGCCGACACGCGGCCTATGATCTGGATACACAAACGACATAAATATTAAACTCCTATTCGTTAAGTGTTGTCAGGATTTGGCGCTTTAAAATAGGGATATGTACCACCTTATACTTAGTCAAGTCTCCGTAACCGGCGAGCGTGTATGAGAGGAACTACGAGAGTGAAGGAAGCCAGAGAGGTCTGTAAGGAAATAACCTGTTGGAGCTCTGTTGAGTTTTGGCGGGAAGTCGAAGGGTGATGTGGTCAATTTGTTGCTTCGAATAATAATGCGTAATGTTGGTGGAATATTAACCATTATGCATTCTTATATGTGCATGAGTGTAGATAATTGTAAAGTATCTGTCGCTTCAATATCCAGAGTGGGATACTTCATTAATTCCATTATCATCGTTTTCATCGAATTCATCGGAAAAACACGATTATGTATCTCACTGGACATTAGCAAAATACACTTAAAATTAGTCTGAAGCCATAACTTAAACAAGAAGAAGGGCTCTGTACTCTCTGCCAACCCCGCATGGGATCTGGCGTGACGATGTAAATAGAAAAAAAAACGGATAATTTAGGCTCGCGCTCTAAAGATTTCGGATAGAAGCCAATAGATGGCGTTATTATACTTTTGCATTCGAAGAAAAACTATTTATTGACTGATAAATTAACAATTTCCAGATTTTTTCCTTTACTTATACTGTGTCACTTTGTTTCTTGCCAAATTTTATGATTCTAAGTGTACGGAAATTATCGTATAAGGTTTTGAACTAACTAAGAAGCCTTATTTTTTACACTACTAAGTAACCGTAAACACCTACTACACAAACTATTTTGAACTTATTTAGAAGGTAGAGTATTAATTACAATGTAATAAAAACATGTCTCACCTCGCAGAGTATTATCCCAAAGGAGAACACGTCCACTTTCTCGTCGTACACGTTCCCGTTGATCATCTCCGGCGCCATCCAGTACGGGTTGCCCACCACCTGGACGACACGAGGAAGATTAGGTCAGTATTTGCTAGAGCAGGGATTTCCAAATTATTTTGGGCAAGAGACCCCTTTTCCAAAATGAACTGATACCTCAGACCCCCATAGCCAAATACTTTCCTATCTTTAGTTTTTTTCCTGTTGATAAAAATACTTACCAATTTAAAAACTTTGCAGTTGGTTCAGTGAGTAAAGTACGACATACTAAAATATTAGTCATTCTTATAACAATTTGATACACGAAACACAACTTATACAGTATCCTGAAAGTTTCAAATAAGAAGTTGTGTTAATTAATAGGGGTCGATTTTTAGACCTCGTCGATCCCCAAAATCAGTTTTCGTTTATGCCAACCCCTGGGAAACCGATATCGACCCCAAGGGGTTGATATGGACCACTTTGGGAATCCGTGTGCAAGAGGATAGTGGCACGTTATCACGAGTCACATCGCGTCAACTAGCGCCCACGCGTAGTGTTGTAAAAATGAGCGCTGAACGTTTAGCGTTTAACGCTGAGTCGACGCTTACGAGCGTGAAGCACGTTAAAAACTAGAGCGTCTCAACGCCGCCGGCACAGGCTGGCGCAGGAAAATGCGTCTTATTTATAGTGCGCGCGCTGTGTGTCTCGTGTCAAGGTCCCGTGAGACCAGGAGGCGCGAGCTCTCTCGTGCAAAACCGCTCAGTGTGGTGTGCCTTGTGATATTACCCGCTGTGAAGTAGTTAGTTATGGGGAACGTGTACAAAGCTCTGAAATAACACAAGTGTGTGCGTACGTACGGTGTAGCGCTTGCGGCGCAGCGCGGAGTGCGCGCGCCGGTCCAGCGAGCTGCTGGCCGTGCGCTGCACGATGCGGGCCAGCCCGAAGTCTGCTACTATCACAGTTTTATCCTGGCAAAAGGAAAAAAAATCATATAAAACCAGCAGAGGTACTTAAAAATTCAATCTAATATGCCTATCGCTGGATTAGAACACGGCCGACACTAAAATAATCCAACCAGAAACTCGCTACTTAATTGTAATGTTCCCAATCCAGACTTCAAACTTGTCCGGTCAGGGTCGTAGCTAAAGTAAAAAGCACCCAAATCTAGATTTAAATTTCGCGCGCCCGGAAACTAACGATAGGCACGCCAAAAGAAAATAGATACTATTTACTCTTTGTTTGATTATTACTGATGGGCGATTATTACTAAGAACAATCGAATCATTCGATTGTTTGGTTCATTCGAATGCAAAATTGTTGATCGATTGTTAGACTGTTGCTCAAAGTTTCGACCGCGCGCGCGTAATCTTAGTATGGAGTAAGCAATCGACAGACGAATCCATTGTACCGTTGATTGTTTAAGTATCGTTCAATAGATTTGAATCGGGACATGTTTTTATTTTCTATATAAATAATTATTTGTGAATATAAGTAATTATTACAAAAAATTATAATTCATAAAAATACTTTCGAATTTGTGGTATTCTATAATCATGCCAGATCTCCTGCGGGGTAGGTTTAATGATAATAAATACGTTACATTTATTTTAATTTATCTTTAATTCAATCGATATTTCCAAGTTACTTTGCCTAAGCTCTTTACCTGTTTTACCCTACCCCTACCCTACCCTAATTACTGATTAACTAAAAGTTTTGCTTACAATAGGAACGTTCTCCCCGTATCGAATGTGACCTGGGCGTCTACTCGCAAAATCGACAACGACATATTCGAAACGATACGACATTACTCCGAATGTATCGCACATGCCCTACTCTAACAAATGTTCGAATCTTATATCGTTTATCGTATCCATAGACTAAATACTTTGTTTATTTTTCCTATGTTCGGAGCGAATGATAAGTATAGCTTGTCAAAAACTTCGAAAAACTCTTATTATTGGCTATGGTTTCTTGTTACGTTTGTCAAAACTTGCCGACAGTGATTGGAAAGCGCTATATTTTAAAAGTGATTTTAATATCAATTTGAAACTTTTTCGTGACAAGAGTGTAGCTTAGAAAATGTGCATAAGGTATGTGTATATAATTTACATTTATTTATACTTTAACCTTAGATTCATAAACATTCGTCTTACAGACCGCGCGAAACGTAAACTTGTTTCTTATTTCTCGAATTTAAGTGCGCCTCGAGTACCTTTTTAAGTGATACGGTCATTATTATCGCTAGTGCACTTTACTTTCAATAACGTGTGCTTGACAAAATACATAGCTTTGTTCATCTCAGGAAGGGATGTTTATTGATCATGTTACGTCTGTGTGGATTAGACATATTTTTGTTTTGTTATATTGTTTTTTTTAAGAAGTAACTGAACAAGTTGTCATTATGTTTTTCTTTTCACAAAGTTATGAAAACCTTTACCTAAACATGTTTGCCTACAAGATAAATGTTTATGAATAGTGTTACCCCCACATATGTTTATGAATCTAGGGTCAAAGAAGGAAACCTAGAAGAATTAAATATGTTAGTGAGTTTTTTATTGTAGCTTAGTGTTTAAAGTTGTATTTAAATATTTTATTGTTGTAGATGTATCCGTCTTGCAGAACCGACTAGTTAAACACATGACAAAACAAATGCTGTAGTTCTACGTAGATCTCGTGCAGGGACAGGTGGAGGGGCCATGTTCTGCTTCTCTTTCACAATGGGAGCTGCGGGTGCTGAACATAATGGGTGAAAGATTCCATGGACCACAAACCACAGCTCGAGAGCTAGCCTTCCCCACAATGGTATGCATTTTGATAACTTGAACAATATATTTAAAATAAAATAGTAATATTATAGAGTAAAGAATTTAAATAATAAATTTGTTATTGTTTTTTGCAGAACATAATGAAAAAGTGGCTCAGTACAACTCACAGCAATTTAGTCCATCTCCAGTGGGCCATTTTTCTGAAGATAAACCAACTGTGGAGATTCCACCACCATTGCTGGAGCCCTTCGCTTAACCACCAATGCCACCTTCTCCAGCACCAGTTGAGTCCCAGCAAAATAGATAATTAACCCCTACATCTTCCAGATTTCTTAATCGTGAGTACTTTATGACATAGAACTAGCCTAACTCTCAACATATTACTAATTTATTTTAATTATGAAGAATACATCTATCAGGTCTATGCTTATGCTTTACTAAAGCAAGTAACACAAGTATGATAAATTCTAATGTTCAATTGTTTTTAGGTGCATCCTGGCATCTAACCCACTGTCCAGTCCAAGCTGGGAACAACATCAATGAGAAGTTGCTCCAATTAGAAAAAGAAGAAATGGTGATGGGATAATAATTGAATTGTTGGTCCTGTTGCAACTCTGTACTCTCTGCCTACCCCGCAAGTAGTCCGGTGTGATGATTACAAAGATAGAAATTACAAAGATGTCTTGTAATTGTTGTAATATTTTTTGTTGCTTAAATTTATAATGTTTGTTTCTTTAAATATTCTAGAATTTGTTATTAATTAAGATACTTTTACAGAATTTTATTATAATCTGAAGCTTTTATATTAAAAAATTTTTAATGTTATAATGTTATGGTAACTCCCAACATAAGAATATATGTTAGATATTAAGTTTAAATTACAATAAGGGAATGATTTTTATATAAATAAATTTCCTTTAAAAGCATTAGAATAAAAACATTTGAGGAAATCTCAATTTTTGAGTATGTTTAATGTTTACCAGTACAAATTAATATGTTTATTTTATTTAATAATAATAAAAAATAAACCATCTATTTTATAATTATTATTTTTTTGCCTTTTTTACTGTAACATTGTTTTATTACTACACGCCTGAGCAAAGGCCTTTATATTCACAACTGTCGATCTATTGCCATTTCGGGCCGCAAAGGCAATTTTATAATTACACTACAAAAAACGCGGCTAATTATATCATGAATACATTAAAAATAACCAAAATGTTGACTAATAAACACTGAACAACTTATGTTTAGTATTAGTTTAAACTAAAGTCGACAGCATTAAAGAAAGAAAACTCCACAATCGCAAAATATCACAAATTAAATTTGAAACGATAATGCCGACGACGTCCTCTGAGGTGTCGTTGAAATTATCGTATAAGTGTCGTTTAGATCGTTGTCGAATTCGAATATTCGTAACTGACATTTGCTACTAAGAGTAGGGTTACAGACGATAATGTCGAATATTGTATCGTTCGTTCAATCATAGTTTCGACAGTGAAAAAGACGTAACTAAGAGTAGGATTCGACACGACATATGCCGCGATATATCGATTATCGATTTTGCGAGTAGACCTGCTGCGCATTAGCGATGCGCCGTCGATTTCATTCGTTCATCGATTGTTATTCGAATGTATTTTTGTGAGGACGAATGAATCGACAATCGAATGTGTGTAACTACAATTCTTCTACTTCTTCTCCTTTTAGTTATGGCTTCACACTAATGATAAGTGTATTTTGCCAGTGTCTAGTGAGATATATAATCGTGTTTGTTTAAATTAATTCGACTCCCCGATGAACTTGATGACAACGATGATAATGAAATTAATGAAGTACCCCACCCTGAAGGTCTACTCGCAAAATCGATAATCGATATATCGCGGCATATGTCGTGTCGAATCTTACTCTTAGTTACGTCGTTTTCTCCGTCGAAACGATGATTGAACGAACGATACAATATTCGACATTATCGTCTGTAACCCTACTCTTAGTAGTAAATGTCAGTTACGAATATTCGAATTCGACAACGATCTAAACGATACTTATACGATAATTTCAACGACACCTCAGAGGACGTCGTCGGTATTATCGTTTCAAATTTAATTTGTGATATTTTGCGATTGTGGAGTTTTCTTTCTTTAATGCTGTCGACTTTAGTTTAAACTAATACTAAACATAAGTTGTTCAGTGTTTATTAGTCGAAATTTTGGTTATTTTTAATGTATTCATGATATAATTAGCCGCGTTTTTTGTAGTGTAATTATAAAATTGCCTTTGCGGGTACTTTGTGGCCCGAAATGGCAAAAGATCGACAGTTGTGAATATAAAGGCCTTTGCTCAGGCGTGTAGTAATAAAACAAAGTTACAGTAAAAAAAGGCCAAAAAAAATAATTATAAAATAGATGGTCTATTTTTTATTATTATTAAATAAAATAAACATATTAATTTGTACTGGTAAACATTAAACATACTCAAAAATTGAGATTTCATCAAATGTTTTATTATGCTTTTAAAGGAAATTTATTTATATAAAAATCATTCCCTCATCTATATAAAAATCATTCCATCCAGCGAGCTATGGAGAGAGCTATGCTCGGCGTTTCTCTACGCGATCGAATCAGGAATGAGGAGATTCGTAGAAGAACCAAGGTCACCGACATAGCCGTTAAGATTAGCAAGCTGAAGTGGCAATGGGCGGGCCACATAGCGCGTAGATCGGACGGGCGTTGGGGCAGAAGGATTCTGGAGTGGAGACCACGTATTGGCAAGCGCAGCGTGGGACGACCGCCTGCCAGATGGACCGACGATCTTGTGAAAATCGCAGGAAGTCGTTGGATGCAGGTGGCATCGGACCGGTTACGCTGGAAAGCGATTGGGGAGGCCTATGTTCAGCAGTGGACAAGTATAGGCTGAGATGATGATTCCCTCATTGTAATTTAAACTTAATATCTAACATATATTCTTGTTGGGAGTTACCATAACATTATAACATTGAAATTTTTTTAATATAAAAGCCTCAGATTATGATAAAATTCTGTATAAGTATCTTAATTAATAACAAATTCTACAATATTTAAAGAAACAAACATTATAAATTTAAGCAACAAAAAATATTACAATAATCACAAGACAGCTATTATTCTATCTTTGTAATCATCACACCGGACTACTTGCGGGGTAGGCAGAGAGTACAGAGTTGCAACAGGACCAACAATTCAATTATTATCCCATCACCATTTCTTCTTTTTCTAATTGGAGCAACTTCTCATTGATGTTGTTCCCAGCTTGGACTGGACAGTGGGTTAGATGCCAGGATGCACCTAAAAACAATTGAACATTAGAATTTATCATACTTGTGTCACTTGCTTTAGTAAAGCATAAGCATAGACCTGATAGATGTATTCTTTATAATTAAAATAAATTAGTAATATGTTGAGAGTTAAGCTAGTTTCATGACATAAAGTACTCACGATTAATAAATGTGGAAGATGCAGGGGTTGATTATCTATTTTGCTGGGACTCAACTGGTACTGGAGAAGGTGGCATTGGTGGTTAAGCGAGGGGCTCCAGCAATGGTGGTGGAATCTCCTCAGTTGGTTTATCTTCAGCAAAATGACCCACTGGAGATGGAATAATTGCTGTGAGTTGTACTGAGCCACTTCTTCATTATGTTCTGCAAAAAACAATAACAAATTTATTATTTAAATTCTTTACTCTATAATATTACTATTTTATTTTAAATATATTGTTCAAGTTATCAAAATACATACCATTGTGGGGAAGGCTAGCTCTCGAGCTGTGGTTTGTGGTCCATGGAATCTTTCACCCATTATGTTCAGCACCCGCAGCTCTCGTTGTGCAAGAGAAGCAGAACATGGCCCCCCACCTGTCCCTGCACGAGATTTACGTAGAGCTACAGCATTTGTTTTGTCATGTGTTTAACTAGTCGGTTCTGCAAGATGGATACATCTACAACAATAAAATATTTAAATACAACTTTAAACACTAAGCTACAATAAAAAACTCACTAACATATTTATTTCTTCTAGGTTTCCTTCTTTGACCCTAGATTCATAAACATATGTGGGGGTAACACTATTCATAAACATTTATCTTGTAGGCAAACATGTTTAGGTAAAGGTTTTCATAACTTTGTGAAAAGAAAAACATAATGACAACTTGTTCAGTTACTTATTTAAAAAAACAATATAACAAAACAAAAATATGTCTAATCCACACAGGCGTAACATGATCAATAAACATCCCTTCCTGAGATGAACAAAGCTATGTATTTTGTCAAGCACACGTTATTGAAAGTAAAGTACACTAGCGATAATAATTACCGTATCACTTAAAAAGGTACTCGAGGCGCACTTAAATTCGAGAAATAAGAAACAAGTTTACGTTTCGCGCGGTCTGTAAGACGAATGTTTATGAATCTAAGGTTAAAGTATAAATAAATGTAAATTATATACACATACCTTATGCACATTTTCTAAGCTACACTCTTGTCACGAAAAAGTTTCAAATTGATATTAAAATCACTTTTAAAATATAGCGCTTTCCAATCACTGTCGGCAAGTTTTGACAAACGTAACAAGAAACCATAGCCAATAATAAGAGTTTTTCGAAGTTTTTGACAAGCTATACTTATCATTCGCTCCGAACATAGGAAAAATAAACAAAGTATTTAGTCTATGGATACGATAAACGATATAAGATTCGAACATTTGTTAGAGTAGGGCATGTGCGATACATTCGGAGTAATGTCGTATCGTTTCGAATATGTCGTTGTCGATTTTGCGAGTAGACGCCCTGGATAGTAAAGCGGTGGATACTTTACATACCAATTGCGACGGCCGTTTTGAGGGTAGTCGAAAAAAAGACATGTTTTATCACTTTGTTACAATTACCTTCACTCGTGCACATATGAACACATAATTGTTAATATTCCACCAACATTACACATTATTAGTCGAAATAACACAAGTTTTGGAAATTAAAACATATTGACAACATCACTCTTCGACTTCCCGCCAAAACTCTAACTACAATTGTCTATTCATTCGGTAGTTTTTTTCGTAACAACCGCCCATCCCTAACGGGCTAGTTATACACCATGGTAATATAGACTGGCTATTTATTGATAAATTTAGAAATGGAACAAATACATTTTATTTAAAAAAAAAAGCTCTGGGAAATGACGGGATCCGCTCGCAACGATGGAGTTCAATCGACGATATTAACGTGCTCCGATTTACTATGGCTACGATATAAAAAAAGGTTAAAAGCCTAAAGAATTATTTGAAGATTTGACTTCATGAGCAACAGTTTTTAATTGGTATACTGAATTTTAAAGAAGACCTGGTAACTTAATAAAGGATAGATTTTTGAGTCGGGGCAGTAACGGCAGCAGCTACATCAACCGTTGTAGCTGCAGGAAAAGGATCTTAGGAGACTATCTCTAAATTTTTACAATATATTCAGCTGTATTTACAAATTTTGAAAAAACAAAAAGATTTACCTTCAGCAAGAAAATAAGAAATTTACACAAACACTTTTTTGACGCAAATCGATCCTATAAGAAACAGGATAGATTGGCGTCAAAAAAAGTTTCTGGATAATCTTATTTGGACCAACCTTCTAGAAAAGTAAAAAATCGCAAAAAAACTATTCCTACACTTGTAAAAAATCCTCATGGCTTCGATATAATAAGGTATCCTTACCTCCCTGACGAGGCAGTTGTGCGAGTTGAGGTCCCGGTGGATGACGTTCATGCGGTGCAGGTAGCCCACGCCGGCCGCCACGTCCCGCGCCAGCTGCGCGCGGGCCACCCAGCTCAGCGGCACCGACGTGTCCTGACACACAAACAACATACTGATTTTGACTCGACGATACTAAAGGGGAAATCTGACTAGGCCCCAGGACGTTAAATAAAAGACTGAGCGGACGGTATACTACTGGTTTATTTCGTAGTAATAGAAGCCGCCAGTATTTAGCTTGTCCTGCATTGTTCTCCCATACTCCATGAATGCAATGTATGCAAAAATAATTGTAAAAGTCTCATTTTTAAAAAGAGTAATCGTGGAGTTCTTGCCCTTCTCTACAGGAATGACTTTTTGAACGGATGGTAGAGTCTTAAGTCAATAATTTTCTCTTTTTGACTAGCCATAAGAGCCTTTTGGTCTACATGAATAAAAAACTTGATTTTGAGTCTTCTGCCCGGAGGCCGCGCCCGTCGGGGGTCTCTGCAGTGGTGAGGTCACGCGAGAATTGGGCAGAAATTCATCATCATTATTTTAGCCTTTATTTGTCCACTGCTGAACATAGGCCTCCCCAATCGCTTTCTAGCGCAATCGATCCGATGCCGCTTGCATCCAACTTCCTGCGATCTTAACAAGATCGTCGATCCATTTGGTAGGCGGCCGTTCCACGCTGCGCTTGCCAATACGTGGTCTCCACACTAGAATCTTTCTGCCCCAACGCCCGTCCTATCTTCGCGCTATGTGGCCCGCCCATTGCCGCTTCAGCTTGCTAATCCTATAAGGTATCGGTGACCTTGTTTCTTCTATGAATTACCTGTTTCCTGATGCGATCATCATCAAACGCCGAGCATAGCTCTTACCGTAGCTCGCTGAGTAACTCTGAGCTTTTTTATGAGACCTATTGTAAGACACCACGTCTCACCACCGAGCAGAAATTAATTGTGAAAAAATTAAGTTACAAATTAATGTTCAACAATGGCCGCGCCAACATCTTAGTGGTAATAGCAGGTTGAGACCCGTTGAAATTTGCCGGATAGACACTTTAAGCGCGCATCTATGGGTGCGATTCGCTAGTACTAAAACGCAGAACTGTTTACATATAATATCAGCCTATCCCACTGCTAGGCTAAAGCCTTCTCTCACAAAGGTGATAGAGATTAGGTCATACACCACCACGCGGACCCAGTGCGGATTGGGGAGGCACGTTTATGGCCACCTGCTGTTGAAACTTATCAAGCCGCTTTAAGTCTTCCAACTCTGCTTAACGACTACCACACTAAGTGGCAGCCGGGACCATTGCTTAACGTGCCTTCCGTGCACGGAGACGCTCGAATATGCAAATGCTTCAACCGGTCACCCATCTCAGGGCGACCGAGTCGAACGCTGCTTAACCTTGGTAATCGATAAGAACACCTCGGTGGCACAGCGCTGCGAGCTCTGTTTACATAGATAACTTTATTGTCTTCCCAGCTCATCGCCGCTGCAGCGTAGTACGGTACCTGTATGAGCTGGTGCAGCGTGCCGCCGGCCACGTACTCGGTGACGAGGTGCAGGCGCTTGTCCTTGTACAGCACGCCCACGAAACGAAGCACGTTCGGGTGCTTCAGCGAGCGCAGCACCGCCACCTGAACAATACACAACGATACTTATCCATCTAGCTCACAATCTTAGACTAAAGCCCGTATTGCAAAACGTTCAGTCGTGCATCTATTTTACAAAACTGATTTTTGTACTAAAATGTTAGTTTTATAACTAAAACTTTCTGTAATACGGGCCTAAGACTTGTCTAAACGGAGCATTGCTAACAAAAATGGCGCCTAAAATCGGCCTTAGTTACGCACTGTGTACGTGATGCCAGTGTTCGGTTTGTTTAATAGCAGTCAATGTGTGCTTGCGAGTGCGCGTGCGTGTGCGTGTAGTACGTATCTACCCCATGGGTAGATTAATTTTATGCCGTTCCCGCGCGCGCGATGCTCCATTTTAATCAGTAATTCTAAACTCATAATCTTGTCCGTTAAAGCTGCAAGGGAAGATATCAAAGTCAAAAAATTTATATTTGTTTAGGCCAATACAAAGCGACTTACAAACGTAAAAATGACTACATTTTTTACATCTACCACCGGATCGGAACGCGGCCTCCACTGAGAAGATACGGCGAGCAAATCAGCGGGCTAGTCTTTTAACTTAATTTGTGTGGCCTTTCAGATATCCATTTTTTTTTCAAAATTGTTTTATACAGCATTGTTATTTATATGTATCCAACAAGCATCTGGTAAAAATCAGCTTTCAATAAATCAACTTCGAATCGATTAATTGAGAATAAATATTTTGACCCTTGATTAAATCCGGAATCGATTCTAGTGCATTCGGTTCGAATCGATACAAAGTTAGATTTTGACTAGGATAATAAAATTAGGTTATTATTACACCAAGATTCTTCATGACTTCCATTCAACACATATTACTGAAGAAAAAATAATGATCAACAACTGACCTCTTTAAGGAAGTTTCTCTGCGCGTCCTCGTCGACGCGGTACAGCTGCTTGAGCACCATCACCTCGTTGGTGTCCCGGTGCGTCACCTTGTACACCTCGCCGAAGAACCCCGAGCCGAGCAGCTCGCCCTGCACGTCAACATTCATCATCACCATCAGCTATCCATAACCCACTGCAGGGCCTAAAACTCCACCCTTTTGTGTCATTCTGCCAGGTCCTATGCCAATCTACCCTAAGTCCTTCCTCCAAGTCTTGATATAAAATCATGTACTCAGCCACTAGTTTGCCCACTCGCCCTTACCAGTTTTGGACCACCATTCCATCAATATATAACCTTTGGACAGCCCTCTAACTTTCGGTTGATGTTGATAATAACTTGTTCAAATCAAAAAAAAAAAAACATGTTGGTCTGATAGAAAAATTAAGTTAAGTTAGTTCTATCTATATCATCACGCCAGATCCCTTGCGGGGTAGGCACAAAGTACAGAGTTCCAACAGGTTCTTTCCTTACATACCTCTCTAGCTCCCTCCACTCTGATAGTTCGTCTCATACACGCTTGCCGGTTACGGAGACTCTTGACTTGTCCTTCAGATAAGTACCGGTCTATTTGGTCATTATGTTAGTTAATGGCAAAAATCCTACACAGGACGTCTGTGATCATCAAGGAAAGCTTATGGGGTATTTGTCGGATTATTAAGAATTTAAAAACCCTACTGGGGCCGGCAGGGCAAGATCACAGAGCCCCTCCAAAGTGTCAAACATTGTCAGATCTACGCTCGGAACGCCTCGGTGCTCCTCTGTGCAGTGCTCCGAAAAACCTGCCATCAGAGGGATAGGAGGAGACTGATCTCAGTCCTCCATATACCGATACGGTGCTCACGGCGATAAAGGATAACTAGATACCTGTAGTAAGTCACTGGCGCGGAACACCTTCTGACCAGGAGCTGGCTCCGCTCGGAAAGATCTCGCGCGGCTCAGGTCACACAGCACTCCACTTGGTTCCTCGCCATCCACGCTGCTTTGGAAATAACATCATAATTAAATTGATTTAAGCATTGAATACATGAATGTGGGAAATGGAGCCCGCCACCCTAACAATCTCAAGTCACTGTTCACCAAAGAAAATAATATTTTCATCCAATTTACAACTCTATAAAGAATTAGATAAGATCCATATTATTTGTAAATGGCCATATTGCCTTAGCAGTTTTCCGCCAAACTGCCGTCACCCTTACTGGCCTTCCTGTTTATCATGTTTTTACAGAATGTGTAAGTATTCTGTCTATAACGTATCCCATACATTACGCTAGAATAAAAATCAACAGTCTATATAATTCGTGTACTCACACATCTAAAAGCTTAGACATACTGCTGCTCCGCTCCTTATCCCCTAGTAGCGGCGAGGACGGCGTCTGCCGCTTCTTATTGACCCATTTCCCCCCATCCTCTCCTTTCCTCTTGAACAGCCTCTCCTTTCTCCCCTCCAGCTCTCTCACTTTCCCCTCCCTCTCATTGGAATGTCGGAGTCTCCCTTCCTCCTTGTTGTTGAGTATTTTCCGTTCTACGGGCGATTTGTTCTCGTGTTTCGGTTTGTCGTCCGCCTCCGCGTGTGTGTTTGTGACTTTGCATATTTGAGTGCGTTTTGTTGTGTTTATTGTCTCTGGACTGTGTTCTATTGTTAGCTGTGGAATTAAGTATAGTCTTATAAAATGTTAATCCTAGAATCTACCGACTTTATATACCTATGTATTGAAGCAAGTAGCTGAAGCGGTGCTTTTTTTTAAATCAGAATATATATTCATGTACAGTATTTATGAATCGTCAGAATAGTAACAAAGACTCTACCACCACTTCGGAATGTCATTCCTTTGGAGAAGAAGGGCAAGAAACTCCACGGTTACTCTTTTATAATAGTATTTTTACAATTTTTTCCATCTAAATTTGGTTGTGGGGTATGAGAGAACAATGTAGTATCGGGTGAGTCTTAATTAACCAAGCTATACTATTCATGAGAATGGCTACATGGTTCTCTCATTTACAGATAAAGAAATGAGGAAGAAAAATGATCAATTTTATTAAACTACTAGAAGGAAGACAGGGAATAATAATAGCTGAACATGTTATTCACATTCTGGTGAAACTGGAACAACACCTACCCAAGCATTTTTATCTTTTAAATAATCATCTTAAGGTTTGGATTTATTTTCACTAAGTTGAGTGACGTCAAGTGGGATTTTATTATAGAATCTAACACAGTACGCCTTGAAAGACGTGTGAATTTTAGACAGACGAAATCGAATGATCGGCGCGGTTGATGCGGTTGATCTAATTTATTTTTATGTCGCGTGTTATAGCAATGCCTATCACCTAGCTGATTAAATATATCTAATTTTTTTCTTGTATACATTATGTTTTCATAAATATACTGACATGGGAACGTCATAAATATACTGACCGTGGCTTTTTTAAACAATTCTCGCGACAAGAGACGCGACTACCTAAGTTATAGATGGCCCTTAATAGCCCTTTTTTCTAAGATAAATATAGAATCAAAGTCGGCGGCCCTACCCTTTACCCCTATCATACTGTAGGTTCATATGATTAGAAACCCAATATAATGGCATCAACCAATTGCATTTGAATGCTCGTTAACTTTATGATCAAGCTTTACAGGAAATATTTTAAATACTAATTATTATTATAAGCTAATGCGACATACATTAAATAAAATAATTCTAAACAAGTATGATTTTGTTCACATTTTTTGTGTAACCCATAATCCTTTTATTCGGTCTGAGTGTTTATGAATGAGAAAATTAACATTTTTAGACGCACCTACGCAAAATAGTTCCTGACAGAGAACAACATTTTTATAACAAAAGGAATGGAAAATAGTAAGGAAGACGATAAAGAATCAACAAAGTTCCTAGAAAAAGCTAACACGCTATACGTAACAGTAGAGTTAAGTAGCTAGTACCTGTATGACAGCGTCGGTCCTGGCGAGCACCCTCTCGATCTCCTCGAGCGGGCGATTCCTTACGGGCGTGCCGTTGATCTCAAGGATCTTGTCCCCGATGTGCAGCGTCAGCAGCCCGCACGACGAGTCGATCCTGACATCAACAGATATATTGAAAATAACTGTGTATTTTAGTGGATCCCAATAGTTACCTGTACTGGGTTGCAGCTCATATTTGAGCTGGCTCGACTAGGGAAGTACCAACCTCTCACCTAAAACTGGTGTGAATTAGTGACCATGTTACTGCGTTACACTGGCGAGCGAAATACGGAAACACAACCTAATCTGCCTGCCAAATCTGCCTCTGGGGAGGACGCTAAAAAGCTGGCAGCGCATTGGTGGCAGATGTTGCTAAAGTTCATAATCGGCGGTTATTATTTAATTACAGGCAACCCACTCGTGGCCATGTGGTACTGCGGTGTAAGTAGCGTTCGACTCGATCATCTGAGCGTGGAGACCGCTTGTGGGGCTACCATTTTCAAGCATCTTCGTACTTCAAATTAACGTTAAGCTGTTGAACCCAACTGTCGATTAATGTGGCTGTCGTTAAGGCAAATTGGAAGCTTTGTGGGAGGCTTGATGAAGTCCATTTCGAGTAGTGAGATAAAGGATTTGCCCAACAAGGCTAATGGCTAACGCGGGCGGCAAGACTTATTTCGCAGGGCAATATTTTGTAAACCCGTGATGAATCACAGAATTTGAGACTTGTATGCAAGTCAAAATGATCTTACACACGGTGTAATTTTTGTCTTCCTGGAGCGAAAGCCCAGCTAATGTATCCAATACCAGTACACTGGTAATAAAAAAATGATTAAACAATTATTAACATCTGCCTAGCTGCTAAGAGAGCAGTGATAGCCTAGTGGTTAGACCGTTGGACTGCAAAGTCAGAGGTCTTAGGTTCAAACCCAGGGACGGACCTCTGTTTTTCAAAGGCATTTGTTATTTAAAATTAACTATCACTTGCTTTAACGGTGAAGGAAAACATCGTGAGGAAACCTGCATTCCTAAGAGTTTCACAAAAGGTGTGTGAAGTTCGCCAACCCGCACTGGGCCAGCGTGGTGGACTATGGCCTAAACCGTCTCATTCTGAGAGGAGGCCCGTACCCAACGGTGGGACAGTTTCTTAACAAGGCTAATATTATTAACATCTACCTCCCTAGTAACCTATCCTAGCTAGGGTGAACATTCGGAACACCAAGTAATCTACCGGCCAGCTAAGGTGCCGCGCCGCCTCTCAATGTTATTTTGCGCTTGGTATAGGTGTTTTTTATGCAATAAGTTAGTATTGTTTTGAATATGTAACTTTTTGAGGTGTTCTTTTTTTTAATTTTTTAGTACCAGAGAACAGTAGGCATTGGATACGTCACCTGGGCGATTGCTCCAGGACGACTAAAATTACGCCGAAGATATATCAATATAATCATATAATATCAAATATAATATATTCTTGAACTCGCATCAAACTTTTCTCAAGGCACGCCATATTGCAAATAAGACAAAATCTTTAACTCACACCTAGCGCGACAACATCTGCAACAAGTCTTGTCTGAGCGCCAGCACTAGTCTTGCTGTAGTGGAACAGTATAGACAGAGTAAATAATGTATACTAAGGCAACACCCACGCATTTTAATGTAAACAACAACAAAAAGAGGCGATATATCTACAAGGCAACAAAGCCACATAAAAAGTTAGTAATAGAAGAAATATATTACAACTTACTTCAAATTGAAAGTCATGTGTAGTCCTTAAGAATGATATATGCAAAACACACACTAGGAGAGACATCCAGTTTCTAAATGAATTGTTCTAGAAATACTTAAACTAACAGCACTAAAAATTACGGCACTAATTTCAGTCTAAAAGCACTAAAAATGCCATAGCACACACACAAATTGAAATTTAAAAATGCAATTCTTTTTATTGTTTGCAGGAATTAAGTCCAATAAGTTTTAAAATATTAGTTGTTGGATCAAACACAATCACATGTACAATATTCATTTAATATTAACAATGAAATGAGGTGTTATCATCGTTAAATATAACACGGGAATGTGTGGACAATGTTGTCTGAGTCAGGAGGGAAAATACTAGTGTCATGTTGAGTGTCAATATTTGAATAAACGAATAACTTTGTACACATATCATGCATCGGGAAAGTTGAAAAAAAATGTCGCTACGTATAATTTCTGAGTCCGTAGTGCATTTCCATCGAAACAGATGAATGTGGTCACATTAAATTTGTCCTATGCGGGGATTGAACCTGTGATTCTTTATTGGACCCGAGCTCCATTTCTTACTGAAATACTACTAAAAAGTTTAAAATTACGAAAAAAGTGGGGCACGGCTTTTTTTATTAAAATATTTTTGTGATTTTTTTTTAAATTAATTGTGTATTGTCATCCACTTCTGGGCAATGTTGAAAGTTTCAAGTATATAGCTCATGGGGAACTTAGTTAAAGATAAACTACAAATTTTGTACCGAACAGACAAACAAACGAAGGTGATAAACGTGTTCAAGAAGGAACAAGTTTAACTTTACATGGCACTAGTACAACAGGCGACCTTATCTCTAATAGTTCTTTTACCCTATTAAAGACAGAAAGTAAAAATTAATTTGTATGTAAATTATAAACACCGTCACGCCTATAATTCCCAGAGGGGGTGGCAGAGGTGTACTGAGTACACCCACGTTTCGCCGACGATGTTAGGTCCCATGTAATAGGGGGCGAGCCTATTGCCATATACCGGGCACAATTCCAGGCTCCGGACTCATACTGGGAATTTTTCGTTAGAAAAACTACATTTGTCCGACCAAGGATTTGAACCCAGGACCTCGTGATCACAGAGCGATGCGCTTTGCCACCAGACCAACGAGGCAGTCAAATGTATAAATGTATGTATGTATATGTCTAAATTATATTAATATTATAAACAAATAAATAATATCGACGGAAATGTATGAACCTATAGTATTTTTTATGTAAGGTGGGTACTGGGACAGTCGTAAGTGTCGAAGAAAATTATACTTTATTCAATGGCAATAAGAGGCATGACCCGTTTCTATACTTATGGTTTTATGCCTTAACACCATTGAATTAAATATTAATTTCGTTTGGCACTTAGAACTGTCACTACCCTTCCTATGTGATAAATATTATAGATTAACCGAAAGAGGTGTGTCAGTATGTGGCACACTGTAGACTCTGCCTACCCCAGCGGGATAAAGGCGTGAGTGTATGTATATATACAGGCGGGGTAGCAGAGGTGTACTGTGTAAACCCACTTATTGCCGACGATGTTGGGTCTCAGGTAATAGGGGGCGAGCTTATTGCCGTATACCGGGCACAATTCCAGGCTCCGGACTCATACTGGGAAGTTTTCATTAGAAAAACTACACTTGTCCGATCTAGGATTTGAACCTAGGACCTCGTGGTCACAAAGCGATACGCTTTGCCACCAGACCAACGAGGCAGGCATATATTATATATTATTAAATGCGTGTAAAATATATGTAAACATATATTTTATCATCTTGCAGGCTCACTCTGCATTATTATTGGAACGAAGTTCCTTATTATGTAATTACATAAACCTATCAATGAAAGAACTGATATAGGTGACCGCTGCATGTGATTCACTGTATGACTCAATAAAACAATATGCTGATAACCACATATTTGTTATATTAAGAATCCAAGCACAAATAATAGGAACATGCGTATTTAGGGCATGCAAACGTTTTATAAAACAAACAATATATCCTGCACGTCATTTTAAAAGAATGATTTCCTGATAAAAATGTGAAAAATAATGATTAAAATTAAAAATACGGCCATGTCTATATTCTCCAAGCGGGGTTGGGAGATTTATAAAAAAATATAGTCAGCAAAATGTAAGAACATTTCGCTTACGATAATAAGTCCCTGTCCCTGTCATGATATTAGATACTATCGGTCTTTAAACTGCTGCTGAAAAACTTTGGATAGAAAAACCCCATTAACACTTTGTCCCACCTATAATTCGAATCGAGGACCTATATGTCAGTACTCCTAATCAAAATCATTTGTTAGAAAGACGTTTATATGTACCAATATTACAAAGGTATGTAAGGAAAGAACCTGTTGGAACTCTGTACTCTCTACCTACCCAGCAAGGATCTGGCGTGATGATATAGATAGATAGAATATTAAAAAGAGGAAAGAATTGTTCAGTTTGTAATCGAGAATCTCTAAAACTACTGAACCGATTTTAATAATTCTTTTACCATTAAAAACCTACATTATCCAGAATTACATAGACCGGTAGGTATTTATCGACCGGGTATGAGGCCGCGGAAAACAGCTAGCAGTTTGTAAAAATTTTCCATGTGCCACCGCCAGTGTCTATTCCAATCAAACTTTATCTTTGTGTACAAACCATCACCATTTTTTGACGTTCTAGTTATGATTGCAATTTATAACAAGTGAAATATGAAGGTGACAGTATGTCCGAAGACATTTAAATGAAAATGCTGTTAGCAAGATCTCGACATTTTTATGTTGAGTGAAAAAAGTTTTTACAGTTTGATTAGAATAGGTTATTTAACCCTAATACGCCCAGCGACTCACGCGCAACCGACTCAACCCACGGCTACGTGACCAGCGTCTAATACGTCATCATTGTCAACTATACACGCAATTCAATATCGCGTGGTCGGACACTGAATGTCGTAAGAATTGACGACGGTTTGGTTTAGTGATTCCCCCTGCCCCTTCTTTCCCCGCACGGGACAAATCATAATGTGACAAATGTTTGTTTCCGAATAAATCTATATTAGGGTAAGGTTGCTTAAACAAGACGCAACTCGTACGCAAGAGATAGGAATTACGACGACACATAGTGCGTGAGAATGGAGGGTGGAGTAAGTCTCTGGCCCAAGAGTGTCTTAAGAGAGATTAAAGTAGCAACACCATCAACTTAACACTAAACATTTAAAATAAAATAAAAAATGCAATTGTAATGAGACAAAGTGCTAAATCTCTACAGGTGTATACAACAATATTTAAGAAATAAAATTAGTCATCAAGATAAAGATAACAAATAGTATAATTAAAAATTAACAAATTTATAATATAATATTATAAAATAAAAAAGAAGCTGGAAATAGAATTCGAATTTCTTATTATTTTAATTTGAAACAGTCAATTTATAAAATAATTAACTCATTTTAATAAATTTACGAATGTCAGTAAGATGAAAGATGTTAATATCGTCAGCACAGTTCAATTATATGTAATCAAAAAGTCGGTCGGGTGCATTCTACTTCAGGTTTATTTTGTTTCTCGGTAGGGTAAATGTATTTCTAACAGGGTGTCTAGGTATATTACAGGGGACTGTGATTTGGACGGCAGCTAATGCTTCCGACGACAGTATGCCACCATGTATGAGTTTATGTAGTGCAGAAAGATCACAAATTTTGCGTCTGGTCTCAAGGTATTCCATTTCAAAGTGACGAAGCCTAATCTTATAGCAAGCCCTGTAGGGACAACTAGGATCCCTGAATGCAAGAAAACTTATAAAATTGCGTTGGAGCCGCTAGATATATAAATAGATACATGCACCCGCGATACAGGAGTAATACCTGATGTAGAGTTACGATTAAAAACTGATATGTAGTGACGTATTTTTCAGCATTAAAATATATATCATCTCCGTAGAGGAAAAATGAATTATGTGACACGTCTACATCCTGTTAAGTTTGTTAATTTTCTCCCTACGGAAATGATATGCTAAGTGACGGGTCGTCGTATATGGCCTCCGATATTATATGTAAAAAATAATAAAATAAATTTCGAAAGAAACTCTGTCTGCCTATCTGTCTGTTTGTCTCTTACCTGTTCGCACCCAAACCGCTGAACAGATTTTGATCGAATTTGGCAAGGATTTTGGCAAGGATATTATTACCTACATTTTGTCTCAAATTGAAGAATTCCTTTAGGTGTGAAATACACGTCTGAAAGTAATGCGAATGAAGTTGCCAGTACACCTAGTACATAATATATGAACCTGTTATACGTTACATGCATGTTTGCGATGAGTACCCATCTTGTGTGTGCAAGCAACAAAAAGCATAAATGGATAAACAATAATGTGTCAATCATTATAATATTGTCATGCAAATTTGAAATTAATTGCGACAATACAGAGTTGTATTCCGAATGTCACTTTGAATGAGATTGACAAGTTTTTGTTTATTTCTACCGAATTAAGCATAAGTTTAGTTGTGTATACGCATGCCAAGGGTACAGTTTAGATGCGCGTACGTATGCCAAGATACGGCACAGTTTACATACGTAAACAGTTAAGCATTTTAATACTACTTAAGGTTTCAGTACATTGCCGATGCAGCGCGACGGTGGCGCGACCTGGAATGTACTGAAATTTACGGGAGACGACACACATCGCAACTCCGCTCCACGCGAAGGCAAATGTCAAACGAAGCACGGCGGGAGCGGAGGCCAATACGCGGGCGAGCAGGATGCTAGAGTTAGGCGGCGCAAGGTCGCGGCCGCAGTGTGAGTTCGCGCTGCGCTGCATAGCGTCGGCCGAGCGCCTCCCGAGCGTCATCGTTTATGTGACCAAACCTTAAGACGCGCGCTCTACACGGCTTCCCGGAAGTGTTTAGCGGGTAATTTCTGCCAACGTGCCTGACACCGAGACCTGCCGTGAAGCCGCGTAGAGCGCGCGTCCGTGTGCGTGAAACTTATTTGGGACGCTAGGACTAAGATGATCTACTGCTTACATATTTTTACTGTGGGTACGGTATAGGTGCGGTAGGCATGGTTATGGCCACTTCTAGAGTGTAAGGGTCAGTACCTATGGCACGTGAGCTGTATGCACACGGAGAGCGCGGCGCGCAGCAGCGCACGCGCAGCTGCCGACAGCTTGCTGCCGCAGCGCCCGCTGTTTTGTGTTAGTACGTTAATTATCACTTAATTGCATTATCAATCAGTTGCAGAAAGCTCATCAATAAAACTTCATTAAATAAAGCGGCGTTACCACTAATGAATCTATCATTTCAATGTAAAATTTAATAATAGATTAGCAATTCATCCCCTTTTTTTTATTGTAAGAACATTTCTGCAACTGGGCGTAATTTATTAGTTTTAAAATAATGACAATGAACCTAGCGTTGATTTAGTTTCTAGGAAAAATATGTTAAATTTTAAGACCAGCAGGGTCTTAAAACTCAATTATGGGATAACTATTTAGTTATATTTCCTTTTAAATTTCCAATATCCGAACAAATAAACTTTATGATGTAATATTATATACGGTGTAATTTTAGTCGTCCTGGGGCGACCGCCCATGTAATGTATCCAATGCTTAATGTTCACTTACGGAATTTCGCTCTAGGACGACAAAAATTACACCGTGGATATTACGTACCACGAAAACTTCACAGGGAAACAAATTAAATTTATTATTATGTATCTAAACGGAATAATGAATCTCTATCTATCTATCTATAACCTCACGCCAGATCCCTTGCAGGGTAGGCAGAGAGTACAGAGTTCCAACAGGAACTCTGGAATAATGAATCATTGTTTTTATGATGAATTTTAAATTACACTCTATGTAAGGGTTTATGTGGTATGTTTTTTTAGTGAAAATAAGAAGATCAGTAATTAGAGAGAATAATGGTTTATTTACTGGTACTCTAATTTACTGGTAAAAATGAATGAAAATGGTGACGCACACGCGATGGTTATACCTGAACAATGAAAATGGTAATGAGGGCGCGATGGTTGATTGCGTACTAAACTTAAATTATATAAAATTAAGGTGTAGCGATGCGCCGACTGGGAAATGCTGACGGCGCCACTCTGCGCAATACATGTACACCGTACACTTTATGTTACTTGGATGTAATTATAATTCCACATTTTTACTTAGTCTTCATAATCCAGACATACTAAATATTTATACCTATAAAAGAGTTAAACATCTCCATCTCCAAAATAATTGAGTTTTTGAAAGCGTCAAATAAGTTTTGAAAAGTGGAAAAACATTTATTAATGTACAAAGAATATATAAATTGCAATTTAAATTTAGAAACAATATCTATTTTCATTTCACCAATTAGTTCCCCATAGACCAGATCAACTGTTATTAGACTTCAATGATAAAGGACATTGTTCTGCGCCCATACATGATTTAACCCAAAACCAACAGCAATGAAAAAATACTTGTATGATTTCAAATCACCTATAAATTTCTTAAGGCATTTATTATTAAACGGACAAGCGGGGGAATCGCAACATTGCACAAAAAGTATTAGATTTTGAGGTTATAATTTAGTAGCCATTAATACATATGAGGTTATATTGTGAAGTCAAAAATATATTGAGTGAATTTAAAGATTAATTATATTAATATAGATGCCAATCGACACACTAAGAAACTATCTATATTTAGTCTAACAAGATAAGCAATCTAGAATCGTAATTCGATGACCACGTTGACATTCAGTAAAGATGTCGGCGACCTCGATATAAGTACTTACAATACTTTGAAATATTCGTTTTAGATTGCAAATTGTCCGTTAGATACGCATATTTGCGATTATTTTAATAAAATAGATAAATAATGATGGTATGGGTCAAATGTTTGATGGTTCTGGGGCAATTTTCGACAATGTCCTTTCTATTTAGTGACGATTCTCATTGATGGGTATTACTTTACTGGCAATGTATGACCAAACGAACATTAGCAATGACTGATAAAACATGGAAGAACATAATAAGCCATAATTATTTTCCAAGCGAATTACGCTATATTATTTTATTTACTTTTAATATGTTAGAGAACTGTTAACAAGTACGGGTTACCAAAATGAAGCACTTCGTCACATAGGCATACAGGGAGATTTGGAATTTGGATATAATGCCGAAAGTTGTAGCATTTATACGCCATTCTAAACAACTTTTGTTCTACAACTTAATATTTTTCGAGTTTTTTTTTCACTTTCCCATACAAGTTCACTCGATCAGCTGATCAATTTATATTAAAAACGAAATAAGTTCGCTACAAATAAACAACAAACCGAATCAGCTGTATCGCCAATTGCTTGTTCATCTGATCTATATATCACTCCTCCAACAGTGGAATAAGCAAAATAAACATGGTTCTGAATTAAAAATTATACTAAATTTACGGCTCGTATTACAGAATGTAAATCAGTCGTGAATCTAGTTTTAAAAACTGATATTTGTACTAAATGTTAGTTTTAAAACTAGATTAACGACTTATTTTCGTTCTGTAATACAGGCCTAAGTTTCGCTTATCTTAAACCTACTGAAAAAGCTTTGATGTCTTAAATGATTGTATAGTTTTTTTGACTGCATTAGTATGAAACTCCATTCGTCCAATATTTTAGTCTAATTTATTTCAGTAAATTAGATGCTAACTTCGGAGATTTAAGCGAATATAATACAAGGAATAAATTGTTTTTAGCTTTTATTGCGGTTAATTTTTAATTTTTATGTTCCCTACTTTTCCAGTGTTATACAGCAACCATATTTACGGGAAGGACTGAGATGTTTGACCTCTATGTCATTGTTATTCTAACCTTCAAACTTCGTCCTGTTATTCAAAATAAACTAGCAAATTAGAAGCACATCTACCTACCTATTAATTTCTCAAAACAACAACAAATCACTTTAATCTGTCCGAAGTGCCTTATTTTTAGTTCACCTGTGTTGTTAAGTGTCACCGCAAGTTAGTAAATAATATAAGTAGTAGACTTTTTTGGCGGGAAATCGAAGAGTGATGTCAATTTGTTTTAATTTCGAAAACTTGTTTTATTTCGAATTATAATGTGTCATGTTAGTGGAATATTAACCATTATGTATTCTTATATGTGGACGAGTGAAGGTAATTGTAACAAAGTGATAAAACGTGCCTTTTCGATTTCCCTCAAAACGGCCGTCGTAATTGGTATGTAAAGTATCCATCGCTTTACTATCCAGGGTGGGGCACTTCATCAATTTCATAATCATCCTTGTCATCAAGTTCATGGGGGAGTTGAATTAATTTTAAAATGAATATTCGTAATACTTGACATTGGCAACATACGCGTCGTCGTGATGCCATAAACACAAAAAAACAAGTAGTAACTTACTCGGAGACGGTGAGCGAGGCGGGCGAGTGCGCGACCTGCACGCTAGAGGGCGGCACCTCCACCACGCGTATCGAGTGCGACACGGAGCGGACGATGTTTGTCCCGTAGCAGTTACCGCTGTGGACGACAAATATATAAACTACTACATTTTATCTGATGCTTCGCCTCAATTACTTTTTTTTTGAGAAAAAGTATAGTGTAAATAGAAAAAAAAAACGATCACTTGCTTTAACGGTGAAGGAAAACATCGTGAGGAAACCTGCATGCCTAAGAGTTTCTCGAAGGTGTGTGAAGTTCGCCAACCCGCACTGGGCCAGCGTGGTGGACTATGGCCTCCTCTCAGTTTGTGAGGAGCCTCGTGCCCAACGGTGGGCCCAGTTTCTTAACAGGGTTAATATTAATATTAAAGCGTATGTCCTAAACATGTGTAACTCAGTAGACAGTTCACCGCGCCGGATGTGTTAACTCACTTCTTCAAAGTGATGGTGCGCAGCGCAGGACCCGAATAATCAAAAGGTGTTGAGGTGTTGAGTCGCCCGCAGAACGCATTGAAATGTATTGAACACTTGTGGTATTGCACGAATCTTATTATATCATGTTTATAAACTGCAACTCCGTAAAATGATTGATAGGTAATCTTTCTTTTCTACATATCTTTTACTTACTGGCTACAAGTTTTTATTTTGACAGTATGCTGAGTAAATATAAATGGAGGAATACCCTCCTCTTCATCTTAGACGGCAGTACTTTTCCGATCGTTATTTTTTCAAAGTGTGGCATATTCCTTCTCAGCCCTTCCTCCCTAAGATAGTAGCTCTCAATACTCTGATAAACTGTAACAACCATTTCTGGCACAACAAAGATATTCCTCATCTTATCTATAGTTACAGAAAAGTTCTTAACACCAATAATGTGACTTTTAAAAGATCCCAACCAGTTAACTTATTTGGCTATAGAATTGTTTTATATGTGCCAAGTATTTTATTCTTTATAGGCATTCATAAAAACTAGTGGTCGCTCATTGGTCGTAATTCGACCTACTCTTTCATCATTTGCTGGTTGTTTGACATTCAGTAAGACTATAGACAAATAATATTAAAGACAAACAATAATAATCTATTCCCAATTTGACCACAGCCTTTACAATAAACAAAAGAGTATATATGTGTGTGTGTGTAAAATACATGTAGTGTGTGTATTAATATAATGATAAACCGGATGCTAATAATAAGCTGCACGAGTACATTGAACAGAAAGCTGGCACAATGAAATTTTTTTTACGGGTGCGTCCAAATCGACGGGAAAGGGAGATATTGTATGTAACAATGTGGGTGCTGCTTTATTGCGTCATTACAATGAAAAGAAAAAAAAACTTACTGCCTCGTTGGTCTTGTGGCCAAGCGCATCGCTTTGTGATCACGAGGTTCAGGGTTCAAATCCTAGGTCGGACAAATGTAGTTTTTCTAACGAAAAATTCCCAGTATGAGTCCGGAGTCTGGAATTGTGCCCGGTATATGGCAATAGGCTCGCCCCCTATTACATGAGACCTAACATCGTCGGCGAAACGTGGGTGTACTCAGTACACCTCTGCCACCCCCGCTGGGGAATATAGGCGTGACGGCGTCATCACACTGGATTCTTTAAATTGTTTAAACATCCCTCTGTAGTAATTATTCTGTGACATGCATGGCTGTTTTGGAATGTGTGAATCACATTATTCTCCATAGTATAAACAACGCCATTAAATTTATTTACCGATTCTCTTAGTTCTTGCAATCTCTGCATGCTTATCCATTTGGCAAATATATGAATCCGGTAACACGTGAACTAAAAAGTAAACAGGTACAGGGGTACAGGTTTTGTTGGCTAGTACTCCTGGACATTCGGGTATTCAAGGCAACGAAACTGTGGATTGCCTGGCAAAACTAGACAGCCTCCAAGGCCGTTCAGATAGTATTATTTATTGTAATGACATGCTATTGATGCCACGTATACACTTATTTGACTATTGTAATCGTGATTGGGTGACGGCAAATTTACACAAGGCCAAATTCGGTCAATTCAATCCATAGTCCCAGCCAAACCCTCCAAATTAAAATTAACTAAGAAAACGACTTCTATCCTTTTCCGTCTTAGATATAATCGTTGTTGCAGTGCTTTACATCTTTATAATTTGAATATAAGGAACTCACCGCTGTGCGAGTGGTGTGGCCAAGTAATTGGCGACCTCACCCACATTTTATTTTCCTGTCCTCGTTATAGCTCTCCGTCCTTACACGATTTCCTTATTGAATATAAAGCTCCTCTTCCTTATAATTCATCAACTATTCTGTCACTAGATAGTGATGAATGAATTTAGATATAAGTTATTGTAAAGTTTATTGTACATCATAATATCTCCATTTAATTTTATAATATGACTACAATTGTTTCTTAATGATCTTATTAAATTTGTTGTTCATCAAGGAGTTGATATATTTTAGAAATCTTACATCACGATTAAGCTATTCACTGGATACACTTCAAACTAGTGTGAAGCCATAACTTAAAGAAGAAGAAAAATAAATGGAGGAATATGTTAACGTTCAAAAATTAAAACGAAGGAACTACTGTTAAGAACCTGCGAGCGCGGCGTGCAGATGGCGCGCGTTTCGCTGCTTTCTCGACGCCGTTCCATTTTGTTGCGCCATATCGCAATTTTGAGTTAACGCAATGAATCGGCGCAGTAAACTGAGTTACCCATGTTTAGTATGTCCTCCATGCCCAATTTCATCAAAATCAGGCGTGAAAACCAAACAAACAAGTTTATCCACATATAAGTAATATTAGTATCGATAACTCTATGTATCGCCCCCAAAAATAAAATACTTATATGTGCGAGAGAGATAACTTTACAGGAGGAAAAAGAACAGCTGAATGATTTCTGAGGTATTCTCAAAGGCTCCGTTATACAGACTGTTTGTTTTATCACTTAACACAATTTTATAAAAAAACACCACATGAAATTTCACCAGTATAAGTTGGAGCGTTCGACAAGCGCGTAGGGCTCCCCGTCCTCGATGTGGTTGGCGCAGGCGGCGCACGCGAAGCACTCCGGATGGAAGCGGTGCTCGCCCGCCGCCATCACTGGGCCCGTTATCACCTGGTTTAACAACATATATTTTCATTGCCTATTCCACAAAGCCTAAACATAAGTATTTGATCAGTTCCTCCTGTCCGTTATGACTTACGGAGACGAAACGTGGATACTCAAGGATGGACTGATCCTTAAATTTAAAGTCACTCAACGAGCTATGGAGAGGGATAGCTGATTTCCATAGCTCGGAATTTCTCTGAAGGACAGAATCCGTAATGAGGCATTCGACAGAGAACCGAAATTATCGACATAGCCGACCGCTTTAGTAAGCTGGAGCGGCAGTGGGTTGGGTACATTAGCCGAGGATCCGATAACTGCTGGGGTAAATGAGTTCTTGAATGGAGACCACGGACGCTCTCAGACTAAGTAGACCGATGATTTTCGCAGGCGGTTGACATTCATCCATTTAAAGAGCGTCCATTTGAAGAGGCCTGTGCAATAGTTCTGCGTTTCTTAAAAAAGCTCCGTCTTAAGTATGTCGAATACCTGGGCGCATTGCTGGCAGCTCTCGCCATAGCGCGCCCAGTAGTCCGCCTGGCAGAACAGCAGCCCCGCCTTCTCGAAGTACCACGTGGACAGCTGGGCGTCGCATACCGAGCACCTGCACACAAACCACGCTAGTTTGCAATAGGTACATATTATTAATTATTCATCGATTTATGAAAAATAATAACGATTTCTATCTATATATATCATCACGCCAGATCCCTTGCGGGGTAGGCAGAGAGTACAGAGTTCCAACAGGTTCTTTCCTTACATACCTCTCTGGCTTCCTCCACTCTCATAGTTCGTCTCATACACGCTCGCCGGTTACGGAGACTCTTGACTTGTCCTTCAGATAAGACTCTGTCTATTTGGTCATGGTAAGATAGTCTAGGTCTTCCCCGGTACCTACATCCTTCCACTTTCGCATTGTATATCTGTTTTGTCATTCTTTCTTCAGATATTTTTTATATATTTCCGACCAACGAAGCCTTTCTCATCTTTACACTGATACTATCTTTCATGCCTACTCGCTTTCTTACTACGCTGTTGCGAATACGGTCGGTCAGCTTCACTCCGCACATCATCTGCAGAGCTCGCATTCCCACCGCATTTATCCTACTTTTAACTTAAGTTTAGAATTTATTTTAAATTTATCTTATTTTTGATTATGTTACCAATCATAGTATACAAGTAATGTATGTTAAAGAAATAATTTTTTTTGTATTTTTTTTTTAGTATTACTATTTCTTATAAAATATACATAAAAATCAGTATCACTACATATTATACAACTAAGTCTCCCCGCTGCGTCTGTCTGAACGCGATAACTCAATAACTACCGAACAGGTATTCATACAGTTTTCACCAGGATGGAGTGATTAAAGAGTAAGGTTAATGTGTATAATTCACCCGTGCGAAGCTGGGGTGGGTCGCTAGAATTATATAAAAAAAGGGTGCTCCACTAACAGCGAGGTCTACGACCTAAATTTCCGTGGTCAGGGCTCCAGGCTTAGGAACCTCCTCACGATGCGCGCCATGTCCAAAACTACCGCTTTCTGTATCAGGAACTTTACCCAACGGCCTAGCGAGAGCTTCTCGAGGTGTTTGTCGAAGATTTTCGCTATTAGTTAGGCTTCGGTTATTAATTATTATTAATAATGTGAATTAAATCAGTTTAGGCTACCGATCTCCCTCAAATGCGCCGCGCTGCCTTCCCGTCGGCGCGCCGTTATCCCGTCCCGTTGGATATATGAGGAAACCTTAAAGGGCTACTGCAATAGTATATCACTGGACCACTGATCGACCGAAAGAGTGAAAGTGATGCAATTACAATAGAAAAATATAATAAGGGACGGCTATTAAGCCCGCGCTCGGAAATAAACGATATGTGCCATGTTAAAAAAATCTTTAAAAAAAAAGGTAAACGGACTTCAAAAAGCAAAAAATAAATATTTGAAGTGGGTGCCAAATAACCGATTGCACCAACCAGCACCTTTTTTTTTTTAAGATTTTTATTTTACACATTTAAGTGACGAGTGAATTATTTAGTAATATTTATATACCCATATTACATTATTTTGCTGAGTTGTACAGTAAGGTACCTACAGGATTAATATAATGACTATAATAACGGAATCTATACATTCGTGCTGTTCGCCGTTAAGGAGTTCCCTCTTGTATCTTCAAAGTCCAAGGTCCAATACCAATAACATTAAAATAGAACCACCTCAAAACTATACTGAACCCAATGCAAAAAGAATCATTAAAATCGGTTTATAAGCAAAGAAGTTATGAAAAAAGGACGAATTATGAACCTCCTTTTTAAAGTTGGCTAATATACTGCTTAGTTCTATAGTAGGGTATATATATACCCTATAGGATTGACGTAATACCCATAATATCTCGATTAACACATGCCTATTGTTTGTCGTTAAGGGGTTCCCTGGTGTATCTTCTAAGTCCAAGGTCCAATGCCAATGAAATTAAAATGGGACCACCTTGGAGCTATACTGAACCCAATGCAAAAAAATCATCAAAATCGGTCCACAATTGACGGAAATATCGCTGAATAACAATTAAAAAAAAACATACATACAACCGAACATAGAATCTCCTCCTTTTTGAAGTCGGTTAATAAAATAAAGAACTGCTCTACAAGGACTTTACTACAAGTATTCTTTATGCTGTTTTTTTTTTAAATGTAAATAATAGGGATATTTTTATCGAGAAAGTTTTATTTATCACTAGCTTCTGCCCGCGACTTCGTCCGCGTTGACTTTAGACAGAAACTTAACATTTTTCGGGATAAAAAGTATTCTGTGTGGTAATCTGGGTAATAAACTATCTGTGTGCCAAGTTTCGTCCGAATCCGTTCAGCCGTTTTTGTGTGACTGAGTAACAAACATCCAAACATACAAACTTTCACATTTATAATACTAGTTTCTGTCCATGTCTACGTCTACGCTAACTTTAGATAGGAATCCTGATTTTTTCCGGGATAAAAAGTATTCTATCTGTTAATCCAGGTAATAAACTATCTGTGTGGCAAGTTTCGTCCAAATCCATGCAGCCGTTTTTGCATGATTGAGTTACAAATATACAAACTTTCACATTTATAATATTAGTAGGATGTACAAATTCGTTTTACCAGTTACTGGAATATAGAATCAAAAAACAATTTCTTAATTTAGAACCCCTAATTTGTTTTTTAATGTACCGCCTTAATGCAGGTGGAGGATGAGCATTATAGGAGCCCACATTACCTGAAACAGTCTTTATGCCAGTCTTGGTTGAGCGCCGACACGTAGTCATCATCGCCGATGTCGTTTAGACACCCGGCACAGCTGAGGGACTCTGCAACAGACACAAATTCGGTAAAACCCTAATATCAACTGGACACAGAACTAAAGACTCTCAGAATAGACATTAAGTCCATAGTTGAATAATACTTGTTAATCTTCAGTCTAACATGAACAGTGGTTAAAATTATTTTATTGAATGCAAGTGCGTTTTTCGCATATAATATAGAATCATTCTAAAAGCGAATCATATTACTAATCCAGTTTTGTTTGTAATTAAGAATTCCTTTTTTATGTTTTTTTATTGAGGACAGGTCGGTTTGTATGGCAACTATTACAATTAGCCAAAACTGACTAGCTTGATCACAAGACAGCTTTGGTTCCCCAGATGAATCCAAACTCTATTTTTACAGTGCAAGAGTTAAATGTTATTAGTTAAATTATCCTTTATTCTGCCTAATTAGGTGCACATTATAATGTAGGTACAATAGTATAGGTATAATATCTATATAATTTATTATCATCATGGTTTTCCTGTGCTACTTGTCACATCCATGTTATATTAATATTAATTTTCCTGTATTATTTACACCATGTTTCTTAGAAACTCTCTCTCTCATTTTATGAGGCTGTCTTTGGTATTGTGGTGATACCTGCAGATAGTGATCATTAGATCCTGGTTTAGAAAAGATAATCTATCTATCTATAACCTCACGCCAGATCCCTTGCGGGGTAGGCAGAGAGTACAGAGTTCCAACAGGTTCTTTCCTTACATACTTCTCTGGCTTCCTCGACTCTTATAGTTCGTCTTGGAGTTCTTGTCCCAACGCTGTTATATGGTAGCGAGAGCTGGGTATGTAAGAAGGAGAATGAAAGTAGGATAAATGCGGTAGAAATGCGAGCTCTGCGGAAGATGTGCGGAGTGAAGCTGACCGACTGCATTAGCAACAGCATAGTAAGACAGCGAGTAGGTATGAAAGATAGTATCGGTGTAAAGATGAGAAAGGGCATGCTCCGTTGGTTCGGGCATATAGAAAGAATGCCAGGGGAAAGAATGATAAAACAGATATACAATGTGAAAGTGGAAGGATGCAGGTACCGGGGAAGACCTAGACTATCTTACCACGACCAAATAAACCGAGTCTTATCTGATGGAAAAGTCAAGAGTCTCCGTAACCGGCGAGCGTGTATGAGACGAACTAGATAAGATAAAATTCTCAATATCAGTCTGGACTTGCATTGTGCTCATTATAATGGCAATAAGCTCATCCCCTATTTCTCTGGGATCGTTGGCAAACCGTGAATGTACACAGTACACTTCTGCCACCCTCAATTGGAGAATAGGTGCATGATGGTCTCTTATCTTATGAAATCACTCCTGTACTACTCTAAAATATCTGAAAATCCCTTCCTACAACTCAACTTCCTAGAAATAAGGTCTATGAGATGCATTGATGTAAGTAGATACATCATATTGACAGATGATTTAGCACAGTGGTCAAGACTTTAAGCCACTCCACCTACGGGTTCGATTCCTACATGGGAAAAATCTTTGTGTGACCCATGAATATTTGTTTCTGTCTGGGTATTTGTGTTTGTGAATTTTCATGTTTGTGAATACCCAGACAGGAATAAATCCTAAAGTGTAAAAGAATAAAAAAAAGAGTTGTATTAGAGTTGCCAATGGGCAGACTTACTTAGCCCACTTAATATAATTATATAGTATAACATTATTTTCATTAAAAAATAACACACCAGTTTATAATGACTAATACTTTATTTATATCACATGTAAACACTTGAAAATGTTTTATAGCAATTTATATTAAGTGGCTACCAACTGAGTCACTGACAAACAACTAGATATAATAACAACATTATATACAGAACAGGTATCAACTATTGTTATCAAACATACCACTTTTGAGTTTCAAATTTTCGGTTCTACATCTATAGATAAAATCATTTCACTAGCAACAACTTAATGCCAAAGTTCTAAGACATTATTTTTAATTGATTCATATAAAAATCCTTCAACTTATTACGCGGAAGCGAAGTATATACCTAGATTAGTTTCGAGTGCAAGTTGACCAAGTTTCATCAAAGATATAGTTATAAAATGTTCATTTAGGTTAGTGCGAGTCCCTGTAAACGAACAATAACTTTAACTTAATGTTAGAATAGGCGAGGCACAGGCAAACAAAAGATAATTCATGATACGAAACAAGTATCGCCCACACACATTACTGGCAAGTTAATCGTCCAAAACATGACTAAATGTGTGATTAATAACACTCGAAGGACATCGGGAACGGTGGCAAAACTCACCTTTAGTGTTCGGTCCCTCCATTTAATTTCAAAAGGAATGTTTATTCATCAGAAATGTATGATAAATCACAATAGCTACATGCCTGGAATTCTGCGACTTCAGTATGACGTATATTGACATAAATGACATTTATATGACACAATGGTCTAGTGTTGCTAATTTAGATAACAATTACAATTTCATTACAATCATATAACGATTCACTTACAAAATATTATTATAATTTCAATGAATTCGAAGTGAAAAATATACAGAGAAATAATAATAAAACTCTCTATAATATAAATATTAGACCCAAGTTTTCCATAATTTTGGTTGGTGATTTCAAGGTTGGTATAAAAAAACATGAATAACTTGAAAAAAAAACCTTTTATTATAATATTTATTGCACACGAAATATTTTTTACATTATGTACATTTAAATTTCCTTTTCCTTTTCAATTTCCTTCTTCACTTTGTATTTGTTGAACCTGACTTTCACTTTGACGCTCACTTCTAAACGCTTTAGGAGTTCGGAAACTTTTTCATCATCTTCATCTGATTCATCATCCTCTTCTTCTTCTTCTTCTTCACCATCAGGTCTCTCAGTAGTTTCTTCCTCAGGAGTACCTTCATCTTCTGGTTCTTCTTCAAGATTGGCGAAGTCGATGCCGGTGATTTCTTCAAACCAGGGTAGGAATGGTCCAGGACGGATGAATCCTGAAATAGAATATTAAAAAGGTTTTTATTCTATATAATAAATTTAAAGAAATGGGAAGAATAAAAATATACAGTCATACAAGGATATTTTGGCCCGTGGCCGAAATCGTAACTTGATGACAGTCGCAGAGTTGCCGTTTGCTATGAAGTTTACCCAAGTTCTTTTGTTAATTAGTAATCGTGTGGACCCATCTGATGAAATATCTCCTTGGAAGTAGGAATTTTTTATTAAATGTTAACCCTAATTTCACAGCAACACCCCCCCTGTCGAAGCATGCATGGACCAAACGATCCATGTCGCACTATAAAAATAACGCCTTTTTTAAATCTGTGTTCTTTTCCTGGTATTTGAGGGATGATGATATAAACCAAATTCATATCATGCCGCTGCCGCCGCATACAGCAGTTTCATAACAGCATCGATTAGTTACACCAAGTCGCTGTTTATACCATCTTTGAATGTCCCGTGCTGTGGAAAGAACATTAAGTTTCCGTTCCGTTAGCATAATGACTGAACCCTCAACGTGGTAGTCATTATGCTAAGTTGGTAGGCTTACAGGCTTGATAAGCTCCAACAGCACTGGATCGGCTAGGTGAAACGTGACCTTTTCTTTTTCACTATCTGTAAGAGGCCTTTGCTCAGCTGGGATAGAATAGGCTGAATTATATATTATGCATAGCTCAATTGATTCAATAGGTATTGAAAAATTAACTGAGTGCTTCAGAAACCGGGCATTTGTGTGACTTTATGCAGTAGGTACGTCGCACCAGGATGCGTCGTGGTGATCTTTGGGAAGGCCTGTGTGCAGGACTGGACGTATTTTGGCAAATAATGATTAAGTGTTTACTTACCACCAGGCAGACCGGAGTGGCAGCCGAAGTCACCACCAGCAACAAAGGAAGTAACACCGACCAAGTAAGGCACACCATCGGAGCCAACGTGCACTAGAGGACCGCCACTGTCACCCTGACAACATACGAACATTACAATATAGTCTTCTCAAGCATAGGTCCGAACATTTTAGACAGATATCAGTAACTTTAGGCTCGGGATGGAAGCAAATTTTTGTATCGAAATCGTACATAGCATACTGAAGTGTATGTCAATTGTGTAACGCATGAATTAAATACGAGCCAATAGCTACGGGAATTTTCAAAACACAAACAATTGTTACAATGTTATAAGTTATGTAGCGACCCCTATACATCGCTACATAGTTACGACTACCTACCAATAGATGGTGCTGACGATTCGCCATACATGTCTAGAATGCGATATTAGAGTGTGCACGACGTGTAACACGTATACAAGCCCCCGACAACAACTCTGGGGGGAGAGTGGCAGGCCCCGCCAGACACACCACCCGTCTGGCTGGAAGATCTTCCCTTTGACAAATCCTGCTATAACGTTCCTGCCACAGTTACAATTTGACGAAGGTTTAGTCTAGTGGTTAAGAGCGCTGTTCCACCCCCTAAATCGAGTAGTCGCGGGTTCGATCCCCGTACATGACAGGTCTGGGTGTTTGTGCATGTGTATTTCAATTATTCTTATATTAACGGTGTGCTCAGATGACCGCAATGTGCGAGGATATTTTCCAAAAAGATTGGCTTCATAAGCGGCATGCGAGGGCACGAACGTCAACGAGTTGATGCAATCACCGTGGCCTGGCTTACATTATCATTATCATTTGAATTTCGTATTTGGAAAACGCACCCACAACACAGGAATAACTTCTAGTTGGGGGGCTGCCTTTTAAAAAATACTGGTTATCATGAAGTTTTTAGCCGGTAGTCGTTCCACATGCATAGCGAAATTACCTGACAAGTGGACTGCGAGGTGACGTTGAAGAACTGTGCGCAAATGGTGTTCTCTGTGATGATGGAACCAAAAGTCCTGATGCAGTCGGCGTTAGACAAGGCGCGGAGGTACACCCAGTTCAGCACCTCCGTCGTAGATCCTGCACAAAGCGTGTCCAGTGAATACGGGTGTTCATGTGAATGTGCGCAATTGTCTGGCTTGTGTAGGCATTGAAATCTTTGCTAATTTTAAAAAATTTCATTTAACTCTAAGTGATTTAACATGTTCAATTCTAAAAGTAACTAATCATAAGTTAAGAAGCGTCGCACTTACTACTGTTTCCTAATAATGCGAAAAATTAGTTATGATCAATCTGCTACTCTTTCTTGGACAGAAACGAAAACCTCAACATGTTTGATTTAAAGTATATTTTTAAAATACTGTTGTAGTAAAATGACGGTCAAATAAAATGCGATTAACAAAGAATGTCATATGAATTTTTGGAGGTATAATACTAGATCTATGATTTTTCACGACTTGTAAAATTATGCATGCCTGTATAAGAGCCCGATTTGAGAGCTCCATCTGCATAGAATAATAATATTTATGACGAGGACATAAAGCTCAATGATTAATCGACGTAAATTTAAATGATAAATGACCTTGTCCTTTTTTAAATGTCATTTTCTTTGCTTAAGTCATGTGTCAAATAGAACTTATATTTTCCAGGGTGTAGTACTATTTACCTCCAGTCCAAGTCCTTCCATGGCCACTAGCGTATACCACCTCGCCGGCGTAGTTTCTGTATGCCTCGGTCGGGGGTTGAATGCGGATCGCGTTAAGTAGCCCTTTAAACCAAAATAATAATTTCATTTTTTCTTTTTTTTAAATTGTAGCCCCATACCAAGAATTATTCCTCGGTCGTGGATGCCTTTATAAACTCACACACAAACACCCGGACCTAAACATTTGTGGGTCACACCTGTGTGACCAAACGATGGTTTGCTCTAGCGATTAAAGGCTAAGATGCTCTGCTCACTGGATAGTCCCTGCTTCGATAAGAGTCTGTCCCGAGATCGAACCCGCGACTCCTCGAAGCGCACAGTTACATGTAGGAAAGGCGCGCCCATAAGTAAGTAAAGCCAAGTATCAACGTAAATTTTGCAAGGAGGATTCCAGAGAAATGTGAGCTTTCATAATCGAGCTGTACTTCGGAAGGGACTCTAAGCCGGTGCCACTTCATGTGATAGTCGTTAAGCCAATTTGGACGCCTTATGGTCAACTCGATAAGTTCCATACAAGTAGCAGGTGGCCACAAATCTGCCTCAATCATTCTGTACTTGATCCGCATGAGGATGACCTACGATAGAAAATATTTCTTACCTTCTTACCCGTGAGAAAAGGCTTTGCCCAGCAGTGGGACAGTCCAGGTTGAGTTATAGTTAGATAAGATGTTCTTACTGGTATAAGTGACAGGTCGGCGCAGTTTCACGATGGCAATGTCGTTAGGCTGAACCAGGCCCGGTAGAAGGTCGTTGTACGTGGGGTGGTTGTACCACTCCGTCGTCTCGAAGATGTACTCCGGGTTCGTGAGGGAGACCACTCCAGCGCGGACTACTAGCGTGATGCGACTTGAAAGAGAAAAAAACCTACTTATTATTCATTTCTTATTTTAAAGGGACTAAGGTATGAATGCTACATTTCGCAAGTAACATGCGAAAAATCATATGAATACTTTTTCATTTGTCACACCTGCTATTTTTTATAATTAAACTTGATGAAGTTGCAAATGGGAGTTTTGGCGGGAAGTCGAAGAGTGATGTTGTCAATTAGTTTTAATTTCCAAAACTTGGGTTATTTCGACTAATAATGTGTAATGTTGGTGGAATATTAACTATTATGTTGCCGTTGCAATTGGTATGTAAAGTATCCACCGCTTTACTATCCAGGGTGGGGTACTTCATTAATTTCATTATCATCGTTGTCATCAAATTCATCGGGGTGTCGAATTAATTTAAACAAACACGATTATATATCTCACTGGACACTGGCAAAATACACTTACAATTAGTGTGAAGCCATAACTTGAAGATGAAGAAGAAGAAGTTGCAAATTGTACAGATGCATCTTTTAGCGATCGATAATAATAGGGAATATGCATGTATTTTTTATATTTTTATACGATAGATTACATCAATAAAATGTTGAAGATAGCAAACAGATAAGAGCACTTTAAACGCTCGCCATTTTGGCGCGCTTGGCGTGACGTCAAAGTCTATAATAACAATCAATTAGTGAAGAGCTGTAGAAGTGTTTTATTCTGTAATTTATTTTTATTTTGTATTTTGCGACTATTATAGAATGGAACAACACTGTGTTGTGCCTAGGTGTAAAAATACAATAAGAAACGCACCCGATAGATGCGGACATAAGGAGAAAGTGGTGTAAAATCGGAAAAAGAGACATGGTATCTCCATCAACTTGTTTATATTGCTGTGAAGATCACTTTAACGTAAGAATTAACTTAAATAATTTAAACTAAAACTTTGTCTTTGTGTAAATCGACAACAAAAAATAACAATAAAATTAACTTAATAGCAAACATCCAACAAATATGCACTTGTTGACATTTGTATTGTAGACTTTGACGTCATATTCGATCTGACCAATAGCGTAGCGTTCCAGCTACATTGAATTTCCCACTCATTTTTTGTACTTTCAATAATTATTTTTTTAATAAAAAAGTATAACTATTAAAAAAATATTGGTATAGACATTATTCTAATGCGATAAAGTATGTAAAAAAAAATTAGACCCTTATTTGAATTACACGTAACATTCATTTTTAATAAGTAGCAAATGCTAAGGGACTACCGCAAAAAAAGTGTTTGTGTACTACATACACTTCAAGAAGTATTTGCATTAGAGACGTAATATTTCGAAATATGATTTTTGACTTTATATTTTAGAATCTGGTAAAAGGAATACCATAAAACTATTTTTCTTGCTAGAAAAAAATCTATAGTCTACCTATTGCTTCACATTTTCCGATTCCAATGCGAAATACTTAAGAAATAATCAATAGAATTTACTTTAAAACATATCAAATAATTGTAGCAAAATTCTTGCATGGCAGTATTGTATTTCATAGTGTAGTTCTTTACAAAATTTAAATATTTGTTGTCGTACATATGTCGTCTATTTCCGAGGGCGCGCTCAATATATCCGTCTCTTATTATTCTTTTGTAAAGTAACTGCATCACTGTCTCTCTTCCGGTCGATAAATGGTTAATCGCGGTAGGCCCTTACCACTAGCTCTTAGCTAATTATTTAATTAAAAATTCTTGTGACACACGTGAACTCTACTCTCTATCGACCTACTACCTTCCTTCGCAAATCGGGAGACAAGGTAGGAAAAATTGGCACGTCTGCAGCAGAGAAGGAAGATAAGTACATCAGGGATAAGCCCAGCTGTAAGGCACTACGGGTAATAATTGAACTCGTCTACACAAAACAGTCAAGTTCTTACCCAGCGGTACAATGGGCCGCTGAGATGACCCACTCGCGGTGGATCACGGAGCCGCCGCAAGCGCTGACGCCGCCTGTGGGGTCCACCATGCGCAGCGCGGCGTGGTGCGGATGCTGGCCGGGCTGCGCCACCCATCCTGACAGAATGCGCGAATCCGCATTGCTACCCGACTCTGTGTTTAAAAGATTACAAGGAAAAGCGTTTTATCATTTAATCTATATACTTACCATCACGTAAAATCCCTTGCGGGATCCTATAATAACGAATGCTCTCATAGTTTGTATTATATCTCCGTATGCGCTCGCCGGTTATTGAGTATCTTGATTTGCCTATCAACAGTGGTGGCCTTATCCATTGCGTGACCTGTGCAAAGTATATGAATCGTGGCCTTTGCTCAGCTATGAGGGACAAGAATGACGCATGATAATAGTACCCTTACTTAATCTTTATATCTGAAGGACAGTTCAAGCGTTTCCGAAACCTGCGAGCGTGACCTCATACACGAACTATGAGAGTAAAGGAAGGTAGTGAGATCTGTAAGGGAAGAATCTATTGAAACTCTGTACTCTCTGCCTACCCCGCTAGGGATTTGTGCATGATGATGAAGATGGATTTATTGTTATCACTTATTAGTTGAACCTATTTGTATTATCTTTAGCTATTGCTAAGGATACAATAAATAGTTTTAAATCAAGTTTTTTTAGTCGGGTCGTTGCGCAAGGTCCCTGCAAGAGCGAGGCCCCGGGCAATTTCCCTGCCCGCCACCCCTTAAGGCCGCCGCTACCTTAGCAGATCAGACAAGGTCTTGCCTGGTACCTACATCATTCCACTTTCGCATTGTCTATGTCGAAAGAATGACATAACATGTCATTCTTTCGACATATATTTAGAACCAACGTAACATATTCTGTCTCATCTTTACACCCATACCTTTTTTTCATACCTCTCTCTCTATCTCTTTCTTTTACTAGGCTATAGTGAACGCGGAACTTCTTAAGACGGCAAACACATATTAAGGTAGTAAGTAGATGGATAAAGGTACATCCACATTTTGATTCAACTCAATTCTAGTATTTAGACAGCTAGTCTTGGGGGACTTTAGGGGAATAGGCGTCAGATTGTTCCGTTTCTCCTTTTTCCAAATTTGGGCATTATCACGAAGTATTTGCTTCGTGGATACTAACTATTATAAATTTTATAGAAAAACAACCGAGCAAATTAAGTCTGTTTTTATGTAGGTATGTCAGTATTCGAATATTCTTCTTACCTCTTAAAATCACATCTTCGATGAACTCAGGTTTGACGTATTCAGCAGGTACCTGCATATTGAACCAAGTGTTAGGTATATACAAATAAGTGACCATTTCCTTTATTCCATTACTTTTCATGCGCAGTTGTATCACCAGGTACCTACTTACCACTCGCGCCAGTCGTTATGGCTACTGTGAATATAGTCGCGGACTGCTGCGCAGAACGCAAAGATAACTAACTTTGCATTCCCCGCATCGGTATGCGCCTGCATACATTTAAAACAGCCGTAAAAAAACGCGTGAGCTTACATCACACGAGTAGATAGGTACTCTACCTTCATCGGTTACCTAGGTCTCATGAGTACAGGAATTACAACGGTTTATTTAGATATATAAACCGTTGGATTTGCTGTCCTGTGATTTGCTATGGATGTGCTGCGGTCGGCATGTCACCCAGGTGATTAGATGATCACCTAATGCCCAATGATTAGGTAGTCATCTTTGATCATCAAGGAACACAACTTTGTAAAAGAGCGTGTAATGGGTTTTGTATGCCACTGGGAGTACCATTAAATGATCATTTCCCGAAGTGATCGCGCGGTGTTACGAGTCTAGGTGATAGATGTATCTACCTATATTATCACATCATATCCCTTGCCGCGCCCAGTGTAATAGCTAAGTTAAATAAACCCGTCTAACACGATAGCATTTTTCTACCATGCTTTTTACTTTAATATTCTGTAGTAAACTAATTTCTTTAATTTCTATTATGGCCGGTTTCAACATTTAATCCACGGATAGATTTGCTTACTTGCAGTATTTCGACAGATTTTCCATACAAAATATGTCAAAATTCTATCCGTAGTAGCCAAATCCTTGAATTAAATATTGAAACCGGCAATTAACCGCAACACTGATTTTTGTTTCTTGCGTTGTCGGACATTGTAGACGGACTTAGTTAGTTATAAAAGCTGCCACTAGCGGTAGTGAGTTTGGTCCTGGTGGAACCTATTTCATTCTCGTGTTTTGAGAATAATAAAACTTATACTAAAAATTGTCGTATATCCCATTTTGTATAAGATATGTGCGAAATTTAAGATTTCGTTCGTCAAGTGAATTGTTTAAATAGCTAGGCTGCCAACCACATAAAAACGAACTGCCGTCTTCCGCATTTGCGTGTAATTAACTTTCTTTAAGAATTAGGACCGCGGTGGTAGATACTGACTGCTCTATGGAGCCTGGGATTGGTCATGCTCACTAAAAAGTCTATGCTTGCAGTGGCTATTTGGTGCGGGTCACTTCCTTCCCCCTAATATGGTCAAGGGAGATGATGACTGCTCAAGTAGTCATACTTGTGTATACTGGTGCTGCTTGTGGAGACTGGTCCACCCAGAATCCTTTAGCTTATCATTCTTTAAAAATATTATTATTAGTCTTATATCTCAGACGTGTGTGTGAGTGTGTGTGTGTGTGTGTGTGTGTGTGTGTGTGAATGATCTACGCTATTGGCCTCGAGGCCTCTACAGCTTCACCGGATTTTAAAGGCGAGCGTGCAACCACTACGCTCCAGCCAGATCTCAGACGTAAGACATCACACTGGAGCTGGATCACATACTTAATTTTGTATAGTATAAAATTATAAATATGTATATATACAGAAAATAATAAAAAAAATGAATAGAGAATTAGACAAAAAGGCAAGCCCGCTGTGTCTACCGGTGGTAGAAGTAATTTAAAAATTTAATGTAAATATGACCATTTGTAAGTACCCCCGCAGGATTTATACTAAATAAATAATTTGAGTTTAAGTTTGATACATCGAACTGAGCATTAAGTTCGTAAACGATTACGAAGGTCTTTTGATGAGTCATCGAACGTCACCATAGAAGATCGCCAATGATCTAACGTCGTCGCTCGAGAACCTAGACTTAACTCTCGACGGACTACCCATTCGCAACGTTAACGCTCGCAAAGAAACGCCTGCAGTAGAGATATAGTGTCATAGCTAAGATACTCGTAATAAGCGCTCAGGTATCAGAATTTTGCCCGCACCTAAAACTTGTTTAGTTGTAGAGTATTGTATTTTTGAAGGCTGCGAGTGCGTTCCATGAGGTTTTCGTCCATGGTGACCACCAACCGACCAACCGTAACATACGACACTGATTAGAGACATAACAACACAATATGGAATAAATCAAAACTATTAAGTTTGGTCTATCCCAAAATTTGCATTACGTCTTTGAAGCCTCTTCAAAGACGTTCACGACATACCTGAAGCACAGCTGCGAGAAGCAACACAAGGCCCGCCTTCATTAACATGTTAGATCCCACTAATGATTGGCGGCTCACGTCCAAAACTTATCGGCTCGGTTCCAGTGACAATGGGATTAACTCCTCAAATCACGGTAATTACAATAGATATTGATCATAATTGATTAAAAAAATAACTGCAAATAAAGATAACGCCCAGTGGAATACCTGTAGCGGGAAAACGTATAGTTTTCCATCGTTATCTTGATCTAGGTTCCGTATTTTGTAGACTTTCCTTAACGATGGACTGTAGATGCAAAAGCCGAAGACATTTGAGCAGCTAGTGGCCGCCGCAGGCACAGTGGCGGATTTTGATTATGGGGACACAAGCACGACTTCTACCGCTTACGCATAAGCGTTTCAGTTTGATCGAATAGAATCGACGTCAAGCGTTTGCCACTTGTCTAGGCCTACTGTTCCGGGACCCGCTATTGTACTTTCTAAAAATACAATAGTTCACTAAAATGCAGAAAATAACTTTTTTTACGGTTAAAAAACATAACGCGCTAAAATAAATTTAAGGAATAAAGGAATATTCTCAGATCTACCGAAAACGACTGGTTTTCACGCTGCATACTAATAATTTGAAGCTTATTATCCGTACGGAATCATCCGCGTATAAATTCGCCTCGTACTTCGTGTTTTTTTTTATATACCCAAGTACAAATTGAATGAAATAAGTCTTATCCATATAACCTACCTGGTATGAAATATGAAAGCTTCCAAGTTGTCTTAAGAGTTTCTTCAGTACCCATATAAGAGTCGGGAGTATATAGGATACTAGATCTTATGGTAGTTGGTACTCAATAAGAATTTTTGGGACATGCTATTTTGTTTTTCAATCAGGTCACTTGGCTATAAGTAGAGAAGCACATGAAAATGAGCAATGTAAACTTTGTATGCCTGAGCAATTTAATTCCATGTCCAACTCCCTGCTCACTAGTGCAGTTTACATTCTCGCGCTGGCCAGTTTCATGCCCACTTTGCCACGCGAAGGAGGTGATTGTTATCCCAGAGGTCATTGTTTTTGACTTACGGGGAATAGTTATACCATAAAGTTATTCTTATTCTACTGCTGTCACAATTACAGATTCGTAAAAAAAAACCCAAAACGCCAGCCTGCGTAATAGATTCGAATCTGCTTCATCAATCTTAATGGCCGCGATTAGCCCTATCGCACAATATTGCGAACTATGATTAGGTGCCTATCAATGTTTGATCAGATTGTTCGTTACTAATCATCACATGCTTCTAATATCGAAGCCAACATTATCCTTCCAAATAGACCGAGTTCAAAGCGTTTAAATAAAGACTGACGTAATGAAAAACCTCAATAACGCTTTTTTCAAATCAGGATTCAAACCTAGGACCTCGTAATCGCCTGTACACTCGTGCACCAACGAAGCCATTCGAACCTATTATAATATGATTTAAAAACTGCGATATACCTAACCGGCGAGATGTATGAGATGAACTGTGAGAGTGGAGGAAGCCAGAGAGGTATGTAAGGAAAGAACCTGTTGGAACTGTGTACTCTCTGCCTACCCCGCAAGGGGTGTGGCGTGATGATAAAGATAGATATACCTGTGATGTACCCGCCCTTACTTCACGTAAGAGGAACTACGGAATTGTCACGACTTCCCTCGTAGAACATGAACACCGTGAACTGGTTACATTATAGGTTCATATCAAGTTCATGCTCGCTTCGTATTAGAACAGCGACCATTCTATTTCTTTATCAAATCTCCCCACATTTTCCCGAAATTATACTTTTTTCATAAAGATATACCCAAACTAATTTCATGCTAGTTTTCCAATGTTTTTTTCTGATTTGTGATCCTCACTTTTTTGTTTATTTCCTATCAGTATATATCATCACGCCAGATCCCTTGTAGGGTAGGCAGAGAGTGCAGAATTCCAAAAGGTTTTTTTCTGACAGCCCTCTGGCTTTCTCCACTTTCATAGTTCGTCTTATACACGCTCGCCGGTTACGCTTTGTTATACAAATTTCTATACATTTTTACTATTGATTTATAGCCCCTAAATTTTCCCCAAAAAAAATATTTTTGCCCAATATTGCCCAAGTCTCAGCAAGTGGAGACAATGTAAATGCTAGACCGAGTCCGGCCGTAGGGTCTTCGACCTGAAGGCCGTGTGCCACATTTCTGGCCTCTCCGTGGAGGCCCCCCACAAACGTGGCACGCCCGGGCAGTGCCACAACTGCCAGCTGTACGGGCACTCTGCCCGTAACTGTCACGCGCGCCCTCGATGCGTTAAGTGCATCGGGGACCACGCGACGTCCCAGTGCGCCCGCTCGAAGGAGACGGCGGCCGAGCCCCCCAGCTGCGTCCCCTGCGGCACCAAGGGGCACACCGCGAACTATCGCGGTTGCCCCAAGGCCCCGAAGGGGAAGCGCGGCCGGGCGAGGCGCGGCGGCCGCCGCCGCCCCCGCGCGGTTGCCCCCCCTCTGCGCCCTCAGCGCAACACCCCCCCGCGCCCTCAGCGCACCCTCGTCCGGTGCCTTCTGCGCCAGCGACCACGGCTCCCCGCGCTCCAGCGCCTCCGAAGCTGACCCCCCCTCCCCCGCCGCTTAGGCCGTCCCTCGGCGCCAACGCGTGGGTGAAGCCGCTGCCCTACACCGCGGCCTCCCACCCTGCGTCAGTGGGCCCTGCCCGCCCCCCGAAGCGCGCGCCGGCGATCCAGCCCCCCTCCGCCCACTAACGTCAGTCAGGACGTCGACCTCATAATGAGCGTCTCGGCGGTGATAAGCCCCGCACTTTCCCCAGAGTCCGCGAACTCGCACTTCGACTCCGCGCCGCCACCAACTTGGCGGACCAGGTTCTCCTGGCCGCGGAATACAGGGACGTTTATGACGCCCTGGCGTCCCTTAGAACCCAACCCCCCCGCACCCAATAATGGATCTACGATCTCCCCGCCGTAAGCCCCACAACCTATCCCTGGCGTTCTTTAACGCCGATGGCCTTCGCTCCCAGCGAGATCAGGTTGCTGATTTCCTCCGAGATCACCAACTTGATATCCTCCTCGTGCAGGAATCCTTCCTGAAGCCCGCACAACGCGATCCTAGGATCGCAAACTATAACCTCGTGCGCAATGACAGAATCGGCTCCCGCGGAAGCGGTACTCTCATTTACTACAGGAGGTCCCTTCACTGTATCCCTCTCGATCCCCCCGCGCTCACCAACATCGAAGCCTCGGTCTGTCGCGTCTCTCTCACGGGGCACCAGCCCATCCTGATCGCCTCCGTTTACCTTTCCCCCACTAAATCCGTTCTCAGGAGTGACTTTGAAGCACTCCTCAATCTGGGAAGCGCCGTCATTCTGGCGGGCGACTTCAACAGCAAGCACGTGGCCTGGAACGGTCTCACCACTTCCCCTAACGGTAGGAGCCTTGACGCCCTGGTCGACGTTCTCGACTTTGACGTCATCGCACCCATGCACCCTACCCACTATCCTAACAATCCCAATCACCGACCCGACGTCCTGGACATGGCGCTTCTGAAGGGTGTCACCCTACGGCTGCACTCCTTGGAAGTAGTCCAGGAACTCGACTCTGACCATCGACCTGTAGTCATGAGACTCGGTTCCCCCCCTTCCGCCCCTCAGCGACCCAAAAAGACGGTGGTGGATTGGCATGCGCTAAGCACGGCCTTGGCGGATGCCGACCCTCCCCCCCTGCCTCTCAGCTCGGACTCCATCCCGTCCCCTCAGGACACCGATCAGGCCGTAGATGCCTTCACCGAGCACATCCGATCGGCTGTCAGTCGATCGTCCAAGCAAGTCGAGGCGGAAGATCTCTACCTCAACCGCTTTCGACTGCCGGACGATGTTAGGGATCTCATTCGTTCCAAGAATGCTTCCATCCGAGCGTACGACTCCTACCCCACCGAAGCCAATCGGGCCCGGATGCGCGCTTTACAACGAGAGGTAAAGCGTCGTGTCGCGGAGGTCCGGGAGGAACGGTGGGGTGTCCTCCTAGAGGGCATCGCGCCGTCGCATCTGGCCTACTGGCAGCTGGCGCGTAGCCTCAAATCCGACTCCACGACTGACATGCCCCCGCTGTCCCGCCCTTCAGGCGCAGCACCCCCAGCCTTCGACGACGACGAAAAGGCCGAGCTTCTCGCTGACTCCCTCGAGAGCCAGTGCGCCCCCAGCTCTCAGTCCGTCGACCAGTCCCACGTCGACGCGGTCGACAGGGAAGTCGAGCGCAGGGCATCCCTCCCCCCCGTCGATTCCTTGCCTCCTATCACGCAAACGGATGTCGAAGATCTGATTATGGGTCTTAAATCTAAAAAAGCCCCCGGCGCTGACGGCATTTCGAATCGCGTTCTGAAATGCCTGCCCGCCCAACTCATCTGCCTTCTGGTGGCCATTTTGAACGCCGCCATGACGAACTGCACCTTCCCCGCTAAGTGGAAGGAGGCGGACGTCATAGGCATTCCCAAGCCCGGCAAACCTCGCAATCTCCCCGCGAGCTACCGCCCTATCAGTCTCCTCAACTCCCTGGCCAAGATATACGAGCGCCTACTTTTGGCGAGGCTCAAAGACTTCGTAACGTCCAGGGGTATCCTTATCGACGAGCAGTTTGGCTTTCGAGCCAAACACTCTTGCGTCCACCAAGTGCACCGCATCACGGAGCACATCCTCTCCGGTCTCAATAGACCCAAACCCATCTACACGGGCGCCCTCTTCCTAGATGTCGCGAAGGCATTCGACAAAGTCTGGCACAACGGCTTGATCTACAAGCTCTACCAATTGGGTGTGCCGGACAGACTCGTGCTCATCTTACGAGACTTCTTGTCGAATCGCGCCTTCCGTTATCGCGTCGAAATGACGCGCTCCACTTCCCACTCCATCAGTGCTGGAGTCCCACAGGGCTCAGTTCTCTCTCCGCTCCTGTTTAGCCTTTACACGAACGACATTCCTCGTTCGAGTAAGGCGCATCTAGCCCTATTTGCGGATGATACCGCTCTCTACGTCTCGCATAGGAATAAGGGTTTCATTACCAGACACCTTCAGGCATCCGCCAATTCCCTAGGGAATTGGTTCAGGAAGTGGCGTATTGAGGTGAACCCGGACAAGAGCGCTGCGGTGTTCTTCTCCAGAGGTGCCACCCCGCGTCACTCCCTGCGCCGCCCTAGAAGTAATCTCGGCCAAGTGACCATGTTCGACCGACCCATTCCCTGGGTCAAAGAGGTCAAATATCTAGGGGTCACCCTAAACAGTACCATGTCCTTCGGCCCGCACATCAAGCGGGTCCGTCACCGAGCATCATTTGTGCTCGGTCGTCTCCATTCGTTAATCTGCAAGCGGAGTAAAATGTCCCTTAGAAATAAGGTGACACTTTACAAAACTTGCGTTCGACCCATCATGACTTATGCGTGTGTTGTGTTCGGGCATTCGGCCCCCTCTCACATCGATAAACTCCAAGTGGTTCAAAACCGCTTCCTCCGTAAAGCCGTAGGAGCCCCCTGGTTCGTACGGAACGTCGATCTCCACTCCGATCTAGGTCTCGAACCTATTCGCGCCTTTATTAAAAAGGCGTCAACACGTCACTTCGCGAACGCATCTACCCATGCGAATCCGTTAATCGTAGCCACCGCCGACTACGATCTCCCCCCCGACCCCTGCCGCCACCGCCGGCCGCGACATGTTCTCACCGACCCCCCCGATGCTTTGTCATCCCTTCTTTCCGCTCAGAATACGGGCGACGACGACGACGTAGTAGTAGATCCCCTCCCATAGCCGGCGGTTGACCGGTGCACTTAGTAGTGCACCCGTCCCCCTACAGCGACTGTCCCAACCGAGGGCACCTCTTTGAGGCGCCCTCGAGTATGTCGCCTCTTGCCCTTCTGGCTGGCTAGAGCGTAGTGGTTGCACGCTCGCCTTTAAGTCCGGTGAAGCTGTAAAGGCCTCGCAGCCAACAGCGTACATCATTCACACACACACACCGTGCTCCAACTGTCAAACCTTTGCCTCCTGCTAAAAAACCAGTAACGAAGTGTCAGCGCTCTGAGTCGGGATATCGATGGAAAGAAAACAGTACGAATGACACATTATTGATACACACTTCCCTCGCTTCCCGTGTAGTGTGGTAAAATGAGCGCTGAAGTCGAGCGTTTAGCGCTAAATCGACGCTTACGAGAGTGGAGGCACGTAGAAGACGCGAGCGTTTAACCACCGACTCGAGCGTTATTAATCCCATGTTGGTATAATTTGAGATTTAGAAATAAAACACAAACAATATTCTATACATGTAATTATAAAACACTCAGTGCAACAACGCGTGGGCTATATCACATCTACCCCGCACCGATGACTCGAGCGGCGGCTGCTGGGTGCCCGATCATGTTAGGATACATACTTGTAAGGTTTAAGTAAACCAGGTATTAGGAAACATATAGTAAGGCCTGGGCCTGGGGTGTTATCAAGGATGATTCATTGATCATTATAAAAAGGTATTAAGCTAAAGTACGCAAATAATATAAGCTCATATTACTGTTAGATAAAATCCGAATTACAAAGGGGATTTTTTTTTCAACACGTAGACCCACACTAGGTTTTATTCCTGCGTCGTGGGTGCGTTTACAAACATGAAAATTCACATACACAAATACCCATACCGAAACAAATAATTGTCGATCGCATAAATATTTGTCCCGTGCGGGAATCGAACCCGCGACTATTAGACACAGTGTCCGGAGCGGCTTAAGCTCTTAACAACTGCGCTAAACCTTCCGTATAACTTTTAAATTTACGCTGGTATAACTTTTTATACGGTTCCAATTTTAGAGATAATATGTGAGATATTATATTTATTTAAAAGGCCTACACTTTAACAGCGTATTTCGCCTATGTCAAGTAATTATAGAGCATATCAGTACCTAAATCATAAAAATTGACAAATTGTCTCTATTACGTCAAAGTAGATCCAATCAAATAAACATATATTATAGCGATTAAAATTGCTTCAATTTTCATCTAGAGTGTTAACTTTAATCATATTGACCTAAGAATATCCTAAACATATAATCCGGCGCCCAGCTAGCCAGCCTAAACAATAAAACTACATTTATAATATTACATATTTTAACACTGGTAACACTAGTTTCACACATGTTGTACACACCGCGTTTACATTGTCTAAAAATAAACATAAAATCGAAAAAAAAGTTCCCCAAAAACATTTTCAGATTTTTTCATCAACCGACACGATACTGATATTTTGTTGCCGATATATCAAAACAACCGTCGCGACTGAAGTATCTGGATGCCATGCCCTAACTACTTCAATAACTTGCCTATGTCGGAACGTTAAAATGACGGTCGGTTATACAAATTCATATAGATTTTGTCAATTTTTGCCCGAAAATGTACTGGTAACCATGGTAACGGCTAGACGTTAAAATGGCGGATCGGCCGCAAGTTGAGTTTTCCCAGAGACAAACATTACATATTTAATTCATGTCCATATATATTACGTCATTGTCTTAGAATAAATATAATCCAGAAGCCGCCTTTAGTTAAGGTATGAATTACATCATGGTTTTAATATTTAGTTACGATGATGAAAATATCGGTTGATGTCAGTTAATCTTATTAACGATGATCGTATGCGTGTTGGACAATGAAAAAAAATGGTTTCAAATGCGGCTCTTTCGAGCATTCGTGCTGTGGGTACTTCGTATTGAACGTTACAAACACTCGCAAACGAATAATTGGCTTACAATAAAACAAAAATTTATACACTCACCAACAATGCTCGCTAACAAACGCGCTTGTTAGAGACGCTCCTTAAGGATTTTAAATAATCAACAGTTATAAGTCCGAGGCCACACTACAGCCGACAAAAGTCGTGAGCACAGCAAACTTTACGTTGACTTATTTGTTAGTCAGTTGCTAGAACTTATATACGCATAATATTATATTAACAGAATTCCAAGAAATAGAATTTTGCGGAATTTCGTCAGTAATATTGTCTCCTATAGTATTTTTCACATAGGATGGGTAGTGACAGTTCTAATTGCCAAACGAAATTATACTTTATTTAGTGGCAATAAGAGGCATGACCCGTTTTTGTTCTTATGGTTTTATGCCTTAATACTATTGAATTAAATATTAATTTGGTTTGGCAATTAGAACTGTCACTACCCTGCCTCTTCTTCTACCCTTCACCCGAAAAATACTATAGGACATCCACGACTTGTGACAGCTATAGTAGCTACGTGTAACGTGCGTGTGTTGTTATCGTCCGTCCCGCTCTTACTCATACCACGCGAGACATGTGTGAGGAGGACAGTGAAAAGGATTAACGGGTGTGTGGCTCCGGAATCGCATCTCTTTCCAACGGACTTATAAACGAGCAAATATTAAATGCACATACATAACCACTTATGCATGGTGTGAATATACCATAAGCTGCTTAATAGTAAGGAAAAATAATTAACGACCTGTTGCATTAAGACGCTGGTTTAAAGAAATTAATAACCTATTTAGTAAGTTATGCAATTCGATAGTCAAATGTAAAATGTCATAACTCAAATTTTTGGTTATTCGAATATGAACTCTAATTTCAACTACTAAATGGGTCGAATTCTTTTGTTCTTGATTTTTAGTTGTGTCACTATTTCACTTGACTAAGTTGGTAAGAAGTTTCTTCTGTCACTGTCAGGGGGAAGCAATGATGTTGGGTGTAATCTCGCGAGATCCATAGCCTAAACGTAGTTAATATTTAAATGTGACATTGTGTAAAAAAAACTAAGACGTACATATATCTTGTGTGTCCGAAATTACAAAAATCTATCTATTACATTTTGATAAAAAGTTGTATTATGTTGACTGAAGAGTAACGATACAATATAATAAATATTCTCTGCTGCAGTGCTTAGTAATATTTGGAACAGCAAAGTATCATCAACATATTAATGAGTTACTGAACTCACAAATAAAAACTTACTTACTAAAATAGGCTTCAATGCAACAGGTCATTTTCACAATGAAACCTCTACTAAAAATAATATTAATAATATTTTCTATAATATGAGGCCCTCGTCTTATAGACCTTCATAGGAACGTAACACTCAGACTCATATCACACCATATTCTCAATATTCATAATATATTTCGCTATGTGCAACATTTTATGTGATAAAACTCTAGTTAAGCTCATTTAATTTTAATATAAAGTTCTAAGAATAATAAAAATATTTATAAGATCCGGTAGACATTTCATAAGTTTGCAACTCTGCAGCTTACTTTTTGACTGAAATATACAATAATATATTAATTGTTGAAATTGTTATCTTGAAAATTGAAGCTTATTATTTCAAAGAGAGAATTCAAATTAGATTATGTCGTTGATTTACTTTAACACATTACTGCTTGATTATGTCGTAATCGCGTAAAACCAAAAATGGAAGGTATATGTTATAAAGTTAATCGTTAGAAAAATAAAAACTGTCAAGTTACTGTTAGATTGGTAGACTACAGAATAACTTAGCAATTTTCATACTACAAAATGTTAGTTACTATAAAATGGAGAACAGTTTTTTTTTTATCGAGTATACAATAAATAGCATATTTTACATTGGGATGGGTTTAGTTTGGCAAAATTACACTAGAACAGCTAAACATATACCTTTCCTTGTCATACACTAAAGAAAAGATAAGAACAATACATTCAGTTCACTCTTATTTTTTGATCAAACTCAACACCAACAAAAAGCCCCATTTTACACACACAACATAAATAAGTAATAAAATTAACAAAAAAAATTAAAAAAATATAAAAAGCCTCTATAAAATCTAATATTAGTGAAGATATCCAATTTCTTTTTCCGAGATTCCAATATATATTATTAAATTTTTAGGCCACGCATATCAAATTTAGGCATAAGCATCCCTAGTTGAGGAAAACTGTTTAAAAAGAAATGGTAGATATAGTTGAATTTTGGGAACCAACTTCTAGCCGCAGAAAGCCCAAAGACGCATCTGAATATTATCTGTACGGTTTGAGCGCACAAATGCGTCATCAGCACATTCATTCATCCAACAATTTTTACATTGGTATACGGAAAGCCCGCGTTCGCGATTGACGCATAAGCATATCATTATCATAAAGCAGTAATTTGGACAATATACCAAAATTCTATCTATCTATCTATAACCTCACGCCAGATCCCTTGCGGGGTAGGCAGAGAGTACAAAGTTCCAACAGGTTCTTTCCTTACATACCTCTCTGGCTTCCTCGACTCTCATAGTTCGTCTCATACACGCTCGCCGGTTACGGAGACTCTTGACTTTTCCATCAGATAAGACTCGGTTTATTTGGTCGTGGTAAGATAGTCTAGGTCTTCCCCGGTACCTGCATCCTTCCACTTTCACATTGTATATCTGTTTTGTCATTCTTTCCTCTGGCATTCTTTCTATATGCCCGAACCAACGGAGCATACCCTTTCTCATCTTTACACCGATACTATCTTTCATACCTACTCGCTGTCTTACTATGCTGTTGCTAATGCGGTCGGCCAGCTTCACTCCGCCAATCTTCCGCAGAGCTCGCATTTCTACCGCATTTATCCTACTTTCATTCTCCTTCTTACATACCCAGCTCTCGCTACCATATAACAGCGTTGGAACAAGAACTCCGTTATGTATGGCCAGCTGCGCCTTATGGCTTAAGTGCCGGCTCCCGAGTAGCTTTCCCATCGCACCATTCACTCTGTTCCCTGCACTCACTCTTCTCTCTATGTCAGCGGTGTATTTCGCATCCTTACTGAAGGCGCATCCAAGATATACAAACTCATTCACTTGCTCCAGCACATCGTTACCAACCACAATCCTTACATTCGTTCTGGTTTCTTCCCTTTCAAAACAACCAAAATTGATTTATGTTAATTCTTTCATTTTATAACAACGTACGTGGCGTAGGGCGCGAGCTATACACTATCCAAAGCATAAAAAGAAACTAATGTTAGAATGCCAACTGAAGTTTGAAAAATATCAGACATAGATATAATTATGATTTCGTTCAATGCCTCGTTGGTCTAGTGGCGTATAATGCGCTTCAATCAGTCGGACAAATGCAGTTTTTCTATCGAAAAATTCCCAGTATGAGTCTGGAGTCTGGAATTGTGCCCGGTAGGAATATGGCAAAAGGCTCGCTCCCCATTACATCGTCAGCGAAAAGTGGGTGTACACAGTTACACCTCTTCCACCCCCGCTTGAAGCTTATAGGCGTGACGGTGCTTTTTATTTCGTTCACTCATTCGCTACGACCAAACGCGCAATAACTTCGTGAAATGTTGATATAATGGTATTTTTTATGCCACTTCAGTAACATTAACCCGCATGCCTAAGAGTTTCTCGAAGGTGTGTAAAGTTCGCCAACCCGCACTGGGCCAGCGTGGTGTACTATGGCCTAACCCCTCTCAGTTTGAGAGGAGGCCCGTGCCCAACAGTGGGACAGTTTCTTAACAGGGCTAATATATTATATTATTATATAAAAACATAGTTTTTTACTCGCCGCCAGCGCCAATCTTTACTATTATATTAAAAATAGTCTGTTCCATTCACTTCTACACTATCATTAAAAAACCAAAAGACTGATTGTTTACATATATGTAGAATTGACTCCATAATATCTAAATAAAAATCACGAATCATCGCAAGCGCTTTATGGCCGTTTGACGATAATGGCAACTGTAAACCACAGACTCGGAAGTTCTACATTCTATTTCATAGGCGGTCGAATTAGAAACATCATTTCTTCTTCTTGTTCTTCAGCCGAAAGACGTCCACTGCAGGACAAAGGCCTCCCCTAAAGACCGCCACAACGACCGGCTTTGTGCTGTACGCATCCAACTTCTACCCGCGACCTTCACCAAGTCATCAGTCCATCATCATCAAACATCATTTAGGTTGTCAATATTATTGACGGTCGATTTTTGGCCGAAGCCGGAGCTGATTCACAGACCATCGCCAAAACCTTCAACCGAAGCCGAAAGTTTAATAACCCTAAGAAATTTGGTTCATGATCGGCTAATTTTTAAAAAGTTATGTTGACTGTATTAACGAACTTGTTTTATTTCGATTTGATTTTTACTGGCAATGGCGGCCGTCTGGTGCAATGTAATGTCGCAATGTAATAACCCCTGCCTTCCGCGCATAGCCCCTTCCGCGGCGCTCTCGCGCATTCGTAAGTCGTAAATTGTAATAGATCTTTCAATTTCGGTGCTTGCTTTTGACCCATTATGGCCGAAGGTAATATTTTTGGCCGGAGGTGGCCGAAGCTAAAGCCAAAGCTGGAAGTGATGATGATAATTGGATACATGTACTGCAACTAGATGTTCCTCCCTTAACCGACGTTACTCCTTATACAATAACAGTATTGCGCAATGCAGCCTAAGCACCAAGTCTGCTATTGCAATTTTAGTAAAATTGTCGTTCATTGACTTCATAATCGTTGGTTTTAACAGTTTTGACAATGGCGTCCTTACGGTTTTCCATATGCGTACCACTTGAAACATTTTTCGGTATTCGTTAAAAAGACCATAAAGAATTTACATAGCATGTCATAATTAGAAATCAGGTGAAAATAGCAGACTTGGGGCCCAGGTAACTTATCGCCTAGTGACACAAATATACACACATGTTAAATATTTAAGCGCTATAAAAAGACGAGATTAACACACTATCATCGTATGTGAAGAGCAAGCATAAGCAAAATAGCATATGTTTGATTTTAAGAAATAAAAAAATTGGCTTTGTGCGTGCTCTTAAGACCGCTCCTCAATGGTTCTCATATAAATCGTACCTTGGAGGCACTTATGACTATTAAAACTCACTATTACAAATAAAATATATACTTTTACAATTATTTGAGAGACTTATCTATATTGTAAGTAGAACATTCATTGTTTAAAGACGACTTTTGCAATTTCTTGCGTTTAATTTCTTTTGCGGAATCAGACGAAATCTCCTTACAGTTTTTGTTTTAGTCCGCAATAGTCGCTATTTTTACTGTCCAATTTGCAAAGTTATCAGCAAAAAATATTGTTACCTGAGTGATGGAAAATAAATAAAAATATCAGTAATTATTAATATCTCGTCGTTATTTCTGAATAATCAAGATCCGTATCTAGGTTTTCCGCATCATTAGTATATACACTCGTCATAGAATAAAAGTAATTAAATTATGATAAACCACAGTGAAGTTTTACACCCTTATTTGCTATGAAAAAACGCGGTGTGTTACGATAAGTTCGTGAAATTATCGTGTAATAGTATTTTGTATGCCACAATTAAACAAACATTCTACGAAGGTATGGTAACGCCCCGCGTTGTGTTTAGTTAGTATTAACCAATACATACGAAAAATCGTATAGACATAGTTTTGTAATAACATAACAAACGAAATATAATAATACGCAAAATTGAACTTTATATTTTGTAAATAAAGTTAATATTTGAAAATAATTATATTGAAAATTGTGCTGTCAGTGTTAGTACAGTCAACGGCAATAATATGTAAGCACTATGGCTCACAGCGCGCAAGGCGCTCGTAGCGCTGTACGACCGCGGTGTTCTTACCGATTACCAAGGTTAAGCAGCGTTCGACTCGGTCGGCCCGAGATGGGTGACCGTTTGTGGCATTTTCATATTCGAGCGTCTCCGTACTTCGGAAGGCACGTGAAGCCATTGGTCCCGGCTACCGCTTAATGTGGTAGTCATAAAGCCGAGTTGGAAGCCTTAAGAGGCGGCTTGATAAGTTCCAACAGCAGGTGGCCACAAACCTGCCTCCGCCAATCCGCACTGGGTCCGCGTGGTGGAATATGACCTAATCTCTCTAACCTCGATTTGTGAGAGAAGGCCTTTGTCCAGCAGTGGACAGTATAGGCTGATATTATTATTTTTTATTATACTATGACTCACAGTAATGTAATGTGGGGTTTCTAGATTTAGGCGAATATTAAGAATTAAAACTAACTATTTTTCGGATCCAATCGCGGTTTTGTTTTGGTTTTTAAGTTCATATATTATGATGAATTTTTGATGTCTAACATCGTCAATGCAGCAGCAGTGATAGCCTAGTGGTTAAACGGTTGCACTACAAAGTTAGAGGTCTCGGATTCAAACCCAGGCGCGCACCTCTGACTTTTCGAAAGCATGTGCGTATTAAAAATCAACTATCACTTGCTTTAACGGTGAACGAAAACATCGTGAGAAAACCTGCATGCATAAGAGTTTCTCAAAGATGTGTGAAGTTCGCCAACCCGGACTGAACCAGCGTGGTGGACTATGGCCTAAATCCTCTCATTTTGAGAGGAGGCCCGTGCCCACCAGTGGGACAGTTTCTTAACAGAGCTAATATTATTATTATGTAAAAAAACTAGCCTCACAATAGAAATCATTATGTCGCGGTGCGTTTGAACACGTAAAATTCACGTACTCAAGCACCAACCCGCACTGGGCCAGCATGGTGGACTATGGCCTAAATAAACCCTCTCAGTCCGAGAGGAGGCCCGTGCCCAACAGTGGAACGGTTTCTTAACAGGGCTAATATTATAATATTAATAACATCGTCAATCATTACGTCAGCCCTCCCGTGATCATAAATGCTGTGAACTTCTCGCAATGTTGGGAAAATTAATAAATAACTACATTTTTTTAAAATACAGATGATGATACTGTGACTGTAGTCTTTTTCATGAGCCATGGGTACGGTGATGGTTGGAATTTTTCCGTTTCTAAATAGGATTCTATTTAGAAACGTCAAATTCCAACCATCACCGCATTGAAACGTATAGAGATGTTTTATAACGAAGAATGAATCGATTTTAATACCAATAATTTAGGAAAGATATTTAAACAAATACTATATAATTTCATTATTCATTTACGAATCTAGTGATTGGTCAGAAAAATCCTCTGACAAATCGCATAATTGTCTCTTTTAATATGTTAAGAAGGCCCAATAACGTTTATTTATTAATTTCTAGGCCATGATTATACCATGCCTTTCAGTCGGATACATAGAACAATATTCGTAAAGAAATTGGCAACGGATTTAGTACATTCCAAAAAAAAATTATTGGTTATAACGATATCATTATGCCAGTCCCTAAAACGTAAACCGTTTAATTTACATAATTGAGTAAAAGAGTTTTATAAAGTTTGAGGTTTTTAAAATAATTACGTAATTTTATAAACAGTATTGTGATTTAAATATAAATAAAATGAATTATTAGTTTATTTCTTGTGTAATTTCTGGATTTCTTATTTTATCTGGATTTCAAACAGCCTTGAATACAATATGCGTAAAATGGAATTTTATCAAACGTCACCGTACTCATGTCTCGTGGAAAAGGCTATAAAGTAAAATAAAAAATAAACACAGCCACGCCATATTTCCCCAGCGATGGCGGATGAGATGTACAGCAAACACACACTTTTCGCCAATAATGTTCGGTCCTAATGCAATAGAGCGAGTCAATTTCCATTAAACCGGACACAAAGCCAGACGCCGGACTGATGATACTAAAAATTATTTCATAAATTACACTTCGGCCAACCTAAGACACGGATCCAAGACTTCGTGATCGCTACGCGGATTATTCAAGACTTGTTGACCAACCAAGTCCTAAAGTGATTACATATTATTATTGACCTAAACTGTACATTCTTTTCTAGTTACTAGATTTAAGGACAACTGTGAAATGCGTTAAATAGTAAATGCAGAAGTTATTATTTATAAATAAATCGACGGTCGCATAGAACAAACAAAATGCCCGTAATTAATAATCCCTAATATATATACTGGAATATAAGACTTGTTCGTTGGAAACGTCGCAATTAACTGTAAACCTTGACTTGCCTGTTAAGATTAAATGTGTGAATAAAATTCATGTATGAAAATACCTTAATTGAAATACGAATTCGAAATTGATAGTGTCATTTTTTATAGAAATCACTGAGCCTTAAATAAGTTCCTAAAGCCCGCCAGATGGCTGCCTCAAATTTAAGTTTTAGGATTGATTTTTCAAACATATAATAAATATATATAAATGGTCTCAAACATAAATTAATCCACTGCAGGACTGCAGGACAAAGCTCACCCCGAAGATCGCAACGACCACCGGCTTTATGCTGACCGCATCCAGCTTTTACCAGGGACCTTCAGCAGGTCTTCTTCTTCTTCTTTAAGTCATGGCTTTATACTAATTTTAAGTGTATTTTGCCAGTGTCCAGTGAGATGCATAATCGTGTTTGTATAGAATAATTCAACTCCCCCATGAACTTGATGACAGCGATGATAATGAAATTGATGAAGTTCCCCACCCTGGATAGTAAAGCGATGGATACTTTATATACCAATTGCGACGGCCGTTTTAAGGGAAATCGAAAAGACACGTTTTGTCACTTTGTTACAATTACCTTCACTCATTCGCACAAGAGAAGACATAATAGTTAATATTCCTCCAACATTACACATTATTATTCGAAATAACACAAGTTTTGGAAATTAAAACAAATTGACGACAGCACGCTTCGACTTCTCGCCAAAAAAACCCATCAGGTTATCAGTCCATCTAATGAGCCTTTTTTATTAGGGACTAAATCCGACACAAATTTCCACCATTGTAACTCCTGTAAGCCAGGATCCACAATGGTCTTCTTAGATGACACCAAGGTCTGAACCTTGGGGTGTCCCGGGAGGCGCTTTAATTTTCTTGGAACCCGCAACAAATTTAATTGGAAAGAAAAACAGGAGGCGTAGGAATAAAATTCCACTTCTCTCCTTTACAAAACCGGAGACATAAAAGAAATTGGCAGTTTAGCCATAAACAAGGAGACTACAACTAGGATAAGCCCAGTTGTAAAGCACCACGGCTACGAAAAAATCTAATGTCTGCCTACTGCACGTCTTTCTGTATGTGGTCGCCACAAAGCCAGGTTATAATTTAGTCGATAGAGTTTATATTTAGCCTGCAATGTTTGTTAGTTTAGTAGAACACTTCCTCTTGCACCATTGCTGCATGAGAGCATGTTTTAAAAAATATTACTTAATGCTAATTTATTTTATGATTGGAAAATCAGTCCTTAATAGAATTTCAGCTAACAACAACTATTAAGCATGACTCCTCGTCTAGAGGAGTAACTTACAAAAATACAACATATATTTTTGGATAATTATTTCTAAAACATTAACACCGCTTTAAGTGGCCATTATGACTATATTATTAAACTTTTAGTTTTACTAAGAATCAAGTGATTATCGGTAACTATTCGATTCGACAAATCGATTATTTATATATTCGAGATTTTTTACAGTAAGTTTGATTCAAAACTAGTTGTGAAGTACTATAGGTCGGTATACAGAGTGGAAATGATAAATGTGCCAAACTTAATTTCGTTTAATATATATGTTAAGGTCAGGTGCGTGAAATCAGGTACAGATGATAGTACCCATTGATACGATAAACTATTAGTATGGCAACACATCAGCGATCTATGGAAAGAGCTATGCTTGACATTTCTCTACGGGATCCAATCAGGAATGAGGAGATTCGTAGAAGAACCAAGATCACTGACATAGACCATACGATTAGTAGGCTGAAGTGGCAATGGACGGGTCACATAGCGCGAAGATCGGACGTGCGTTAGGGCAGAAAGTTTCTAGAGTGGAGACCACGTATTGGCAAGCGCAGCGTGGTACGGCCGCCTGCCAGAGGGACCGACGATCTTGTAAGGAGCGCAGGAAGTCGTTGGATGCAGGTGGCATCGGACCGGCTGCGCTGGAGAGCGATTGGGCAGGATATGTGCAGCAAGTGAAGAAGTGATGATGATGACAACACATAGTCATCATCATCATCAGCTGAAAAATGACCGGCGACGACGACGGCCAGCGTTGTGCTGCCCGCATCCAGCTATTATCAGCGACCTTTACCAGATCTTCAATCTACTTTTTGGGGTACCTACTTCACGACGGAACAAGTGTCAAGCCCCCTTACCTCACCAAAATGACGACACTCACCGAAAATTATACAAATTATGCAAATATCATACAAAAATCCATAAAAATGAATGAAATTGCTATCTTTTGAATAAACGCAATAACCGGCTGGGCACATTTATTGTCTTCACCCTGAATAATATGGCACAAATAAATGGTACGTGTCTAAAAATCTGATGTAACGTAACCTAACCGATTAGGCTCCGGACAAATTTCATATTACACGAACTATCAATTGCAGTTAAGCAGGCATTTTAAATTATGAAAATTTAATATTTTTAGTGTCTTCTAGCTCAAAACAGACAGCATAAAGGATTAGATATGCTATCTCTTTCTTTCTAAAGACGTAGTATTGAGCGAAAATAGGTCTACAAAATATTTATGGCCTACGATTTTGTAGTAAGTCTGCTTTTATCCTTACAATAATCAATTTATATAACTAATTCACTTCCACCATACCATATTGACCATATTGTCCATGTGTACCATATTGACCGAGTAGTTACTTCACAACATTATTTTAAAGGAGTTCATAATATATATTTTTTTTAATTCACATTTTATATATTTTGGAGAACAGTAGCAACACCAAATAACAGCGACATCTATTACCATATAGTTACAACATCAATTACAAATGCTGCCAACAGATGGCACCGCTAATGCACCGCGATTTTTACCCGCAAACGTTGGAACCAATGTTTGATGCAAACGTTTTGGAGGGGGAAGACTAAATCTTGTTGTAGTTAAAAACATACACATTTGAATAAGTTTCTATATGTTTTGAAAATATTAGATTTGTGGGAAATCTTTACGTCTATATTTAAGATTGATTTGGACGACATACACCAAATAACATTGGTGCCAACATTAACTGTTAGATATCATTCTCTTTATTTGAATGAAAATATATTGAATAGTGATACTTAATAGAAAAAAAACTTGTAATTTCGGATGAAAATTAATTGCAACATAAGATTGAGATTGATTCGACGTTCTTCCTCATGAGGGGGTGACCGCTCTATCTATTGAGTTACCGAAGGTGACCTGAAACGCTTTTGTAGCCCGCATCCAAAACAAACATTTTCTATGGTTGGTATCGTAACAGAACCCGACGCAGCGGAATCCCAACGAAATATGAGCGCTAAGCTTATTGAAATAAGATTTGCGTGAAAAATGCGTCTCATTCTGTACCGTTGGTAGTCATCAGTCATTAGAATCACTATTCAATATCATACACATATGCAGCGGTACGCACTAAATAAATAATACGGAACAAGTCAAATCGTGAAAGTATACCTGAAGTCGTCCCGCTCCCCCCAAAAGCAGGCTACGTGTGGTTTCGGCGGCGACGCGCACTGCGACGGCATCAGCTGCGCTTGTCGGCGCCGCCACGAGCGTCGCGAGCGTCACGACTATCACGAGCCTCATGAGCGTCACGAGCGACAAGTGCGTCACGAGTGTCGTGAGCGTCGCCAGCGCTGAGCGCCGGTGCGGTTTTCCCCCTTCCGAGGAACATTTTGAGAGCGCCCGCGGACATCAGGTAGAACCAGTATAGCTGCGGCAGTAGTAGGATGCAGATGGATATCTTGCATCCGGTTGGAAGAGATTTTATAGCCTGCGGGATCAGAATATGGGGTTTAAGCTAAAATTGTTACAGGTTTTGTCCAGAACGATACAGGAGCGTAACAATGATGATCCTTCATATAATACAAATCTCAAAAAGATGTCTGGCCTTCATGAACTTTTACTGAGCAGTGAATCAAAATACGTGATATGACATGGAATGTCTGTAAAAAGAATAAAATATAATTCAAAGTCTGTGTGCCTGACGAAGTCTGGTCTGAGGTCTGAAACAAACTTAGATGAATCTAGAAGGGGTGAATAGTCTACTAAGCTATTAGCTAGTTTTGGCATCAACGAAATAAGGGTTGTACCTCTGGCATCAACGGATAAACCGAAAATAAAATAAATTAGGTCATGCAACCCCAGATAAACTAGGAATTAATGAAATATTTTCAATACTAAAAGTAGTAGAGCTTTAGCAATAAATTTTATAAATAAGTTTATTATTTTAAGGATCACATTTATACACATAGAAGAGTAAAGTAACGAGAGAAGGAGTAGCGAGAATCATCATCATCATCATCATCATCATTTCAGCCTATACTTGTCCACTGCTGAACATAGGCCTCCCCAATCGCTTTCCAGCGTAACCGGTCCGATGCCACCTGCATCCAACGATTTCCTGCGATTTTCACAAGATCGTCGGTCCATCTGGCAGGCGGTCGTCCTACGCTGCGCTTGCCAATACGTGGTCTCCACTCTAGAATCTTTCTGCCCCAACGCCCGTCCGATCTTCGCGCTATGTGGCCAGCCCATTGCCACTTCAGCATGCTAATCCTGAGGGCTATGTCGGTGACCTTGGTTCTTCTACGAATCTCCTCATTCCTGATTCGATCACGTAGAGAAACGCCGAGCATAGCTCTTTCCATAGCTCGCTGAGCAACCTTGAGCTTTTTTATGAGACCTATTGTAAGAGACCACGTCTCTGATCCATATGTCATCACTGGTAACACACATTGACTAAACACTTTAGTCTTTAGGCACTGAGGTATTTTGGATGAGAAGATGTTGCGCAGTTTCCCGAACGCTGCCCAGCCGAGTTGGATTCGTCGATTGACCTCTCTCTCAAAGTTGGACCTACCTAACCGGACTGCCTGTCCCAGGTAAATGTATTCGTCGACAACTTCAAGAGTAGAGTTCCCAACGGTGAGTGCGGTGGGTACGACATGGACGTTAGACATTATTTTTGTTTTGTCCATATTCATTTTAAGACCCACTTGTTGAGATACTCTATTGAGGTCACCGAGCATTCGTCCTAGATCTTCCAGCGACTCCGCCATGACCACAATGTCGTCGGCAAATCGAAGGTGAGTGATGTATTCGCCATTGATGTTGATGCCAAGTCCTTGCCATTCCAAGAGCTTGAAGGCGTCCTCTAAGGTGGCCGTAAACAGTTTCGGAGAAACGACGTCTCCCTGTCTTACTCCTCTTTTTATGGGGATCACCTTCGTGCACTGCCCCTGTACTCGGACTGACATGGTGGCGTTATTATACAAGCACTTCAACACTTCGATGTACCTATAGTCAATGCGGCATCGCTGGAGAGATCTAAGAACCGCCCAAGTCTCGATCGAATCAAAGGCTTTCTCATAGTCCACAAACGCCAAGCATAGTGGCCGATTATACTCCTCAGTCTTCTGTATAACCTGCCGCAGCGTATGTATGTGGTCTATGGTACTAAAACCTTTCCGGAAACCGGCTTGTTCGGGAGGCTGGAAGTCATCAAGCCTTCGTTCGAGACGATTCGTAATGACTCTCGAAAACAACTTATAAACATGGCTCAGCAGTGTGATGGGCCTATAGTTCTTCAATAAGGTGTTATCACCTTTCTTGAAAAACAGCACCACCACACCCCTGTTCCATGCTTCCGGCGTTTTCCCTTCAAGCAAGACGGACTTAAATAGCCTCTGAAGGACTTTAAGTACCGGCGATCCGCCCGCCTTCAGAAGTTCTGCAGTAATTCCGTCTTCACCCGGCGCTTTGTTGTTTTTTAGTTGTTTGAGAGCCATCCTAATCTCGCACAGGCTGATGTCCGGGATATCTTCAGTGTAGTGTCGGGTTAGCTTGGCTCTTGGGTCTTTTACCAAGTCAACAACAGGTTTAGCTACTGAGGTATATAACTGTCCATAGAACCTCTCTATCTCCCTGAGCACCTCTGACCTATTTGACGTTACGTTTCCGTCCTCCGTCTTCAGCTTCGTCAACTGGCTCTGCCCAATAGACGCGTCTCTTGCGAACACTTTAGAGCCCTTGTTCTGCTCTATGGTCTCCTCAATACGCCTTGTATTGAAGGACCGTAAGTCGTGTCGCAAGGACTTCAATATCTGTCCATTAAGCTGCCTATAGGACTTAGCATCATCGGAGGTTTGGAGCGTCATGGAACGTCGCTCAGCCATGAGGTTTCGGGTGTAGTCAGATAGTTTTTGAGGCCTATTTTTACGGTGGGTCTTAAAATACTTGGACCCGACCGTATGAACAGTCTCTACCAGCCTGTTGTTGATTTCGTCCACTGATGCGCTGCTGTCTAGCAATTCGAAGCGGTTTGACAATTCGAGTTGAAAGTTCTCGGGGTTTTGGATATATGCATGAGTAGGTCGGAGCGTAGACTTCATCAGACGCGATCTTTCCATTTTGACATTAATATTTAATGTGCCTCTGACCATTCGGTGATCACTGCCGGTTTTTACCCTATGATTACGGAGACATCATTAAATATTTGTCGCTTGGTGCTCATGATGAAGTCTATCTCATTTTTTGTGGAACCATCAGGGCTCATCCAGGTCCATTTCCTATGAGGCGGCTTCTGGAAGAAAGAGTTCATCATAAAGAGTCCCTCTTTCTCCAGAAATTCGGCCAGCCTCTGACCCCTGGGGTTGCGCTGCCCATATCCAAATTGCCCCACTCTCAACTCATCATCGCCCCGTTTGCCCAGCCGCGCATTGAAGTCACCCATAACCACTGTAAAGTGTGTTTTGGAAGTATGTATGGCTCTACTAATGTCCTCATACATAACTTCGACGTCATCATCTGAGTATGCCGAGGTCGGTGCGTAGACCTGTATGACCTTCAGCGAATATCTTTTGGATATTCTGAGTATCAGGTACGCTACCCTGCTCGACACACTAGTGATGGACACAACGTTGTTTATGAGTGACTTGTGGACGATAAATCCGACACCACCTTGGGACTGCTGTTCGCCCTCCCGGTAGTAAAACAAGTTGCCGGATTTTAAGGTTATCGTGTCCTCGCCCTCTCTTCGGACCTCCGATAAACCAACAATACTCCACCGCAACTTGTTTAACTCTTCTTCCAGCTCAACTAGCTTCTCATCTGTCCTCAATGTGCGTGCGTTGTATGTCACCAGGGCCAATTTTCGGTTTTGGTGGTAGCCGAATCTCTGCCGGAGATTCTTAGCACCCCTTGTCCTGTCGTTACCATGGCTGCTACCGTGGCCAGGACGAACAGGACCGCCGGGGACTAGGGGCCTGGTTTTTCTACTTTCTTCCATAATTGGGGGTGTTTGCCATACTCGCCACGCTTGGCAGGCGGGTTGGCGAGCGCAGTTATTGGTCGTCGAAGTGTTAAAGGAACGCTGCTGCCCATTCCCTAGTTTTCCCTTAGTCGCCTTGTACGACACCCGATGGGATGAGATGGGTTGGTCCTATTCTAAGCCGGGAACCACGCGGCATCCGGGAACCACGCGGCATGTTACATAGAAATTATAGCATTCTAACAAGATTTCTTTTGTGTTTATGGTTTATAAATATATATAAATCCTTGGTTTTCTGCTATAAGAACCTGATACCTATCGGCTTTCAGATATTAAATCAATTTTATGTAAGTTTGTTTTAAAAAACGGATTGTTTGAAGACCCAAAATATTATCTATGCAATCCATCAATGCGATGCCATGGAATTTAATGAGAATTTACATTCAGACGTGTTAAATTTAAATTACGTAGAATTTTAGAGAATGACAATAAAACATTGTATAAATCTAGCATGTATCAAAACTAGTTTGTGTATGTCTATGGTTCACTATAACAATAGGTAGCATTAGACTCAGTATTACTAGTTTATAAAAACCTTAAAAAATCACACTTAGCTTTTATTAGACAGACTCTAGAGTCGTTTAGGTAGAGCCACGTAAAAAATTGTATATGTGCTATCTTAGGTTACGGTATTTACTTTGCAGCTTGAGGTGAGACCGAAAGGTTCAAATAAGCTTTAAAAAATTGCCTTTGTAATTCTTCTTTTCGTGTCAATGGTTCATATTAATACTTGAGTGAGTCACTAGCTCAATCGCGCCATCTTGGCAACACTAAACTCTTCCCTTGTACAAGTGGCACAAAGGGCAGACCAGCAAGTGCGACATACGCCTTCGCAACAGTTAAAGGGACTAGCTGACAATAGCAAGGAGCGTGGGACGAACTTACCTCGAAATACGGCAAGCCCAGCTCCCGACTGTATATCAGACACACATAAGGCAGGCTGAGTACACGGCACAGGAAGAAACTGGCCAGCATCAGAACACCGTTCACCAGGTACGCGCGAGATGCCTTCAGCTTTAGCCGGGAGAGGATCCCGCGGATGGACACGAACGGGGTGGACAGCTCCATCAGGTAGACGAAGCCAAAGGTACAGTCGCCCAGGTCCCCGCGGAGATACTGTAAAAGATATTAATATTCTTGAGACTGGTTACCGACTTAAACTTTTTAAAATATAAAAGAGATTTAAAAAGCAACCGAATGAACGCAAAAGTAACATAACACAAAACGCAAATAATATTTTTTTTACGTCTAGTAACCGAATTCACCGACCGACTAGTCTTTACTGGACTCTTCATTTTAAAGTGAATTATTTTACAATTTTAAATGATGGTGTATCCCCAAAATTCAAGGTCTAATACCAACGAAATTGAAATAGGGCCATTTCGTAGCTATGCTAAATCTAACGCAAAAAAAACATCACAATCGGTTCATATATATAATAAAAAAAAAACTACACGCCTATATTCCCCAGAGGTGTACTGAGTACACCCACGTTTCGCCGACGTTGTTAGGTCCCACGTAATAGGGGGCGAGCCTATTGCCATATACCGGGCACAATTCCAGACTCCGGGCTCATACAGGGAATTTTTTGTTACGAAAACTACATTTGTCCGACCTAGGATTTGAACAAGTAATATACATAAATAATTTATATAGAGACGAATTGAGAACCTCATTCGTTCCTTAAACATGGTTAAAACGAACCTTCGTCTCAAGATGATGTCATAATATAGTCTAAACTGCCACTGCACGCCCAAGGTCTCCCTTCTTTTACTTATACGGGTCTAGTGCAAGCTGATGATTCCAACTGGTTTCACAATTTCACGCACGCACTATATGATGTGCCCAGCTTAATTTTATTTTGGCAATGGAATGACCTACATCAGCAATATTCGTTTTGGGACACAGAATGGTTATTTCTTTAAATTTACTTATTTTTAAATTTCTAGTGAGTCTTCTTTTTTTCGTGTCAATGGTTCATATTTGTCCCGCTAAGTATATGTCGGCGACTAACCAGGAGGGTCTTGTGAACCCATCGACAATGCACTCGGTCCTACCAGACTTCCAAAGCAATCGTCACAACTCCTTGGCGCCTCACAGGGAAGTTCTTCGAGGGTTTCGAGGTGGTCCCATTTCAATAAAATCGGTATTGAACTTCGAACTATGAAGATACACCAGGGGACTCCTTAACGGCGAACAGCACGAATGTATAGATTCCGTTATTATGGTTATTATATCAATCCTGTAGGTACCTTGCTGTACAACTCAGCAAAATAATATAATATAGGCATATAAATATTAGTAAATAATTCACTTGTCACTTAAAATTGTTAGATAAAAATCTTTTTAAACAAAATAAAACCCACTTCAAAAACCAAAAAATAAATATTTGAAGTCGGTGCCAAGTAACCGACTGCACTAACCGGTACCGACTTAAAATTTTACTTTTTGCTTTTGAAGTCGGTTTAAAAAAAAAAAAAAAAATTTAGTAATGTCAATAGGTCATGTTAATATTTGAATAAAATGGAATATTATTCTGATGATGAACTTATTAGTCTTAATTTGTAGTTTGACTAAATTAAGCACAACGATAATTAAATAAGTATTGAAAATTCCTAACATTGTTGTAATAACATTATGAAGTATTTAAAGTAGGTCCGATATTTTATTAGTTCAAAAAAAAGTTTAATAAACTACCCCTGGGCCTGCCGCGATGCCTTTTAAAATTAGGAGGGGCCCAGTTCGTTATTATTTTAGCCCACGAAGTGTTTGGCATGTAGCTGAGTCAGCCCAGTCCCATTTTAGCTTGGCGGCTTTTTAACCGACTTCAAAAAGGAGGTTCTATGTTCGGTTGTATGTATGCTTTTTTTTTTTTTGTATGTTCAGCGATATTTCCGTCAATTGTGGACCGATTTTGATATTTTTTTTTTACATTGAGTTCCGTATATCTCCAAGGTGGTCCCATATTAATTTTATTGACATTGGACCTTGGACTTAGAAGATACACCAGGGAACTCCTTAACGACAAACAATAGGCATGTGTAAATTGAGATATTATGGGTATTACGTCAATCCTATAGGTACCCTACTATAGAATAATTCACTTAAAATTGTAAAATAAAAATCTTTTATAAAAAAAGGTAAACCGACTTCAAAAAGCAAAAAAATAAATATTTGAAGTCGGTGCCAAGTAACCGACTGCACCAACCAGCACCGACTTCAAATATTTATTTTTTTGCTTTTTGAAGTCGGTTTACCTTTTTTTATACAAGATTTTTTTGACCAACAATATATCATGGACCCGCTCCCTCCCTACACCGTTACTGATCTATACCAACTCACTGTATTAGCTATAAATCTCTTCATAATAATATTGGTCGTATTGATAGGTTCGCCTTCAGTTTCGTAGCCGAATGACCTACATAGATTGTTTTGTTTTGGAGAACAGAATAGTGTTAATTTTTAATACCATTAAGTGTCGTCGTAATAGTTAGTCGTTCTGATGGATACCATCCTGCGTTGGTTCCTTAGTTCCTTACAGCCTGTATGTAACTATATTGTAGTGTGTGACGCAGCATCCTAATAAACCATTTAAACCATTTATTTTGCCACACACACATACATTACAATTAAAATAAATATAAAAGTACACATAAGAGTTGAAGTCGATAAAGTGTGGCAAGGTAGCCAGCTCAGTACTCGCTGTGCATATATGCACAACACTGATTTTCAGCTGGTTCCTGACATTTGCATAACACATATTAGCGCGTCCGGCTTAATTGAAAATGAAAGATAATCATTTTACCGAGAAAAAAAAACACCAAACTTTTACATTGTGTTTGCGATTAAGCAGTTAACCTGGTTCTTAAATTAGAGGTCTTAACCTGGTTCTTAAATTAGAGATCAATTGACATGCCTCTCATCTAAAGTAACATTGATTTCTGCGTACATAAGAGTTCTTTAGCTATATATTTTTTAACAGATGTTTGGGACATACTTTTGCGTAACGGGGGAGGTAAGTCGTTCCAAATATAAGGTAGCGCATAAGATTTACCATAGTATATTAAACATTATTGCACCAACAAGACGTTTCATTCGACACACCCAGTCGCCCTAAACAGCACATCATTGCAATATTGATTGTCTTAAACAACTCACCACAATGACCAGGAACCCGAATCCTCCAATGAACAGGTGGTGCATTAATATGACGGGCTCGTGCCGGCAGTACTCCAGGAAGGAAGTACCTGGTTGCTTCTTGACGATGTCACCATCACCCGAGGATAGAGATGTGGAGCCGTTCTTAGATGGCAGCCGCTTGGCTTTAGCTGGATCCAGGTTGGAGTTCATCTGGACGTGAACCTGGGGATGTAAGCATTACGTACCTTATCGTGAAGATGTTTGAATTTGTTTTAGTAAAACAAAACCATCGCCTACAACAGTAGACCGCACCTTCAGAACGGTATAGACCTAACTTAAAAATCTAAGAAATCGAGTTACAGTCATAGGGGGCCATTAAAAGGTACTCTCTATCCGGTGAATGTAAAATGGTTTTTAAGGATTAAGGAATACTATACTTTGGTCTCTTTCACTTTCCCTTCGTCTACCCGCGCCAAAAATGTTTTTTTGAGATAAATCACTACTGTTCTGAAGGTGCGATATCAGTTATTTAGACGATCCCTTGTTCAAGAAAGAAGAAAGAAAGAAAAATCATTTATCTGACCAACACACTACAAAAAAGAGTTAAAAGACAGTTATATAAAGTAATGACAGCACAAGTTGTGTGGGGCCACCAAACAGGACTTTGTCTCAGCATATTGCTGCACTATGGTTATAGTGCAGCGCTAGTATCCTGGCAGAAACTTGGCAAGCAACATATACATAAAATATACAAATAATAAATATGTTTGCAGGAGAAAACAGCATTGTTTGGGTATTGGATGGAGTAGACACCGATTACCCGTACACTTAATCATCATATAGATCGGTCAAACGGGCTGGCAGACGGTCAAAACAAACACAGTCGCTCCGCCCGAGACAAATCTTTGTGTGACTCACAAATATTTGATTCGGTCTGGGTGTTTGTGGACGTGAATTTCATGTTCGTAAACGCGCCCACGAACAGGAATAATTCTTATGTAGCTTATATTTCTGTTTAGGAAAAAACCAATCAAGCGCCAGTAGAATTCGTGCTTGTGCGCGCCAGGTAGAGAGAAAATAGCGCCTATTTTAATTTTTCATCGAATTCGATGATTTTTGACGTGATATGAACATATAAAATCAGAACACCGTTACGATTTTTTCTTTTCGTCTACTATGAAGGCTACTTTCTTGCCAAATTTCATGACTATAGGTAAACGGGAAGTACCCTTTAGGTTTTAATGAGCGAGTTTAAATGAGATTTTCACTCAGAAGCTTTAATTTTTTACACCGCCAAAGGACTACAGACTTTAGTATTTGGCATAAATATCAACTTGATACCTCTACCAGTTCCTGAGAAAAAGAGCCTTAACTGACTGACTGATAGACGGACAAGGAAGTGATCCTATAAGAGTTCAATTTTTTCCGTTTCATTTACGGAACCCTATAAAAGCAGACGACTCACCATATACATCGACCATATGTCATAGAAGAAGTACGCAGCGCCGAACCACGCGTACGCTTCGGACATATAGTGCGAAGTGCGCATAAAGTTCCTGGTGCACGACCAGAGACACACCACCACGCCCGTCAGGCACGAGAGCGCGGCCTGCACTGCTGACACCAACCTGGGAAACGAGAACCAACGTCTCAAGAACTCCGGGGATCATCATCATCAGACGAAAGACGTCCACTGCCGACAGAATGTATGCTGTACGTATCCAGCTTCTACCTACGACCTTCACCAGGTCATCGCTCCACCTTGTGGGGCCCTGCCCACTCCACGTCTTCCGGAACAAGGTCGCCTTGACCTCTTGACTCGAGAACCTTTCCGCCCCAACGGCCGGCAGTTCTACCAGCGATGTGCCCCGCCCACTGCCACTTAAGTTTGGCAATTCTGAGAGCTATATCGGTGACTTTGGTTCTTCTGCGGATCTCCTCATTTCTGATTCGATCTCGCAGAGAAACTCCGAGCATAGCTCTTTGTAATCGTAATCGTAATTGTCAATACGTTGAGAGCTTCGCAGGTCTATATATCAATCGATGGGGCGCGACGGTTATGCGACGCCGACGTGACGCCGATAGCCCTAAGATACTATTTGGTGTCATGCCGAGCTGTGTATCGTCCCCTATGTAATTCAGTACATTACAATTACCGATGTCCCGTCAGCGTCGCATGGCCTAAGCCTTATAGCACAGTAAACAGTAGAACATTTCAGAACTAGAGCGGTCCGAATAAGAACCACGCACACAGACACGCGCTCTACGCGGCTTCTCGGCAGGATATAGCGGATAGTTAGCCGTTGAAAGCTTTTGTGTGTGTGTCTGAATGTGAATGATCTACGCTGTTGTCAGAGGGGCCTTTGCAGCTTCACCGAGCAAAAGGCCGAGCCTGCAAAATCTACGCTCCAGCCGGAAGGGCAAGGGGGCAACCAGCTCAAGGGCTCCTCAAGGAGAAACGACCTTAGCTTGAGCTGTTGCTATGGGGGACGGCATACACTAGGTGTCTCGGCATGGTGTTCTCAATCAGCCGACGGGTAAGAAATTCTTGCCCCTCCCTGACAAGGTCAATGCCTGATACCTTCGAAATCTACCGAGAATCCGAGTAGAGCGTGCGTCTATGTGCGAGATTCTTATACAAACCACTAGTACTAAGTTGTTCAACTGTTTACATATATTAACTGTGATAAACACTGTCACGCCTATATTCCCCAAGCGGAGGTAGCAAGGGTGCACTGTGTACACCTTTTCTTCGCCATCGATGTTAGCCATATACCGAGCACAACTGTGATTATACTTTATAGTGGCCCCATTTTGTAAATGAGGGAACCATCTAGCCATTGTCATGAATTGTATAATTTGCTTAATTTTTAGACCCACCTGATGACCAACCTACATTGTTTTCCCATACACAACAACAAAATGTAAATGAAAAATGTTGGTTAAAATTTTATTATAGAAGAGTTACCGTAGAGTTCTTGCCCTTCTTCTCCACAGGAATGACTTTCCGAAGTGGTGGTTAAGTCTTTGTTACTTTTCTGACGATTCGTAAATACTATAATGGTTTACATGAACAAAAAATATTCTGATTCTAACTTGTTGGTGATGTCGAGCACGTCACCGCAACTGAGCCGGTACTTGTGGCGCAGGCGCGTGCCCGCGCCGGTGGACAGCGCGAGCGCGTTCAGCAGCTCGAACAGCGTCATAAAGTACACGAACCCCAGCGCCGTCAGCGCACCGCCGCGCTTCACCGAGATTCTGCGCAAATTCACACAATTTTAAGAAGATAAGGAACATTTTATAATCAATACAAGCTTTTTATTTGGATAAAATATATATGAGAGAGATTTTACAAACTGAAAATCTTTTTCAAAACAAGCTATTTATTAAAAAAGAATTAAAAAGTTTGTGTAATTTAAAACACAAATCGAGGGCCGCACGCGAAACTGGCGCGGTTTACACTCCCGCTCTGGCCAGTTATATGTCCATTTCTCTGCTCACTGCCGTGCGAGAAAGGTGAATGTAATGAGGGGTTCAGGTATTGATTATAACAATAATAATATTAGCCCTGTTAAGAAACTGTCCTACCGTTGGGCACGGGCCTCCTCTCAAACTGAGAGGGTTTCGGCCATAGTCCACCACGCTGGTCCAGTGCGGGTTGGCGAACTTCACACACGTTAAAGCAAATGATAGTTAACTTTTTATACGCACATGCGTTCGAAAAGACAGACAAGACGTTAGACCTCTGACTTTGCAGTCCAACGGTCTAACTTCTAGGCTATCACTGCTCTTAGGTATTGATTAAGATACGTAAATTGACTGACTGACGTGACTGATATCACGTATCCTAATTGTGTTAGTCATGCATAGAATGCAAACAAAACACTTTATAGTTTAATCGCCGCCTCGTTAAATCTGAACAAACAATACGGCGAGATTAAATCAGTACTACGCTGGAACTAGTATGATCGAAAAACGTATGCGCCGATATGTAGCACGCACTTAGAAAACATTAGAGAAGATATAGTACTCAACGCCCTTGTACTCAAGGATCAAACGACTTGTCCCATAGTTAACCACAAATTAAGTTCGTCAAACTAACAGTCCACGTTCATAACTGGATTTTACAAAACAGTTACAACTCATTTTTGGCACGAAATTTTGATACTCGAATTCTATCTATCTATCTATCTATAACCTCACGCCAGATCCCTTGCGGGGTAGGCAGAGAGTACAGAGTTCCAACAGGTTCTTTCCTTACATACTTCTCTGGCTTCCTCGACTCTCATAGTTCGTCTCATACACGCTCGCCGGTTACGGAGACTCTTGACTTTTCCATCAGATAAGACTCGGTTTATTTGGTCGTGGTAAGATAGTCTAGGTCTTCCCCGGTACCTGCATCCTTCCACTTTCACATTGTGTGTCATTAATACTCGAATTGGGGCCCCTTACTCGACATTCGCACGAGCGTTCTGACGACGCACGTTAATCAAGCGCTAGAATGAAACAAACGCCTAACAGGAGATTAAAAAAAACTAGATACATGGTAAAATAGTATAGGCCTTCCCCGGTACCTACATCCTTCCACCTTCGCATTGTGTATCTGTTTTGTCATTCTTTCTTCTGACATTTTATCTATATGCCCGAACCAACAGAGCATACCCTTTCTAATGTTTACACCGATACTATCTTTCATACCTACTCGCTTTCTTACTACGCTGTTGCGAAACCTTACCATGACCAAATATACCAAGTATTTGCTGAAGGACAACTCAAGAGTCTCCGAAACCGCCGAGCGTGTATGAGACGAACTATGAGAGTGAAGGAAGCCAGAGAGGTATGTAAGGAAAGAACCTGTTGGAACTCTGTACTCTCTGCCTACCCCGCGAGCGAGCTGGCGTGATGATATAGATAGATAGAGGTTAGCATATGTCAACAATTAAGCGTCTTAGTACTAGCGATCCGAATAAGAATCCTGCACACTGACGCGGCTGACGCGTTCTCTACGCGACTTCTCGCCAATGCTTAGGATCTGGCGTGATGATATAAATAGAAATAGACACATTTGTGTATGATACAAAATTAAGTATGCGATTCAGCTCCAATGTGATGCCTTACGACTGATATAGGACTAATGATATTTTTTTTAAGAATGATAAGCTAAAGGATTCTAGGTGTCCACGTAAGACCAGTCGTGGAGACTGGTCTTACGTGGACGCCTGCAGCAGCTCCCGCTCACGAGTATGACTAATTGAGCAGCCATCACCTCCCTCGACCATATGAAAGGGAAGGAACTCGCACCATAGCCATCGCAAGCATAGAATTTTTAGTGCGGTTGCTCAATCCCAGACCCCAGAGAGCAGACAGAAAAAGTCTACAAAAGGAGCAATACTTCGAGCTCGTTTGGCACAACACGCTACGCTTCGACATTTTTTAAGTATTCTGTATGCCACTGGAGTTCTTCTGAACGATCATTTCATGAAGTAATCATGAAATAATAATTAGTCATAGCGAATAAAAGTCACTAATTAAAACACGTTTGTATGATGATACAGAATTGTTTTATCATGAACAAGTTTGGTACCTAATACAGTATTATCATTCGCAGTAATAACTTTGGGCCTCTCGAACGTCGTATCGGCAATATTTATATTTTGGCATACACGCGTGGGACGACCGCCTGCCAGATGGACCGACGATCTTGTGAAAATGGCAGGAAGTCGTTGGATGCAGGTGGCATCGGACCGGTTACGCTGGAAAGCGATTGGGGAGGCCTATGTTCAGCAGTGGAAAAGTATAGGCTGAGATGATGATGATGATACACGATTTTGTTCAACGGGCTTGTCGATTTGTTTGTTTAAACGTAGGTCCATCTTTATTGTAGAAATATACAACATAGACTACCTCGAGGCCTAGTGGGCAGTAGCGGATGGTTTGACTAGCGAAACAGGGTTCTAGGTTCGAATTCTCAATTCAATTGTATTTTTAGGGTATTTTTATCGAAAAATCTTTAGTAGGTAGCAGTTTGAAGTCTGGAATGTTCTTATAACGGTACTATTACCAGTAATGTATATTTGCCTATGCGAGTCTACTAGTGCAATGGGCCATAACATCTTCGGCGATAAGCTCAAGCAAAAACTTAAGCTCTTAACTAAAGGACCAAGCCGTTGTCAAATAAACATAAATAGTCTACCATTTAAATTTATAACTATGAGGATAAACTTCTGAACTGTAAAACTGGAATACGCCAAAGAGATCTATTAATAAAAAAGAAGATGTCAGAACTCTGTACTTTCTGCCTACCCCGCAAGGGATCTATCGTGATGATATAGATAAGATATTTCGTCGAAAGAAGACCTTGGCTTAATATGAGTTTTCTACTCAAATTAAGACTTGATCGGTAACTGTAATCATTATCTACTCGGCTCATCACGTGTAAACGAGCTGTTAGCGATAATCGGAAGTACTTCGTGCGAATTTAAAAACACTCCCGTGACCTTGCCGAGAGCGAGCGCATTTTGTCTATACATTATAGTATGGAGTACTGAAAACTTCTGAACTAGGTCATATTTGTGAACTAATTTCGTTGAATTAGACTAAAATAAACAACGGTAGCAGCTTGTGGAGCTGCGGGACTGCGGTGTTGTGTCTGTATACCAAACTAGCAGTTTCCCGCGACATCATACCCGGACACCAGCGCCACCTACCAGGTCTATGTTATATAGCCTATGTTACTTCTGGATAAGGTAGGTTTCCAATGATGAAAGAATCATTAAAATCGGATCAGTAGTACCGGAGATTACCCAGAACATCCAAACTCACAAACTTTACCTCTTTATAATATTAGTATAGATTTCATCCAAATCCGTTCAACCGTTTTTGCGTGATTGAGTACCAAACATCCAAATATCCTAACACCTAAACATCCAAACATAAAAACTTTCACTTTAATAATATTAGTAGGATATTGGCCAAATAGAATAAAGACTACTAAATCTAAAAAAGTTCTTTTCAGCACCTACATTTCTAGGGCTCACAAAACATTTGCCTAACAACATCTGCCTAAAAGTAAGAACTGGGGCGTCCGATTCGCCTGCATTAAGCGAAGGATCCCGCATGGCAAAGTACTTAATTACAACATCACGATACAATCACGGTGTCGTCACGACGCGCACTGAATACGTTCGCAGTAGGCGGGCGAGGGGACACGGTAATACTGCAACCGCAGTACAAAACATTAAAGTGTGTGTAAATGATCTACGCTGTTGGCCGCGGGTCCTTTACAGATTCACCGGAGAAGAGGGCGAGCGTGCAACCACTACGCTCGAGCCAGAAGGGCAAGGGGGCAACTAGCTCAAGGGCGCCTGAAGGAGAAACGGCCTCGGCTTGGGCAGTCGCTATGAGGGACGGGCGTATACTAGGTGTCTCGCTTTGGTGCTCTGCACCGGCCGGCGGGCAAGGGATTCTTCGACCTCGCCGGCGAGGTCGGTGTCTGATCCAGTGTGCGATATCTGTATCCGAAAGAAGGGATGTAAGGGCATCGGGAGGACAAAACGTTACAATGTGGTTACAATAGTTACCAGACCACAGCGCCATAAACAGCGAGGCCACTGCAAACTAAAGGCAAAAGTTGTAGAATAGTACACATTGCCACAAGAAAAAATTGTAATTGTATGGAGACAAGTAGAATTCACAACAAGACAAATAACAAGATCACTCGCATCCTATGTTTTTACCCCATGATGATGCCGCTCACCTCTCCTCTACCTTGTAACGCGCCTAGTCACGGATCACGCCGCCGTAGACTTATGGATATCTTCATTAGGCCCAGTCGCCATCAAAACGAAGATGTAACGAAGAGGAGAGAGAAATGTTTCGTAAGTAACTAACAAGATGTTATTCCCTCATCGTTTCTCCGTCTAGCTAAAGTGGATAGAGTGAGTGAGCGAAAGTAGTGCTGGTAGTTGGTTTCGCACACAGCATAAATAATAGATGAACGTCAACGCGCATCTCAATTCCACTCTAATTGGACACATTATTAGTTGCCATTGATCACCCAGGTGATTCAATTGGAATAAATCACACACCGCCTTGCTGTAGCGAACACGCATCTCTATTTCACTTAGACCGGTCTTCTGTCCTCTCCTTCTGAACTTACGCGTGTGTGCTAGCTGTTCCAATAAGGTGTAACGTACCTATCCTCCGGGTTGAGTGTAAGCACCAGGTTGGCGGAAGCTAAGAGCGCCGCTGCGTTACAACCGCCCAGGATGCACATCGCAGTGCGATGTTTTGTCTGTAACAACACATCAATATCAGCATTATAGACCTACAGCAATTTACTGCTGGGCAACACATCTAAGATTAATTCTACAATATATGTCTAGCCCCCTATGGTACCGTGACTCATTGTCAGGTGGTATAAGAGCAGTGCCACCCTTAGGTGGCCTTAGGTGCCCTAGATATTGAATACCTCGAGGTTATAATATTATATTACCTTCAATTTAATTTTATAACCCCGAGTTAGTTAATAGGTAACGCTGACCCTGTTCAAAATGTCACTATTGGCGTAACGATTTATTTAACATTGAACGAACAGCCTGTAACATAAACAGATTCCCTCTAATTTGTGGATTGTCAAAAATCAGTTTGGATATCTACATTTGGGAATGTGAATATTGTGAAGATTTCTGTAGAATATTACCTTCTGAAGCGAATTAAAATAAAATACGTCATATGGTGTAGTGTAGCGACCTTTATGGTCGCGACACAATTGATGGAACTGTGTGATGTGTGTGACAAATGTCATTCCGCAAATAAACTATGCTATGGAATACTGGGGTCTGATGGCTCTCCTGAGGGAACATTACTTATGGTGCATTAATAATTCATTCTATTCTTAGACGAGATGTAAATAGTGTGCACATCAATTAATTAAGTAAAATCAGTTACTACAACTGCCTTGTTGGTCTAGTGGCAAAGCGCATCGCTTGGTGGTCACGAGGTTTTCTAACGATAACTTCCCAGTATGAGTCCGGAGTCTGGAATTTTGCCCGGTATATGACAATAGGCTCGCCCCGCATGGGACCTGACATCTCGGCGAAAAGTGGGTGTACTCAGTACACCTCTGCCACCCCCGTTAGGGGAATATAGGCGTGACGGTGTGCAAGTACAGTTACTACAAGTCCCATTGCTGGACAATAGCCTCCTCTCACAAATAGAGGTGTATGACCTCATTCAGTTCAAATCCAGTGTAGATTTTAAAATAAGTAATTTTACCACTGATCTTACTTAATATGTTTAACATTATCTACACCGCAGTGGCTTTAGCATAAAGTGACTCGTAAATCAACTGTGCACATAACAGGTCGATTAAGTGGCTTCTGATAACTCACACCAATTCCATCACCAATAAACTAGATAAGTATCTGCATTGACTCGTATGACCGCAGCGCCGTTGAGGGCCATTCAAACATCATACATTATTGTTATCAACTAGCAGTTACCGCGATTTCATCTACGTCAATATTTTTTTTATTTATTCTTTATTGTACACGTACAATTATAACAACAAAAGAAGTTTATATACAAAGGCGAGCTTAACTCAAAATTGAGTTTTCTTACAGCAAACCTAATAACCATAGAGAGATGAAAATACAGAGGACAGTACCAAGTGTACAATTGAAGTAAAATGTGCATAAAACTAACTATACATAATTATACAATATATGTCACACAAACCTAAATAAATAATATATAACAGGTGAGCTGAAAAGTTCGTAGGCTGACACATAGATAGCGCTACTAGTATTAAATCCATATGATTTTTAGTTAGCCCTAACCTTCAAAAAACACAGCCAGCGGCTTCAATACTATTTTTTTTCGCCAAAAAGCAATGCTTTATTAACACACGATATTCTTTTTTATCCATTTTTTCAAATTAACAAAAATTGCTTAACTCAAAATGCTATAACTCACAAACTAATAGTACGGCCGCTGTCAAATTTTTGACAGCGGCCGTACTATTAGTTTGTGAGTTATAGCATTTTGAGTTAAGCAATTTTTGTTAGTTTGAAAAAATGGATAAAAAGGAATATCGTGTGTTAATAAAGCATTGCTTTTTGGCGAAAAAAAATAGTATTGAAGCCAAGGCTTGGCTTGATAAACATTATTCGGACTTTGCACCAGGAAAATCAACCGTTGAGAAGTTGTTTGCTAAGTTTAAACGAAGTGAAATGAGCGCCGAGGACGATGCACGCAGTGGACGCCCCAAAGAGGCTGTTACCGACGAAAACATCAAAAAAGTCCACAAAATAATTTCGGATAACCGTAAAGTAAGGTTGATTGAGATAGCTGAGACCCTAAAGATATGCAAGGAACGTGTTGGACATATCGTGAATGAATATTTGGGTATGCGAAAGCTCTGTTCAAAGTGGGGCCGCGCGAGCTCACAATCGACCAAAGACAACAACGAATTGATGATTCTGAGCAGTGTTTGGAGCTCTTCAATTGTAATAAACCCAAATTTTTGTGTCGATCTGTGACAATGGATGAAACATGGCTCCATCATTTCATACCGGAGTCCAATCGACAATCAGCCGAGTGGACTGCACGTGATGAACCGACGCCAAAGCGTGGAAAGACGCAAAAGTCGGCTGGCAAGGTTATGGCATCAGCATTTTGACATGGGCATGGTATAATATTCATCGACTATCTTAAAAAGGGAAAAACCATAGACAGCGACTATTACGTAGCGTTATTGGAGCGTTTGAAGGACGAAATCGCGGAAAACGATCCCATTTGAAGAAGAAAAAAGTGCTGTTTCATTAAGACAATGCACAGTGTCACAAATTAATGAAAACGATGGCAAAATTGCATGAATTAGGCTTCGAATTGCTTCCGCATCCACCGTATTCTACGGATATGGCCCCAGCGAATAGGCGACCACTTTAATCGCGCCCGAAATTCCGACACGTGATCGTATTTTCGGAGCCAAAAAATAAAGCGAATGCACAAATTCTGGAGTCGTTCGAGTTTATTGAGGAGCTCTTCTGTCGCGTCCAGGAAACAGACATCAGCATAGTATAGAAAAGGAAGAAGAAGGGAAGTCTGAAGTCGCTTAAGAGACTGGAAAGAATAATAAATTCTTCTGCTTACCTCTGCAACGTGAATATCTCACGAAAGATGACAATCAATATAAAGACCCAGAATTTGAGCGCTTTTGGAATAGACTATGGGTACTGAGTCGTAGAGTACTGGTGGAAGGACATCCTGATCCAAGTGGTTTATGTAGTATTTTGGAAAAAAGATAGCCCTGTATCCTTTCCCAGGATGCAATCTATCTCCTTGAAAAATCTTATCAAAATCTGTTTACGGGTTTAGGCGTGAAAAGATAACAGAGAGACAGTTACTTTCGAATTTATAATATTAATAGTATGGGTAGTTGTTACCTGCGTTATCGTGCATTATTTTTATTGAGACAAAAAATAGCCCTGTATACTTGCTCAGGAGGCAATCTTAAGGCAACTATGGCGTCGAAGGCGTTAAAAATAAAAATTACAAGACGTGCAAGTTTCGTTTAATGGTTCGCAAACTAGAATACAAAGGTATAATGTAATAAGAAGTAATAGAGGTCCCGGGTCTCACATTGGCCGCGGACGGACCCCACCACCGCCGTGAAGCGAGTTGCGAGCGGCGACAGCAAATTTTATTGAAATATATTCAAGGGTTTCGACGTAAAAAGGTAACTGACAGACAGAGTTACTTTTGAATTTATAATTTAATATGGATAGTGTGGATACCATGCGCTAACACTTGAGGCAGGAACTATCACAAGCCTCGTATTCTAACAGGGACAAAATCCCGCTACACGTGCCTCTTGAGATGCCTCGCGAAGTCGGGCGACGTTACCCGAAAAATGTCCCGCGACCTATGTCGTCCTTGCAACATGTCGACCGATTAGAATTCATACCATGGTGTATAAAGAACAATTAAAACATTACCTTAACTTGAAAATTCCCACTATTTCAATATTTGTGTACGTCACTAAGTAATTATTATTTAAACATACACAATCCAAGGTTCTTACTTGTGTTTATACATACTGATCTTTGACCTGTACATGTTAATTTAACAGATCTATTCATATAATTATATTTATCTCTTAAATTAACATGTTCAATTCTCATTGTTCAAACAATATTCATGCAATGTACATATTGTTGTCGTACATATTAAACAGATCTGACCCATTCCTTCAAAAAAGGAGGAGGTACTCAATTCGACTGTTTTTTTTTGTAGGTTACGCGATCATCCCGCCAATTATGAATCGATTTTGATGATTCTTCTTGCATTGAATTCAGTATAGCTCCAAGGTGGTCCCATTTTAATTTCAGCAGTATTGGACCTTGGACTTTGAAGATTCACCAGGGAACTCCTTAATGACCAACAATACCGATGTGTAGATTGAGTTATTATGGGTAGTACGTCAATCCTATAGGTACCCTACTATAGAACTTAGCAGAATATTAACCAACTTCAAAAAAGGATGAGGTTCATCATTCGTTTATGTTTTTTATAACTTCTTTGCTAACAAACCGATCGTGATGATTCTTTTTGCATTGGGTCCAGTATAGCTCCGAGGTAGTCCCATTTTAATTGAATCGGTATTGGACCTTGGACTTTAAAGATACACCACGGGACTCCTTGACCGCAAATAGCATGAATGTATAATCAGTTATTATGAGCATTATATCAATCCTGTAAGTACCTTACTGTATAATAATATAAAATAGGTAGCCCCTCCAGCTGGTGTGTAGTTGTTACCAGCAAAGTTGCTATGGTGGCTATATATCATCAGCCTAAAGTTTTTTATTGGCAACTTTACAAGATAAATAAAACAATTATTTCTCTTTCTTATAACTTAAAAAAAAAGGGAAATTTTAGTTTCAAATAGCAATAAATAAATATTTAAAGTCAGTGCTAAGGCACCGACTGCACCAACCAGCACCGACTTCAAATACTTATATTTTTCTTTTAGGAGTCGGTTCCCTTTTTTTTTATAAAGTTTTTTTATTACATATAATTTCTTTTATATTAAGACTACAAAAAAAAATTATCTACTAGGACTCTAAAAAAATAATGTTCGTATTTGTTTAAAAACGTCAATCATCAATAAGAATTATAAGAAAGAGAAATAATTGTTTTCTTTATCTTGTAAAGTTGCCAATAAAAAACTTTAGGCTGATGATATATAGCCACCATAGCAACTTTACCGGCAACAACTACACACCAGCTGGAGGGACAAGGGGGCAACTAGCTCAAACGTGCCTGCCAAAGAAAGGGCCTCGGCTTGGCCTGTCGCTAAGGAGAAGGGGGTAAATTGTCTCACAACAGTGTTCAACACCTCTCAGCAGACAAAGGATTCTTCAATCTATTTGCAGTATGTATATACGAAATTAGCGAGGTAAGGGCATCAGAATCAGAAAATTTTTTATTCATGTAAACCATTATAGTATTTATGAATCGTCAGAAAAGTTAAAGACTCTACCTTTACTTCAGAACGTCATTTTTTTGAAGACGAAGGGCAAAAAAACTCCACAAGCTTTGAACTTATTTTCACTAAGTTTAGTGACGTCAATTGGAATTTTGTTTACTGAGTTCTTAGATTTACGCGAATATTACACATGAAATAAAACTATTTTTCGGATTTTATGGAAATGAAAAAACATCCTAATTTCAATAGAGAAGATGGCTGGGTGCTTCCATCGTCTTGGGATCCGGTAATTAATATAATCAAATCCAAAACCAGGCATAACACTGCAAGACCTCAAGACACCGTGAGCTCATTCTGCGTAGATCGGACCAACCACAACAAAAATAAAAAAAAATAAAAATAATAATTAAGAAGTTTGAGGGTACCCTGGAACAACTATGCCTTTTGGACGTCTAACACCTCAGTCCCTCCCGTTACCATGGGTGCTGCAAAGCACTCGAAACGTCGGGAACTTAAAAACCAAAAATAAACCGCGATAAAATCCGAAAAATAGTTTTATTTCATGGAATTTTGTTATTAAATCTAACACAGTACCCCATGAAACACATGAAGTATTGTCAGACGAAATTGCGGTTGATCTAATTTATTTCTATGTGGTTTGTTATAGCAATGCCTATCACCTAGTTGACAAAAGAGATCCAAATTTATTCTAGTATACATAACGTTTTCATAAATATATTGACATGGGACCGTCATGATATTAGCTTCTTTGAACAGTTCTCTTAAAGAGTCGCGACTACTCAAGTTATAGAGGGCCTTAATAGCCCTTTTTTGTAAAATAAAAACAATCTCAATGTCAGCTGCCATATCCCACAATAATATACCGTAAGACATGACACTATGAAAGTAGCTGAAATAGACTATTCTCATGGTGTCCACATCCGTTAGTTGTCTGATCTTCCTTACAGCATAGGCAGCGGAGCTAAGCTGTTTACCTAAATTCTCAATATGAGGACCCCATTATAACTTGAAGTCAAGTGTAATCCCTAGGAAAGATGAATTATTGATGAACTCAAGTTTTTCATTATTCAGTATAATATCATGTACTTTTTACATTTGGCGAAGAAAACCTTATCCATTAAGTTTTCTTGTTATTGAGCACTAAATTGAAGTTTTAGTAAATGACAAATAATACATAAAGATTACTAGAACAAGGTCATGTTAAGTCTGACCATTGAAATATTATTACAGTATAATGACTGGAAATTATTAAATAATGTAACTGTTTACAATCGTGTAATATTATATTTTGCCCATTATAAAGAGATCAACCCACTAATGTCACACAATAATACGTATATCATCTTAATTTAATGACAGGATATAGACACAGCTTAGGATAGGGATATGTGGCTTAAAAAGGGAGGAGGCCTATCCCCTGCAGTGGGTGGAATGGTTAAGAGCTTAAGTCGTTCCGCCCACTACATTGGGTAGTCACGGATTTAATTCCCACATGGAACAAATTTTTGTGTGACCCACAAATATTTGTTTAAGTCTAGATGTTTGTGCATGTTAATTTCATGTTTGTAAACCCACAACACAGGAAGAATCCTTGTGGAGCTATGTCTTTTTTAAACAAAAAAAAGATGATGATATAGACCTAACACATAGAAAAACAAATGATTGAGGATTGGATGTTGGAAGAATAAGATATAACTAACCAATTGGACACTTCGTAGTAAGATGTAATGAATTAGAGCAGTTAATGTTTGTTCCATGTGGGCAATATATTCGCATGATTTGATTCGGCAGAGTCAGCAGTAATACTTAATCGTAGTCTTTGCTAAATTCATTTTAAAGTCAAAATATTTATTTATAGTATAAGCCCAAAAACCAAAATTATTACAGTTATAAAAATTAAACTGGTGCATTGGTAGTCATTCATTAATGTTTTTTTTTATCTTTCCTACTACTAAATATTATCTACAGTTCAAGTATGCAAAAATCACACAGGGACTGGAGAAGTTTAGCCTTAGCCTAGTCTATGAATGATTACCATATTCATCAACAAAATGTATGCCAATATTTTTATATTCTTAGACAGAAAATATGTCTATAAATACACCCACAATACCAGAATATTTCTTAAAGTAGGGTATTATCATAAAAAAAGAATGATAGTTTTTAAAAAAAAAAAACGTTGCCCCAGACAAGGATTTATTCATGTGTCGCGGGTGCATTTACAAACATGAAAATTCACATACACATATACCCAGACCGAAACAAATAATTGTGGGTCACACAAAGATTTATCCCATGCGGGAGTCGAGCCCGCGACTTTTCCGACTCAATGGACGGAGCGGCTTAAGCTCTTAACCACTACGCCAAATCGTTCGTCATGAACTGATATTAGAAAAAACACAAATCGGAATTGAATTCAAACTGGAAAAATTCACATTACCAAGTAAACTGAGATTTTTTATATATCCCAAGCAAAGATATGAAGGTATAATAGAAAAACAATTGTTTACGCTCGCACACTGCCTGTTGAGACGTCAAGATATTAATATTAACTCCTATGCCATATTTATCGTAATTAATCTTAAAATACACCGTCACGCCTATATTCCCCAAGCGGGGGTGGCAGAGGTGTACTGAGTAAACCCACGTTTCGCCGACGATGTTAGGTCCCATGTAATAGGGGGCGAGCCTATATATCTTAAAATACATTTAAAAAAAATGTCATTCTGTACCAACCTTTGAGATCAGGGGTTCCATGATTTTTTGTCCAAATTATCACTATGCAAAATAGAAAAATAACTAACACATCGTAAGTTGTACGTATCACAAATTAAGAAATAATAGCTTTTTATTTCTTGTAAAATTTTTCGATGCTCGACGAGTTTTCACGATTTTTCTATTTACTAGTTCACCACAGATAACGAAATATTTAGTTTGACATTGACGTTAAATGACATGGGGTTGATAGTGAATAAAATGAGTGCGGTCCCATATCAAACCCTAAATTATTTTCAATCTTTCTTTATAACCTCACCACCACGACAATCACATGCGGGCTTACGGGGAGGTTACAGGGTTCTAACATGATCTTATTAACATTTTAATAGATGAAAAACAAAGCTAAAAGCTTGAGTTGTTCGTAACGTAATAAATATTACAAAATCTCGAAGAGAAAAAATATTATTGGTTTGAAAAGAGCATACAGAACAACCGATAACATTAGTTCCTTAAAAAGTTCCTAAGAGTGGAAGGGACAGGCAAGCGTGAGGAGACGTTTTGTAAGCAGTCTATTACCTATCTACCTTTTTTAATATTTACACCATGGCCGCCACTTTTACAAACGATAAATGTGGGAGTAGTGTGTAACATTTTCTTAAAAAATATCCCCATAGAACCAAAAGTTTTATTTTTGTTTCCTTTCTTTTCACTATGACTTATGGGTGCGGTTTTGGCGGAAAGTCTAAGAGTGATGTTTTCAATTGGTTTTAATTTCTAAAACTTGTGTTATTTCGACTTATAATGTGTAATGTTGGTGGAATATTAACCAGTATGGGTTCTTATATGTGCATGAGTGAAGATAATTGTAACAAAGTGATAAAACGTGCCTTTTCGACTTGCCTCAAAACGGCCGTTGCAATTGGTATGTAAAGTATCCACCGATTTACTATCCAGGGTGGGGTACTTCATTAATTTCATTATCATCGTTGCCATCAAATTCATCAGAGTCGAATTTAAACAAACACGACTATATATCTCACTGGACACTGGCAAAATACGCTTATAATTAGTGTAAAGCCATAACTTGAAGAAGAAGAAGAAGACTTATGGTGCTAATGTAAAACATGATCACTCACAAAAGAGGCTGCCTACAAAATAAATGACACAAAAAATACAAAAAATCATAGAGCGGGCTATGCTAGGCGTTTTGTGTGTGTGTGTGTGTGTGTGTGTGTGTGTGTGAATAATCTACATTATTGGCCGCGGAGCCTATCCAGCTTCACCGGACAAGAGGGCGAGCGTGCAACCACTACGCTCGAGCCAGAAGGGCAAGGGGGCAACTAGCTCAAGTGCACCTCAAGGAGAAACGGCCTCGGCTTGGGCAGTCGCTATGGGGGAGGGCGTATACTAGGTGTCTCGCCGTGGTGCTCTGCACCGGCCGGCGGGCAAGGGATTCTTCGACCTCGCCGGCGAGGTCGGTGTCTCATCCTGTGTACGGTATCTGTATCCGAAGGAAGGAATGTAAGGTTCGTAGTCGGCGGCGGCTACGATTAGCGGATTACAATGATTGGATGCGTTCGCAAAATATTGGGTTGTCGCCTTTTTAATAAAGGCTCGAATAGGTTCGAGACCGAGATCGGAATAGAGATGAATGAACCACGGGGCTCCCACGGGTTCGCGGAGGAAACGGGGTTGAACCGTTTGGAGTCTATCGATGTGGGAGCGGTGGGCGTGCCCGAACACCTCACAAGCGTACGTCATGATGGGCCGTATACAAGTTTTGTAAAGTGTCACCTTATTCCTAAGGGCCTTTTTACACCGCTTGCAGATCATCGGGTAAAGACGACCGAGGACAAAGGCTGCTTGGTTACGGACTCGCTTGATGTGCGGTCCGAAGGTCATGGTATTGTTTAGGGTGACCTCTAGATATTGAGTGAGGATGTGCTCCGTGATGCGGTGCACTTGATGGACGCAAGAGTGTTTGGCTCGAAAACCAAACTGCTCATTGATGAGAATACCCTTGGACGATACAAAGTCTTTGAGCCGTGCAAGAGCAGGCGCTCGTAGATCTTTGCCAGGGAGTTGAGGAGACTGATGGGGCGGTAACTCGTGGGACGGTCACGAGGTTTACCGAGCTTAGGGATGCCTATGACGTCGGCCTCCTTCCATTGAGTGGGGAAGGTGCAGTTCGTCATGGCGGCATTAAGGATGGCCACTAAGAGGCAGATGAGTTGGGTGGGTAAGCATTTGAGTACGTGGTTAGAAATGCCGTCTTAGCCGGGGGCCTTTTTCGGTGTAGGAACTTTAATCAGGTCCTCGACCTCGGTCTGGGTAATAGGGGGTAAGGAATCGGTGGGGGGGGGGGGGCCTGCACTCGACTTCCCTGTCGATTGAATCGACATGAGCCGAGTCAACGGAAAGAGAGCTGGGAGTGCACTGGCTCTCGAGGGAGTCGGCGAGAAGCTCGGCCTTTTCGTTGTCATCGAAGGCTGGGGTTGCGCCTGAGGGGTGGGTCAGCGGGGGCATGTCAGACATGGAGTCGGATTTAAGGGTACGCGCCAGCTTCCAGTAAGCCAGATGCGATGGCGTGAGTCCCTCTAAGAAGTCACTCCAGCAATCATTCCGGACCTCCGCGACACGACGCTTTACATCACGTTGTAAGGCGCGCATCCGAACCCGTCGTACGCTTGGATTTAGGCATTTTTAGCCCGAATAAATTCCCTAACATCGTCTGGCAGTCTAAAGCGGTTGAGATCCTCCGCCTCGACTTGCTTTGACAACCGACTGACAGTTGATTGGATATGGGCGGTGAAGGCATTTACAGCCTGATCAGTATCTTGAGAGGATGGGGTGGAGTTCGAGCTGGAAGGAAGGGGAGGTGGGTCGGCATCCGCTAGGGCTGTACTCAGCGCATGCCAATCCACTACCGTCTTCTTGAGCGGCTGGAGGGTGGACGGAGGACCGAATCGCATGACTGCAGGTCTGTGGTCAGAGTCCAGCTCATGGACTATCTCCAAGGAGTGCAACCGTAAGGTTACACCCTTCAGAAGCTCCATGTCCAGGACATCAGGACGGTGGTCGATGTTGTCCGGATAGTAGTGGGGTACATAGGCGCGATGACGTCAAAGTCGAGGTGGTCGACCAGGGCCTCAAGGCTCCTGCCGTTAGGGGAAGTGGTGGGGCAGATCCAAGCCACGTGCTTGCAATTGAAGTCACCCGCCAGAATGACGGCGCTTCCTAGATTAAAGAGTGCTTCGAAATTACTCCTGAGGACAAGTTTAGTGGGAGAAAGATAGACGGAGGCGATCACAATGAGTTAATGGCCAGTGGGAGAAATACGACAGACCGAGGCTTCAATGTTGGTGAGCGCAGGGGGGGTCTAAAGGAAAACAGTGCAGGGACCTCCTATAGTAAATGAGAGTACCGCCTCCACGGGAGCCGATTCTATCATTACGCACGAGGTTGTAGTTTGCGATCCTAGTATCGCAATGGGCGGGCGTGAGGAAGGTTTCCAGTTGATGATCCCGGATGAAATCACCAACTTGGTCACGTTGGGAGCGGAAGCCGTCGGCGTTAAATAATGCCAGGGATAGGCTACGCGACTTAAGGCGGCAAGGTAATCCATTTTGCATTGTAGGGCCGATGGGTTTTAAGGGAGGCCATGGCGTCGTGAACGTCCATGTACGTCATAAGCAGGGCGAATTGCTCCTCCCAGCTAGTAGCGGCGCGGAGTCTTTGGGCCAGCTCGCGAATCCTGTTGACGCATACCGCGCCATACATCTTATCCAGCATAATAAAGTCCGCGACGGTGTCGCCTGGCGGAGGAGGCGCAACCAACGGGGCGTGGTTTTAGGGAAATGTGTGGGGCCCACAGGTGGGCGAGGGACCGAGGTGTAAGGGAGCGGCTACGCCCACGCATGGCGCCGAGTGTCGGCCTAAGCGGAGGCTAGGACGTCAGCGCCTGGGGCGTGGGAGCGCGGGGGACTGAAATTGCTGGGGGGAGGGGCGCTGCGGGTGCCGGGTGAGGGTGCGCTAAGGGCGCGGGAGGGTATTGCGCTGAAGGCGCTGGGGGGCGAGCGGCCGCACGAGGGCGGCGTTGACCGCGCTTTGTCTGGCGCTTCCCCTTTGGGGCAACTGCGATGGTTCTCAGTGTATCCCTTGGTCCCGCAGAGGACGCGGCTGGGCAGCCCTGTCACCGTCTCCCTCAAGCGGGAGCATTGCGAGGTCGCGTGGTCTCCGACATATTTGACGCATCGAGGGCGCGCTTGGCAGTAATGGGCAGAGTGCTCGTACAGCTGACAGTTATGGCACTGCCCGGGCGTGCCATAACTGTCAGCTGTACTGTCTTTGTCTTTATGTCAAAGACCTTGCGACCGGCCACGGTGCGGTCGAGAATGATCAGCACTATGTCGTATGCCTGTTGTTTTTGGCCCTTAACCATCCTGTGCACCTGGTGCACTGGAAGGTCTTGGGCTAGGAGGTCCTCCTTGAGTACGGAGGTGTCTAGTTCCTTAGGGAGGCCACGAATGACCACCCTGAGCTCTCTCTCCTCCTCAAGGGCATAAGTATAAAAGCCGATTTTCTCGGCGCGGAAGAAGTGGAGCAGAGGGCGGTGGTTTTCCGAGGACGCCACCTGTACAGTTATCCCTTGCACAGTGGACCGCGCATGGGTATAATTGATGTGGCGATTATAGATCGCCTTGGAGATACGCTCCCAGGCGCCCTTGTCAAGGATGACAAGGGGCGGGGAAGGGATGGTTGGACGCGCGGGGCGCGGAGATGGGGTATTCCTCGGGGCCGCGTTGGGAGAAGGCTGGGGTGCGGGGGTGCCAGGGCCGGGGGAAGCGACGTCGCTTCCGGCTCTCTGGATTTTCGGGGGTGGCGAGTCGCACGCGCTTTTTCCCGTTAAAGACGGGAATGAAGTCGTCGCACGGAGAATAGGATTTCGGGAAGGGAAAAGGTAGGTAGGTAGGTCCTGGTGGAAGGATGAGCTCTGACTAGGGTATTGCCCAAGGCCAGAACTCAAACCCTTCCGAGTTAGCCGCCCTCTGAAGGAGAGAGGCGAGCGCTCGAGTCCCGCTTGAAGACTCGCTTAGTTGTCACCGTTCTTATCACCAGTCTTATCACGAAAGAAAAGGAGATCGTGGTTTTAAAAACAAACTGCTACTAGTCGTCAAACACTAGGGTAAGGTCGACGGCGCCGTCAAAACGGCGCGTCGTACCTACCGAACGTACGTAAATACGTACGCGCGAGCGATACTGCGTCGCGGCGAGAGTGACGCGGTAAGCGGTGACACGACTGAATGCGGCGAGCGACACAGTCGGAAATCGAAATGCTATGGTAGGCATCACTGAATAAACGCGTCAGAAGCACCGAGACTAACTGACGGACAAAATTCCAAGACATTGTCAAACGCGTCTTTTCATTGAAGTGGAAATGGGCAGAGCATGTTACTAGAAGGAATAACGTTAGATGGTGTTAGATATTGACCGAATGGTGGCCTAGAACAGGCAAACGACGAGTGGGCAGACCAATGACTCGTTGGGTATCCGGAATTGGTGGAAGGAAGAACTTGGGGTAGATTGGCACAGGACCACGAAGAATGGCACAAGCGGAAGGAGGGTTATGCCTTGCAAGCTGATGATGAAATAAGCAATTTTATGCAAACTTATTTATTTGTGGACTATCATTTAGGACTATAACTATTGAATGCTGCCGTGTAAAAATAAAATCATAGACAATAGACGTTAAGTTTTATTTTTTATCATATGATAGCAACTGATAAGTTATTTTTACCACTACCCGTTATTTTATAATAAACAGTTTACAGTTTCTACGCTTTTTTTGTAACAATAATTGCTGAGGAAATATTCACTTTTTAATATAATATTTACGATATGGATGTGGATATGGACAGGGTAAGACTATATCAAAGTTTATTGTTCTAATTCGGATCATATCCTTATTATGGAATAAAATAGTAAAATATCTGCTTACAGGATGTTAAAAGGAACAATAGTTTTACGAGTCCCAATACAAAGAGAGTATCAATTGCCAAGAGAGCTGGAAGAGAGCGTTGTCACAGTTATCATGCTCTGACACCTAAGGCTTCAAAATGTGCTCAGGAAACTCAATTAAGTGTTCCCAAAGTGAGTACCTACTGTACTACTTCTCAAACTAGTTCCAAACATTGAATAATTATTCAAAATAATTGAATGAATTCATTCTTAAGTTGTTGAACATTCAACAACAACAATCTTATTTCAACAATCGATCCAATAAATACCAGACTTTATCAAAAAGTAATTTCCTTGATTTGAGAATAATTACCTCTATACTTTCTGTCTACCCCACAAGTGATTGGGCATAATGAGAATTAGAAAATGACAATAAAAACATGAATTGTGAACGCATCTGAAGTTTATTAAATTTTGACAGCAACTTGACAATTATGAGGCACGTTCAGAAATAATGAAATGTCTGCGTATTTGAAAACTTGAATTTCTACAAGAAAACATCTAAAATAATTAAATGTAATTGTTAATTAAACTAGAACTGTATATAACTATTATTTGAAGTCACTTTTATATTAATTTGAAATATATATTCGACTTTAACATCAGTAAATTTAGTGGCTGCAGGCATTACCAAATATGGAGTTTGCTCGTTTTCCCAACCGTCCTCCCTTCGATCCTTAGTAGCTCTCGGTTTTATTTTCTTTTAATTAATTAATTGCGTTATATTCAAATGTTTTCATCGCATTTTCTAGTGTATTAATAATTATTTCTTCTTTTTAGTTAAACGTGAGTTGATTAAATATAATAATCGCAGTGTCAAAATATAGGTCATAGTAGCGTATAGGTTATGTTTTATATGTGAAATAATCGTCCAAGTATTGTTTGTATTGCTGTTAACTGGGTGGTTTTCGGATTGCAGATGTCGTTTAGAGTGGTGCGCAGTTCTAAATTCCGCCACGTTTACGGGCAAGCCCTTAAGCGCGAGCAATGTTATGATAACATAAGAGTGTCGAAGAGTTCGTGGGATTCAACGTTCTGTGCGGTGAACCCAAAGTTTTTGGCTATAATCGTAGAGTCCGCCGGAGGAGGTGCCTTCATAGTACTGCCACACAATAAGGTGAGTCCATTTCATTGAAACAAATGTTAGTTTCTCTCAGGGAATTGTGTAAAAATCTATTTATTGTTTGGTGTGGATTACCACTTTGTAATAATATTCTTTGGCTCTAAAATACAGCAAAGATGAGCTTGTAAATTAAAGTATAAGGGAAATTTAATTAAATAGAATTAATTTACAATTAAACATTACCATAATTTCTCATAATATTGGAGCTTATAATAAAAATAGATAAAAATATTGTATATTTAGCAGATATTGAGTTGTTAGTGAATATTTTCAAAATGTATGTAGTGTTGTGAGGTATGTAAGGAAAGAACCTGTTAGAACTTTGTACTCTCTGCCTACCCCGCAAGGTATCCGGCGTGACGATATAATAATAATATTAATATGTAGTGTTAATCCTTGCCAAGCAATTTTGAACCTAGTCTTACCCACATTGTTTTCATTTATTTAAATTTACAATTAAATTATGAGTTACCCTTCTGCTGGAATGAGACAGTTTTAAAATTAACAAACATGTAAAAAATTTAAAATAAGCCCTCTGTGAATTTGTGATTTCAATATATTTGCCAGAAATGAACATAATAATCATTATAACTAATTATTATTTTTAATTTCTTGGATTACAATCTGTAGTTATGTTAGAGATTATACAATGAAATTGACTGTTGAGTTTGCATCTGACCATACCTCAAGGAAGAATATAGGTTTGATTAAAACTTAGTATTGTCATTGGCTTATCGGACCGAGGAGACCTCAGGCGCACTTCGACCCGTTGGGATCTTTTGTGCTGAAAACTTAGTATAATATCTAATAAGAATATTATCCTCTTTAAATTTATGAAATTTAATAGAATATTATAAAATTCTAAATCTGTATGGTTTCCGTAACTTTCTTAAATATATTTATACCATCAAGAAAGTGCTGTTTAATTAATATCTTAAGGAAGGATATTAATTGGACAAGGACGAGTCAAGAGCCTCCGTAACCAGCAAGTGTGTATGAGCAAGTCTGTCTGCAAGAACCTGTTGGAATTGTATGCTCTTTCCCCACCTTTCAAGGGATATGGCACGTCGATATAGATAGATTTATTCCTTTATCCTGCCTTCCCTGCAAGGGCTGGCTTGGTGCAATACATAATAGATTAATTAATTTGACTATAAAGTTTATTCTTTGCCTTTGGCTTAGCAGCCAAACTTGTGTTAAAGATACACATGGATAGTTATTCAAGACTAAAGACGTCATTGACCTTATTTTAAAAACCTTTTAAAAATACTTTAGTAAATTACTTATTTAATCAACAAACTGCAATGTTTGAATGAAATGTAAGTTGGCAAATTAAAGACTAATTTGCCAACATATTCTTATCCAAGGTTGTTATTGGTGATTCAACAGCTTTTGCATCACTATCAAATGTCCTTTGTGCAACAATGTAAATGGAAAAATATATTGCTTCACCTATCAAAACATATTGTAGTACCTATCAACTATAAACATTTAAAATGGGTCATACTTAACAATAATATTGTGATGATGGTTAAATGTTCTTTTTATTGGTATAACCACATATTGTAAAGTGTATTTTATTAATATAATCTCTATCTATCTATCTATATGATCTCACCAGATATCTTGTGGGGTAGGCAGAAAGTACAGAGTTATTAATAAATAAAAGAAAAAAAAACAATACAACCCCTATATTCACTAACTGGGGGTGGAAAGTGTCCCAATCCCAATGCAATAGCCTATTGACATAATACAGGGCACAATTCCAATCTCTGAACTGCCACTGACAATTTTTTAATAGACAAACTCCAACCATGTTTGGGATATTGCACCTATATATCTAATGTAATACCAAGCTGATGGACCGTATTCGCAACAGAACAGCGTACTAAGAAAGTGTGTATGCATAAAAGATAGTATCGGTGTAAGGATGAGAAAGGGTATGCTCCGTTGAATCCGGCATATACAACGAATGTCCGAAGAAAGTGGAAAGCTGCAAATACCGGGGAAGACCTAGACTATCGTAGTATGACCAAATAGACCGTGTCTTATCTGAAGAGCAAGTCAAGAGTTTCTGTAACCGGCAAGTGTGTATGAGATGAACTATGAGAGTGGAAGAACCCAGAGAGGTCTGTAAGGATAGAATGTATTGGAACTCGGTACTCTCTGCATACCCCGCAAGGGAACTGGCGTGATGATATAGATACATAGATAGGTAATACTAAGAATGTAACAGTTATTTATTATAAAATTATTAAAATGTTTATGTTTCAAAAGCCAGGCTTGTATGTTAAAAACTAACTCTTTTGAGTAATTCAAAGATTCATTATACCGAGTTTTGTGGCCTGTACCTCTTACAAAGTAGTTTTAAATTAGTTTAGACCTATAAATACTCCCATGTCATGAGTTGGAATTTGTTTTCCAATTCATCCAGTAAGTTGTAAAAGCAAACACTTTATTTCCTTACACTGTCATGCCTATATTTCACTAATGGAGGTGGCAGAGGTGCACCATGTTCACCTACTTTTCCACGACGATGTTAGGTCCCATGTAATAGGGGGCGAGCCTATTGGCATATACCGGGCACAATACCAGACTCGGGACTGATACTGAGCTTTTTTCGATAGAAAAGCTGCATTTGCTATGACCTAGGATTTGAACCAAGGACCTGAGTGAGGCAATCAGCAGTCAATTGAGCAGTTTTTTTTCTTACTTATCTACATTATAATATATGTGGTTCCACTGCTGCATCAGATGCATATAAGTAATCACTTATTGTTTCCTGGGTTGCAGCGAGAAATGGCAGGATGACAAGAAGTGTTTTAAAATGATTGGCCAGCAATGACCAATCCTTTGACCAAGGCCCAATGTTTGGCCAACATATAAAAATATTACTTGATGTGTACAAAGTATTAGAACGTCTCATAATAATAAATTCCATTGTTATCTAAACCAAACTTCAATTATTTAACAAATTGTTCCAAACATGCTTGCTTTATCTGTACTGTGCCTGCAGGTAGGCTAGCTATACTAATAGACAAACATTTTATCTGAATTTTATTACAAAGCCCCTTAACTTATTTAACTTACTTAATGGCTTTGAAAGTTATTCACGTAACTGGATTTTGAATAAGCTTTTAATAATGGGCGAAATGCCCGAAATGCCCACTCTTTTTTATGGGACGAGTGGGTTCTTTCACACTATGATAGGTGATATACACAGGATGAACTCGTACTGAGTTTGTTTATTCTATTTGTATATCGTTTTTGTATGCAATACGTTCTATATTTTTTATTAGGTACAAAACATGCTTAAATACAAGAACTAATATTGAACTGGCACTGCGGCACATATGACCCTCGGTATGTGACAATTCCTCTAGGGCTATGTTTCAGATGTGGTCCACCATTTACAATTTATAAACTTTTTGTAAATGCACGTCATTCGGAAGCCCAACTCGCACTTGTCCGATATTTTTATCAATGGCACTACAATGCATCGCAACATAGCTTAGTAAAAGCAACTGGCTCACTCCGCACTAAAAGCCACAGCTACGCTATATTCGATACTTACGCATACTGCGATATGCGTGCATCTGCAATGTTGCTATAATATATAATTATGACGGCGCTCAGTCAGAATGACGATGCCGCTTACCCCGCACGTGTCACAACGTAGATACCTACAATCTGACAGACGGAATCTGTTCAATAAAAACGACGGCAATTTAAAAATCTGACGCTATTATAACTTGCTAATCCTGCTTACTCGGAGTTGATAATATATAATGTTCAATACTTGAAGCCGCGTGGTTCCCGGCTTAGAATAGGACCAACCCATCTATCTCATCCCATCGGGTGTCGTACAAGGCGACTAAGGGAAAACTAGGGAATGGGCAGCAGCGTTCTCTTAGCACTTCTGCGATCAAAAACTGCGCTCGCCAACCCGCCTGCCAAGCGTGGCGAGTATGGCAAATCCCCCCAATCACTATTATGGAAGAAAAAAAGAAAACCAGGCCCCTAGTCCCCGGCGGTCCTGATCGTCCTGGCCACGGTAGCAGCCATGGTAACGACAGGACAAGGGGTGCTAAGAATCTCCGGCAGAGATTCGGCTACCACCAAAAACGAAAATTGGCCCTGGTGACATACAACGCACGCACTTTGAGGACAGATGAGAAGCTTGTTGAGCTGGAAGAAGAGATAGACAAGTTGCGGTGGAATATTGTTGGTTTATCGGAGGTCCGAAGAGAGGGCGAGGACACGATAACCTTAAAATCCGGCAACTTGTTTTACTACCGGGAGGGCGAACAGCAGTCCCAAGGTGGTGTCGGATTTATCGTCCACAAGTCACTCATAGACAACGTTGTGTCCATCACTAGTGTGTCGAGCAGGGTAGCGTACCTGATACTCAGAATATCCAAAAGATATTCGCTGAAGGTCATACAGGTCTACGCACCGACCTCGACATACTCAGATGATGATGTCGAAGTTATGTATGAGGACATTAGTAGAGCCATACATACTTCCAAAACACACTTTACAGTGGTTATGGGTGACTTCAATGCGCGGCTGGGCAAGCGGGGCGATGATGAGTTGAGAGTGGGGCAATTTGGATATGGGCAGCGCAACCCCAGGGGTCAGAGGCTGGCCGAATTCCTGGAGAAGGAGGGACTCTTTATGATGAACTCTTTCTTCCAGAAGCCGCCTCATAGGAAATGGACCTGGATGAGCCCTGATGGTTCCACCAAAAACGAAATAGACTTCATAATGAGCACCAAGCGACAAATATTTAATGATGTCTCCGTGATCCACAGGGTAAAAACCGGCAGTGATCACCGAATGGTCAGAGGCACATTAAATATTAATGTCAAAATGGAAAGATCGCGTCTGATGAAGTCTACGCTCCGACCTTGTAATGCACATATCCAAAACCCCGAGAATTTTCAACTCGAATTGGCAAACCGCTTCGAATTGCTAGACAGCGGCGCATCAGTGGACGAAATCAACAACAGGCTGGTAGAGACTGTCCATACGGTCGGGTCCAAGTATTTTAAGCCCCACCGTAAAAATAGACCTCAAAAACTATCCAACTACACCCGAAACCTCATGGCTGAGCGACGTTCCATGACGCTCCAAACCTCCGATGATGCTAAGTCCTATAGGCAGCTCAATGGACAGATATTGAAGTCCTTGCGACAAGACTTACGGTCCTTCAATACAAGGCGTATTGAGGAGACCATAGCACAGAACAAGGGCTCTAAAGTGTTCGCAAGAGACGCGTCTATTGGGCAAAGCCAGTTGACGAAGCTGAAGATGGAGGACGGAAACGTAACGTCGAATAGGTCGGAGGTGCTCAGGGAGATAGAGAGGTTCTATGGGCAGTTGTATACCTCAGTAGCTGAACCTGTTGTTGACTTGGTAAAAGACCCAAGAGCCAAGCTAACCCGACACTACACTGAAGATATCCCGGACATCAGCCTGTACGAGATTAGGATGGCTCTCAAACAACTCAAAAATAACAAAGCGCCGGGCGAAGACGGAATTACCGTAGAGCTTCTGAAAGCGGGCGGAACGCCAGTACTTAAAGTCCTTCAGAGGCTGTTTAATTCCGTCTTGCTCGAAGAGAATACGCCGGAAGCATGGAACAGGGGTGTGGTGGTACTGTTTTTCAAGAAAGGTGATAACACTTTACTGAAGAATTATAGGCCCATCACACTGCTGAGCCATGTTTATAAGTTGTTTTCGAGAGTCATTACGAATCGTCTCGAACGCAGGTTTGATGACTTCCAGCCTCCCGAACAAGCCGGTTTCCGGAAAGGCTTTAGTACCATAGACCACATACATACGCTGCGGCAGATTATACAGAAGACCGAGGAGTATAATCGGCCACTATGCTTGGCGTTTGTGGACTATGAGAAAGCCTTCGATTCGATCGAGACTTGGGCGGTTCTTAGATCTCTCCAGCGATGCCGCATTGACTATCGGTACATCGAAGTGTTGAAGTGCTTGTATAATAACGCCACCTTGTCAGTCCGAGTACAGGGGCAGTGCACGAAGGCAATCCCCATAAAAAGAGGAGTAAGACAGGGAGACGTCATTTCTCCGAAACTGTTTACGGCCACCTTAGAGGACGCCTTCAAGCTCTTGGAATGGCAAGGACTTGGCATCAACATCAATGGCGAATACATCACTCACCTTCGATTTGCCGACGACATTGTGGTCGTGGCGGAGTCGCTGGGAGATCTAGGACGAATGCTCGGTGACCTCAACAGAGTATCTCAACAAGTGGGTCTTAAAATGAACATGGACAAAACCAAAATAATGTCTAACGTCCATGTCGTACCCACCGCACTCACCGTTGGGAACTCTACTCTTGAAGTTGTCGACGAATACATTTACCTGCGACAGGTAGTCCGGTTAGGTAGGTCCAACTTTGAGAGAGAGGTCAATCGACGAATCCAACTCGGCTGGGCAGCGTTCGGGAAACTGCGCAACATCTTCTCATCCAAAATACCTCAGTGCCTTAAGACTAAAGTTTTCAGTCAATGTGTGTTACCAGTGATGATATATGGATCAGAGACGTGGTCTCTTACAATAGGTCTCATAAAAAAGCTCAGAGTTGCTCAGCGAGCTATGGAGAGAGCTATGCTCGGCGTTTCTCTACGCGATCGAATCAGGAATGAGGAGATTCGTAGAAGAACCAAGGTTACCGACATAGCCCTTAAGATTAGCAAGCTGAAGTGGCAATGGGCGGGCCACATAGCGCGTAGATCGGACGGGCGTTGGGGCACAAAGATTCTAGAGTGGCGACCACGTATTGGCAAGCGCAGCGTGGGACGACCGCCTGCCAGATGGACCGACGATCTTGTGAAAATCGCAGGAAGTCGTTGGATGCAGGTGGCATCGGACCGGTTACGCTGGAAAGCGATTGGGGAGGCCTATGTTCAACAGTGGACAAGTATGGGCTGAGATGATGATGACTTGACATTAAAAATATTAATAGTTTTTATTCTATTCTACCAACAGCATCGTATTATTCTAAATAATACGATGCTGTTGACTTACGCCGCAAGGAATCTGGCGTGATGATATAGATATACAGTAAATAAAAGTCCATATTGGAATAGTTAACTGCTTTAGATTTTTACTAATAACTGCAATTAGACTGGCACTGCTTTCGTTTTCCTGACGTTTACGTGTTTTTTTATGTTAACCAGCTGTTTTAATAAGCTCTGCTACATCGCGCCGCGGCGCGACAGATAGTGTCCATTGTCCGCCTGATATAAAGGAACAATGGGCTGCCAGGCTAAAATAATAGCGATGTGTTTTGTCTGATGGGTTCGCTACCTGATAGCCTGGCGAAGTAAATTTGAGCTAAGGATATTATAATAAGGTTGTAGTAGTAAATAATTTATTCTTACATATACAGGGTGTAAGGAAGATGCAGCTTGAGACAACATAGTGCTAAAAAGTTTTATCCGCCACTAACTTTGTCTTCTTAATATTCATAGTTGGCACTATATCTATTCTTGACTTCTATATCAAAAAGAACACGGGAGACTTACTGCCAGTCTTGATCTGGGCTAGGTTAGGATTGGATTCTGGGCTAGCCACAGACAGAGGGCAGGCCCTGATCGCACGTGCATTTCTTCTGGAGACCTCGGAATCCCTCTTTATCTGGCTGAAGAAAGGCACCACGGGTTTTTTTTTCGCTGGGTATTTCTCAGTGGAGGCTGCCTTTCGATTTGATATGCATGCATAGACTCAATCCCCGTTTCCCAAGTTTATTAGTTTAGCCATGACGTCATCCGTCAATCAACTTATCGTAACCCAGCCCTATGTAATCACCGTCCCGCCCCAAACATATTTTTTTTTATCGAAGGTGTCAGATAGCGGTCACCATGCGTCTGATAAACAATAGACCTGCATTATGCGCGTGCGCCGACCGCACGAACGCTAATGGACATGTCAGACGGAATTCTTTACGCATGTGTCATAGGGGGACGATTATTTAAAGAAATTGTAATGATGAGTCGTGTTGTCAATTTTTTTGGGAGGCATGTGAGAATTTTAAGCTAGATGTGATCGGTAAAGATGATGTAGTTGATTTTATAATTTCTGTTTATGGGTCCAGATGGAACGCACGTAGAATATTTAATTATACCTTCTACTTAGCAGATATGAATGCTACAGGAGCCAAAAGCCCTTTAAATCGTAAATGGAAACTAGGCAATAAATAAAAAGTAAATACTGGTAGCTCTTTCAAGCACTATTAAGACTATAGGAGTATTCTACTCCTAAAACTTGAGCTGAAAGTTAAATAAATAAACTGTCCTGCTTAAAATCACAAAGCGGAAGTGGCAGAAGTGAACTGTGAACATCTACATATCGACGACGATGTTGGGTCCCAATTTTATAGGCGGCGAATCTATTGACATTACCCTGAGCCCCATTTGGGACTCCGGAGTACTACTGCGAAACTTTCCATACAAATTCCATACTTTGTTCTACATAAGAATCTAAACCAGGACCTCATGACCTGTAGGTGCGTTTTTCGCAACAAGACCAACAAGGCAGTCAGACCGAAAGGTGACTAACAAACTGGGATTCATAAAGGCAACCCGAAAATGTCGAAAAATACTTTTCTTCCAATGCACGCTTTATAATAATTGTCCCTCTTTTTCGGTATAAACATTACCTTAAATAACACAGATAACCTATCATTGTGCAACAGATACGGCGAAACAATGGCCGATATACCGGCTTACGCACGCTTCTAGCAAAAACACGATGGCTATGGGAATTCTTTGATGTTGTGTCATACGGGAAATAGTTACGCGAACACGTTAATTGTGGGACTAGAATGCCATAACACGGTTGAGTAGTATTGTTAATTTTATGGTACTCAATATATCGCTAGTTAATTGTAATAATGGCATAACTCAAAAATGTTATTATTTCAATAAGCACTCTAACGTTAATAACTGCAGAGTTTGATTTCTTTTGTTCTTGCTGTGTCAGTATTCCATTCGGCTAGCGTATATATGAGGTATTTGGTGCATAGCCGACGTTTAGGATTCGAGTTCCTAATGTCTTCAACTGAGCCTTCTACTATACTACAATGTAGTTACATTCTTCCTTTTGAAAAATGTAGCCTCATATTAGGAATTACTAATGTGTCGTAGGTGGGTTTATAAACATGAAATTTAAATAAACAGACAAACATTTGTAGGTCACACAAAGGTTTTCGGAGATCGCACCCGCAACTTCTCGATACAGTAGAGAAGCAGCGTAATGAACTCAAACCACTTAATCAACCAAGATGTCTATACATTCAATAATGTCTGCTTGGTCTAGTGTTTCAAAATCACACCTAAAGATTCTTTTAATTAAATCTTTAACCTTGCAGATTGAATTGTTTAGGTACTCGGAAGTATCTCAACCAATTATCGAACTAAATCTTCGACTTTATGATTACTGTAACAAATCCTTACCTACCTGATTTTTAGACCTAGCTATGAAATTCGGTTGCGTTACAAAAAGTCTGGCCAGAATTGGCAAATCATAGATTCACTTACGGCCGGTTTCAATATTAAATTTGACATATTTTGTACGGGAAAATCTTGTCAAAATTCTACTGACAGTAAGCAAATCTATCCTTGAGTTGAATATTGAAACAGGCCATTAGACGATTATGGGAGAGATCTTTGCCCAGTACTAGGACGATACAGTATGGTATGCTCCAGATTTTATTATAGAACAGGTGTAGACGTAGTTAATATGAAAAAGGTTTTATTTGATGGCATGATCTAGCTAGCATATCGAACAGACGTAGAAGTTTAAAAAACTCTCTGAAAAATGTGTAGAAGAAGTGTTACAAGAAAGCCAAACAGTTGCATGCAACTCATCGCAGTGTCATAACATATCGCTTCTAATAATAGTATGTTTATACTCCGCAAACAACATTGACATTGCGTTATCGGCCTTAGATTATGGATAGCATAATCCGTAGCCTTGCGGAACACCAATTTTTAGCCGAGAACAAATATACTGAATTGTATAGACTTTGCGAAATAGGGCATGCTTTCCTTTTTAGTTTCTGACGTTTTGAGTGTTTTATGGCACCAATAGCCACAGAAAGGACTACTAACTTTTCGGATTAGTGCCGATAAAATCCGAAAAGTTTTATTTCATGTATAACATTAGCGTTAATATATTAAGTCCATATTTTCCTTGCCTAATTGATATCTGAGATATAAGGTACATGTATATGCTTTCATGAGTCGCCGGGATTTCACAATCAGATTTACCTAAACATTTACATATAAAATAAACACAAACCTTCGTAATTACGTCACCCTAAGGTAGACTTGTCAGGTCGTTCATTGCTGTACATTGGAAATCTCAGAATAATTCCAGATTTCCACACAGTGCAAAGGTCCTATACACACCTATTTAAGTTTATAAATTAATATCTATGCCATTCTATACCATCTAATCATTCATATGCCCTTTAAAGAATATTTTACAACCATAACGCACACATAAGCCTCCAAAAAACACATACGAATGCATTAACCCAATTTATACAGCCAGTAACAATGTCCTCGTTTGTCAAAATGATCCTTGCGCGACAGAAATGCAAATCAAGACACAGAATTTATTCCTTCGTTTATCATCCCCAAAATCGCCCATCCATTCCCACGTCAACCTGTCTCATAAACTTTGCAACTAATACCGTTGGCCGAATGGAAAAGTAACACATGTAAAACAGCAAAGGAAAATGAAGCTTTTTAGTTGTTTAATTAGAATTCTAATTCAAATAATCTATTTTTGACTTGTATCATTGTTACATTCAGCTAACGATATGTTGCTTCAGCACACGTCCAACAAACATAATGCCGTAGGCCATCGTGTCAAGTTCGTGCGAAAACCTCGGAATATGTCTATAAACAGTCGGCCGTTGTAAAATTAACGCGCCCCACATAGCAATGTGTACGCCACGTCGGAAAATAGAACGGGCGCAGTAGTTTCTGGATGCTTGTTGCTATTTCGCATTTATATTATAGTATGTTTTGTGGTTAAATATAGGGGCAATGCAGGTTGGTTTGTGCCCCAGTCGATGAGAGCGTTAAATTTACATTTTCTGGCTTCTTTCTCTTCGCTCACTGGAAAGAACTGGAAGATATGACCATAAACAGCAATTGCAATCTAAGTAGATGGATTGGTATGTGTTAAATTGAGAGAGAATATAATGCCACCAAGTATTTTCCTTTGCCGGTTTGGATATCTGTCTCGTCCATACTCTTTATTACTCACTGATTGTATGAAAGAATACTATTTTAGGAATTCTTAAATTTTGAAGCGGCTTTAAGTTCTATGCCGTTTCCCGTGTGTTAGAATAATATCCGATCTTGCCTGGTCAAGCTAGGATCGAAAGTTTTAAAGATAGGAGAGGTCATGTCAGAGGTCAGAGTCAGTAATCCATTCCGACTCGTCCTGATGTACAACTTGCATAGTAATACGATGTCCTCTAAATTTATACATACATTTGAATTGACTTTTTGTAAGGTTTTTCTTTCAGCGTCGTTTTTGTCAATCTTAGGTTTCAGAAAAGGCCTTTAGGATTTCGTCTGCGTTAATTTTTTTTATAACAATACGTAGCCTATTTCCTTTCCCAAGAGGCAGTCTATATATCCTTTATCAAAATCTATTCAGTGGCGTTCGTGAAAAGGTAACAAAAGTTACTTACGAATTTTTAATGTTAGTATGTATATTTTCTTCCATATAACGTACCAAATGACATCATCCACTCCACACTCGTCTTCATTTTGCCACGTATAAGGAGCACTATTAATACAAATAGCCATTCTATGGAGACCCAAGGTCTACAATCAGGCGAGGCGGGAAGACGGTCGGGCGTCTGATTGCGGGTTCCGTTCCGAGGCCCGATTCTAGTAACAAAATTCCACTCTAACCTGATCTTAACCGCTGCCGAACAATTGTGTTTCCCTGTCCGTGTGGCACATCATCATCATCATGTCAACCCGTAGTCACCCATTGTTGAGTGTAGGTCTCCTCATGAGCACGCCATTCTTGTCGGTTGGTAGATTTCCTCATTTAGTGCTTTTCCATCACTCAGACGATATCATCGGACCACCTGGTAGGCTGGCGGCCCACGTGTCTGCGTCCTGTTCTCGGTCTCTGGACTGGACCTTTCGACTCGATCTGCCATCCGTCTTTCGACTAGCATGTCCCGCCCATTGCCATTTCTTTTGCGCAATTACACGAGCGATATCGGTCAGTTGAGTGCGTTCCCGAATTTTGGCGTTAGTCACGCGGTCGCGTATAGTGATCCCCAATATTACTCGCTCCATCTTCCGCTGCGCAACCTGTAGCTTCTGTATGCTTTGTCTGGTAAGAGTCCATAGCTCTGACCCGTAAACCATGACAGGCATTACGCATTGCTTGAAAGGGTGGCGTTTGAGGGCTATAGGCATTTTGCTCCTGAGTATAGCATTGAACATACTGAATGCAGCCCAGCTTAGTTGGATACGACGGTCTATCTCTAGAGCTTGTCCGTATTTCTCCATGAAGAGTCGGTGGCCAAGATATGTGTACTCAATTACTCGCTCTATCTTCTTGCCGTCCACTGTAATGTAGACCACGTTGTGATATGTACACATTATTTTGGTTTTTGAGATGTTCATCCGTAGGCCGACTTCCTGGAAGGCATCAAAGAGTTCTTGCGCCATGGTTTCGAGTTCACATACAGTACTGGCAAAGATGATCACGTCGTCTACGAAACGAAGATGGTGTAGACGCTCGCCATTGATGTTTATACCCCTGTTTGACCAATCGAGGAGCTTGAATACATCTTCCAAACAGGTTGTAAATAGTTTCGGAGATAAAGCGTCGCCCTGTCTGACGCCTCTCTTTACTGGAATTGAGTTCGTGAGCTCGTGAAATTTCACTTGTAGAATAGCTGTTCCATAGATCTATTTTATGACTTCTATGTATCTTGTGTCTACAAGGCCCCTTTGTAGAGAGTGAATGACTACCAATGTTCAATAGTGTCAAATGCTTTTTCATAGTCAACGAATGCTAGCACAAATGGCACATTATATTCGTGACATTTTTCCATCACTTGCCTAACAGTAAATATATGGTCTGTCGTTGAGAAACCACTACGAAACCCGGCTTGTTCTACTGGGTGTCATATTCAGTCATGTAGATAATCGTAGAGTAATAATTTTTATAAAAAAATTATAGAAATGGCTTAACAGCGATATCGTTCGGTAATTGGTGAGATTTGTTTTGTCACCCTTTTTGTGTAACAGAATAACTATTGCGGTTTTCCAACATTCTAGTGTGACGCCCTCGAAGTGAGCTTTATTAAACATAATTTGGAGATGTTTCAGGACGGCTTTGCCTCCGTGTTTTAAATACTCAACGATTACCTTGTCTTGTCCTGGTGCCTTGCCGTTGCTCATAAGTTTTAGGGCGTGCTTTATTTCGTAATGGCTGATTTCTGGAAGGTCTTCTGTTCTGTTTTGTTAATTTTGCTCTAGGGTCCTTATTGTCTGCTTGACGTTCAGATATCTGTAGTGTAGTCTATATGTAGTGGTATTTCCTTCTTGTGTAATCAGCTTGTGTATTTCCGAATTTCCTCTTGATAGATTGCTTTATTGTGTCTAACATAGTCTTGTACTTCCTCTGCCTTAGATCTTTCTGAAAGGCCTTACGAATTTCACGGTTTATGTTTTGTAATTTATGGTACTCTGAGGGCAGGGTCAATTTGGATCTTTCTTGTTACTACAAGACTGTCTAACTGACTGTCTAGCTACTGCTCTTGCGTGTATTTTAAGATTTTAGCAGTTGGATTCTTCTTACTAGGCTTTACCTCTTTTATAGTCTTCAAGATGGTTGTGACTAGATCTTCTTGCATCATTTCAATATTCTCATGGTCGCAAATTTAATTTCGCCTTTAGTTTTCCTGGTAGTTTACCCACTCAATTTAAGAAAATTTACTATCAACAATCGATGGACGCGTTACCACCAGTTTTCGGCGTTCTAGTTTTAAGTTAAAGCATACTTTAGCTCTGACTGTTCTGTGGTCACTCCCAGCACTTATTCTGTTGATCATCGACATCTTGAAATATATATTTCTTGTTACATAGGATGTAGTCAATTTGGTTCGTAGTCTTCGCGTCTGGACTCTTCCATGTTCAAAGTTCAAATTGTTCATGCTATAGTATCTTCCTTGTTCTAGGAAGTTGGCCATTGTACTACCCCTTGAATTCCGTTGACTGAGACCGTATTTTCCAACATATTCCTCGTCTTCTTGACCCTTACCCAATTTGGCATTAAAGTCTCCCATGATTATGGTGTAAAAGCATGGATTCTCATTTATTGCTGAATTTATGTCTTCGTAAAATTCGTCTACCTCCTCGTCACCATGGGTTGTTGTCGGCGCATAGACTTGGACGACTTTGAGTTTATATCGAGTGTTCAAATTGAATGTGGCATAGATTACTCGTGGTGAGATATTTCACAGATTTTTGGCCAGTGAGGTGTTTATAAAAAAACCCAACACCTCTTTGTGATTTGTTGTCATAACCTTTGTACATCGGATGACCCGATGTCAGTTTGACCAGGTCCTCTCCGTCGTATTTCGCTTAGTCCGATGATATCCCACTTGATCCGGATAAGTACTTCCGTTTTCAATTCGCAGTACCTCTCCTCAGTAAGCATTGTTCTAGTATTATACGTAGCCATGTATATCGTTTTTGGTAGGCAGCCGGATCGATTCTCCCAGGGATTCTTAGCACCCTCTATCCTGCCGGTTTCCTGGCCGCTGCCGTAGCCAGGCCTGACAGGATCGCTGGGGACTGAGGGTCTTCTATTTGTTTTTCTATGCATGTTGGCGAGTCCACTTTTTCAGAGGTGATTTAATTCCTCTAGGCTTGTGGTAGCCTTACTGGCTTAGCCAACTCAGGTTATTTAACTGCTGCCTGTTGCTCGGCGTTAGGTCGCTCGTTTGGCACCACCCAGGGGATAAATACTATGATTTATATAAATAAAAATATTCTGATTTTGTCTTTGTCTACTACTAGGATACTAAAGCGTTGAGCGGCGATAGTAAAAATTGGGTTTTACACGATACAGTAAAAAGACTCCGGTAAAACCACAGATATGGATAGACATAATTATATAACTGCTATAAATATACATGTTTATCCATATGGTGGCTAAAACCGAGTATTAACTGCCGCCGATCAACGGCGTTACCTGTATTCGTATATCGACTTCTAGAATACGTAAAGGTTGATTGATAGCGGTTAAGTTTTGGTCTTAGCGGAGTTTGTTTTTATAGAATTAGGACCTATATAATGACCGTGGTATCATCTCTGGAGGTGTTCCGTCACTTAGAGATAGTGGTGCGGATGTGGGGCGGTGATAATTGCGTTTTGACGGTCCCAAAAATGGCGGAAGAGACAGTTGATATCAGTTGTATTATTGTATTTATAGGTGATGATATTTGTTTTGAGGATCATATACTCTATACGTTCGTTATTCGTATTTCGAAATAAAACAACCTATACCAACCTTCTGCTGGGCAAAGACCTCACTCGCCCCTTTGTGGCTACCTGTTGTGTTGGAACTTTTCAAGCCGTCTATATAGCTAAATTGACTTTACGAGTAATGTGTGTGTGTGTGTGTGTGCGCGTGTGCGTGTGCGTGTGCGTGTGGGTGTGTGTGTGTGTGTGTGTGTGTGTGCGCGTGTGCGTGTGTGTGTGTGTGTGTGTGTGTGTGTGTGTATATGTATGTAAATGAACTACGCTGTTGGCCGCGGGGCCTTTACAACTTCAACGGACAGAAGGGCGAGCGTGCAATTACTATGCTCGAGCCAGAAGGGCAAGGGGGCAACTAGCTTACGGAGGACTTAACGAGTCCTACATCAAGGACCACTTGCACGAACCAGGGCTAGCGTTACCTATTGACTAACTCGGTTATTAAGTTAAATTGCTTTCAACTTAATAACATACATTAAAATTTGAAAAATTAATATCTACGCCATGCTGTTTCCAATCATTCATAAGCATTTAAAGAATATTTTACGACCATAACGCACACATATGCCTCTACATAACACATACGAATTATACACATTAACCCAATTTATACAGCCAGTAACAATGTCCTCGTTTGTCAAAATGATCCTTGCGCGACAGAATTGCAAATCAAGACACAGAATTTATTCTTGCGTTTATCATCCCCAAGATCGCCCATCCATTCCCACGTCAACCTGTCTCATCAACTTTGCAACTTCTACTACAAATAACTTGACTTACTCGGTTATAAAGTTAAATTGCTTTCAACTTAACGTTATAACTTCGAGTTAGTCAATATGTAACGCTGGTTCATGCAAGTGGACCTAAGTGGTTACCTGGAAAAACGGCTTAACGTACCCTGCGAAGCACGGAGATGCTTGAACATGGATATGCGACAAACCGTCACTCATCTAAAGTTTCACCGAAAACCTTGCTTAACCGTGGTAATTACCCGTTACGCGGTAAATTCCCGGTCCTGCAGCGCTACGCACAATACCATAGTAGACAGTAGCCTTATTACAATAAATAAGACCTATTTGTTAAATAAAATAGCTAAATCCGTACTCTCCATGTAGTGTGGGTTGGTGTGGGCGATCTAGGTATAACTGCTACATTTTTCATAAATAACTTCGATATCTTTCTGTTCTCAAATATTTTTATTTAGACACATCTCATAGCATCTCATGCCAATGTATCGATATTCACCGTTCAATTATAGATTCTGATTGATGCCAATGAAGGAAAAATTATGTTACGCCTAGCCAAAGATGATTCAGTTTTATTTTTGCAACGAAGTCAATGTGTTAAGCAAAATAAGACATTTGTAACATGACTAATATGTACACTCGTTTGGCTATCACACAAAGCCGAGTCGCCGTAACATATCGTTCTAAATATAGTTTACACAAATCATTGTTCTAGTGCTATTATTAACACTTTATTTAGGATGTCTGTGTCTATATGTATGTGGAGGCGCTTGTAACGTTGTGGCACCCTGGTGTTCTTAGCGATCAAAAGGTTCAGAAGGAGCCAACTAGACTACAGAGTAACACATGAATAGATCATTTTGCGCACAATTTATCCCAAAAATGTGTCCACAAAGTAATTGACCTCAACATGTCAGACCATACGGCTCAAACATCAGAGATTCCGGTTAAAAAGACTTGTGTGCTAAACAGCTGGAATGTCTCAGTGCGTGATTATAGCTATGAAAATATGCATATCTTCTTTATGATTTTGGGATGTCCATAAAGCTGAAGACCCTAATATGGCATATGATACCTTTATAGAAATATTTCAGTTATTCTATAATTTGTAAAAATACAAATGTAAAGTCGTTGTATCTAAGTGGCTACAAGAAATTAATTACGATAACACGGAAAAGCTACTTAAGCCAATAATATAGTTACCGGTTTAACAAACTACACATTGACCCATATTTGCAAACAGACATCATATCCATACACACGCGCGCACACACACATTCACACACATACACACACACACACACACACACTCACACACATGCACACGCATACACACACTTTTGAGGTACTTATGTCTAGTAATAAGTTTATAATTCCAAAAAATGTACGAGTCCTGAGTTAGTGAGGGCTTGGTGATCCGTCGCACAGGGTACCCCTAGTTCGGACACCAGTCACTCCGAAAGGTAGAAATTGTAATTAAGGAATTATTTTGTTATATCACAAATTGTAACATGCCTTTGTGTTGAAAACAATAAATATTATTATTATTTGTTTTTCCTTGGATTAATAAAATCATAAAACTAGGAAGAAATCCAAATTAGTTAACGCCCGGTATAAGGCGCTGTAGCAAAAATAAAAGACAGCTTATTTGGCAACTCAGAAAGAAACCAACCGCACACAACCTAATAAAACTTAAAAACTATTCATTACGACTAAAACAAATTATAAAATTGACACAAAAAGCAAAAAATAACCATAAAATTATCACATCAAAAAATAAGTCCAACGACACATGGAAGATAATAAATTACAATGGAATGACAATAACTAACCCTAAGGGTATATAGCAAATGCATTCAATGAACACTTTATAAATCAAGCTAAATTACTATCGGAAAGTTCAAAATCTGCAGGTTAAAAAAATTATGGAAATTCTTTCTTTTTCTTTTTTTTTTTTTTAAAAAGCCCCACACTAGGATTTATTCCTGTGTCGTGGGTGCGTTTACAAACATGAAAATTCACAAACAAATACCCAGACCGAAACAATTAATTGTGGATCACACAAAGATTTGTCCCGTGCGGGAATCGAACCCGCGACTATTCGACACAGTGGGCGGAGCAGCTCAAGCTCTTAACCACTGCGCTAAATCGTCCGTCTACTCTAAATAATTGTAGACAATCAATGTTTCTAGGGCCAACTACTCCTAATGAAGTAAATCGAACGATACAAGATTTAAAAAATAAATCAAGTATAGGATATGACGGCATCTCGATAAGAGTAATAAAATTTGTTTCGGATGTAATATCAAGTCCAATTAGCCACATCATACACCTCTGTATATGCTCTGGCATTTATCCTGACAAACTAAAATCATCCATAATAAAACCAGTGCACAAGAAAGAGGATAAGACCAACATACAAAATTATAGACCTATTGCACTTATTTCAGTAATGTTTAAAATATTTGAAAAAGTCATCTATCATGAAATGTACTCCTATTTTACCAAAAATAATATTTTAGCGAAGGAACAAAAAGGTTTTCAAAAAATAAATCCATAAATATGGCCATATATGACTTTCTTGATATTGTAATGACAGATATGAACCAAGGAGTCCCAATGTTTCAGAAGAACCTGGGGACCCCTCTTACTTTTAGCTTATATTAATGACTTTCCAAAACATGTAAGTTTCCCTATGGTGCTATTTGCCGATGATAGCACAATAATAGTAAGGCACGATAAAGAAAGTGACTTCAAATGTGATGAAAATAATTCTTTACGCCAGTCTATTGTATGGTTGGAACAAAATATTTTCTATCTATCTATATCATCACGCCAGCTCCCTCGCGGGGTAGGCAGAGAGTACAGAGTTCCAACAGGTTCTTTCCTTACATACCTCTCTGGCTTCCTCCACTCTCATAGTTCGTCTCATACACACTCGCCGGTTACGGAGACTCTTGACTTGTCCTTCAACTAAGACACGGTCTATTTGGACATGGTAAGCTAGTCTAGGTCTTCCCCGGTACCTACATCCTTCCACTTTCGCATTGTATATCTGTTTTGTCATTCTTTCTTCTGACATTCTTTCTATATGCCCGAACCAACGGAGCATACCCTTTCTCATCTTTACACCGATACTATCTTTCATACCTACTCGCTTCCTTACTACGCTGTTGCGAATACGGTCGGTCAGCGTGACTCCGCACATCTTCCGCAGAGATCGCATTTCGACCGCATTTATCCTGCTTTCGTTCTCCTTCTTACATACCCAACTCTCACTGCCCTATAACAGCGTTGGGACAAGCACTCCGTTATGCATGGCCAGCTAATATATTAACAAAATATTTTAATCTTAAATATAAATAAAATTATTACTTTTCGACAAAGAACTATTGCACCGGACATTAATCTAATTATTTAATAATGAAAGAATTGAAGAAGTACATTATACCAAATTTTTAGGTTTAATAATTGACTATAAACTGACGTGGAAAGAACATGCATCTATCCTAATTAAAAAACTAAGTAAGTTCTCGTTTGCTCTGTACAAACTTAAAAAAGTTGTTAACCAGGCAGCTGTCGTCACTGCCTATTATGGTTCTGTCGAGTCCATTTTGCGTTACAGAGTTGTGTGTTGGGGATATTCCTGCGAAAAATCCTTCATTTTCAAAAGCGCAGAAAAGATGCAATATGTAACTTGAAACCAATTGATCGTTGCAAACCTTATTTTACTTTACTTAAAATATTACCATTGCCATGTCTTTACATATATGAGAGCGCACTGTTTGTGAAAAAAAATAGTGATCTTTTTATAAATATAGCCGAAAAGCGATCTAGAATAGTGAGACAGAAATATCGGCATGAATTATGTTTGAGACCTTCCAAAACTGCACTTTTGCACAAGAGCATACTATGATGCATGGCTCCAAAATTTTTTTTAAAATCCCGAATGACATGACACAATTTAAACATATTTTTATTGGGCAAATGCTTTTACACAGTTGACGAATTCCTTTTTGACAAATCACTCAAGAATTAATAATGTTATGTAATGTTGATAATAGTAATAATGTAATTGCATGTATTTTAACAACCTAAACAGTGTACGCCCAATGGGTAGATTTTTGAGAAACTTAAATGTTAAACCAAGATCATATTGTATCACCAAAAATCACACTGAATAAATGATTTATGATTTAAGGAAACAGCGTTCTGCTCAGTCTCTTTCTCTCTAGAAAACGGCTGTTTTCCACGAAGATCAGTGTTTTGTGCTCCGGAAGACACTTTAAGCAGATAGGTTTAGTTGCAATTAAATGTGGTACGTCGTCGGTCGTTACGTCAGGTTAGAAGCCCTAAAGGTGGCTCGATAGTCTCTTAAAGCAGGTGGCCGCAAACTCGCCTACACAAATCTGCACTGAGTCTACCTGGTAGTCTATGACCTATTCTCCCTTATTTTCTTGTCTTATCAAGTGCGCTGGCCTCGCACAAGTTGTATCGATGACCTGGTGGAAGTAGCTGGCAAAATGCTAGTTACGTCCATCACAAAGGGTTTTTAGGGTCACGTGGCGGCTTTTGGGGAACCCTTATGTCCAGCAGTGAACGTCTTTCGGGTGATGATGATCTATGTGGTTTCGAAGAAAAAGGTGGAAATCGTAAACACTTGTTTATTGACAGTGGAGGCAAAATAAGACTACCCTCAGGTTATTTTGTCATTGAAGTGGAGGGAAATAACCATCTAACAGTGCTGCTATTTATCGACTTGTAGATAATATTAACGATCGCATCGTGGGGTAGTTGGCATTTGATCGTTAATCATTTGTCAATAGCTGTAGGTTTGCTAAAATTACCTTAGGTTTTAAATTGATCGCAAGTCCAGTCCATTTAAAATCCATCCATCCAAAACCATCTTGGCGTCATTGCATAGGCCATCAACCTCAACAACAAGTAATAGTATCTTGTTCTCTACTTCCTAAAACTGCTACCGCTCATATAACACTATGTTTCATGAACGTCCTATAATTAGAAATCTTATTATTTAAGGAATCTATTTATGAATGTTTGTATATTGGGTAATAATTCGTGGCAGACGGAAATCGAGGGCTCGCCCACGCGCGCTCCGAGAAAAGCGGGACCGCGATAGCGACGTGTGCAATACGCGCGAAACGCGATCACATGCTGGATTTTGATCCAGAAACTGATCATACTTACATAAATATCACAACCCTTATACCAAACAAGCAAGCAAAAACAGTGGTACTGTGTATGCCCAATGTAATGTACCTAATAAGGGGCGGACCGATTGCCATCATACCATAGGTGCAACTCCATATTCTAGAAGCTCTTTTGGTTATTTGCTAGCCCTTTCCACCCCCTATAGCTCTAAGACGTCGAATGATAGCACATTTTTCTGAGTTTTCCATACGAAGCGTTAAGGACCAGCAGAATTCCTTTGTATAAACGACAGAAAATTGACTGCGTGTCGTATATAGCAAGCAATACCTTTTTGGTGTGAAATCTCAGGTATCAAATTATGCGTAATATTATCGATTGTAACGAAAGATGGTTTGTCATATAAGTAATCACTGACGCAATCATTTCATAACTACTTAATCATCAGAAATTAGATCCGCTTCAGATAAAGCACTGTGTCGCGTTCAAATGTAGTGGCCTACCCGGTCCTATTCTGTCTTCTTTTTACTTTCTTCAGCCAAAAGACATCAACTGCAGAATATAGACCTCCCCTTTGTATATCTAATGTCACGCACTAAAGACCAATCAGAATTGAAATCCAATTCGTGCCTGAAATCCCCAGTTCAGGACAGTTGTTACATGTAACTCAGGATGGAGGTAGATTCTTAAAGCTGACATACAACCTCCTGTAATGAAGAGTTCCTTTAAGAAGAAGAATTAAAAAGCGAAAAGATCATTACAAATCTCTGATTTGCTTAGCTGCTCTGGTCGTCATTATCAGTGGAAAGACGTCCAGTTAAGACAAAGGCCTTCCCAAAGATTGCGATAACGATCGGCTCGTACGTATCCATATTTTGCGCAGCTACTCTGATACTACTAATTTAATATCCGACATCTACCGGGTGATTTTACAAGCTTCTATCGAACTTGCAATGCTCGTATGTCTGTCTGTATTTCCGGTTCAAATCTTGTGATCCATTTTTCAAGCACTCCGTTCGATAACAATGCACTAATATATTATACCATGGAGCTGGTCTGATGGTGGAGTCGGAAGGAGGCCTTTGGAACATGTGACCTATACCACGTAACTCCCTGATGTTTAGGCTTGTTAGATTAGTATTAACAAACACTGTACATCCAGATACTGGCTACCTTTCGACTTCATCATCAGGTTCAAACTGAAAGGTACCCAACGGAACAACTCAATATATGTAACCTAGCCGTGTTTGGGCTCGTTGGATTTGTCTTAAGTACTCGTCAAGACAAATCCAACGAGCCCGGGTGGTGTCCAGGGACTGATAATGGAGCGGAAGCGAAACCATAGATATTCCTCAACTAAGGAAGTTATGTTCATTGTGTTTTTGCTATAAAAGCTTGGTTTTAAAAAGATCTTTTTAATTTTTTTTTTTTTTATCAAACGGTATACTAGCAACATACTGGGGATAATTGTATCTTGAGTCTATATAAATGAAGTTGTTTGTGTGCACTTTACTGCCTACAGTATATGCAAACTTATGCACCGTTTTACTTGGCTCCCGAACCGATTATTTGACCTTTCAATCGATTTGCCAATGATTTATTGGACAGAAGATATTCTGTCTTATTACGAACAATCAGTTGCTATTACTTGCAGGTTTTTTAAAGTTGTCGGCATATTAGCCTCTATTGATACGAAATGAATCAAAGCTTTACGATTTTATTACGGCTAAATGTTTGACTTGCAATGATTTGCAGCATTGATCACGAGGAAGACTTTAAGTCAAAGATAGCCTATCAGATGAAAGCATGTGTTTTTATTGCACACCATAATGTTAACAACTTTATGGTGTACAATAAAGATTGAGTATTTATAAGGGGCTCACAACGATCATTACAGAAATTGGCTATATCTCTATTATCGGCCGGTTTGTGAAAGTGCTTTCATACCTTAGTACGGGAGATTTAAATCAACAAAATTCAAATGATCAAACTACTTTAAAAAGTGTACCCATTAGCCGGTAAAGAGAGACACAGTTGACACAATCGCACTCCGGGAATTCGCACTGTGATAATATTGGTCGTTTGGCACCAAGCCATCTACTCGGAACACGACGAAACTCATAAATATCCTAACAAACGTTTGGTCAAATATTATGGCGCGTGATGTAATATTACCTGTGCTGCGATGCGTTTGAGAATATCTGCCGATGCGTTCTAGTGACCTATTGATCAGCGCTGTCAGATTCGTATATCCTGGATTCAGATCTGAGGTTCGAGTTAGTAACATTTTCCGTTAAAAAGATTTTCAATAGTACCTAGTCCGTAACCGGCGAGTGTGTATGAGACGAACTATGAGAGTGGAGGAAGCCAGAGAGGTATGTAAGGAAAGAACCTGTTGGAACTCTGTACTCTCTGCCTACCCCGCGAGGGAGCTGGCGTGATGATATAGATAGATAGACCTAGTCCGAAGTCTGGAATTGTGCTCCGTATAAGCAATATGCTTCCTCCTATTACATTGAGACCTAACATCGTCCGCATAATATAGATGTACATTATTCGACTTTGATAACCTATGGATACCATAGCGCTATGGATTCCCCATAGGCGTTACGGTCTATGCTCCGTATGATTTGGTCATCTTATTCACCTATCCTATATTTAGTATAGTTAGTGTATCACCTTGTATAATAAGATATAAAACAAAACGAGAAATGCACCTCTACTTCCTTCTTAAAGTAGGGTAAAGTGCCAAAAATAATTAACGAGTAACTCGCAATATTTAAATTTTTGCTTGTTAAACTGTAAACAGTTTGTATAGGTATTTTTTTGCTAGTTTATATATGGATGTAGGTACCGGGGAAGACCTAGACTATCTTACCATGACCAAATAGACCGAGTCTTATCTGAAGTAAGTAACCGGCGAGCGTGTATGAGACGAACTATGCGAGTGGAGGAAGCCAGAGAGGTATGTAAGGAAAGAACCTGTTGGAACTCTGTACTCTCTGCCTACCCCGCAAGGAATCTGGCGTGATGATATAGATAGATAGATAGATAGCTAGTGTATATTTGGGGTGTTTGTATAAAGCAATACTGCTAATTCTGACCACGTGCGTGCGCCAATGTTGGTCGATTGTTGGTGATACAACTTTAGACAGAACTACATATGTTGCACTCATTTATAATTAGGAATGCATTGTTTTAGCTAAAATTTCAGATTTGAAAGTAAAGCAGCCGAGTTGGTTGAACGCTTGGCATATAACTGTGTATTACTCGTATAGCGGAGGTTGGCCCCTATTAAGTGCACTGGTGCGTTCTGTGTACGGATCCTGAAGCCTTTCCGTTGTATCGGACAAGGCCAAAGTTGGGATAGATTTAGTGCGGTAAAAGCCCTACTTACACCGATCTTCTCAACATATTGCATCGAATTAGATTTTCGATAAATTGGAATAAGATTTTTTCCCACGGAATTAAATAGATTAGAGCTTTCTGTGCTCTAGAATAGATATTCTAAATAGAAAGAAAAAAATATCGCTACAATCTAATGGTACTTAATGCGTCAAGTTTTTATTTCAAATAATTCTAAATATTCTATCTATCTATCTATCTATAACCTCACGCCAGATCCCTTGCGGGGTAGGCAGAGAGTACAGAGTTCCAACAGGTTCTTTCCTTACATACCTCTCTGGCTTCCTCGACTCTCATAGTTCGTCTCATACACGCTCGCCGGTTACGGAGACTCTTGACTTTTCCATCAGATAAGACTCGGTTTATTTGGTCGTGGTAAGATAGTCTAGGTCTTCCCCGGTGCCTGCATCCTTCCACTATTATATTTTTACACTAAATATTTTTCTCCTAAAATCTTGTTCAATCTCAAGTGTTCCCCTATAAGGTGTTACTAGTAATAAAATTTTAATATCTACTTATCTAAAGTTACACATGTTGTGAAGAGTCCGTCTTAATTACGTTAGCTTCCATAATTAGCTGGATTCTTATCAAAAGAATTTATATATAAGCGTGAGTTCAGTATGGATTAAATAAGGACCTATCAATTTTTATAGAGCTATTTAGGAGATTGCTAATTGCAGAATTAAAATTCTAAAGTATCGCTTATCTTTGTTCAATTTGGTATTTTTATATCTATCTATCAGCTTATACTGTCCACTGCTGGGCAAAGGCCTTCTCTCACAAATCAAGGTGAGAGAGATCAGGTCATATTCCACCACGCGGACCCAGTGCGGATTGGATTTTTTTATTTTCATAACAAAAACTGGCTGTTAGTTTTTGTTTTAAAAATAACTTCACAAGCCAGTATAACTGTTTATCACTCAACAGTTATTATAGTAAAGAGATTAACAAAGTTTATTTATACCTGTATTAAGACGACAGAAAATTTCACTAGCGCGATTCAGGAATCTGGACAGCCGCGACACATTTAAACTGTGATGCCGCTCCCCGCCTAATATTTTACCTTTGCGTTATTAAATCTCAAGTGTCGTGACCTACTTAGCGATTTATACTCTAGTTGTGGCGCCAAAAATCTTTAATTTAATGTTTTCTTGTCAGTTTTAATGAGCTACTTTCACTGTGTTGCTGGTCCATGTGAAAGTTTTCGCGCGCAATTCAGAAGCACATTGAATTAATTCTTGTGGTATTTACAGATAATTAAATTATAATTTTACGGTGTAGGCAATACGCACTTTCACAGTGTGAACAGTTTTTGGCGAACGAGGAAAACATTTTAAAAAAATATTTAAAAAGGTAGACTTCTGAACTTTACCGAGTTTAAATGGAGTCAATTGACGTGGAGGTGGTAGTTTGATGGTTTTAAATGCCGGCCTTGTACCTGTGGCCGATTAACATCAATTGATTTAAAATCGGCGTAGTGCTAAACAACTGGCTGCCACATCAAATTAAGACGTTGGCATTGTATAAGTTGTTTCTTTTAGCTTTCTTGGAGTAAAGCGTATAGATTGTGTCAGGAACGCGGTTCTGCGCTCCAAAACACAAATCACTGATGTAGGCCACTCAGCTGCAAGACTGAAGTGTAGCGGGCTGGACATATCTGCTGCATGTGGAATGCGTTAAGGGCTAAAACAACCACCCGTCCCACCAGGCGAGAAAGGACAGCGTGGTATACCCAGAAAGAAGTAGCGAGACGAACTGGGCTCCTATGATAAGGATTGGCATTAGCTTGAGCTGGACCGGGACAGGTAAAAGAAAGAAGGGGAGGCCTTCGCCTTGCAGTGAGTCAGTATAGGCTTATAATTATTGTATGAGTTTAATAGAATCCTACAACAGTACTAAAACTGTATAATAAAATGAATTATTCATATCTTGGAGCATAAATAATGCTCTAAAATTCATACATACATAAGCACTCTACACGTCGCCGACCGCCGGCACATGTCGGCAGTTTGTGTTGCGGGTTAGTTAATAGTGGATTCTATCAAATAAGATCGCTGACTTAAGGACTGACCTTCCCTTGACCATGGTTGCGGTAATGCACTCGAAATGTCCGGAACTTAAGAACCTGCGATAAATTAAAAAATAATACTTTATTTCGTTACCTGACCTCGACAGTGCGATATTTTGACGGTTCAAAATCCATTGGATAGAACCTGAAATACAACTTGACTGGTCCGTCGTAATAATAATAATATTAGCCCTGTTAAGAAACTGTTCCACCGTTGGGCACGGGCCTCCTCTCAAACTGAGAGGGTTTAGGCCATAGTCCACCACGCTGGCCCAGTGCGGGTCGGCGAACCTCACACACTTTCGAGAAACTCTTAGGCATGCAGGTTTCCTCACGATGTTTTCCATCACCGTTTAAGCAAGTGATAATTAATTTTTAATCCGCACATGCATTCGAAAAGACAGAGATGCGTGCCTGGGTTTGAACCCGAGACCTCTGACTTTGCAGTCCAACGGTCTAACCACTAGGCTATCACTGCTTTTTAACGTAGTAACTATTAGTATGACTGTAGTAACTATTTTTATTTACTAAGGTTCATGACCGTGGAAGCAAGAGCCTTCTTTTCGTGTCAATGGTTCATATTCGTCCCGCCAGTGGTTTATATTTGTCCTACTCTTGTACCGGTGGTGGGGCACAAGGAATAATCTAGCAGGTGCGATATAGTCTGTGAGGTCACACCACAATTGCAGGCTGTTTAACTTGGATGTCTGAAGCCCCATGTGCACATATATTTAATGCTAGTGTTAACATATTAACACAAATTTATAAGCCCATAGAGTCCCACTATACAGCGAAGGCCTTCCTTTCAATGTCCCACTTATACTTGTGCAAGTTGATTCCAATTATTTTCGTACAAATCTAGCTCGTCTCGCAAACTCTTTCTGGGCCTGCCGCGGTGTTATTCCTAACAGGTACTCACTGTGTGGGCGAGTTTTCCCAAAGCTCATCCTACATATTAGTTCAACTTTACATGTTTTATTGTTTTTTTGCAGGTTGGACGTATACCGGCAGACCATCCGCTAGTGGGTGGACACAAAGGCCCAGTGTTGGACATCGCGTGGTGCCCACACAACGACAACGTCATCGCCAGCGGTTCTGAGGACTGTGTTGTAAAGGTAAATTGAAATAAAATATCTAATATTCCATGAGATAACATTTTTTCCTTTTAGGCCTTGCAGATCTTCAATTTTAGGCTCCCCATCACCGCATCTCGGCACCATGCGTCCAAGTTCTTAAACATGGTACGCAAGGCATACAATTTACACCAAAAAATTTCAAAAGATGAGACACTACTTACTAATTATCCTTTGTTGACATTCATAAATAATTTTGGATTTTTTTTGTTACTTATTCCGCCACTCACTCCACTGAAACTTCTATAAGCCAGCATCTTTAATGGCGTACATCAATGACACCCAAGTTTCAAGCTGAGGGTGTCAAGGAATACCTGTGTTGTGGGTGTGTTTACAGTATTAACATACACAAACACCCAGACCAAAACGAACAAAATTTGCGGATCACACAAAGATTTGTCCCGCGCGGAGATCGAACCCGCAGCTACTCGATCCTATAGGTGGAGTGGCTTAAGCTCTTAAGCACTGGATAAGCCGTCCGTGGCTCTGCGTCCGTGTTTTGTATACCTACATACACAATTAATCATATTATTTTCTACTGTTCCTCAGGTGTGGCAGATCCCAGATGGTGGATTGTCTCGTACCCTGACCGAGCCGGTGGTGGACCTGGTGTACCACCAGCGTCGCGTCGGACTGGTGCTGTGGCACCCCACCGCACAGAACGTGCTGCTGACTGCCGGCTCTGACAACCAGGTACCAGGACTTGGCATATTTTGTGAGAAATCCAGTTTTGGAACTCTGTACTCTTTGCCTACCCCGCACAGATAAATAGAAATCCAGTTTTCCTCCCCTTGAGCGCAGATTAACGGAATGACAGCGAAGAGGATTTGATGATAAGTGAAAATCAACTTCACGCACTTTAAAATACGGCTCTCGATTGAGTTTCACTCTTTCGGGTCGCCTCGTGTGTTTTTATTACGTTGTAAGAATTTCAGTCTTATTTTAAAGTGATAAAGGGGACTTTCGCTTGTTATTGAGTTAGAATCTTACGCCGCTACTCCGACGGCATGCGCTGAGATTAAACGCTGTTAGGTATGGTTTGTGTAGCGAGCTTTTTTAAATTAAAACCAATGGGGTCCTTTCGACTTGGACTATTTTGTTGGTAGTTGTAAAAAATGTAATAATTTTTGACGTTTGTAAGCGGTCTGGTTGGCCTATACAAATAAAATATGGTGACTTTGACTTTATTATTTTAATGAAATGAATTATTATCAATGGGAAAATCTCTTAAAAGATAACAAAGTAATTCTTTTAATAGCCTAAATGTCGCAACTGTTAAGGAATAGCCTCCCCTTTACACATCAACAAACTTTGATCTAAAGCTTGAGTTGTAGACACGTTTTGCTCTCAAGTGTCTCATTCATCATGCCATCTATGCCGTTTTTGCCTCCACGTCGAAAGACTTCAGGGTGTCCATGCTGTGATATTTGACCACAATGTAACTGTATTATACTCCTTAACCTGCTCCATTGTTAACGCCTGCGTCAAAATGCGCTTTAAATAAGGCGTTAAAAACATCTATCTATCTATATCATCATGCCAGATCCCTTGCGGGGTACAACTCCCTTCTAACAGGTTCTTTCCTTACATACTTCTCTGGCTTGCTCCACTCTCCTAGTTCGCCTCATACACGCTCATAAAAAAACATGTTGCAGCATATCAAATAACGCGTTAAAATATTGAGTACATCTGCGTAATTTCTTTATTACCTTGCAATTCGCGATTTGCGCGGCTATAGCCGCTGCACGTCATTTCCGCTATGAGTTCCGAAAAACTCATAGCCAACGAAGTGTTGGCGTTTTTACAGCACGTCATCGACACCATGGATGAAGTTAGCATCGAGCAGATATGCAAGTCTAACTTCAAACAGGAAGAGATCTGCAATGCTAAGGTGCTGTTGTACGAATCGCTTGGTAAGAGCGATCAGATTCCGTCTCGCAGGGCGACGAAAAGGGCGAGAGAAGTCTCCGAGACATAATCAGATTGCTGAAGGCGACCGATCCCGACGACGTGCCCGCTTTTGTGGCAAAGCAGCTGCATAGGCTGCCCCCCGTCACATTCGACCACGTCGATGTCACCAGGCTGCTGAAGGATATAACCACCCTAAAGTCCAGCCTGACCGGGGTGCAATTCAGGTTAGAGGCTTCAGAAACTACCATCCGCGAACTACGAGAAGAGGTGGCGTCATTGCGTGGCGCCAGCCCGGAAAGTAGGTCTCACGAGGCCTGTAATGTGAACGTTCGCAACGGTGCGCAAAATGCATCCTTCGGCAGTTTCGAATCAGCCGATGCCTCGCCAGCTGTTGCTACGGCCCTGCGCGATACCCCGCCGCCCGCAGCACACCGCACCCCGCCACCTGCTCCACGGCCCCGCCGGTGACTTCAAACGTAAACACGGCTTCTCCTCGTCGTGATTACGCCGCCGCTGCCGCCCGCGCACCGGAGAGGACAACTGGGAAGGCACGTAAGGTGCCTCAGACCACCACGAAGGGTCAAGTTGATGAGGAAGGCTTCATTAAGGTGGAAAAGAAGAAGAAGCCTCCTCGAAGAAACCGGTGTGGGTCTGCACCGGTCGACGATGGCACACTCCTGCGTTCAGCAGTACCGACGATGCAGCTGTACGTGTCACGGCTACACTACACCAACAAAGCCGATGACATTGTGGAGTATGCCCGCAAGAAGTCCTTGTATTCTCTAAGGGTCGAGAAACTGAACTCGCAACACAATGCGGCTTTTAACTCCTTTGTTCCCACTGCCGAATTGGAGACCTTCATGAGCGAGGACTTCTGGCCGAAGGGTGTTGTTTTTAGAAGATTTCGTGGGAGACTGAGAGATACCCCCGTACAGCGCAACATGTCGCCGGCAACACATGTTACTTAATTTTTATAAGTTTATATAATATATGTATGTTAGTCTGTAAGGTATATATTCTATGGGCCCGTAAGTTTAACAAAATATTTTTGTAAAATTTCAGTTGCCTGGATTAAATGACATTATTATTATTATTATAAGGTGATGCATTATTTAATCTTTATCTCCTGCAGATAGCAATATGGAACGTGGGCACAGGCGAAGTGCTGCTCAGCCTGGACTGCCATCCAGACCTCATCTACTCTGCCTGCTGGAACTGGACTGGCTCCAAACTGCTCACCACCTGCCGGGACAAGAAAATCAGGTATATAGGTTCATAAAAAAATTGTGGGGGGCGGGGTTATCGTGATTTACCTTGCATATGAATCTGAATACATATCGCCGACGATATTAGGGTCCCAATGTAAAAAGGGGCAGGCCTGCCATTATAACGGACAATTTCTGACTGCTTTTGAGGATTTTAGGGTAGAAATACCTTTTGGGCCTTTCGAAATCTATGAGCCACTTGTTAACGATGATAGAACACATGGTGAGTGAACCTTTTTGCCCGGGAGGGCCTAAGGAAAACGTGGTGAAGAAGCCTGGAAGGACCTAACCTGCCCAAAAAATGGCAAGAAGTTGACCCTATAAGCTGATATTGTTGAGACGATGTCGAAATATTATGTAGTTCTTTGGATAAAAGGACGTGAGAGTTATGTTATACTCGATTTTGATTACATTTTATACTAAACTGTATAATATATAATAATAGTATCAGCCTATACTGACCACTGCTGGGCAAAGGCCTCTCACGAATCGAGGTTAGCGAAATTAGATCATACTCCACCACGCGGAGCCAGTGCGGTGCAGTGGAGGCAGGTTTATTGGCCACCTGTTTTTGGAACTTATTAAACCGGCTATAAGGCTTCCAACTCGACTTAACGACTACAATATTAAATGGTAACCAACGGTTTAACGTCCTTTCTGAAGGAACCGCTCAAATATGAAAACGCCGCAGAAGGTCACCAATCTCACGCCGACCGAGTCGAACGTTGCTTAACCTTAGTGATCGGTATAAACACCGCGGTCGCACAGCACTACGAGCACCTACTGTATATTTTCATTTTATCATATAAGAATACATAATACGTCATACTCCACCAAAATAACTATTTATTTGATTTGGGACTTACTGCTAGCAATACAGGTTAGCTTAGTAATAATACAAGTCTTTAGAAGTAGGTGAAAGTAAGTAAGTGAAAACGACATCAAGTGCCCGCCAAAACTGTGAACTGGTTTTGTGGTCCAGGATCATCGACCCGCGCAAGGGCGAGGTGGAGGCCGAGGCCGTGGCGCACGAGGGCAGCAAGGCCTCGCGCGCCATCTTCCTCAAGCACGGACTCGTCTTCACCACGGGGTGAGTACTACCTTTACTCGATCGGTGCCTCGTGACTGAGGGTCGCGACCACCACGGTCAAGTTTTTGCACCAGAGATAATTTTTTTTTAAAGTGTAAGTGCGTTTACATGAAATTCACATACACAAAAATCCAGACCGAAACACTCGTGGGTTGCAAAATGGTTAGTACCGTGCGGAAATCGAACCTTAGACTGCTCGATCCAGTGGGTGAAGCGACTTAAGCGCTTAACCAACGGACTGAGCCGTCGTCTCTGTTACCCCGTTCTTTCAGTTTAATTTAAGTTCCCTGGTTTTTTATACATAGCAGCTTTATACCAACAGAATATTTTTTTTAATCTTTGATTTGTACTGTGAAACCTTGCTTCTTGCCAAATTTCATGATTCTGTGTCAACGAGAAGTACCCTACAGGATTGATATCAGTTTAAATGACCGTATATTTTAATCCCACTGACTTAGAAGCTTCTGTTTTGCACCGCCAATCGACTCTAGACCTTCGTATTTCACGTATTTATTTTAACTTTGAACTCTGTACCCATCGCCTAACACGCAAGAGATCTAGAGTGATGATATAGATAGATTGATATAACATTTTACTTGTCTCTCCCCTCAGATTCAGCCGCATGTCGGAGCGGCAGTACACGCTGCGCACGCCGGACGCGCTGGCCGAGCCCATCGTCACCGTCGAGATCGACACCAGCAACGGAGTCATGTTCCCGCTGTACGATCCCGACACCAACCTCATCTACCTCTGCGGGAAGGGGGACTCCGTCATACGGTACTTCGAGGTACGTACACGCTAGGCTAGATGATTATTGCTACTTCACAGTGGAGGAAGTCGGAAAAGTCCTCAGGGAAAGAACCTTTCGGAACTCTGTACTCTCTGCCTACCCAATCGTCCGCCGACCGGTTGATCGTCCCAAGTGAGGCTGGAAGGACGTGGTTGAGACGGATCTGCGTGAGCACCAAGCTGGACACGGACGGAATGGCGCAGAACTATGAGAAGTGGCGGAGTCTTGTTTCGGAGGTTAAGATGTACTTTGGGACGCTAAGTCATCGAAATAAGTAAGTAACACTAGTAACTTTTATTTGGATTGTGGACACCTAATATACAGATTTTCGGTTAATTTGGTTCCAGATCTCTAACAAATATAATATATAGGTTTAATGTCACTATTTTGTTATCTATAAAAGTTATTTGCAACAGCATTACTATATAAAAATTATATATAAGGATACTGCCTCGTTGGTCTGGTGGCAAAGCGCATCGCTTTGTGATCACGAGGTCCTGGGTTCAAATCCTAGGTCGGACAAATGTGGCTTTTCTAACGAAAAATTCCCAGTATAGGTCCGGAGTCTGGCATTGTGCCCGGTATACGGCAATAGGCTCGCCCCCTATTACATGGGACCTAACATCGTCGGCGAAACGTGGGTGTACTCAGTACACCTCTGCCACCCCCTCTGGGAAATATAGGCGTGACGGTGTGTATAAGGATAAGTAACCATATTCATAAAATTGCATTCTTACAGGTGACACCTGAGCCGCCGTTCGTGCATTATATCAACACGTTCCAAACGCCCGACCCACAGAGAGGTGAGAAATTTTATTATTTAGTCAAAAATATTAATATTCAATTCACATTTTTGTGGCGCGGGCTAGGGTATGATAATATGTTTTTATTTTTTAATTTTTCCCCTCATTAAGAATACTTCCTGTTTTGTGGGTGGGTTTACGTCTCGCACATAATATAGTTATACTAAAACAAATGTTTGTGCGAAGCCATCAATCAAATATAGGTAGATACACGCTCGCCGCACGCAAATAGTATCACTAAGGCAAAAGTGGACGGTACTAAAATATTAACAGGCTTCCGCCTTTTTTACAAATACAACATTTTCTGCATGGCTCCGGTAATTTATAATAAACTTCCAAAAGCCTGGAGAGAACATAATTCCCATTTTTTAAAAGATAATTTAAATGAAACTTCTAACGACCAAAGCATATTATACCATAGCAAAATTCCTCGAAGGTAAAATCTGACTCTTATATATTTCTTTATTGGCATTGTATTAAATAATTATACATTTACATTATTTTATCATTTCTCGCATTCTATTTTATGAATTTTGATAGCCTATTTTATTAATCCTGATAGCTAATTTTATTAACTAAGACATGCGGATGCTATTTAATTAATTTTGACGTAACTTGGCTTAGTATATACATTTTGATAATGTTTGTGCTTGATATCACTAAATTCTCAACTTCTGAGCTGATTTAAAAATTAATATTTTCAAGAAAGAGATAGTTATTTTAGTTGAGAAATTTAATGATATTATGAATTTTGCATGCCAGACCATGGTAAAACATGTAGATCATCTCTATGTAAATAAAAGCACAATAATTATTGTACACCATGTTTTCAGCAAAATAAAAGTATATTCTGTTCTATTCTATGTGATACGAGTAAGGTACAATATGCCCTACTTTATGTTTATGTCTGATCTGGGGACTGTTTTAGTGTAACTTTTGATGGGGACTGTTTATTTTGTCATGATATATCGATGTGTCTTACGGGGATCGAAGTCATGACTAGTCGATCCAGTGAGCGGAGCGGCCTACGCTTTAAGCACTAGTCCAAGCCGTAGATACTTAAACATACTTTGCGAACTATAGATTTTAAACCGACAAGCTTTTTATTTGGTAATTTAGAGTGTGTATTATATTTGTAATTTGTTTGAGTTATGTCAATATTACATGAATGTAATGGTAACAACTCAAAAATATATATATCTGTACACATAAAATAAAATTGTCGTGGGCAGGTATCGGCATGATGCCGAAGCGTGGCTGCGACGTGGCGACGTGTGAGATTGCCAAGTTCTACAGGCTCAACAATTCTGGACTCTGTCAGGTAAACACTTAGCTTTTGTGAGTACTATTATTTCAAAGTTCTTGTTCATTAGGCTTTAATTTCAAAATGTCCACCCCCTGCGTACCCCGTAAGGGATCTGGCGTGATGATACAGTTATATAATCTACCACTGGATTGATCGACCTAATAGACTGTCCTGTACCAGATATTATTGGGGTTTTTTGTCGAAAAAATTTCAGTGATAGTCTAGAATTGCCCCGCTAATGCTAGTGGGTCGCGCAAAGAATTATTCCGTTCACGGATGGAATGGAGTGTGAGAGTGAGTGGAGCAGCCTAATTACGAAGCTGTTATAGAAGTCGCAGTTTGTTTTTAAAATAACTATCTATCTATCTATATCATCACACCAGATCCCTTGCGAGGTAGGCAGAGAGTACAGAGTTCCAACATGTTCTTTCCTTACAGACCTCAATGGCTTCCTCTATTCTCATAGTTCGTCTTAGGCATGCTCGCCGGTTACGGAGACTCTTGACTGTCCTTCGGATAAGATATTTAAGAATAGTATTTGAAAATACCATTCTTAAATATTTAAAATAATTATTTAAGCAATCATTCGCTTACAATAAAGTTATATGTATTATAAAATAACAAAGTATAATATGAGTTGAATATATTCTGCAGACGCTCGTTGAGCTGTGGTACACGGGTTTTCGTAGTGCACCAAGGTGTTCGGCTCGGTCAGTCTTAGAAGGGTAACAATCTGTGGCATTTCCATTCTCGAGCGTTTTCGTGTTATGGAAGGTACATTAAGCCGTTGGTCCCGGTTACTACTTCATGTGGTGGTTAAGCGTAGTTGGAAGCATTATGAGCGGCTCGATAAGTTCCAACAGCAGATGGTCTTAAACGGAATCACACTGGGTCCGCGGGGTAGAGGATGACCTAATCAATCTCACCTCGATTTGTAAGAGAAGGCCTTTGCGCAGCGAAGGGGTGGTACAGGCTGATTAATTAATTTTTTCTGTGCAGGTGGTGTCGATGACGGTGCCGCGCAAGTCGGAGCTGTTCCAGGAGGACCTGTACCCCGACACGCTGAGCGACGAGGCCAGCCTCACCGCCGACGAGTGGCTCGCCGGCGAGGACGCCGAGCCCTGCACCATGTCGCTCAAGGTACTCCGCAGGGACATCATCCGCAGACTCCAGGGGCTGTACCAGCTGGACCCTACCTTATACGTGTAGGGGCACCACCAACTACACTCCCGATGACTACAGATAACTAGGGACACCATCAGCTGGACTCTTGTCTGACTTCTGAGGACGTCTAAGGGCACGAGTTGGACTCTATCTCGTCGTTAATAGATGCCTTGGGATACCACGAAAACTATGCTTTGATCGCGGTATTCTTAGGAGTACCATATGCAAGTCGTAAACTATGCTTCGGTCTGCATCACTGGACAACATGAGCTGTACTAGCTGGGCTTATCCTCGTTCTCAGGTATGGGGATCACAATGTCGCCTTAACTATTCCAAAAGCTTATAGACTACAGTCTAAGATACATAACGATGTCAACAGTCCCGAAGTTAATGCCGGCTCAGGATGTGAGCAGTTCCACCTAGACAGGGCCCTGACAAATGAACTATTATAGTTGGGATAAACCCGACATTTTGAGCAAGCAAAGTGCAATGTGGGCTATTGGGGGTATCACAAATAAAAGATATTTGTTAGACGCATGCACGTTTATTTTTTTTTATTACACTCCGTACAGCCCTTTATACAAACTACACCTGAGGGCTGGGCAGCATTTGGAAAACTTCGTCGAGTCTTCTCATCGCCCATACCCCAATGCCTAAAAACGAAAGTTTTTAATCAGTGCGTCCTACCTTATATGACATACGGAGCAGAAACGTGGCCACTCACCGTGCGGCTTGTCCACCAGTTCAGGGTCGCTCAGCGAGCTATGGAGAGAGCTATGCTTGGAGTTTCTCTTAGGGATCGAATCCGGAATGAAATTATTCGTCAGAGAATCAAGCTTACCGACATAGCCCAGCGAATTAGCAAGCTCAAATGGCAGAGGGCAAGTCACATATATCGCAGAACCGATGGCCGTTGGGGCAGGCTGGTTCTTGAGTGAAGACCGCGTGTCGGAAAACGTAGTGTAGGGCGCCCTGTAGCTAGGTGGGGCGACGATATTCGTAAGGCAGTGGGCAGGGATTGGAGGAGGAGAGCTGATCCAGCTCAGTAGCATGCCATGGGAGAGGCCTACGTCCAGCAGTGGACTGTCACGGGCTGATGATGATGATGAGTTAGGAGAGTATATACACTACAAAAGAAATTTGGAACATTAAGCCCGTGAAGATCAGCATAGATCGTTTGCTTCTGCAATCTACAACTTTTGGAATAGTAGTCTCAAAGTAGACTATAACTTATCGCAAAATCCTTTGACCCTTGAAAAACCAGAACATTTTAGTGACATGTCTATACATTTATAACGAGGAACATCGTATAAACAACACGGTCCAGTGGCACCATTCGCTGGCAACTGTTGCCAGTCACTGTTTCGATGTAAACAATCCTTTATTTGGAGCTATATATTCTTGTACATAAGCATGCTTGTTTATTGATATTATTTTCATAAGTTAGTTGTTTTTATGTTGTGTTAACAGCAGGTAAGTTGCGCTTGGATTTTGATAAATAACTGCACATAAAATATTTTATAAACATTATACTATTTCCGTCTTTATCATATACCGTTAACTAGATCACGGGGATTATCACAACCTTTCTTGTAGTATTATTGCAATCTTACTTTGCTGCGAGAAAGAGACTGTGATATTTGTTAAGTTACATCTCTGTTATGGAAAAGTAATGTTACACTAATACTTCTAATGAAATGGTCGTATGCCCCATTTTCCTAATAGCTGGCTTATACAAAAGGCAGACAAAAAGATACAGTGTACAATAACTGGCATAAGAGATGGGCACAAACCCCACCGACAATGGTCTATTTTTTTTGTTCTTTTTGAATGAAATTGAAGCACGGGATAATCATTCATAATGCGTATTGCTAACGAATAGAGTTCGCTACCATTGTCTGTTTCCAAAAATATATAACATAGGTATTTTTAAATTCAGAGTAATATTAAAATACAAATTCTTTTTGCTCATGACTGTACTTCCGATTTGTGCCGGCTATTGTATACTAATATCTTACTAATAAATTATTGGAATATACTCCTTAAGGGGAAACCATCTTCCTATAAAAAGTTTCAAAATAAACCCCTAGCATTGTCTTGAATGATTCTGTTGGCTTTCCTCTAACGACCGTTTTTTGTGTTTTTGTGTTGTGTTACTTACTACAATATAATATTTTCATAACTTCTACATATCGAGCGAGCATGTAGTCTCGTTCAAACTTATCTACTTGTAACTTGTATCGTGAATAGGACAGCATGTAATCTCGATATCGTTAGAGCGTTTTTAGGCAAATATAGAGCGACTGCCGTGGATGACATATCGGCGCGATATACGGATATATCTAGAGGACTGAAAGGATGTTACATAATTTTCACGCAATAAAGATGTCTTCAAAAGCAGTGATAGCCTAATGGTTAGACCGTTGCACTGCAAAGTCAGAGGTCTCGGGTTTAAACTCAGGCACGCACTTTGTCTTTTCGAAAGCAAAAAATAGTGCGTGTTAAAAAATAATTATCACTTGCTTTAACGGTGAAGGAAAACATCGTGAAGAAACCTGCATGTCTGAGAGTTTCTCGAAGGTGTGTGAAGTTCGCCAACCCGCACTGGGCTAGCGTGGTGGACTATCGCCTAAGCCCTCTCAGTTTGAGAGAAGGCGCACCAACGGTGGGACAGTTTCTTAACTGGGCTAATAAAAAAACGATGTCTTATCGGCGACGATGATATCGCTATAGTGACCAATGAAAAGTGCTAATATAACAATGTTACGGTGATTATTCGTGCTCGCGATACAGATGCGATTATGTTACTAATATGAGTAATGATTTTTATGTGATTTCATGATTATTAACACAACTACTTAATTGTATAACCTACGATTGTCGCACATTTCTGAAACCTATTTTTTAAAGGGTATTTTTTTTAGTTATTTGTTCTAAGAAGTTTGGGCAGTAGATATTTTTTTAAATATATCTATTTTCTTTAATATTTTATGCAGTAACTACCGCATTTAATTAACTGAATACCAATTTGGTAGTATGATGATTTTAAAAACTTCCAGTTTAATGGAAATTACAATCACATATTTACTTTTCACTGGATGACTGAGTTGCCTTACGACTACTGTATACTAATATCCCAACAGAAACAAATGTTTATTAACCCCGCTACGATAGTATTACAATAGCACACCTTCTGAGGACAATGGCCGGCGAATACCGGTTTTGTCCTCGGGCGGTGTGTACGGAACTAGTTGATGAGAGCCGGTGCAGAGCACCACGGCGAGACACCTAGTATATGCCTTCCCCTATAGCGACTGCCCAAGCCAACGCCGTTCCTCCTTGAGGCGCCCTTGAGCTAGTTGCCCCCTTGCCCTTCTGGCTCGAGCGTAGTGGTTGCACGCTCGCCCTCTTGTCCGGAAAAACTGTAAAGGCCCTACGGCCAACAGCGTAGATCTTTCACACACACAAACAGTTGAAGAGAGCGCACGCACAAAACGCAGCGTCTTGTAGTAATGTGATATCATATCGCGGTTGTATGACATTTTTTCTCTGTTGGGATATTTACTAAGGGGCTATGCATCCACACACCCATAACAGAAATAGCGGGATAGATAAATAGAACCTAATAATTGTTTAAAAATATTCATAAAATATTATATACAGTATACAATTAAAACCAAAGTCTGTATTTATTTTAACCACTTTATTAGCTAGAAAGATACAAATTTCGATACCTCTCCTCAAATTAAAAGTCCAACTTTTTTTAAAGTTTCGTTGTTAGTTTTCTATTCATATTATAATTCTAGCAGGTCTGCCGTCGAAACGAAGACAAGAATTTTTATATAGAATTTTATATACAACACCAAACACACTTAAATTTCAACTTAATTTATAAATCGATAAAGCTCAAATTATCCACCTCCCCATTATAATAAGCCAACAGTATCACAAGAAACAGATGCTATAAGGTAGGGCTCCCCCGACCAAACTCCAGGAGCGTGCGTTGGTTGTGCAGGGCGGGTACGTGTCGGGCCGCGCCGCGCAACAACTCCACGTCACCAAGAAGGCCAATGCGCTCGCCGCAGCGAAGGAGAGGGAGAAGGACAGATCGCCCACTCCTGCGCAGAAGAGAGACGACAGTCATGCCGGAACTCCTGCGTCGGCGACCCCGCCGCCGGCTGTTACTGCTGCTATTGTAAGTAATGTTGTGTACGTTATTTTCAGCATATATTATTGTATGAGCGTGTCCAGGTTACACACAAGCCTTCCACGAAAATCTTTAAAAAATTCACAATACCTGTAAAATCTTAGATGATTCTCAATACGGAAAAGATTAAGGTGCATTTGTTGTTTGTTCATGATTATAGCAAATAAATAATTTGAAACTTTAACTACACATTAAAATCTCCCCGCGGTTATCTCCTTCGGTATGGAGTCTTCTGAACATTAAAATGATACGCCCGGTGCGTTAGCCCCTAATAAGTTTTCTAAAGACATATTGAAAAATGGCAGTATACTCACCATATTTCAATTTGTACACCTTTGGTTTGTATTATTTCATGCTTTTGTTTGTAATCACACATTTACATTACGTCCAATACAAGGCATGCCTTTTAAGTTCTGTCGTTTCCATATTTCCCGGCAATTTTTAATTTGAAACTGTTCTATATTCGAATGTGTTTAAATTTTGAATCTCAAACTTTGAATTGCTTAGTCACAGCGTCGATTGGAATCTGTCAGTTTACGTACGAAAATGAATCTTTCTAAGGAAAATGTTCGTGCAATAATTTTCTACAACTTTAGAAGAGGCCTGACACGGCTTCAGTGTTTTAAAGAGCTAACATCTGTGTTCAGTGATAAAGCCCCATGTCTGCGGACTGTCGAACGCTGGTATTTAGAATTCCAGCGTGGACATACTAGTGTTAGTGACAAATCTTGCGAAGGACGCCCAAAATCCGCCTTCACTGAAGATAACATCATTGCTGTGAGACAACTAATTCTCGAAGATGGTCATGTGACGTATCGAGAGATAGAGGCTCTATTAGCCATCTCAGGGACAACCATTCAGAAGATCTTGCATGAAGCGCTTGGTGTGAGAAAGCTTGTTTGCCGTTGGATACCGCATCTGCTTTCCGACGATCACAAGGCGGCCCGCGTCAGATGGTGTAAGAAAACTCTGCAAAGGTTCAACCGAGGAGAGTCAAATCACGTCTACGACATCATCAGTGGTGACGAATCTTGGATCTATGCCTACGATCCTGATTCCAAACAACAATCTACAATCTGGGTCTTTCAAGACGAGCCAAAGCCGACTAAAGTTGTTCGTTCTCGAAGCACTTCAAAGAATATGGTGGCCACGTTCGTTGGAAAAACCGGCCATGTTGCGACTATTGCACTTAAAGATCGTAAAACGGTTAACGCAGAGTGGTATACCACAGTTTGTTTACCACAAGTCATCGCCTAACTTCGGAAATCTAACTCAAAGCGACGCATCATCCTGCACCACGACAACGCAAGCTCACACGGCGCTCGTCAAACGATTGAGTATTTGAAGCAGGAAAAAGAAGTAATTCTTGACCATCCTCCATACGGTCCTGACCTAAGCCCTAAAGATTTCTTTACATTTCCTAAAATTAAGAAAAGTCTTCGTGGTCAAAGGTTCCAGTCCGGTGAAGAAGCAGTCGACGCTTTCAAGTCAGCCATTTTGACTCCCCTACTTTAGAGTGGAATAAATGTTATAATAACTGGTTTGAGCGAATGGAAAAGTGTATTAAGCTACGTGGTGAATACTTTTAAAAACAATAAAAAGTACTATAAGGTTCTAGTTGTGTTTTTTTCTTCAAACGACAAAACTTAAAAGGCATGCCTCGTATTGCAATTAGGCTACGTCCCAAGCCATTATTAAATTGTTACGAACAGAATTTCGAAATATTCACACTTCCTTCCAGGAGAAACAGCTATCCGACTTAGTCGACGAGATTCGCAAACTGAAGTCCGTGATAGTTAAACAAGAGAACCGCATCCGCGCGCTCGAAGCCACAGTGAAGGCGGCCGCCACGCCGCCGCCCGCGCCCGCTCCCGCTCCCGCGCCCGCGCCCGCGTCCGCGTCCGCCACCCCGCCGCCCAACCACGACGCGGACGACGGCATGGCGCCCGACGAGGTCTGAACTAATCGCTTGTAAGTCCCACTTTGTGTTTTTGATCTAAGTACCAGGAATAGCATATTTCTCTGTTTCATTTGGTCAGAGATAAGGGGGGAGAGAGCGGGTTTACTTTAATCTTCCTTTGGCGTAAGTAAGAGCTACAAATTGCGTGTATCCACATCTTTTTCTTATGGGAAAGTAAGATAACAATAATACACACCGTTAAGATGATTTTGGTACGTGCTCTGATCAGATGTGTGTCACACGTGTGAGACATTAGATTTACATTATTGTGGCGCATCGTAACTGACCAGTATATGTGCGTTGCGTTCTGTTTTATTACCGTTGGTTCAGTGGTCCACACATTTATTATTTATTTATTCACATTGTTGTGGCTTAACTTCAGCTACGATAGCGTAAATCTAAATGTGCGTCACACGAGGTGAGGGCAACTTTATACAGATTGTTGTACAAAAGGAATAATATTCAGAAGGGCCATAAATGTGTTAGTGAGAACCACTAATAAAAATACCAAATAATAATTTTGTCAGTCGCCATGTGTGACATAGATAATCTTCGATAGATTTTTAACAGGACGGTCGATTGACAAGCTCAATTACCTTATTTAGGAGTACAATGTACCTTCTGATCTTATTATGTGTGCAAATTGATCTCACAGCAAGCCAAGCTTTATCAAAATGGCTGTAAAACATTATTATTTACACACTTTCTATTTAACTATCATAAATATATTTAAGATCACACATTAACATCTTGTATTCTTGCAACACCATAGATTAAAAACACAAAGCTGACATATTGATTCTGTAATTATTTATTATCCGTAAGTCGCGCCATCTGTTATGGCGAATGTGTACCAAAAGATTATAAAAAATACAGAATTCATATTAATTATTATTATAAATAAATAATGAAAAATCATAACGTTTCAATGAATACAATGAAAATTTGACAATAATTTATACAATTATAAGTAATATAAGGTTCAAAATAATATACATAGGACCTAGGACAAGCTTAACAACTGTTAATCACGGTTTTGTGTCAAAGTCGAGGACAGTTCGTGAGGTTGATCGAAGTAATGTTTTGATATTTCATTGTTTTTGTCATATTATGATGTACACTGGCGTGCAGTAATAATTGCACCACTTTTTAAAAAAGGAAATAAAACTGAAATTCATTCACATATGTATTTTGGTCATATGTTATAAGTCTATGGGTAGACAGTATTGTCTTATACTTAAGTCCGTTTTTTATTTATAACTTCAATTCAAGAAATCTAAGTCCCCATAAAATCGATCAAACTAATTTTAAAACTCCATCAAAGATAAATTTTTGTACGAACCTTTAGTCTTGGTATTTTTAAAAAAAGAAAAAAGTAGTATTCTTAGCTAGCACTAGAATAAGATAAAAGTGACGTTGTGCCAAATTTCAAGCCTCTACATGGATTTGATTATTTTTAAGGTTTATTGATTAATAGCTTAATCTATTTTAATTCCGGATATGGGAAATACGTCTTATTTTTATTATATTACCGAAATATTCCTTTCTTGCCTACCCCTGATTAGATGTAATTATTGAACATTGAAAAAAATAGGTTTTTAATTCAATTAGTTATGTTGAAAATTTAAATATGGACGTCATATATTTATGGTGTTGTTATTTCGTCCGCCAGTGTACACCCAAGTTTATTTATTTATATAAATAATTTTGTAAATAGTAAGTTTAGTAGTTGAAGTGATAAATGCGCGAAATAAAATTATGTGCCTTAATATTTCATTAATGAGCTATGTACTTCTAATGTAGCATACTGCGTCTTTATATACACATAATTATATATAACCCCCCATCTGATGTTAGATACAGGCCTCTATACCGAGGGGATGTCATGTATCTATAGTATGTACATCGATAATGGTAAATTTTTCTATATAATGAATCAATAGCTAGTCTTTGAACAATAATAAAAAGGTATATCGAGTATTGTTCGTTATATATCACAGATTTATAAATGACAGCGCTTACTAACTACTTTATCGAATATTTCTTTACGGAAAATTAGCAAAACGAAGCTATAAAAAAGAACTAAACAGCCAACTAAGGAACTCATAAAAGGTACTTGCTAATGGATTCATCTCAGAAATTAAAACAACGTTCAATAAAATTTGATTTTGAAAATATGTATGGGCCGATTTATGTAATTTTATAGATTGGGCCATTCTTCCATTAAACACCTCAGGTTCAGACGTAAGGCTTATAATGTGCCAGGGTGGCTTGAAGTACTGCCAAGGTGTCTTAAAGTACTGCCACCGTGGCTCAGTCTGAAAGGGTAGCTTATAGTGTGCCAAGGTGGCTTAAAGTCTGCCAAGGTGGCTAAAAGTCTGCCAAGGTGGCTTAAAATACTGCCAAGGTGGCTTAGTCTGCCAAGGAAGGCTGGCTTATAGTGAACGTAAGTAATGTCATTACATTTTCGATGTACAGTTTTTATAAGTATTTGAACAAAAATGGAGCACAAATTTATTCAGTTAGGAATTATGACGTTAATATATGTTCTTGTCTGATTTATTAAGGGTAGGCAGAGAAAGCTAAGAGCTTGGTCCTTGACTTTTTACGAATTAATTTGTTATTATTTATATTGACAATAATTATCTAGATTTAAAATATTAAAGTCATACAAATGCAATGTTAAAGGAATTAAACTCTGACTTTAGCAGTAAAATAGACGGATTATTCTACTGCGCCCTAATGTGAGCTAAAGGAGTTAAGACATAACTTACAAAGACAAGCTTTTTGATACTTTAGCATGCTCAGTCTGTCTATTTTACACTTTTGTCACAATTTTCTTTAATACATTCGATTAAAGATTATTGTGGCAAAAACGATCAATGCAAATGTAAAAAAAGATAAGATTGTTAAATCAATATTGGCCAAGTTATCGCTTCATTATTCCTAACTTTTCGACTTATGAAATAAGTATTTATGAAATTTAACAGCACTGTTTAACGATATAATATGAACCGCCAAAATGCAATATATGGTTATACAATTATACATCATAATACAATATAATTAGAGTCAATTAGGATTACACTCATACTATCACTATTTAGTGTTAAGGAATCTAATATTTATTCTTGACTTTATGTTACCGTCATACAAATTTGTCATACAAAATATTGACTGCAATTTACATACATACTTGTCTTTTAACATTCAAAGTTCATCTCATATACACTTCACTTATGGGGGCTTGACTCTAGCAGATTAAGTAATTGCTATAAAATGTATGGCTGTGTATGACTTTTCCAATAATTTAACATATTAATGTGTCATTCGATAAGACAGTAGTCAGTTAAATACCAATATGAGTTTAATTGCAATATCATTAGGATCACCTTTATAAAAATTGTCTGAATAGTTATATTTTACAATATTTTTTGTGTCATATTTGTCTGACGATATACAAAGCGATATTCACAAGTCAGTTTTCATTTACTACAGTTTTTGTAAAACAAGTGAATGAGGATTTAATTTTCAATTACTATATTTTGTTATTGCTGAATAGGATCGTATTTGTAAAATACAAATCAAATCAGTTTATTTACGAAAATAGGTTATAGTGAATGTTAAAATTGAATGAATTGAAAGAATAAATGAATAGTAATAGAATTTGTTAAATATTGTAATTGCTCAATGCGAAAAACTGTTTACTGCATCGGTAAGGCACATATCTAATTTTTTTTGTGAGGCTAGTATTGGATTTTAAAAAATAGCCGCCGGTCTGGGTCTTACTAGGATTGTTCACATTACATGACATTCATAGAGCAAAGTTCGTATACTCTAGGACCACCCTTTTATGGTATTTATTTAATCACCATTTCGCAAAAAAATTAATATGAAATTATTCAGCAATAATTAGGAATATCTTGTTTGAAAAACTAAGTTCGGCTTAAGAGTCCAGTAACTTGGTGCTTTTTGTATATTTTATTTCAAATAACGATATAAGGCGCTACGCTTCTAAACAAATTGCTGGCTCAATGCATTATTAATTATTTTATATTATTATTCTACTCTTAGATATAACATAGGTTTGCCGTTTTATATTTATCATTTTAAGTGATTTTATCGATATTTGGCGCCAAATTTCAAGCGCCATTTTGAACTTATAACACGTCGCTCCTTTTTTCCTATATTGTTATTTAAATTTTTAGTAACTTCAGTGTTAACAGTAAATGTTTTAATTTCTAAATCGTTGGATACTTCTGTGGTCCTTGACAGCTAGTCATGTCACTTATGAAATTTTGACATATAACCGTATGAGTCGCGCTGTCATTTTTGACAGCTAGTATTATAGTCTAATTTTTTAAAATAGTGAATAGTATTATTTTCCGGTTGAATTATTATTTTTCACGTGTAATAAAAATAATATGATGGCGTAATTTAGATGTTCGAGTTTAAGTATCATGACAAGGCAATGTATGAATTTTGTGTGGAGAAGAAAATGCTTTTACCTTTTAAATGTATATTTGGGTGAATTAGGGTGAAGCACCCAAGTGTTAGCCATTATTATCACAGCGTGGTCAAGACAAATGGGCGTTTTACCCTGCTTAACACCGATGTCTCTTAGTATGTGAAGCTTTTGTAATTTTATCGTATTTCGAGTTTTTACATAATAGCATTTTTTAACTTTGTTTTGTGTAAAAAAAACGCGCTGTTTTAATGTACTTAGTGTATATTTAAATAATGGACAATACCACTGAGAGTGAGATCGTTTTGTAACGCTAGTAAAATATATAAGAATACATATCTGGCCCTCTAACATGTTATGCACGGGCCCCATACTATGTAACAGTGGTTGCAATCTAAGCCCATCATACTGGCTTAGTAAGCACACTATAAGTTGTCATATTTGAAAAAATTAACACTTATTCACCTAGCGCTACAGAAGGAGTCACGACCAGCTCTGTGTAAATGGTTCGACTGTTGATTATTTTGACGTTAAATAATTTTTAATGGTGTTTTTTTTTTTTTCATTTTTACCACCGCTTTAGACGCTTCCCTAATTATTAATAATGTATTTCATTTTGTAATGTTGATCGTGGCGCGATTATTTAAGGGCATTTTTATTAAAATCTTCTCTACTTCTTACTTTATTGCCTATCATAAAATTTTGGGAATAATTAAGTTATAGTTTATTTCTGAATAAATGGGATTCAAAATTATAGATATTTTATTCAATATTCGTGTGTCTTTAAATAAACGTGTCACAATTAAATAGCAATATTCACGTTTATGTAAATATTATCTACCCTTTTTTATTAGAAAACGTGACGATTCAAAACTGAAAATAGTAAAATATGATAACGCACAATAATTTATCATTACAATGGATTGTATAAAGATGGATAAGAAGAAAATAATACTGTCCAGAAGATATTGGCAGCTTTTTACCTGCGATATTTCGATGGATTTCGAAATCAGCAAAAAAAATATAGCATAAACTAAAAAACTATCTAGATTTAATTTTTTAAAGGGTTTTAAAAGTATATTAATCTGTTATAATTACTATTCTGGTTAGATGCACATCAATACCTCAAGCACAACAATATGCAGATACAATAAAATCAAAATAGGTGTCTGCAGCTCGCCGATCTAATAAAACCTGATGGCTTATTAGAACTCCGAGTTACATCTCTAGAAAATTGTGCCAGGTCTTTTACTATATAAAAACAACTTTATTGTGGTTTCTATATTATAGTTAAATCGGTCTTATCCATCTTTATGCAATCTATGTATATCTTATAATAAAATTGTCTTTATGTTACCTGGTGCTAATAATACGCCGCAGTGCTAACGCTGACTTAGGAACTAAATTTATGTAAAAACTACTCTTGGGTATATGTCCATACAGAGTCAGACTTTTTTGATGTATTATTTTAAAATATGCTATCGGTATGCTAATTACTTTGAACCAGATTCTGAACGTTGTATTTCGCGCGAAACCGTTTTAAATAGTGTAAAAATTTCACCTTTTTGTTTTCAATCTTTAATATGAAATCAAACGCCTGAATATTATGCAATGCTTTATTTACGCTGATGTGAATCAACGAAGACTAGGAGACGACGAAATTTATTAACAAATCATTGTTGAGTTGGCCATATTGCTGATTAATTTGGAAATATTATATTTTTGAATGTTTAAAGGCAGTGGATAAAATAGCTATACCAGTAAAAATGTTCCTAAAAATTGGGGTTTGTAAGTCGCTCAGTCTCTGTATGGACCACAAGACTCGATTATGTACTTCTCAAATTGTCAATATAATATTAAATATAGGTGATAAGTGCCTTGTTGTGTTTTAATAAGTAATACTCAGATCATTAATGTTGCTACGGAAGTTGAACAGAAATATATGTTTATTTTACTATTTTCATTGGTCGTATTATTTGAATACCCAGCGTATCCCAATATGTCTATCTAAGTATGTCATACGCCTACCCTGCAGAGGATCTGGCGTGGTGATATAGATGAAGTATGACGGTACGTTCAAGGCAGATAGGGCGGAGAACGGCTCAAACATTTCTCACTGATAAATTAATTTTGTCTTCGCCCGATCCCTGCACGAAATTTTGAACTTGCGCTCGAGCGTGTGTGCGCCTATGCGTGCGTGTGTATGTATGCGTACGTAATGTGTGCGCCTTCACTCACCGAACCTCAGACCCTATGGTGTATAATCGTGTCGGCGACTTGCGCATGCGTGGGCTCTCAAGCAACATGTCGGCGGTTAGCGCGTGCGCTCTATATACCAGCGACGTTAAACGTGTCGTCAATCACTAACTGTAGACACAAAGTTGGTTATTTCGAGCCGCCGACAAAGTTTTTCAACTTTCAACGATGTGAAACCGCCGACTGTCGGCTGGCTGCTACTTCAGTTAGTAGAATCTCTAGCGACGCATTGTCCTCGTTAGTTACATTTAGCCCTACTAGCTTTCCTAATCAGTGGGGCTAAGTATAATTTTTATACTTATGCCTAGCCAGTCAATTTCTCACTATTCGTTACACACAAGACTTCCCAAGATGGCTCAGTACATTAATTTTCTGTTCTGCGAAAGGTACAGATAGTACTTTTCCACAAACTTCTCTAGCAACCACGTTTTAGTAATTTTAAAAACGCGAAAGTTTTTGAGGATGGGTTTTTGTTACGCTGTCACGCAAAGACAACGGAATTTGACGAAACTACAGTAATAGAATCAGAATATTTTTTATTCATGTAAACCATTACAGTATTTATGAATCGTCAAAATAGTAACAAAGACTCTACCACCACTTCGGAATGTCATTCCTGTGGAGAAGAAGGGCAAGAAACTCCACGGTTACTCTTTTAAAATAATATTTTTACAATATTTCCATCTACATTTTGTTGTGGGGTATGGGAGAACAATGTAGTATCAGGTGAGTCTAAATTAAATTAACCAAGTTAAACTATTCATGTGAATGGCTACATGGTTCTCTCATTTACAGATTAAGAAATGGGGAAGAAAAATGATAAATTTTATTTAACTACTAGAAGGAAGAGAGGGAATAATAAATAATAATAGCTGAACATGTTATCCACATTCTGGTGGAGCTGGAACATCACCTATCCAAGCATTTTTATCTTTTAAATAATCATCAAGTGTATAGTAAGCTCGCTTGCAGAGCGTACGTTTAATACAGGATTTGAATTTATTTTCACTAAGTTGAGTGATTTCAAGTGGAATTTTATTATAAAATCTAACACAGTACCCCATGAAAGACGTGTGAATTTTAGACAGACGAAATTGCGGTTGATCCAATTTATTTCTATGTCGCGTGTTATAGTAATGCCTATCACCTCGCCGATTGAATAGATCTAAATTTTTCATTATAGCTATATAGCTTATACATCAGAAATATAAGCTATAATATATAGATTGAGTGGGTGCGTGTGTGTGAATGATCTACGCTGCTGGCCGCGGGGCCTTTACAGCTTCACCGGACAAGGGAGCGAGCGTGCAACCACTACGCTCGAGCCAGAAGGGCAAGGGGGCAACTATCTCGTGGATGCCTCAAGGAGGAACGGCCTCGGCCTAGGCAGTCGCTATGGGGGAGGGCGTATACTAGGTGTCTCGCCGTGGAACTCTGCACCGGCCGGCGGGCAAGGGATTCTTCGACCTCGCCGGCGAGGTCGGTGGCTTATCCTGTGTGCGGTATCGGTATCCGAAAGAAGTGATGTAAGGGCATCGGGAGGGCCGGTATAATATATATAGATATTACAAAATAAAGACGTGCGCCGCCGCAGATAACAGTTAGTGAGAAATAAAACACGAATCTACATAACATCATATAATCTATTCAACATTAAACTCCTGGTCGAACTGTTCTTCGGTTATCTTCCGCTTTTTCAACTTCTTCATAAGAGCTATATCGGCGGCTAATTCTTGCAGCTCCGCCTCGGTCACCGCTTTCCTTTTCCGCTTCTTGCCCCCCGCAGCATCCAGCTTTTTCAGCTCTTTTCGCTTTTTCCGCTTCTGTTTGCGTTCTTCTTTGTTCTGTTTCGCTTGTTCCCAAGGTTGTGATTGAACCTGGAATGATATATCGAGATTTTTTTTATAAAAATTGAAAGGTCTGGAAGGTCATAACATTTTGGAAATACGTACTCTCTGCCTACCCCGTAAGGGATCTGGCGTGACGATATAGATACAATTTATATAAATACATAAACAATGACGGCGTGTTCTAGTGGTTTGAGTTTACGCCACTCGGATCCCTAGATCCAACAATGGCGGATTCGATTCCTGCACTGAAGATTTTTTTGAGTGACTCACATTCATTTCGGTTTGGGTGTTTGTTACCCAAAGATAACGTATCTTTAAAACGTTTTTTTTTTAAAGTGGAAAATTCACCGTTCTTTGAACACATTAATCGACAACTTTTGATAACATGGAATCTCTCATATATAATTATTGTTACGACTTCGATACACCCCGATATCTCGTAAACCCCTTTTCGGGGAATGTTAATGTAAAAATGCATTACACACACTTAAGTCCCCCACTTAGGTCCACTTAGGTTAGCGATCTGTTTAGGAAGATCTAGAATCCGCGCTTAAGTGCTGAAACGTCTAGAAGGTTCCACCCCTTTAATTATAGCCGGCGCGCGGTCGCGGTATACAGGTACCTATATTTTCACTCACAAATAGGTATGTAATAATAATACCGCTTCGTGGGCCGCGCCGGCTATTGTTCGATGTACTTCTATCGATGTACTTAGATGATTCGCGTCCGTTCTAGAACTTTCATACGAGTACAAAAGGAATACAGAGCGTGGGGACGGACACAGTCTCTTTGCGGAAGTGATAGTGATCAAATCGGAGAACAAGCGATCTAAGTGGAATACACCAGCGACTTAAGCGACAATATACGGATACTACGAGTGACTCAGCGATTCGGAAGCAGTATTTCGATACCAATGTACTTGCATTCGACGTACGGTTTTGTGTATACAGCTCCTAATAAATTACTTCGCACGTTATTCGGCATTTTAATTACCCCGAAAACGTAACATTTGTTGTTTTTCTTTACCATGAACATAATGCGTTGAAACTATTAGAATAAGACTTTTAAGACGCCATCTTCGTTCACCATGGGCCTCAACTTCCAAAATTTTAAAGAACAATTTTTTTTTTCTTTAAAAACGTAGCCCCACTCTAGGATTTATTACTGTGTCGTGGGTGCGTTTACAAAAATGAAAATTCACATACACAAATACCCAGACCGGAACAAATAATTGCGGATCACACAAAGATTTGTCCCATGCGGGAATCGAACCCGCGACTATTAGACACAGTGGGCGGAGCGGTTTAAGCTCTTAACCACTGCGCTATATCGTCCGTCGATTAATTATAGTAATTATATAACGTTTCTGATTTTTTCGCAAGCGCGATCCTATTCTCAAACCCGTACACAGTATACGAATAAACAGCAAGTAATTTTAATTTTGGAACAAGATTATCGTTACATTTGTGGCTGGCATTAATTTGAATGCATTGCTAAACCACTAACCATCTTCTTTTTCTTCTTCGAAGGCCACACACCAGTCTTCTTATATTCTTCTAACTTTTGCAGCCTACTCACTTCTTTTTGCTTGTCCTTATATGGTATACTGTTATAGTCTATCTGCTCTTTCGGCCCCACAAACTGGTCTTTATGTTCCTGTTTAATCTCTGGCATTAGGGGCAGCTTTAGAAGACCGTAGCTGGTAGCTATGTGGCCTAAGGGTAGTTGTTTGAACTGCAGCAGTAGGTTACACTCGTGCTTGCTGTAAGCTCGCATGTGGGAGACGAATGCGAGCTGTCCTTTGTCTAGTATTGATCTGTCTTTCTTCTGTTGTTCGTGGAGCATTGATAGTACCTGTAAGTAAGAAAAAGGTAACAATACAAAGAGTAGTTACAACGTTCACAGTAATTTCAAAGAGTACATATAGTATTCCAGCAGTCATACTCGTGAACGGGTGCTGCTTGTGGGGACTGGTCCATCTAAAATCCTCTAGACGCTCTTTACAGATATTATTAGATTCACATCGTAAGTAAGGCATCACACTGGAGCTAGGTCATAAACTATTTAATTGTAACCTAAACATTGTATCCACACAATATGATTTAAAAAAAGGAAAGAAAGAGAAGTAAATAAAAAAGACAAGCCCGCTGAGTTTCTTCGCCGGATCTTCTCAGTGGAGGCCGCGTTCCGATCCGATGGTAGACTAGTAGTTTAATTAGAATTAAAAAAAAATTGATTGATTGATTGAAAAAGCAGTGATAGCCTAGTGGTTAGACCGTTGGACTGCAAAGTCAGAGGTCTCGGAGTCAAACCCAGGCACGCACCTCTGTCTTTTCGAAAGCATGTGCGTATTAAAAATTAATTATCACTTGCTTTAACGGTGAAGGAAAACATCGGGAGGAAACCTGCACGCCTACGAGTTTCTCAAAGGTGTGTAAAGTTCTCCAACCTGCACTGGGCCAGCGTGGTGGACTATGGCCTAAACCCTCTCAGTTTGAGAGGAGGCCCGTGCCCAACAGTGGAACAGTTTCTTAACAGGGCTACAATTATTTATTATTAAAAAAAAATTAAATTGACTATTTGTAAGCGCCCCCGCAACGCTTATAAAAAATAAATTATTTGAGTTTGAGTTTAGTACGACGAGGACATTTTGGCCTGTGGATGACAGACAGGGGTTGGTGTGAAATTAAGGTTATAATTTAGTAATATTTTAATATCCCTACATCCAGGGAAATATACAGGTGGGTCCGGTTATCACGGTTACCAATTAAAAAATGAATTTGGGTAAATTTCATAGCAAACGGCAACTCTGCAACTGTTATAAAGTCAAATTTCACTCGATGACAGTGTTAGTTACGATTTTGGCCGCGGGTCAAAAGACCCTTGTATGACTGTAATGAGTATGTTTTAGTTACTTTATTTAAAAAACTAGCATGGGGCAAACTAGGATTTTTTTGTTATGGATGCATTTACGGACATGAATTTCACACATGGAATAAGTAATAATTGTTGGTCATACAAAGATTTGTCTCGCATACAAGGTGTAACATAATAAACGCAAGACCTCAGACACTGGTTTTTGAACGGGAAGAAACCAGAACGAATGCAAGGATTGTGGTTGGTAACGATGTGCTGGAGCAAGTGAATGAGTTTGTATATCTTGGATGCGCCTTCAGTAAGGATGGGAAATACACCGCTGATATAGAGAGAAGAGTGAATGCAGGTAATAGAGTGAATGGTGCGATGGGAAGGCTACTTGGGAGCCGGCACTTAAGCCAAAAGGCGCAGCTGGCCATGCATAACGGAGTGCTTGTCCCAACGCTGTTATATGGCAGTGAGAGTTGGGTATGTAAGAAGGAGAACGAAAGCAGGATAAATGCGGTCGAAATGCGATCTTTGCGGAAGATGTGCGGAGTCACGCTGACCGACCGTATTCGCAACAGCGTAGTAAGAAAGCGAGTAGGTATGAAAGATAGTATCGGTGTAAAGATGAGAAAGGGTATGCTCCGTTGGTTCGGGCATATAGAAAGAATGCCAGAAGAAAGAATGACAAAACAGATATACAATGCGAAAGTGGAAGGATGTAGGTGCCGGGGAAGACCTAGACTATCTTACCATGACCAAATAGACCATGTCTTAGCTGAAGGGCAAGTCAAGAGTCTCCGTAACCGGCGAGTGTGTATGAGACGAACTATGAGAGTGGAGGAATCAAGAGAGGTATGTAAGGAAAGAACCTGTTGGAACTCTGTACTCTCTGCCTACCCCGCGAGGGAGCTGGCGTGATGATATAGATAGATAGATAGATAGAGACCTCAGACACCCCGATTAGAGAATTGCTTCATAAATTCAAAACAAAAATAAAATTTTCAAATTTAATGGTTTTTACCGCTTTTTTAAGCACTTTTATACCCCAATTAACAATGAAACTTGTATGTGTATGTGTGCATTTTGATAAATACTGGTTAGGAATGCATTTGCAATCTCCTAATTGCTATGAATCCAGAATAAATTTAGTTTTTATAGCCAACTGAAGAAGTAAAAACATTTTTTTCAAATATAAAAAAAAATGTAAGATACATTAAAAATAGTTGGAATAAATTCAGTTATCGATTTAGAACAAACTACTTTAAGGTCTTGCGTTTATTATGTTACACCTTGTAGAAGTCGAACCGCGGACAACCTGATACTCTAATGATCTGAGTCCATCCCCTGATACTCAACTTGTGTTTCGCTACTATTCTTCTAGTACGTCGTACGATAAAAGTACCTACATACGATTTGATGCAGTGGTTATTAGCTTAAGCCGTTCCATTACGTTTAATTGTGTATGTGAATTTTCATTTTTTTTCAACTTTTTTTTTTTTTTTTAAACGTAGCCCCACAGTAGGATTTATTCCTGTGTCGTGGGTGCGTTTACAAACATGAAAATTCACATACACAAATACCCAGACCGAAACAAATAATTGTGGATCACACAAAGATTTGTCCCGTGCGGGAATCGAACCCGCGACTATTAGACACAGTGGGCGGAGCGGCTTAAGCTCTTAACCACTGCGCTAAATCATCCGTCAAAACTATCTATATATTCCACAACATACCTTATCCCTCAACTTCGTGCTGATCTTGATCTCGTCCTTGGACTTTCTCCAGTCCTTGAGCTCCACCATCTGGTTGGTCCTAATGAAGGGCACGTACGTGTCCTCGGAGGGCAATAGCGGCAGCAGCGAGCAGCCGGCCGCGCCGCCCCGCGCCGTGCGCCCCACGCGGTGCACGAGCGCCGCGGGGCTCGTCGGCGGCTCCCACTGGAGCACCCACTCCACTTCGGGGATGTCCAGACCTCTAGAACATGAAATGGATTGCATTATAAGGCATAATGAACTTTAGATAAGGTGTGGTAAAGACATATTGCCTAAACTTCGAAACATATCTAACAAGGACTGGAGTACTTTCAAAGTGCTTAATTCATTATTTCATAAAAACAATAATACCTACATGAAATTAGATAATATCAACATCTAACAAATTTTGATTTCACGATCTCCCAGAAAAACGTATGTGACACACAACAAACAAAACCAAAATATTTTAATACCTTTGCTCAGAGCGAGCACACGCTTTAAAGAATATTTCATTGCTGAGAATAGTATTAATGACCACGCCGCATTATGCGTATGTATGTAGTAAACAGAACCGCCAGGTTTTATGACGTCGCACTCAAGACGGCCGCGTTTTGCCCGGATTGGCGCCATATATAAATATATACGCCACTAAGCCCACACGCTGAAAGCCTTCAAAGTGTATAGAAACCCCAACTCACCTCGCCAATAAATCTGTACACAGCAATATAGTGTTGTCAGCCTGCCTAAACTTCTCCAATATCTTACTCCTCTTCAGCTTCATCTTCCCATGTATCCCAAATATTTTTATATCTGGCAAGAATACTGGTAACACGTCCGCCCAGTAATCTACGCACGCACACGTGGGCAGAAAGAATAAACCCTTCGCTATCTTTCTATTCCTTATGAAGTTTAGTAGAAATAGGAATTTATCTTGAGGTTCTACTATGACATAGTAATTTTCTAGAAGTATTGGTGTGCTAATTGTTGATTTTTCTTTGACGCTGACGACCACTGGGTTTCTGAGGCCGGCTCGAACTAGGTCCTGGAGTTCTTTGGTCTGTGTAGCTGAGAATAGACCAGTGCGACGCTGTCTCGGTAAGTACTGCAGTATGGTGGTCAGTGTTGCACTGAAGCCAAGATCGAGGAGGCGGTCAGCTTCGTCGAGGACTAGTATTTCCTGGAAAATAATTGCAGAGATGGATCATCGAGGAGATTTAAATATTTGGAAGATCTTAAATTCTGTAAGAAATTAAGTTTTTGTGAAATCACAGTTTTCTGTTGTTGTGTGTGTCTCAAGTTGTAGTTGTCTCAAGTATTTAGCATTTTTATGTGATCTAGGCACGAAGCAAATACGAAGAGGAGATTGTTTAAACTAGCGAGCCTGCCGAATTTCTAAAAGCCTTGACGTCATCATGGTGGGCGTGGCTTACCTCAGTTTGTCATCGCTACTCGCTCCATTCACATGACGCTTAAGTTCGCATAGCTATTGAATATTCCCTATTTTTATTAAAAATAAAACTCTTAAAATGAAGTGTTGTATCTTAAAATGCAAAACAATTTTTGATTCGAAATTCTGGTCACACAATCGTAATTTATTAGATTACAAATGCTTTCTATCGTAATATAATTGAACTTACAAGTAACGTTGACATGGATGAAACGTTTAGTTTTTACCATTCTCTGCCAAATGGCAAATACCAATGTAAGTGGAGTGTACCAACCCTCTCACCCAGTGCCACCTCGCGCAGTGCCACGCTTTAATTGTATAGGAAAATCTTTTTACGCCATCTCCTCTTCGTATTTGCTTTGTGGATCTAGGGCTCAAACAGAGACACGGTCTTGAAGACACATCTATGTAGGAGGACTTGTAACCAAAACAAAAAAAAAATCTCATCTCTACTTGTGTTTTTTTGAGTCTACTGTACTATATCTGTGACTAATCCTGCATTTCTTTTGTTATTCCCTTTTCCATGCTCATATCTTTTACTTACTCACAAACAATTTTCGTTCATTCATCACTGTGTTCATTCTCAATCAATCAGAATATCGGTTGTTAAGTTCACATTAATAACAAAGTTAAACAATATTTTTAATTAAGATCTTTCTACAAACATGCTTTTATAGCCAAAACACAATGGTGATGGTATTTTTTGTGTTTTTTAAAGAGCGTAGCCCATGGGGGATGCACTAGGATTTATTCCTGTGTCGTGAGTGCATCTACAAACATGAAAATTCACATACACAAATACCCAGACCGAAACAAATAATTATTGTGGGTCACACAAAGATTCGTCCCTTGCGGGAATCGAACCCGCGACTATTAGACACAGAGGCCGGAGCGGCTTAAGCTCTTACCACTGCGCTAAATCGTCTGTCATTTTGATAAGTTGAGGAAATCCTATGACATTTTACCAGCTCCAACATAAGACCTTGGACACCATCTGGGTCAGTACCTATTCATCCATCAAGACAAATGCAACAAGCCCAAACACGGCAGGGTTACGTAGAGTTGGGTGATTCCATTGGTCAACATTCAGCTTCATCAGCAGACTCTGAACAGCATCTGGTTTTATAGTACTTGTCAATACCAATCTAACAAGCCAAAACATAAAAGGGGTTATGTTGTATAGTTCGAGGCAGTTCTTCTACAGGCAAGAACATCTACATATGTAGTGACAGTCAGGCTCCCCTTAAAGCCGTCGGCTCCTATGAGCTAAACTCGGCACCGGCTGTAGAGTGTGCATACCTTCTTGACAGATGTGGAGCGCGCAATATGGTCAGATTGGTCGGGGTCACACGGGGGTAGATAGCAATAAGCGTGCTTGCGAAAAACTTATCGGTCCTGAACCTTTTATAGGCTCTTCAAATATGCCGAAGAACAACACAGAATAGAATGGGATAAAACCACAGGGCTGAGACACTCCAAGGAATTTATCTCCACATGGAATAACAGCAATAGCAAAAGATTACACTAAGACACAGTAGACTTCAACTGAAGCAATTAATTGGAGCATATACAGGTCATTATGGCATAAAAGAACATCTACACAAGATGAACCTATCAAGCGACGTGGTATGCAGGAACTGCAGTACAGAAACTGAAACTATGAAGCACATCCTCTGCAACTACGACCCACTAGCGGCGCGGTGTATGAAGCTACTGGGAGTGGCCTATCCAACTCCAGAGGATATGCAGCTCTGGAATCTACAAGTTAGTAGAGGGAGTATGTGGATCTTCAGGTACTTAAGAGCACCAGGGCAAAGACAGCACAAAAGATCCCATCAGGAAGTGCACCTGAGAACCCCTCAGTCCGCTAAGCCAACATGAAAAAAGGTGTTGTATAGTTCACATGTTCCTATAGCCACCTTCAAACTCCATCATCAGACCAGCCCCATGGATGGATGCTAAATTTCAGCTCAATCGGATAACTGCAAGTGCTTTAAAAATGGATCACAATATTTGAACCAGGAAGACAGACATACAAACAGTGCAAGTTAAATAAAATCTTGTATAAACAATCCAACATAAATATATGTAGGGATCTGGTGTGATGATATATCACATCAGATCTCTTGCAGGGTATGCAGGAAGTACAGAGTCCTAGATATTATATATAATATTTCTGAAACTACTGATATACAAACCAATTCCTTAAGTTTTCCAGCCAGGTTCAGCTGTTTTCTCTCAGCCAGTAAGTCTTCAAACCGGCCTGGAGTACACACTGCTACATGTGCACCTTTCTGCAGAGTCTCTACATCAGCATCCACTGATCGGCCACCCACCAGCACTGCCAGGGTAATGTGAGACAGCTCCGGCTCCTCCAGGAATTGTTCTATGACCTGGAAAGTATGGATAATTAAATTAAGTATATTCAGAATATTATATAAGCCAGACGGGTCTGGATGGAAAGAACCTGTTGGAATTCTGTACTCTTTGCCTACCCTGGAAGGGATCTGGTGCGACGATGTAGACATAGAGAGAAAAAGAGAATCAGAATCAGAATATTTTTTATTCATGTAAACCATTACAGTGCTAAACCGGTGGAGTGAATATTTTGGAGAAATGTATGGAGATGACCCGGATGCTGATGCCGCAGACGTGCCTAAAGGCGTGATTGCGGCACCAGAATCAACGGAGGACATCACTATGGAAGAAGTTGAATGGGCGATAGGAAGTATGAAAAACGGTAAAGCTGCGGGAGTAGACATGATATCTGCCGAGATGATCAAATATGGTGGAACTTACGTCCGGGACGCTTTCCGGGCCCTTGCAAACCTTTGCTGGAGGACCGGTAGAGTCCCTACGGATTGGCGCCGCGCAGTCATAGTACCCTTGTATAAAGGCAAGGGTTCACAATATTACTGCGCCAATTACAGAGCCATCAGTTTGATCAGCTTGGCAGCCAAGGTGTACGGTAAAATTATTGAACGGAGAATGCGCGTGAAGTCCGATGGAATGTTGTGCGAGGCACAAGGGGGTTTCAGGTGTGGAAGAGGATGTTCGGATCAAGTCTTCTCACTCCGCAACATCGTAGAGAAGCATCTGGCAGTGGGCCGGAAGGTTTTCTGCGGTTTTGTAGATCTGGAGAAGGCATTTGACAGAGTTGTGCGAAAGAGACTTTGGGACATTTTGCCAGAGTATGGTATAGATGGCACTCTGTTGCGAGCCGTCCAGTCCACTTATGTGGACTGCAAGGCATGCGTACGGGTGGGTGGTAACAGGTCACCCTGGTTTGACGTTAAAATCGGCGTCAAGCAGGGTTGCGTGTTGTCCGCTAGACTGTTTATAATATATCTGGACAAAAGTCTTCAAAGACTGAAAGCGATGAATGAAGGTGTACAAATGGGTGACTTAGTGGTAAACCATCTACTTTATGCAGATGACGCGGTTTTAATAGCGCCAACAGCCACTTATCTGCAAACACTAGTCACAGTTATGAAAAACGACTGCATGATCAATGGCTTACACTTGAATGTGAAGAAAACCAAGATTATGGTTTTTGAAAGGGAAGAAACCAGAACGAATGTAAGGATTGTGGTTGGTAACGATGTGCTGGAGCAAGTGAATGAGTTTGTATATCTTGGATGCGCCTTCAGTAAGGATGGGAAATACACCGCTGACATAGAGAGAAGAGTGAGTGCAGGGAACAGAGTGAATGGTGCGATGGGAAAGCTACTCGGGAGCCGGCACTTAAGCCATAAGGCGCAGCTGGCCATACATAACGGAGTTCTTGTCCCAACGCTGTTATATGGTAGCGAGAGCTGGGTATGTAAGAAGGAGAATGAAAGTAGGATAAATGCGGTTGAAATGCGAGCTCTGCGGAAGATGTGCGGAGTGAAGCTGACCGACCGCATTAGCAACAGCATAGTAAGACAGCGAGTAGGTATGAAAGATAGTATCGGTGTAAAGATGAGAAAGGGCATGCTCCGTTGGTTCGGGCATATAGAAAGAATGCCAGAGGAAAGAATGACAAAACAGATATACAATGTGAAAGTGGAAGGATGCAGGTACCGGGGAAGACCTAGACTATCTTACCACGACCAAATAAACCGAGTCTTATCTGATGGAAAAGTCAAGAGTCTCCGTAACCGGCGAGCGTGTATGAGACGAATTATGAGAGTCGAGGAAGCCAGAGAGGTATGTAAGGAAAGAACCTGTTGGAACTCTGTACTCTCTGCCTACCTCGCAAGGGATCTGGCGTGAGGTTATAGATAGATAGATAGACATTACAGTATTTATGAATCGTCAGAAAAGTAACAAAGACTCTACTGCCACTTCGGAATGTCATTCCTGTGGAGAAGAAGGGCAAGAAACTCCACGGTTACTCTTTTAAAATAAGAAATTACAAACTTTTTCATCTACATTCTGTTGTGGGGTATGGGAGAACAATGTAGGTTGGTCATCAGGTGAGCCTAAGTTAAAAAAGCGAATAATACTATTTATGAGAATGGCTACATGGTTCCCTCATTTACAAAAAAAAAGTACATATTGTGTTAAATTAATAGAAGGAAGAGAGGAAATGTTAACTAACAACAGTTAAATAGGTTATCATGACTCAAGTGGAGCTGGAATAGCATCTATCCAAGCATTTTTATCTTTTAAATAATCTTCTATTGAATAATAACCTTGCTTACAAAGTGTTTGTTTTACACAAGCTTTGAACTTATTTTTAAGTTTAGTGACGTCAATGGGAATTTTGTTATAAAATCTAACACAGTGCCCCATGAAAGACGTGTGAATTTTTGACAGGCGAAACTGCGGTTGGTCTAATTTATTTCTATGTCGTGTGTTATAGCAATGCCTATCACCTAGCTGATTAAAAAGATCTAAATTTTTTCTAGTATACATAATGTTTTCATAAATATATTGACATGGGACCATCATGATATTAGCTACTTTGAACAGTTCTCTTAAAGAGTCGCGACTACTCAAGTTACAGATGGCCCTAATAGCCCTTTTTTGCAAGGTAATAACAGACTCAATGTCCGCTGCCCTACCCCACAATAATATACCGTAAGACATGACACTATGAAAGTAGCTAAAATTGACTATCCTCGACTATCCTAAAAGAGATTGTTTTATTATTACTTTGTGAGTGCTATTGTATTGGCCTATACAAATAAATGATTTTTGAATTTGAATAAGTAATTAAAATTAATTTGTTAAGAGTTAAAAGTCTCTTTCGATGGGTGGAATAGAAAATAAAGATAATAAAGAAAGTGCTAAAATAGTTGGAAAATACTCCCTGCCTGCCCTGCAAATGGAATACAGCTTTTTCTGTATGCTAATGATCTACACTGTTAGCCGTGGGGCCTTTAGAGCTTCACCAGACAAGCTGATGATACAATATAAGAACATTATTTAGTTTAATATATAGATAGATAGATTTAGTTTAATTTCATAGATTCTTGAGTCCCCATAACTGGCAAGCATGTATGAGATGAAGTGGAGGAAGAAAGAGAGGTCCATAAGGAAAGATCCTGTTGGAACTCTGTACTCTTTGCCTACACCGCAAGGGCGTGATGATATAGATAGATAAATATAACCTTGTAGATGACACAGTACCTACCTTGTAGATTTGTGTTGCAAGTTCTCTAGTAGGCGATATAACAACAGCGTAAACAAAATCTTTTCTCAGCGGTGCATCCTTCCCCTTCTTCAGCAACATTTCCAGCATTGGCACCACAAACGCCAGGGTCTTACCAGATCCAGTCACCGCTTCCGCCACTACGTCCTTACACGACAAGATTAGCGGTATTACCGCCGCTTGTATAGGAGTCATAGCTTTGAAACCCTGCTTCCTGATGCAATTTAGCACGGGCTTCGATAACCCGGGCGATACTTTCGGCCAATCCTTGATCACCATCGTGAATTCTCAAATATGTTATAAGTTTATTTTCGCAAACACCATTATTATACAAATGTACTCTGTGCACCATGCGGTTTTGACAGATTTGACATGTGTTTGTTTATAAATGTTGACATTGACGTTTATAGAGAATGTTACAAGACTACAAATAGTATCCCAAAATTGGGAAACAAATGTGACCTATATTAAATAAAAATTATCAGACTCCATTCTTACTCGCTTTGCAATAGATAATAATGAAAAGAGAATAGAGTAAAGAACTATGAATTTTAGTATTGGTAATCCTATTAGGAACATTCGTAAACCTAGTTTTGTTTATTATTAACAATAATTGTTAATAAATAATATACAAAACGTTTATTGAGATAATAATTATAATTCATGAATCATTAAATGTTCCTACAAACTTTATTATTGATCTTTTTACATTAATGAAATTATGTACTTTATAAAAAGTATAATTTTAAAACGCATTTTAATTGGTTTTATTTTCAAATCATCAAACAGCAATCAATATGGCGCATGTTGATATTACAAATTGACAGCTGTGTTGGTGTTCCGCACTAAAGTTGTGATGTTTATTTCACATCTCCAGATATATAATAACAACTTTTAACAATGACGAGACCGTTTGGCAACAGTGATAAGCGTTTCTCGATCGACGACGCCTTCGAAGAGGAGACAGATGAAGCGATTAAAGTGTACGGTGCAACTGGGGATAGGTCGCCTTTACAGAATAAATTCAAGAATGGGGGAGATTACCTATCCAGGTACATTTCAAATTCATTAACCAGACGCGATAATCATATAAATATTTATGACATACGACTGAAAGTGAGTTTCTTTGTGTAGAACTATCATAATGCTCTTGACCTTTTCTGACTCACATTTCCTTACTGGGCCACTGGTGGTTGAACTGAGAGCCGTTATTCGCCTCACATACACAGTTCAGTGTATTGTGGCGCTAATTATTCGTTAACGATGGCTAATTTGCGATGTACGCTGACCTATTCCGAGATATGTGTGCTGTTTATTGCACTTGTTAAGATAACGGTCTGGAGAAATGGAGCGTAATTGCGCGGTATTAGATAAACCGTCTGAGATTAGTGTTATGTGTGTAAACAAAACGTGTCTTCGTTTTTCGGTCATAGGGGTGGGACAAGAATATGTACCACTTTTGGCCCAAAAACAAAGACAACTTGATACTAACTTAACACTCCTACTCATTGTCCAAAGAAATCTCTAGAAAATAATAAATTTACTAAAAAATAGCAATCCTTAATTTTTTATACAGATCTTTATATCTAGGTAAGCCAGAGAGGTATGTAAGGAAAGAACCTGTTGGAACTCTGTACTCTCTGCCTACCCTGCAAGGAATCTGGCGTGATATAGATAGATAGATAGCTCTTTATATCTATAGAAATGAAAACATTTTTTTTAAAACTGTATTAGTTTCAGAGCTTATAATTTTGCTGAGTTGTCAAGTCCTTTGTCTTGTTGGTACATATTACATCTACATGTATTATAAACTTATTTCAATATTTAAAAAGAGATACCTCATTAGCCATCTCCAAGAAAAGTTGAACTGATAACATAAAAGGCCTTTATCTTTATCGTTTGATACTTAAACCAAATTTGACATACTTTTTATAATAATGATCATACATTACATGTAATAAATAATGTGTATGTTTCATCAGAAAATTATCATTTTGTTTTTTTTTTGTAATGACATGACATCCTATAAATATAATAAATAGCGAAGTTATGAGGATGGATGTATGTTTGTCACTCCTTTACACAAAAACTACTGGGCAGTCTTTGATGATAACTTAACACAAAGGCTACAATTTATAGATATATTACACAATAAATCTGTGCACAGTCACAGGTAACAGCTAGTACTATACAAGATGTAACATAATTAACACAAGACCTGAAGGTAGTTTGTTCTGAATCGGTATCTGAATTAATTCCAACAATTTTTAATGTAACTTACATTTTTTTTATTTACATAAAATTCTGTTACTCCTTCAGTGCGCTATAACAAACTAATTTTATTATTGATTCAAAGGAATACAGAGATTTCAAATGCATTTCTAAAACATATTTCTCAATATGCACACATACATGTTTTATTGTAAATTGGTGTATAAAAGTGCTTAAGAAAACGTTAAAAAACTTTAAATTCGGAAATTTGGTTTTCGTGTCTAATTTGTGAAACAATTATCTAATCGGGGTGTCTTAGGTCTTGCATTATTTATGATACACCTTGTATATTGTCTGTAGAGAAATAAAGAATGCTATAAGATATCCAAGAAACCTAGTTAAAATGAGAATGGCCTAAAAGACTGTATGATGTCATTGTAAATTTCATACAATCCTTTTTAATTAAATACAATTCTTCATCATCATCAGCTGAGAGTAATCTACTGTGAGGCGAACTTCCCCATAGATCACCACATTATTTACGTTAATGAATCAAAATGTATATACTCCACATCCCGGTGAATGGGTCTTTCATTGTTGGGTTTTCATTAATTTGTCCTAGTGAGGCTGTCCATTAAATAATATATATAGGTCAAACCAGACTCTTAATCAATGAATTACTATACTATATAGTAATAATATTAGCCCTGTTAAGAAACTGTCCCACCATTGGGCATGGCCCTCCTTTCAAACTGAGAAGGCATAGGCCATAGCCCACCACTTTGGCCCAGTTGGTGAACTTTACACACCTTTGACAAACTCTTAGGCATGCAGGTTTCAAATGATAATTAATTTTTAATATGCACATGCTTTCATAAAGGCAGAGGTGCATGTCTGGGTTTGAACCCGAGACCTCTGACTTTGCAGTCCAACGGTCTAACCACTATGCTATCACTGCTTTGATTTTCCTAATTTAATAAAAAAAATACACAAATTTTTGTTGACAGTATAACTTCCCAATGTAATGAATGAGAAGCCTATAGGCATTTTATTATGCATGAAGCCAGATCTGGACCGATTTTGAGATTTTTTCTATTGAAAACTTATACTTTGTCTGATGATAGAATACATATACATGCATTTTCCGCTAATAAACCAACACTGGGCAGTAATTTAAATTATTTGAAGACATACTCATTAGTGTATTTTACAAACAACTTCATAATAACAGTAATATAATAATATTGTGGTTAAATAAATAACAATATATTTAGTTACTCATAATATTAATTATTAAAGTTTGTTATACATATTGATCACTTAGAGACTGTCCATACGGTCGGGTCTAAGCACTTTAAGCCCCACCGTAAAAATAGGCCTCAAAAGCTATCTGACTACACCCGAAACGTTATGGCTGAGCGACGTACCATGACACTCCAAACCTCCGATGATGCTAAGTCCTATAGGCAGCTCAATGGACAGATATTGAAGTCCTTGCGACACGATTTACGGTCCTTCAATACAAGACGTATTGAGGAGACCATAGAGCAGAACAAGGGCTCCAAAGTGTTCGCAAGAGACGCGTCTATTGGGCAAAGCCAGTTGACGAAGCTGAAGACGGAGGACGGAAACGTAACGTCGTATAGGTCAGAGGTGCTCAGGGAGATAGAGAGGTTCTATGGGCAGTTGTATACCTCAGTAGCTGAACCTGTTGTTGACTTGGTAAAAGACCCAAGAGCAAAGCTAACCCGACACTACACTGAAGATATCCCGGGCTTCGCAGAGCAGAGCAGAGCTTCTGAAAGCGGGCGGATCGCCGGAAGCATGGAACAGGGGTGTGGTGGTACTCTTTTTCATGAAAGGTGGTAACACTTTATTAAAGAACTATAGGCCCATCACACTGCTGAGCCATGTTTACAAGTTGTTTTCGAGAGTCATCACGAATCGTCTCGAACGCAGGCTTGATGATTTCCAGCCTCCCGAACAAGCCGGTTTCCGGAAAGGCTTTAGTACCATAGACCACATACATACGCTGCGGCAGATTATACAGAAGACCGAGGAGTATAATCGGCCACTATGCTTGGCGTTTGTGGACTATGAGAAAGCCTTCGATTCGATCGAGACTTGGGCGGTTCTTAGATCTCTCCAGCGATGCCGCATTGACTATCAGTACATCGAAGTGTTGAAGTGCTTGTATAATAACGCCACCATGTCAGTCCGAGTACAAGGGCAGTGCACGAAGGCGATCTCCATAAAAAGAGGAGTAAGACAGGGAGACGTCATTTCTCCGAAACTGTTTACGACCACCATAGAGGACGCCTTCAAGCTCTTGGAATGGCGAGGACTTGGCATTAACATCAATGGCGAATACATCACTCACCTTCGATTTGCCGACGACATTGTGGTCATGGCGGAGTCGCTGGAAGATCTAGGACGAATGCTCGGCGACCTCAACAGAGTATATCAACAAATGGGTCTTAAAATGAACATGGACAAAACGAAAATAATGTGTAACGTCCATGTCGTACCCACCGCACTCACCGTTGGGAACTCTACTCTTGAAGTTGTCGACGAATACATTTACCTGGGACAGGTAGTCCGGTTAGGTAGGTCCAACTTTGAGAGAGAGGTCAATCGACGAATCCAACTCGGCTGGGCAGCGTTCGGGAAACTGCGCAACATCTTCTCATCCAAAATACCTCAGTGCCTAAAGACTAAAGTTTTTAGTCAATGTGTGTTACCAGTGATGATATATGGATCAGAGACGTGGTCTCTTACTATAGGTTTCATAAAAAAGCTCAGAGTTGCTCAGCGAGCTATGGAGAGAGCTATGCTCGGCGTTTCTCTACGTGATCGAATCAGGAATGAGGAGATTCGTAGAAGAACCAAGGTCACCGACATAGCCCTTAAGATTAGCAAGCTAAAGTGGCAATGGGCGGGCCACATAGCGCGAAGATCGGACGGGCGTTGGGGCAGAAAGATTCTAGAGTGGAGACCACGTCTTGGCAAGCGCAGCGTGGGACGACCACCTGCCAGATGGACCGACGATCTTGTGAAAATCGCAGGAAGTCGTTGGATGCAGGTGGCATCGGACCGGTTACGCTGGAAAGCGATTGGGGAGGCCTATGCTCAGCAGTGGACAAGTATAGGCTGAGATGATGATGATGATTGATCACTTTAAACAGAATTTACGCCCAGTTCTGTGAACTCTTGGCCTTAAAACCGCATATAATAAGAGTACAGATCACACATCAATTAATTTGATGACTAACACCGCTATTGTGTTCTCAGCTCACAAAGTGCTCTCATAAGATTACTCAGTTGTTTGTCAGTGTCCTACCATAAAAGTATCTTGCTTTATATCAAAGCTTGTGAGAATGGTGCGCGAAAATAATTTGAAACCTGTGTTTGTTGATGTGTGCTTAAATAATGATAGGTTTGTTATTCTTTTGCTTTAAGTTAACTATTTTTTTCAATCTATTTTATTAATTTACAACTAGAGCTTAGTATGAAACAAAAATCGATAAAATATATATTGCTAGTGGTGTGAAAACATGCTAATTTACTAGCACGTATTCAGACCATAGTTTTTTATTCTTTTATTTGTACTATACAGTGCCAGAACCTTACAATTAATTATGCTACTCCAGTTGTTCCTACTTTCCTACTAATATTATAAATGTGAAAGTTTGTATATTTGCTACTCAGTCAACGGAAAACGGCTCAACGGATTTGGATGCACACATATATTTTATTACCTGGATTACACATAGGATACATTTTATCCCGGAATAATGTTAGGTTGCTTTCTAAAGTTAACGCGGACGAAGTTACGGCCAGAAACTAGTATTATATAAAACAATTAAAGGTCTTTAACCCGCACTGGGCCAGCATGGTGGACTTTGGCCTAACCCCTCTCAGTTTGAGAGGAGGCCAGTGCCCAACAGTGGGACAGTTTAGGGCTTTATATAATATATATAAACCTAAAGGTGTTAAGATGAGAATTGGTTTAACACCTTCAATCTGCAATAAGCTCACTAGAAATCCATTTGAGATCAGTCTGGAGAAATGTATACATTTTGGTATATCAAAAATCATTTCTACCGAAACTTTTTTAGTAGCAGTCTAGAGTCTGAAATTGTGGATAATGGCAATAGACTCGCCCCTGATACATTGGGAACAAATATGAAATGTATCTGTATATATAACACTTCCCCACCCCCCCTCCCCCTCATAGGCTATTCCTCACTCACTGGTTCAAGTAGTCGCTGGTTCAATACCGAATGTGAATTTTATGTTTGCAAATGCACCCATATAGGAATAATTCCTAGTGTGGGGCTACGTTATTTAGTTAGTAAATCTTTTTTTTATGTCTACAGCAAAACATACAAATGCACAGAGGACACCACATCCAGAGACTCCGATTCGTTGATACACGAATATGTGGAAGCCACACAGTCCATGTACTGCTGGAACCACCCGAAAGTCAGAGAGAATTGGAAGACCGTGTGCGCTGCCGTCGTGTTGCTCCTCGTAGGGGTTGGACTCCTCGGCATGGGGGCATTCGCCGTCGCTGAACCAGAAAATGGTCTCCAAGGAGCAGTATTCTTTGTTGCCGGTATGATATGCTTCGTCCCCGGCGCATATCACGTCGTTTACATATGGCTAGCGGCGCGAGGCCAGCGAGGATACGATTTCTATCACCTCCCATTATTTACATGATTTATTTTAACCTTAATCCTTGTAAGCGTGTAAAATGAATGTAAATTATACGAGGAGTGTGAATTTCAGTGTTTGGAGTGTGGTGGTGTTTTTTTGCTCTCTATTAAAAATCGAACATATTTTGATAAGGAATGGAAAAATGGTTATAATGGATTTCTCCTATATAAAGAAAAGCTTGCAACATTTTTTTCCATTACTATGTTGGCAAAGAAAAAAGTAATAACAAAAAAAAAGTGATGTAGCTCTGATTATAATTTATAGTTTATGGTAATGTGATGTTAAATACAATATAATTGATGATCTATTTATTATTACGTACGTACGAAAATTAATACATAAAATATCGCATAATAATGAATTTGTAAGTAAACAAAATTATGTCCATTTAAAAATACTTCCTGTAACTATAGAATGTAAATAATTCATAGACAATGTTAAAAAAATATTATTTATAACGTTGCGTACATTTAAAATAAAATGTTATAATAAAAATAACCCTCTAAATGTTCGGATAATGAAATGTGTAATTATAATTTAATAGACTATTGAAGTGCCTAGTTGCATAGATACGTAGATGCAGGATTTATTAGCGACTATTTTAATGTTGTGTCTGTATTTTCCTACTGGGGGCTTACTATTATCCCTATTATAATCTTATTTTGCCGTCAGAAAAAAATGTGAACACACACACTTTATAGCTCCATCTCTCATGACACAAGTAAAATTGTAATATTATTACTTGGTAACCTTCTAGATGCGACTGGCAGGAGATAGAAATAAATGAGAAGGCCTATAGAGGATAAAAACGGTAGAAATAATGATTTACCTAATGCTAGATTCATATTATTGTGGCGCTTGTGTAATGTCCTCTCAGAGGACTAATTCTACTAAAAAAACTCCGCAAAAATCGAAACTGAATCGCCGCCAACCCAGTATCTAGTTGTTCTATCTCTCTTCATAGTAGAATTAGCCCCAAAATTGATATAGAATTCATTTAATGGGTATCTTACTACTTGGGCGCGTATAGTTCGCATATAGCAGTTTCAACATTTATTTCACACACTTTTCTGAATATATTCATAAATAATAATGTCCTTGGTAATAATGACGCGAAAATTCGCAAAGAACTAAAAAGCTGATTTTCCGTGAAGCTTTTCTGGTTGTGTCACTATTCCATTCACCCAGCGTCGTGTCTGAATGTAATAATAACATAACTCAAAAATTTGATTATTTCAATAACCACTATAATTTTAACTACTAAAAGGATGATTTTTCTTTTTCGTGCTTTTACTTGTCACTATTGCAGTCAGACAATAATGTGTATTATGATAAGATATTCCTAACGCAATGTTTTCGAAACCTATATTTATAATACTAAAAGTGCAATAATAATCTTTGTCGATATTTCCGATAACTGTGATAAGACGTCCTAAATAAATGATTTTATCAAGGTTATGCAAATAATGCAATCTTCGATATTTATGTACCACTTACCGAATCATGCAATATTATGTTGTACAGTCAGCAACCTAAGTCGCTTAACATTCTCAGTTTTTCGAACCGTTAATACTCTTTAGTTTAAAAACGTTTGTGAACATTGTTAAAGTCGTCCCATTATTAGCAACATACTCAAATATATGTAGATTATTAAAAATAATGTATTTGATGCAAAACAAAAGCGTACAAGGGGTTTGAAAATCTGAGAATGAATGAATCTGGTACGGTCAGCAAATTATCTTGCTGACCGTACCAGATGAGGTTCATGATCCATAAATTAGTTAGTCACTTTGATACTTCACATGTAAAAAAAGAATAATTTTGCCGCCAAATTTTTGGAACAGCGCAGGACTGTATCTTGACAACTGCTTCGCAAAAAGTATAATTCTGAATTTATACTGGACTATGTCTTAAATCAAACAGCAAGAACGGCAGCTAAAATAAATCAGTAATTTGTGGGGTTGCTCACTTACGGCCCGCGACGCCACCATTTAATTATTATTTTGTATTTACCAATAAATAATGTCAGAGGAGTATACCAATACGGATAGGGTGGACACAATAAGTGTGTTCACATTATTTCTATAATCCAAAAGAAATTACCGACAAAATTTGAAATTAGTAAAGAAGCTGCCTCGTTTAATCCTTTAGGACAGCGTGGTCAGACAGCGTGTCTATACATCGAAGGAGGATATTTGTGCCCTATACATCTAAAATTATATATATAAAATTCCAGTGTGCTAGTTTTTGTAATTCTCCTAAACAGCTTAACCGATTTTGATTTTTTTTTGTACTTATGGCACCTGGATGGATTTTAGCTATAGTTGGGCCGAGGAGGTGACATTTAAAATATATTTATGCCATATAATGTTTTCAACAATATAATCAGCTGGACACACTTATCGTTTTTACCCTGTATATTGTAACTTGTCTTGTGTCATTTTTATGTTATTTACCAGTCCATACAATTTTGAATATCCATACTTTTCTTGATGATAATTTAAATTAGATATAAGTAAATTCCAGGTCTCTTCCACCTACCAGAGACCTACACTCAGCATTGGGTGGCTACGGGTTGAAAATGATAGGTCAATCAATCAGCCTATCGCAGTCCACTGCTGGACATAGGCCTCTCCTAACACGCGCCATTGCACACGGTCCTCCGCCTTCCGCATCCAGTCTGTCCCAGCGACCTTTTTGAGGTCGTCGGTCCATCGAGCTGGGGGCCGTCCTACCTTACGCTTACCAAGTCGCGGTCTCCACTCTAGGACACGCTTGCTCCATCGGCCGTCGGTCCTTCTACAGATGTGACCAGCCCATTTCCACTTTAGGTTACTGAGTCTGCGAGCTATGTCGGTAACTTTGGTTCTTTGTCGGATTACCTCGTTACGAATTTTATCCTTCAAAGAGACGCCGAGCATAGCTCGCTCCATAGCCCGCTGTGCGACTTTGAATTTGTGGACTAGTCCCACTGTGAGTGGCCACGTCTCAGCCCCGTAAGTCATAACAGGTAGGACGCATTGGTTATAGACTTTAGTCTTCAGGCATTGCGGTATAGGCGAAGAGAAAACGTGACGTAGTTTGCCAAATGCTGCCCAACCTAATTGGATCCTGCAGTTGATTTCTTTCTCGAAGATGTTTCTACCAAATTGGACAACTTGTCCAAGGTAGGCATATTCCCGAACAACTTCGAGCATCGAACCATCGACGTAGATCGGTCTCGGCGTGACATGTTCATTAAACATGATCTTGGTTTTATCCAAGTTCATACCGAGACCGACACCTCGAGAGGCTCCATTTAGGCTATGCAGCATTTCGCTTAACTGTTCCAGTGACTCTGCCACGATGACGATATCATCGGCAAACCGAGGGTGTGAGATGTATTCGCCGTTGATGTTAATGCCCCGCCCAGTCCAGTCCAGCGTCTTGAAGACGTCTTCGAGTGCATTGGTGAAGAGCTTGGGGGATATTACATCCCCCTGTCTCACCCCTCGACGCAGCTCGATCGGGTTGGTCTTTTGGTCCTGGAGCTGGACGGTCATTGTGGCGGTATCATACAGACATCTCAACACCTCGATATAGCGCCAATCGTTGATTTCTGAATTACATACAATGCAGGATTCTGTGTCAGATTTTAAATGCAAAGGATCGATTTTCAACCAAAGCCCTGAAAGTAATTTATCTATCTATCTGATATAGGCAGCAACACGCTAGATCCCTTGCGGGGTAGGCAGAGTACAGATTTCGAACAGGTTCTTTCCTTACATACCTCTCTGGCTTCCTCCACTCTCATAGTTCGTCTCATAAACGCTCGCCGGTTACGGAGACTTGACTTGTCCTTCATATAAGACTGTCTATTTGGTCATGATAAGTTCCCTACATCCTTCCACTTTCGTATTGTGTATCTGTTTTGTCATTCTTTCTGCTGACATTCTTTCTATATGCCCGAACCAATGGAGCATACCCTTTCTCATCTTTACACCGATACTATCTTTCATACCTACTCGCTTTCTTACTACGCTGTTGCGAATACGGTCGGTCAGCTTCATTTCGCACAGAATAATAGGTAGTAAGTAATTTATGTTTCTGTGAAACGCACAGAATTAATTTCCTAATAATAATATATATTTAAAAAATATTGAGTGTTTTGTCATTTTCTGCAACAACTTCATCTAGTGGTGTCTAGTGGAGTTATTATACAAAATATTGTCCACTTCATGTATCAAGGGAACAATTTTTTGTATAATCCATAGTTATTTGTTTAGGTCAGGATATTTGGGCATACAAAATTTGTGTAAATGCACCCATTACACAGGAATAATCCTTAGTGTTAGGAAGTGTCTCTTTTTGAGAAAATATAATTTCGTGCAATTTCTATGTCTGTATTGTATGTAATCAGAACAATTCTAAGTATTGAAATATAGAAGAAATTTTAAACAACCCTTTTAATGTCCGAATGGCAGACATGGGCTGTTCCTCAAGTTGATGCTGAGTAAAGAATCATCAGTGTCATGTTAAAGTTTTGGAATTTATATTAAAAGTATATTATGCTTCTACAGTTATGTCTGAGGGGCCATAAGAGATATATTTCCTTGACAAGTAACAGTGCTGATTTAGGAAGTTTGTCATTTTTCAGTCGGTAACTTTTGTCAGTGCTTTAAACTTGGGGATGCATTTAGACAGCTGGTATAAGTTCAAAGACACTTAATTTTGTCTTTAGGATTTAGTATATGCCACCTTAACTTGTAATTTTGTGGTAGTGTAGTTTTGATGTATTTTTATTTTATATTGTCATTTGTTTGTGATGTTGACTGATTTGTGTATGACATATCAATAATTTTATTTGTGCAGGCACCATTTGAAAATCAACAAAATGTGGCCATATTTTTTTTTTACCTAAATTAGTATTCCTACTGGTACTGCATGGTATTTTCATGTAAATCTAGTCACTTACAAAATATTTTCAACATCCAATGATATCTCCTGATTATTTAATAAGTCAATAAAAAATAAAAGTTGTCAATGATTTGCAATGTGATGGCATACTGCTTGGCTGATGCCATGGCCATATTTTTGTAATATTGAAATTAAAACAATATAACAAAACATGGCATCCACCTAACAGAATGCCAAGGCTGATCCCATTGTCTGCCATTAACATTAATGTTCTTTCATCTCTGATCTAACAAAGTGTTTATGTTAATTTTCAAATGGTGTCTACAGATGGCTATCTAATGTATATTTGCTGAATTTGTAATGTTCCTTAGATTGTGTTCAGTGCTGGTTTCCACTTGATTAATATAATATCTTATGAAACATTCTGCAAGTTGTAAATATTTCTTTATTTAATAAATTAGTCATCTTCCTCTAATTTAATGTATTTTTATTTTATTATAAATCAGGGTTTGTAGGCTTAAGCTTTTATAGGAAGTTAAATAATGTAGGTTTTACTAGTGTGATAAAATGTTAGTGTTCCATAACTGTATATCTACAGTAAAAAAGAAAATACCAGAATATCTCCCAAATTTTGATATCTCACTGTAGAACAGCCAGTTTGATAAAGTAATAATAGCAATCATTCAAAGAAAACAGACTGATATTAAAAATATAATGTTCATGATTTCTGGTTTGGATCTGTTTATAAACAAAACAACTATAATCACTTGTTTAAAAATGCAAGAGTTCCTAAGGTTAGAAATTGCGTTTCATGATGGCATAAATAAAAAGTAATAAAACAATGATATCACTTAAGGACTATATTAAATGCTTTCTAGCTATTCTTCTCAACTTGAAATGCTGTAAAAACCTCAATTCTCCATTCCAATTCCTTAAAACTTCCATTTGTTGGGGATCCATCAAATCGGGCATCTCTATACCACACGATTCGAACTCTTCTGATTCATTCTTCTTCGTTATATTTATAATATCTTCTCTGCTCGCGTGTTGGCGATTTTTCCTATGTCCAATGGAATTTTTCAAGGCAATTTGTTCCAACTCTTCGTCAAATCGCGTCAAATACTGCTCAATCAGCTCTAAGGTTTGTTCTTTGTTCAGAACCTTACCTTCTGGTAATCGCTCTTTAAACCAAAGAATTTTCTCACCTATTATGTTTTGTTTAATGTGAGTTCCTAGTTTGTTCTGATCTTTTTTCTCATTTTTTTTTATTTTAGACACGAGTTTCAATGTTTTTCTGCTGTTTGGATGCTTTAATTTATCTATATTCCTCTTTATATTAGGCATTTTGTTTATAAATAAATACCTAGTTTTAGGTTATACCACATGTGTAACTGACAGAGAGCTGGTTGTCGAAGATAGTTATAAATGTAAGTTTGTTACATCGAGTAGGTAAGTCATCGTAATATTATTTGTGGAAATATATCGGTGATCAAAATATACAGAAGCAGCTATGATTGTTTAACTTTGATGTGTGATATATATGCGATATCAATGGTATATGCCAGTACTTGTAGATTTATAATGATCAACTAAATGATGACTTTATTTTTATTTCGGTTTACGGAAAGATAAAATTTACTTTGTAAATTTTAATCATGTCAAAAGCAGCTGTGAACTGCGCTGCCAGTAATTCGTCGTTTTCTAGATTAAGGAAAAAATGTATTGACGATTCAACATAAAATAATATTTTTACGTATATATGTGAATACTGATTTTTATTTGAGTTCCGAGGAAATATAAATGATTAATAAAAATAGCTAATGCCTCATTGCAACGACTATTATCTAACTTTAAGAAAACTATCGAAGAATGTAATAATTTAATTGGCAACACAATCCAATACGTCATATCGAATTTAGTCTTGTTTACTATTTACTTGGTGCTTCCATTTATTTGTTTTTCGGCGTTTTCACAACAATAATCATGATCAAGAGACCAAAACCTGGCGAAGACGAAGATGATCTTCTCCGCATGCAAGAAGAATTCCTCCGGGAGCAGCAAATTCAAAACATACAGCCTGCAGCGCAAGTTACCAGTCTGCGCCCTTTAGAACCTACAAAAAGGCCAAGTTCCGATACAGGTAATCGTAAACCTTCTAAATATGCTCAATCTAAAGGTCTTAAGGGTCAATCTGAAAAACGAGTTCGATTTGACGATAACTCTGTCATGGGAGATGTTTTGGAAAAGAACTTTGATGAGCCAATAATGGACAAAGAAGTTGAAGATGATCAAGTTTACTATCCTAAAGTGATACCCTCGTTATTAGGGGAAATCGTTGAAAAAAATGTGAAAGAATTTGTTGATGTTGCTCTAAAGGATATGCCAGCTGAAGGATTTCCAATTGCTAGTAAATGTGATTTTAATATGATAAGGAAGAAAAAAGTACTGAAGGAAAATCTTGAGAAAGTAGTAAAAATGGATGTAGATGAACCATCACCTTCTACAAGTACAATTGATAATAAAAACTTGCCATCTAAAAGCTACATGGTCTCTTCAAAGGAAGCAAATGATATTCACTATGAAAATGTCAAACTATTAAGTAAAATGTCTAAAAATGAAATATTGGAGGAACAAAAGAAACTTCTCTCAAATCTTGACCCTAAATTGGTAGAGTTTATTAAAGCTAAGAGACAACAAGCTAGTGGAGATAACAGAGTAGCAAATATTAGTAAAGAAATTAAATTAGATCCACCCATCCAAAATTCAAAGATTGTAGAGAAAAATATTTCAACTTCATCTTATGAAAATGATTCACTATGGGAAAATGATATCCTTTCACATCCAGAAGTGAACAAATGGCTACACTTTGACTCTTTAGAAAAAGATAAACTTGAATGGATGAAGGGAATAGAGGAAAGCAAGAAAATCAAAGCTGATGAGCCTTATGAAGCTAGATTTGATTTCAAAGGATATTTACTCCCATACACAATTGAATATTCTGAAAAGACAAAAACTCTTTTTCACCACGGTGATGAACCACACAGGCCGGGGTATTCAATAATGGAGCTGATAGAATTAACTCGCTCAACAATTACTCAACAAAGAGTAATGGCTTTAAACACTATAGCTGGCATACTAGAATACCACAGTGTAGGAACATACAAAAATATTATTGATATACCTTTTACTAAGCTGTTTTTCATAGCGAGAATTGCTATGGATGAAAATAAAGCTATAATATTGGAGCCTGCATTGAAAGCAATGAGAAATTTGATTTACCATAGAATAGATGAAGCAAGTCTTGATGCATTGATTGGTTTTGAAGAAGGCAACACACAACCATGTTTAGAAAATGACAAATCAGAAATTGAAGAGTTGGAATCAAAAGAATCTGAGTTGAAAGATTTTCATTTAGCAGAGATAGATATAATAGCAGCACTGTTAAGAACTGATATCCTACAAAGATTATACTACATTTTAGACACTGTAAGGCCTTCTTTTAACTGTGTTCAATTCTGTTTACAGATATTAATAAGATTGGCTAGAGATTCAGTTGAAACAGCCAAAAAAATTGTAGAAACTGAACATCTTATGCAGAGTATTATCAAAAACTTTGTTCCAAATACTTCTGTTAACTTTGTGTTTGATCCCCAAATTGTTTACAATGGTAAACCAGTATTAGCTGCGATGAAGTTACTTAGAATATTATCACTACAGACTTATGATATTAGTAATGTATTATTGACAAAGTATGAAATCTTGAAACCAGTTTCAGAATATATAAATTCGGCTGTTGATCGAAGTTATGGGTTGAAAATACAAATCGAAGCTTATTCCTTGTTATCTAACTTGTTACATTTTGGATTAGGAACTCAAAATATTGTATCTTTGTGTCCTGTTATAGCAACTTCAATATACAAACATGTTCAAGGTACAGACATATTTGTTGAGTCCTCAATATTATCAGCCACTCATGCTTCTGTTATACTACAACTTATAAATAAACTTTTGCTATGCAATTTGATTGGCATAGACACTTTCAAATCTCAGATATATTCTTTGATAAAAGAAGGATCACAGAAATGGATAGGGCAACTGTCTCATGCAGAAAACTACACTTGTGGACATACGCGCCTTTTGAGTTCAGCCTTAGATTGCTGTAAAACAATTTTGATCACAGAAAACATTCCGACAAGTTTCTTAAACGATTCATTAAAGAATCTATCTCAATCACAAGGTTTTGAAATAGTTATAAAAAATATAGTATCGAGTTCCAATCTATTGTCGGGACTGGATGACAAAGATTTAAATTTGACGAAAAATTTAATGAGCCTTGGAACATCAGTTATTGATTCATCTCAAAAGGTCTTGCCAATTTTAAATGTAGTATCGCCAATCCCATTCTTGGCGTCACTATTCAATCTGCTAACTTATTTGAATGATAAAGAAGTCTCGGAATCATTCTTGAGGCCGCTCTTGACGTATTTGAAGAAATTGGGCAACATGGCCCCGAGTCTGTGTGACATTTGGTTTACTAGAATGGAAACAGACTTTATTTATAACATTGTAAAGCTATCCACTCAGTACGAGATCTCTGAAGGTAGTAAAGATTTGATTTACATCGTAGCGAATAAGCTTTGTTATCTATTGAGAATTGACAAAAAAGATGAATTGGAATTTCTATTTACGAACGTTTTGTTTGATAGACATTGGTTTACTGCTGAAAGATTATTACATCTCGTGAATCTAACAGACGCTGACGGATTTTCTAAAGCCTTAACATCAATTGCGGACATCAAGTTATGTTATAAAAACGTCGTCAACGTTGGTTATAAAGATACGGGCCCTAATATTGTGTTGAGGAAATGGAAAGAACCGATTTTACCAAGAGACTGGATATATTTGCCTATTCTGACGTTATACAGCAAGAGTCAAGAAGCTGATAATGGAACGAAAGTTTTCGGCGAACACGCAAATAATATAGCAGCGCAAGTTGCTGCAGAAAAAGAATTTATCATTAGTTCCAGTTTGGAATGGATTCTTTTCAATGAATTATGTTTCCCGGACCTTCTTACTGATATAGATGTGACGGATAGATTTTGCCGCATCATGTGTGTCTTCCTTTGCGATAACTCGCTGTTTTTGGATACTAAAATCAAAATATTGCTTCGAAAGGGTACGCAGATTTTGTTCAAGAATAAATCAAAGTTCAATTTCGATAAGCAGCTGGTGGGATTGAATAATTTTCAAGATTTTTATACACAGTTCTTAGAACAGTTCCAGTCTGTTAGTTATGGAGATGAGACGTTCGCTGCTTGCGTTCTAGTTCCCTTAGCTCAAAAACATGACGTTAAATGGCGCAAGTTGCTCTGGTCGGAATACGCAGGATGTTTAAGAGTTTTAGACTGTCCAGAGGATATGCTTTGTTATGATCTGAACGATTATTTACATCCGGAGGAGACTGATGAGACGTTGCTTCGATCTTACTTTTACGCTCTCTCCGGTGATTTGCTACGAGCGGGTACAATAGCACACAAGATTGCGTCGCACCATGTCGATAGTTATAAGAAACATTATTAAGTAAGAATGATAAGAATTAAATAAGGACTTAATCATTTCTATGTATTGCGTTCTCTTTTATTTATATTTAATCTATGTATTACTAAATGTATACCTGCTTATGTACATACAAAGTGGACATAATCGGCTTAAATGAGTAACTGAACTGGGAATACCAGTTGGTCCAATAGCAGTTTTTCATCCTTATAAGAAATTGAAACGATTGGTATAAAAAGTTTTTATAAATTGCCCATTTTCTTGCTGACTGTACGTTTTTTTCAAAATGTGTAAATGCAGCTTAAAATGTCGGAAAAAATTAGGGACAGTCTCCTAAGACTGTTTTCCTGTACTTACAACGGTTGAGTCTGCCCTTACTGCCCCATCTCAAAAATCCACCTATATAATAGTTTCTCCATCCTCGAGTAAAGTCTGAAGCAGACTAATCGACAATTAAGCTTTCGAGTATGTCTATGTAAGAAATTGTTGATCTCTGAGTAAACCTATCCGACAGTTAAACTATCTATCTATAACATCACGCCAGATCCCTTACGGGGTAGGCAGAGAGTACAGAGTTCCAACAGGCACTTTCCTTACATACCTCTCTGGCTTCCTCTACTCTCATAGTTCGTCTCATACACGCTCGCCGGTTACGGAGACTCCGGACTAGTCCTTTAGATAAGACCCGGTCTATTTTGTCATGGTAAGATAGTCTAGGTCTTCCCCGGTACCTACATCCTTCCATTTTCGCATTGTATATCAGTTTTGTCATTCTTTCTTCGGACATTCTTTCTATATGCCCGAACCTACGGAGCATACCCTTTCTCATCTTTGCACCGATACTCTCTTTCATACCTATTTGCTTTCTTACTACGCTGTTGCGAATACGGTTGGTCAGCTTCACTCCGCACATCTTCCGCAGAGCTCGCATTTCCACCGCATTTATCCTACTTTCATTCTCCTTCTTACATACACAGTTAAACTAACCAGTGATAATTGCCGAGTAACGCAAACCGAGAAGTAACTAGTCCTATCACCTTACTCGAGGTTGGTTAAAGTGGCCCTAAATACAAAGAAATGTTATAGATGCCTCGTGCCTTTTCAATATTGAGTAAGTAAAGGAATCGAGTAACAAACACTCCTCTCAACTATTTTTATAAACCTACTAATTACAAGAATGCCTCGTTGGTCTAGTTCACGTGTTTCTGGATTCGAATCCTAGGCCGGTCAAAATTTAATTTTTCGATTGAACAGTATCAGTCTGGAGTCAGGTGTTGTGTCCAGTATAATAGCAATAAGCTCGCCCCCTATTACATGGCACGTAACATCTTCGGCGAAAAGTGGGTGTACACTGTACACCTCTGCCACCACCGCTGGGGGAACATAGGCTTGTGACAAAATAATTGATTATTTTTTCGAAAAAAAACCTTTAATAAATCTCGAATTTTTATTTATTTTTAATCGATTAATATTCATTTTTTTTTGTAAATTCATCGATTTAATTGTCATATCATCTGCTGTAGTAGGCATTTAATTCATTCTCAGAAAAATCAATCCGAAGCGAACGCGCCAGACTCGAATAAATCGAGGATTAAAAAAGCGATTGGCGATTAATAAATTCCAAGTTGACGCTTATTATTTTATTTTTCTTTATTAGAAATTTGTCGATTGAATATATTATTTTTGTTGTGGATTTGGTCTATTTTTATAATTTCTTAATGTATTCAATATAGAGATTATCAAAAAGACAACTGACTTAAAATAAACTCATGTTTCGTATGTAGTCAACAATAAATGTGTCTTGCTATTATTTATATCCCTGATTTGAACAACTTTTAAGTCGTGTTTTCGATTACCTGTTTTTTTTAATGATTGGATCGTGAATCGATTCGATTCGACGGCTTTCGCAATTAATCTACTGCATCGTTTCAGTGGTTCATATCGATCTAAAATATCGATTTTTTGACTCGAAAAAAGCGACATCGATTAATTGATTTTAAATCGACATGTCTATGCTGCAGCCGAAAAGTTATTTTTGGTAGCAGGTAACATCGTGCGCAAATCCAGAAACCGTATACTTGTGTAAACATTTGACAATACGTACTTTTTTTATATTCTTGGCCATTGAGTTATTATGTAATAGAAAAGCTATGTCAAATAAAAAATGGCGTGTAATTTGATGACCTCGGGTTTTGCGAGGATGTTTGTGTTTTCATTGATAATATTTTTTTTTCTGTCGTTGTTAAAACAGTATCTCAGTTTAAGTGAAGGAATATTTTTGAAATAAAACTTAGCAAGCGATGGTGTCATATTATGGGAACCACCTGGAACAAAGGGAACTATGGTGTATGCACATACGGTCAGACACCGACCTCGACGGCGAAGTCGAAGAATCCCTTGCCCGCCGGCCGGTGCAGAGCACCACGGCGAGACACCTAGTATACACCTTCCCCCATAGCGACTGCCCAAGCCGAAGCCGTTCCTCCTTGAGGCGCCCTTGAGTTAGTTGCTCCCTTGCCCTTCTGGCTCGAGCGTAGTAGTAGAGGTTTCACGCTCGCCTTCTTGTCCGGTGGAGCTGTAAAGGCCCCGCGGCCAACAGCCTAGCTCATTCGATTTTTAAGAAATTCGATTACATTTTAGACTAATTGAGATTATTTATAAGAGCAAAGAGACATCCTATCTACTTCTTAATATATTTCTACAAGAAACAAAACAAAAACGATTTTAAATAAAATAAATTATTTTTTTTTAAATTGATATTCTGAAACTTGATTTTTAGGCAAAGAAAACAAATCGATTATGTATAAATGTTTTTTTTATCCCTCTTGTCACATCCCTAGACCATAGACGTGACGGTGTTTACTTATTTTTTACTTTTTTCTATATCTACGAACTAACGTGGTAACGTGAGTACCTACCACTTTGGCTCCTTTGCGTGAGATGAATATCCCTTTTGCATAATCAGCGCTACGATACAATTTAATTTTTTAGCCACACGCTATTTCCTATGGTAGGTATTTGAACCATAAAAATACGAGCGTTTTGTACAATATCCTCACCATAGTGTAAGTAGTTGGAACGCATCCTTATTTTTGGAGCGCTTTCCCCCTCCCACTGACGTTTCTTCAATGTTGTTTACGAGTTTGACACATTATTTGACAATTGCAACAGGTATTTTCATCCAGTGTATGCTATGTATGCAGGTTGATGCAGGGGAGTTTTGGCAGGAAGTCGAAGAGATATGTTGTCAATTTGTTTTAATTTTCAAAACTTGTGTCATTTCGACTAATAATGTGTAATGTTGGTGGAATATTAACCATTATGTTCTTATATGTGCATGAGTGAAGGTAATTGTAACAAAGTGATAAAACGTTCCTTTTCGACTTCCCTCAAAACTTCCGTTGCAATTGGTATGTAAAGTATCCACCGCTTTAATATCCAGGGTGGGGTACTTCATTAATTTCATTATCATCGTTGCCATCAAATTCATCAGAGTCGAATTTAAACAAATACGACTATATATCTCACTGGACACTGGCAAAATACGCTTATAATTAGTGTAAAGCCATAACTTGAAGAAGAAGAAGGTTGATGCAGTTAGTACATTTCGATATTGTATGTGATTTTAACAGGATTTTTATTACGGACATTGCTCTATATATGGCGCAATATTAAAAATTTACAGATATTTACCATTTTTCGTAATACGTTTAGTTAGTTTTTTTTTTGTTTTATTTTTCCTTCATACCCAATTTTTTAATGTGGCTATTTATTTCTTCTTCTTCTTCTTCAAGTTATGGCTTCACACTAATTATAAGTGTATTTTGCCAGTGTCCAGTAAAATATATTATCGTGTTACTTGAAATTAATTCGACTCCCCGATGAATTTGATGACAACGATGATAATGAAATTAATGAAGTACCCCACCCTGGATCGTAAAGCGGTGGATACTTTACATACCAATTGCAACGGCCGTTTTGAGGGAAGTCGAAAAGGCTCGTTTTATCACTTTGTTACAATTACCTTCACTCATGCACATATAAGAACACATAATGGTTAATATTCCACCAACATTACACATTATTAGTCGAAATAACACAAGATTTGGAAATTAAAACAAATTGACAACATCACTCTTCGACTTCCCGCCAAAACTCCCCCGTTGAAGTTTGTGGCTATTTATTTCAAATATATATTACAATGTTTTCGTTATCTTAATGATGGGAGACTGCTTATTCGAAAAAATGTTATAGCTTGCGTCGACGAAACTAAGCGTCGCTTGCTACTTGTTGACAATTGACATCTGTGATTGACATATAACTTAAATACATCAAATTTTTTCCAGCGATTTCGGTATCAGTTAGTGCTACTTGTATGTTTTTTTATGATATTTCTCGACGACCTGGATTTCTTATGGACTACAGTGATTTTCTTAAGTATCTTACCCGTGCTTGTTTTGGATTCCCACCCCGTTTTCAACGTTAACCTCGGCTTATCTTACTGGACTTCTGAATCTTTACTGCATTGGCAATGACTGCACGGATTAGAAAATGTTGTGTCCGGAATTGTGGTAAGTTTTCGTAATCCTTCTTGTTATCATTTCACTTGCACATTTGTACGTCGCCTTAGCTTACAAACCATTCCATTATAACAACCGTACCCACAATATTCCAGTATCACTAATAATTTACCAGTGTATTTACTAGTGTTAAATATTTTATAAATTCTATCTATCTATCTATAACCTCACGCCAGATCCCTTGCGGGGTAGGCAGAGAGTATAGAGTTCCAACAGGTTCTTTCCTTACATACCTCTCTGGCTTCCTCGACTCTAATCACCTCATGCATCTTATCTGAGGGGGTCTGTCCAAGAGCATGCTCGTCGCGACCCCTGCCAGTCATTATGGCTGCAATCTTGGACCGAAGACGTACCGCCGTGCGGGCTAGGGCGTCCCCCCGAGGCGACGGCTACCGGCCCGCCCCCGTTGGTACAAATATAGGTGGAAGCGGCGATGGGGGCCGCCACCCATCACGCCGGGTCCGAACTGGCGAGTCGTGGGGTGCAGAGTGCCGAATAGGCACTTGGAATGTAAGAGGTGGTATAAATTAAAATTAATTTTAATTTATAAAATAATATATAAATTGCCCTGAGGAACGCCAATTAAATTTGGCGTTCCTCAGGACAGTATACTCAGTCCCTCTTTATTTATGATCTACATCAACAACATTTTAAATCTTTTCTTTGAGGATGCTGTAGTAATATCATATGCAGATGACACTGTAGTTCTGTTTAAGAATAAAAACTGGTATATGAATAAAAAAAGTACACTATCTTGCAGAAGAAGGTATCATCCGATTCACTAAAGCATTAGACCACAACTTGCTACACCTTAATTTAACCAAATCTAAATACATGGCTTTTTCTAAGACATCCGTCTCCGCTCCTCCACCAACCTTGTCACTAAAATTTCATACTTGTCACAACAGCCCTGTAAACTCCCCACGTTCCCAATGTTCCTGTTTGCAACGCACTCCTTGCATCAAATACTTAGGCATACTTATTGGCGAACATTTAGTATACAAAAAACATATCTCTGCAATGTCTGGTAGAGTCAGAAAAATCATACACATCATTCGCAAACTCCGGAAAAGCGTGCTCCTTGACACTCTGAAACTTGTCTACATTGCCTTCGCTCAGTCGCTTATACAGTATTGCATAAGTGTATAGTGAAGCGCAGGCAAGACTTATCTTCTTGAACTCGAAAGGGCACAGAGAGCACTCATTAAAGTCACATTAAAGAAACCCTTCCGATACCCAACTGACCTTTTGTATCATGAGTTTCAAGTGCTTAGAGTTCGCCAGCTTTTCATTCTATCAGCTACCTTAAAAATACACAAAAGTTTAAAAAACAGGGATGATTATAACTTAATTATTTCAAGACGAGTATTCAGAATTCCGCTTCCTGTGGTTAATTCCCTCATGGCCAGCATGCTCCTATCTATGCTCTCGTTAACACCTATAATAATATTTACAAGATAATAAACATCACACACTGTTCTTTGTACCACACACACACGCGCACGCACAGACACACACACACACACACGCACAGACACACACACCCACACACAACCACACCCACCTACCCACCCACACACACACTCACTCACTCACTCACTCGCTCACTCACCCACACACACACTCGCTCACTCACTCGCTCACTCACTCACTCGCTCACTCACTCACTCAGTCACTCACTCACTCACTCAGTCAGTCACTCACTCACTCACTCAGTCAGTCAGTCACTCACTCATTCAATCACATACAGGCACGCAAGGCTCACAAGTATTAATTACTACTTTAGTTTTATTTTCTTTTATTATTTTACTATTATAATATGTCATTAATTTCCAGCTCGCATTAGTAATTGTAACTAAATTAAGTTTACTCATAGTTTAACTCTACGGGGTCCCAAGATACAGACTTTTCGTCTAGTTTGGGGCTCTTAGATAATGTCACTTAGTTGCTTAATCTCTTTCAACAATAAAATTATTCTTATTCTTCTGATTCTTATAAGCCCTTTGCACCAAACATTACCCCTGGATTACATTCAGTTCCTTTGAATGATGGTCAACGAACACGAAACGCCAGCATTAGAATATAAATCGCGGTAATGAGCATGGTACTGGATTTGAAGCTGGTCACTAATTTATTTATATATTCATTGTATTCATTTTCTTGTTTACTTTCCAGAACACTGCCACAGCAGTGAACTGAATGATATTGCAGAGTGAATGATATTGTGGAGCACAAAGGGTGTGCTGAAATCTTCGATAGTCAACATTGTATTAACTATGTATTTATATTTTTAGTTCGGGACAAGCAAGTGGCTCTGCATAAATTTCCCAATCCTGATAAAGAGCCAAATCGCTTTCGGGCCTGGGTCATTGCAGTTGGAGGTGATCTCTTGGTATTAGATGATAAATATGTGTTTAACTACTGCGGAGTATGCCACTCTCACTTTGAACCACAATATCATACGTGGAGCAAATATCTGACTTGTACTGCTGTCCCCACTCTGAAATTGTCAGGTATGTGATGTTTTATTTTAATCTGTATTTAGTATTACTAGCTAGTGTATAATTGTGTTTGCTTATAATATCTCATCAGCAAAATAAAATATTAATAGTGTGGGCTGAAATAGTTCTAGAAAACTGTTATCAAATTCGGGCGATTCAAATGCCATTTGGTGTGCTTACTGTGACGTCATTTTTTTACTGAGTTGACAACTTGTGGGCTGTGGAGTGTATGTTAGTAGTTTTAGAAATACTTTAAAGTTTGGTAGCTAATAAGAACATGGAAGCAAGAAGGGAAACCATAGTATAAGGACTGTATTGTACCTATATGTAAAAATATAATAAGAAATGCACCTTATTGTTATCTTACATCTGGCAACACCAACAGCGCCATCTTTATTCATATGTCAAACTAAACTTATATAAGATTACACCCAATGACATTGGCATTCTTGCTCGAGACAACAGCGCGCTAATATCGTTTATCGTTTACATATAATTATTGAGTGTTTGCTTGCTGATAAGTGATTTGGTTTGTTGATAAGCAGTTATTTCAATACGATCGATTTTATTAAAATACAAAGGTATTTCTTGTTTGTATGATTCGAGGGTAATAATATAAATGAACTATTATCTGAAATTACTGATTATATTTATCGAATTCCCCATTCTGGACTGCTGGCCATCAGTTCAGAAGTGGGATCGGAAGAAAATTCTATCAATTTTCTTTTCACATCCACAATAAATGCAAATATCACCTCGAATAACACATATTTTGTTTATTTTTAAAAGATTATAGGATTCCTACCCGCATTGGTTTATTGAGATAAATTATGTATATTCCAATATCAAACGTTTGCGCTATGGTGTACACCACAACTTGTGACAAAGTTTGAGTGGCAGTACATTCTGTCCATAGATGTTGCTACATCCAATTCAACATTGGATGTACATTATCTTTTAAGCATAACATCAAAACAAAAAAAAAATGAAACCACATCAATTTATTGGAACTTAATACTATTTTTATAAAAATGATAAATGTACTTAACTGATGAGCGTTGATATAAATCCATTAAAACTTCTTAATAATTCTGGTACAGGGAAGTTAGGACGCAGCATGAATGAAACTGAAATTATGAAACGTTGATCTCATGTTGCAGAAAGACTTTAGTTGGTTAATGACATGAATATTAGTCAAAATTTAGGGTATTCAATTTTCTTTTAGCGTTTATACAAAGTTAATGACTTAGTTTCAGTTGGTATGTACAAACAAGCTGAATGAATATTTAACCCATTTTTTTTTAAATAATATCACTAACCTAACCCTTGATAAAAGGATACAATAGCTTTCAGACTTACCTGAACGTCATATCGGAGTCCTGCTTTCCAGAGGGCCTAGACAAGTTGCAAGCGTTTTGTTTCTATTCTCTTGTCGCAATCGATAGCGCATTGTTTTGACCACGTGACTTTTCTTTGCAAAATGTCATTTTTATACATTTTTTCGCTTTCTATTAGCATTAACGACTGTAGAATGCAACTTGGCTATAGGCGCAGGCTAGATAGAACGAATAGAACTCGGAATGTGATTGCTATCACCCTACTTGCATTTGATATCTAGCATTCAGTTATAAGTGTTTATAATTAAGTTTCAGTTACAATGGAGACAACTAGACATACCCGCAGTAGAGGGCTGTCCTTTACCGACGAGGACCATGGATCACCCAAATTGGGGGGTGTAGGTGAGCCCATGTTAGAGGGTGTAGGTGAGTCCAGGTGCGAGGGTAGAGGTGAGCCCAGGTGCGAGGGCAGAGGTGAGCCCAGGTTCGAGGGTAGGGGTGAGCCCAGGTTCGAGGGCAGGGGTGACCCCAGGTTCGAGGGCAGAGTTGAGCCCAAGTTCGAGGGCAAAGTTGATCTCAAGTTCGAGGGCAGGGTTGAGCCCAAGGTTGAGGGCAGGGTTGAGCCCAAGTTCGAGGGCAGGGTTGAGCCCAGGTGTGAGGGCAGGCGCCAGCCCAGGTTTAAGGGCGAAGAATTACCCAGGTACGAGGGTAATAAAACGCTCATTTTAGAAAGCAGAACTTCAAAATCGATAAGGTCACGGTACGAACGGGATTTACAATCATCACGAAATAAGAAAGTGACAGCTGCGACGGATTCTGACAGTTCCACGGGCGATAGGAGATTCCGTGACTACAGACAGAAGTACGGAAAACGGCCACGAAGCGCAAGGCGAGAACCGGGACGGCACCGTAGCATCAGCTCAAGTGATGGTGATTCATGTAATAATTGTAGGAAAGAAACGAAAGTATCCGAAACTAACATCATTTTGGATAATTTTCCGTCGATTTTAAGTAGCGTCAGGGGTTCAGAGAAGTCTAAGCTGACATTAAATACTAATGCAATACCTGAGTTCGATCCTATGAGAAAAGAACAAACTATTTTAGTATGGATCACTAAAGTCGAAGAATGTGCCGAAATTTATGGTTGGGAGGAGAAAGAAATTATACATTACGCCCTCCCTAAACTGGCAGGGGTAGCAAAAACTTGGTATCAAGGTTTATCTTCCCTTATACATACCTGGGGTGAATGGAAAAAGAAACTAATTGAATCGTTTCCTTGCCGCGAGGACTACGCTGAACTCCTGACAGAAATGTTGGCCAAACGCGTTAAATATGGAGAATCATTGGAGCACTATTACTCCGCAAAGGTTAGTCTACTAAATAGGTGTAAAATTTATGGAAGACAAGCCGTAGACTGTATTTTATATGGAATTGATGATCTCGCAATAAAAGTAGGTGCCCAGGCAGCACAATTTACTGAACCCGAACAAATTCTTAAATATTTTAGAACAGTTAACATAGGAAACACTGGGGAAGGACGTATTAAAATAGAAAGATATTGAAATGCCATATAGACTTTGGAAGTCAATGTTCATTAATCAGATATAGTAAAGCCAAAAAACTTCCACTAAACATTGTAACTACTACTGAACTACCCATACTTAGAGGAATAGGTGCAAATTTAATTACCTCTATAGGCATAGTAACCGCTCCAGTGGAAATACAAGGGATTAGCAAGGTTATAGAACTCTATGTAGTTGATGATTACGTATTAAGTTATCCCGCTCTTATAGGGCACTCATTTACCGAGTCGCCAGATCTTATTGTCACTAAGACCCCATCTGAAGTAATCTTTAAAAAAATTGGTAGCTCCAGAATACGGATAACATCTAGTAACAGTGTATCAATCCCTAAAATGCAATAAGTGTCATACCTATTAAAACCGAAACCGGAATAAACCGGAAGGCCCCGCGTACAAGGGGATTAAGAGGGAAGGAGGGAGGGAAGAGAATATTACCTCCTGCCAGGTGAATATCACATAAAAGATAGTCTCGGTTCCATTTTAGTATACAATGCGTCTCAAGGCGAATTGACTATTAAGTATAATCAATAAATAACCCGTTCTGTTGATATTAAATATTTAGATTCGTCATTTTTAAATTGTAGCCAAGTTTATTTAGGTACCGTTTATACATGTGATGATATAAATTTTGGCGAAAGCTTAAATGCTTTACGCAAGCCTCTGAAATGGTTATAGAGCTAAAGGATTTAAAACCCGTTGTTTACAGGCCCTATCGTTTATCTCATGCCGAAAGATCAATGGTTAGCAACATGGTTCAAGAAATGATGGATCGTGGCATAGTTAGAGAATCGTATTCTCCTTACGCCAGTCCTATCGTTTTGGTTAAAAAAAGACCGGAGAAAAACGATTGTTTTGATTATCGAGCCCTTAATAAAAAGACCAAAAAGGATCATTATCCCCTCCCACGTACTGATGATCATTTAGACTAATTGGCTGGTAACAAGCTGTTTAAGTCCCTTGATTTAACCTCTGGTTACTACCAAATTCCAATATCTATTGAATCGCGAGATAAGACTGCGTTCGTCACGCCGGATGGACAATTCGAGTTAATCGCATGCCATTTGGTCTCGTTAACGCACCTTCTGTCTTCCAAAAGACAATCAATAAAATCCTTCACGATGCGAAAGTTAAATATGCAATCGTTTACATGGATGATAAACTCATTCCCTGCAATGGCGTAGATGTAGGATTAAAAAGACTAGAAGAAGTTTTACAGCTTCTCAAAAAAGGGGTTTAACGTTGAGACTTAGTAAATGTAACTTTTTTATGAATAAGTTTGATTTTCTTGGTTTTGAATTGAATGCAACTGGTATTCGACCAGGTAGCAGAAAAACAGTTGCTATTACAAAAATTTAAACTCGTAATCAACACTTACTAAGGCAATTATTAGGTTTATCAGGGTTTTATAGGAGATTCATTAAAGATTATGCTATCTCGGCATCCCCATTGACCGATCTATTAAAAAAGAATAGACCTTGGGCATGGGACCAAGACAAAGACAAGTCTTTAAATCTAATGAAGACTCTACTTACGTAGCGACCTTTATTGCCCCTATATGATCCTAAGGCAGTCACCCAATTACATACTGATGCCTGCAAAGACGGCTGGCAGGTATCTTATTGTAAAACGATTACGCAGGTGCACTCCGTCCAGTGTCATATTTTAAAAGTCAAAGTCAAAAATCATTTATTTGTATAGCGCAATACATAAGCACTTACAAACGTCAAAATTATAAAATTTTTGACATCTACCACCGGATCGGAACGCGGCCTCCACGAAAGAGAAGATCCGGCGAGAAACTCAGCGGGCTAGTCATTAAATTTAATTTGTTTGGCCTTTCAGATAACCATTTTTTTTTGTTTTTTAAAAATTATATTATACATCATTGATAAATGTTGCTGATTGAGGAGCTGCTCAAACTCAATCGTAGTCTGCGGCGGCTACGATTAACGGATTCGCATGGGTAGATGCGTTCGCGAAGTGTCGTGTTGTCGCCTTTTTAACATAGGCGCGAATAGGTTCGAGACCTAGATCGGAGTGGAGATCGACATTTCGTACGAACCAGGGGGCTCCTACGGCTTTACGGAGGAAGCGGTTTTGAACCACTTGGAGTTTATCGATGTGAGAGGGGGCCGAATGCCCGAACACAACACACGCATAAGTCATGATGGGTCGAACGCAAGTTTTGTAAAGCGTCACCTTATTTCTAAGGCACATTTTACTCCGCTTTTAGATTAACGAATGGAGACGACCGAGCACAAAGGATGCTCGGTGACGGACCCGCTTGATGTGCGGGCCGAAGGACATGGCACTGTTTTGGGTGACCCCTAGATATTTGAGCTCTTTGACCCAGGGAATGGGTCGGTCGAACATGGTCACTTGGCCGAGATTACTTCTAGGGCGGCGCAGGGAGTGGCGCGGGGTGGCACCTCTCATAAGTATGCGAGTATTAAAGGAACACATTAGTTATTTTGGGGCATCATCACGCTTAATTACTGATAAAGGGACTAGCTTTACTAGTAGGAAATTCAAGGAATTGACCTCTTTGTATGGAATAAAGCATATTGTTAACGCCGTTGCAACTCCTAGAGCAAACGGTCTAGTAGAACGTTTTAATAGAACCATTTTAGATGCATTGTCTACCTCTACTTATAACAAAGATGCCAAATCATGGGATGATTATATTTACGATATCCAAGTAGGCATAAATACAACAATACACAAAACAACACAAAAAAACCCCTCTGAATGACTGTTTGGGTTTAATATTACGAGTAGAACAGCAGGTATTATAAATCCGTTTCTAGCTGATACTACTCATGCAGAAAATTCAGAGGATTTAAACAAAATAAGAGATAAAGCAAGTGAAAGTATACAGAAAGACACTGAGAGGTTTAATAGACGAAGGAGATTAGGAAATAAATACAGCATAGGAGATTTAGTTCGTGTAGAAAGACAAGTACCTTATGACAGCAAATTCCAAAAACTTGTGACTAAATTTCAAGGGCCATATCGTGTGGTTAAATTTGCTCCCTAATGAAATATACTTGATTGAAGACACACACTCCTTTGACACGCAAAAACAATCGACGCTATGAAGCTATCATAGTAATTGATAAAATACAACCATGGCTAACATTTCGTAGAGACCTTGATAGCAGTGAATCAGAAAGTTGTTATACTGCATTGATATACATTTATTTACCTTGATGTTATACTCACAGTAGTAATAAGTAGAAAATAATTAATGTAATGACGAATCTGTCTTATTTTCATTTATTAGGGTTTTGATTGATAAAACAGTTTTTATTAGGACTTATTTAATTGTTATTATTTCAGATTTATTTACAATTCATTTACATTTTGTTTACTCTTGAATCACTATAGAATTACAAACTATTTTCATGCTGTTCAAATCAATTTTTTTATATTGTGAATGAGTTAGAATTTTATTTTATATTGTGTAATGAATTAGAACTCCGCGTGAGGACACGCTTTGAGCAGGAAGGCTGAGCTGTTAGCTTACATCTGGCAACACCAACAGCGCCATATTTATTCATAAATCAAACTAAACTTATATAAGATCACACCGAATGCCATTTGGCATTCTTGCTCCAAAGAGTATATAATCACTACGTTTTAAAAGACGGCACTTAAAACATTGCCTTTAGCAAAAATTCATGTAGGAAATCCATATCCATAATTTGTCTCGCTGACAAATTTTAATGCCTCAGTGCACGACATTGAATGCTTTGATAGTAGATACAGTGTTTTCCGTAGAGACCGTTCGGACACTAGCGTTTCTCAGAATGAAAGAGGTGGCGTGCTAATTGCTGTTAAAAATAGTGTGAACGTTGTATACCGAAAATCATGGTCTAGTGAAGTCGAGGATCTTTGGTTGACTTTAATCCCAACGGCTAGCAACACTGCTATGAGGCCATTGCATCTTTGTGTTTGCTACCTTCCTCCTGACTTACGTCCCTCCCATCTTCAGTCCTTTTATGAAAACTGTCAAAAGGTTATTTTGAATAAGGACTCCAATGACCTATTTTTAATAATCGGTGACTTCAACACACCGAATATTACGTGGTCCCTATGGTGGTTCTAATTCTTTCTCAATGAGTCCATCTAATCCTTCTGGTACTAAAGTTACCTTGCTTTTTGATTTCATGTCCATCTGTGCCCTTACCCAACATAACACTATTCTAAATGAGAAGGGGCGGTATCTAGACTTAGTGCTCTCAAATTCTAATGATTTTCAGGTCCACAGTTGCGAACCTCTAACCCGTATAGACGAACTACACCACCCACCTCTCGTGGTTGACATCCTTACCCTTCATAATAGCAATACTCTCGGCCCCAGCAAAAATACACGTCTTAACTATAGAAAAAGTGTACAGGACGACGTCTGCATGATTTGTATAAATAGATTATATAATAGATTAATTTACTGTAGTACATTATGTAATTTAAGTTAGAAATAAGATAATGTCATAGAATCCTAGCGCATAAACACTAGTATACAATTAGAAGAGTATAACCCTGAAAGGGATAGGAACAATTAGAAGAGTGTAACCCTGAAAGGGATAGGAATAATTAGAACAGTGTAACCCTGAAAGGGACAGGAATAATTGCATCGTAATTGGTCCGTTTGAGTAATAAACTCGGTGCAAAGCCCACTAGTTGTGACACACCAAAATAGTATTTAAGAGCGCGAAAAATCGCGCCAGACGCGTTCGAGCGACTGGACATTGGAAGATTATAGGAAGAAACTCTGCGCGAAGAGGGTCACAACTGGTGGGTGGAGCACTGTTTCAAGATTATTCGGCTTTTATTGAATTCTCCTTCACGACGCATACTAGCCACAGCAGCAACAGGGCGCACGACGTACTAATCGTCCTGTTCATTTTGGTCCTTCGGAAGCCGGATTATCGTCGTCAAGAGAAAATAGAAGACGCAAGAGAAAACAGAAGTATCAAGCTGAAAAAGGAAGAAAATAGAAGAAAGAAACATGCCAGTCACACGCTCCACCACCAGTAGACCAGCAGCATCGGCCCCAGTCGCCGAATCGTCGGGGTCGACTACAGCGACAGAGTCGACCGCCACGTCAGAGTCGACCGCCACGACAGAATCTACTGTCATGACGGAAACAACCGCCACGGCAGACACTTCCGCGACGGAGAAAACTAAAAAGCCAGTGTCCAAGAGGACTGGAACAAAGAAGACGCTCTCAACGAAGACGCGAAGATTGAAGCTCGCTCGCGCCAAGGAGGAGCTACTAGAATTGCAAGTCCAATTAGCAGCCGCGAAAATATCACGAATCGAAGCCGAAGATGAAGAAAGCGAGAGTGACGCAGACACTTGCATATCAGATGAGCAAGAAACAGAGAAAAGAGTCGGGAGCTGGCTGAACCACTCGCGACTGAATCAGTCGCGACAGTCATCGAACTCCCGTCGGGTCCAGCTGACGTTGAGAGGTACGTCCCAGCGCGCACATCGGATTCAAGCGCGCACCATTGAGAATATGAAGTTGTCACCACAAGCCGTCACCGTGCAAGACATCGGCGATTGCAAGCATCTGCGGGATATAGAAAGCGATATCACCTACAGAAGAGCGAAGCCCCAGATCATCATCGGCCAAGACAATTGGCACCTACTGCTGACGACAGAGGTACGCCGGGGGCAGCGACATCAACCCGTTGCCTCCCGGACCCCTCTCGGCTGGGTCGTACACGGTGCGCGCTCACGATGGACGAAACAAACTGAAGCGCCCACAGTACATAGAGAAGATCGACCGCGATTCGAAATTGGAAAAAAGGAAAATAGACCGATACATAAAACAGAAGAACGACCGCGATTCGACATTGAAAAAATTAAAACACAGAGAACAATTCGACGCCCTCGTCCCAAAAGAAAACGCCGAACCCACACGAATAAAATAGATCAGACACGACAGACGGATGAGCGGGCTCAGCGAGGAAAGATAGACGGAACGGGTACTCGGACTGGAGTGGAGGCCGGAAACCGACGACATCGGGTTCAACATCGACGCACGCCTCCCCCCGGGCATACTCGACAAGCCGACGCCGACGCAGCGGGAGACACTCCGCATACTAATGTGTCTGTTCGACCCGCTCGGAATCGTTTCGCCCGTCACAATAAGGGGCCAAGCGGATACTACAGGACATATGGCGGCGCGGCACAGGGTGGGACGTCAACATCGACGATGACCTAGCACAACAGTGGGTCTAGTGGACCCAACACCTGCGCAGTCTGCGGGACATGAACACGTCGATCCCGAGACTCGAACTGCAAGCCGCCGTACTGGGTAGTCGCCTGGGCGCGACTATCATCGCCGAACACGACAAGAAGCCAAGCGCAGTGACCTACTGGACGGACAGCCGTACCGTCATGACATGGTTGAAGACGGGCGCGCGATCCTACCGCCCGTTCGTCGCACATCGCATCGCCGCGGTAGAAGAAAATAGCGCCATAAGTGATTGGAGGTGGGTGCCCACGAAGCTAAACGTGGCCGACGACGCGACGCGCGAAGTACCCAGGGACATCGGCTCTCATCACCGATGGTTCCTTGGGCCCGAGTTCCTGCGCGAGCACCCATCAACATGGCCGGCGGAGCGACCGACACTCGACGCAGCGACGGGCGAGGAGCGGACACACAACATCACCGAGCAACGGCCCGTCTCACCGCGATCAGCTGATCCGGATCCAGCGCGCTTCTCTACGTGGGAGCGCCTGCTACGAGCGACGGCGCGCGTGCTGCAGTTCATCGACCTGTGCAGTGTGAATAGACAATTAGTGAACTATAAGAGACAGGCTAGGAATCGTGAAAAGGACCCACAGTGGAATAGTGTTAAGAATAGGAATAAGTGTAGCGATAAGTGTAGAATTAAGTTTAGTGATAAGGACAGTGTAAAGTGTTTACCGCTCAGTGCAGAACTATTGATAAGAGCGGAGGCGTTGTTAGTGCGTGTAGTACAACACGACTCGTATAACAGCGAACTGAGTTATAGTGATAGGCTATCGAAGGGCCGCCTCCGCCCCTTATCAGCGCAGATTATCAGTGGAGTGATAAGGATCAAGTCGCGAATAAGTGCGACGCCGGACATCAGTGACGAGCTACGGTGCCCCGCAGTGCTGGACGGAGATCATCGCGTCACCCGCCTGTACATCGAGCACGTACACCGACAGCTGCACCACGCCGGAGTAGAGGCGACCATCAACGAGTGTCGACCAAGGTACTGGATAACTCGATTACGTACAGTAGCCCGGATGGTCATACACAAGTGCTACAGCTGTCGCCGAAGAAGAGACGCGCCTCCAGAGCCGAGCACCGGGAACTTACCGCCCTACAGACTGGCTCACCATCAGAGGGCCTTCACGTACACCGGCATCGACTATTTCGGACCTCTGACTGTGACAGTGGGTCGGGGCACACAGAAGCGCTACGTAGCCCTCTTCACCTGCCTGACTTCACGCGCCGTACACCTGGAAGTCGCCGCATCACTCAGCACCGAGTCAGCTGTGATGGCCCTACGACGATTCATCGCCCGCCGCGGCTGCCCGACTGAAATATGGTCGGACAACGGGACCAATCTCCGCGGCGCCGACAGAGAGCTACGGGAGGCGCTGGACAACGCCACCCGAGAAGAGGCCACGAGAAAAACCATCAGCTGGCGCTTTATTCCCCCCGGCGCCCCGTTCATGGGTGGCGCATGGGAAAGACTGGTGCGCAGTGTGAAGACGGCCCTATACGCGATCCTGACGGAGAGGCACCCGACAGAAGAGGTTCTCACCACACTGCTGGCGGAGGACGAGTTTACAGTAAACAACCGACCGCTCACTCACGTACCCGTCGACCCTGAGGACCCAGAGGCGCTGACACCGAACCACTTTCTGCTCTACGGCCCAGCGCGCAACCCGACACCAGGGACCTTCACTGACACTGACCTCATCGGCCGCACCCATTGGAGAGCGGCACAGAGACTCGCGGACATGTTCTGGGAACGATGGATAAGGGAGTACTTACCTGGACTTCAGTACCGGCGGGAGCCCCATGGACGCGGCGCCGCCCTGAAAGAGGAGGACATCGTCCTCATTGTTGACAACGTACTCCCCAGGAACATGTGGCCTCTTGGGAGGATAATAAGGACCTTCCCTGGAGGAGATGGAATTGTGCGTGCGGTGGACGTCCGCACCAAGGGAGGAGTTCTTCGGAGGCCAGCGAAGAAATTGATAGTGTTGCCGACGTCGTCCCTCCACGAAGACTTATGAACCGTCAGTGAAGCCGACAGTTCACGGCGGGAGAAATGTACAGGACGACGTCTGCATGATTTGTATAAATAGATTATATAATAGATTAATTTACTGTAGTACATTATGTAATTTAAGTTGGAAATAAGATAATGTCATAGAATCCTAGCGCATAAACACTAGTATACAATTAGAAGAGTGTAACCCTGAAAGGGATAGGAACAATTAGAAGAGTGTAACCCTGAAAGGGATAGGAATAATTAGAACAGTGTAACCCTGAAAGGGACAGGAATAATTGCATCGTAATTGGTCCGTTTGAGTAATAAACTCGGTGCAAAGCCCACTAGTTGTGACACACCAAAATAGTATTTAAGAGCGCGAAAAATCGCGCCAGACGCGTTCGAGCGACTGGACATTGGAAGATTATAGGAAGAAACTCTGCGCGAAGAGGGTCACAACTGGTGGGTGGAGCACTGTTTCAAGATTATTCGGCTTTTATTGAATTCTCCTTCACGACGCATACTAGCCACAGCAGCAACAGGGCGCACGACGTACTAATCGTCCTGTTCAAAAAGTAATGTAGAGCCTGTACGATTTACTTGCGTCTAGTCGACTGGGTTGCTTTATTATCCTCCCTTGATGTTGATGAAGCTGTTACAACTTATTACAGTATATTGAGAAAAATAATATCCGCTCACACACCTTTTGTTAAACATAAGGGACATGACTTTCCGCACTGGTTCAGTTCTTCTCTTATTAAATGCATCAAGGAGAAGCAAAAATACCATAAGAAATATAAAAAATATGCAAATCCTAGAGACTACGATACTTATGCTTTGTTGCGCACTAGATCTAAACGATTGATTGATGAATGCTATAGTTCATACTTAACCACCGTGGAAGGGTCAATGCAAAGTAACATTAAATCATTTTGGAATTCCATCCACAGCCAGGGTAACGGTTCGGGTTCAATTCCTCGTACGATGCATTTTGGAAACCAGACTGTCCTCTCCCATGGAAATATGTGAATTGTTTTCCATGTATTTTGGGTCTGTATTTGATGTGCCTTCTGAATTATCCGCGCTACCTAGTCCAGTTGTGTCAAGCGATGTTCTTTGCAGTATCATTATAAAGTCAGAACTGGTTAAAACTTGCATAAAAAAGTCTAGATACCAACAAGGGCCCAGGACCTGATGGCATTCCGCCGTCACTTATTAAATCCTGTGGTGCTGAACTTTGCACTGCATTATCTATAATTTTTAACAAATCTCTTGACTCTTGGATATTCCCTACTTATAGGAAATTAGCTGATATTGTCCCAATATTCAAGTCTGGTGATAAATCCAGATGTGATAACTATAGGCCTATAAGAATTTTATCGTGTTTCGCGAAAATATTTGAAAAATTAGTCTATAAGCCCCTACCTATACTTTCATGTCCACTCGCTAATATTACCTCAACAACATGGTTTTCTCCATTATAAATCCACTGTGTCTAATCTAGTAGAGTATAAAAACTATATTTGTAACGCTTTTGCTCGAGGGGAACAGGTTGACTCTATTTATACCGATTTCCGTAAAGCTTTTGACAGAGTCAATCACCAATTATTATGTCACAAACTCAAGTGTAATAGATATATCGCTGTAATCGCGGTAATTTTTATCGCTGGGTTTAATCTTACCTCACAAATAGAAGCCAGCTTGTGGCTTTAAATGGATATATGTCTACTCCAATTCTAATCACTTCCGGTGTTCCTCCGGGCTCGCATCTTGGTCCTTTATTCTTTGTCATATTTATAAATGATCTAATAGATTTGCTTATTAATCCCTGCCTGTTATATGCTGACGACGTAAAAAATTTTTCCACTGTTAATACCGTTGATGATTGCCGCTTGCTGCAGAAGGATTTGGATACCGTACTCCGGTGGTGCAAAAACACTAGAATGTCTCTTAATGTAAACAAATTTAGCAGCATTATCACCTTTACCCGTAGACATACACAAATATTGTTTAATTACGGCGTAACCTCGACATCTCTTGACAGGCAGTGTGTAGTGAAAGATCTCGGAGTTCTATTTGACGATAAGCTTACATTTAGAGCCCATTATGACTGTCTTGTAAGCAAAGCAAACCAGTTATTGGGCTTCGTCTTTAGATAAACTAAGCCATTTAAGCAACCGAGTACCTTAATTATTGTCTTCTGCAATCTGATTCGAAGCACCCTCGAATATGCGTCGGTAATATGGTCTCCTTTCTATGCACTACATTCTAATAGAATTGAAACGGTTCAGCTGAAATGCCTTAAATTGTCGTGCCTCCGGTTAGGAATATGCACTCGGCAATTGTCTTACAACGACATATTAGACTCACTTCGGCGGCAGCATAGTGATTTTTTGTATTTGTATAAAATTCTGCACTCTGAATTAAATTCTCCCGAACTACTCTCATTAGTCAGCCTAAATACAAGATACGTCGCACTTCATCCTCGTCTATATTCACTTGAAGTATACAAAAACAACACTTCCTATTATAACCCTATCATCCGCATGTGTAGGCTATACAACGACGTAACATCAAACCGCGATATAGATATCGACATCTTTGAACCCTCATGTATTTCTTTCAAGCTCAGTGTCAAATTTAAAATATTTTAATGGTGTTTATTACGGTTATATCTTATTTCTTAGTACTTTTTGCTATCTTATTTTTAATTTGCAATTTTTATCTAGTCCAATCAATTGTTCTGTTTCGATTAATCTTTAATTTGAGGTAATTTTATTTGCATGGTAGTCAGTTGACTTAGTTTTATTATCTTTTACGGATCTTTTCAATACGCTCAATGTTACACTAAATCATGATTTGTATTACAGTTACAGTAGATGTTCTTTTCTTTCCTGATATTCATTTACTCATGTGTACATTATCTTAGGGTTGTTCCCTAGCTCATAAATGTTTATACTAAACCTAATGTAATCATATCTTGGGTGTAACCTGTTTATGTACCAAATAAAAATAATAAATAAAATACCAACATTGTAAAAATATGAAGAGCTGCCATGCCATATTATCGATAGCTAGTGCTGGGCTTGTGCTTAAATGAAAACACGGATATCGATAGTCCATACTAAGGTTACCCTTTGTAGGTTCTATTATTTAGATAACTTAAGCAATAAATAAAAGGCGGAATGTATTATTTTTATAGCTTTATTTCGAATGCCAAAACCAAATGCTTTACAAAAATTTGTAAAAATTGAATAATTATTAAGACTCAAAATATCAAACTGAAAAATCATTATTATGTTTTATAATCATATTATAATAATATCAGAATTGAAACACGGCTTGATGTTAAATTCAAGGGTACTTTCGGCTATTGTCTATTTTGAGATCTAAACATGATATCTTTATAAAACCATAAAAGGGCGCCAATTGTTAATATACACCAAGAGGGCTCATATCCTAATAGATAGCCAGGCATGTAAGTTTATTAATTATAAGGTCACAAATCACACCGCAGGTCGCGCAGTTTAAGCTGATCTTTTACATGACTATTAGTATAATGTGGCATGGTCACTGAAGTAACCCAAAGTTGGCATAACATGCAATCTTTGGGTTACTACAATAAATCGACTGAGCGGGAAATTTACCGCTCACTCAGCGTGCCTCCTGCGGTATGGTCCAAGGCGCCCAGTCACAGTTTCAGACTGCTTGTATAATATGTGAATTCAAATATATATAATATTTATAAAACTTTCTATGCGATTCTAATAATAACAGGCAAATACTGGTTGCTAGCTTCACTTAGACGACTAAAGAAAGAGGTAGATAAAACAATAGTGACAAAAATACACCTAATTCAGGCCTTAAATAGTTTGAAACCCACAGTAGTAATTACACAACCAGTGTATATTTAGTACCGGGGTACACCGAACTTTAGAAAAAGAAAAAGGTACACAGGTATGAGTGACAGAGATAGATGACACAACAAAAGCCTATTTTTTTGTATAACTGAATGTACTATATAAATAGCTGGATACTGTATGTACAGTTAAGTAACATAAATCGCTTATATTTCCAGTTTTTAAAATCTGTTATACTCTATATTTTACAAACATTGGTAAACATTGTACAAACCAAATTATAAAAAACCTATCCCTGGAATTTTTTTAACAACCTATCCCTGGCGTTTTTTAACGCCGATGGCCTTCGCTCCCAGCGAGATCAGGTTGCTGATTTCCTCCGAGATCACCAGCTTGATATCCTCCTAGTGCAGGAAACATTCCTCAAGCCCGCACAACGCGACCCTAGGATCGCAAACTACAACCTTGTGCGTAATGACAGGATCGGCTCCCGTGGAGGCGGTACTCTCATATACTACAGGAGGTCCCTTCACTGCATCCCCCTCGATACCCCTGCGCTCACCAACATCGAAGCCTCGGTCTGTCGCATCTCTCTCACTGGGCACCAGCCCATCGTGATCGCCTCCGTATACCTTTCCCCCACTAAGCTCGTCCTCAGGAGTGACTTTGAAGCACTCCTCAATCTGGGAAGCGCCGTCATTCTGGCGGGCGACTTCAACAGTAAGCACGTGGCCTGGAATGGTCTCACCACTTCCCCTAACGGTAGGAGCCTTGACGCCCTGGTCGACCTTCTCGACTTTGACGTCATCGCACCTATGCACCCTACCCAATATCCTAGCAATTCCAATCACCGACCCGACGTCCTGGACATGGCGCTTCTGAAGGGTGTTACCTTACGGCTGCACTCCTTGGAAGTAGTCAAGAAGCTCGACTCTGACCATCGACCTGTTGTCATGAGACTCGGTTCCCCCCCTTCCGCCCCTCAGCGACCCAAAAAGACGGTGGTGGATTGGCATGCGCTAAGCACGGCCTTGGCGGATGCCGACCCTCCCCCCTCCCCCTCAGCTCGGACTCCATCCCGTCCCGTCAGGACACCAATCAGGCCTTAGATGCCTTCACCGACCACATCCGATCGGCTGTCAGTCGATCGTCTAAGCAAGTCGAGGCGGAAGATCTCAACCTCAACCGCTTTCGACTGCCGGACGATGTTAGGGATCTCATTCGTTCTAAGAATGCCTCAATCCGAGCGCACGACTCTTACCCCACCGAAGCCAATCGGGCCCGGATGCGCGCTTTACAACGTGAGGTAAAGTGTCGTGTCGCGGAGATCCGGGAGGAACGGTGGGGCGACTTCCTAGAGGGCATCGCGCCATCGCACCTGGCCTATTGGCAGCTGGCGCGTAGCCTCAAATCCGACTCCACGACTGGCACGGGCGCCCTATTCCTCGATGTCGCAAGGCATTCGACAAAGTCTGGCACAACGGCTTGATCTACAAGCTCTACTGAATGGGTGTGCCGGACAGACTCGTGCTCATCATACGAGACTTCTTGTCGAATCGCGCCTTCCGTTATCGCGTCGAAATGACGCCCTCCACTTCCCACTCCATCAGTGCTAGAGTCCCACAGGGCTCAGCTCTCTCTCCGCTCCTGTTTAGCCTTTATACGAACGACATTCCTCGTTCGAGTAAGGCGCATCTAGCCTTATTCGCGGATGATACCGCTCTCTACGTCTCGCATAGGAATAAGGGTTTCATTACCAGAAACCTTCAGGCAACCGCCAATTCCCTAGGGAATTGGTTCAGGAAGTGGCGTATTGAGGTGAACCCGGACAAGAGCGCTGCGGTGTTCTTCTCCAGAGGTGCCACCCCGCGCCACTCCCTGCGCCGCCCTAGAAGTAATCTCGGCCAAGTGACCATGTTCGACCGACCCATTCCCTGGGTCAAAGAGGTCAAATATCTAGGGGTCACCCTAAACAGTACCATGTCCTTCGGCCCGCACATCAAGCGGGTCCGTCACCGAGCATCCTTTGTGCGCGGTCGTCTCCATTCGTTAATCTGCAAGCGGAATAAAATGTCCCTTAGAAATAAGGTGACACTTTACAAAACTTGCGTTCAACCCATCATGACTTATGCGTGTGTTGAGTTCGGGCATTCGGCCCCCCTCTCACATCGATAAACTCCAAGTGGTTCAAAACCGCTTCCTCCGTAAAGCCGTAGGAGCCCCGTGGTTCGTACGGAATGTCGATCTCCACGCCGATCTAGGTCTCGAACCTATTCGCGCCTATATTAAAAAGGCGACAACACGACACTTCGCGAACGCATCTACCCATACGAATCCGTTAATCGTAGCCGCCGCCGACTACGATCCCCCCCCCCCCCCCGACCCCTGCCGCCACCGCCGGCCGCGACATGTTCTCTCCGATCCCCCCGATGCTTTGTCATCCATTCTTTCCGCTCAGAATACGGGCGACGACGACGTAGTCGTAGATCCCCTCCCATAGCCGGCGGTTGACCGGTGCACTTAGTAGTGCACCCCGTCCCCCCACAGCGACTGTCCCAATCGAGGGCGCCTCTTCAAGGCGCCCTTGAGTATGTCGCCCCTAGCCCTTTTGGCTCGAGCGTAGTGGTTGCACGCTCGCCCTTAAGTCCGGTGAAGCTGTAAAGGCCTCGCGGCCAACAGCGTACATCACTCACACACATACACACACACACCAAATTATAAACTATTCACCTCTATTCAGATCAACAAAAATAATGGATTTATTGCATAAAAATGTGCAAGCGATTATAACGTGTGCTGATAAAAGTATAGCTAAATAATAGTTTAAGTAATTATGGTACTTATTTGCTAAGCTCGTTTTGTTAAGTCTGCGTTCCCATTTTTATCTTTTTTTGCAGTGTTATATAAAATTAGACATTGTTTTCATATAAACATTTTACTTATTATATTAAAGTTTAAGGGTGTTCAGAACAAACAATCCAATTCATATTGCCATGAACCATCAATTCCAAGCTTGTGATGCAGCTAATATTTTGCTTGTGTAAATCTTTAGCAACATTATTTTGAAAGATAATTTTTGCAATGCCAATTGTGTCGCAAAGATATTTTGTAGGGTATGTAAGAGATTGTTTGTCATGCCACCATTCTCTTAGTTATATAGAATTGTACAGTCCGTTTTAATTTAAATTCTCTTTTTGTAAAAATTATTTATTACAGATTTGAATAAATGTGGTAAATTGGTTTCTGCAGTTAAATGTGAGAGCTTTTTTAATACATTCAGAGCGCCAGTATGGGCCTTGGTCACATACAGTGGTTAGTATACAAATTCCCATATTTGTAAGAGTTATATTTTTATGATTGCAGCCAATTTTAGATTCAAATGGTACCTTCTACAAAATAGTAGGCCAAAGGTTGCTTGACTGATTTACAAATTCCTTGAACCATAAATACTAGCACATGATAGGCAATTTTTGGATATCACCCTATATCCTCTCCTAGATCGACATGTCCCTCCATCTTATGTGGGCTTTAATTGTTAATTAATCGCTTTTTTAAAACCATCTCGAATAATAACGCGAATACTTTGTCATGAGCAGTAGGCCTACTCTTGAAATCAATCCCAATCTCAAGCTGACACTATCTCGAAACAGTTTCAATTTCAATCCGAAAGAGATTGGCACTCATGAACAAATCAAGTGCACTATTGTATTGTCATTAAAATAGAGTACACAATTTTAAAAAGACCTTGACATTGCTATTAATCAATAAATGCTATTACTCAGTAGATGATTTTATATATGACAAATGTATAAAGTGAACTATTAGGTAATTAATATATATTATTGATGATGACATAACACCGATTAACAAGGAATATTTGTGACATTATAATTGTAACTTCAGTTAATTATTTTAACCACTGACATTTGTACGCCTCACAGGCAAAGTATAGAGATCTTTATAGTATATATATATATATATAACAACAAAATGTATTGTACCTATACTTGACAAATAAAATATTGATTGATTGATTGACAATCGAGAACCATTGTTCCAAATTTAAATAAATAATCAGACACATCAAATTTGATGTTTTGTTATTATATATCATACATATTGTGTGATTTTATACAAATAATTCTTATCTCTTTTTATAAGCTATAAATCGAAAGGATTTTATGTGGTGGCAGAATGGATACGTTGCCATTGCCTAAATTATTTTAAGTGTACATCCCGCGCAAATGAAATTCATTTAAAGAGAAGTAGTGACAGCAAAAATAATAATAATAAAAATCAATACAAAATTGCTTTATTAAACAACACCTGTCAATGACAAGGCCACAATTTGGTATATTTTGAGCTTAGAATAAAAGAATCTTCTCATATTATAGCCGGAGCTATAAGAGAACAAAACAATAAACAATTCTTACTACATTAAAGTACAATTTCTATTATTTAATATTTACTGCCTCGTTGGTTAAGTATTTTGATGATGATTCTTGTTGCATTCTGATTAGTATTATATCAAGGTGATCCCATTTTAATTTTATTGGCATTGGGCCTTTGACTTGGGAGATTCACCAGTGAGTTAAGGAGTAATGACAAACAGGGTATTACTATGAGTATTATGTCAAGTATTAATTACTACTTTAGTTTTATTTTCTTTTATTATTTTACTATTATAATATGTCATTTATTTCCAGCTCGCGTTAGTAATTGTAACTAAATTAAGTTTACTCATAGTTTAACTCTACGGGGTCCCAAGATACAGACTTTTCGTCTAGTTTGGGGCTCTTAGATAATGTCACTTAGTTGCTAAGTCTTTTTCAACAATAAAATTATTCCTATTCTTCATTCTGTAGGTACCTTACTATAGAACTAAGCAGAATTATATGTATAGTTCTATCTTTCTATATCATCACGCCGGATCCCTTGCGGGGTAGGCAGAGAGTACAGATTACAGTTCTTTCCTTACATACCTCTCTGGCTTCCTCCACTCTCATAGTTCATATGTATAGTTAAATTTGAAGTTCCTATAATTGTTCATGTTGTGAGTATTTCAGAGAGACTCAATATAATAATCAAGTTAATGAAAAAATAAAACTATATAAAAAGTATGAGTTTCATTTTTTAAAGTATTTGGAATCTGACAAAAATATATATTATAAAAAATCAATGATTTCTGGCCGCCCACAGCTCACACACTAAACCTGAACGTGCTTCATGGCCTCTCCTTAACTCTTCAGCTGGTAGCTCCTGTGTGTTGGCTTGGTGGGCTGACTCCTCCACAGTAGGTGGCATGGTTAAATTTTGGACATAATCACCCTCATGAGCCTGGTTGCAAATGTTGTGCAACACACAACAAGCATTTATTATTTTGGCTGCTCTATTTGGGTGGTAATGTAGAACTCTGTGGCCCAGAAGACACCGCCATCTATTCTTAAGCACGCCAATTGTGCGCTCTACAGTATTGCGTGCGATACACTGCAACCGACTGTAATGATCCTCAGGTGAACCTGCAGCAGCATCTATTATAGGAGTCATCAAATACTCCCTTTGAGGACAGCCCGAGTCACCTGAAAACCATTAAACAACTAATTAATATGTTTCCAAAGAATTAGGTATCTATGTACCAAATAAATACTTGATTATTATAACATAGACATACCAAGTAAGAAATTTGTTCTCCTGTATTCAATAATTCCATCCATGAAGGTAAAATTACCTGGAGGGAGTCATACGACGTTGCCGCTCCGCCGGTCATCGATTAACACATTGTCTTTTTTCTCTCTCAATTACACGGATCACCATGTTGAGTGAATGAGAAAGCTATTGTAAGGTTGGCAACGTCGCCCTGTACGGGTGCTTCGTAGCCTGTTGTGACCTATGTTTGGGCCATAACAAATGCGCCCCGTCCGTTTCAGCGGTTAAAATATAAATAAAAATTATTGTGATAAGTAAATAAACGTAGTGAAATTATGTCGTATTGTGCTGTATTTTGTAAATCAAAGAACCAAAGGAGGAGTGAAAAATCCTGAATTATCACTTCACACGTATGTATTTATTGCCTCTTATTAGATTATAGAAAGTTTCACAGCAAACTTATGGATTTAACATTAAATATATACGTTATTGACGTCATATAATTAATATACGGTGATAATTAACTGTGAGTTTGAAGCTTTAATTTGTATTTTAAATATGCATTATTTTAAGCTTCTCCACTAGTGATGTCCTACAGGGCTTGTCGATATTACTAGGCATGCCTTTTAAGTTCTGTCGTTTCCATATTTCCCGGCAATTTTGAAATTGGAACTGTTCTATATTCGAATGTGTTTAAATTGTGAATCTCAAAACAGTTGAAAGTATTAGGATTAATGCTATTGTCAGCATTGCACAGAGTCGATTGGAATCTGTCAGGTTACGTACGAAAATGAATCTTTCTAAGGAAAATGTTCGTGCAATAATTTTTTACAACTTTAGAAGAGGCTTGACACGGCTTCAGTGTTTTGAAGAGCTAACATCTGTGATCAGTGATGAAGCCCCATGTCTGCGGACTGTCGAACGCTGGTATTTAGAATTCCAGGGTGGACATACTAGTGTTAGTGACAAATCTCGCGAAGGGCGCCCAAAATCCGCCTTCACTGAAGATAACATCATTGCTGTGAGACAACTAATTCTCGAAGATCGTCATGTGACATATCGAAAGATAGAGGCTCTATTAGGCATCTCAGGGACAACCATTCAAAAGATCTTGCATGAAGCGCTTGGTGTGAGAACGCTAGTTTGCCGTTGGATACCGCATTTGCTTTCCGACGATCACAAGGCGGCCCGCGTCAGATGGTGTAAGAAAACTCTGCAAAGGTTCAACCGAGGAGAGTCAAATCACGTCTACGACATCATCAGTGGTGACGAATCTTGGATCTATGCCTACGATCCTGATTCCAAACAACAATCTACAATCTGGGTCTTTCAAGACGAGCCAAAGCCGACTAAAGTTTTTCGTTCTCGAAGCACTTCAAAGAAGATGGTGGCCACGTTCGTTGAAAAAACCGGCCATGTTGCGACTTTTGTACTTGAAGATCGTAGAACGGTTAACGCAGAGTGGTATACCACAGTTTGTTTACCTCAAGTCATCGCCGAACTTCGAAAATCTAACTCAAAGCGACGCATTATCCTGCACCACGACAACGTAAGCTCACACAGCGCTCGTCAAACGATTGAGTATTTAAAGCAGGAAAAAGTAGACATTCTTGACCATCCTCCATACAGTCCTGACCTAAGCCCTAACGATTTCTTTACATTTCCTAAAATTAAGAAAAGTCTTCGTGGTCAAAGGTTCCAGTCCGGTGATGAAGCAGTCGACGCTTTCAAGTCAGCCATTTTGAACACCCCCACTTCAGAGTGGAATAAATGTTATAACACCGCTACGCCTATATTCCCCAAGCGGGAGTGGGAGTGGTGTACTGTGTACACTCACTTGTCGTTCAACAATGTAAGGTCTCCTGTAGTAGAGGATGAGTCTATTGATATTATATCGAGCACAGTGCCAGACTCCGGACTAGATTTTTTTTATCGAATAATTACTATTTTCCTACATAGGATTCGAACCGACGACGTTGTGATCGCTATGCGCATTAGCAATGAGGCTTTACTGTTGTATTAAATTGTACATACTAATATCAATGTTTACACATTCGTTTTTAAGATTTGTATTATAATACGTATGTGTGAACTTATATAAATTACTCGTAGTAATTCGAAATCATAATTTATATGAGTCAATTACGATTTTGCATGAAGTAAATATTTGTTTGATTTATCGATAAATCCTGTACTAGTAATCACTTGCCTATTCACGCACACTAACGCAGATTCGCAAACTCACATCGACATAAAATTGACACGCTACCGCGGCGACATGCGGTGTCTAGGCATTCTTCGTCTATGATTCCATCAGATGATTTTTGACAGGCTGCTGATTGAAAACAAAACTGTCATGTGTGGCACCCCCAAAAGATAAGTCCACACTTAAAATATTTAAGTCTGCATCGCAAATCTACAATGAAAAGAATACATATCAAGTTAATTTGCCGTATAATTGCCACATGAGTGCCATCAATGATGATCATCAGAATGTAGCCACAACAATTTATCATAAGGGGTGGTAAATAACAACAGATATATATTTTTTACGATATTATTATCAATCAATCAATTAATTAATTAACCAATCAATACTCAATTTTCTTTTCGAAAACTATTATTTCGTGGTTGGAACTCAGCCGCAATGCAAATTTCCATCGTTAGATCTAATCTTCACATTTTTTGTCGAGTTTTGGGAATATGGTAAAAATGTAGCTGCAGGGGGTCCATCGGAACCAGCTACATTTTAAAAGTGGTCTATAAGGAAAATGTCTGGGAACCTCTGCTCTAAACGATATGCCGGCAGAAGGATTTCCAATTGCTAGTAAATGTGATTTTAATATGATAAGGAAGACAAAAGTACTGAAGGAAAATCTTGAGAAAGTAATAAAAATGGATGTAGATAAACCATCAAACAACCGCCAACAACTTGCCATCTAAAAGCTACATGGTCTCTTCAAAGCAAGCAAATGATATTCACTATGAAAATGTCTAACTCTTAAGTAAAATATTTGAAAATGAAATATTGGTGGAACAAAAGAAACTTCTTTCAAATCTTGACCCTAAATTGGTAGCGTTTATTAAAGCTAAGAGTAACAGAGTAGCAAATATTAGTAAACAAATTAAATTAGATCCACCCATCCAAAATTCAAAGATTGTAGAGAAAATATTTCAACTTATGAAAATGATTCACTATGGGAAAATTATATCCTTTCACATCCAGAAGTGAACAAATGGCTACACTTTGACTCTTTAGAAAAAGATGAATGGATAAAGGGAATAGAGGAAAGCAAAAAAATCAAAGCTGATGAGCCTTACGAAGCTAGATTTGTTTTCAAAGGATACCTGCTACACAATTCTGAAAAGACGAAAACTCTTTTTCACCACGGTGATGAACCAAACAGGCCGGGTTATTCAATAATGTAGCTGATAGAATTAATTCGCTCAACAATTACTCAACAAAGTGTGATGGCTTTAAACACTATAGCTGGCATACTAGAATTTACTTCGATGTCGCGAAGGCGTTCGACAAAGTCTGGCACATCGGATGAACTAACTTTACCAAATGGGTATGCCGGACAGACACGTGCTCATCTTACGACACTTCCTGTCGAATCGCGCCTCTCGGTATCGCGTCGAAATGACGTGCTCTTCCTCCCACTCCATACAAGCTGGTGTCCCACAAGGCTCAGCTTTCTCCCCCCTCCTATTCAGCCTTTACACTAACGATAGTCCGCGTTCGAGTAAGGTGTATCTAGTCCTATTCGCTGATGATACCGCTCTCTGTCTCGCATAGGAATAAAGGTTTCATTACCAGAAACCTTCAGGCAGCCGCCAATACCCTAGGGTATTGGTTCAGGAAGTGGCGTATTGAGGTGAACCCGGACAAGAGCGCTGCGGTGTTCTTCTCCAGAGGTGCCACTCCGCGCCCCTCCCTGTGCCACCCCAGAAGTAATCTTGGTCAAGTGACCATGTTCGACCTACCTATTCCCTTGGTCAAACAGGTCAAATGTCTAGGGGTCATCCTAAACAATACCATGATCTTCGGACCGCACATCAAGCGTGTCCGTAACCGAGCAGCCTTTGTGCTCGGTCGTCTTTACCCGATGATCTGCAAGCGGAGTAAAATGTCCCTTCGGAATAAGGTGACACTTTACAAAACTTGTATACGGCCCATCATGACGTACGCTTGTGAGGTGTTCGGGCATGCCGCCCGCTCTCACATCGATAGACTCCAAACGGTTCAATCCCGCTTCCTCCGCAAAGCCGTCGGAGCCCCGTGGTTCATACGGAATGTAGATCTCCATTCCGATCTCGGTCTCGAACCTATTCGCGCCTTTATTAAAAAGGCGACAACCCGATATTTCGCGAACGCGTCCAATCATAGAAATCCGTTAATCGTAGCCGCCGCCGACTACGAACTTAACTCCCCTCCTATCAGCCGCTACCGCCTTCCGCGGCATTTTCTCACTGACCATTCCGATGCCCCCACATCCCTTCTTTCGGATACCGACCTCGCCGGCGAGGTCGAAGAATTCCTTGCCCGCCGGCCGGTGCAGAGCACCACGGCGAGACGCGTAGCATACGCCCTCCCCCATAGCGACTGCCCAAGCCGAGGCCGTTCCTCCTTGAGGCGCCCTTGAGCTAGTTGCCCCTTTGCCCTTCTGGCTCGAGCGTAGTGGTTGCACGGTCGCCCTCTTGTCCGGTGAAGCTGTAAATTAAAATTCACACACACACACACACACACACACACACACACATACAAACACCACAGTGTAGAAACACACAAAAATATTATTGATATACCTTTTACTAAGCTGTTTTTCATAGCAAGAATTGCTATGGATGAAAATAAAGCTATAATATTGAAGCCCGCATTGAAAGCAATGAGAAATTTGATTAACCATGGCATGGATGTAGCAATATGTAGTCTTGATGCATTCATTGGTTTTGAAGAAGGTAACACACAACCATGTTTAGAACATGACAAATCAGTAATTGAATAGTTAGAATCAAAAGAATCTGCGTTGAAAGATTTTCATTTAGCAGAGATAGATATAATAGCAGCACTGTTAAGAACTGATATACTACAAAGATTATACTACATATTAGACTGTAAGGCCTTCTTTTAACTGTGTTCAATTCTGTTTACAGATATTAACAAGACTAGCTAGAGATTCAGTTAAAACAACAAAAAAAATGTTGAAACTGAACATCTTATGCAGAGTATTATCAAAAACTTGGTTCCAAATACTTCTGTTAACTTTGTGTTTGATCCCTAAATTGTTTACAATGGTAAACCAGTATTAGCTGCGATGAAGTTACTTAGAATATTATCACTACAGACTTATGATATTAGTAATGTATTATTGACAAAGTATGAAATCTTGGAACCAGTTTCAGAATACATATATTCAGCTGTTGATCGAAGTTATGGGTTGATTGAAGTTGAAATTGAAGCTTATTGCTTGTTATCTAACTTGTTACATGTTAAATTAGGAACTCAAAATATTGTATCTTTGTGTCCTGTTATAGCAACTTCAATATACAAACAGGTAAGGTACAGACATATTTGTTGAGTCCTCAATATTATCAGCCACTCATGCTTCTGTTATACTACAACTTATAAATAAACTTTTGCAATGCAATTTGATTGGAACAGACACTTTCAAATCTCAGATATATTCTTTGATAAAAGAAGGATCACAGAAATGGATAGGCCAACTGTCTCATGCAGAAAACGACACTTGTGGACATTTGCGCCTTTTGAGTTCAGCCTTAAGATTGCTGTAAAACAATTTTGATCACAGAAAACATTCCAACAAGTTTCTTAAACGATTCATTAAAGAATCTATCTCAATCACAAGGTTTTGAATTGGTTATAAAAAATATAGTATTAAGTTACAATCTATTGTCAGGACTGGATGCCAAAGATTTAAATTTGATGAAAAATTTAATGAGCCTTGAAACATCAGTTATTGATTTATCTCAAAAGGTCTTGCCAATTCTAAATGTAGTATCGCCAATCCCATTCTTGGCGTCACTATTCAATCTGCTAACTTATTTGAATGATAAAGAAGTCTCGGAATCATTCTTGAGGCCGCTCTTGACGTAGTTAAAGAAATTGGTTAATAAAGCCAGCCGAGTCTATGTGACAATTGGTTTACTAGAATGGAACCACTCAGAACGAGATCTCTGAAGGTAGTAAAGATTTGATTTACATCGTAGCGAATAAGCTTTGTTATCTATTGAGAATTGACAAAAAAGATGAATTGGAATTTCTATTTACGAACGTTTTGTTTGATAGACATTGGTTTACTGCTAAAAGATTATTGTATCTCGTGAATCTAACAGACGCTGACGAATGTTCTAAACCCTTAACATTAATTGCGGACATCAAGTTATGTTATAAAAACGTCGTCAATGTTGGTTATAAAGATACCAGCTCTTATGTTGTTTTGAGGAAATGGAAAGAACCGATTTTACCAAGAGACTGGATATATTTGCCTATTCTGGCGTTATATAGCAAGAGTCAAGAAGCTCATAATGAACCGAAAGTTTTTGGCGAGCACGTAAATAAAATAGCAGCGCAATTTGCTGCAGAAAAATAACTTATTATTAGTTCCAGTTTGGAATGGATTCTTTTCAATGGATTATGTTTCCCGGACCTTCTTAGTGATATAGATGTGACGGATAGATTTTGCCGCATCATGTGTGTCTTCTTTTCCGATAACTTGCTGTTTTTGGGTACTAAAATCAAAATATTGCTTCAAAAGTGTACGCAGATTTTGTTCAAGAATAAATCAAAAGTTCAATTACGATAAGCAGCTGGTGGGCTTGTATAATTTTGAAGATTTTTATACACAATTCTTAGAACAGTTCTAGTCTGTTAGTTATGGAGATGAGAAGTTCGCTGCTTGCGTTCTAGTTCCCTTAGCTCAAAAACATGACGTTAAATGGTGCAAGTTGATTTGGTCAGAATACGCAGGATGTTTAAGGGTACAGCATATCTTCTGGACAGTGTTTAGACTGTCCAAAAGATATGCTGTGTTATGATCTGAGGGATTATTTACATCCTGAGGAGACTGATGAGTTGTTGCTTCGATCTTACTTTCACGCTCTCTCCGGTGATTTGCTACGAGCGGGTTCAATAGCACACAAGATTGTGTCGCACCATGTCGATAGTTATAAGAACCGTTCTTTATGTAAGGATGACAAGAATTAAATAAGCACATAATTATTTCTATATTGCGTTTTCTTTTATTTATATTCAATCTATGTTAGCGCAGTGGTTAAGAGCTTGAGCGGCTCCGCCCACTGTGTCGAATAGTCGCGGGTTCGATTCCCGCACGGAACAAATCTTTGTGTGATCCACAATTATTTGTTCCGGTCTGGGTATTTGTTTGTGAATTTTCATGTTTGTAAACGCACCCACGACACAGGAATAAATCCTAGTGTGGGGATACGTTTTTAAAAAAAAAAATTATACCTACTTAGGTACATACAAAGTGTTCATATTCAGCTCAAATGAGTGACTGAACTGGAAAAACCAGGTCCAATAGAAGTTTTTGATCCTAATAAGAAACAGTTGTCGATTGGCATCAAAAAAAAGGTTTTGTGTAAATTGCCCATTTTCTTGCTGACTCTACATTTTTTTTTTCAAAGTCAGTAAATGCAGCTCAAAATAGCGCAAAAAAATTAAGCTAGTCTCCTAAGACTGTTTTCCTGTACCTATAACGGTGTAGGTAGCTTCCCCATTTTAAAAATCCATAATCCATCCTCGATAAAGTCTGAAGCAGACTAATTGACAATTAAACTTGCGAGTATCTCTATGTGCGAATTTGATGATCTCTGGGTAGACCTATCCGACATTTAAACTAATCAGTAGTAATTGCTGAGTAACGCAAATCGAGAAGTAACTAGTTAGCACTTTACTCGAGGGTGGTGCAAGTGGCCCTAAATGTAAAGTAATGTTATAGAGAGATATATACTCTTTTCAATATTGAGGAAGTAAGGAGTAACAAACACTCTTCTCAACTATTTACATAAACCTACTAATTACAAGAATGCCTCGTTGGTCTAGTTCACGTGGTTCTCGGTTCGAATCATAGGCCGGACAAAATTTAATTTTTCGATCGAACAGTATCTGGACTCAGGCGTTGTGCCCAGTATAATGGCAATAAGCTCGCCCCCTATTATATGGGACCGAACGTCTGCGGCGAAAAGTGGGTGTACACAGTACACCTCTGCCACCACCGCTGGGGGAATATAGCGTGATTGTGTTTATTTTTTTTCTATATCTACGAACCAACGTAGTAACGTGAGTACCTATCACGTTGGTTCTTTTACGTAACATGAATATCCCTTTTGTATAAACAGCGCTATAATACAATTTTATTATATAGCCACACGCTATTTTCTATTGTAGGTATTTGAAACATAAAAAACGAGCGTTTTGTACAATATCCTCATCATAGTATAGGTAGTTGGAACGCATCCTTATTTTTGGCGCGCTTTCCCCCTCCCACTGACGTTTCTTCAATTTCGTTTACGAGTTTGACACATTATTTGACAATTGCAACAGGTGTTTTATGAAAGAAGATTTCGTTCAATGTTACAAACTCGCTAAAATTATGATTTCCTGATTCCCAATCATTATTTTTACGTCAATGACGTTCCAAAATGTTCATAGAAGACATCAGGAATGATTTCTACAACGTTCTTCTAGGAAATGTGAGTGAAAATTAACATATAAATGTCGTAACTGACCGCTTGTTTTGGACATTAAACTCAGATTCGAAATGTTTTGTTGCAGAGAGTGTTGTTGTTAGTTCACTACGACGTGGACGCTATATGTACCTGTAAAATACTCCAGGGTTTGTTTAAATGTGATAATATATCTTATACCTTGGTGCCTGTGGGGGGTATTGCGGAGTTGAAGTCGGCGTACGAAGAAAACAATGAAGAAATAAAGTATGTGGTGTTGATAAACTGTGGCGGGACGATTGATTTAGTGGATATTCTGCAGCCGGAGGAAGATGTCGTGTTTTTCGTGTTGGACGCTCACAAACCGACTGATGTGTGTAATGTGTACAGCGATGGGCAGGTGTGTATATTCAGTTTTTATTTATAGTTTAAAAGCTGGCTATGTCCAACACAAAGTTGGTCATCGTGTAGCAGTAGACATCTTTAGGCTGATAATGAACTATGAGAGTGGTGGAAGCCAGAGGGGTATGTAAGGAAAGAACCTGTTGGAACTCTGTACTCTCTGCCTACCCTGCAAGGGATCTGGCGTGACGATATAGATAGAATAAACAATTTTAAATCAAATAAGTAGTTTGCAATGACTTTCTCTATTGTGTAAAATGAGGACTTGTGAAAGGATGATGTTTCAAACATCTCTAACCATCTTTTTCTAGGATTAAAGACATGAAAATATCTGAATGAAATATTTTATTTCTATCTATCTATGTCATCATGCATCCCTTGTGGGGAGGCAGAGAGTCCTGAGTTCAAACAGGTTCTTATCAGACTTCTCTACCTTCCTCCACTCTACTACTTCTCACATATTTTATTCTGTCATCACACAATCAGATCACACTGGCCAAACAGTCACCTTCAATAATATTACACCATTGAGAAGTGTTAAACTTAAATCTAAAAATATAACACCTGCAACATGCATACATTTAATACAGCTTTAAATAATAAATTAGGTATTTACATGAGTAATGCAAATGAATCTAGTATACACTATGCTAACCTTTTTTCAATTATACAGGTACAATTTACTAGTAGCTTTCCCCCCATTCCGATCTTGGTCTCGAACCTATTCGCGCCTTTATTAAAAAGGCGATATTATGTGAACGTGTCCAATCATAGTAATCCGCTAATCATAGTCGCCGCCGACTACAAACCCAACTCCCCTCCTATCAACTGCTACCGCCATCTGCGGCATATTCTCACCGACCCTCCCGATGCCCTTACATCCCATCTTTCGGATCAAACCGCACACAGGATCAGACACCGACCTCGCCGGCGAGTTCGAAGAATCGCTTGCCCGCCGGCCGGTGCAGAGCACCACGGCAAGACACCTAGTATACGCCCTCCCCCATAGCGACTGCCCAAGCCGAGGCCGTACCTCCTTGAGGCGCCCTTGAGCTTGTAGCCCCCTTGTCCTTCTGGCTTGAGCGTAGTGGTTGCACACTCGCCCTCTTGTCCGGTGAAGCTGTAAAGGCCCCACGGCCAACAGCATAGATCATTCACACACACCCACACACAAAATAGTAGCTTTCCCATTAAAATTAAAATATCAAACCCAAGTGCACCTTCTGTGACTGGGCCACCGCTGGATTTCGTATGAGTAGGGAAAAGCTATTTGAATTATATGACCTAAAATCCCAAACGAATAGTGAAAGTTTTGCAAGGCATGCTGCAAATTATTCTAAAACGTTTAAAAGAGTATGTAAGGCAGCAAAAGCGCTAAATATAAGTAAAAAAATTAAATCTGCAGATGATAAAATTGAGGCCACCTGGAAAATTGTTAATAGTGAAACTGGGAGGTCTAAGCAACGCAGTGCGGACTTTACTCTAGAGACTGCGTGCGGGCTCATTCAGGCAGATAGAGACGTAGCTCAAGAATTCGATATTTTTTTCACTAATATTCCAGTAGAGACAACATAATCTTTAAATTGCTCTTCTTCCCCTGCAATTTCTTTTGGTAAAAGCAGGATTACTGTTGGTCTGGTGGAGTTTAAGTCAGGTTTAAGTACACTAATCCCCAGTCTGTTATTAAAGTCTTTAATGATTTAAAATTAAAAGTAACTGAAGACTTATGGGGAATGTCAGTAAAAGTGTGTAAATCCATTATACATACAATCGCGCCACACTTAGCTGTTATTTTTAATATGTGCATAGATCAAGGAGTATTCCCGAATTTAATGATATTTAGTAAGGTAATACCATTGTTCAAATCCAGGGATAGTAAAGATGCCAAAAACTACAGGCCAATGTCTGTCTTGCCAGTACTCAGTAAAGTGTTCGAAAAGATAATGCTCATTCAAATGCTAGATCATTTTAACGCAAACAACTTCCTGCACGATCAGCAATTTGGCTTTTCTAAAGGGCGTTGTACTACTGACGCCGGTGTAACTCTAATAAAGCATATCTTCGATGCCTGGGAGAACTCATAGGACGCCATTGGCATTTTTTGTGACCTTTCCAAAACATTTGACTGTGTAAAACATGACACACTGCTGCTTAAATTGGAGCACTATGGAATCCATGGTAAAGCACTTAATCTTTTAAAATCTTACCTAGATGACAGACAACAGTGTGTTCAAATAAATCAAACTAAATCTCTAGGGTCTTTAGTTAAAGTGGGCGTTCCACAGGGATTGATACTGGGTCCGTTCCTATTTTTAGTTGATGGAAAAAGTCAGCCCAAGTCGATGGAAGCACCCAACCATCTTCTCTATTGAAATTAGGATGTTTTTTAATTTCAATAGCCCTGAGGCTATTGAAATTGGGATCCAGAAATTAATATAATCAAATCCAAAACTAAGCATAACACTGCAAGACCTCAAAACACCGTGAGCTCATTCTGCATAGATCGGACCAACAAAAACAAAAATAATTAAGAAGTTTGAGGGTACCCCGGAACAACTATGCCTTTTGGACGTCTAACACCTCAGTCCTTCCCGTGATCATGGGTGCTGCAAAGCACTCGAAACGTCGGGAACTTAAAAATCTAAATAAACCGCGATAAAATCCGAAAAAATAGTTTTATTTCATGTGTAATATTCGCGTAAATCTAAGAACTCCGTAAGTAATGTACATGATATTATACTGAACAATGAGAAACTTGATACAGTTCAGCAATGATACATCTTTTCTAGGGATTATGCTTGACTCCTTACAATGGGGTCCTCATATTGAGAATTTAGGGAAATGGCTTAGCTCCGCTGCCTATGCCTTAAGGAAGCGACACTGCGAGGATAGTCTATTTCAGCTACTTTCATAGTGTCATGTCTTACGGTGTATAATTATGGGGTAGGGCAGCTGACATTGAGTCTGTTTTTAACTTGCAAAAAAGGGCTATTAGGGCCATCTATAACTTGAGTAGTCGCGACTCTTTAAGAGAACTGTTCAAAGAAGCTAATATCATGACCGTCCCATGTCAATATATTTATGAAAACATTATGTATACTAGAAATAATTTAGATCTTTTTAATCAGCTAGGTGATAGGCATTGCTATAACACACGACATAGAAATAAATTAGATCAACCGCAGTTTCGTTTGTCAAAAATTCACACGTCTTTCATGGGGCACTTTGTTAGATTTTATAACAAAATTCCTATTGACGTCACTAAACTTAGTGAAAATAAATAGCGTGTGTAAAACGAACACTTTGTAAGCAAGGTTATTATTCAATAGAAGATTATTTAAAAGATAAAAATGCTTCGATAGATGCTATTGCAGCTCCACTTGAGTCATGACAACCTATTCAACTGTTATAAGATAACATTTCCTCTCTTCCTTTTATTATTTTAACGTAAAGTAATTTTTTTTGTGTACTTTTTTTTTGTAAATGAGGGAACCATGTAGCCAATCTCATAAATAGTATAATTTGCTTTTTTAACTTAGACTCACCTGATGACCAACCTACATTGTTCTCCCATACCCCAGAACAAAATGTAGATGAAAAAGTTTGCAAAGTTGTATTTTAAAAGAGTAACCGTGGAGTTTCTTGCCCTTTTTCACAGGAATGACATTCCGGAGTGGCGGTAGAGTCTTTGTTTCTTTTCTGTAATAATAATAATAATAATAATAAGTCATTTAATCCAGGCAACTGAAATTTTACAAAAATATTTTGTTAAACTTACGGGCCCATAGAATAAATACCTTACAGACTAACATACATATAATATATAAAACTTATAAACTAAGTAACATGTGTTGCCGGCGACATGTTGCGCTGTACGGGGGTATCTCTCAGTCTCCCACGAAATCTTCTAAAAACGACACCCTTCGGCCAGTAGTCCTCGCTCATGAAGGTCTCCAATTTGGCAGTGGGAACTCGCACAACAAAGGAATTAAAAGCCGCATTGTGTTGCGAATTCAACTTCTCGACCCTCAGAGTATACAAGGACTTCTTGCGGGCATACTCCACAATGTCATCGGCTTTGGTGGTGTAGTGTAGCCGTGACACGTACAGCAGCGTCGTCGGTACTGCTGAACGCAGGAGTGTGCCATCGTCGACCGGTGCAGACCCACACCGGTTTCTTCGAGGGGGCTTCTTCTTGTTCTTTTCCACCTTGATGAAGCCTTCCTCATCAACTTGACCCTTTGTGGTAGTCCGAGGCACCTTACGTACCTTCCCAGTTGTCCTCTCTGGTGCGCGGGCGGCAGCGGCGGCGTAATCACGACGAGGAGAAGCCGTGTTTACGTTTGACGTCACCGGCGGGGCCGTGGAGGTGGCGGGACGCGGTGTACTGCGAACGGCGGGGTGCGGTATGCTGCGGGCGGCGGGGCGCGGTGTATCGCGCGGGCCCGTAGCAACAGCTGGCGAGGCATCGGCCGACTCGAAACTGCCGACGGATGCATTTTGCGCCCCGCGACGAACGTTCACATTACAGGCCTCGTGCGACCTACTTTCCGGGCTGGCGCCACGCAATGACGCCACCTCTTCTCGTAGTTCGCGGATGGTAGTTTCCGAAGCCTCTAACCTGAATTGCACTTCGGCCAGGCTGGACTTTAGGGTGGTTATATCCTTCAGCAGCCTGGTGACATCGACGTGGTCGAATGTGACGGGGGGTAGCCTTTGCAGCTGCTTCGCCACAAAAGCGGGCACGTCGTCGGGATCGGTCACCTTCAACAATCTGATTATGTCTCGGAGACTTCTCTCGCCCTTTTCGTCCCTCCTGCGAGACGGCATCTGATCGCTCTTACCAAGCGATTCGTACAACAGCATCTTCGCATTGCAGATCTCTTCCTGTTTGAAGTTAGTCTTGCATATCTGCTCGATGCTAACTTCATCCATGGTGTCGATGGCGTGCTGTAAAAACGCCAACACTTCGTTGGCTATGAGTTTTTCGGAACTCATAGCGGAAATGACGTGCAGCGGCTATCGCCGCGCAAATCGCGAATTGCAATAATTCGTATATGCAGTGTGGCACGTCCGAATCCGAGGGCGCACTGCACTGCACTGATCATGATCACGATCACACTGACGGATCTGGTGTGAATCAGAATATTTTTTATTCATGTAATGGTTTACATGAATAAAAAATATTCTGATTCACACCAGATCCCTTGCGGGGTAGGCAGAGAGAACAGATTTCCAACAGTTTCTTTTCTTACAGACCTCTCTGGCTTCCTCCACTCTCATAGCTCATCTCAAACTTGCTCGCCGGTTATGGAGACTCTTGATTTGTCTTAACTATTTTATTAATAGTAAATATTTAATTAATCAAACTCCTGCTCCAATTAAAAGTAGAGGCAAGCGCCTCTACTTATGCTAATGTCGGCGATAATATTTCATTTATATGTGTGAAAATGTTATTCATTGTTTTGTGAAAGGAGTTTCCTAACAAGTATAAACATACTTAATAGGAGTTTCCAACTACTGTCAAAGAATGTTTTGATGTTAACAAAATAACATTTTTTATTTTGATGTTAAAGGTGAGACTGGTCTACAAGGACAATGAAGAGAACATTCCCAATTTTGATGATATATTCAGAGATGATGAAGATGAGGTGAGTCCTTCTACTGTTTATTTATTTTATAAGTTACTGTCAGGCCCTTATTGATGAATATTGCAAAAAGACAGTACTATTACACGATTATTTACAAAATTATTGTAATGCCATGTTTAGTTATAAATAAACATGATATGATATTAGCTCTCACCGTTGTGCACTGGCCTCCTCTCAAACTGAGAGGGTTTAGGTCATAGTCCACCACTCTGGTCCAGTGCGGGTTGGCGAACTTCACACACCTTTGAGAAACTTAGGCGTACAGGTTTCCTCACGATATTTTCTTTCACCATTAAAGCAAGTGATAGTCAATTTTTATTACGCACATGCTTTTGAAAAGACGGAGGTGCGTGCCTGGGTTTGAACCGGAGACCTCTGACTTTGCAGTCCAATGGTCTAACCACTACGCTATCACTGCATGACTAACTAATCATGGCATTACAATAACTTAGTCAAATTATCGTGTAATAGTATTCTGTATGCCATTAAAGTACCATTAAGCAATGATTTGACAATGTTTTTGTATCACACTCCTTTACGTGTTTAATGGTAAATAGGGAGGCCCAGGGTATGTTGACGGACGATGTAACGCAGTAGTTAAGAGCTTAAGCCGCTCCGCTCCGATTCCCGCATATGACAAATCTTTGTGTGATCCACAATTATTTGTTCCGGTCTGGGTAAATACCCAGAAAACATGAAAATTCACATACACAAATGTGTATGTGAATTTTCATGTTTGTAAACGACGACACAGGAATAATTCCAAGAGTGAGGCTACGTTTTTTTTAAAGACTTTGATGAATTTCGCCTTATAATGTGAATTATCTCCACTTATTCACACGGTATCCTTATGGTGCAGCAGAAAGACCTTTGCCCATTGGTGGGGTGGTGAAAGCTGGGATTATTCATGTGTGGAATTGTGGGACTTTCCCTGCAAAGAAGCAGAGTTTGTTGCACAAATCCTAAACCAAGAATAATTGGATAGTGATTTAGATAAATACTGGGAGGCAGGCAAAATTCTTGGATGAATGCAAACATCAAAAGTAAATATTGGCCATCAAGTCTCTACTTGTAGTACCCACAATTTCTCAATTTTGTACTATCTTCTATTACCCGGTACTACTGTTGGCACTTCCTGCATTGAGCATTGAACAGTGTCTGTACTGCCTCTGGGCAGTGTTGACTGGTCACATGCTTACTTCAGGCATCACTCTGTGTTTCATTTAGTCAGATGCAGCATGTTGATGTGCAGGTTTGGTCATGCTCACTATAAAGTCTTTGCTTGTGGCTGTCTGGCGCGGGTCACTCCCTTCTCTACAATATGGTCAAGGGGAGGGATGGCTTTTCAAGTCATACTCGTGGACGTCAGCTGCTTTTGGGGACTGGTCCATCTGCAATCCTTTAGAAACTTTTTATAAATAACATTATTAGTCTCATCTTGGTTGTAAAGCATCACACTGAAGCTAGATCGTAAGCTATTTAATTTTAACCTGAACATTGTATCCACACAATATCATTGAAAAAAAATATAAAGGAAAAAAGATAAACAGATTTAAATAAAAAATGCCAGTTTTCTTTTCAATGTTTCTTTGCCAGATCTTCTCAGGAGAGGCCGCGTTTCGATCCCGTGGTAGATTAGTTGGTAAATTAGATAAATATAAAAATGTAAATTGACTATTTTTAGGAAATAACAAGCCAGGGGTATCATACTATCGATGTAGAAGTTAATTCTGTAATTTTTGGATTTCGTGTCTGTTTTTCTGTCTGTCGGAGGGTATGAACCAGCATCACGCAAAAACTACCAGGCGGATTTTAATGAAACTTTGCATGCTGATACCTTTAAATATTGGCTAACATGCTGTATAGTAATTATTCCGGAAAATTATAATGTTGTTCCAGAAAAGACGAAAATAAGCAAAAAATGGGATTTCTAAAAAGACACTTTACTTCAAACCTATTTGATGGATTTCAATGAAATTTTGTGCAATTGTAGCCTGTACAAAAGATCATAACTCTGTATACATATATTTTCAAAAAATTTAGTAGTTTCCGAGGAAAGTACAAAAAAGTCGATTTTGATAAATCATTCATTGTACCAAAACTAATTTTTAGAAGTCAGTGAAACTTAGCACTTAGATATTTCATATGACAGATAATATAGTTAATATTTAAGTTTTCAGGAAATCAAACGGTTTGTAAGGAAAAGTAAACCATCTTTATATATATACTACATATAATAAACTGTAAGGAAATCATATCTGTACATGGAATATCTTTAGGAAATAAGAACCCAGGGATATCATTCTATCAATTTAGAAGCCAATTCTACAATTTTTGGCTTTCGTGTCTGTTTGTCTGTCTATTCAAGGGTATAAACCATCATCACGTAAAAAGTACCAGGTGGATTTTGATGAAACTTTGCATTCGGATACCTTAAAATGTTGGTTAACACGTTATATAGGTATTAAAAAATCAAAAGGTTTTTACTGAAAAGACGGAAATAAGTGAAACATTGGATTTCTAAAAAGACACTTTACTCCAACCTGTTTGATGGATTTCAATGAAATTTTGTGTAATTGTAGCCTGTACTAAAGATCACAACTCTGCATACATATATTTTTGGAAAATATAACAGTTTTTGAGGACAGAAAAAGAAAGTCAATTTTGATAAATCATTCATTGTTTCTAAATCAACTTACTAGATTGTCGCGGGATAAACCATAAAACTTTATTACTGTTTGTCCCGAACTGCAATGTTACGATGTAAAATATGTGATTTTGCCTATACATGAATTCGTCTATGAATTGATATTGGAATCAGGTTCGTCTCCTCGCGAAAAACTTTCCAGTGGTTAATAGCACTCACTCGAAATTGTTCATACATGTTTGATTTAAACACTTAAACATGGTTACCATAATAACGTCGCGCTATAGTTCAGTTTAAATTTTACAAATACCACCTGTACGGGCTAAGCGGGGCTAACACTGAACCCGGTGATAGAGTGAGTTGATAGAGAAATAAGTCTGGTGGAAGTTGACAAAGTATATAATATATATTTACTACATGGTTCTCCTGGAATAGTTAGTCTCCCTGTTAGTTCTTCATATTAAAATGGCTATACGAATTTAATTGAAACTTGATATGAAGGTGTCTTACATATTAAAATAAAACAGAACACGTTTAATCTCGAAAAATACTTCTGTGGAATATCTATTATTTCTATCTATCTATTTCATCACGCCAGATACCTTGCGGGGTAGGCAGAGAGTACAGAGTTCCAACAGGTTCTTTCCTTACAGATCTTTCTGTCTCTTTCCACTTTCATAGTTCGTCTTATACACGCTTGCCGGTTACGGAGACTCTTGACTTGCTCTTCGGATAAGACATGGTATATTGGTCATGGTAAGATAGCCTGATATAGATTATTATATAGTATTAAAATATCTTAAGTCGTGAAATAATAATTTGAAATATAACTATAACTTTATTTGCACACTAGATCCTGCCGATATTTTCCATCTAAGTGGTATATAAATGCACACCAATATGCATTTGGTGGGTTTTTACCGGCCTGCATGACGGCCCGAAGCTATTAATCATATTTTGGCTAAAGAAAAGCCTGGCAATCTTTCGATTTCCCTCTTCCTCTTCACAGATGACTGGAAGCCTGGACTCAAGCTAAAATTGTTCTACAACGAAAATTTAGTAATATTTAAGTTAACTATATAAATAATTTTGCAAAACAAAGACTACTTGATTTCAGTGAAAAAAGGTAGACTGCCTAACTTTGTCACATAGTCGCAGGTACGATCCCTGCACAGCGCACGGGAATATTCATTTGGGATTTGTGATTTTGAAATAAAGAAGATAGTTTATGCGCATACGGAAAAATAAAAAAAATGTTTGTCCGTGTTAATTTCCAGAACGGCGGAACCGATTAAATACACTATCACTGGAAAATGGAGGATTTCTCAGAGATTGTTTAAGGTTACTTTTTAGCCCGGGAAATGCAAGATCCATGGGGGATAGTTGTTTTTATTTCTCCATATTAACACGGCTGAACGGATTTAATAGAAACTTAATATGAAGGTGTCTCTTAAGTCTTAAAATAATGCTATCCCACAAAGTCCTACCTACCTATGTCAAATGACAAAATAAACGCGTGCGAAGCCGCGGGAAACAGCTAGTACAAAATAAATTGGTTCACATACTGAGTTCTTAGATTTACGCGAATATTACACATGAAATAAAACTATTTTTCGGATTATATCGCGGTTTATTTTTGATTTTTAAGTTCCCGACGGTTCGAGTGCTTTGCAGCACCCATGGTCACGGGAGAGACTGAGGTGTTAGACGTCCAAAAGGCATAGTTGTTCCGGGGTACCCTCAAATTTCTTAATTATTTTTGTTGGTCCGATCTACGCAGAATGAGCTCACGGTATCTTGACGTCTTGCAGTGTTATGCTTGGTTTTGGATTTGATTATATTACCCAAGTTTTTAAGACCGGTCTTAAAAACCCGGGTTAAAGAACACACAGCTGACCTAAAACACCTTCGCTCGAAGAAGTCTGCAGACTGTGAACATGTACTTGACCGCACCCGCCATAACATCAGATTTGATAGACCACAAATCCTCGTGAAAGAACACCGATTCCTACCAAGGATGCTTCGCGAGAAAAACATCCTAATTTCAATAGAGAAGATGGCTGGGTGCTTCCATCGACTTGGGATTCGGTAATTAATATAATCAAATCCAAAACCAAGCACTGCAAGAACTCAAGATACCGTGAGCTCATTCTGCGTAGATCGGACCAACAAAAATAATTAAGAAGTTTGAGGGTACTTTTGAACAATTATGCCTTTTGGACGTCTAACACCTCAGTCCCTCCCATGACCATGAGTGCTGCAAATCACTCGAAACTTCGGTAACGTAAAAATCAAAAATTAACCGCGATAAATCCGAAAAATAGTTTTATTTCAAAATAAATTGTTTGAGTTTATCGCCGGATGAGGTTTCATAAAAGTTTGTGAAAATTTAGCTCTTTCATACATGTTTGTAAAGAAGCATAAATAAATAAACAGATTGTTTAATAGATTTGTTTTTCTTGAAATAATATTGTTTTTATAAAAGTACCCCCAAAGTATTATGCGTCATCCCCATTATTATTTTTTTTTGTATTTTATGTGTTTCTTCAGATTTTAATCCTCAAGCTTTTCCAAAATTATTCTTTTTCAATAATTACAAAAAGGTTTCTGAACTGGAAACTGAGTAGGCGTGTTTTGTTAGTCCCGCTCAAAAAACCGCCAAGAAAGGGAGAGCCGGTTAGTGATAGTGTGGGAAGGGAAGTAATAAGCATAAGCTTCCCTCACTTCACGCGAGAGTCGGTGGTGGATAAAGTGGGTATAATGTTGTCTGTTAGGATGAAGAGTCTGCGAGTGGGCGGGAGGGCCTGGAGGCTACGCTGGAGCGCCGGCGGGCGCGCCGTGCGTGGGAGGAGCGCCGCAACACGCTCATGTTCAACTACACGCAGTTCTCCTACTACGGTAAACCTGTATGTATTGTAGCAACATGTAACTTCTAATCACTAAAATCAGGCTCCCAATGTAAAAATGGAAGAAAACAATTGTTTAGTGTGTTAATTATGCACTTGTATTTAATTTTAGAATCTCCATTGAAAGTATTAGGCGAGGCCGCTTATTTCTGTTCTTGCAACGAATGTCGTTTATCTATTTATTATTTATTGTGCCTACACCCTGTGACTTATTTCTCAACAAAAGCGATGCACATTACCAAAGTTAATATATGTAAACAGCGGATCATCTTAGTCCTAGCAGTCCGAATTAAAATCACACACAGATGCGTGCTCTACGCGGCTTCTCGGAAGTGTTTACTGAGTAGTACTCTCTGAGAGCTGCTAAGAATCCGCGTAAAGCGCGTGTCTCTGAGCGTAGTTCTTATTCTGATTGCTATACTATTATCCTCAACTTTTTACCTACATATTTAGCGATTTAGAACGATATAGCGCAGTGGTTAAGAGCTTAAGACGCTCCGCCCATTGTGTCTAATAGACGCGGGTTCAATTCCCGCACGAGACAAATCTTTGTGTTATCCAAAATTATTAGTTTCGGTTTGAGTATTTAAATATGTGAATTTTCAATTTTTTGTAAACTTTTGTAAACGCACCCACGACACAGAAATAAATCATAGTGTGGGACTATCTTCATTAAAAAAAATGTCAACTATGTTAGTGTTTTGTATCTAAAGCACATTATCGTGTCGTGGCGTGTGCGCAGCCAGCTTGGCGAGCGCGGCTTAAGCCGTTTTATACACGCGGACGTGTCTATCGGGGCTTGTAAAATATGTGTAGGATGTTTATTTATTTAGAGGCATGAATAATATTATGAGGCATTTAAAAATAGGTAATAATGTAATAGATGTTTACGCCGATATATGACTTCTAATGTCTTATTATTACGATTTATACAGTGTAGAACAGGAATTCACAAACTATTTCGGACAGGAGACCCCTTTTCCAAAATTAACTGATACTTCAGCACACCCCCATAGCCAAATTATTTAAAAATCCTATCTCTAGTTTTTTTTCTATTGATACAAAATAATTACCAATTTAAAAACTTTGCGGTTGGTTAAATGAGTAAAGTACAACAATGATACTTCCTACTAAAATATTAGTAATTCTTATAACAAGTTGGTACACGTAACATATGCGTTCTTATTTACCAGTAGGTAAATAAGAACTTGAGTTAATTAATAGGGGTCGATTTTTAGACCTCGTCGACCCCCAAAATCAGTTTTCGTTTATGTCGACTCCTGGGCAACCGATATCGACCGCTTGGGGTTTGGGAATCCCTGGTGTAGGATATTGCTACGTTAGTACCACAGTTCACATATGTGAACACTCTGAGCATTGCCGAAAAGTCGCGTAGAGCACGCGTCAGTGTGCGGGATTCTTATTCGGACCGCTAGTACTAAGATTCTCAACTGTTTTAATATGTCTTAACTTATAGTGCTTTGTATCTTAACCACATTATCGTGGTGCAGAGCGCTTGCGTGGCGCTAGAATTATCATGGCGCGTTTCGCGCTGCGGCTGGGGCGGTGTGTGGGCGGCCAGCGTGGCCAGCGCGGCTCAAGCCGTGCTCTACACGCGCACGGCCGCGGCTTGCCTACTCGACTCCGAGGCTCTGCACCGACACCTGCCGCCTGAACACTCAAATACGGTAAGTGATTTTACACAAAGATTTTGCTAGCATCTACTAGTATTTCACCTATCCTAAACAAAATCAAAAGGATCGAGTCATCAATTCCGTTGATATATTATATCAACCGAAAGACGTCCACTGCAGGAAGTAGGTAGGCTCCCCGTAGTCATATCAATGTAATTGATGGCTTGATCTCTTAGATTTTGTTTAGGATATGTGACATTTATACGCATTTATAAGCATTAGGACGGATGCGATCGGCATCGCGTCCGTTCCGATGTGCACTGACGCACGCCGTACGGTTTAAGTCGTACATAAGACTGAAGATGCATTATGAAATAGGTACCTATGTGATGTGTTAGGGTGCGCGCGTCTCCCTGGACAAAGACCTGTTGGTTCCACTGTACCGGCGCTGGGCGCTAGAGTCGGCTCTACGACACGCGCCCGCGCTGGCTCCGCACCTGCGCCTGCACACGCTGGCCGGACACACGCGCCTGCGCCGGCTGCTCGCCGACATGGGGTGAGCATGCTAATGTAGTGTGGCTATACAGAATATATATGCGAGCCTTTATGTTACACTGCTGGTTGTAATAATATAATCATATCGGTCTATACTGACCACTGCTGGGCAAAGGCCTTCTCTCATGAATTGAGGTGAGAGACACGCGGACCCAGTGCGGATTGGTGGAGGAAGGCTTGTAGCCACCTGCTGTTGGAGCTTACCAAGCCGCCTATAAGGTTTCTAACTCGGCTTAACGACTACCACATTAGGTGGTAACCGGGACTTATGGCTTAATGTGCCTTCTGAAATACGGAGACGCTCGAATATAAAAATGCCACTAATGCCTATCTCAGGTTGACCGAATCGAACGCTGCTTAACTTTGGTGATGGGTAAGAACAACGCGGTCGCACAGTGCTACGAGCGCTTCTGTTGGGTGAATTTATGTATATTCAAGAAAAGAAGGCTCGTGATTACTCTAAGTTCTGTATTCACGAGGAGACAAATATTTCCCGACACGTGTCGCTAGAGATAGAGGCGATGTCGGCCATTCGGTCCACATTTATTTAGTCTGTTGCAACATCACCTGATGAGGTTTCATACTGGTGCGCCACACACGTCACCGCTCTGTGACTTCTGTTTCTTAACAAAAGCGATGCGGCAACAAGGAACCGACTTCGGTCGACATCTGAAGCGAAGTGAACCTCTAAGCCGTTCGGAACGTCATTACTAAGATAGAAGGTCAAGGAATTCCAGCCATTAAAACCGTGTCCCGCAGGATCCCTCTGCAGCAGGCTCGGCAGGCGTACCGCTCCATGGACGTGGAGCTGCGGCGCGGGCTGCTGGCGGCGCTGGAGGCGGCGGCGCCCAAGCACAAGCTGCCCGAGCCCACGCACACCACGTTCCTGCTGCACCGCCCGCACTCGCCCGCGCTCGCCGCCATGGACCTCGTGTACGCCATCATGGGGCTTATTGAACACGTCAGTACATCTTTCTGTATCTATCTCTATGTATTTCATCGCGCCAGATCCCTTGCGAGGTAGGCAGATCTGAGTTCTTTCCTTACAAACCTCTCTGGTTTCCTCCACTCTCATAGATCATCTCATACACGCTCGGCGGTCACGGAGACTTTTGGCTTACCCTTCACATAAGACACGGTTTATTTGGTCGTAGTCATATCATAACGAGAACATAAATAAATAATGCAACAGTAGTTAGCTAAAAGCCTGCTTGTACTGCACCACGCTGGGTCCGCGCCACCACCGCGCGGAATGAATGAACTAATCTCTCTCATATTGAGTTCTTAGATTTACGCGAATATTACACATGAAATAAAACTATGAAAGATAGTATCGGTGTAAAGATGAGAAAGGGTATGCTCCGTTGGTTCGGGCATATAGAAAGAATGCCAGAAGAAAGAATGACAAAACAGATATACAATGCGAAAGTGGAAGGATGTAGGTGCCGGGAAAGACCTAGACTATCTTACCATGACCAAATAGACCGTGTCTTAGCTGAAGGGCAAGTCAAGAGTCTCCGTAACCGGCGATTGTGTATGGGACGAACTATGAGAGTGGAGAAAGCCAGAGAGGTATGTAAGGAAAGAACCTGTTGGAACTCTGTACTCTCTGCCTACCCCGCGAGGGAGCTGGCGTGATGATATAGATAGATAGATAGATAGAAATAAAAGTATTTTACGGATTTTATCGCGGGTTATTTTTGATTTTTAGTTCCCGACGTTTACCTCTCCCTCACCTCGATTTATGAGAGGCATCCGCCCAGCTGTGGAACAATACCTACTGATTTATATTGTATATATCATGATGATGACAGTATTTTATTTTTATTACAAGACGTGGTAATAACGAAGGGCTGTAAGCTCCCATTTAAAACCCTATACCCTCTTTATACAAGAAAAATTAACAGTAAACTAAGCTTTTAATGCCCTTCCAAAAGGCAATAATTCGACAAAAATTTCATCATCATCCCATGTAACGTGCACTGCAGTACACCACAACGATCGCATTCGTACTGTATGCATCCAGCTTAACTTTCACCAAATCATTGATGCAAATTGTGGGAGGCCTGCTCATTCCACATCACCCGGTACGTGGTCGTATCAACCGCCATTAGTTTAACGAGCGACACATATCACATGGCCATAATTCCAGACTCCTGCGCTGCTATCGATTTTTTTTAATAGATCAACCGGCGGTAATACTTTGCTCAGCTAGAATACGAAATAATACTTTCCACCTCATCTCTTGCGAGGTAAACAGAGGCGTCATCATCCAATCATCAGTCCACTTTACTGCCACCATTGCCAAAGACAAACTAGGCGTCTTAAACTAATATCAATAATTGCTTCCACTCTTCTCGCTTGCTTTGTTTCGCCGACGATATGAAGATATTCTCCTCCATATCTTCGACGGAAGATATACAGGCACTTCAGTCGGATCTTTTACGGCTGGATAACTATTGCCAGAAGAACAAATTACACCTAAACCCACTTAAATGCTCGGTTGTTAGTTTTAGTCGTAAACGCCATCCCATTCCGACAATTTATAAACTTAAAGGACAGGCGGTCATAAACAGTAATATAGTTCGGGATTTAGGTGTTAACCATGATTACAAGCTTTTGTTTGATCAACATATTGATAAAGTTGTAGCCAGAGCGACGAAAGCACTAGGTTTTATAATAAGATTATCTAGCTCCTTTAATCAAGCAAAAACTCTGAAAATCCTTTACTGCACTTACGTTAGGAGTCACCTTGATTATGCTTCACAAATCTGGAACCCTTGCTATGACAAATATGTTGATCGAATTGAACAAGTACAAAAGCGATTCATTAAATATCTATGCTTTAAACTGAAAATTCCTTATCACTCTTCTAATTATTTAAATCTTTGCAAAAAATTTCATATTCTTCCACTTTACTATCGACGTCGAACTGCTGATTTCATATTTTTGGCCAAAATTATTAACAACGAAATTGATAGCACTGATTTGTTGCAAAAAATTAACTTTAATATCCCTCGTAGGTCAGCGAGGCATAATTTGCCTATAAATGTTGCATCATTCAATTCCAATTACAGGCGGAACTCATTTATGGTTCGTGCAAGCAGAGATTTTAACCATATATGCAGAGAGTTTTCATTTGACCCTTTCAACATTGACACGGCTTCAGCGAGAAGGTATCTCAACCGTCACTTCTTTGGTTAATTGACTTTTACCGATTTATTCTTGATACACATGCTATTGCTCCTATGAGTACGAATTTATAATATGTTTCCTAAACGTGTGATCCTATAACTGGTTCTCTGTGAAATTTTTAAGTTATTTATCATAGATATGTAAACCGTTGGACCACCTTTCAATAAATAAATAAAAAAAATAAAAATACAGAATTACAATACACCCACCCTTAACATCCATTTCTCAGGAAACGATGTCAAGAGCAGAAGGTTTCCAGCATGCGCTCTCGGCCCTAGACATCGAGAGTGGAGAGAATGAGAGCCGGCGGCTCGGCTGCGAGTCTGCCCAGAGAACACTAGAGGCAGTCGCCAAGCTTGTAAACTCCACCCTCAGCGGCAAGCAGCTACATCTAGCGGGGCCGTTCAGCTACTTCATAGTGCAGGAGGTGAGTACTGCTGGTGTGGACTGGATATAGCAGAGACAGTAAGTTAGTGGGTTGGAGGCAGTCGCCAAGCTCGTCAACTCCACCCTCAGCGGCAAGCAGCTGCATCTAGCGGGGCCGTTCAGCTACTTCATAGTGCAGGAGGTGAGTACTGCTGGTGTGGACTGGATATAGCAGAGACAGTAAGTTAGTGGGTTGGAGGCAGTCGCCAAGCTCGTCAACTCCACCCTCAGCGGCAAGCAGCTGCATCTAGCGGGGCCGTTCAGCTACTTCATAGTGCAGGAGGTGAGTACTGCTGGTGTGGACTGGATATAGCAGAGACAGTAAGTTAGTGGGTTGGAGGCAGTCGCCAAGCTCGTCAACTCCACCCTCAGCGGCAAGCAGCTGCATCTAGCGGGGCCGTTCAGCTACTTCATAGTGCAGGAGGTGAGTACTGCTGGTGTGGACTGGATATAGCAGAGACAGTAAGTTCGTGGGTTGGAGGCAGTCGCCAAGCTCGTCAACTCCACCCTCAGCGGCAAGCAGCTGCATCTAGCGGGGCCGTTCAGCTACTTCATAGTGCAGGAGGTGAGTACTGCTGGTGTGGACTGGATATAGCAGAGACAGTAAGTTAGTGGGTTGGAGGCAGTCGCCAAGCTCGTCAACTCCACCCTCAGCGGCAAGCAGCTGCATCTAGCGGGGCCGTTCAGCTACTTCATAGTGCAGGAGGTGAGTACTGCTGGTGTGGACTGGATATAGCAGAGACAGTAAGTTAGTGGGTTGGAGGCAGTCGCCAAGCTCGTCAACTCCACCCTCAGCGGCAAGCAGCTGCATCTAGCGGGGCCGTTCAGCTACTTCATAGTGCAGGAGGTACTGCTGGTGTGGACTGGATATAGCAGAGACAGTAAGTTAGTGGGTTGGAGGCAGTCGCCAAGCTCGTCAACTCCACCCTCAGCGGCAAGCAGCTGCATCTAGCGGGGCCGTTCAGCTACTTCATAGTGCAGGAGGTGAGTACTGCTGGTGTGGAGTGGATATAGCAGAGACAGTAAGTTAGTGGGTTGGAGGCAGTCGCCAAGCTCGTCAACTCCACCCTCAGCGGCAAGCAGCTGCATCTAGCGGGGCCGTTCAGCTACTTCATAGTGCAGGAGGTGAGTACTGCTGGTGTGGACTGGATATAGCAGAGACAGTAAGTTAGTGGGTTGGAGGCAGTCGCCAAGCTCGTCAACTCCACCCTCAGCGGCAAGCAGCTGCATCTAGCGGGGCCGTTCAGCTACTTCATAGTGCAGGAGGTGAGTACTGCTGGTGTGGACTGGATATAGCAGAGACAGTAAGTTAGTGGGTTGGAGGCAGTCGCCAAGCTCGTCAACTCCACCCTCAGCGGCAAGCAGCTGCATCTAGCGGGGCCGTTCAGCTACTTCATAGTGCAGGAGGTGAGTACTGCTGGTGTGGAGTGGATATAGCAGAGACAGTAAGTTAGTGGGTTGGAGGCAGTCGCCAAGCTCGTCAACTCCACCCTCAGCGGCAAGCAGCTGCATCTAGCGGGGCCGTTCAGCTACTTCATAGTGCAGGAGGTGAGTACTGCTGGTGTGGACTGGATATAGCAGAGACAGTAAGTTAGTGGGTTGGAGGCAGTCGCCAAGCTCGTCAACTCCACCCTCAGCGGCAAGCAGCTGCATCTAGCGGGGCCGTTCAGCTACTTCATAGTGCAGGAGGTGAGTACTGCTGGTGTGGACTGGATATAGCAGAGACAGTAAGTTAGTGGGTTGGAGGCAGTCGCCAAGCTCGTCAACTCCACCCTCAGCGGCAAGCAGCTGCATCTAGCGGGGCCGTTCAGCTACTTCATAGTGCAGTAGGTGAGTACTGCTGGTGTGGACTGGATATAGCAGAGACAGTAAGTTAGTGGGTTGGAGGCAGTCGCCAAGCTCGTCAACTCCACCCTCAGCGGCAAGCAGCTGCATCTAGCGGGGCCGTTCAGCTACTTCATAGTGCAGGAGGTGAGTACTGCTGGTGTGGACTGGATATAGCAGAGACAGTAAGTTAGTGGGTTGGAGGCAGTCGCCAAGCTCGTCAACTCCACCCTCAGCGGCAAGCAGCTGCATCTAGCGGGGCCGTTCAGCTACTTCATAGTGCAGGAGGTGAGTACTGCTGGTGTGGACTGGATATAGCAGAGACAGTAAGTTAGTGGGTTGGAGGCAGTCGCCAAGCTCGTCAACTCCACCCTCAGCGGCAAGCAGCTGCATCTAGCGGGGCCGTTCAGCTACTTCATAGTGCAGGAGGTGAGTACTGCTGGTGTGGACTGGATATAGCAGAGACAGTAAGTTAGTGGGTTGGAGGCAGTCGCCAAGCTCGTCAACTCCACCCTCAGCGGCAAGCAGCTGCATCTAGCGGGGCCGTTCAGCTACTTCATAGTGCAGGAGGTGAGTACTGCTGGTGTGGACTGGATATAGCAGAGACAGTAAGTTAGTGGGTTGGAGGCAGTCGCCAAGCTCGTCAACTCCACCCTCAGCGGCAAGCAGCTGCATCTAGCGGGGCCGTTCAGCTACTTCATAGTGCAGGAGGTGAGTACTGCTGGTGTGGACTGGATATAGCAGAGACAGTAAGTTAGTGGGTTGGAGGCAGTCGCCAAGCTCGTCAACTCCACCCTCAGCGGCAAGCAGCTGCATCTAGCGGGGCCGTTCAGCTACTTCATAGTGCAGGAGGTGAGTACTGCTGGTGTGGACTGGATATAGCAGAGACAGTAAGTTAGTGGGTTGGAGGCAGTCGCCAAGCTCGTCAACTCCACCCTCAGCGGCAAGCAGCTGCATCTAGAGGGGCCGTTCAGCTACTTCATAGTGCAGGAGGTGAGTACTGCTGGTGTGGACTGGATATAGCAGAGACAGTAAGTTAGTGGGTTGGAGGCAGTCGCCAAGCTCGTCAACTCCACCCTCAGCGGCAAGCAGCTGCATCTAGCGGGGCCGTTCAGCTACTTCATAGTGCAGGAGGTGAGTACTGCTGGTGTGGACTGGATATAGCAGAGACAGTAAGTTAGTGGGTTGGAGGCAGTCGCCAAGCTCGTCAACTCCACCCTCAGCGGCAAGCAGCTGCATCTAGCGGGGCCGTTCAGCTACTTCATAGTGCAGGAGGTGAGTACTGCTGGTGTGGACTGGATATAGCAGAGACAGTAAGTTAGTGGGTTGGAGGCAGTCGCCAAGCTCGTCAACTCCACCCTCAGCGGCAAGCAGCTGCATCTAGAGGGGCCGTTCAGCTACTTCATAGTGCAGGAGGTGAGTACTGCTGGTGTGGACTGGATATAGCAGAGACAGTAAGTTAGTGGGTTGGAGGCAGTCGCCAAGCTCGTCAACTCCACCCTCAGCGGCAAGCAGCTGCATCTAGCGGGGCCGTTCAGCTACTTCATAGTGCAGGAGGTGAGTACTGCTGGTGTGGACTGGATATAGCAGAGACAGTAAGTTAGTGGGTTGGAGGCAGTCGCCAAGCTCGTCAACTCCACCCTCAGCGGCAAGCAGCTGCATCTAGCGGGGCCGTTCAGCTACTTCATAGTGCAGGAGGTGAGTACTGCTGGTGTGGACTGGATATAGCAGAGACAGTAAGTTAGTGGGTTGGAGGCAGTCGCCAAGCTCGTCAACTCCACCCTCAGCGGCAAGCAGCTGCATCTAGCGGGGCCGTTCAGCTACTTCATAGTGCAGGAGGTGAGTACTGCTGGTGTGGACTGGATATAGCAGAGACAGTAAGTTAGTGGGTTGGAGGCAGTCGCCAAGCTCGTCAACTCCACCCTCAGCGGCAAGCAGCTGCATCTAGCGGGGCCGTTCAGCTACTTCATAGTGCAGGAGGTGAGTACTGCTGGTGTGGACTGGATATAGCAGAGACAGTAAGTTAGTGGGTTGGAGGCAGTCGCCAAGCTCGTCAACTCCACCCTCAGCGGCAAGCAGCTGCATCTAGCGGGGCCGTTCAGCTACTTCATAGTGCAGGAGGTGAGTACTGCTGGTGTGGACTGGATATAGCAGAGACAGTAAGTTCGTGGGTTGGAGGCAGTCGCCAAGCTCGTCAACTCCACCCTCAGCGGCAAGCAGCTGCATCTAGCGGGGCCGTTCAGCTACTTCATAGTGCAGGAGGTGAGTACTGCTGGTGTGGACTGGATATAGCAGAGACAGTAAGTTAGTGGGTTGGAGGCAGTCGCCAAGCTCGTCAACTCCACCCTCAGCGGCAAGCAGCTGCATCTAGCGGGGCCGTTCAGCTACTTCATAGTGCAGGAGGTGAGTACTGCTGGTGTGGACTGGATATAGCAGAGACAGTAAGTTAGTGGGTTGGAGGCAGTCGCCAAGCTCGTCAACTCCACCCTCAGCGGCAGGCAGCTGCATTTAGCGGGGCCGTTCAGCTACTTCATAGTGCAGGAGGTGAGTACTGCTGGTGTGGACTGGATATAGCAGAGACAGAGAGTAGATTGGAGGTAGTTGGCAAGTTTGTCAACTGCTGGAGCAGTAGGTAGTTGCATCTAGTGGGGCCATTCAGTTACTTTATAGTGCAGGAGGTAAGTACTGCTGGTTTGGGACCATTGAATTACTATAGGGTAGGTGGTAAGTGTTGTTAGTGTGTGACTGTATATAGAGAGTGATAACCAACTTGACGGGTTTTAACATTTATTTAAAAGAGAAAAAAGTTAAACGGTGAGGGAAATGCTCTAGATTAACTTCATTTGCTAAGTAGTCGTTTTGAACTGCTGGTTATGATGAGGCAATCTTTATTTTGTTAATTTATAATCATATACATGAGCTACGTCCAGTATAGCCAGACCTCCAGTCCGTTTTGCAATGCACTGGTGTTGTTCCCAGGGCACCCCGGAGGCCGGCGTGGTGAAGGGTCCGCTGTGGCTGGGCGTGGCGGCGCGCTGGGCGGCCGCGGCTGGGGGTGGAGCCCGCGCCGTGCTGGCCGCCAGCGGAGCCCTGCTGCTGGGGGTACCGCCCAGATACCAGCACGAGCCCAGGAAGTCAGTACTACACATGCTTTTTGCTAAATAAAGTCACACAAATATTTGTCTCGTGCGGTAATTGAACTTATTCGATCTAGTGGGCAGAGCGTAATAAACTCTTAACAACTGCGCCAAATTATCCGTCAATAAAATGCCTTAGTCACATTATTTGGAATTGTTTTTATTTTAATACGTGTCAGACTTTAATGACTAATAAATCTAAATAGAAAGAAAATGTATCACTTCGGAATCGAATCTACATAATCCACTGATAATTTTTACGTCCTCTTCCCTTCCTGAGTCACTTCGTAAATATCTAAAATATAGAGATTTTATTAAAATGAAAATGAATGTGCACATAGCTTCCTAGCCTTATTTAATGTTACATTTTTTCAGAAACGTATGCCCACTCCGGGTTCTACTGGATCACGTATCCCTGAATTGTGGTTGCGTTTACAAATATGAAAATTCACACACACAAATACCCGGACCATACCAAATAATTGTAGATCACACAAAGATTTGTCTCGTGCGGAAATTGACTTAGAGGCAGTGGACAGAGCGGCTTAAGCTCTTAACCACTGCGCCAAATCCTCCGTCATATATATCTCACTGGTCGGAAATCCAAATAAAATAAAATTTGTTGTAATAATAGACCGATTTTTAGGTTGTTGACGGACGTTTAGCGCAGTGGTTAAGAGCTTAGCCGCTCCGCCCACTGTGTCTAATAGTCGCGGGTTCGATTCCCGCACGGTACAAATCTTTGTGTGATCCACAATTATTTGTTTCGGTCTGGGTATTTGTGTATGTGAATTTTTATGTTTGTAAACGCACCCACGATACAGGCGTAAATCCTACTGTAAAAATAAAGATTTTTAGGTTGTCGCCTTTTGCGACAAGAAATAATATTACCAGAGAGATCCTTAAACTACTTTTCTTATACATTTCCGTGTCAATATTCCAGTCTGTTCGGCGCAGCGTTCGAACAGGCGGCCACGAAGAGCGGCGCGTCCGTGGCGCTGGACCACGTGGACTCGGCCGTCATCTCGCTGCCCGTGGCGCAGCGCGCGCAGTTCCTCGACGCACTCACCGCCTTGCTAGCCTAGTAACACCACAGTTAACATATGTACACAGTTGAACCCCTCGGTACTAGCCGTCCGAATAAGAATCACACACACACTTCTCGGCAGATCACTAAAACGTCTGCTTGCAGTGGCTATTTGGTGGTCACTTCCTTCCCTTTAATATGTTGGAGGGCGGTGATGGCTGCTCAAGTAGTCGTACTCGTGAACGGGTGCTGCTTGTGGAGACTGGTCCACCCATAATCCTCTAGCTTTCCATTATAACATATATTTAAAAATATTATTATTAGTCCTATATCTCAGTCGTAAGGCATCACACTGGAGCTGGATGACATAAATGATTTTGTATAATATAAAAAGGTATGTATCAATATCATAAAATAATGAATAAAAAAAGTTTCTCGCCGGATCTTCTCAGTGGAGGCCGCGTTCCGATCTGGTGGTAGATTAGTAAGTGAAAAAAAATATGTAATATATAATACCATTTGTAAACACACCCTCGCAGGGTTTATGCAAAATAAACGATTTGAGTTCACAGAGGTACTTTAAAGAAAACGTAGCCCCACTATAGTCTTTTTCACGACCGATGAGTACGGTGACTTTTGATCAAATTCCATTTCACGCATAGTGTTTTACAAAATATTTAAATTAAGGAATCCAGAAAATAAACAAGAATATAAAGGTAAATCAAAAATCTATTTTAACTTGCATTTAATGCATATACTGTTTATAAATTTGTGTAATTATAACTTAAACTTTATAAAACTCTGTTACTTAATCATGTAAATTGGAATGGTTTGCGTTTTAGGGACTGATACGATGAAATCGCTATAATCGATCAATTGATTTTAATATTGTACCAAATCGATTGCCGATTTCTTTACGAATATTCCGTGTATCCGACTGAAAGACATGGTATACTTATAGTCAAGAAATTGATAAAAAAACGTGACTGCACCATCCTGACGCATTAAAATAGTTTCGTAGATTTTTGAATAATAATACATGTGCGCAACGAATTAGGCGATTTGAATGACGATTTTTCTGACGAATCGCTTGATTCGTAAATAAATAATAAAATTATTGATATGTTTTCTTTTTGTTCCATAACTACTATTATTAAAATCGATTCATTCTCCGTTATAAATTATCACGATACGATATTCAATTGATTGTATTTAATTCAATTTTATCATCACCACATTTCGAGAAACGCCAGCGTACCCTATGTCGCATGTAAAAGACTATAGGAATTATTCCTGCGTCGTGTGTGCTTTTAACCACTGGACCAAGCCGTCTGTCACGGTCGTCCCGATGATCTGCAAGCGGAGTAAAATGTCTCTTAGGAATAAAGTGACACTTTACAAAACTTTTATACGGCCCATCATGACGTACGCTTGTGAGGTGTTCGGGCACGCCGCCCGCTCTCACATCGACAGACTCCAAACGGTTCAATCCTCTTTCCTCCGCAAAGCCGTTGGAGACCCCTGGTTCATACGAAATGACGATCTCCATTCCGATCTCGGTCTCGAACCTATTCGCGCCTTTATTAAAAAGGCGACAAACCGATATTTCGCGAACGCGTCCAATCAAAGAAATCCGCTAATCGTAGCCGCCGCCGACTACGAACCTAGCTCCCCTCCTATCAGCCGCTACCGCCGTCCGCGGCATGTTTTTACCGACCCTCCCGATGCCCTTACATCCCATCTTTTGGATACAGATACCGCAGACAGGATAAAACACCGACCTCGCCGGCGAGCTCGAAGAATACCTTGCCCGCCCGCCGGTGCAGAGCACCACGGCGAGGCACCTAGTATACGCCCTCCCCCATAGCGACTGCCCAAGCCGAGGCCGTTCCTCATTGAGGTGCTCTCGAGCTAGTTGCCCCCTTGCCCTTCTGGCTCGAGCGTAGTGGTTGCACGCTCGCCCTCTTGTCCGGTGAAGCTGTAAAGGCCCCGCGGCCGACAGCGTAGATCATCACACACACACACATACGCCGTCCTTCAAACTACTACCCATAGAACACTTGCAAGAAGCCGCGTAGAGCGCGTTTGTGTGCGGAATTCTTATTTGGACAGCTAGTGCTAAGATGCTCTACTGTTTACGTAGGGTAATTGTGGTTCGAGCCTATAGCTACTTTTAGCATCAGTAACCAGAAATTTAGTTGTTATAATATAATATAAGTAATAAAATAGTAATAAGTGAAACTCAATTGCGTTAATAGTTTTAAATAGCAGCCTGTTTTATATTAAAACTGAACTGTTAGACGATTTTGATGCTTATTGTAGGTAATTTTAGAACACTTTTTTATGTAATGTATTCAACGCTATTGTATATCTTATCTTCCAGCATAATTTTCGTATTAATTTGATTTATCTTATATATATCATATAATTTTAAGCTAAGTTCTGTGCGAGCCGGTCTTACAAAAATGTTATTAAAAATCCAAGATGAAAACTAAATATGAATTAATTCCAAACAATTTTTAGTTATTGATTTCTAAGACTTGTTGGAACACTGAACTCTCTGTCTACTCCGCAAAGGATCTGGCGTGATGATGTAGATAGATAGATTTCTAATAAGTTGATAGCTATTTCTTAATGACGAAATCCTACTGCCTAAAATACGGTGTTGGTTTAATTATTTTTTGAGCCGAATATCGCTTACAATATTGTTGATATTTGGAATAATAAATGCTATTTAATTTGTAAAGTAATACGAATAGTTTTTTATTCTTATTAAAACAGTAGCTTTATGTCGATTAATACGCGAAGGCGGTCTCCACTCGTTCTTCTATACAAGGTGTAACAAAAAAAACTAAAGACCTCAGACACCCCAATTAGATCATTGCTTTACGAATTCAATACGAAAATCAAACTTCCAATTTTATGGAGTTTTCTACAACTTTTTTAAGCTCTTTGGTACCCAAATTAACCATACAATTTAATAAGTAATTAACTTTTGTATGCTTACTGAAATGATATACGTTTTAAATAGCTGTAATGCTTTGAATAATCATTAAATTTTGCTTAATACAGTGAACAGAACGAGAAACAGTATTTTAGAAAATTAAAAAAAAAACTTTAAAAATAGTTGGAATCGATTCAGATGCCGATTTAGAACAAACTACTTTCAGGTCTTGCATTAAATTTTTACACCTTGTATGAACACTTACTGAGCAAGTAAGTGTTCATATACGTTCGTATACAAGGTAATTAAAGGTAGGTATTTTGTAAGTGTATCAATTCGATTGATACATACAACGTGATAGGTGTTTAACGATAGAACTAACACACTATAGTATTCTTCATGAAGCATGGGTACTGGGACAGTTGTAAGTGTCAAAGAAAATTATACTTTATTCAATGGCAATAAGAGGCATGACCCGTTCTATACTTATGGTTGTATGCCTTAATATCATTGAATTAAATATTAATTTCGTTTGGCACTTAGAACTGTCACTACCCATCTTATGTAAAAATACTATAGTAGGACACTTTTATAGTAAGCGATAAGGAAAAAAGATGGGTGCCCCATCTTTTTTCCTTCGTGAATTAAAACAATGTATATCGATTTTTTAAATGTATCCTCCATGGGTGAGGTCACTACCCAGCAGAGGGACGAAAAAAAAAGTCCTCCACATCGTATCCGATGACGGCCATCCAAACTTTAAAATATTATTTTCTGTTATGAGAGTTCCTAGTTTTTTGAATTTGGCGCTTATGGTCAAGTGTTTGAAGGCGAATTTTTGCAAATGCTTCAATGTTATTATAGATGGTAGAGCGCCAAGATTACCTGTTTAGAGCTAGGAGTTAGGATGTCTTTTGAGCATGTCCTTGTATCGTAAATGCTGGCCACCACGCTTACGTTTACCTTCTGCCGACTCGGAGTAAAGCACAGCTTTAGGTAATCGGTGGTCTTCCATACGAAGGGCGTGCCCACACCATCTGAGTTGCCGCTGCATAAGTAACGCTCCCATACCGAACATTCCAGAACGACGATTTTTATATCGTGGCTTATCATCGGTACTGGAAAGCACTCGCAACTTTAAGAAATTACATAAATAAAATATTTACCGCAATAATATCGGGGTTTATATAATAATTATATTTTAAGCAGTCTTTGGCTCGAAAATCATTAAAAAATAACCATGTATAATTAATAATAGAAATCGATCAAGCTTATTTTGTTTAATGTACAGACAATAGCGGTTTAATTTCACCTTGTTTCAACAGGGACAGGTGCGCAAACCCTGGAACAGGTAGTATCTATAAATACGACCAAGTAAACTTACCAACGATTTAGCACAGTGGTTAAGAGCTTAAGCCACTCCACCCACCGTGTCTAATAGTCGCACGGGACAAATCTATGTGTGACTCACATTTGTTCCGGTCTGGGTATTTGTGTGTTAGTTTTCATGTTTGTAAACGCACCCACGACTCAGGAATAAATCCTTGTGTGAGGCTACGTTTTTTATTAAAAAAAATAGTTTAGTAAGTAGTGAAGGTGAAGAATCCCTTACTTTTCCTGGTAGGCCTTATTTGTTGTACTCTCGCCCTCGTGTCCTGTGAGCTGTAAAGGCCCCTCGCCCTACAGCGTAGATTATCCACACACACACACACAGAATTTGTTAAGTATAACCTATTCCTAGTGTAGTAAAAACGCTCGAATCGGCGCTTAAAATGCTCGTGTCGGCACTCAAAACTCTCGAATCGGCGCTTAATATGCTCGTGTGGGCACTCAAAACGCTCGAATCGGCGCTTAAAACGCTCGTGTCGGCGCTTAAAACACTCGAATCGGCGCTAAAAACGCTCGAATCGGCGCTTAATACGCTCGAGTCAGCGCTTAAACGCTCGCGTCTTCTACGTAGTTCAGCGCTCCTTTTTACAACCCTACCTATTTCAGTTAAGTATCCTGTTAGTAGTAAGCGACCTGTTTTCGTCTTTGCCCACTTGTTCTCTAGATCCTGTACAATTTGTCATTAATTGTTTTTGACTGTAATTTCTTATATGTGATTGTTTTATTTATTTATTCATTGTAATTAATGATTTAGTTCCATTATGAAATAAAACGATGATATAGATAGATAGATAGATGAAATAAAACGTACATATTAAAAAAATAGTTTTATTCAATGATTTATAAAAAATATGTATTTATATAGATTCAAGCATACTAGAGATCAAAGCCCTGCTTTACATTGAGCCAGAACACCGTATTGAGCAGTGTGAGCATGTAAATTATACCACAACTGTGCAATATTCATGTTCTACTCATTGCCACTGCTTACATACTCGCACTGGTCATTTGATGTCCATTTCTGTTCACTGTCATACAAGTAGAGTGAATGTAATCCATATAATGGATATTTTGGAGCATACAATCATATTGTGATGTGTGGTAGTTTAAAGCTAAACCGCTCTGCTCCGTCGCGGGTTCGATTCCCGCATTGTTCCTAGTAGAGGGCTAAGTTTTTTTAAGAATGTCTGTTGCATCAGGCTGTTAGTCAACTTGAGTGGAGCTAGTCCTATAATAATATAATTACCCATGACTGCCTTATTGGTCTAGTGGCAAAGCACATCACTGTGATCACGAGGTCCTGGCTTCAAATCCTAGGTCAGACAAATGTAGCTTTTGGAACTAAAAATTTCCAGTATGAGTCCAGAGACTGGAATATGGCAATAGTCCGGTATATGGCAATAGGCTCTCCCCCTATTACATGGGACCTAACATCGTCGTCGAAAAGTGCGTGTACTCAGTACACCTCTGCCACTCCCTCTTGGGGAATATAGGCGTGACGGTGTTTATAATTACCAATATAATATTATATTAACATTCATAAAAAAGAAAGCACAAAATTCAGGGTTGCATCTGTGCTGTCATTCCTTCCAAAATTTTTGTTAGACCTCCAAAATTTTATTCCCACCACTTCCATGACTTATATTTTTAATTCCCATGACATCCAAGAAATATACAGTACAGTCAACATGAACAGGGAGAGATGGCGCATTGTCGATAACTAGAAAGGGTAAGGGTATATTTGGATTAAATAGCCATTTTTCATACTATTTTTAACTTATCCTTCTATGATAATCGCCAGTTTAAAAAAATTATTATCCTTATTTTGTATTTTTTGTCAAATTCAAATCCTTGTTGGCTTGGTGCTTGTTATAATATGTACGTAAACTACACAGGTCATTAAAAATATTCCTCCTAGAAGATTGCTCATCATCAATGATGAAACTGTAAAACTTATTCTTGGATCTTGTTGTAAAAATGTATGAAAGACTATTTTTTCGAAAACACTTGGTTCTGGAAGTCTGGGAACCACTTGCCCCGTGATGACAGATTATAATGAGATAATATTTACAAAAATGATTTACAAACAGATTATTAATAGGGGTAGAACTATACGGCTAAGTATAATGGGTGGCTATAATATTATCTTATTACTATCAAATCATCCCATTATACCTTCACAACAGACCACAAAATCACATAAACAAAACAAGTTACAAAAATTGTATTCAAAAGTTATTATTTATGAATCTAGTAATTAAATCCAGAGCCACTTTTGGTTGATCCTTAGGAACCATATGACCAGCATTTCTGACCAAAACTTCAGTGAGGTTTCCTGCCTTCTTCACATAACCGGCTACGTCATCATCTACAGTCCAAATTAGCCTTGGTGCCGATTTATACTCTTCAGAACCAGAAAAATTCAAGTTACGTAGAAAATTTAATGTTAAGGGATATGCTACAACAATATCTAGTTGGCCATTGTAAAATATTATCCGGTAATGTGATAGGAGTTCAGATATATATGGAGCAACTGACTTCATCATGTCTAGTGCTAAATGCAGCTGTACTTGCTTTCCATCATTGAAAGGCAGTCCTCCGACATGTACACTGCGTCTTACATTATCATCTTGCAATAGTTTTGCGAAAGCTGCAGTGTCATCTTCATCATAAGTATATAAAAAATTGTAATAATAATTATACCCAGTGAACAATTTAAAATATGAAAAATTTGTTAACTCTCCATCCATCAGAGTATCCATCAGTACATCTGCCTGTTCCCAATTCTGTTTCGTCAACTGATTTTGTATTTCCTTCTGATACTTTTCAAAAACTTTTAATTGGTTGTCATCTATCAAACCATGTTGGTATAAATATTTGCCATAGTCTAATTGGTTGATTGGATCACAATACGCATTCCCCATAGCCATGCCTTTCAAATTAATCTTCTTCTCAAGGCTGTTGGCATTTTCATTATGTATTGCAATACCTAATGAAGGTATGTATTTCCCAGCGTAAGATTCCCCAGTAATATAAAATTCATTTTGTCTTAAATTTGGGAATAATGTGAAAAATTGTTGTAAGCTGTTATACAGGCCTTTTCCTATGCATTCTTCATCACTGCAATACCCTGCATCACTGTCAGTGAAGCTAAACCCTGTGCCAACAGGATTGTCGATAAAAATTAAGTGATTATTCAGTGCCCAGTGATATTTCCGCACTCCTAAACCTTTCTTCCTCACATAAAGTGGTCCTAGTTCAGCAAACAGACCGAACAGAGACGTTCCTCCTGGACCACCTTGAAGCCAGAGCACCACGGGAGCGGAGGTATTCTTCGAGAATGGAGGGAAGTACCAAAAGTACAAATTTGAATTAGATTTTTCGTCAATCGTGAAAAAGCCGGCGTGACTTCGGAAACCCATACTTTCTGTCGTAGACACCCGCGATAAATTCTGGGCGAGTTCTATTGAGCCTTTTTTTAGATACGGCGTCAGAAATAGAGGTTTGCCGGCATCTCGTGAAGATTTTGCTTTCAATTTCAGTCTAGGGTATACATTAGGAAAAAATCCAGCGTAAATCGAAGAGAATAATGATAAAAAAGCAAAAAAAATTAGCTCACATTGCAAGTAACTTAGTTTCATCTTCACTTTACATAAAAATCAACTGCTTTCGTACTTTACATGCTCCGCTTGTAAATGTTTTAGTTTAATATGACGTATTGTTTTGTGATACTGACATGACAGGTCATTGACATCCACGACCTTTAAAGTGCGTTCGTAAACTACGTTACAAAAAATAAGCGTATTGGTGCAGGTGTTTATATATTAATCAGCACCGTTTTACATTGGTGCTGCATATAAAACTATCAAAATATTTCATAAACTATAATAATATGTAATTTTCTGAACAGTTTTTTTTTCCTAAATTTTAAGTTTAAAGTTTTGAACAAAGCTTTTGTAGGATAAACAATACGCCGGCTATGGTAGGTATGATAAAACCGCAAACACTGCGTTTATTATTATTACTAAAATTAGCCACATACAAGTTTGATAATAAGTAGCAGGCGATAAAGTCTCCAATAGTCATTAATCGGGCCACAGTTCTGCAACATGGCGAGCACGTTGTGGGCGCTGGTAATTTTTGAGATTTTCGTTTCTGCACATTGCTTCTTACACAAATATCCTAAGATAAATTTAGGAGAGCGCGATGATGGCGACGCAGGGAAGCCTTTGTTCCTCACGCCGTACGTGGAAAGTGGGAATATCGAAGAAGGAAGACGCCTAGCGCGGGTACCTTTTACGGAGAGTCTTCGAATCAAAAGCTACGCGGGATATTTCACAGTAGATAAGAAGTATAACTCCAATCAGTTCTTCTGGTACTTCCCAGCTATGATACCGAATAATAAAGAGGCGCCAGTCATTGTCTGGCTGCAAGGAGGCCCCGGAGCAACCTCCCTGTACGGCCTCTTTACTGAAAATGGCCCCCTACGAGTGCGTGACGGCAAATTTGAGAGGAGAAAATACAATTGGGCTTTGAGCCACCATATGATCTACATAGATAACCCGGTTGGTACTGGGTTCAGTTTCACAAATTCATCAGACGGGTACTGCTTGGATGAAACACAGGTTGGTGAACAATTGTACTCAACTCTTACACAGTTTTTCCAACTTTTCCCTGACTTACAGCAGAACAAGTTCTTTGTGACTGGAGAGTCATATGGTGGGAAATACGTACCCGCTTTAGCTTACACAATCCACAAGAAGAATCCAACTGCACCAATTAAAATTAACATGAAAGGTATTGCCATTGGCAATGGATTGAGTGATCCCGAACATCAATTAGTGTATGGAAAGTACTTGTACCAAATTGGTCTTATAGACTGGAATCAGGCCAAAGTATTTGAGGAATACGAGAACAAAACAAAGAAGTTTATACAGCAACAGAAATGGGATGAAGCATTTGAGACATTTGATACACTTTTAAATGGAGACATGACTAAAGGTGGAAGCATTTTCAAGAACATGACTGGGTTTGATTTTTACTTCAATTATCTACATACAAAAGACTACACACAGTATGAAGATTTTGGGCCAATGATACAGAAATCCTCTGTGAGGAAAGAAATACATGTTGGTAATCTTCCTTTCCACAATGGGTCTGTAGCAGTGTTGGGCAAAAATCAATTGATTAAACAATTGACAATTAACAATTGATCAACTGTAATTGCAGTGTTATGCAATTAACAATTGATCAATTGTAATTGCAATGTTTTGCAATTAGCAATTGATCAATTGCAATTGCAAAACAACGCAATTACAATTGATCAATTGTTAATCGTTTTATGCACATTTACGATTAAACAATTAACAATTAATCATCAAAAAAAAAGCACATCTAATGTTGGCCCAATGTGGAAGTGTACAATGTAAACTTCTGTCTGGTGTTGTAAGGCTTGAATCGGGAGTATGAAGCTTGAGTGAATGTTTGCCTTCTAAAAAGACTCAAGACAAAAGAAGACATCATTATCTATGAGATTTTAGGAGATGCTGATAACTAAAATGGCGTTTATTTTTGGATCAAAGATGGCGTCGCGACTTCTTATGAATGAAGGAAAGATAGACAGACATACGAACAGTGCAAGTTAAATAAAAGTAACACCGTAACACCGTCACGCCTATATTCCCCAGAGGGTGTGGCAGAGGTGTACTGAGTACACCCACGTTTCGCCGACGATGTTGGGTCCCATGTAATAGGGGGCGAGCCTATTGCCATATACCGGGCACAACTCCAGACTCCGGACTGCTACTGGGAATTTTTCGTTAGAAAAACTACATTTGTCCGACCACGGATTTGAACCCAGGACCTCGTGATCACATAGCGATGCGCTTTGCCACCAGACCAACGCGGCAGTAAGCAGTAGTAAGGCAGGGAGCAAATAAAAGCTTGTAAAAATTAAGTATTCTATTTTGTCCATATAAAAATGATATATTTTACAAGTTCCAGTTCCATAAATCATTCGAAATTCGGCCAATACACTGCACCTCTCTGCCAACCCCCCGTGGTAACCAAATGTTTGTTTATAAAAAGGTACCTAAACTTTAAAGAAGCGCGCGCGCACTTGTCGCCTTTCGGCAGTGTCACGAGCCGACAAGTGCGCGTGCGTCACTAGTAGGGTTGCCACCTTTTATTTGAGCAAATTAAGTAAATTGGTTTTTAAAGGTAGGCAGAAAAAGTACATTGTATCAAAATAAAGTATTATTTATTTCACTTTATTATTTTGTTTAAAAACATATTTATTATTACTTTTAGAACTTTTCAGTCACTGTTATCATTGCTAAACACCTTCACAGCATGTTGACAGTCTATAATTAACTTGAATAGATTAGTAAAAATTAAGAAATGCTGATAGTTTTTACTATTTTCTTTAAGTTAGAGAAGTTAGATGTAATAATGTTTTTTTCTTAAATCTAGTACCATAGATTCAGATTTTAACACCAGACATCATCTACTTTGCTTTTAATTGCAACCATTTTTTTTCTTTTTAATGATTTATTTAAAATGAATCTTAAAAGGTTGACTATTCGAAATAAAGTATTTTCGCATACTTTACAGTTCTCATAAAGTACAAGGTATACTTACCTTAAATAACGTACGATACGTACTTTATAATAAACTACAAGTAGCAACCCTAGTGACTCGTCGCCTTTCGGCACCGGCACGAGCCGACAAAGGGCACGTGCGTAGGTAGCTAGAGTCGGTCGGTAATGCCACAGTATCTATCTATCCAGTAACTCATCTAAGCCGTTTTAGTGGTATAATTACCAACACTCCCCGTCAGAACGTTATTAAGGTTAGCACCTTTTTTTTCATTTATTAAAACTTATCTACTGCAGTGGTTATAAGCCTGTATTTTTTCGTATGAGTGCAGCGTAATACAATTTACCATAGGGACTGTGTAATAACAGCATAATGAAAACGTTTATGATTTTAATGTTTATGCTTAAATATTATTTACCTTTATTGCATTTTTTTTTTTAAAAACGTTGCCCCACACTCGTATTTATTCCTGTGTCGTGGGTGCGTTTACAAACATGAAAATTCACACACACAAATACCCAGACCGGAACAAATAATTGTGGATCACACAAAGATTTGTCTCGTGCGGGAATCGAACCCGCAACTATTAGACACAGTGGGCGGAGCGGCTTAAGCTCTTAACAACTGCGCTTAATCGTCCGTCTTTCAAAAATTCATTTTACGAATAAGTATTCTCATTATATATAAGTATTCTCGAATCTCATTGTTATTGAGAGTGTTTATGATAGATTACTCGGAAATTGTATATAAGTATATTTGTTAAAAACCACATGAGTTACTAAATATCAGGTTTAAGAATCTTTATTTCTCTTTAAGAATAACTCTAATTCAATTACAGAGAAATTAAAACTTAACAAAAATAAACTTAAGGTTAGCGTACAGAAATATGTTTTCGTTAAAATATTTTTATAAATCAAAAGTGGGTAGTCAAAGATGGTACGGTACAAAATGAACACAACAAACACGGATGTAAAGTTAGACTAGATGTGGCATTGAATGTGGTTTGCAATTATAAGAATTTTAGAATAGATTTGGAAAGAATATTTATTAACTTGTTTAGTTGAGAGGTTAAATGGTTATATTTGTATTAAGTGTATCTTTTTTTTTTTTTTTTTTTTCATATGTATGTTTTATTTATTTATTTATTATGTATATGTGTATCAGTTGAACGGTGACAGGTATTAGGCACAAATGCATGTCTCTGTTTAGTTACACGCATTTGTAACATGTAATTTTAATAGTTTTTTGAAACTAGTCATACTCTTGGCGTCTTTTATATCTTTCGGCAGCTTATTGTAAATATTAACACCTTCAAATTTAATATTCTTTTTTCCATAGTTTGTTCTGGGTGGGCGTAGAACGAGGTAACTTGCTCTTCGTAATTTCATTTTGTGTTCTTGCTGTTTTTTGGAAAAAGCTAATGTAGTATGAATTTCATTATTTAATATTTTGCGTATTAGTATGCATGTATAGTAGATGTATGTTTGTGTAATGTTCAATATTTTTGTGTCATCATATACTTTTTGTGGCGATTTTCGATAACCATAGTTAAATAAAATTTTTACTAGTTTATTTTGGGCTTTTTGTAATACACTTAGATTACTTTTAGCAGCGGTCCCCCAGATTTCTATTAGGTAATCAATGTGCGGTTTGACTAAAGAATTATAAATAAGGTATCGCACCTTCCGCGGAAGACATTTTCTTATACCGTGAAGAGCACCAGTTAGTGATATTAGCTTAGATTTGATATTTTCTATGTGTGGTTTCCAATTAAGATAGTTATCTAATATAATACCGAGGTATTTCTCTTTAGATTTTCTTTGTATTATTTGTTTGTCTATTTTAAGTTGTATATTATTGGGTATACGTTTATTTTTTGCCGCAAATATAACATAGTTTGTTTTAGTAGTATTAATAGTGAGCAAATTCGACTGAAACCAGTCATTTAGCAAATTCAAATCATCTAAAGCTTGAGGTATAATACATTCGATCGAATTTCCAAAGTAAAAAATACTTGTATCGTCTGCGTAAAGTGAAATATCTCCTTTGAGGTGGATTTGATAGATATCATTAATATAGATGAGGAATAACAATGGTCCTAAAATTGAGCCCTGGGGTACACCGTATGTAATAGGTTTAGGACAACTTTGGTGATATCCTATTTGGACTATTTGTCTGCGATTTTGTAGGTATGATTTAAATATGTCAAGTGCTGTACCTGTGATACCTATTTGAGCCAATTTCCTTACTAACAGATCAGGGCTGATAGTATCAAATGCTTTTTTAAGGTCGATGAAAATGCCTAACGCTATTTGTTTTTGATCAATTTTATTCTTTATTTTGGTAATAAGGTCAATTGTTGCCGAAAGTGTATTTGATTTGGGTCGAAAACCATATTGTTTAGAGTAAAAAAAGTTTTTACATTTTAAGAATGTATACAAACGATTATGAAGTACTTTTTCAAAAATTTTTGATATTGCCGGAAGCACAGAGATTGGTCGATAATTACAGGGATCAGACTTACTGCCAGATTTATGTACTGGAATAACTTTAGCGATTTTTAAACTATCCGGAAAAGAACCCTCTCGCAGACATAAGTTAATACTAGCTGTAAGTTCGGGAGCGATAATGTCTTTTACACATTTCAAAGATTTTGTACTAATGCCATCAATGCCAGAACCAGTATTTGCGTCTAAATTATCAATTATTTTAAGTATTTCGTCCGTGGTTGCTGGTATAAAGTGCTTTAATTCTGTTGTATTAATTAGTTTTAGATCTTGAATCGGACGGTTTTTATACTTGTCAGGGATTTCATTAGCCAGGGTTGAACCAACAGTTGAGAAATAGTAGTTAAAGTTTTCACAGATTTCCTTTTTGTCTGTTAGAACTACTGAATCATATTCCAGTTTTTCTGGCCCCAGCTTGTTTCTCACTTTATTTTTAGACAGATCATTGATCAAACTCCACATTTTTCGTGGTTTAGTCATATTGTCTTTAAAGTGTTTGTAGTAATATGCATTTTTCGTTGTCTGTATATTTAGCTTTTGCTTTCTCATATTCTTTCCTTAAATTTGTATCTGACATATTTGATTTAAATTTTAGCCATAGTAAGTTTCGATTATTTATATCATGTATGATTTCTTTTCTTATCCAATCTTGCCGTAGGGGGTTCAAATTTTTTGTTTTTATGACTTTACTTTTAGATAAACAATGTAGCAATTTTTCCTCTAATTTCTCATAAATAGGTTCTTCATCATTATATGTGGTTATGCTTTGTAAATATTCACAAAATTTGGTATAATCGACTGCAGTATATTCTACCTTTCTGATTGAGGCAGGTTGATAGCGTTTGATTTCTAGGAATATTTGCTTATGATCAGACATAGCAGATTCCATCATCACCATATGGAAGTTGTTATCGTTTAGATTAGAACTGACATGATCTAGTATAGTTTGAGTTGTTGTAGTTTCACGAGTACAGAACTTACGATCGATCTTATTCAGAATTTTGAAATTGTTTTCTTTTAATATTTCCTTATAAATCCGTGTAGGTCGGTCTGGGTTAAGTAGGTCGAAATTATAATCGCCAAAAACTACTGCTCTCCTCCTCTGCTGTAGTTGGTTGGAATATATTTCAAGGAAATTATTTACATTAGTCTTATCGGGTTTATAAATGACACCAATATCCAAACAAAACTTATTTACCCGTATCCAGAGATAGTGAATATTATCTATACAATGGTCTTCAATGAGGCTGTGCTTTATATTATTATGGATGAATATTGACACGCCACCTCCCCTTTTGTTTTGCCTAAAGTTATAATAGTGCGTGTAGCTCGGAATTTCAAGTCTTTTGGCCTCATCTTCATTTTTAATCCAGGTCTCGGAAAGTACTATAACATGTGTAGTAGTTGGAAGAGAAGCAATCACACATCTCAGCTCATCGAATTTTCCTGGCTTAAGGATACTACGAGCGTTAGCATAGAAGCACTTCAATGATTTTTTTGTACATCTTATATCAGTATAATTATGAGTAATTTGATGTGTTATTTTCTCTGAGGGGGTGATTAGTTTTTTGAAGGAGCGGGTAAAGTTTTAGATCTTTGTTCTGTAGATGTTATTATTTTTGGAATACCTTTAATATATTTGATAGTAAGATTTTTTTCTCCATCTGATGTACGTTTTTTGAGTTCTTCTTTTAAATTTTTCATGTATCTTCGTTGACAAGGAGTTTGATCGGAGTATATTTTGATATTTCCCATTCCTGAGTTCTGTCTGTTACGCAGTATTGCTTTGGCTATGTCTTCAGATTTGAAACATACTTTAATTACACGGTCGTGGCCAGGTTTGTATTTTCCAAGACGAATAATTTTTTCCGGTTGGGTGCTTTCATGATGAAAGAGTTTTGTTATTTTTATGATTTCCTTCTTTTCATACTCATAACGTTCAGTTGACGATGTTATATTCGGCTCAGGAATTCCAGCGACTACTATATTTTTAGCACGCAGACTTCGTTCTTGGATTTCATTGAAAATGTCATCATTGTTCATTACGTTTTGGATAGGATGAGTTGATGATGATATGCATTTAAGATTTTCAATGTCGGCTTCCAGACGTTTTACTTTTGTTTCAGTAGTTTCAGCGATGTTTGTAAGATTTATGAGTTGACTCTTTAGATTATTATTTTCCACAATTATGTTTTCGATGGTATTACTAATATTACCAACCTCCTTCTTTATTACAGTTACATCTTGACAAAGTTCACTGATATTTTCTGCTTGATCATGTCTAGTAGTTTTTAAGAGTGACATCATTTCAGACATCTGCTTTCGTAGTTCAGAGAACTCAGCTCTGATCAGGACTTCATCATCAGGTAACTTGCGCTTATTGCGAATGGTAATATTGGAAGGAGAATCAATATTTGTATGTATTTCTGACAAATTTGGTTGAGAACCTCCAAGTCGATTTTCGCTGCCACTTCCAGTCGGTGAGCGTAGTAGACTCATTATGTATCCGTGATATGGTCGCTCACGTGCTTTATGTACGTGTACAGGCGCGTATGAAGAATACAGAAAATAAAGAGCCCACCTCTTTTACTCGAAGGGGTGAAGAGCAGTTACGGCGTCGGTGTCTACGAACAGCACTTCGCACTTAAAAGATGTTGGATGTAAGTTACTTGCAGTTGATTTGGAATAAGATGTTATACGCAGGTGCTATAAGTTTTAGAGTAGAACACTAACAAATTATTGGAATTTATAATTTAAATGCAACACGTCTGCTCTGTACGCTCGCTCGCGCGAATCGAATCGATAATCGAATATCAATAAAAGTATCGAGAAGACGTGTAGAGCGCGCGTCTGTGTGCGTGAGTTTAATTCGGACCATAAGTACTAAGATGTTTTACTGTATTATATTACACTGTGGTAGGGCACACCACATACCCCGCGCACTGAGATCCCGCGTGTCTCTGTTCATTCGGCCTGAGGATTTAGGACGAAAATATTGTCATAATTTTTTTACGAAGCGCAAAGTATCGCGTATATTTCGACACGATCTCACTTTGGAGTACTTTTGTGTGTGTACTTTTAGTAGCAGTTGTTTAAACTAAACTAATTTCCACAAACATAGAGAGTGTGAGTCTGAATCGTGCGCACACAGGAATATTGTAGGAACTTAAATTCATTTCTATTAAGTATATTCGCATATTTCAACGAATATTTCCACACTTTTTGGACATTATAGTCATTATGGATGAAGAGGAATATAGTTATATGTCAGTTAAGACGTTGGACACGGACATCAATGAACAGTTAGATCGAGATGGGCAGTCTTCAGGGCCGAGCTCAATCACGTCGATATCTTCACCCCCGCGTCTTGCACTACTTGACGGTACATTTTTCAAATATTTACCAGAAGAATCAACAGCACATATAATTACAGCTCTGTGTACTAAATGCTCGCCTGTCACTACTAAAATCAGAGGATTCGACAACTGTACATCCAATTTTCAGAGTCACCTCAAACGGAAACATGGACAAGATTGTGTAAATGAATATAAAAGATACATAAAAACAAAAAAAAACGATAAAAAAGGTGCAAACATTCCAAAAAAATACCGACTAGGGGCTTAAGAAAAGTTGAAGAGGTCCAGCCATATACACAAGAAAAATTTGCACAAAATATGATAAACTTCTTTATTGATTCTATGATCCCATTGAGGGCTATTGAAAACCCATATTTTTTAGAGATGTTTAGCAACTTGAAGATATCCGATAAGAATTTGAAAGTTGTAAGCCGTCGAAGTTTGAGTCGCCATATAAATACATATTATGAAGAAAAAATGTCTGCCATAAAATCTGAACTAAAGGCTGTTGATTTCGTGTGCACTACAACTGATATCTGGTCGGGAAAGAAGAGAAGCTTCTTAGGTATGACTGCACATTGGATCACAAAAGATTTGAAACGTGTTTCAGTAGCATTAGCATGTCAGCGGTTCAAAGGCATTCATAGTTACGATCGTATTACTAATTTAATTAAAGAAATTTATACAGAATTTGGCCTAAACGGTAATAAGGTAGTCGCAACCATTACTGACAACGGCAGTAATTTTGTAAAAGCATTTCGCGCTTTTGGCGTGGAACTTACAAACATCAGTTGTGACAAAACCAGTCAGCCGGAAGATTCTTTGTTTGAAGAAATAGATGTGGAATCTGACTCAAGTCTGGACGAAGAAGAATCCGAAGTTTTTTTTTTGCCTGCCCATCAAAGATGCTGTGCGCATACATTAAGCTTATGTGCTACCGTTGATGCCAATAAAGTTTTAAATGACATAGGTACTCCATCATCTCATATACATACCACCACATTAAAAAAATGCAACTCTTTATGGAATGCAGCTGGTCGTCCAAAAACGGCTGAAATTATACAAGATATATTACAACACACATTAAGTCGACCGGGTGAAACCAGATGGAATAGCCTATATGATCAACAAATTTTATCAATTCAAAAAAAAAATTCAGGTCCATAGAGCTTTAAATATTAGTAATCCCATAAAAGATGTTGAATTTGATTACTTGAAAAAATATTTGACATGTTCTGCACCAGTAGCAGAAGCACTAGATATTATGCAAAGTGAAACCAATGCCTATTATGGCATTTTATTGCCATGTCTGTTTGCATTGATAAGAAAAATACAAAAAATTGAAAGGAGAGGCAATTTGATGTACTGTGCACCTTTAATCGAGGCGTACAGAATAAGCGTTGAAACGAGATTTAAACAGTTTGTTAACTTTAACACTGCTCAGGCAGAACATGCAGCAATAGCTGCTGTATCTTATCCCCGTTTTAAAAATAAGTGGCTTTCTCGCTTAGATAATCAAGACCTAAGGTCGAAGAAGAAACTAAGGTCAGAATCTTTTTAAAACCCTTATTTCAAAAGAACTCAATGAAGAGCCTCAACAAACTATAGCAACTAAAAGTCGTATTGAAAAATTTTTCGAATCTGATTCTGACTCAGATAGTAATATTCATGTGTCACCTACAGCGGCTGCCGGTAGTAACATGCCTATAACAAAGGTTGAGCTATTAATGCTACACTTTTTTGCTGAAGAAAGTGAAGAACTAAGTCTGCTGAACAAATACCCAGAAATAAAAAGAGTCTTTATAAAATTTAATACGCCATTACCAGCTTCCGCAGCAGTTGAAAGATTGTTTTCTTTTGCTACTATGACCAATTCACCAAAAAGTCATAGATTATCAGATCAAATGTTTGAAAAGAGAGTCGTGTTGAAGTGCAACTTAACCTATTCAAAGAATATACAGAGAACATTTTAATTATGTGTCATTAAATCGGAACATTGATTTAAATAAAAATTGATTTTTAATATTTCTCGTTGTATATTTATTTAACACTATTGTTGCTCCTTGTTTGCTATTGTTTATCTTGAATTCTTATGACAAATTGAATTTGTGATAAAAAAACAAATTGACTTTGCGGGTCGAAAAAACTAGACCAACATGTCTCGGTCGGTTCGAGATTTAGAAACTCCGTCGTGTTTTAGATCGTTATATTTGTCTTGACCAGTACTTTAAACTCAGATGGCGGCCACGTCCTGATGATGGATCAGAAAGGTGGCCAACGGAACTCTTAGGATCTACAGTACTCGTCATAACCAATCAAACGGGGTAAGATGGTCTAGATATTTCCCGGTACCTACATCCTTCCATTTTCGCATTTGATATCTGTTTTGTCATTCTTTCTTCCGACATTCTTTATGCCTGAACCAACGAAGCATACCCTTTCGCATCTTTACACCAATACTAACATTCATACCTACAAGCTTTCTTACTATGCTATTGCGAATACGGTCAATCACGGCACATCTTCCGCAGTGCTCGCATTTCGACCGCATTTATCCTGCTTTCATTCTTCTTCTTACATAACCACCCCTCACTGCCATATAACAGCGTTAGGACAAGCACTCCTTAATGCATGGCTTGCTACGCCTTTTGGCTTAAGCCTGACGAATCACCTCGAGCCTTTCTTCTCCAATCGCACTAGTTCTTTCAAACATTTCTTTCACTAAAGTTTTGGTGGCACTCTTGCATTGCCGTATATTTATTTCTTCAGCTCTGTCATACCGTCATTTACATTCAAAGAAGAAACACAGTCCTGTCACGCCTTCTTCTTACTTTCTACGAAGCTTTGTAACTCTCCGTCCCACCTTCCGCTGTGCTTTGCTTTTTTGAGCAACGACATACTTCTTTCGCGGATTCTAACAAACTCTCTTTCAGGCTATTTCAGCATTCATTTATATTCGAGTCCGAAGTACCTGCTGTTAAAAGCTTCTCCCGGACCAGAGTCTTTATGAACAGATTTTCATACATTCTTCTCACTCTTGCAACTTTTCAATTATAATTCTTTTAAGGCCTCCGAAGGGTATATGCTCTCGCCAGTGCCTCTTCTTCTAAACAAACCACGTAACTATAAGATCGTGTTCCGATTCAAGAGTGGGACCTCTATATGCACAGATATCTTAAAGTTTGCTCTGGAGACGGTTATCTACTAGGATCAAATCTATCATGTTTTTCTGTTCATTCCATCTCCACGTAATATAAATCGCTTTATGTTGGAATATCGTATTTGACACAAGAAGGCCTCTTTCCAAACATGCATCTACAATGAGCTTACCCGCATCATTTACTCTCTTATAAGGACCTAGAGCAACGTCGTAAGATTGCCACCTGGTACCCACCCATTTATTCAGGTCGTCGCACAAAATCACCTTTTCATTTGCATCAGTCAGATTCAAAAGTTCCCTGACATTATCCTAAAACTTTTCAAGCTCCTGGTGTGTTGACAAGCTTACGGAAGCGTATGCTGTATCCAAAAATACTCTAGTGAGACTTAGGATTTAAACGGACTTAGAGAATCTTGCATCGTACAGGCCATAGTCTCACTCCAGAAGCCAGGCGATGGGACAGCCAGATACCCACCCCCTTGCTGGCACGACCGCTCAGTGGTACCCTAGAATACACGCGTCGCCTCGAGGAAACGACCCAGCCTAGATGGCTGGCAGGGGTCGCAACGAGCACGCTCTTGGACATAACCCCCGAAATGATACCCACATTGATGTTACTTCAAAAGTCACATCCGCCATCTTGGATTTTAAAATTAACGCTATATTCTTTATCAGCTTCCCCCAAACCCCAAAAATAACACCCATACTAATTTTACTTCAAAAGTCGCATTGGCCATTTTGGATTCCAATATTAAGGTTATATTCGTTATCAGATTCTCCTAAACCCCTAAAAATGAAACTCATATCGAATTTTACAAAAAAGGTCACGACCGCCATCTTGGATCCAGAAACTAACACCATATTCGTAATCAACATGCCCTAAAACCCCGATATCGATACCCATATCGATTTTCATAACAAGTCGCGCCCGCCATCTTGGATTTCAAAATTAACGTTATATTTGTTATCAGCATCCCCTAAAACCCCAAAAATAAAACCCATATCGATTTTACTTCAAAAGTTGCGTCCGCCATGTTGGATCTTTAAATTTACGTTATATTTGTACTCAGCATCCCTTAAAGCCCTAAAAGTGACACCTATATTGATTTTACTTCAAAAGTCATGTCCGCCATCTTGCATCCAGAAACTAACGCCATATTCGTAATCAGCATCCCCTAAAACCCCGAAATCAATACCCATATCGATTTTCATAAAAAGTCGCGCCCGCCATCTTCGATTTCAAAATTAACGTTATATTTGTTATCAGCATCCCTTAAAACCCCAAAAATGAAACCCATATCGATTTAACTCCAAAAGTCTCGTCCGCCATCTTGGTTCCAAAAGTTAACGCCATATTAGTTATCAGCATCCCCTAAAACCCAGAAAGTGACACCCATATTGATTTTACATCAAATGTCGCGTCCGCTATCTTGGATTTTTAAATTAACGTTATATTTGTACTCAGCATTCCTTAAAACCCTAAAAGTGGCACCCATATTGATTTTACATCAAAAGTCGCGTCCGCCATCTTGTTTCCAGAAACTAACGCCATATTCGTAATTAGCATCGCCTGAAATCCCGAAATCTATACCCATATAGATTTTAATAAAAAGTTGCGCCCACCATCTTGATTTCAAAATTAACGTTATATTTGTTATCAGCATCCCTTAAACCCCAAAAATAAAACCCACATCGATTTTACTTCAATAGTCGCGTTCGCCATCTTGGATCTTTAAATTAACGTTATATTTTTACTCTGCATCCCTTAAAACCCTAAAAGTGACACCTATATTGATTTTACTTCAAAAGTCATGTCCGCCATCTTGGACCTAGAAACTAACGCCATATTCGTAATCAGCATCCCCTAATACCCTGAAATTGTTACCTATATCGCTTTTCATAAAAAGTCGCGTCCGCCATCTTGGGTTTTAAAATTAACGTTATATTGGTTATCAACATTCCCTAAACCTTGAAATCGATACCCATATCGATTTTCATAAAAAGTCGCGTCCGCCATTTTGGATCCAGAAACTAACGCCATATTCGTAATCAGCATCTCATAAAACCCCGAAATCAATACCCATATCGATTTTCATAAAAAGTCGCATCTGCCATCTTTGATTTTAAAATTAACATAATATTCGTTACCAACTTCTTTCAAAACCATAAAAGTGACATGCATATTGATTTTGTTACAAAAGTCACGTCCACCATCTTAGATCCAGAAATTAACGTCATATTCGTAATCAGCATCCCCTAATATCCCAAATGTGACTCCTATATTGATTTTACTTCAAAAGTCTTATCGTCGTATTTACTTAGATCCAAAAATTCATGCCATATTTGCAATCAGTATTCCCTGAAACCCCAAAAATGACACCAATTTTACTTCAAAAGTCACGTCCGCCATCTTGGAAATGTTTTCGTGTTTAAAATATATTGTCGTGTGTTTAATTGTTAATTGTTTAATCGTAAACATGCAAAAAACGATTAACAATTGATCAATGGTAATTGCAACGTTTTACAATTACCATTGATCAATTGTTAATTGTGGACCCTACAATTAACAATTAATTTTTCAATCGTCAATTGCAATTGATTTTTTCTGCGATTAAAATTTCAATTGTTTGGTCCTACAATTGAACAATTAAACAATTAGTGCCCAACACTGGTCTGTAGTAGAACAGCACCTCAAGAAAGATGTCATGAAGTCAGTAGCTCCGTGGATATCGGAGCTTTTGGATCACTACTATGTAGTGATTTATAATGGACAGCTAGACATCATAGTCGCTTATCCTCTGACAATCAACTACCTCAGAAATCTAAACTTTACTGGTTCAGAAGAGTATAAAACAGCTAAGAGATACGTTTGGAATGTAGATGGTGAGGTGGCTGGCTATGTAAAGCAGGCAGGCAAGCTTGTGGAGATCATGGTAAGGAACGCTGGCCACATGGTGCCCGGAGACCAGCCCAAGTGGGCACTAGATTTGATTACTAGATTTACTCATGAGAAAACATTTGAAGGACATAAAAAAAGTCTTTATTTAGGTTTTAATCGAGATCTTCATGGTTCTTAGGTAACTATTAGATAAGAAACTGTGACATTATGACATACTAGGAACAATGCAAATTCTTAGTGCTTTGCTGTTTCAATAAAATATAAACGATTTTGTTTAGTTTAATGTGTGGGGTTCTGTTTAGATAACTATATCCTTAAAAATTAGTTCTATGTAGGTAATTGTTTGTTTTGTTATATATTAATGGTATAATTTACTCTGGGTGGGTAAATCTGTGGGATGTATTTTTTTATAGATAGGGTGCGTATAAGTTACAGTTTATTACTTACATATTAAAAACATTCTTTAAAAAATTAAAATTTTACAGATGTAAGTAGTGAAAAATAACAATTCAATCTCAAACAACTATATCAGTGTTCCACTTCACTAAGAACAATTAAGTCATTGTTGATTAACACAATGAATAAGTTGTTACCTACTTAAGTTAAATTTATGATTGTTGTTATGTACTTTTTAACTACTTTTTATTATAAGAATATGATTGCTGTGTAACACATTTAAGTCAATAAATATTTTTATATGAGCTTGTAGATACTTTCATTTGATATTTAACGTTAATTAACATTTGATTACATTATTTAGTCATTGTGAAATAGCACTTACGAAAAAACCTGTTGGAATTCTATACAGTCTGCCTACCTCGCAAGGGATATGGCGTGATGATGTTGATATAAGGATATCATTGAAAAATAAAAGTTTGTATGTAGAACAAAAAGACTGGAATGACAATTGTTTTACATGTAAAAAAAGTTTTTAATTGATTAATATTTATATTTATGTAAAAAATGATATAAACTCCGTATGATTACTGGCCGCCGAGTAATATAATTTTATTTCTACCTTGCTTCAAGATATACAACCACGGGGGTTTTTCATTGTGCTAAATATACCAGGAAGAGGCGCTCGTGCCGCTGTGCACAGCGGTATTCGTAGCGCTCATCAAAGTTAAGCAGCGCTCCGGTAGGTTAGGCTAAGATGCCATGTTTAGCGTCTGCAGGCTTCGAAAGGCGCTTTTGCCTTATGGGACGGCTTGATAAGTTCCAACAGTGGGTGGCCACAAACCTGGCTTCACCAATTCGCACTAGGGCCGCGTGGTACCTAGAGTATGTCCAACTCTCTCTCCCCTCGATTTGTGAGAGAAAGCCTTTGCCCTGCAGTAAAAGTTTTTATTAGTACTTCAGTCCTCCCCACTGGGTTTAGATTCAGCCCACTTACATGGGAAAAGTCTTCTGAAGATTCTCAGGTCGAGAACGCGGTATTAAGGAGTTTTGCCATACTAAAGAGCCCCGTAGTAGCTCCGGGATAAGCAAACGAAACGCTCTAGTACCCCACTCTTGTGCCACGGTCGATAGAGCACGTGTTCGTGAATCAGAATGGCTTCTCTCATACTCTCATAGTGCTCATGGCGTCTTGGAGCCATTCACTAGACGTGTGGGCTCACCACACCGTAAATGTCTGCGATCCTTGGGGCCGCCCTTTCTATTAAGCACTGGGAAGTGAGAATGGCGAGACTGACACATGACCTGACATACAATATGTTTGATAAAAAAACAGATAGCGCCCACATCAGACCACATACTCAGAAGAGGTCAAGTGGATTCTCCGGTACCTATCGATCATACATAATAATCAGTATGGTTTTTTAAATAAATAATTTAGCCCCCAGGAATTATACCTGCGCCGTGGGTGAATTAAATCGTGAAATTCATATTTTAGACGTATCCGTATCCAGACCGAAATGTATATTTGTGGGTCACACAGATTTGTTCCGTGCGAGACTTGAATCCGCAACTACTCGATCTAGTAGGCGAAGCGGCTTAAGCTCTTAACCACTGGACCAGGCCGTCCGTTTAAGTAAAACTTCAATCTATTCTGTCGACTACCTCCTTGGTCTCGCGCATTGTGCGGTTGACTATAATAGGATTCTTTCTATAAAAAATACGCAATCGCAGTCCAGAATCTGAGTATCGTGTCCCATATATTGGCAATAGACTCGCTCTCATTATACTATCACAAATAAGGGTGTTCACCTCTGCCACCCCAATTTTGGAAATGATACGCGTGAGGTGTAAGTTTAAGCTATCCAAACGCGAATATAGCGTCAAAATTTTTCGCAAGACTCGAACAAACAGACAACACTTTTTTCAAACATTATTTTGAGTTCAGAGGTCGTTTAAACAAAAAAACTACTATAATGTACAGACACTAATAGTAAGTAGGTATCTATCAAGTATAGTAATCGGGATATGCTAAAGTTAAAACCACAAGCATTGCCAGCGCTAATGGGTCACCACGAATAACCCAAGTAACAATTTAGATTTACCATCGGAAGCACATTGTTACGTTCATGTCAAATTAAAAATGTTATAGTAAGAGCGAGATGCACTGTAATGTCTATATCGTGAGAAAGGTATTTGTGCTCGCTACTCGAGATTAAATTAATTATCTATATAAAATTACTTGTCCTGATTGACTGACTGACCTATTAACGCACGCCCAGGCCAAACCGCTGGACCAAAAAATCTGAATTTTGACAACGTAGTTTTACATATACATAGGCAACTACTAAAAAAGATTTTTTTGATATTCCGTCTCTAAGGGGGTGAAAATGGGGTTCAAAGTGTGTATGGAAGTAACATTAGTTTTGAAGATAGTGTCACGAAAATTTATATTTAGGCTCTTCTATTTAAATAAGGAAACACGTATTACAGGGTATTTTAAAAATTTATCCTTGTAGGGGGTGAAAAGTTGGTTGAAACTTTGTATAGCGGTTCAACTATAGCGTTCTTGTACAGGACAAAGATTATAAATGGTATTTATAATCTTCGTCATAAATGAATATATAGTATATGTTTCAGTGTTTATGATAAATCTACCCCTAAAAAGACGAATTGGCGTATGTAAGTTTGTATGGTAATTCGTACCTCTATGTAAAATATAAAATAAACTTGTGCGAAACCGCGGGAAACTGCTAGTGTTTAATAATAAACAAGTAAGTACTCTATTTTAGGTAGCTAAACGAGACGACCAACTTGTCAATATTGTTCAGTTATCGTTATGGCGGCCACGGTGTGGACGCTGGTACTACTATTCGAAATATTAATTCCTATGCAATGTTTCTTGCACCAATATCCGAAGATACATTTGAGAGAGCGCGATGACGGCGACCCAGGAAAACCTTTGTTCCTCACGCCGTATGTAGAAAATGAGAATTTCGAACTTATAGAAGAAGGCAGGCGATTGGCCCGAGTGACTTTCACTGAGATCTTTGGCATCAAGAGTTACGCGGGATATTTCACTGTGGATAAGAAGTACAACTCCAATCATTTCTTCTGATACTTCCCAGCTATGATACCAAATAATGAAGAGGCGCCAGTCATCGTCTGGCTGCAAGGAGGTCCTGGAGCGTCCTCTCTGTACGGACTCTTCACTGAAAATGGACCTTTTAGAGTGCGTAATGGGAAATTCGAAAGAAGAAAGTACCATTGGGCTATGAATCACCATATCATCTACATAGACAACCCAGTTGGAACTGGATTCAGTTTCACGAACGATACTAAAGGTGACTGCACGAACGAGAGGCAGATCGGCGAACAGTTGTACTTAACCATTATTCAATTTCTTGTACTCTTCCCTGACTTGCAAAAGAACAAATTCGTCGTGGCTGGAGAGTCCTATGGTGGGAAATACGTTCCCGCGTGTGTGTGTGTGTGTGTGTGTGTATGAATGATCTACGCTGTTGGCGTCGAGGCCTCTACAGCTTCACCGGATTTTAACGTTCCCGCTTTAGCGTACACAATCCTCAGGAAGAATCCAGTCTCACTAATTGAAATTAACCTAAAAGGTATTGCCATTGGTAACGGTTTGAGTGATCCAAAACACCAATTGATGTACGGAAAGTATTTGTACCAAATTGGACTTATAGACTGGAATCAAGCTAAAATATTTGAAGAATACGAGAATAAAATAACAGAATGCATCAATCAAGAAAAGTGGAATGAGGCGTTTGAAAAGTTTCGAACATTAATAAGCGCAGATAATATGACCAATAGGAGTATTTTCAAAAACATGACTGGATTTGATCTCCATTTCAACTATTTGCACACAAAAGACTACATGCAATATGAAGATTTCGGACCAATGTTACAGAAATCCGCTGTGAGGAAAGAAATACATGTTGGTGATCTTGCTTTCAACAATGGATCTTTAGTCGAACAGAATCTTAAAGAAGATATGATGCAGTCGGTCGCACCGTGGATAATTGAGCTTTTAGAACACTACAACGTATTGGTATATAATGGACAGTTGGACATCATAGTACCTTATCCTTTGACCGTAAGTTATCTTAGGAACATGATCTTTAAAGAGTCGGTAGATTACGAAACAGCTAAGAGGTACGTTTGGAATGTAGATGGTGAAGTGGCTGGCTACGTGAAGCAGGCGGGCAAGCTCGTGGAGATCTTGGTGAGAAATGCTGGCCACATGGTGGCTGGAGATCAGCCCAAATGGGCGCTAGATATGATTACTAGATTCACTCATGACAAAGCTTTTGTAAATCATAAGAGAAGACAATAAGTATATACCTACAGTTGATATGTGCTTGTAGGATTAGTGAGCAAGATTTTTTTTTGTTGTAAATTTGATTGTTAAGCAAATCAAATAAATGAAATTTATACATAATTATGTTGCCATCGCTTTAGGTGTGGCATATTATGTAGGCATCTATATAGGTATTTACGTTTTTTATTTCATATCATGTTCATATTACTTATGCATCTGACGTAATTATGTGCGATTTGTACATATTATAGTCAAGGGCAAATAATATGTAGACACTTTAGAACTTCGTCGTAGTAACCGCTGTATTTAATAACGTAGGTGTAACATTATTCAGTATCTGACAAAGTTCTCGATTATTGTGTCATTTACCTACCTACTTATGAACTTGTATCCTACTAATATTATAAATGTGAAAGTTGTGTTTAGATGTTTGTTACTCAATCCCACAAAAAGGGCTTAACGAATTTGGATGAAATTTGGCACCCATATGGTTTATTACCTGGATTACCACATAGAACACTTTTTTTTCGTGGAAATATAAGGTTCCTGTCTAAACTCAACGCGGAATAAGTCCTGGGCAGAAACTATATTTTATATAATACATATAAAATATGATACAGTGTCTTTAATGGTCTTCAGTCAGATCCTAAAACAATGCCTATTGTTCGTTTGTGAACGTTTATTGTAACACTGTGGCTATCTATACCTAGTTTTGGCATATTACACATGTAATTATAAATAAAAGTCTTCATAGACTGAAAGCGATGAATGAAGGTGTACAAATGGGTGACTTAGTGGTAAACCATCTACTTTATGCAGATGACGCGGTTTTAATAGCGCCAACAGCCACTGATCTGCAAACACTAGTCACAGTTATGAAAGACGACTGCATGATCAATGGCTTATACTTGAATGTGAAGTAAACCAAGATTATGGTTTTTGAAAGAGATGAAACCAGAACGAATTTTTTTTTTTTTTTTTTTTTAAAACGTAGCCCCACACTAGGATTTATTCCTGTGTCGTGGGTGCGTTTACAAACATGAAAATTCACAAACAAATACCCAGACCGGAACAAATAATTGTGGATCACACAAAGATTTGTCCCGTGCGGGAATCGAACCCGCGACTATTCGACACAGTGGGCGGAGCAGCTCAAGCTCTTAACCACTGCGCTAAATCGTCCGTCAAGGATTGTGGTTGGTAACGATGTGCTGGAGCAAGTGAATGAGTTTGTATATCTTGGATGCGCCTTCAGTAAGGATGGGAAAAACATTGCTGACATAGAGAGAAGAGTGAGTGCAGGGAACAGAGTGAATGGTGCGATGGGAAAGCTACTTGGGAGCCGGCACTTAAGCCATAAGGCGCAGCTGGCCATACATAACGGAGTTCTTGTCCCAACGCTGTAGCGTATGGTAGCGAGAGCTGGGTATGTAAGAAGGAGAATGAAAGTAGGATAAATGCGGTAGAAATGCGAGCTTTGCGGAAGATGTGCGGAGTGAAGCTGACCGACCGCGTTAGCAACAGCGTAGTAAGACAGCGAGTAGGTATGAAAGATAGTATCGGTGTAAAGTTGAGAAAGGGCATGCTCCGTTGGTTCGGGCATATAGAAAGAATGCCAGAGGAAAGAATGACAAAACAGATATACAATGTGAAAGTGGAAGGATGCAGGTACCGGGGAAGACTTAGACTATCTTACCACGACCAAATAAACCGAGTCTTATCTGATGGAAAAGTCAAGAGTCTCCGTAACCGGCGAGCGTGTATGAGACGAACTATTAGAGTCGAGGAAGCCAGAGAGGTATGTAAGGAAAGAACCTGTTGGAACTCTGTACTCTCTGCCTACCCCGCAAGGGATCTGGCGTGAGGTTATAGATAGATGATTATAAATAAACAATAACTACGAAACTTAACAGCTTTGTTTAATATCTATGCTGGGTATTTGGGTTAGTTTTCTCGGCCCCTTGTTTTTATTACCTACACATTTCTATGAAATATTGCATAAAATAAATATTTTTTTTATGTCTGGAATTGTATTTCTTAAATACGTAAGATTCAAAATGCATTTACATTTTATGTGGCATGGCTCCACTCCCTCAGGTTGAGTGTTTACTTATTGAATTTTGGTTATTGGGCTGAGTATAGGATAGAAAAATAAATAGCCAGTTTATCACAATATCAAATGTTACTTTAATTCTTTAAACCTAGTTTTCTTATTTGGACATGAAACATGACAGTAGCAGACCATACAATCTGAACATCCTATACTCCAGTGAACAATTCTTAGTCAAATATCAATACACTTAAGTTGAAAGATCAACTGCTACGTTTTTGAACACTCGCTACAAGTTAAGTTTATTGTTAAGTCAAAATACTGGCTGTTATAGTTCTTTTCACATTCAATTACATTATTTTTCTATGAAATCACCAGTGCTCAAAAAGTAGCTAATAGAATGAAAATTAGTAATCTATCGGCCTTCAATGTATGTAGAGAGTTCAATTTCTTCGGGCAGCTCTGTGATGTTAACGTCGAACCGGTCTTGAACTTCATTAAGAATCTTTGCATCATTCTCATCTGATACCATTGTTATCGCTAAACCTTTAGTACCGAATCTACCAGCACGGGCTACACGGTGGAGGTATGTATCTGAATCCTCAGGCATGTCATAGTTAAAGACGATATTCACTCGTTCAATATCCATTCCTCGCCCAAACAAGTTGGTGGCTACTAAAATTCTCTTCTGGAAGTCTTTGAACTGTTGGTAACGGGAGAGACGCTCATCTTGAGTCATACTTCTATGGATTCCAATTGCAGGGAAGTTCTGGTCTGTCAGCAGTTGAGCTAGTGCTGTGCAGCGCTGCACAGACTTCACAAATATTACCACTTGGTTGAACTCCAAGACATCTAGAAGCTCAAATAATTTCTTATTCTTCTCATTTTCCTTAAGTTTTACATAATGTTGCTGCAATCCATGCAATGTCAGCTTGGCTTCATCATCTACGTAGACTTCCATAGGGTCCTGCATGAACTTCTTGCAGACCGGCCGTATTTCCTTGCTCAATGTAGCTGAAAACATCATCACTTGCTTACCGTGAGGGGTGTTCCGGAAAATCTCTTGAACGTCTCGTCTCATATCTAGTGATTCAAGCATCTTATCACACTCATCAAGAATGAAATGCTTCAAATGTTTCAGATTCAACTTTTTATTGGTGACTAGAGCCAAAATTCTCCCTGGAGTGCCCACAACTATGTGCGGGCAGGCAGTCTTTAGGACCTCCTCGTCCTTCTGTATCGGCATGCCGCCGAAGAACACTGACACTCTGACTCCGGCCATGTATTTGGAGAACCTTTCATATTCCTTACTAATCTGGAATGCCAGTTCTCTAGTGTGGCACATTACGAGCACGTAGACGTGGTTTTCAGATGGTTCCAGCTGCTGCAGCGTCGCCAGGACAAAAACGGCCGTTTTACCCATACCAGACTTGGCTTGGCACAGGATATCCATACCGAGAACGGCTTGCGGGATACACTCATGTTGCACTTCAGACGGGTGCTCAAAACCGCAGTCGACGATCGCTCTCAATATCTCCGGTTTCAACAGAAAATCTCTAAAGCCGGAGCTGTGAATAGATACGTAGGATCCCTTAACCTCTTTCTTTGGCGCCGCTTCTGTCGCTCCGTCGGCAGTCTGCTGATCTGCCTGCTCCTCGTCTTCGTAGTCCAGAAGATCGTCGTTATCGGCCATGATTTTATATATGTTTATCTATACGAATAAAGCCGTACTACTCTAAGAGCACGTGAAATTTATTTTGAAAATTATATTTCACAATAATGGCGGCTTACGATTTTGGCGTCAATTTCCACTTTTTTTTATGATTCTTAAACAGGTTTGTTACATGCATACAAGTCTTTTTGTGTATAACGAAAGTTGCCATAAGGGAAATGGTACCACAAAAAGTGCTGTTTTAAAAATGTTGTGACATAAAAAAATATATTTTCCTTTTTCTAATTACAGATATGTGTTATATTTCGTCATTTTGACTCTAGCTGATTATTTTCAAGTCCTTGCTTATTAATTTTACACATTAAGTGGTATTTTATTTATTAATTTCCCAATATTGCACAAAAGTGCCAACAAATTGGCAACACTGTTGTGAGCTGAAAAATCTTACTTGACTGCATGAAGGTAAAATTACCTGGAGGGAGTCATACGACGTTGCCGCTCCGCCGGTCATCGTTCAACACATTGTCTTTTTTTCTCTCTCAATTACACGGATCACCATGTTGAGTGAATGAGAAAGCTATTGTAAGGTTAGCAACGTCGCCCTGTACGTGTGCTTCGTAGCCTGTTGTGACCTATGTTTGGGCCATAACAAATGCGCTCCGTCCGTTTCAGCGGTTAAAATATAAATGAACATTATTATAATAAATATACTTTCCCTCCTTGCGTCGGTTTCCTCATTACTGAGGGTCGTAGTCATATGTTAGAGAGCAGTTTTCTGCGGATGATGAGTCGCCATCCACTCCTATCTGCAGCCGAATGCAGAGCATCGTGAAACGTGATATCAAGAGCTGTGCGAATCTGATCCGTCCAGCGTGTTAGGCTCCTTCCTCGTGGTCGCTTGCCTTCAATTTTACCGGTGACCATCAGTTTTTCGAGGTTGTCATTGTCTTTCCTAGCAATGTGACCAAAATACTCTAGAACCCTGCGCAAGCAAGTAGTGGGCAGTCGAGTTTGGATCCTGAGTTCAGCTAGGATTGACACATTAGTGTGGTGTGCTGTCCATGGTATACCTAGCATCCTTCTCCAGCACCACATCTCAAAGGCATCAATATACTTACAATATACTTTAATACAGTGACATTATGTCGTATTGTGCTGTATTTTGTAAATCAAGGACAACCAAAGGAGGAGTGAAAAATCCTGAATTATCACTTTACACGTATGTATTTATTGCCTCTTATTATATTTTAGGGAAATTTCACAGCAAAATTATGGATTTAGCATTAAATATATACGTTATTGACGTTATATAATTAATATATAGGTGATATTTAACTTTGAGTTTAAAGTTTTAATTTGTATTTTAAATATGCATTATTTTACGCTTCTTCAGCGCCTACCGCCTACTGTCGATATTAATAAATTAATACTGAAATCTTAACAATTCCTATTTCACGTCATAATGAATAAACGAATTTGGATGAAATTTAGTAAGGATAGAATATCTAGATGAACACTGTCACGTCTATATTCACCAATCGGGGGTGGGATATTCCCCAATCGGGGGTGGGACCTATTTATGATTATTTCATCTTTATAGCGTTTTCCCTAAAATAAAACTACTTACCTTACTGGAAGCTTTATATTGAGATGGCATATAGAGCCTCGGTTGCGAAATGAAGTTTTGCCCTTTGGGTAGTACTGCTTTTACTGAAGATTAGAGGTTTGACCTCTATATGAGTTGGCATTGTGCCCTCCACCCCGCGAGGGTGCGTTGTATGCCATGCCCGTATATAGATAAATCTGAACCCTGAAAAGCATGTTGATATCCGTGTGAAGGAACTACTTACATTTTCGTGATTTAAAATCCGCGTTTGAGTGCTAAAACGTTTAGAAGGTACCTCCAAGTGAAAAAGTTTTGCGGCAATCTTTGTTAAGTGTCCATTACAGTAAACTTAACACGAAGGACGTATTAAAAATATTTTGCGACGTAATATTGCAAGTTCTACATTCAACAGATTATTAAAATATTTTTCAAGTTTTAAATGAACACCAGTTTGATTATGGTTTTTTTGAAGACCACCAATATTTATTAAAAAAATCAATATGTGAAAAGTATTTCAAATTAAGAATTCATTATATAATGAAGGATGCAGTAATAGAAACTAGTGTCAGAAATTTTTATAATAAGCTAATATTATTTAAGGGTTATTAGTATAATTACAGTAAAAAAATTAATTAAAAACTCGGGTTAAAGAACACATAGCTGACCTAAAACACCGTCGCTCAAATAAGTCTGCAGTCTGTGAACATGTTCTTGACCGCACCCGCCATTACATCCGATTTGATAGACCACACATCCTCGTGAGAGAACACCGATTCCTCCCAAGGATGGTTCATGAGGCTTTTCAAATTAAAAAACACATCCTAATTTCAATAGAGAAGATGGCTGGGTGCTTCCATTGACTTTATTGACATTAATATAGTCACATCCAAAACCAAACATAACACTGAGAGACCTCAAGACACCGTGAGCTCATTCTGCGTAGATCGGACCAACAAAAATAATTAAAAAGTTTGAGGGTACCCCGGAACACTTATGCCTTTTGGACATCTAACACCTCAGTTCTTCCCGTGACAATGGGTGGTGCAAAGCATTCGAAACGTCGGGAGATTAAAATCAAAAAATAAACCACGATAAAATCCGAAAAATAGTTTTGTTTCATGTGTAATATTCGCGTAAATCTAAGAACTCAGTATTAAAAGAAGAACTCAGTCTAGTAGCAAATCTCTACCTCCAGGTGATACAACTCGAGTTACCGCACTTTTGATATATTTACACATTATGCAGCAGAAAAAATCTGCTATTTTTCAGCCTGATGCCCATGTCTCTTAAAATGAGGAAGCTTTTTTTTGTGCATATTAATATAACTAAGGATTTTTCAGAATTAACAAAGTGTAAGATGATGTATCTTCAATTATCACAAATTGAACTGAACTGATTGCTCCAATTTTTATTCTGTCTTACTGATTCAACTTTAATTAACCCCTTATACACAATCAGCAGGGGTAGATTAAAAATGGTGTGAATTGATATAATTCTCAGGTAACTTAAGGTTTTCGGTTCGGTTCGGATAAATATATTTTTTAATCATCAATTGTCTTTTACGTTGATAAGGAGTCTCCTAGTAATCACTTCCCTATTAAAGTACACTAACGCAGATCCATAAACTCTCACATAAAATTGCCACGCTACCTCAGCGATATGCGCTGACCATACATCCTAGTTTCATGACTAACGTGCATTGAAAAAGCGCACGTGCAAACGTAGGGTAAATGTGATGTAAAAATTGAAACCACCGCTACGCCCATATTCCCCAAGCGGGAGTGGGATTGGTGTACTGTGTTCACTCACTTGTCGTTCAACAATGCAAGGTCTCATGTAGTAGAGGATGAGTCTATTGATATTATACCGAGTACAGTGCCAGACTCCGGACTAGATTTTTTTTATAGAATAATTAATATATTCTGTAATAGGATTCGAACCGACGACCTTGTGATCGCTATGCGCATTACCAATAAGGTTTTACTATTGTATTAAATTGTACACACTAATATCGATGTTTACAGATTCGTTATTAAAATTTGTAATACATATGTGTGAACTTATGTAAATTACTCGTAGTAATTCGAAATCATAATTTATATGAGTCAATTACGATTTTGCATGAAGTAAATATTTGTTAATTATTATCATAAATTTTCTTATCGATAAATCCTGTACTAGTAATCACTTGCCTAATCACGCACACTAACGCAGATTTACAAACTCACACCGACATAAAATTGACACGCTACCGCGGCGACATGCGGTGTCTGTCTAGGCATTCTTCGTCTATGCTTGACTGAGCTAGCGTGTGTGTGTGTGTGTGTGAATGACCTACGCTGTTGGCCTCGAGGCCTCTACAGCTTCACCGGATTTTAAAGGCGAGCGTGCAACCACTACGCTCCAGCCAGCCAGAAGGGCAAGAGGCGACATACTCGAGGGCGCCTCGAAGAGGCGCCCTCGGTTGGGACAGTCGCTGTAGGGGGACGGGTGCACTACTAAGCGCACCGGTCAACCGCCGGCTATGGGAGGGGATCTACTACTACGTCATCGTCGCCCGTATTCTGAGCGGAAAGAAGGGATGACAAGGCATCGGGGGGGTCGGTGAGAACATGTCGCGGCCGGCGGTGGCGGCAGGGGTCGGGAGGGAGATCGTAGTCGGCGGTGGCTACGATTAACGGATTCGCATGGGTAGATGCGTTCGCGAAGTGACGTGTCGACGCCTTTTTAATAAAGGCGCGAATAGGTTCGAGACCTAGATCGGAGTGGAGGTCGACGTTCCGTACGAACCAGGGGGCTCCTACGGCTTTACGGAGGAAGCGGTTTTGAACCACTTGGAGTTTATCGATGTGAGAGGGGGCCGAATGCCCGAACACAACACACGCATAAGTCATGATGGGTCGAACGCAAGTTTTGTAAAGTGTCACCTTATTTCTAAGGGACATTTTACTCCGCTTGCAGATTAACGAATGGAGACGACCGAGCACAAATGATGCTCGGTGACGGACCCGCTTGATGTGCGGGCCGAAGGACATGGTACTGTTTAGGGTGACCCCTAGATATTTGACCTCTTTGACCCAGGGAATGGGTCGGTCGAACATGGTCACTTGACCGAGATTACTTCTAGGGCGGCGCAGGGAGTGGCGCGGGGTGGCACCTCTGGAGAAGAACACCGCAGCGCTCTTGTCCGAGTTCACCTCAATACGCCACTTTCTGAACCAATTCCCTAGGGAATTGGCGGATGCCTGAAGGTGTCTGGTAATGAAACCCTTATTCCTATGCGAGACGTAGAGAGCGGTATCATCCGCGAATAGGGCTAGATGCGCCTTACTCGAACGAGGAATGTCGTTCGTGTAAAGGCTAAACAGGAGCGGAGAGAGAACTGAGCCCTGTGGGACTCCAGCACTGATGGAGTGGGAAGTGGAGCGCGTCATTTCGACGCGATAACGGAAGGCGCGATTCGACAAGAAGTCTCGTAAGATGAGCACGAGTCTGTCCGGCACACCCAATTGGTAGAGCTTGTAGATCAAGCCGTTGTGCCAGACTTTGTCGAATGCCTTCGCGACATCTAGGAAGAGGGCGCCCGTGTAGATGGGTTTGGGTCTATTGAGACCGGAGAGGATGTGCTCCGTGATGCGGTGCACTTGGTGGACGCAAGAGTGTTTGGCTCGAAAGCCAAACTGCTCGTCGATAAGGATACCCCTGGACGTTACGAAGTCTTTGAGCCTCGCCAGAAGTAGGCGCTCGTATATCTTGGCCAGGGAGTTGAGGAGACTGATAGGGCGGTTGCGGTAGCTCGCGGGGAGATTGCGAGGTTTGCCGGGCTTGGGAATGCCTATGACGTCCGCCTCCTTCCACTTAGCGGGGAAGGTGCAGTTCGTCATGGCGGCGTTCAAAATGGCCACCAAGAGGCAGATGAGTTGGGCGGGCAGGCATTTCAGAACGCGATTCGAAATGCCGTCAGGGCCGGGGGCTTTTTTAGATTTAAGACCCATAATCAGATCTTCGACCTCCGTTTGCTTGATAGGAGGCAAGGAATCGACGGGGGGGAGGGATGCCCTGCGCTCGACTTCCCTGTCGACAGCGTCGACGTGGGACTGGTCGACGGACTGAGAGCTGGGGGCGCACTGGCTCTCGAGGGAGTCGGCGAGAAGCTCGGCCTTTTCGTCGTCGTCGAAGGCTGGGGGTGCTGCGCCTGAAGGGCGGGACAGCGGGGGCATGTCAGTCGTGGAGTCGGATTTGAGGCTACGCGCCAACTGCCAGTAGGCCAGATGCGACGGCGCGATGCCCTCTAGGAGGACACCCCACCGTTCCTCCCGGACCTCCGCGACACGAAGCTTTACCTCTCGTTGTAAAGCGCGCATCCGGGCCCGATTGGCTTCGGTGGGGTAGGAGTCGTACGCTCGGATAGAAGCATTCTTGGAACGAATGAGATCCCTAACATCGTCCGGCAGTCGAAAGCGGTTGAGGTAGAGATCTTCCGCCTCGACTTGCTTGGACGATCGACTGACAGCCGATCGGATGTGCTCGGTGAAGGCATCTACGGCCTGATCGGTGTCCTGAGGGGACGGGATGGAGTCCGAGCTGAGAGGCAGGGGGGGAGGGTCGGCATCCGCCAAGGCCGTGCTTAGCGCATGCCAATCCACCACCGTCTTTTTGGGTCGCTGAGGGGCGGAAGGGGGGGAACCGAGTCTCATGACTACAGGTCGATGGTCAGAGTCGAGTTCCTGGACTACTTCCAAGGAGTGCAGCCGTAGGGTGACACCCTTCAGAAGCGCCATGTCCAGGACGTCGGGTCGGTGATTGGGATTGTTAGGATAGTGGGTAGGGTGCATGGGTGCGATGACGTCAAAGTCGAGAACGTCGACCAGGGCGTCAAGGCTCCTACCGTTAGGGGAAGTGGTGAGACCGTTCCAGGCCACGTGCTTGCTGTTGAAGTCGCCCGCCAGAATGACGGCGCTTCCCAGATTGAGGAGTGCTTCAAAGTCACTCCTGAGAACGGATTTAGTGGGGGAAAGGTAAACGGAGGCGATCACGATGGGCTGGTGCCCCGTGAGAGAGACGCGACAGACCGAGGCTTCGATGTTGGTGAGCGCGGGGGGATCGAGAGGGATGCAGTGCAGGGACCTCCTGTAGTAAATGAGAGTACCGCCTCCGCGGGAGCCGATTCTGTCATTGCGCACGAGGTTGTAGTTTGCGATCCTAGGATCGCGTTGTGCGGGCTTCAGGAAGGTTTCCTGCACGAGGAGGATATCAAGTTGGTGATCTCGGAGGAAATCAGCAACCTGATCTCGCTGGGAGCGAAGGCCATCGGCGTTAAAGAACGCCAGGGATAGGTTGTGGGGCTTTTGGCGGGGAGATCGTAGATCCATTATTGGGTGCGGGGGGGTTGGGTTTTGAGGGACGCCAGGACGTCATAGACGTCCCTGTATTCCGCGGCCAGGAGAACCTGGTCCGCCAAGTTGGTGGCGGCGCGGAGACGAAGGATGAGTTCGCGGACTCTGGGGAACAGTGCGGGGCTTATAACCGCCGAGACGCTCATTATTAGGTCGACGTCCTGACTGACGTTAGTGGCCGGAGGGGGACAAGCCCGAAGCGCGCGCCGGCGGGATCGCCGGCGCGCGCTTCGGGGGGCGGGCGGGGCCCACTGACGCAGGGTGGGAGGCCGCGGTGTAGGGCAGCGGCTTCACCCACGCGTTGGCGCCGAGGGACGGCCTGAGCGGCGGGGGAGGGGGGGCCAGCTTCAGTGTCGCGGGAGCGCGGGGAGCCGTGGTCGCTGGCGCAGAAGGCACCGGACGAGGGTGCGCTGAGGGCGCGGGGGGGTGTTGCGCTGAGGGCGCAGAGGGGGGCGGCGGCGGCCGCCGCGCCTCACCCGGCCGCGCTTCCCCTTCGGGGCCTTGGGGCAACCGCGATAGTTCGCGGTGTGCCCCTTGGTGCCGCAGAGGACGCAGAGGACGCAGCTGGGGGGCTCGGCCGCCGTCTCCTTCGAGCGGGCGCACTGGGACGTCGCGTGGTCCCCGATGCACTTAACGCATCGAGGGCGCGCGTGACAGTTACGGGCAGAGTGCCCGTACAGCTGGCAGTTGTGGCACTGCCCGGGCGTGCCACGTTTGTGGGGGGCCTCCACGGAGAGGCCAGAGATGTGGCACACGGCCTTCAGGTCGAAGACCCTACAGCCGGACTCGGTGCGGTCGAGGACGACCAGCAACATGTCGTACGCCTCCTTGGAGCGCCCATTTACCATTCTGTGCACCTGGCGCACAGGAAGGTCCTGGGACTGGAGGTCGGCCTTGATGACGGCGGTGTCCAGCTCCCTAGGGACACCGCGGATTACCACCCTGAGCTCCCTTTCCTCCTCCAGGGTGTAAGTGTGGTATGCGATCTTGTTAGATCGCAGGAAAGCGGATAGCCGTCGGTGGTCGTCCGAAGACGCCACCTTGACGGCTATGCCTTGCGCGGTGGAACGCGCGTGCGTATAATTAATTTGGCGATTGTAAATCGCCTTGGATATGCGCTCCCAGGCGCTCTTGTCCTGAATGACAAGCGGCGGGGGAGTGATGTTCGGACGTGCGGGGCGCGCGAGGGGGGAGGCCCTCGCGGCCGCGTTGGGAGACGGAGACGGCCGGGAGCCGGAGGGGCCGGGAGAAACGGAAACGTTTCCGGCCCTCTGGATTTTGGGTGGCGGCGAGTCGCGCGGTTTGCGCGCCCGCTTCCCATTCGCGATGGGAACGAAGTCGTCCTCCGACGAGAGCGACGGGGACGGGGACCGGGCGGGGGCGGCGCGTCGCGCGGACGCGCGCTCGACCTCCATATCCGAGTCCGAGAGAGGCTCGGACCCGCATGGTGAGACGGGGCGGTCGGCGGGGGTCTGGGGCTGCGCCCCTACATCAGTTCGCGGCGCCGACGCGCGCGCGGTCGACGCGTCGGGCGAGGCGGGCGAGTACGTCGCCCTGAATTCCCGGACTATGACCGGGCAATGAAGAAGGATGTAACTAGCGAGGTCCCGGACGAACTCCGGAGGGAAGACTTCCGCCATTTCCAGATGGGAAATGGCAGGGCGAGTGAACTAAAAAAAAGGGCCCTAAGACCCGGGCGTGAACGATGCCCTGATCCCCCCACCGGGCAGCGGCGGGGGGGTGGCACTACCGGGGAGACGCGGTGTGCCCCTTCGCCTTAAGGGCGAACGGGCGGCACCAAACCCTATCTGCTCCGGGGCGAAGAGAACCGTCGCACGGAGAATAGGATAGTGGGATGGGTTAAGGTAGGATCCTGGTGTAATCAAGAGCCCTGACTAGGGAAGCCCCCAAGGCCAGAGCTCAAGCCCTTCCGAGATGGCCGCCCTCTGAAGGAGGGAGGCGAGCGCTCGGGTCCCGCTCAAGCCCGGCTTACGACACCGCTAGGCGTCCACCGGACTTACCACGAACGGACAAGACGTGGATTTACAATACGACACTATTATATAATCGAATTAAAAACAAACGCTTGAGAAAAAAAAAAAAAAAAAAAAAAACCGCGGGAGGGCCGGCCGCCGTTAACCGACGCGGCTGCCTAGCAACCCACGTGATTGGTCACACCGGCGATACGCGAACCGTACCTACACGAGACGCAAAAGCATACGCACAGCGAATGCAATTACGTAAACACGCAAGCACAAAACACGTAAGCACAGCCGTGACAAACCACGTAGGTCTCGGAAAACGACCGTTACAAAAACGCGGGAAGGCCAACCGCCGTCAGAACGGCGTGTCTACCTAACGGCTCGCCTTGTTTGCTACGCGCGAGCCAGACGCGGAGGAGCAACGTCGCAAGCCCGTATATGTGTACGTATACACGTATATGAGCCAACCAGATCACTACTCCACGCAAGCGCAGGCGTTTCCAATAAAGCAAGTCGAAATCGAATACGTACGTAACTACGAAAATAGCGAGCGGGCGGGCAGCGCAGCGACACAACCAAACGCGCGCAAGGCACAGCCAGAACTGACTGAGCTAGCATTGCTTCCACAGTGTACTATATGCACTTTTTGGCGGGAATTCAAAAAGGGCGGTAGTATTTTTGCACAAATTATAATAGTTATTAATTTCTTATCCATTTTATTGATCATTCATAGTTGTACAGTGTTCTTATTAGTAGCGTAGTGTATATATTTAGTTTAGCAATTTAAGTTTTTTGTATATATTGTAAAATATGGAAATTGAACCAGAACCCCCCGACAAATACCCACTATTTACACTATTAGAGGCAGATTCGTTTCTCTCCCAAAATGACGTAGAAATAATGGATACTGGTAAGGTGTCTATATCGAGGGAGAAAAAAGTGAAAAAAATTTTAAAAGCTCCACTTTTTAAAAGTTAAGCGAACCCTACTAAATTGCTTACTCATATCCCTGAGTCATCATTAGTTATTTCAAATACTCATCTTAGTCCTTCAACCATATCAGCTGATCATGTGATACCCACCCATGCAGTAACTCCGTTCCGATCCAAATACAATGAAGAAGATCCTGGTCCATATGTGGTGCATGTTGAGCTAGAAACTCCCACTCCACAAAGTGATATTACACTTCATCCGATAAAATTTGGCCATTTCCTATATCAAAATAAATTAACAGATATTTTAGACAATGGCATTAAGAGGATTGGCCGTAATAGACTCAGTATTCAATTTAAAAATAGTAAAAGTGCCAATACATTCCTGAACCTCCCATTGCTGACCCTAAATAAATATAAATGTTATATTTCTTCATACAATATTTGCAAAATGGGTATTGTTAGAGGCCTTCCTACGGAATGGTCTCATGATGATATTGTAAGTAATTTAAGAGTTCCAGAGGGTTATGGGTGCATTATTAAATCTAGACATCTGAGCAGAAACTCTATTGGACCAGAGGGGACAGTATGGGTTCCCACCCAGACTGTCGTACTAACTTTTGATGGTCAATCACTGCCTTCCCATATTTATAGTTTTTTTACTTCTCTTCCAGTAGAACAATACATTTATCCCACCATACAGTGCTTCCACTGTTGTCGATTTGGACATACACGCACTCAATGTAGGAGCAAGCCACAATGTTACAAATGTGGTGAGGAACACGATGGGGCATCTTGTACTATAGAAGAACACTATTGTATAAATTGCAATGGCTCTCATATAGCCTCCAGCTAAAGTTGCCCTGAATACATTAGGCAAACAAATATAAAGAGGCATATGTCCAACCACGCCATTGCTTATCAAGAGGCTTCAAAACTGTTTCCAATCTCTAAGAAATTATACTCTGAAATTGCCGCTGCACCTCCCCAAAACATTTCCTTTCCTGACAATTCATCCCAATCTTCCAAAATTCATCTTCCCACATCCTCATACAAGAAAACAATTATATTAAAAGAAAAACCAATTAGAAACGGCCAAATGGGTTATGATAAAGCCACAGAAAACAAAATTATTTCATCCTCAGCCTCATCCCTAAAAAATGGTTGTGCTCTACAGACCCATGACAAAGAATCTCCTGAAAAGAACAGCCTTCAGGAGTTGAATGAACTCATAGCTATGCTATCTAACACTATCATTAACTCTTCATTACCGGACCACGTTGCCATTAAAATTATTACTAATTTTTCTGTTACTATTTTTGATTACTTTAAACATGGATCAAATTCTTCAATGGAATAGGAGAAGTCTAGTTTCCAAAAAATCTGAATTTATTCAGTTAACTAATGATTTTAATTTATCTGTGATTGCAATTTCTGAGTCCTGGCTAAAGCCAGGTTTCAATTTTAGATTACCAGGTTATAATATAATACGAGATGATAGGGCAGACGGTTGTGGTGGTTCTGCCCTACTCATTAGAAAATATCCGATTTTTTCCTCAATCTCATTACCACAATTCCACCATGATAATTTAAATGTAGTTGCAGCTCGTGTTGGTGAGATATCTGTAATTTCTATATATAGTATAGCACGTAAGGATAATTCAGTTTTTTCAATTCTAAGAAAAATTGTTGCAATAGTGCCTCCACCTATTGTCCTCCTGGGTGATTTTAATGCTCATCATAGCTTATGGGGGGCTCCAAATGATGATAATACATTACATTACATACATTAAACAGAATGCTAGCAGAATGAAAATTTTCTTTACGGATGCGTCCAAATCGACAGGTGAGGGAAGGTACTGTATGTAACAATGTGGGTGCTGCTTTTTTGCGTCATTTCACTGGATTTTTTAAATTATTTAAATATCCTTCTATGTCTAGTAATTATTCTGCGGAATGCATGGCTGTTTTGTAATGTCTAAATTACATTATTCTACATAGTATAAACAACTCCATTATATTTACGGATTCTCTTAGTTGATTGCAATCTCTGCATGCTAATCCATTTAGCAAACATATGAATCCGGTTACACTTGAACTAAAAAGCATACTGAAGGAATGTCAGGACTCCAATCTACAGGTTTCGTTGGCCTGGATTCCTGGACATTCGGGTATTCAGGGCATCGAAACTGTGGATTGCCTGGCAAAACTAGCAAGCCTCCAAGGCCGTTTAGATAGTATTGTTTATTGTAATGACATGTTATTACTTCCACGTGTACACTTATTTGAAAATTGGAATCGTGATTGGGTGACGGCAAATTTACACAAAGTCAAATTTTATCGGTCAATTCAATCCGTAGTCCCAACCAAACCTTGGTTCTCCAAATTAAAATTAACTAAGAAAACTACTGACTTCTATGCTTTTCCGTCTTAGATCTAATGATTGTTGCAGTCCTTTACATCTTTTTAATTTGAATATAAGGAACTCACCGCTGTGTGAGTGGTGTGGCCAAGTAATTGGCGACCACACCCACATTTTATTTTCCTGTCCTCGTTATAGCTCTCCGTCATTACATGATTTTCTTATTTTTTTTTAAAAAACGTTGCCCCACACTAGGATTAATTCCTGTGTCGTGGGTGCGTTTACAAACATGAAAATTCACATACACAAATACCCAGACCGGAACAAATAATTGTGGATCACACAAAGATTTGTCCCGTGCGGGAATCGAACCCGCGACTATTAGACACAGTGGGCGGGGCGGGCTAAGCCCTTAACCACTGCGCTAAATCGTCCGTTTATTTTATATATATAAAATATATTATTTGAATATAAAGCTCCTCTTCCTTATAATTTATCAACTATCCAGTGACTATCTAACAATTTATATATTAAAGCTATTGTAAAGGTTTATTGTACATCATAATATCTCCATTTAATTTTATAATATGTCTATAATTGTTTCTTAAATGATCTTATTAAATTTATGTTTGTATTGCCCACTTTCTTCAAATCCTTACCTGTCCGCCAAACCTTACAACCTCGCTAGACCCATCCCATTTATAATCTCTAATTATCGTTCATTAAGGAGTTGAATTATTCTAGAAATCTTACAAACACGATTAAGCAATTCATTGGACATTGGCAAAATCTATCTATCTCTATCTATATCATCACGCCTGCTCCCTCGCGGGGTAGGCAGAGAGTACAGAGTTCCAACAGGTTCTTTCCTTACATACCTCTCTGGCTTCCTCCACTCTCATAGTTCGTCTCATACACACTCGCCGGTTACGGAGACTCTTGACTTGCCCTTCAGCTAAGACACGGTCTATTTGGTCATGGTAAGATAGTCTAGGTCGGGGGTCTGTCCAAGAGCGTGCTCGTCGCGACCCCTGCCAGCCGCTACGGCTGCAATCTTGGACCGAGCAAGTACCGCAGTGCGGGCTAGGGCGTCCCCCCGAGGCGACGCGTACCGGCCCGCCCCCGTCGGTACGAACATAGGTGGAAGCGGCGATGGGGGCCGCCACGCATCACGCCGGGCCCGAACTGGCGAGTCGTGGGGTGCAGAGTGCCGAATAGGCACCTGGAATGTAAGAGGTGGTATGGAAGATAAGATGCATGAGGTGATTGATATAATGAAAGAGAGATGCCTAGACATTGGCAAAATACACTTAAAATAGTGTAAAGCCATAACTTAAAGAAGAAGAAGAGTACTATATACAAACTGGTATGCTTCTAACGCCAGTAAGCAGAATAGAACCCAAGGCACTTAGTAACTAAGTTCCTTGGTAGAATCACAGGTACAGCATTCACCAGTTCATTTATGTCAAATCGCCGAATGCCAGAAGATCCATTGGCAGCTTGTTTCTCTAGATCAATTCAAACTCTAGTGTTAGACCTTTAGAGTCGACTTTTGTATGAATATGTATGTTTACAATTTCGTGGCAGTAACGCACGAGTAAAGTAATACAGAATTTATATTGTGCCTCCGCCACCCTTCCTACCTAGAACAGTTCCGTAACAGATTTATATTGTGGCAACAGTGTCGACTATTTACATTGTCGGTTCATTGATGGTTCATACTAACTTTGCATCGTAGGTATATGTTACAGTATTAGTATATTATCTATAAGTATATGCACGAATCTATTTGAACAGTGGAAGTACTCCAGCCAACGCTCTTTGTTTCTCTCACAAATGTAGGTACTATTACTTTACTCAATAATAATAATAATTTAATCCTGTATCAGTCCGGAATCTGGCATTGTAACCGATATAATTGGTAAAAAAATATGACACCTAATATCGTTAATAAAATCCGTATACTCAGTAAGTATGATACTTAAGTACCTACATTTTTCTCTTACCAAAAATCCATGCGGATTTATGACCATCCATGCGATCTCGATTACGTTTTAAAATAAGTTAAGACTGATTGGTTAGAGCGTAGGCCGCTCAGCTCATTGCACTCACGCTCAGTCATCCGATGGCCATTTCCCTGCACACTACCACGCGAGTGTGCCGAATGTAAATCAATATATCGACTTTGGTGTAGTGTGAATAATATACGCTGTTGGCCGGGAGGCCTTTATAACTTTACCTTCACGCTTCAAGAGGGTGAGCGAGCAATCACTACGCTCCAGCCAGAAATGTAAGGGGGCGACTAGCTCAAAGGCGCCTCAAGGAGGAACGGCTTCGGCTTGAGCTGTCGCTATAGGGGACCGTGTATACTTTCTTGCCGTGGTGCTTTGTTCCGCCTGGCAGGTGGGATTTTTAGAGCTCGGGATCTGCTCGTGTGCGGTATCTGTATCCAAAGAAAGCAAGGGCCATGTAAGGGCACCGGGACGGTCGGTAAGAATATGCCGGTTCGGGTTCACATTACGAAATACTTTACACTGCTAAATAAGTACATTATAAAAAGTCCCTTTTGACAGATGAATAATGCAAGTAAAATGACAAATAATAAAAGGACAAGGCGTGAAAACGCTACTCATTCAAATTGAGTTCATTAAGGGCCACTTGCACCCACCAGGGTTACCATTACCTATTGAGTAATTAGAGGTTAAAACGTTACTTTGTTTTCAACATAACGTTGTAACCTCGAGCTAGTTAATAGGTAACCCTAACCCTGGTTCATGCAAGTAGACCTTAATCTTTTATCTATAAATACTATTATTTTATGGAGATGAAGCTGTCAAATCGGACTTCTTATACTCTACTATAAGTAATTGGGATAGGTTTAATAAAACAAGTTTTAGTTTAAGTAATTAGTGTATGGAGAAATTATTCGTTGGCTGGTTTAAATAACAACTATTTTATTTACTTGAGAGTGGTACGTGTATGCCACTCGTCCAATATCTTTACTCAATGTACTTTTGATCAAGTTAAAAAATTATGGTCAGTCAATTAACCATAAATAGATCTATGGAAGGTTGATAGTTCTATTTGTATATATATCCTTGCCAATACCCTTACGGTGTAGGCAGAGTACATAGTATCAAAAGGTTTTTAGTTATTAGTCTCATACACTTGCTCATCAGATAAGACAAAGTCTATTTGATCAAAATAAGATGGTGTAGGCCTTCTCCGGTAACTACATCTTTCCACTTTCATCAATCAATCAATCAATCAGCCTATCGCAGTCCACTGCTGGACATAGGCCTCTCCTAACACGCGCCATTGCACACGGTCCTCCGCCTTCCGCATCCAGTCTGTCCACTTTCATGTTGTATACCTATCTATTTCATCATTCTATATGCTACCGTTCATAGTATGATTTTTTATACAAGCTTTTATTTAACTTACAATGTTCATCTGTCTGTCTTCTCGGTTCTAATCTTTTGATGCATTTTTCAAGCACTTGCAAATATCCGATTGACCTGAAATTTGGCATACGTATGTTTGGTGACAATGCAATAATATGGTGCCATGGAGCTGGTCTGATGATGGAGTCGGAAGGCTATACGAACTTGTTTACTACATATTATAATGCCCTCGTGTTTTAGGCTTGTTGGATTGGTATTGACAAGTACTATACAACCAGATGGTGTTCAGGATCTAATGGTGGATTTTTTTTAAATTAAAATTCAATGTATTTGGGCAAATATATTAATCGAGTTGAATACCACGTTAATTTGAAATAATTACTTACATTTATAATATCAACCAAGTACTACATACAGACTTGCTACAAAATGTAAAACAATTTTTACAATTCATACTTAAGGTATAGTTTCTAAAACAATTTTCTAATAATAATACTGAAAATAAAAATTACATTTATTTATTTTTATTTATTTATTAAGACACACCAACAGAGTACATATTAACACATTGAAAAAAAATAGTATTCAAACAGAAACACATTCCGATATGTACACCAATAACAGGTGTGTACATCATTTACCATTTTACAAAGCTTAAAATCTAAATCGAGAAGAGAATACAAATAATATACGATTTACATTAAATTAAATTTTGATAATATTGAATAAATAGAAAATAATAATACTATAACTATAACATAAAAACTAAAGATAGCAAAAATATGTCAAAAATATTTCAAAAATATGTCAAAAATATGTCAACAATATGTCAAAATATGTCAAAGGATCTAAGGATAATAATCTATTTATTGCAAAATGATTCCAGTATAATCTTTTTATAAATTGGAAGAGAGTCATGAAATATGTCAATATTATTATCATTTTTATTATTAAACTTATTGTATGTGTTACACATTCTGACTAGTGGCGAACTGAGTCCAATGTTAGTTCTTGTAGGCTGAACATGAAAAGTGCTAGTTAGAGGTTTTCGCGGGATACAGTATGGAACGTTAATTAACACATTATCCAGATTTGTATTACAACTAAGAGTATTATTTACCATCTTGTACAGGAATATCATCTCGTGCATTTTACGACGATCCCGTAAAGAGTTCATTTTAAAGAAAGCCAATCGTTGATCATAGCTACACCGATGCGTAACTCCACTTGAAACAAAAGCTAAGTGTCGTGTGAACGCGCGTTGTATATTTTCAATCCGCTGCGAATGTATGCAATAAATAGGGTTCCACGTTACACAACCGTATTCAAGATGACCTCTAACAAGGGAGTTGAACAAGATTATTTTAGTACGAGCGTGTTTAAATGCTTTTGTATTACGCTTCAAGAACCCCAGCATCTGTGCAGCCCTGGTTACAATATTTTCGATGTGAGTCTTAAATCGTAGATCGCTGTCCATCGTTACGCCTAGATCCTTTATTTCGCTGACTTTCTGCAGTGGGTTTCCGTCTATGTTGTATGTAGTGTCTAGTCTATTTTTTTTCCTAGAATATCTCATGTGGAAGCATTTATTTACATTTAATTCCATCTGGTTATGATCGCACCACTGCTTGACCCTTGACAAGTCGTCCTGAATCAACGCGTTATCATTCATAGAGTTAACAGTTTTGAACAATTTTAAATCATCTGCAAAGAGTAGGAATTTACAATTATGTATTTCAGAGGCAATATCATTGATAAAAATTGAAAATAAGATTGGTCCAAGATGGGATCCCTGAGGAACTCCAGAGATAGCACAATAGGGAAATGAGTCATGACCACAGATTGAGACAGTCTGAAGTCTTTTTGCCAGATACGACTCAAACCAGTGTAGCAAGGATCCTGTTATGCCAAATTGTGTCAATTTACCAACTAGTAAGGAGTGGTTGACCTTGTCAAAAGCACAAGCGAAGTCGGTGTAAATTGTGTCAACTTCATAACCCCTATCAAGTTCACTTGTCAAATAAGAAACGAAGGACACTAAATTGGTGACAGTAGATGAACCTAACCTAAAGCCATGTTGATTAGGTGATAAAGCGTTATTGACGTGTTTTGTCAACACAGGACACACCAACGACTCAAACAGCTTAGCAAGACATGACAAGATAGCAATAGGGCGATAGTTTTTAACGTCGCTTTGGTCACCTTTTTTGTGCAATGGTATAATTCTAGCTCTTTTCCACTCATCTGGGAAGCAACCATCTTGCAGCGAGCGGTTAAAGATAAGGCTCAATGGGTATGCTAACGCTGAACCACAACGTTTTACAATTACTGCAGGAATGCAATCCGGGCCAGCTCCTTTTGAAATATCCAGGTTTTTGATTTTATTAAGTATTTCACGTTCAGTAAAAGAAAGATTGCTTAAACATTTCACTAAGGGAAGAACTTCGTTATTCAAAAGATTGCAGAGTGAGTGATTGTGTTGATTATAGGAAGAAGAAAATTGGGAGACAAAAAGGTTAGCAATTTCAGGTCCAGTGTCAGCCGTTGTTAGGTCCTTATGCATGTTACGTGGGATTGATGACGCACCGATACTTCTACTCTTCATAAACCGCCAAAATGATTTTGGATGACTTTTCAGGTTAGATTCGACGGTTTCAATGTATCGAGAATAGCATTCCTGGTACAGTTTGTTACAGTGCGACCGAACAACTTCATAAGATATTAAATCTAGCGGATTCCTATACTTTTTAAATTTATGTCGCAACTTTTCCTTTTCTTTAAGTCTTTGAATTAATGAATGACTAAACCACGAAGGGAACTTTGAAGGACGCGAATTACGCTTCGGCACGTGCAACTCCAATAAGTCTCTAAAGATTTTATAGAATACTGAAACCATTTCATTTATATTTTTACACGTAGTAAACTTAACATGCCAGTTCACTTTATTTAAACCAGCTGTAATATCTTTAACGTTAGCTTTAAAAAAATTGAGATTAACATGTTTTTGTGACTGTAAAAATTTGATAGCGTTATTACGTGGAATGGTTACTAATAATCCAGGATGATTGGCATCCAACCTACTAAGGAGCTCTAAAGGTTTATCAACATTTACATAAGGTATGTTAGTGAGGACAAGATCGAGGATGCGATTATTTTCATTCGTAACGTCGTTGCATTGGTGTAAATTATTAACTGACAAAAAATCGACGAGTGAATAACTCAATGCATTGCAGTGATTGGTGGGGCTAAGACCGTAATCGCTGCGTTTAGACCATTTAAGAGATGGGAGGTTAAAATCACCCAAGATCACTATGTCATCCACCATGACCATCAAATCATTTGCACTATCCAGATATTTATTAAGAGTATCCAAGCAAAGAGGAGGAGGTAGATAGACAGCACCTATGGCAAATCTTTTACAGTTATTATTAGAATTTAAGTGAACGATTACCCACAAGTCTTCACACTCGCTTTCCCAGGCATCCATGCGGACAGAAGAAATATGGCGGGACACTGCAATTAGCACCCCTCCTCCGTCTTTCTTGGAACCATTATTTGAACAAATACGGTCTCTACGATATACGATATATCTGGAGTCGATAAATTCGTTACTTTTTATATTGGAGTTGAGCCATGTTTCCGTAAAAACAATAACGCTATAGTCTGACAAAAGAACATTTTCATAAACACTATTGGTTTTAGTCCGTATGCCACGGACATTTTGGTAATAAATGGACAAAGAATCGAATTTAAAAACAATACACCAAATCATTTACATTATAAATATTAATTGGTTTTAAGTCATAAGTTTCAAGCTGTCCATATTACGAATAAGGTGAGCCTGACAAGATTCATCCTTTCTGACATAAATGCGACCGTTGCGGACCCAAACGAATTTATAGCCCATCTCCTTTCCTTTTTTACGTGTGGCAGCGTGCAACGACTTGAGTGTAGGGGTGAGGTGCTCAGCAACGTAGATTGGTACACGCGGCCCCCCCAGGCCCAGGTGTTGAGAGCTGAACTTGTCGTTTGGATTTTTTTTATTAAACTTGATGACTGAAGCAAGAACAGCATCACGTTGCCGGGGACTACGGAGCTTAACAATAATGGTCCGAGGTTTGTTGACTTCCTTGGATAATTTAGCAACTCTTGTAACATTTAAAATTTCGTTCTCATCAAGAGGATAATCTACCGTCTTCGTCAATTGAACGATTGTATTGACTAAGCTTTCCGACCGATGTTCTGGTACTCCATTAATCTCCAAATTGCTCTCTCGCATGTTCTGCTCAGCGAGACTAAGTCTTGAGGAAAGATCCTTGATCGTAGTTTGCAGTTGTTCATTGTCGGATTTTAGGTTGAATACAATAGTTGACTGTTCTTCAATACGTGATTTCAGGTCTTCATATTGCTTGTTCAAAAAAGCAACAGACTCGTGATATTCGGACATTTTCTGTTGGATCGCTTTAAGCTCTTGAGTTATCATGTTCCTAACTATGGCACTTATTTCCTCTTTGATTACGACTCTAATACTTTCAAGTGTGACAGACGGTGCTGAAAGCCGTTGGTTAGCTCTCAGCGTCACATTGCTGCATAGATCTGCTGAGTCGGTAGGGCTTGAAAGCATATCTGCACGCTCACAGCTTGTCGGAGTGGCAGCGTGAAATGGACGAATAGGAGTGTTCGTGTTGTCAACTTTTGGTAGTCTGTTGTAACATTCAGGGCATTTCCATATACGTTTCGGATCTTTACAAATTGTTTTGAATAGTTTTTCTGATATGTTTGCACAAAATAGATCATAATTATTCTGGCATGCCGAGCAAGTCAACATTTGTTTGACTTTTATTATATTTTTACAACCTGCACATTTTTTTGTAGGTGACATTTTTAAATTTCTTATGTTACACAAAGTACGTGGAACGAAACGTAATACGGTTTTATTTCTTAGCAATGGCAACACTATCCGTCAGACAGGATCATTGACGTTGCCAAGTGTCAGGATTGACATTGACGTTTGACGTGCGCTGTTCGAATTTGACATTCGCTCAACCAATCACAAGTAATTTACTAGCGGGTCCAAAGTTCAAATATGATTTTTTTTGCAAACGGTCAACTTAGGGACTATTTATACACATTTATCCACTTTTATTACTTTATACAGTATTTACACTAATAGTTTATCACTGTATTTCGTTAATATGCACTGTTTGTTGTTTTATAATTAGTAAATAAAGTTAAAGGATCCTCTGAGCACTAGACACAACCCGTTGTTTGTTGTTGTTATGATTCTTTAGTTGTGCGAATTGGATTAGGCCACAAACATTTTTGCAGACGTAGGACGTCGTAAAATATAACATCCGAACACAGATTAATGAAACTACTTGTTATTATAATATTAAAAGTTAAAAATATACGGAGCTCTGTTTACTATGCGCAGGTGGCGCCACCATATATTATTATAACAGGATTCACAAAGACTTTTTACTAAACATACATGACATTGCGGTTTTCCCCTTGCAGAGTAAATAGGGAAAACAACGTGCAACAGCAGTTTTAAAAGGGAACTTATTTGGTCACTTGTTTCTGGCCGCGACTTCACCCGCGTTGAGTTGACAGAAATCTAAAATGTTTCCACGATAAAAAGTATCCTATGTGTTAATCCAGGCAATAAACTATCTGTATGCCAAAATTAACTCAAATCCGTTCATCCGTTTTTGCATGATTGAGTAACAAACATCCGAACATACAAACTTTCATATTTATAATATTATAGTAGGATAAACAGATCAGGGAGCATAGCCAAGTTGCAAGTGATGTTTCTACCATGTTTCTACTCTCTCTCCTGAATCAATAGCGCCTTGTTTTAATCAATTAATATACCTATTCTTCTTCTTCTTTAAGTTATGGCTTCACACTATTTTAAGTGTATTTTGCCAGTATCCAGTGAGTAGCATAATCGTGTTTGTTTAAATTAATTCATTTCCCCGATGAACTTGATGATAACGATGATAATGAAATTGATGAATGTACCCCACCCTGGATACTAAAGCGATGGATACTTTACATACCAATTGCGATGGTCGTTTTGAGGGAAATCGAAAAGACACGTTTTATCACTTTGTTACAATTACCTTCACTAATGCACATATAGGAATACATAATGGCAAATTTTCCACCAACATTACACATTATAACTTGAAATAACACAAGTTGTGAAAATTAAAACAAATTGACAACATCACTCTTCGACTTCCCGCCAAAAATACCAACATACCTATTCTTTGCAAAATGTAATTGCCATATCTTTTATTATTTTTCCGTTTTTGTTTACGACTGTCGAAAGTCAACTAGTCTACTGCCCAAGAAAGATAAGGCGGAAGCTAATCGCGGTTACGGATAGTGCGATTAATATAATAAGCGCATCGCTTTGTGATCACGAGGTCCTGGGTTCAAATCCCATGTCGGACAAGTGTACTTTTTCTATCGAAAACTTCCCAGTACGCGTCCGGAGTCTAGAATTGTGCCCGGTATATGGCAATAGGCTCGCCCCCTATTACATGGGACATGACATCGTCGGCGAAACGTGGGTGTACTCAGTACACCTCTGCCACCCCCGCTTGGGGAATATAGGCGTGACGGTGTATTACAAAATACGTAGGTAGTTATATTATACATCGGCCACTCTACGTCTACGCGGCCATTTTTACATTTACATCTTCCGCAGAATTGGAATGCAGCACTGAGAAGATCTGGCGAAAAACTCCCAGTTGTAGTCTTTTTAACTTTAATAGTTCATTCAAATGGCCGCTTCTTTTATTTTACTTGTCTGTTCTTCTTTTCGTGTGAATGGTTCGTGTCTCCTACCAAATGGCTATATTAATCGCACTATCCGTAACCGCGGTTAGCTTCCGCCTTATCTTTCTTGGGCAGTAGACTAGTTGACTTTCGACAGTCGTAAACAAAAACGGAAAAATAATAAAAGATATGGCAATTACATTTTGCTTCCTGCTGCATTTCCCCGTTTGGGGAGTATAGGCGTGACGGTGTTATAATAAATTAATGATTTTGACAAATTAAACAGCTTCTTAGCAATTCTATGTGAAGAGTTTGGTTACTCCCATCTCGGGTGTGTGCTTGAATACCTAACATTTCTCACTATACGGTTTCAAAGGCTTAAAATCAGAATTGCCACTCAAGTACGCATCAACGAAATTTTGGACCGAATCAGTCGTTATCTCATCTCCGTATTTCATAGTCACCATCCTTTGTTTAGGGAAATCAATCGACGTTAGCAATGGTACAGCGTCATCCAAACATATATGTTCTCTTAGCATATCAGCGCTATCGGTCCCATCAATCCCTATATAGAACATGACGTGTTTAAATGGTTTTTTCTTGGTTCTTGAGTGTCTTGAGGTCGGGTAGTCAAAGTCCATGGTTTCGTCGTCCGAAGAGTTCTGGTACGGACAGAATCCGGGGTACTGGATGCTGCATTCTTCATAGTAGGATTCGGCAGACGGCATTAAGACTGATTCCGCGAATTCTATTTCTGAGTCTTCGTCATCTGAAAAAAAAGGTTAAATATAAGAAACTTTGAAAAAAATATGTATATGTATGTATTATCATCACACCAGTTCCCTCGCGGACCAGACAATGTATTGAGTCCCAACAGATTATTTTCTTACAGACTTCTCTGGCTTCCTCCACTCTCACATTTCGTGTCAAGCACGCCCGTCAATTACGGAGACTCTTGACTTGCCCTTTGGTCATGGTAAGATAGTCTAAGTCTTCCCCGGATCTACATCCTTCCACTTTCCTATGTTTATACTTCCATCTATCTATATCATCACGCCACGTCCTTTGCGGGGTAGGCATGTTTATACTTATTCCACCAAAATGCATGAAACTGCTGGGATAAATAGGAACTATAACTTGTTTTGGCCTCTCTCCCTTACATCCTGAATGTAATTATTTATCTATCTATCTATAACATCACGCCAGATCCCTTGCGGGGTAGGCAGAGAGTACAGAGTTCCAACAGGTTCTTTCCTTACATACCTCTCTGGCTTCCTCGACTCTCATAGTTCGTCTCATACACGCTCGCCGGTTACGGAGACTCTTGACTTTTCCTTTAGATAAGACTCGGTTTATTTGGTCGTGGTAAGGTAGTCTAGGTCTTCCCCGGTACCTGCATCCTTCCACTTTCACATTGTATATCTGTTTTGTCATTCTTTCCTCTGGCATTCTTTCTTTATTATTTATTTATTTTATTTTATTAGGATAGCTAACAGCTTATGAGTATTCTAGTTAGACACAAAGTAGCAACTAAAAGTTAATTTAAAGCTATTCACATGTAGAAAAGGAAAAGAACTAGAAAAGGAACTAAAAGAAACCGAAAGTAAAATTAGAACAACAAGAGAGATAAAAGACAAATTAGGTTTAGAAACAAGAAAGTTGATTATGCAAAAAAAAAAAATGTTTAAGGACAGGAAAACTAACAAACAAAAAATAATAAAACTGACTAAAGAAATAACCTTGCAAATACGTAAACACAGAGAGAAATCAAGAACTGAAACACTAAATTACCATATAGAAAAAGTAGGCGGAATCAAGAAAGCATGGACTGAACTAAGAGAAAATATAACCTGGATCGACAGCATAAAACACCACAGAAATAAGAAAAGTAAGACAAATAGAATAGAAATATTAGAAGTAGCAACAGAATATTACCGCGAATTATACAACAACGACGAAATAATAGAGGAACACACCCAGCTAGTGGACTGCGTTAAAAACAACGATGAAGAGATCCCGTGTATAACGAGAGACGAAGTCAATAAGGCTATCAAATCACAAAAAAGAGGTAAAACGCCAGGAGGAGATTGCATATCGAATGAATTGCTAATAGGATCATCCAAAGCAACGATGAACACCATCATAGACATATTCAATGAAATTTTACACACAGAAAATATTCCTCAACAATGGACTTTGTCAACGATAATAATACTGCACAAAAAAGGGGAAAAATATGACATACAACTACAGGCCCATCAGCTTGATGTCGAACGTGTACAAAATCTTTTCAAAGATACTGCTAGACCGTTTAACAAAGACTCTGGATGAAAACCAACCCAAAGAACAAGCAGGCTTTCGCAGCAAGTTCTCAACAATAGATCACATACACTCGATAAAACAAGTAATTCAGAAAAGTAGTGAATACAATATTACGTTCTACCTTGCGTTCGTGGATTATAATAAGGCATTTGACTCCCTAAAACACGCAAAAATATGGGAAGCCTTAGAAACACAAGGAGTGGAGAAAAAATATATTCGACTGATTATCAACGTGTACAAGAACATGAAAGCAAGGATACGAACAGAAAGAGATGGGGATTATTTCCAGATAAAAAGAGGAGTAAGGCAAGGGGATCCTTTGTCACCCAAACTTTTCTCAGCTGTTCTCGAACACGTGTTTAGACGTTTCGAGTGGGATAAGTACGGATTGAATATTAACGGAGTGCGATTAAACCACTTAAGATTTGCAGACGATCGAATAATAATTGCTGAAGACCCAAGAAGCTTACAAAAGATGTTAAAGCAACTGGTATATGAAAGTGATAAAGTGGGACTATCAATGAATACTCCAAAAACAAAAATTATGTCAAACTCTGAAAACATTCCTATATCCGCTAACGGTAACAAAATAGAATATGTGGATGAATACACATACCTAGGACAGATCATATCTCCAATAGACCTCACAAAGAAAGAAATAAATAACAGAGTTACTTTGGCTTGGAAAAGATACTGGTCTCTCAAAGAGATAATGAAGAATCCTTTCGTACCGTTGAAAGCGAAGGGTAAAATATTTAATTCCTGCATTCGGCCTGTTATGACATATGGGTGCCAAACATGGAGCCTAACTAATCAAAGCATACGCAAATTAGAAACTTGCCAGCACAGTATGGAGCGAAGCATGATGGGCATTAAATTAAAAGATAAAATTAAGCTAGATACTATAAGGAGCAAAACGAGTCACAGATATCACGTACTGCATTAAAAAACTAAAATGGAGGTGGGCAGGTCATATGATTAGGAGTAACATAGATAAATGGTCTAGGGATGGACAAGATTGGTGCCCGAGACAACACAAAAGTGTAACATATATTGTGAAAATAGCGGGGTATACTTGGAGAAGACAAGCTCTGAACCGCACTCGGTGGCGTACTCTAGGGGAGGCCTATGCTGGACAGCAAGACAATCTTCACGGATTGGTGTCAAACGAGTAAATAAGTTTAAATTGTAAATATATTTTATGTAAGATTGTTAAATAAAGGCTATTATTATTATTACATGTAGAAAACTATGAGTTACTCATATTCAGTCACAATGTTTTTATTTTTTTAAAAAGCACACATAATGGATACAAACTAACTAGAAAGCAAAAGAAAAAGATACACAAACACAATGTTAATTAGGTTCAGACGTACCAATTAATCTTGAGAATTTGTTCCTTACACTAGTAATTTATTTATAGTACCTAACTTCAACATCATCATCCCATATTAGTCCACAGTTGGACATAGGCTTCTCCAATTGTAACTTACCGATGAATAAAACGACAGCGGGATGCCTGGCCATCTTCAGCAGTGCTTGCTCCGTGAGCACCGACACCGGCCGATGCGCCCACGGGAAGTTCTGTGGACAGTACACAATGATTGGTAAAATAGTCAATAAGCCAGTAAGTACCAAAAGCACTATCCAGATTCTTTCTTATTTGATTTTTAAAAAAATACCTAGGCACATGCTACGAAATATCGCTGTGTCGTGAGAGCGCTTCTTCTTCTTCAGCCGAAAGACGTCCACTGCAGGACAAAGGCCTCCCCTAAATACCACCACAACGACCAGCTTTGTGCTGTACGCATCCAACTTCTACCCGCGACCTTCACTAGGTCATCGGTCCATCTTGTAGGGGGCCTACCCACTCCACGTCTTCCGGTACGTGGTCGCCATTCGAGAACCTTTCTGCCCCTTACAAACATGAAATTCACTCACACAAACAATCAGTACGTATCCAGCTTTACCTGCGACCTTCATCAGATGAACGGTCAATCTTAGAGGGGTCTAGGTACGGGTTTAGAGGCTAAGTTAATTTTCACACTTCACTGGCCATATCAAACAGTTTCAAGAATTTCTAGTGACAATATCTATACAAATAAATAACATCGAAGTGTCTGTTTGTAATAAATATATACGGTACAATAACAAAAATGCAATTTAAAAAAATTTTGTCTTTCTCTCTGTCTGTTTGTTCCGCCTAATCTCCGAAACGGCTTAACCGATTTTGACGAGACTTTTACTGGTAGATAGCTGATGTTATAAGGAGTAACTTAGGCTACTTTTATTTTAGTAAAAGATTTTTTTAATTCCGCGTCGCGAAGTCGCGGGTTAAGTAATAAAATACATAAAATTTTCGTAAACTGTCTGTAGGTAGTTGTATTTTGCAATATTTTTCGTATGATGATTTTAGTGATAAATAATGACTCATATGCACTCCTTCTGCACTTTCGCAGACTTTGTTCGGAATATTTGGAGAATCAGACGATAATTGAGGCGCTGTTGATTAGATGGAAAGCGGCAAGTTCAGAACGCAACTGACTTCATAGATTGTAACACAAGTTACTTACAAATCCAAGGGGATCAGCGGAAAGATGATTTCGACCGTTAGCCGTCAGTATCTTGCCGGTTGCGTCAGTGATGACCAGCGCCGGTATACCAGCGACGCCCAGCGCTGCTGGCATCGCCAGGCGCGCGTCGCTGGCTGACCACGGCACTGCCAAAGCATCCACTGAGGACACCGACTGGAGTGTGCGGTTGTAGGACTGTTCGCTTCTGTAACAATCAACTGGTTTAGTGTCTACTTCTCAATAGTTTGATGTTTTCTATTTTTATTTTAGTTTATTGGTTCACCAACAATCGATTACACGTATATAATCATGGAAAACTTAGACCAATACAATGATAGTGTATGAATCTATTACAGGCCCCAAGTCCGTTATAGCAATTTTAATTCAGTCAGGACGTCGACCTCATAATGAGCGTCTCGGCGGTTATAAGCCCCGCACTTTTCCCCAGAGTCCGCGAACTCGCACTTCGACTCCGCACCGCCACCAACTTGGCGGACCAGGTTCTCCTGGCCGCGGAATACAGGGACGTATATGACGTCCTGGCGTCCCTCAAAACCCAACCCCCCCGCACCCAATAATGGATCTACGATCTCCCCGCCAAAAGCCCCACAACCTATCCCTGGCGTTCTTTAACGCCGATGGCCTTCGCTCCCAGCGAGATCAGGTTGCTGATTTCCTCCGAGATCACCAACTTGATATCCTCCTCGTGCAGGAAACCTTCCTGAAGCCCGCACAACGCGATCCTAGGATCGCAAACTACAACCTCGTGCGCAATGACAGAATCGGCTCCCGCGGAGGCGGTACTCTCATTTACTACAGGAGGTCCCTGCACTGCATCCCTCTCGATCCCCCCGCGCTCACCAACATCGAAGCCTCGGTCTGTCGCGTCTCTCTCACGGGGCACCAGCCCATCGTGATCGCCTCCGTTTACCTTTCCCCCACTAAATCCGTTCTCAGGAGTGACTTTGAAGCACTCCTCAATCTGGGAAGCGCCGTCATTCTGGCGGGCGACTTCAACAGCAAGCACGTGGCCTGGAACGGTCTCACCACTTCCCCTAACGGTAGGAGCCTTGACGCCCTGGTCGACGTTCTCGACTTTGACGTCATCGCACCTATGCACCCTACCCACTATCCTAACAATCCCAATCACCGACCCGACGTCCTGGACATGGCGCTTCTGAAGGGTGTCACCCTACGGCTGCACTCCTTGGAAGTGGTCCAGGAACTCGACTCTGACCATCGACCTGTAGTCATGAGACTCGGTTCCCCCCCTTCCGCCCCTCAGCGACCCAAAAAGACGGTGGTGGATTGGCATGCGCTAAGCACGGCCTTGGCGGATGCCGACCCTCCCCCCCTGCCTCTCAGCTCGGACTCCATCCCGTCCCCTCAGGACACCGATCAGGCCGTAGATGCCTTCACCGAGCACATCCGATCGGCTGTCAGTCGATCGTCCAAGCAAGTCGAGGTGGAAGATCTCTACCTCAACCGCTTTCGACTGCCGGACGATGTTAGGGATCTCATTCGTTCAAAGAATGCTTCTATCCGAGCGTACGACTTCCACCCCACCGAAGCCAATCGGGCCCGGATGCGTGCTTTACAACGAGAGGTAAAGCGTCGTGTCGCGGAGGTCCGGGAGGAACGGTGGGGTGTCCTCCTAGAGGGCATCGCGCCGTCGCATCTGGCCTACTGGCAGCTGGCGCGTAGCCTCAAATCCGACTCCACGACTGACATGCCCCCGCTGTCCCGCCCTTCAGGCGCAGCACCCCCAGCCTTCGACGACGACGAAAAGGCCGAGCTTCTCGCCGACTCCCTCGAGAGCCAGTGCGCCCCCAGCTCTCAGTCCGTTGACCAGTCCCACGTCGACGCGGTAGACAGGGAAGTCGAGCGCAGGGCATCCCTCCCCCCCGTCGATTCCTTACCTCCTATCACGCAAACGGAGGTCGAAGATCTGATTATGGGTCTTAAAACTAAAAAAGCCCCCGGCCCTGACGGCATTTCGAATCGCGTTCTGAAATGCCTGCCCGCCCAACTCATCTGCCTCTTGGTGGCCATTTTGAACGCCGCCATGACGAACTGCACCTTCCCCGCTAAGTGGAAGGAGGCGGACGTCATAGGCATTCCCAAGCCCGGCAAACCTCGCAATCTCCCCGCGAGCTACCGCCCTATCAGTCTCCTCAACTCCCTGGCCAAGATATACGAAGGCCTACTTCTGGCGAGGCTCAAAGACTTCGTAACGTCCAGGGGTATCCTTATCGACGAGCAGTTTGGCTTTCGAGCCAAACACTCTTGCGTCCACCAAGTGCACCGCATCACGGAGCACATCCTCTCCGGTCTCAATAGACCCAAACCCATTTACACGGGCGCCCACTTCCTAGATGTCGCGAAGGCATTCGACAAAGTCTGGCACAACGGCTTGATCTACAAGCTCTACCAATTGGGTGTGCCGGACAGACTCGTGCTCATCTTACGAGACTTCTTGTCGAATCGCGCCTTCCGTTATCGAGTCGAAATGACGCGCTCCACTTCCCACTCCATCAGTGCTGGAGTCCCACAGGGCTCAGTTCTCTCTCCACTCCTGTTTAGCCTTTACACGAACGACATTCCTCGTTCGAGTAAGGCGCATCTAGCCCTATTCGCGGATGATACCGCTCTCTACGTCTCGCATAGGAATAAGGGTTTCATTACCAGACACCTTCAGGCATCCGCCAATTCCCTAGGGAATTGGTTCAGGAAGTGGCGTATTGAGGTGAACCCGGACAAGAGCGCTGCGGTGTTCTTCTCCAGAGGTGCCACCCCGCGCCACTCCCTGCGCCGCCCTAGAAGTAATCTCGGCCAAGTGACCATGTTCGACCGACCCATTCCCTGGGTCAAAGAGGTCAAATATCTAGGGGTCACCCTAAACAGTACCATGTCTTTCGGCCCGCACATCAAGCGGGTCCGTCACCGAGCATCATTTGTGCTCGGTCGTCTCCATTCGTTAATCTGCAAGCGGAGTAAAATGTCCCTTAGAAATAAGGTGACACTTTACAAAACTTGCGTTCGACCCATCATGACTTATGCGTGTGTTGTGTTCGGGCATTCGGCCCCCTCTCACATCGATAAACTCCAAGTGGTTCAAAACCGCTTCCTCCGTAAAGCCGTAGGAGCCCCCTGGTTCGTACGGAACGTCGACCTCCACTCCGATCTAGGTCTCGAACCTATTCGCGCCTTTATTAAAAAGGCGTCAACACGTCACTTCGCGAACGCATCTACCCATGCGAATCCGTTAATCGTAGCCACCGCCGACTACGATCTCCCCCCCGACCCCTGCCGCCACCGCCGGCCGCGACATGTTCTCACCGACCCCCCCGATGCTTTGTCATCCCTTCTTTCCGCTCAGAATACGGGCGACGACGACGACGTAGTAGTAGATCCCCTCCCATAGCCGGCGGTTGACCGGTGCACTTAGTAGTGCACCCGTCCCCCTACAGCGACTGTCCCAACCGAGGGCACCTCTTCGAGGCGCCCTCGAGTATGTCGCCTCTTGCCCTTCTGGCTGGCTAGAGCGTAGTGGTTGCACGCTCGCCTTTAAGTCCGGTGAAGCTGTAAAGGCCTCGCGGCCAACAGCGTACATCATTCACACACACACACGCAATTTTAATAAAGTTGTTGATCATTGCCATCATAATTGTTTGGTTTGACAGTGTTCAATCTACTTATTCAATGCACAGATTCAATGCTTTCCAATTCGTAAGGTACCTATTAATAATTCTTATGGTTTTCCATAGTCGTAGGTGCCAGTTCAAACAATTGCCGATTTTTGGCTCAATTGTATTTAAACGGTTTTTGTAGCATGTCATAATTACAAAATATGTAAAAAATAGCAGACTTGGGGCACAGGTGTGCACCGCACAACAGCATACAAATTGATGTTAAGACACTAATTTAATTTAAAGCAGAATATGTGGATACGTCAAGAAGTAAGAAGAAAAACTTGTTTATTTTTAAATAAAAAAAACGAATAAAAGATCTTTTTTATGTAGGTACGTAGTCCTTCAATTGGTAATGAAAGTGAGGAAATAGAATTTCTCAATTTCTTTTTCAGACACTATTCCTCTGTTGATTGTTGCTTAAGATTTTTAAAAGAGAAAGGTGTTTTTTATTTAAAAATGTTGGATCACACTTAAAATTATTTCTGTAGGGCGTGGTGGGAACGTTTACAAACACAAATTTGCCACAAAATGTTTGTCCAGTGATTGACCCGTGTCTACTGGAGTTATTGAGGCGGGTCTCAGACAGGTCTCAGATGTGTCTCTTACGATCACATTAAACGTGTTTTATTGGAATCAGCAGTATACCTGCTTATTTAACTTACTTATATGGATAGGTTTTTATTGGTTCTGTTTTCGCCTCCTGCTTAAGAAATCTCATATATTACCCATATGGAGGTATATCTCGCTTTCAGTGATACTAAATTGTTAGTACGCACTGGCGTTACACTTATCGTCATCTATGCATACGATATCTATACTAATATATATAAGAGGAAAGATTTGTATTTTTGTACGTTTGTAATGAATAAACTCAAAAACTACTTGACTAATTTCCAAATTCTTCTTTTTACCATTAGAAAACTACCAGCTTATCCAGAAGTAACATAGGCTATATAACATAGACCTGGTAGGTGGCGCTGTTGTCGACCGGGTACGAAGTCGCGGTAAACTGCTAGTTACATTATAAATCAGAACTTTTTCCAATTCACTAGTTTTTCAGTAACACTTCGTACAAAGTGAACAGTGTAACTATTCTACTTCAAAGTAGAATAGTTACACTGTTCATAATACATTTCACTGTTGGCAGAGGGGCTTTTACAGCTTCACCAGACAAAATGGCGTGGGTGCAACAACTACGCTTCAGCCGGGGGGCAAGGGGACAGCCAGGTCAAGGGTGCCTCAAGGAGGAACGGCCTCAACCATCTTCATGAGAGATGGCTTTAACTGGCCGTAAGGTGGGCAAAGGATTCTTTGCCTACAGTGCGGTCGGTGTCTGATATTGTATACGGTATCTGTATGCGAAAGGATTGTGTACGATGTTTAGGTACTCACAAAACTCAGACATACATTGGTTATGAAAAAGTTTATTTCAGCATCATCCTTAGGTAGGTAAATAAAACAACCGTTGGTGTATATAGGTATATATTTATTAATATTATCATCTAAATGCATAGGCAAAACCTTGGCAAAACTAATAACGGTTTTCCAATTTTAGGAGACAGCATGTATGAATAACATTAACATAACTTAAATACAATAAAATACTGCTAAAAAATAAAGCATTTAGTCTAAAAAATGTAAATATGATTTTTTTTGAGTAAATAATTGTATTACATACATAAAGCTCACGTTTTAATACATTTACTTTCATAATAATATTTAGTTCTGAGAAAGTAGACAATGGTAATTAGTCTAATTTAATTACAACATAATTTTTTTTAAGAGCTCGTAGACATACCAGCGCAGGCGTCGCATACTAGATTGAAAGTGAGAAAAGACGACAATATTTTTCTTTATATCGTGTTTTTAACACCAATCAACCTTTTATCCCAGTGAGAAAAGCCTGAAAACATTTTTTACTTGAAATCAAACTGGCGGGAAATAAATCATTTGCTTTTCTTCATCATTACACTGAATATTTTCTAAGTTTTAATCGATTTTGTTTTGGATGTGATGTGATAGCCATACATCTAAGGCATTAGACGTATGGCATTGGCTGCTTTGGCTTTACCACTTTCTCTGCACTTTAGATCCAGTATGCGCTGTCGGATATTTGCCGGCCGGCGTATACATATGTCATGCCCGGCGACTGACTATGTCGCCGGGATTATATGGATATGAAATAGTGCGTTTGTAATACTTACATTTAATTACATAATAATATTAATAATAATTGACAACATGTTTGTATACGAATGCATACCATATTTTTGTATTGGGCATTGTCGATCTAGGTTTATTTGTCAGGCGGTTTAAATAAATTCTTAAGCTCACACATTCGCAAAAATAAGGGACTTCGACGTAAGTTTACAACTTCTCTTATTAGTTTATATTTACCTGCAAACCAAATACATCCTTTTCTTACTCTCAATTTCTATAGTTTAGAGCTACAATGGCGGCGTATTATGTGCAATAGTGTTCCTTCATAAAGGAGTTCATTTAATCAACTTTCTTATAAAACATCACATGTTTGCCAGACCCGAAACCACCAATCGCATCCATGATAATCAGCTGTGCAAATCTCATTTTAGCTGCATTCAATTGAATAGTCTTCACTGTCTCATCATGTTCCCAATGAAGACTTTTCGACGGTCTGATCCAAGTTATCCCATCAACGGAATAGCAATACTGGACTTGAAGAATAGTCCCATTCCCTGCGTCTTCGCGAGGCGTATATTCGATTCTGTCTATATCATAAACATACTTTAAATCGAAAGTAAGTGTAATTACAGATCCTTTTTGAGGATCAGCTTGGTCTGGTTCGGACCAGTGTGTGTGCCAGAGAGTCGTATGATCACAATCAGTAAGATTGCAGACTTCTTGGCAAGGCTGACACGGCGAGGTACAGCTAACTTCAACACCGCGCACTGTATTTTTGTAAGGATCTTCCTTCGTCGACACGACTATATAATAACTCCACTTCGAAACTCCATTTTCATTAGCCGAGCGAATCCTAAACTTATGTTCAGATTCATATTTCAGTTCCTCAAACGTGAATTTCGTGTCTTTAATGTTAGTAAATATTGTTCCGTCTCTTTCGATTTCATAATAAACTTTCTCTAAAGGCGTCCATTGTAATGGTATACTCATAGCAGTTATTTCGTCATCGGGAACTGTAAAATTGGCGGGAGCCTTCATTAGTTTGTTTAAGGTGTTGTTACTTCCAATAACTTTGCTTTTGTTTTGGAATCCACTCATTTTAATATGTATATCATTCGAAGTTACGTCAACTTTACGTATTTTGATTAATATACACTTTTGAAGCAAAGATTCACCTTTAAAGAACATGCCGTTCATATAAGGGTTTATAATGTAATCCTCTTTGAAGTAATAAGCATTTTCTAAAGCATTTAATTCTTCCTCACTTGAGGCTTCGTTTATTTGAACATGTTCATTGTTGATTGCTGCTTTCATATGTACAATGTTGGAAGTAGCCATTACACGAATCAGAGTAATCCTTTCCGTCACCATATTTTTGTAAGAACCATTAGTTCTTGCTATATAAATGGATAAGTCACCATGTTCATTGCTTTCAGGACCAATAACCGTGACATTTGTAGTAGCATGATGTCTTTTAAGATAATCTTCAGATATACCATCATCTTCGTAAATCTCGAAGTTTGTTTCACCATTAGGGTAAACATTGAAAATTCTGTTGTCTCTTTCTATTTCGTTGGGGTTGTTATTCGGATTTACCATCGGTAAAATAGCTCCGTCCTTTACAAATACTGGTATTTTCCACAAAGGTGTTTTAAAGAAATTCAAAATTTTTCCGCCCTGATATTTTTGACCGGTAAATATGTCGATCCAAACTTGATCTGGATCTGGTAAGTAGATGCCATCGCGTTGCCATTCTTTATTGACGAAATGCTCTTTGTACACCGGAGCCACTAATATGTATGGTCCCCACATAAACTGGTACTGAGAATCTTTTGTAAAGCCACAATTTTCATTGGAAAATTCTAGAAACATCGCTCTAATCATCGGTAATCCGTGTATTGATTCATGTCCTATACTATAATTATACGGCATCAACATTGACTTTAGTTTTAAATACGATCTATTAATACATTTCGCTTCTTCGTCCAAACTGAATGGTGTTTTCTGGACGCTTCCCCACCCATCCATATTTAGTTGCAGTGGGGTAAAAGTTTTCCATTGATAATCGCGTATGTTTACATCCTTGTGTTTGCCACCGTAAATACCGTCCATGTCGGAGCCAACTATTGGTAATCCGGAGAGGCCGGCGCCTATATACGTGGGAATATGAAAACGTATGTATTCCCACAGTCCGCCAGTTTGATCACCAGTCCATACACCTGAGTATCTATGGGTACCCGCCCATCCGTCAACCATAATGATCATTGGTCGGACGGCATGTTTAGCACCTTCATGGAATAGCATCGTTGCTTTATCAACAGCGCTCAAACCGAAGGAATACCCACTCCCGATCCACGCCACATCACATTTGAGGGCAACAACACCAGCGACGCTTACTTCTTTCCTTAAATCACGGTCTCCTTTCTTCGGTTTCTCAGTATTATTCGGTTCTAGATTAGATTCTGTCCATAAAGCGACTTGTACACCATTGCTTTTAGCGTAAACAGTAAAATCTTTTAGATTGTCAATGTCTCCATCTAAAGTATCAGTTTGTCCGTACCCACAGCCGTAACCGTCATTTGGAACAAAGTAGCCTAGTGGCATATCGTGGCGTTGATACCTGTCTATCATCGCTCTAGCTGAAAATTGATAGTTATTTTTCTCTCCATTCAGAGATTCTAAGATGCCATCTTTATCAGCCATATCTTTGGGGTGGTAGCATTTATAATAATAACCATCTTCGAACAAAATCGCGCCTGGTACCCCGTTGTCTACTCTTACCCAATAGTCTCTATTAAATGCATTCAAGTGTGCCTCGTAAAACGCATACTCGGGCATAAAAATTGGAGCACCAGTTAGCTCATAATAATCATTTAAAATATCCTTTGCTCGTGGATTTATAAAGAAAAACGCGTCAAAATCGACGCCTTTATGGTACGTCTCAATCGTTTCTGGATCTGTCGATCCGAAATCGTAAATTCCAGGCTGCCACGTATTTCTTAACACTCCATAACCGTTTGTAGACCAGTAAAATGGACAAGGGGACGTGACTCCACCGTCAACCCAATTATTTGTATTGATTATGTGTATTAATTCACCCTTATGAGTGAACCTCCCATTCTGCATACCACCACCAAAGAAATATTCATCTTTACCTTGTCGTAAAGTCTGTTTGGATTGATTATTTTCGTAATTTATTGCTTTTGTTTCATCTACTACAACCTTATTAGTCCTCCTATCTATTACGGTCATAGTACCTTTGGTTTTATCAAATTTGATTGAGATTTTATTTGTAGCAATAGTGTAATGGGTGTCAGTTTGTTCGAGAATTGAATACTTAAATGGTTCTTTCTTATACTCAATTATTTTCTTTATATTTATGGTCGCTGTGTCTTCAGGGTTGATGGGCGTGGGGTATTCAAGGAAATTGCCAGTAGGTGACATGTAATATTTAAACACGTGACTGTTTAAAATATTCAGCATAGCCAATTCTCCTGTTTCATACTGTATTAAATATTCTGTATCTGTTTTTAGGATTGATTGGATCCTGCCTAATACTTCTTCAGAAGCCATGTTAGATAAGATAAATATTGTATACTTTTTGGATCCCTGGTCTCTTATAGGAAGTTGATTATGGTAGTTATCTGAAATAAAAGCTAAATGTTATTTTTCAACATAAAAGTAAATGTCAAGTTTGTTCGTTGATAGTACAATTCGTCACATATGTATGAACAAACATATTAGCATAGTATACCCTTGTAACATGTGCATTGTTGTGTAAACTATTATGACCTACTTAAGTTATTATGCGAATACACAGTCAGTAAGAGACTAATAGAGGACACATTGTTCTGAATCATGTAGTGTTTGAATCAATAAGGTGAACAGTCAACCACTTATTTATAATTATGTACAATTTTAGGATAGTTTCGAAAAAATAAATATAATAAATGTAAATGGATTCCCAGGAGGATATACTGCTCTGAGTATCAATGTCTTAAGCATTCAATATCTTTCAGCAATGTTTCACAGATGAATCAAATTTATTTTTAAATATAAACATATTACATAAACATACGAGGCATGCCTTTTAAGTTTTGTCGTTTGAAGAAAAAAACACAACTAGAACCTTATAGTACTTTTTATTGTTTTTCAAAGTATCCACCACGTAGCTTAATACAAGTGTATTAAGCTACGTGGTGGATACTGTGGCGAATGGAAAAGTTTTCATTCGCTCAAACCAGTTATTATAACATTTATTCCACTCTAAAGTGGGGGTGTTCAAAATGGCTGACTTGAAAGAGTCGACTGCTTCTTCACCGGACTGGAACCTTTGACCACGAAGACTTTTCTTAATTTTAGGAAATGTAAAGCAATCGTTAGGGCTTAGGTCAGGACTGTATGGAGGATGGTCAAGAATTTCTACTTTTTCCTGCTTTAAATACTCAATCGTTTGACGAGCGCTGTGTGAGCTTGCGTTGTCGTGGTGCAGGATGATGCGTCGCTTTGAGTTAGATTTTCGAATTTCGGCGATGACTTGTGGTAAACAAACTGTGGTATACCACTCTGCGTTAACCGTTCTACGATTTTCAAGTGCAATAGTCGCAACATGGCGGTTTTTCCAACGAACGTGGCCACCATCTTCTTTGAAGTGCTTCGAGAACGAACAACTTTAGTCGGCTTTGGCTAGTCTTGAAAGACCCAGATTGTAGATTGTTGTTTGGAATCAGGATCGTAGGCATAGATCCAAGATTCGTCACCACTGATGATGTCGTAGACGTGATTTAACTCTCCTCGGTTGAACCTTTGCAGAGTTTTCTTACACCATCTGACGCGGGCCGCCTTGTGATCGTCGGAAAGCAGATGCGGTATCCAACGGCAAACTAGCTTTCTCACACCAAGCGCTTCATGCAAGATCTTCTGAATGGTTGACCCTGAGATGCCTAATAAGAGCCTCTATCTCTCGATACGTCACATGACGATCTTCGAGAATTAGTTGTCTCACAGCAATGATGTTATCTTCAGTAAAGGCGGATTTTGGGCGTCCTTCGCGAGATTTGTCACTAACACTAGTATGTCCACGCTGGAATTCTAAATACCAGTGTTCGACAGTCCGCAGACATGGGGCTTCATCACTGAAAACAGATGTTAGCTCTTCAAAACACTGAAGCCGTGTCAGGCCTCTTCTAAAGTTGTAGAAAATTATTGCACGAACATTTTTCTTAGAAAGATTCATTTTCGTACGTCAATCGACGCTGTGACTAAACAATAGCATTAATCCTAATACTTTCAACTGTTTTGAGATTCAAAATTTAAACACATTCGAATATAGACCAGTTCCAAATTCAAAATTGCCGGGAAATATGGAAATGACAGAACTGGGGCATGCGACAGAAAGGCATGCCTCGTACAAAACATACACTAAAAAACTAGCTAGGTTTTTATTTATAATAAAACTATAAATGGAGGGAACTGTTTAAGGTAAAATTAACACAATTGTTGCTGGTTTTGGTTACAAAGTAAAAATAACTTAAAAAGAAATCATGGTTGAAAATTAGACAGTGAGCGCACAAACAAACAGAAAAGGTCTGTAAGGAGAGAACCTGTTGGAACTTGGTACTCTTTGTCTACCTTGCTAGGGATATGGCGTGATGATATATAGATAAATTAAAAACAACACTACCAAACATTTGTACATACAATATAAGCACCTCATTGATAGAAAAAAATCATAGTAATAATATTACCACTGGCTGGCATTGGCCTTTTAAACTGTGAGAGTTTAGGCCATAGTCGACCACGATGGCCCAATGCGAATTGGAGAACTTTACACACCTTCGAGAAACTCTTAGGCATGCAGGATTCCTCACGATGTCTTCCTTCAGCGTTAAAGCAAGTGATAGTTCATTTTTAAAACACACACGCATTCGAAAAGACAGAAGTGCGTGCCTGGGTTTGAACCCGCGACATCTGACTTTGCAGTCCAATGGTCTAACCACTTGGCAATCAGTGCTCTTTAATCATAAATCAATTTTAAATTTAAATTAACACTCACTCCTATATTTCCCAAGCTGGGATGACAATGGTAAAATGTTGACACCCAAATGTTGCCCACAATTTCAATGTAATAGAGGCGACGCCTCGCTTTGTGATCATGAGATCCTGGGTTTAAATCCTAGTTCAGACAAATGTAGTTATTCTAACGAAAAGTTCCCAATATGAGTCCGGAGTCTGGAACTGTGCCCGGTATATGGCAATAGGCTCGCCCCATACTACATGGGACCTTACATCGTCGGCGAAAAGTGGGTGCCCTCAGTACACCTCTGCCATCCCCGCTTAGGAAACATAGGCGTGACGGTGTATGTTTAATTTTTAATTTAAAATTTCTGATTTAAATTTCAATAACACTTATCCTACTTTTATAATAAATGTGAGAGTTTGTAAGTTTGGATGTTCGTTACTCAATAATGCAAAAACGACTGAAGAGATTTAGATAAAATTTGGCACACAGTCTATTGCCTGGATTAACACATAGGATACTTTTTATTGACTGCCTCGCTGGTCTGGTGACAAAGCGCATCGCTTTGTGATCACGAGGTCCTGGGTTCAAATCCTAGGTCGGACAAATGTAATTTTTGTAACGAAATATTCCTAGTATGAGTCCGGAGTCTGAAATTGTGCCCGGTATATGGCAATAGGCTCGCCCCCTATTACATGGGCCTAACATCGTCGGCGAAACGTGGGTATACTCAGTACACCTCTGCCACCCCCTCTGGGGAATATAGGCGTGACGGTGATACTTTTTATGCCGGAAAAATGTTAGGTTCCTGTCTAAACTCAGCGCGGACGAAGTAGCGGGCTAACGCTAGTGAATAATAAAAGTTATGACTAGTGACTATAGAACAAAATACATAACTTACGCGTCCAATAACTTGCTAGTAAATAACTTAAGAGAAAAGACTGTACTCTGTTTTATATACACTGTACACTCACAAGCAATAATATGTAAGCATTTCAGTGATTTGTCACAGTGAGACATCACAAATATAAAGAAGTTTTTTTTAGGAATTATTCCTGTGTCGTGGATGCATTTACAAACATCAAATTCACATGCATAAACACCCAGACTGAACAAATATTTGTGGGGTCACACAAAGATTCGTCCCGTGCGGGACTAGAACCCGCGACTTCCACTCAACCAAGATTTAAGTATAGTTATTATAAATGTTACCTATCTGTCTATATCGTCACGCTAGATCGCCTGCAGGATAGGCAGAGAGTACACAGTTACAACAGGTTCTTTCCTTACATAACTCTCTGGTTTCCTCCACTCTCAAAGTTTGTCTCATACACACTCCCTTAGGTGACTCTTAAAATATTGATATTAGAGCTGTTTTACATATTATAGACAGTGGACTGATGTGGCCTCATAATGATTATGATAACAATGTTCTTGCTTACACATTATTGTTTATGACTGTACATGCTAACTTGACCTTATATTTAACAAAAGAATGGCACTAACAAAATTATTTGTCTTTACATAACATGAAACAGATTCAACAATACTATGATCAATAAATAAACACTTATAATAATTGACATTTATTAGAGTTTATTGTTTAACAAAGTTTTAAAATAATAACCGCTGGTAGGGGTATGTAAAAATTGGATATTCATATTAATTTTGCCATATACTCTAACTTGCCTCAAGCAGTACTTTGTGCAAATCATTTACATAGCCCAACAATTTTACCAATTAATGATAATCAGAAGCTTGTTGTTAGCAATTTCTTATATTTATGTACTAGCGACCCACCCCGGTTTCTCACCTTCCTCTTGTATCACTCCATCCGTAGGTGAACCCCGTATGAAAATCTGTTCGGTAGTTATTGAGTTTATTGCATTCAGACAGACAGACACGTGGCGGGGGACTTTTTTTTATAATACATATTAATAGTGATTTCTATCACAACAAGTCTGTAAGCCTTTTTAAATATAGATAAATAATATAGTGGTGAAAAGAATACAAATCAGTGTAGTAGTTTCTGACATTAGCAAGACCATAGATACATAACATGTGGAGTGCAACTTCAATTTATACGTATTGACGTAGGTATTTAAAAATGGCAGTTAATTTCACTAGGTGGTTTTTTAATGAAAAATTCTTAGTAATAATCCACAGTCGTGAATTGTGGTTAGTATAATGTCACTATGAGAGTCGAAGTAGCCAGAGAGGTATGTAAGGAAAGAACCTGTTGGAACTCTGTACTCTCTGCCTACCCCGCAAGGGATCTGGCGTGAGGTTATAGATAGATAGATAGATAGATAATGTCAATAGTTTTCGCTCCTATTACATAGGGGCCCAAACATTATCAGTATATGGGGTGTGTTATCACACTGCACCTCTGCCACCCCCACTTGGGGAATGTCGACAAGATACTATTTTATCATATTATGTTGAAACTTTGATAAAATTATTGAAACCTACGCCGAAAATCCATATTCTTTGATTTTCTAAATAAACACACAGATTTATATGTATTGTACTTCTATTTGTAATCCATTTTCTGTTTATACTTTGCAAAATAGGTTTTGTTTGTTTATCACATAGATACTGTTGAATAGGATATAATATGGCCTCTAAGATGATTAAACTAGTAGTCAAATATTAGCACTGCCTATATTAAGGTACATCTATTTTGCCTTCCAAATTGACTGTATTTGGTAAACAAACAAGACGTTTTTAAAAGTTGTACTTTGATGGAATTTATCACCTGGCGTTGAGCTCCTATTTATTAGTCGATCGTTGTTTCTAATGTAATTACTTAATAAAAAGCTCCATAGTGAACGAGGTATAACGAAACTTTTACAAGTTCTTCCACATAAACCTTAGTTAACCATTATGCGATAAATAAAATGACATTGACAAATAATGTTTTTTTATAAAGATTTTTTACGGCGTTGGACACTAGCCTTTTAAAGCCACGATATTTGACACGTTGTCACCAATGTCTCCAAGTATTTTTCAATTTGTTCCCTAAAATAAATACTTAGATATGGGGTAATAAATATCTACATAATATCTAACACTGTAAGTAGAAAAAAATGTGACAGCCAGATTCACATCAATGCGGTGTTCATATCATAATGTACATATTCTATAATTTATTTCCGCTTTCTATCAAGTAACAATAATAACCTTATATTTTTACACACACATATGGAGGGTAGAGGTAAGGAGAACTATCTTATGCGGGGGACAAGCTGAAAAAGTGTCCAGCTGTAAGCAGCAAATTACAACTCAAAAACTCACCACAATAGCGCTAGCGTAGCAAGAAAGAATGATATGAATTTAGCAGTTATAAGCGGAGTTAAAAAAATTAATATCTTTGATGACTAGTGTAGATAATGAAACTGCATTATATGAAACCTCAACTATTTAGGTAGTCCAAAATAATTTAGTAAATATAACCTATGAAACTGCTGTGAGAAAATGTGGAGAGTGATTTAATTTATATAAACTTTTTATAATAATTTTACAAAGCGGAAGTTTTTCTTTCCTTGTTCAATGCGCTATCCTACTCTAATAACTTTTGGCGCTATCTTTAAAATTCATTTCTTGCTACCGGAGCGCCATCGCCAATTTGATGCTTCTCAACAGACACTTTTTCATACACAGAGATGGTTCTCCTAACCTCTATACACACACATCGTCACGCCTATATTGCCCTAGCGGGGGTATAAATATTGTTGTACTAGAATTGGAGGGTAAAGTACCTACTAAAGAATTCGGAAAGTACCTACATGAAGCTATTACGAAGCTTCATAATAGCTACGGAGGGTCGAGGTATGGAGAACTGTCTCATACTGGTTAGAAGTTAAAGAAAGTGTCCAGCTGTACGATGTAAATTACAGTTCAAAAACCTGCCAGAGTGGCGCTCGTGCAGATACAGTGTATGATATGAATATAGGCTGTTATAGACGAATTGAAGTCTGTCATAAATGCAAAACTTGTGATAATTAAACTTAAATGTATTAGTTATTATGAAAATGTTTAAATTATTCGATATATTTTATTGGTAGAAATTTATATAGGCTATTTATATGTTCAATCCGTCTTGGTAACTGTTTTTGTTGTATCATTTAACTAACTAATTTCAAGAATTAGTTTTTTTAAGCTAATCAATATGATTCTATACGTCGATTGTTTCATGCTTTCGATAATTTATTTAATTTATTTTTAGTTCATATATGTATTTTTATTGTTTTACTTCTAATACACTTTTGTTTTCATAATCATACAATTTTGTCGCCTCATTTATTTTTTATAAATTTATTCATATGTATAAAATATAATAATTGATATATATTATTTATATATTTTCCTAACGTGTATTTATATATTTCTTATTTATAGCTTTTGGCGCTTTCCTCTAAAACTTACACTGATGCTATTGTGGCGCCACCTTAATTTATCGCATTTCGACGAACACTTTTTCAAACAAGAGACAGTTCTCCTTACCTTTACTTTCCATAATAGCTTCATGGTACCTATCAACTTTTAGTAACTTTGATATATTAATAGGTAGAGTCTGTGTAAAAGCTGTGGGAAATGGCGGCAAATTTCAATAAATTAGTACCTAAAACCCAGGATGAACTAGGAATAAATGGATTTGATACGGGAATATATGGATTAGATGAATAAGCGAAAAAAGTGTAAATAAGTTTATGATTTTAAGAAACATATTTATACACACAAGAGGGTGGAGGGACGAGGGTGGAATCGGCGTAGGGAGGAAATTATATCATTCTAACATATTAAATTTTTTCGTGTTAATGGTGATTAAGTTTTTGGTTTTCTGCTATGGGAATGTGACACTTTTCGGCTTTTAGATATTAAATAAATTTTATGTCTTTCAATTTTTAATATCGATACGGAAAAATACGGATTGTTTGATTTTTTTAAATAGGCTGTCTATGTGATTGGTCTACGCTATCAGCCGCGGCAGTCAAGCGTATGTAAAGGTGAAATTTAACGCTTGGTTTAGGTGTAGCCCATACGCGCGGAATTTGGTAGAAAAGTGGACACTGTCTATCCAGTTCTTAGTGCAACTTTCCAGTTAACTGTTGCGTCAGTCGCTGACGACGGAAATGTGTTGTAGGTAATAATTATACCCACGAATTCCTACAAAAAATGTCGGTGAATGGGAGATCGCTGTAAAGATTTTATGTATCACCACTTTATTTAACTGAGATACGAATAGATAAAAGGAGCGGAAATACAATACATACAAAATCGTTCTACATGTAACTTTTAGGCCCGTATTACTGAACGTAAATCTGTTATGAATCTAGTTTTAAAAACTGATATTTGTACTAAAAGCTTAGCTTTAAAACTAGATTCACAACTGATTTTCGGTCTGTAATACGGGCCTTAGACTGAGAAGTTTTATTGCTATTATTCACAATATAAGCGAGTGAATATTCGATGAGTAGAACTTCTGTATTGGTTAAGTTTAATGTGAAAAGTTTGGAACTGCAAAACACATTCATTAATTTCAACGGGGTCCATATTCCATACAGTGACAAGGTTAAAAATCTTGGTGTCTTCTTTGATAATACTTTATCGTGGCGACCACAGGTTACTGAGGTTATTAGAAAGATTTTTGCTTCAGGAGCCTCTCTTAAACGCCTGCGAAATTTCTTACCTATTCGTACTAAAATTGCGCGTGTTCAATCCCTCCTGTTACCCATTCTTGACTATGCTGATTCTTGTTACCTCGACTTGCCCGTGGATCTTCTTAATAAATTGGAACGGCTTCAAAATTTCTGTAATCGTTTAATTTTCGGCTTACGTGGTCATACCACGTATCCGAATTCCGTTTTCAACTTAAGTGGCTTCCTGTCCATCGTCGTAGACGCGTACATGTCCTTGCTCTACTTTACTCTGTCTTATTTAACCCGCGCACTCCTCCTTTCTTGCTTCCTCTCTGTTTCGTGACCTTCGTTCCTCTGATACACTTCGCCTTTTAATTCCTTCCCATTATTCCAACTTCTTTACTAATTCTTTCACTGTTAAAAGTGTCCGTCTGTGGAACTCCTTACCTGAGTCTATAAGACGCGCAAAGTCCTTGGAAATATTTCCTTCAAATTTAATACAAGCTTCCCTTCCTCCTCAAAATTTTAGTACGCTCGTTATTCATTCGTTACTTCTTAACTCTTATATATATTGTATTATGTGTAATAGGTAAAATTGACTCTTTCATTTATATCCCTTAAATTGTTTATTTTTATTATTTAGTTAAAATCTATTGAACTGTTGCACTTTGTTAATTTTTATCAAAAGCATCACTGTCCTCTACCTAAAGGTTGCCTGGAAGAAATCGCTTTAAGTGTTAAGGCCGTCTTACTGTACCACCAACTATGTACAATACTTTTTTGTGTTTTTATTTTTATTTTGTGTGCTTATTGCACACAAAATAATAATAAGTATATTATTATATGTATCTCGCTGAGATTCACGGGCTTTACCCGAACCTTTGAAAGGCTTGCATGGGGACATGGGTTTGGACCCAACACGTAGAGTTATGTAAGCCACCTGCTGAGATCACTTGCTGAAAATGAAGAAACATAACCAGCAAACTGACCCCGGCAGGTGCAACGACTATTGTAAATTATGGAAAGAAAACAAGGGCTATGCAAATGAGGTTTGATGGACAACAACTGGACTATTTCAAAGGGGACGGACACCGGCCATAATTAGTGATACCTAATTACCCGTGGCCGTTATTATTATTATTATTTATTTTGCCTTCCAAATTGTCTGTATTTGGTAAACAAACAAGACCTTTTTAAAAGTTGTATTTTGATGGAATTTATTACCTGGCGTCAGTGGCGTCGCGTGCCTTGGAGGGGCCCTGTATCAAAAATTAGTGGTGGCCCAAATGAAAAGTAAAGATGTCTCACAAAAGAAACAAAAATGCTATGCATTAAATTAAAATAAATATTTATTGATTATAAGTTATCACTTCCTCCTAGAAACTGAGCTAGCCAAACAATTCAAATTAAATATAAACTTTTCTTGCCTTTTTTCGGCAAATTGATTTATTAAATCATCTATAGATGAAGACGATTTCAGATTTTCTAAAATTTCTGCCTTTATAGACAATAGTGACAAGTCTGATAGCTGTTCCTGTCCCATCGAAGTCCTTAGTAATTTTTTATCAGTTTTAATTTTGGAAAGCTTCTTTCAGCTGTTGCGAGTGTAACTGGAAGGGTCAAGAATAGAAAGCATGCTGTTATTACCTCTGGAAAACTGGATGTAAGGCTATTAAATTTTATCAGCAATACTTCCATAAGTTTCTTAATGAAATGAATTTTTTGAATTTCAGATTTTAATCAAATTAATTTTCTGGAAGAGTTTTTTATCACTTCGTTTGAAGCAGATAGGAGTGTCTTCAGTTGTAATACTTCGAGCATATAACTAAGGTCACAAAGGCTCTGCAATCTTTGTTTAGTTTGAGAAATTAATATATCTAAACAGTAATAGTATACATTGACGTTGAAATATGATTCCGGGTCTGAAATACTCTCATCTTGTGATAACTCATCAAAAAACGCTTCGTCGTCGTCTTTGGCCTTTTATTTTTAAAAACAATTGTTACCCCCCACTCTTTCGCTAAATCTCTGGACTCATTTAGCAAACCATTGAATGAATTATGATTTCTTATTTCGCTCAGTCTATTCAAAAGATTACTTAATAAAGTACTAACTTTCTGTAAGTCATTATTTTAATGCTGTAGAGCTTTAGAAACAGGATTAATGATTTCAAATAGTGAAGAAAAAAATGTGACAAGCACTAATAAATCATACCTCTCTAAAATGTGAATTATATTTTTACATTCTTCTCGTTCATCTTTTTCAGTGGAAATTAAATTTAGTTGGTACAAAGTTTTCATGATTAATAAATATTTTTTCTTTATTGCTAATAAAGCGTCGTTCTTTGAAGACCATCTAGTAGGACATACCTTTTTAAGGATAATTTTATATTTTTTAGATGAACCGTTACTCAACATTGCCCAGCGTTTTATACTATTGCTAAAAAAAGTATAAATTTTTTCTAAAGTATCGAAAATAGCCGACACTTCAAGAACATGTTTCGCAGCATCGTTTAAAATTAAATTTAATGCGTGTGCAGCAGAATGAACATAATCAGCATTCGGGGCATGCTCTTTTATAAGGGCTTGTAATCCTCCATATACACCCGACATAACATTTGCTCCATCGTAATCCTGTCCTCTACATTTAGACAAATCAATTCCATATTCTTTAATCGTATTTAAAATTTCAATTTTAAGTCCTTCTGCACTGCAATCGGATACTGCTATAAACCCGAAAAAGGACTCACAGATTTTTAATTCTTTGGGTACATTATCATTATTATCGAGATGTATCGAAAAACTATAGAAAGTTGGTAAATTTTTGACAGGTCTTGCGTTGCATCCAAAATAATTGCCAGAAATGGAGCTTTTTTAATTTCTAAAATAATATTATTCCTAACTGCGGTCACAAGTAAATTAATCATTTCATTTTGAATCGTACGACTTTCGGTTTTAAAAGAAGTTCTTTTAAAATACATTGCGTAAAATTGCTTCTAACGAAAACACCGTTAACCCATGCAGAGGAGTACGATTTGCTTTGACGATATGCTAATAGCCAACAGAAGTGGCAATACGGCTTGTTTGAAACAGAATAACATAGCCAGGGTCTTGGAATTTTTATGCCAGCCTTATTAAAACATGAATAATGATAGGCCGAAAAACATCGCTTTGTTTCTAAATCTTTTGGAAACGGTCCTTGTGGTTTAAATGGACCCAATATAAAGATTATTTTTCGTTCGCATTTAGTTCGCATTTAGTACTATCTGAGAAATTATATTATTAAAATTCTTCAGACTTCTTAGAATCATCGATTTGGGTTTCTTATATTTCCGAAAGGAGATCTAATGGAGAATGTGCTTAAGAAGAATCTAAAAATATAATTGAATAAAATAATACAGTAAAGATTTTTTTTAATTATTTAATACTAGAGGACTAAAACTAATGTTTAGATAAATTAAAACGCTTCTGAATTGCCGATCTGTCTGTCATCATGTCGCCGCGCATCTTTTTCTTCTACAATTATTATTCGGAGTATTTCCGGTTTCGGAAGCTCATCTCTGGATTCAATAGCACACGGTGTGCTAATTTATCTACTAGATAAATAGCTTTATTTACCATTGCAATCTAAATCACTCACAGAAGCTGCTTGACGAAAAAATGAAGAAATTTTGGGCATTTTTTTATAACCTCCTCCCTTTTCTGTTTACTTTTTGTTTTTATAGCTCCACTGGGATAATCTCTTTTTCTTTCACTAATTCTTTTCACAAATCAAACTAATTAACCAATAAATAATCACAAGAACAAGATTTTATTGTATAATATAATTTGTATTACAATGTAATAACGTTTGAACCGGAATGAAATAAAACGCGTAAATATTGCTGTCCGTGGTTTTTCATTGTACTGCGGGATTCACCCGTTTAAGTGAATGACTCAAACGGGGGAATCCCACAATAACCGATGTAGGATGTTGCCAACCTGTGGGCGCACGCTTAACCCAAAAAAAAAAGAAATAGCTTTTTTGACTTTTGTCATTTCTGAAGTGAAAACTCTATAGGCACGTGTGACAGTTATTTTTAAATGTTTTTTTTTCCGGGAAGTACGAGATTAAGTGACATTGTGGATAACATTTTACTAATTTTTGCTTACACACGATAGGGGCCTCTGTAGCCCGGGGCCCCGTATCATTGATACGGCTGATACGGCGGTAGCTACGCCCCTGCCTGGCGTTGAGCTATCTATTAGTAAATCGTTGTGTTTCTAATGTATTTTCTGATGATCTGATTTCGTGATGCCATATGCCTAAAAAAATACTCGATTTTCGCAGATGGGTTAAAATTTTATAAGCCTATATATAACACATTAAGCTAAAGTTACCTGGAGGGAGTCATACGACGTTGCCGCCGGTCATCGTTCAACACATTGTCTTTTTTCTCTCTCAATTACAGGATCACCATTTTGAGTGAATGAGAAAGCTATTGTAAGGTTGGCAACGTCGCCCTGTACGTGTGCTTGGTTGCCTGTTGTGACATGTGCTTAGGCCATAACAAATGCACCCCGTCCGTTTCAACGGTTAAAATATAAATGAAAATCATTGTGATAACTGAATATACTTTAATACAGTGAAATTATGTCGTGTTGTGCTGTATTTTGTCAATCAAGGACAACCAAAGAAGGGGTGAAGAATTCTGAATTATCATTTCACACTTATGTATTTATTGCCTCTTATTATATTATAGGGAAGTTTCACAGCAAAATTATGGATTTAACATTAAATATATACATCACTGACGTCATATAATTAATATACGATGATAATTAACTGTGAGGTCAAAGCTTTAATTTATATTTCAAATATGCATTATTTTACGCTTCTCCACTAGTGATGTCGCGCTGTAGCGCGCATCGCGTACTGTCGATATTACTAAATTAATACTGAAACATTAACCATTCATATTTCACGTCACAGTGACTAAACGTATTTGGATGAAATTTAATAAGGATATGATATCTAGATGAACACCGTCATGTCTACATTCCCCAATCGGGGGTGGGATATCTAGACCTATTTATGATCATTTTCATCTTTAACTATAATGGCTTTAATAAAACGCTTATTAAACTACGTACCTCACTGAAAGCTTTATATTAAGATGGCATATAGAGCCTCGATTACGAAAGAAAGTTTTCCCTTTGGGTGTACTGCTTTTACTGAAGATTAGAGGTTTGACCTCTATATGAGTTGGCATTGTGCCCTCCACCCCGCGAAGGTGCGTTGTATGCCATGCACGTATGTAGATAAATCTGAACCCTTAAAAGCATGTTAATGTCCGTGTGATGGAACTTTGGTTTTCATGATTTAGAATCCGGGTTTGACTGCTAAAACGTTTAGAAGGTACCTCACCTCCCTTTTGATTATCGCCGGCACGAGGTCGCGGTAAGCAAGTAGGTACGTAATAATAATACGCCTTTGTGGATTATATACGCCGGCTATTGTTTGATGAACCTGGACTTTTCTATCGATGCATTTGGAGGGTTTGCGTCCGTTCTAGAACTTTCATAAGAGTATAAAAGGAGCAGCGCGGCGACGGACACAGTCTCTCTTCTGAAGCGACAGCTATCAAATCGAGAACAAGTGATCTTAGTGGAATACCTTAGCAGCGATCAACGGATTCAACGATTGACTTAGCGACTTAAAAGCAATAATTGGGTACTAGCGAGAGCAGTACTAGTGTGTATTTAGTACTTGTGTGTACTTGCATTCGTCTGACTGTTTTGTGCGTATAATGCCTATTTAATAAATGAACATATTTACTATAGGTTCTCAGGTAACAAGATTTTCTGTTCGGTTAAATAAATATTTCTTTAATCATGATTTGTCTTTTACGGCGATAAGGCCTGTCCTAGTAATCACTTCCCTATAAAAGTACACTAACGCAGATCCACAAACTCACACATAAAATTGCCACGCTACCTCAGCGATATGCGCTGACCATACATCCTAAGTTCATGACTAAAGTGCATTGAAAAAGCGCTCATGCGAACGTAGGGTAAATGTGATGTAAAAATTATAACCACGCTACGCCTATATTCCCCAAGCGGGAGTGGGAGTGGTGTACTGTGTACACCCACTTGTCGTTCAACAATGTAAGGTCTCATGTGGTCGAGTCTATTGATATTATAGGATTCGAACCGACAACCTTGTGATCGCTATGCGCATTACCATTGAGGCTTTACTATTGTATTAAATTGTTCATACTAATATCGATGTTTACAGATTCGTTTTTAAGATTTGTATTATAATACGTATGTGTGAATTTATATAAATTACTCGTAGTAATTCGAAATCATAATTTAGATGAGTCAATTACGATTTTGCATGAAGTAAATATTTTTTAAACATAAATTGTATTTTCTTATCGATAAATCCTGTACTAGTAAACACGTGCCTAATCACGCACACTAACGCAGATTCACAAACTCACACCGACATAAAATTGACACGCTACCGCGGCGATATGCGGTGTCTAGGCATTCTTCGTCTATGCTATAACAGGTTCAGATGACATAGCTTACTTCAAAGTGATTTAAACTCTATCCGATCCTGGTGTCGTAAGAATAAAATGATATTAAACCCCAACAAATGTGTATACATATAATTTTCTAGAAATCATAATGTTATTCCTTCTGAATATAACATTAGGGAAATTGCTCTCAAAGAAGTTACTGAGGTTCAGGATCTTGAATTCATTTTAGATCAAATATTGAGCTTCAGACAACATATTGACCATATAACTTCGAAAGCCTGTAAAATGTCTGGGTTTGTTAAACGTGTATGTAAGGATTTTAAAAACTCATATGCCATTAATTGCATATATATCAGTCTAATTCGCAGCAACCTTGAATATGCTGCAGCCGTAAGGAACCCACAATATGCAGTTCATATAAATCGCCTTAAACGCATTCAACAAAAGTTTTCAAACATTTTAGCCAACAAAAAAGGGGAGGGTTCTCATCGTGCTGATTACGCCACTCGATTATCGAATCTTTGTTTGACACGCTAGAAAATCGACGTCAATCTGCAGACTTAAATACTTTATATAAAATTGTAAATGGTTTCTTAACGTACCTAATATTTCATTAAATCAACTTATACCTGTACCTCGAACTATACCTCGGAAACAAATTAAAAACCAATTTAATATAGCCTTCTCTAATACTAACCTTGGAAAGTTGTCAATCGTCTCATGCGTTCTTATAATGAAATAAATTCCGACAGCATTGATATTTTCCACGATTATCTTAATTCTTTCGTTAAAAAAATTAACAACTTGTAAATTTTATTTACTTTTCAGTTTTAGAATTAGTTCAATAACTTGCAACTATTTAATTTCTACAAATTGACTTTTCCATTTTAATATGTTGTTCTTTCCAGAAAAGTTATTAGAAATATATGCCACATGATTATCACCTTTAAATTTTATATTAATTAGTTTGTTCTTTATTTTGATTGTACGGCAAAATTTATTGTAATGTTGTAGACACCTATAATAGCGTTTCGTTTTAGACATAAATTTGCGTATTGTATACATTTTGAATGATTCGGCGATAATGCTGATGGTGTATCTTTTTAAATAATTAAATAATGTTTCTACAGTGTTTTAAATTATAGGTAAATGGTTACAAAACGTTCATGATGGTATAAATATACAAATACTATTAATATACTGTTTGCCTCGACTGACACCACAGCTCTGACAAATTACTCTCAATCCAAAATTTTCTCCACATTCTATGAAAATATTTAAATTCAAATTTACAACATCTGTCATGTGTGCCAGTAGTGAGATTATAAAAAAGAACTAAAACCTAATTACAAACACACACACTTAACAGCTTTCACAGAACTCATACATACAACCCCATACCTTTCACGCACCACTCAAACTTACTTCTGGACAGAGGCTTAGTTAAGGGCATCTGCAACCATCCTTTCAGTTTGAAGATACTCTAATCTAATGACTTCCGCCTCAACAACATCCCGTACAAAATGGTAACGGACATCCACATGTTTTGTACGCTGGTGATGCACTGGGTTGTAGGCAATAGCTATAGCTGACTGGCTATATTATACTTATAGTTTTATCCCTTAATACCATTGACTTAAATAATAATTTCGTTTGGCACTTAGAACTGCCACTACCCAACTTATGTGAAAAATATTTTAGTAGCATCTCAGTGAATTTTATTCTTTGTCTGTTTTTTTTTTTTACATTTGTATTTTTTGCTGTGCTGAATAAATTTTTCTCATTTCACTGTATTTTTGTAAGGATCTTCCTTCGTCGACACAATTATATAGTAACTCCATTTTGAAACACCATCATCATTTGCAGAGCGAATCCTAAACTTATGTTCAGATTCATATTTCAGTTCCTCAAACGTGAATTTCGTGTCTTTAATATTAGTAAATATTGTTCCGTCTCTTTCGATTTCATAATAAACATTCTCTAAAGGCGTCCATTGTAATGGTATACTCATAGCAGTTATTTCGTCATCGGGAACTGTAAAATTGGCGGGAGCCTTCATTAGTTTGTTTAAGGTGTTGTTACTTCCAATAACTTTGCTTTTGTTTTGGAATCCACTCATTTTAATATGTATATCATTCGAAGTTACGTCAACTTTACGTGTTTTGATTAATATACACTTTTGAAGCAAAGATTCACCTTTAAAGAACATGCCGTTCATATAAGGGTTTATAATGTAATCCTCTTTGAAGTAATAAGCATTTTCTAAAGCATTAAATTCTTCCTCACTTGAGGCTTCGTTTATTTGAACATGTTCATTGTTGATTGCTGCTTTCATATGTACAATGTTGTAAGTAGCCATTACACGAATCAGAGTAATCCTTTCCGTCACCATATTTTTGTAAGAACCATTAGTTCTTGTTATATAAATGGATAAGTCACCATGTGCATTGCTTTCAGGAACAATAACCGTGACTTTTGTAGTAGCGTGATGACTTTTAAGATAATAATCGTCAGATATACCGTCGTCTTCGTAGATCTCAAAGTTTGTTTCACCATTAGGGTAAACATTGAAAATTCTGCTGTCTCTTTCTATTTCGTTGGGGTTGTTATTCGGATTCACTAACGGTAAAATAGCTCCGTCCTTTACAAATACTGGTATTTTCCACAAAGGTGTTTAACAGAAGTTTAATATTTTACCGCCCTGATATTTTTGACCGGTAAATATGTCGATCCAAACTTGACCTGGATCTGGTAAGTAGATGCCATCGCGTTGCCATTCTTTATTGACGAAATGCTCTTTGTACACCGGAGCGACTAATATGTATGGTCCCCACATAAACTGGTACTGAGAATCGTTAGTATAGCCACAATTTTCTTTGGGACATTCTAGAAACATCGCTCTAATCATCGGTAATCCATGTATTGATTCATGTCCTATACTATAGTTGTACGGCATCAACATTGACTTTAGTTTTAAATACGATCTATTAATACATTTCGCTTCTTCGTCAAAACTGAATGGTGTTTTCTGTACACTTCCCCACCCATCCATATTTAGTTGCAGTGGGGTAAAAGCTTTCCATTGATAATCGCGTATGTTCACTTCTTTGCTTTTGCCCCCGTAAATACCGTCCATGTCGGAGCCAACTATTGGCAATCCGGAGAGGCCAGCGCCTATATACGTAGGTATATGGAAACGTATGTATTCCCACAGTCCGCCAGTTTGATTACCAGTCCATACACCGGAGTATCTATGGGTACCCGCCCATCCGTTAACCATAATGATCATTGGTCGGACGGCATGTTTAGCACCTTCAAGGAACACCATTGTTGCTTTATCAACAGCGCTCAAACCGAAAGAATACCCACTCCCGATCCACGCCCCATCACATTTGAGGGCAACAACACCAGCGACGCTTACTTCTTTCCTCAAATCACGGTCTCCTTTCTTCGGTTTCTCAGTATTATTCGGTTCTAGATTAGATTCTGTCAATAAAGCGACTTGTACACCATTGCTTTTAGCGTAAACAGTAAACTCTTTTAGATTTTCAATGTCTCCTTCTAAAGTATCAGTTTGTCCGTACCCACAGCCGTAACCGTCATTTGGGACAAAGTAGCCTAGTGGCATATCGTGGCGTTGATATCTGTCTATCATCGCTCTAGCTGAAAATTGATAGTTATTTTTCTCTCCATTCAAAGATTCTAAGATGCCAGCTTTATCACCCATATCTTTGGGCTGGTAGCATTTGTAATAATAATCATCTTCAAACAAAATCGCGCCTCGTACCCCGTTGTCTACTCTCACCCAATAGCCTCTATTAAACGCATTCAAGTGTGCCTCGTAAAACGCATACTCGGGCATAAATATTGGAGCACCAGTTAGCTCATAATAATCATTTAAAATATCTTTTGCTTGAGGATTTATGAAGAAAAACGCGTCAAAATCGACGCCTTTATGGTACGTCTCAATAGTTTCTGAATCTGTCGATCCAAAATCGTAATTTCCAGGCTGCCACGTATTTCTTAACACTCCATAACCGTTTGTAGACCAGTAAAATGGACAAGGAGACGTGACTTCACTGTTAACCCATTTATTTGTATTGATTATGTGTATTAATTCACCCTTATGTGTGAACCTCCCATTCTGCATGCCACCACCAAAGAAATATTCATCTTTACCTTGGCGTAACGTCTGTTTGGATTGATTATTTTCGTAATTTATTGCTTTTGTTTCATCTACAACAATCTTATTAGTCCTCCTATCTATTACGGTCATAGTACCTTTGGTTTTATCAAATTTTATTGAGATTTTATCTGTAGCAATAGTGTAATGGGTGTCAGTTTGTTCGAGAATTGAATAATTAAATGGTTCTTTGTTATAATCACTTATTTTCTTTATATTTATGGTGGCTGAGTCTCCAGGGTTAATGGGTGTGGGGTATTCAAGGAAATTGCCAGTAGGTGACATGTAATATTTAAACACGTGACTGTTTAAAATATTCAGCATAGACAATGCTCCTGTTTCATACTGTATTAAATATTCTGTATCTTTTTTTAGGATTGATTGGATCCTGCCTAATACTTCTTGAGAAGCCATGATTGGATAAGATAAATATTGTATACGTTTTGGATCACTGGTCTCTTATAAGGAGTTGATTATAGTAAAGTTATCTGAAATAAAAGCTAAATGTTACTTTTCAATATAAAAGTAAATGT